>CM073585.1:37333695-39733695 GCA_037074715.1 Magnolia kwangsiensis
GTGTGTTGAGTCAGTCGATCTGTAGAGCCTCATAGGAAGAACAATTCAAGCACCTGCCTCAACTAGATGTGCGGAAGCTCGTCATAAGTAAATCATAGCCTCATATCCCATGTCCAAAAACATCAGGTGATTAAAACCCTTAAAAATAACTTAGAATATATGAGGGTTTTTGGGTAAGTGAACTTTTCCAAACATCAGAAAATATCTAAGTTTGCTTGCCCTGTCGATTGTATCAATATAAATTTCAATATAATCGACCTGTGCTGTCGATGTCCTTGACTCTTGATCAATACTATTGATAAGAGGACTAAAAGTGTCCAGCAACCGCGTACTCATCTGGACGGATTTATCGATATATCGATACACCTATCGATATCATCGATATTCAAATATCGAGCCCATCGAAAGTGGCTCGATAATATTGATAGGTAGATTTTCGGCGCCCATGTTTTCTTAAGAAAATTACTATGTGTTTCGATATATCGATGTCCTTCCTGATTCAATCTGAATTCAAATATCGATCATATCGGAAGGCCATCGATCATATCGATAGTGGGCGTGCATTTCTTCCAGTAAATTTTTCAGGTTATTTTTAACTTTGATCGGGGGCCACTCGAGGAAATCGATATTCTTATGTCGATGCTATCGAGGTCTAGTCGATTGGATCAAGACTGAACATAAACTGTCCGGCGTGCCTATGATAAATCTATACAATTTATTGATCCTATCGACACAGCCTCAATATTATCGATATTCAAATTTCGATGATATCGATTGTTCCCCGATCATTCCTAAAAACCTAAAATATTTCAAGACTTGTCTCTCTTATGTTTCAAATGTCGATAGATTGATCCCAATATCGATGGAATCGTAGCTTGAAATCCGATAACATCGACACCAGTATCGATCCCATTGATCAGCTGGCAAAGGGTTTCAAAAGCGTATAACATTTGAGTTTATGTTATTGAGTGGACAGTCGATCCCATAGAGAGTATATGCTCGATGATATTGACCCTGCTCGATGATATCGAACTCTGTCATAAATATGACCATTTTATATCCGTTGGAACCTTTTGCCTATATAAAGAGAGACTTGTCTACATTGCTGGTAGAGAAAGAAGAGAGTAATTTTGTGTGTTTTACCTTTAGATCATATACCCAAAGCCCTTTCTCTCATGAGAGTTCATCTTCCTATCCACTCTCATTCATTGACATTCAATAGAGTGGATTGGGAAATGAACTTCCGCATTCAAGGATCCTTCAACAACTATCTTAATAGTATATCATTAAGTTTGGATGCCTTGAATAAATAGATGACGGGAATCACTCTATCTTCCTTATAGGAAAATTCTAAGAGAGTGGATTTCGTCCTAACCTTGACCCAACTCGAAGCCAAGTACTGGTACATCTTTTGTTACGGATTAAGGGAGCCGAAGACTCTTCAACAAGGAGGAGATCTTCGTCATTACGCTGAATGAGACTCATCAACTTATCTGTAAGTATTTAGAGTCCAAAGGACACTTGTGATCATTCCTTTCTAGGATTGGGTCTTAAGTGTTGCTCACCCTTTGAAGTCCTCATAGGACGCCTCCGACGGGAGTGTACGTAGTGGATGCGTTGTGTAGACCTTTGCTCTATAGAGAGCATAAACATCCGGGTGCGTTGTGTGGACCCTTGCTCTATGGAGAGCATAAACATCTGGTTAGGAGTGAACCAGTAAAAAGCCGGGGCTAGAGGTGAATCGAGTAGAAACCTCCATGTAAAGGTTGAAGGTGAACCTGATTTAAAACCTTAGGTTTGAGGTGAACCCTGGGAAACCTCCTTAGTGAAATTCGGTACACTCAAGGGTTGACTGCGGCAACCGGGAGTGAAGTAGACAAGTAGTCGAACCACTATAAAAATGACTGTGTTTGCGATTGCTTTGTTTGTGTGATTTGCTTTATTATTTTAATATCTAAATATTTGTGATCACACCTCACACACATACACAGTCATATCTAGCATGAACTAAACTCTATATTGCTATCTTCTAAATAGTTTATGATTGGATCCTCTACTAGGCTTGGAAGCTAGTAGAGTTACATTTGAGTAATCCTGTTAATTGTATATCTGATAGGATTAGTGCAATAGGATTTTTAAATACACTGTAAAACTTTAAAAAGTCCTATTCACCCCTCTCTAGGACATATTGGCATATTTCTTCTTCAACTCAAGCGGTCTTCACCGCTATTTCATCATTTACCTGAGACATGTAAGTCTTATAACTTAACAGGTGCAAAGTCCTCATGATAAGTACGTAAGATAAATTAACATAAAAGATATAATAAAAGAACCGCCAAAAGTGATAAACTATACAAAGCGACATCTTAATGAATGATGGAGCATGATCATGTGTGAAATGCATAAAATAACTGTATGCTAATTATAGAAATACCTGCCAATAGTCCTCTCACCACGGACTTGACCGCACTACTCCTGAACATCATCATATCGATTATGATCAATATACTATTGGAGCTTAGGATCCACTGGGGTCAATGCCCAAGCACTAGACACTAGAAATCGACCTCACTACCCACCAATGAGGTTACAACCTCCATTGTGTACACTAGTAGCAGACCTTGTTCGCACTTCTCCTCGCCGATGAGTCAAACCGGTCCTCGTTTTCCACCTCAGCCCTAAGGCAGGTTGGACATACACCTTCTCAACCTGGCCTTGTTAGTGGGAGTCAAATCCATGGCCCATGTATCCACCCAGCCCAATGGTGAGGAATCCCAAGGTACCATTGGGGTTTTGGGTCTCTCAACCCAAGGGGTAAATCATCCCCTACTATTTTCATATTTCAGGTGTCCATGATTCAATATCATCATTATTATCGTAATATGGTCAATCCATGATATTGTAAAGAATTTGGATGCCATTTCTCATCATATATCATGCCATGGAATGCCTGGTGATGCTAACGACAAGCGACTCAAGGATAACTAGAACTCAATGTATGCCAATATACAGGGTGCAAGATTATTAAAGAACCGTGTACCTGGGTAACCAATCCCTATATGATGTCGTCAACTTGCGGCTAGCTTGATACTTTTGACTACAAAATACTTTTCTCTTCTTACTTAATCATGATAAATCGAATTGTAGTCCTTGTAATTTCTAAACTAGGGTACTTGATCGTAATTTTAGTTATTACTCATTTCTATAAATTAACATCCCTTCTTATGTATGAATGCCCTACTAACAATCTAATTTCATACTGCACGATTTGATCATTTCATTGTATTGGACAATTTAGATGCCCAGTATGACTATTTAAGACATCCATGAAGTTGGGCCACAAATCCCTGTCATATAAGGTGGACTTAAGTCCAATACACACCGAAGTATTCATAGTGGGCTTATATGGGTTTTGGTTTAGGCTTTGATGAGGGGAACATATAGTTATTGAGAGGCCCAAAATTTAGTTCCACCAAAGATGTCTTATGTATATACACCCTGATCCATAGCTGAAGTGGTAGACTGAGTGATGATACCTCGTTTCAACACTTAGGTCTTGGTATCAATGCCTAGTGGGGGCGGCTAATAGTGAAGTGTGAATTAATAGTGGGGCGTACTAACCAGCTAACAATTTATATATATATATATATATATATATATATATATATATATATATATATATATATATATATATATAGAGGAAAAGGTTCTATGTGGTCCAACACATGGGGACTTCCCATGAGGTCGAGTTGTGTGCACCCAGTGTGATGCGTGTTGAACATCTACCCCGTCAGTTAGATGCACCATTCCATGGTGGGCTTAGAGTGTAAAAATCAAGTCAATCAGTGACTTGTGTTAGCCACACCATATAAACATTGAGAGGGGTCACCCTTCATTAAAACATGCATAATCATTTGTCGGGCCCACTGAGATGTGGTTCACTAATCCAGCCCATCCATTTTGTGTGTCCCACTTAGTTAAGGGGTTAGATCAAGTTTCAGATGCATCCAAATTTTAGGTGGACCCCCAGCAAGTGCCTTTATATGTTCTAGCATGTCTTCACATTATTTTAGATGGTGTGAGCCACATGAGTTCCGTGTACGACTGATTTTTGGGATATCCCAATTTTTAAAGGGAGCCCATTAAATATACTGTGTTAATGCTCGCCATACAGCACGGTGGGGCCAGTGGTGGGACCCACTGTCCCTCCAGCATCCAGTAGCAAGATGCTACTTGTTGCAGCGTCATCTAGACACTGACAGCAACTACATTTACCGTTTATTATATATATTTTTATTTTTTTTGTGATTTTTTAATGGCGGGGCCACATCAGGGCGATCCAGCCCATCTACTGGGTTCTCTAGCTTGAGACGGGTCCAATAAGTCTAATATTCAGTATGTTTTGATGTGCAGAAATATTACAGTGGGCCCTAATAGATTTTAACATTAAATATCACTGTTTTCTATGATGTGGCCCGCCATAGATTCGGATTGGCTTCATTTTTCAGCTCAATGCCTAAAATAAACTGGGAAATTAAATGGATGGTGTGGATCAACTACATACATCAGGGGTGGGGCCTGTTGTGGTCCCACAGCCCATCCCTTCTTGAAGCAGATGGGACGCTGTTGGTTGCATCGTCCTCTAGACGCTGCCAGAAGTGTCTCTCCTTCTCTCTCTCTCTCTCTATATGTGTGTGTCTTTGTGTGTGTGTGTGTATTTTGCATGTATGTGAGAGTGTGTGAGAGATTGAGGGTCTAGTTAGAGGGGTCCATAATCGATACTGTTAGATTTTGTATAAACATCACAATGGCTCATAGTGGGGCCATGTCTTGCTGACCAAGCTGATATTTATCTTTTCTCTTCATCCACATCCTTGTCACCACATACACTTGTATGATGGTTAGTATACATCATGGTGGGCCCACAGCTAGTGGGTCCCACACAAGCTTTAGATCAACTAATATTTGTTTCATTCCATCATCTATATGTGTGTAACCATATATCAAAAAGGGTCCTACCATCAATGGATCCTACATCATCATCATCACTTCAACATCACACTCCAAAGTAAATAAAACATTTCAAAGATAAGTGTGGGGGGACGTACTCACCTTGATGGATTAGATGGAAGGTTGAGATGGATGGAAGGGAGGGAATTGATGGAATGGATGGTTGAGATGGATGGAAGGGATGGGATTGATGGAATGGATGGTCGAGATGGATGTAAGGGATAGGATTGATGGCCCACCAAGATCACTCCTCTCTCTCTCTCTCTCTCTTGTTGGAGAAAAAATGGTGAAATGCTAAGGGGTGGAGGGGTTTATGTAGAGAAATGGAAAAAAATGTGGTTAGGTTAGGCTAATGTGATTAATGTTAGCTTAGGCTAGGATTATTGAAATTTATGCATAATTAAGAATTAATGGTGGATTAAAGGGGCATGGGATGACATGGTGTGATGATGTCATGTATAGGATATGGTATGGAGAAGAGTTAACTTTGGGGCGTACAAGAGAGAGGGAGAGGTATGGATGTGTGACATCACACACATGGGTAGAGATTCTCTCACCCATGTGTGGTATGGTGCATGTGTGGGAGCATGTGTTGTGCACATGTGTGAAATGCAATATATGGTGCCATGCACACATGATACATTGATGATTCTTTACGGCGTATCTCACTAACGGAGCGTCGCACAGATGCACGGGTGGTACCTCCACGATTGCGGTGATCTGGCGGTCGATATGGAATAGGTTTCAAAGTCTTGGGGCTCCAATTAGTTGAGTGTGTACTGTGCACGGCTGATCTAGGTCTAGCCAAGGGCCTCGATCATCATGTACATAGGCATAGAAAATGGTACGGAATGGTCAGGGTGGTCATCATGGTATCTGTTTTGGTTATTTATGGTCGCATTATGAGGGGTGTACTATAAGGGGTTCTTTTGAGTATTTTAATTGTATATGCAGGCATTACCAAGTTTTATTTCAGAAGGTGAGTCTCATCTATTAACCAATCGGTCGTACTTATAGGCTGGATCTGGTATTACAGTCATGGTTGTCACGTTATATGGGTCATGATTCTCATGTTATATGGGTCGTGGTTGTCATGTTGCTTGGATCGAATGATCCATGAAAATCACAACCCATGTTAATAACTACGATCCATGACAACCACGAACCATATAAAATCACAACCACCACCCATTTAACATGACAACCATGACCCATATAACATGCAAACCACGGCCAAAATTACAATACAATAGGAAGAACAGTTCTCTTCAACAAGCACCCAGTAGCTAAAAAACTCTGTTGAGAATGTCTTGTTTTAGCCTGACTAAAAACTCTGTTGACAAAGGATTAAACAAGAAATTCCCAATAGAGTTTTTTAGCTTAATGGGTGCTCGTTGAAGAGAACTGTTCTTCTTATTATATTATAATTTTGGTCATGGTTGTCATGTTATATGGGTCATTGTGGTTACATTATATGGGTCGTGGTTGTTATGTTATATGGGTTGTGGTTGTCATGTTATATGGGTCGTGGTTGTTACATTATATGGGTCGTGGTTGTCATCCACAAAGGATCCACGAATGATTTTACAATAAGGATTCTGGTTTGTGAAATGAAACCCAAGTATCACTTTTATAGGATGGTCAACTAATGGTCAAGGTGTTGATTCTGAATGGTCGCGCTGATTCCCAAGGGTTGTGCTAATTTCGAAGAGTTACGTTGATTCCTAAGAGATTACAGGGAGGTAGCGACATTAATGAGATTTTTTAAAAAAGAATTTGGCGCTAATTCCGAAGGGTCATGCTGAATCCGAAGGGAATGGTCATGGATATAACGAATAATGGGTCGTGGTTGTCATCCACAAAGGATCATGGTTAGGAACCAAGACCCAGTGTGTATGACAACAACAACCCTGTCGTGTGATCATCATTCACATGCCCATTGGATCATGGTTTTTATCCACGTTAGATCGTGGTTGTCATCCAATGTTGGATCATGGATCGGGAGAAAATAGAATTGCAACTACGACCCATATAACATGAGAACCATGACCCATATAACACGAGAACCACGACCCATATAACATGAGAACCATGACCCATGTTATATGGACCTTCTCAACAGAGTTTTTTAGCTTGCTCGGTGCCTATTGAAGAGAACTGTTTTTCATATTGTATTGTAATTATGGTTGTGGTTGTCATGTTATATGGGTTATGGCTATTACGTTATATGGGTCCTAGTTTTCATGGGTCGTGGTTGTTATGTTAAATGGGTTATGGTTGTCATGTTATATGGGTCGTGGTAGTTAGCTGATTTCCTATAGTGTGTTCCACCTTAGATTTGTATCCATCTCATTTTTGGGATCAAGCTCTAAAATGATCTGTAAAAAATAGATAAACAGTATTCTGACCAGAGAAGTGAGAGTGTAGCTTGGGTCAAGTCTTAAAATGATCTGCAAAAAATAGATGAACGGTTCTCATGTTATATGGGCCATGGTTCTCGTGTTATATGGGTCGTGGTTCTCACGTTATATGGGTCGTGGTTACAATTCTGTTTTCCCTCAATCCATGATCTAGTGTTGGATGACAACCATAATCCGATAGGCATATGAACGATGATCTGTAATGCCCTGAAAATTGGGGGTCGAGCAAGAGCCCAACTCCTGAGTTCCAACACCTCACTTATGCAACATAGATAATGATGATTGAATGTTGTCCATATTAGTGCGTTAAACATGAATGTAATCATACCAAAACAACACATCATACTCCAGAGATATTTAAATTTATGCAAGCGGAAGACTATAATAGATATATAAGGCACATAGTCGTGTTACCCAATCTCCAGAGTATAATGGTATTACTGGGCTGAATAATTACATATTTGTTCAAAAGATACAAAATGACAAAATGTGCATGTCCAACTAAACATATTCCTTGTAGTCCCGTCGATCAGATTGGTCAACATAAACCCACCTGATAACTGTACATATGAGAACTTCTCATCATCGTAGAAGTCTGCCTCGACCTCATACGTCGCGCCAGCATCTGCATCTAAAACAGAGACTGGTTGGTGTTTAAAACGTCATCCCAGAACGTGTCAGTGAGTGATCAACTCAGTAGAACTATGAAGTAAAGGTTAACATGTTATCAATTCAGTCAAGCAGTAATGATAAAGCAGTACAAAACTCATGTCCTAAGTACTCTTGTTAATGCAAGAATGGTATGTTATAATGATGCATGCCCTCACTTGCACTCCCTCTTGCGACAACATCTTATGATCGCGGCATGCACCACTCCCAGTAAGCGTGCACTTCCTTGCCAAAGCACCGTGCAATGCAATGCATGATAGTGTTATCCAAATTCTTAGTTAGCACTTTTTCTATACAACAGGATTGGGAAGCTAAGGTACCTCCCTGTTATGTCACTGACCCAATAAAAATCCATCTAGGGTCGTCAATCCTAGTGATTCACATACGATAGAAGGCTTCCAGGTCACTATAGAGAGGCTCATCACCTCAGTGCAGGTCTAGTTTATACTTTAATTACTATGGAGAGGATCGTCACCTCAGCACAGATTTAGAATATGCTCGAAGTCACTACGAGAGGCTTGTCACCTGATCATAGGCCGACAACACGAATACAGTGTCCCATACCACCGTATTCGGCTCATGAGTCTGGGTTGCTCATTGGACACTACGAGGAGGCTCATCACCTCAGTGTAGGCCGACAACACGACCATGATGTCCCATACCACCATGCCCAGTTCATGAGTCTTAACGGATTTTGGTACCAAGGTTAAACGGGTTTCATTAGTAAGTTGGTACCTTAGATTCAAGCAGTAGCGTCCATACATGGTGAACATACATTATATCAATCGGGTTGCTTAACGAGATTGACTAGTATGAGCGTACGTTGAGTTAATCGACATATAGCGTGTAAGTACTCCACAAGGCCTAACCACTATCGACTAGCAGCGTACGACTCAGATTCCTCGAACTGATCTGGTGTTGCGAAAAGACCTCAGCCACTATCTTGGAAAGCATTATTAACTGCCTAGACTACGCCGTAGCCCCAAACACATTCCAAATAACAGTATACGCATGTTGCAATGAAAGACAGCATGTGAGAACTAAAATCAATTACAAATCTTACTTTAAGCAATTCGAAAGAACACATATTACACATGTTACCATACATAGGCATTTCATCCCTAATTCAAATAGTAGTAAGATAGGGTACATAAAGGAAATTGTATCTATAGATAAAGGAATTGAGAACCCTGTCTCAACACCCTCATTACATGCATTTACAAAAGCATCTTCACATTCAGGCGTTTTATCAGACACTTAAACTACACATATCATATACCTATAATAAAGTAATTATAATAAGTATTATAGCAAATCCCTTTACAAAAGGATTCACCTTACGGACAACAATCATGCATTCTCAGTCAATGAACACGGCAAGCATAAATCATAATTCCATACTCATTCACACATTTCAACAAACATGTGAAATGCATTAAAATCAACATAGTCTACATATACATGTAATATATGAAAAACGTTGTATTTACACACCTGTGACAGCAATCAAGTCAGTCATAAATCATTACTGACATGAAAGCCTTGAAAACCATAACCTAAACATTTATAATCTGCACCTTTCGTCGGTAGACTCATAACAAACTCAATTTAAACCCTAAGTCTTTGTCTACAGGGTGACGATAACCTATAGCATGAAATAGGTTAGTTATTTCACCCTTTACTCTATTTGAATATCTAAAACAAATTAGGATTAGGATTTCTTACCCAAGAATGGAGTTGGAATCGTCGGTATTGCCATACGAAAGCAGTGGTTAAGCATGAGGAGTGGTAAGGATCAAATCCCAAGAACAACTCCAACTCTCTCTGTCACTTTCTCTCTCTTTTCTCTCTTCCCTCTCCTAGGTTTTTGTAAATTCATATGGAATGAGAGAGAGAGAGGGTGTAAGGCCCTTATATAGGCCCAGAATTAATTGGAATAGCTCCAGGGCCATGGTATACTTAGGTTATAGCCAAAGACTGGTTGTTTCAGTCCAACGGAGTTATTCTGGAGGCTCATCTTCTACATGCGGTCGGACTTAAGCTTCCTGACATTGGATCTAGGTCAATTTAACATCTCGGCCCGATCGGATCAGTGGATAGGCCGCGAGGGACCAGTTTCAGTTCAACAGTCACCGGTACTCGATCAAGGCCACAAGTACATTGATATGTGTTGAAAATTTTCCTTGATCCGAGGGTGAAATGGGGTCAGAATCTAACAGTCTAAAACCTTAGATTCAGCCTACAAGTGAACGACTCAATTTACTTAAGTTCCATTTCATTTCCTAAAGATATTCACATTTCTCATACACTTCGCTCCCGGCTCAAGTTGTACGTTTCTAGACACTTTTAGGATTGATTTCCAAGGTGATTGTCAAGTCCAGTAAGGCGGTCATAACCATATATTTTCGGGGTAATCGGACTTTCGATGTGTGGTCCAAGCCCAATACAAACTTTCAGTGTGCTCCCGAGAGCAACTGGGTTTTGAGATGGATTCTAGGTTTCTGGGTAATGTAGTGTCAACGATTCTATACGTTTTAGGTCTTGCAGTTCGTATTTAAAGTGGTTCAAGCTAATTTCACAGATAATTTAGTTCAACACTTAGTTAATTCTGGTCTAATTTCTAAAGGATTTGGTCTCTAGTGATTTCTGCCTGAGGTGGTACTCGGGTCTTTGTACAGATTTTTGAGACGTTACAATCTACCCCTCTTAAAGAAAAATTTCATCTTCGAAATTAGTACCTTTTCGTACTCCTTGAGAATCTGAGGGTAGTTCTTTCGGACCTCAGATTTTGTTTCCCAAGTAGCCTCCTCCTTAGTATGATGCGTCCACAATACCTTCACAAGTGGAATCACTTTACTGCGCAACACCTACTCCTTCCTATCTAGGATACGCGTCAGACGCAGTACATAAGTAGCATCTTCACTTAACTGTACCTGATCCCATCTGATAATGTGGGAAGGATCAAGAATGTATTTCTTCAACATCGACACATGAAATACGTTATACATGCCTAAGAGTGGTGTGGGCAAGGCCAGGCGGTACGCTACCACCCCCACTCGATCTAGTATCTGGAATGGGCCAATAAATCTCGACGCAAGCTTCCCCTTCTTTCCAAACTAAAGGACTCCCTTCATAGGGGAAACCCTAAGGAATACATGGTCTCCGACCTTAAACTCTAGTGGTCGCTGCCTCGTATCGGCGTAACTCTTCTGTCTGCTTTGTGTTGTTAGAAGTCGACACCTGATAATGTCAATCTTCTTTGAGGTTGATTGAATTAACTCTTGGCCAATCAGGCTCTTCTCGCTAACCTCTGCCTAGCAATGAGGTGCTCGACAAGGACGACCATACAAGACCTCATAGGGAGCCATCTCAATACTAGCCTGAAAATTGTTGTTATACATAAACTTTGCATAGGGAAGACAGTCGTCCCAACTGTCCTTGAAATCTAGCATATAAGCTCGTGACATATCTTCTAACACCTGATTTACCCATTCCGTCTGCCCATCAGTCTGTGGGTGGAACACGGTATTGAACTTCAATTTCACACCCATTGCTTCCTGGATACAAGTCCAGAAGATAGATGTGAATCGTGTGTCTCGGTCCGACACAATCTCCATAGAAACTCCATGCAGACGTATAATCTCCTTGATATATAACCTGGCCAACTCGTCTGCAGAGTTCGAAACTCTGATAGGGAGAAAATGGGCCGATGTCGTCAATCGGTCCACGATCACCTATATGGAGTCATGTCCTTTCCTCACTTTGGTAGCCCTGAGATGAAATCCATAGAAATGAAATCCCATTTTCAGTCAGCTATGGGCATGGGCTGAAGCAGTCTAGGAGGTCAGTGATGCTCTACCTTGACCTGCTGGCACGTGAGATAATGGGTCACATACTCTGCTATGTGTGCCTTCATGTTGTCCCACCAGTACAAGCGCTTCATGTCTGGGTACATCTTCGTACTGCAGGATGCATTACCAACTTTAAGTTGTAAGCAGCCTCGAGAACTTCCTTTCTTAAGTCTGGGAGGTTCCGGATGCATAGGCGACCACGGTAACATAAGCCCCCATCCGTACCAACTCTCCATTCCGAGTCTTCACTGTCGCTCACCTCCTCTCTCATCTCAACCAATCACTCATCGTCTTTCTAAGCCACGATGATCCTATCATCAATAAGTGGCCGCATGCGAACATGTACGATGCTCTTAAATAGTTTCTCCATCATGAGCTTCTGCTTAAAACCACGCACAAACTCCACCATATTCTACTCATCAATCATCAACAGTGCCGCAAATGCTATCGCCTTCTTGCGGCTCAACGCGCCTGCCACAAGGTTGGCCTTACCAGGATGGTAGGAGACCTCGAACTTGAAGTCCTTTAAGGTTTCCATCCATCTTCGCTGCCCCATATTCAGGTCCCTCTGGGTGAATATGTACCTAAGGCTCTTGTGGTTGCAAAAGAGCTTGAACTCCTCTCCATAGAGGTAATGTCTTCAGAGCTTCAATACAAAGATAACGACCGCTAACTTTAGGTTGTGTGTAGAGTAGTTCTCCTCGTGTTATTCAACTGCCACGAGGCATGGGTAATTACCCTGTCCTTCTGCATAAGAACACATCCCAAACCAACACGAGACACGTCGGTGTATATCGTATACTTCACCCCTTACTCTGAAAATATTAGCACAGGGGTGGACGTCAACTTGTCCTTCAGATCCAAGAAAGCTGCTTCTGCCTTCTCATTCTAAGAAAACTTAAGATCCTTCCGGGTCAGTTAAGACAACTGTCTGACTATTTTGGAGAAGTCTTGAATGAATCGATGATAGTGGCTAGCAAGTCTCAGAAAACTCTTCACCTCAGTAACCGAACCGGACTGCTCCCAGTCCTGTACTGTGGCTACCTTAACAAGGTCCAAAGCTATCCCTTCCTTGGACACCACATGTCTCAGGAACTTAACTTCTTCTTTCTGAAAGTCATACTTCTTGTACTGCGCAAACAACTGGTTCTTCCTGAGAGTATCAAAGACTACTCGTAGGTGCTCCTCGTGATCCTCCCAACTCTTGGAGTATATCAGGATGGCATCGATAAACACGATGATGAATCGAAAAAGATATGGTCGAAACACCCTGTTCATTAAGTCCAAGAACACAGCCGGTGCATTTGTGAGTCTAAACGACATCAAAAGGAACTCATAGTGCCCAAAACTGGTCCTGAATGCTGTCTTCTGCACGTCCTCATCCCTGATGCGCAACTGATGATACCCTGACTGTAGTTCAATTTTAGAAAAATATTGTGCCCCCTTCAACTGATCAAACAGATCATCTATCCTGGGCAGAGGATATTTGTTCTTCATCGTCACCTGGTTCAACCTGCGATAATCAATACACAATCGTAGTGACCTATCCTTTTTCTTCACAAACAACACGAGTGCTCCCCAAGGAGACACACTAGGTCATATGAAACCCGAATTCAACAAGCTGTCTATTTGTCTCCTCAATTCCTCCATCTCACATGGAGGCATGCGATACGTAGGTAACGAGATAGGTGTCGCACTAGCCACAAGATAAATGGTAGAATCGATCTCGTGCTGAGGAGGTAGTTTAGAAATAGTCTCGAACACGTGCTCAAAATCCTGAACCACTGTCGTTTCCCCCAACATCAGACCATCAATACTCTCCAATAGAGAAGTGTAACAACTCAAATGAGAAGGGTGACTGACCTGAACAGGGAAAGTAAAAGCCACACCCTTAGATCCATGGGCTATCACCACCCTAGCCTCGCAATCGATCTTTGCTCGCATCTCAGTGAGCCAGTCCATACCGAGAATAATATCATAATGAAACAGGGTGATGACAATCAAGTCAACTAGTACTGTCTTGCTCCTTAAGTCTATCGAGCCACCCTCACAAATCCTAGTGATGTCAGAAAAAGTCTCTGTGGTAGTAAGGACCCTCACTCCCTTCGTAGGAGTAGTGTCCAACCCTAGTCGCTTGATGGCCGTGCATGATATGATGGAGGTAGTGGACCCGGTGTCTACCAATAAGAAGACTGGATCACCTTGGACATGAGTAATGACCTCAAAAGCCATCGATGTTATGTATATTTCTCGGATGCCTCAGTTGTAAGTGAATGCACCCGAGCCTCGACTGCGGTACCATAAGTCATTGAGGCGGCCTGAATCGAGGTACAGGTGGCTGAAAGGATAGATGTGCCGGTGCTGACCACAGAGGTAGGGCTGAAATAGCCTGAGGAAGCTAGCGGTTAATCCTCTGAGGCAGTGAGAAGCCGTTGTCCCTCATCCTGGTGAAGCAATATGTGTCATTGTGGCCTGGCCTCTTGCAGTAGGCGCACAATAAGTCCAGTCACCTCAGCTAAGTCGGGGGAGCCGAAAACCTAGGAGGCGAATCTGTACATGGCCTCTTACTGAGGAACGGTTTGCTGAGCAGATTTAGTCGCGACCTCGGAGCCATAGGCACATGAGTACGGGACAATCTGTCCCCATCCTGCTTAGCTCATAGAGACATGCCCACTAGCTCAGCATGGGTAGAAATGCTAGCGCAACACATATTCGAACGTATCTCGGGCCGCAGGTTCTCAGAAAACTGCCACGTCCGCATTGGCAGATCACCTAATATCAATGGAGCATACCTACCCAGCTCCGTGAATCTGTTCTTGTACTCTGCTACTAACATCCCTCCCTGGCGGAGTCGAAGAAACTTACTCTCCTTATGCTGATACGTGAGAAGAAAGCACTTCTTATGGAAGCGGGTCTCAAAGGCCTCCCATGTCAAGACATATCCGACAACAACAGTCGAAGGACACTATCCCACCAAAGGCTGACCTCCTTCTCAAACATGTAGGTGACCAACTCCACCTGCTCTGCCTTAGTGCAGCGCAATGGCTTTAACATCTTAGAGATGGGGTCAAGCCAATACTCGGCCTCCTCGGGTCTGTGAGTACCCGCAAAGGTAAGAGGTCGAAAGTGCTGAAATCGCTCAAAGAGGCAGCTAATGCTCATATTGCCCACAAGCTGCACAAAAGGTGAAGGTGAAACCACACCCATACTCTAGGCGAAGACCCCTACCATGGTGGCCAAAAACTGTTGCTGTTTTTGTTGCTGCTGCTGCATCAAGAACATCATCTAGTCCAACCTATCAGTAGGGGAAGCAAACTGAGGCATGTGCGGAGTCGAAGTAGACACGCGGTTCAGCTTTAGAACCGGTGGTACAATAAGTGCCGGCCTATTTGTGGGGCCAGTGGCCGGCTGAGAATCCGGGATAGTATTGTGAGTCGGGCCCAAACTAGGGTCCGTCTGGCTATTGCTCAGGGGAGGTTCCCCGTCAATCGAATCGCTAAGTATGAGACATGTCATACTCCGTGCATCCTTAGGTGGCATTCCCTATATACAACATAGGGTGCAACCCCGGTCAGATTCAACATACTCACAAACTCAACCACATAGCATTCACAAACAGCTTAAAGAAACTTCATGCATTTCATTTACCAAAATTGTCACAATACATGAGATGTAGTATTACATGGATCATGACCGAAGATGCATGTGAGCTAATATAAGCCAGATTTCAAACACTATAACATACTAACCACTCTACCACACTACTATGCCTAACAAGGCTATACATAGCAACAAGAAAGAGACACACACAAAGTAAACTAAAAAGACGACTACATGCACAACTAATCGTTAGAATCTGGTAATGGTGGAGGTGCACCCTTATCCTGCTTACAACACATGATAGCCTTCAAGGTGTGAGACACCTTTAATTTTTGTTTCACGCAGACTCGGGTCTCACCAACCTCTTGTCGCAAGGCAACCTGACCCTCCTCAGGTCGAGCCAAGAGGGCTTCCATAACATCCTGATCACCGTCACGCCCCTGCGTGTAGGAGGAGGAGAGCCCTCATCAGTGTCCTGGGCCTCCTCTTCCTCTCCTTCTTGCCCTTCTTCTATCTCATCACCACCCTCTTCATCAGTCTCTTCCTCTTCACTCTCCACCTCATCTTCACTCTCTTCAAGTCGGGCTTGACGCGGTCGCGACCCAATCTCCATGTTGTTGAGAGTCATGTCATTGATGAAATGAATCGGCACCGAAATCTCTGTGCCAAGCCTGTAGCTGAACTCACGTGCAAGCTTGCATATAAGTCGGCTGAATGGGAGTGAAATGCCAGTCCTAGTAGAGCGGGCGATCAGGACTATCTCTCACAAGATGAAGGTAGGCAGGCACAGGTTGTCTCCCTGCCCAGCATGGTACAAGTAGTCCACCATCAAGCGCGTACACTCACTGCGATTCCTCCACCTGGGGTACACATTGTACGTGAAGATGTGGTGGAGCAGGCGGAAGTCGTCATTCATCTTGGATGCTAGGAGGCTATTGTTTAGATTCCAGTAGACTAGGTGGCCATAAAGGAATCACGTGCGGTGGTCTCTTTCATGTGCACATGCAAGGTTCTTCTCACTAGTATGGACCTCGCCAAGCGGCATTCCCATAATTCGGGCTATTAAGCCAACATCAACTATGAAGTCTTGCCTCCCCACAGGAAATTTGAACTGCAAAGGCTCCAGTGTCAGCTCCTGAATATGCACGTAGAAGGCTTGCATGGTGTTCACATTTGCCAGAGTCTTACCCTCAAATATGGGAACCCACCCAGCATCCACCAGGTGGTCCATCACCAAATACTGCCCAAAGATCCTCTCGTCCACATGCACTTCAAAAAGGACCCTACGGCCCTCAAACCTTCCATGAGGCAACTCCGCCAGCAGAGCCCTTTCAGGGGGAGCCTAGGGATCGAGATCCCATTTTATCCTTATCTCCCGATCGACGCTCACATTGTCGGCAACGCCTGTCTATTTCCTTAATCGAGTAGGGCGACTAGGCCCGGATTCATCCGTGGAAGCCCTCTTCTTCCCCATAGGAGAAAGAAGCGTGGAAATGGAGAAAATGCTCGTTACAAGCTCGAAAAGAGCCATTGGAGTGAAATAAAATGAAGGGATAGGATGAGTCGTTGAACTTTGAGATTTTTAAGACATAAAGGAGTTCTTGTGTGCTTAAATGAGAGAGATCAAGGGAGATAGGTAGTTGTGGAAGATAGATTTGAGAGAATATTGGAGGTGGGGCAAGAGAAGGGAAGACGATGAGATTGGAGGGGTGATTTGAGAGGGAAAAAAGGGGTTTATTGAGGAAAAGGAAAGCTTGGAGGTGTGTAAGAGGGGAGGGGACAAACTGGAGGGATATAGGGGACCCCACGTAATTTCGTGGGCCCCATAGCGTCCCACATGTGCAGGCCCATTGAGGCCCCACAGGCCCGGGTTGGGTGATCGGCGAGGGCTCGTCGATCCGGTGATGCCATCTTTGGTCCCTGGACTGTCCGACAATGGCTTGCCCCAGGGGTGATGCCTCCCCTCCCCCCCCCCCCCCCCCCGGGTGTTAGAAATGTGTGGGGTCCACTTCGGGCCCCCTCGATTTACACTGTTTGGGTCCCCGACTACGTTTTGAGTCATTTCGAGTCCTATCTCGCGTATATTCACGCGTTTAGGGTTATTTGAAAGTGTAAAGTGTCAATTTATCATCTAATCCCGTTGATTGATGATCTAGCAAAGATCTAGGATAGCCACGCATAATCTCAGATGCATACGGGTGCCGATTCTAAGGTTCGATTTTTGTCAATTCCATCGATTGGCGAAACTGGGAATCCTATGATCATTTCTATGTTTTGTTGCTCCCTTCTAAGTCAAAGTGCTTCAATGTGCATCGTATGGCCATAACCCAGGTCCAGTTTAATCCAAATCATGCTCTGATACCAACTTGTAACACCTCAAAAATCGGGGGTCGAGTAGGAGCCTGACTCCCGAGTTCCAACACATCACTTATGTAACATAGATAATGATGATTGAATGTTGTCTGTATTAGTGCCTTAAACATGAATGGGATTATACAAAAACAACGCATCATACTCCAGACATATTTAAATTTACGTAAGCGAAAGACTGTAATAGATATATAAGGCACATAGTCGTGTTACCCAATCTCCAGAGTATAATGGTATTATTGAGCTGAATAATTACATATTTATTCAAAAGATATAAAATGATAAAATGTGCATGTCCAACTAAACATATTCCCTACAGTCCCGTCGATCAGAGCAGTCTACATAAACCCGCCTGATAACTGTACATATGAAAACTCCTCTTCATCATCATAGAAGTTTGGCTCGGCCTCATATGTCGCGCCAGCATTTGCATCTAAAATAGAGTCTGCTTGGTGTATAAAACACCGTCCTAGAACGTGGGAGTGAGTGATCAACTTAGTAGAACTATGAAGCAAAGGTTAACATGTTATTAATTCAGTCAAGCAGTAATAATAAAGCAATACAACACTCATGTCCTAAGTACTCTTGTTAATGCAAGAATGGTATTTTGTAATGTTGCATGCCCTCGCCTGCACTCCCTCTTACGACAACATCTTACGATCGTGACATGCACCACTCCCAGCAAACGTGCACTTCCTCGCTAAAGCACCGTGCAATGCGATGCATGGTAGTGTTATCCAAGTTCTTAGTTAGCCCTTTTTCCACACAACAGGATTGGGAAGTTAAGGTACCTCCCTGTTATGTCACTAACCCAATAATGATCCATCTAGGGTCATCAATCCTAGTGATTAACATACGATAGATGGTTTTTAGGTCGCTACAAAGAAGCTCGTCACTTCAGTGTAGGTCTGGTTTATACTCTAGTTACTATGGAGAGGCTCGTCACCTCAGCGCAAATTTAGAGTATGCTCAAGGTCACTACGAGAGGCTCGTCACCTGATCGTAGGCTGACAACACAAATACAGTGTCCCATACCACCGTATTCGGCTCACGAGTCTGAGTTGCTCACTGGACACTACGAGGAGGCTCGTCAGCCAAGCGTAGGCCGACAGCACGACCATAGTGTCCAATACCACCATGCCCGGCTCATGAGTCTTAGCGGATCTTGGTACCAAGGTTAAATGGGTTTCATTGGTAAGTTGGTACCTTAGATTCAAGCAGTAGCATCCATACATGGTGAACATATATTAGGTCAATCGGGTTGCTTAATGAGCTCAACTAGTATGAGCATACGTTGAGTTGATTGACATGGAGGGCGTAAGCATTCCGCGTGGCCTAACCACTATTGACTAGCAGCGTACGACTCAAATTCCTTGAACCTATCTAGTGTGACGAAACGACCTCATCCACTATCTTGGAAATCATTTTCGATTGCATGGACTACGCCGTAGCCCCAAACACATTCCAAATAACAGTATACACACGTCACATTTAAAGACAGCATGTGAGAACTAAAATCAATTATAAATCTTACTTTAAGCAATTTGACAAAACACATACTACACATATTACTATACATAGGCATTTCATCCCTAATTCACATAGTAGTAAGATAGGGTACATAAAGGAAACTGTAACCATAGATAAAGTGTCACGCCCCAAACTCAAAAATTGGATTCACATGAATCTCGATCGCCGAATCCGATGCTGACAGCCTCCGTAGTGCCCCATTCTCGATTCCTGACAATCATATACCAGATTCTGATCCTGGGATCCTACGAGGAGGATTTTTAGAATGAATTTTTTTTATAATGGAGCATAATCACAAGCATAACCAAGTCACAAAACAACAACAACACATATCCACTATATCAAAAACTTTAAGTACAATGCGGAAAGAAAAATACAAGATGATCAAAAAGCTTCAAAATGGTCTGATACACGCTCCTGCCTCAGCGTTGCTGCTGTCCAACGACACTTGCACGCAACGGTCGTGCATAAGCTTACAAAAGCTTAGAGGGTGGTGTAAGTGTGTGTGTAAGGTAAGTGTCAAGTATATAATATCAGAGTAATGTAAAAACCTGCTGTAAGTCCATGAATGCTATCAGTTGTACCAAAGCTATATAATGCAAGGCATGAATGCTATCGGCCATACTAAGGCCATGCGATGCGTGACCTATGTATCCAAATGTCATATGTAAGATGCAAAGCAAGCATGCCGGTACTCATCAAGTACACATATCAATACAGTTCCTCTCTGGATATCACTGGGGTCTAATACACTTCGTAATAACTGACACCTCCCTAGTTGCAGAGTCAAGCAAGCGGAATGGACCTCACTATCCGCCTGACCAGTAGTCTGCCAATACCTACCCGACTCGTCGATAGCGGACTCATTTACGAGCTGGTGAAACTCAGCCTAGCTTATAGCCACTTCACTCAGGCGGATAAGGCCACACCCCCTTCCAACTGACCACGACATAGTAGGAGATGCGGCCTACTGGTATTCGACACTCGGGCGGTCATGTATCCACTCGGTCTAAACGTTGGAGCAACTCCTGGTACCAAAAATGTTCTGAGACTTTCATCTAAGGACATCCTAAGTACCCATAGTGTTAGAACCAAGTATTTTCGGTATCCGATACGGCCATCCACAATGTACCTGTGGAGCCACAACCCTGATGTCGCTAGGGCATGCAGTGATCAAGTCACACATATACGAGATGCATGAGTCACACCGTACAATCATGCAACAAATCCTGCGCGTACAGTGTGATACTATGGGGCACTCCGTCTCATAAGGAGTCCCATAAATGGTTTGCCCAATGGCATATGCTATGATCAGTCACTACTCATATCAAGCGTACATATGATGTGTATGGGCATGAGTCATGGAATTATACTGAGCATGTTATAAAGTGATGAATATTTACGAGTATGGACCTATCGATAGGCCCTAAAGAGAGTTACAATGCGGACATTTAAGCAACATTGTACTTATAATGTGGACGTCAAACCATCATTGTTTCCTAGGCACGGCCTGCCATAAATATCATTACATGAACCATGGAAAATCACACACTACAATGGACTCTAAGGACATCCCGTTGGGCCTCAACCCATGGGCCTTGGATACATTGAATGGGCCGTATCGCATGGGCCTTACATTCATCAAATGGGCTGCATTAATGGGCCTCACCAGCGAGCCTTATGTACATGGCAATGGTCCATAACCCACGTGCCTTAAAATACATCATAATGAGCCTCATACAATGGGCCTTACATCCATCAAAGTGGGCCTCAATGGACGACCACGAGTACATTCATAATAAATATATATACATGTAAATGAATCATATCAAAAGATCAACTGGACTATATGTAACACCCTGAATTTTGGCCAATCTGGGATTTGACGTCCTTAGGCAATGGGTCAACTAGCAATGGGTCAACTAAAACACCTGGAAAATTGCTCAGAACCCAATTCCATAACCAAAGAAACCACTTAGGATTAATTCCTTTAGAAACTAAGCATAAGTTAGCTAGCGCAACGTTGGAGTAGCTGGGAAACAGTCCCTGATCACTTTAAATACGTTCTACAAGACCTAAATCGAGTAGAACCAATGACTCTATAATACTCTATAACCTCGGACCAAACTCTAAGCAGGTTTGTTCTCTGGACCACTTTGAAATTTTGTATTGGATCTAGACCGCGCGTTGAAAGTCTGATACCTCCTATCTTAGACCGTTAGAACCGCCTAGCTGGACTTGACAATCATTTCAAAAATCAAGTCCAACCGATAATCACAGGCTATTTCATTGAGCCCGGACTGAAGAGAATGCAAATAGGGACAAATTTGGAATTTGAAATTCAAATCTGGCACACGACTTGACGTGTTAGTATTAAGCGTTCTGACTGTCAGAATTCACCCAGATTACACCCTCGGATCAGGAAAAATTTCTATTTCATATCATGGGACTTGCAGCCCTGATCTACGTGCGGTGACCGCTGAACTAAAACTGGACCGCCACGTGCGATCTGCGAACCCTGCCGGACTGAAAACTTGATGTATGCTAGATCCAGTATGCATGAGCTTAAGTCCGACCGCATTTGGCCAGGGGACCTCCAGAAATGTCCTTTTGGACCGAAACAGTCCCTATTTGGTTACCCATCAAGTGAACCTTATTTTCGAGCCTATTTCGGGCAAGTTTGGGCTTATAAAAGGGGTTGAAACCCTCACTCCTCTCTCCCATCCAAATTTGTAAAAATCCCTAGATTGGGAGAGAGAAAAGGTGAGAGTTTGTGAGAGAGAGTAGGAGAGAATTTCTTGCTGCTCGTGCCACCTGCTGCAAGTGCCAAAGCAACACACTCTGATCACCTGGCCGGTGATTTCTCTGCATTTTCAGGTAAGAAAATACCCTAGAAGTTGCTGATTTGAGGTTACCTTGGATTCATAGCTTGTTAACCAATAGATCTTGTAAAATAGGTTCTCTTATCGTTGTAGACGAAGCGTATACGCTCCGTTCGAAACGACACATCCATAAGAGATAAGGTGCGGATTTTAGACGCTTTGATTGACTGTTTCCAAAGCTTTCAATGTCGTTTAATAGTAAATTATCGACGGCAACGCCGTTTGACATGTACAACATGTTGTCCGTTTCCTGTTTCGTAAATCAACGAAGAATATGAGATTTAGGGCATTTTAGTCATTTATAGGAAGTACTGATTTCATTCATATTTTGCTGATGTGAATGACATGGATTATTGTCACATTAGAATGTTAGGAATACGTGCATAATTAGTTTGGTGAAGAGATTCGCCTAAATGTGCACTTTGGGTCGACATACTGTAGACTTAAGTGTGTAGTGTAAGTGTTTGTATTAATGCTTGTATTAGTATGTATTGAATGAAATGATGTTATGGATTAGTTTGAGATTGGTTTCTCAATTGATATGCTGATGTGAATGATTTCCTACATATTAGCCATATGCATGATTTCATTATATGAATGAAATGCTTGTGCTTGATGATTCATGTAAGTTGTATGTTATAACATGTGCTCGGTGATTTCATTATGATTTAGTTTGAGATTGAATTCTCAATTAATTTACTGATGGAAATGATTTCCTATATGTTGGCGATATGCATAATTTCATTATATGTATGAAAGGCATGTATCAGGTGATTTGCTTAAGTTGTATGTTACAACATGTGTTAACATGCTCATATGGTTGTATTTCATTTCCAATACTTTCACATGCTTTGCTGATGTGATTCCACATGTTTGGGACTATACTTAGTCCAGGCAGTCGGTAACCGAGCGAATTCGTGGTTGGCTTATCTTTGCCACGAACGACGCGTCGATGAACGCGAGCCGTGTTTTGGAGTTGGCGGCAGTGGTTAAGCCACACGAAGTGTTTTACTCACTTTATGTCGTTCGACTTGAGATGCGATCGTGCTAGTCGAGCCCATCAAGTAACCCGACTGGCCATTGTATGTTCACCCTACATGAGTCATAACTGCTTGAACCTAGGGTACTGAACTTACCATTGTAAACCCTGTTAACCATGGTACCTTGATCCACGAAGACTCATGAGCCGGGCATGGTGGTATGGGACACCGTGGTCGAGCTGTCGGCCTATGCTGGGGCCACAAACCTCCCCGTAGTGACCAGTGAACACCTAGTCTCGTGAGCAGATTATGGTGGTATGGGACACTATATTCTTGCTGTCGGCCTACACTGATCAGACGATGAGTCCTTTGTAGTGACCGCGAGCGTATTCTGAGTCTACGGGAGGCGACGACCCTTCAGTAGCAGTAGAGTACAGTAGGCCTGTATTGATAAGGTGATGGGAGAGCGGAGCAACTAGTACATGCAATAGCCCTGGCAGTCCTTGCAGCGACCTACAAAATATACCTCGTATGAGATTACTAGGAGTGACGACCCTAGACAGGATCTGTGCTGGGATTGATATAAGGGAAGTACCTTAGTTTCCTAATCTTGCTGTTTGAATGGACTAATAATAACTCAAAAATCATATCACCATACCATTGCATGTGCCTGGAAGATGTGGAGCACTTGAGGGTCGATTGCATGCCGCGGTCGTAAGATGGTGCCGTATGAGGGAGATCGTCGGTGAGGGCATACATCACGTCATGTCATATTGCATTAACAACAGTTTTAGAATTGTTTGATTTACTGCCTTACTATTATCGCATGATTGATTTGAGAACATGTTAATCCTTGCTTTATTATTCCACTGAGTTAGCTACTCACTCCCACGTTACGGGACGGTGTTCCGGACACCCACCAGTCCCTATTGTGATTGTAGATGATGGCGCGGCCTGTGAGGCGGAGCTGGACTTGATGATGATGAGGAGGATCTCTCCTTTATGCATGATCTGATTGACGGGATTATAGGGAGGTTGATTAGATACCTTGACACTTGTCATTTTATATTTTTAGAACACTCATGTATATCCTTTTGGTTTAATTTTGGAGCATACATGTATGTATATAACCTGGTAACATGTTCACACTCTGGAGACATACAACAGTTTATATATGTTATACATACTATCACAGTCTTCTGCTTGTTAATTTAACTGTCTCTGGAGTATGATATGCTGTTCTAGCTTAATCTCATTCATGTTTAATACATTATCACAGACAACATTCAATCATACATATCTATGTTTCATAAATAACATTTTGGAACTCGGGAGTTGGGTTTTTGCTCGACCCCCCGATTTTCGGGATGTTACAGATGGTATCAGAGCATGATTTGAATTAAACCGGGCCTGGGTTATGGTCACGCGACGTACGCTGTCACTTCCTTTGACTTATGTGGGTGCGAGAAGGGTCTAGAAACACTTATAGGATCGCAGATTCGCCAATAGGCGAAGACTATTAGTATCGATCGCGCGATCGAGTCTGTAACGCATCGAGGGTCGCGTGAAGCGACCTGAGTAGCTCCTAGGTTGTAGGTAGGTGGGTTCAGACATTCTTTGAATGACTCTAAACCCGTTAATGTGAATCCTTGGGCCGTGGGACAACCACAACCCCTGTATTCAATCGTCAGGGCTTAAAAACCCCGTTTCACCGAAAATCTTTGAAATTCTTCCTCTCACCACTCCAATCTTCAATTTTATATTATCTTTTTCATGTTAGGCATCAATTATAATGTAAAAATAGCATAAAATCATACTTTCATAAAATTTTACAGTGAATAGTAAAATTTCATGAAAAATGGCCATAAGGCCATTCTAACTTCGCTTTCTTTAGCAACTAATAGGCTAGATGGATGTACTAGCTCCTTCTACTCCAAACTCATATGCTGTATGATAGGAGTTTGTATTTGGGTTTGCAGATTGGCCCTGAAAAGCCCCGAATGGATGTTTGGGCCTCCCTAGGGCAATCTACAATGAACCAAAGTGGGAACCATACCTTTTTAGAGTCCCTAGGGCAAGGGGAACCCATCCCATATGGCCTCAATGGCCAATTTGTAAGTTCACCGATGATGTCATCGCCGATCGGTCAATCTCATTAGTTGGGTCTGGCCTTTGGGCTGGAGGAGTTTGGGGGCTAGGGTAGCCCCCTGGTATGCTGGTCGTACCTTGAAACCCCCCAAAAGACTTACCTCCTTCATAAAATGCCCATCTAAGCTCTCCTTTCTTCACATCTTTGCTGTCTTCCCCTCAAATCTCAATGTCAAACCTCTCCCAATCTCATTTTCGGTCACAACCGACCCTACTCCATCACTCACAGCCATTGACACTCCCTTCTTCTCCATTTTCGTTGTTTGGAGCTCCCACATCCTCCATGGAAGGCTAAAAATTGTGTGGAGCTTCATTCCCCTTTTTCCTTCTCTTTTCTTTTTGAAAATCCAGCCTTTGGGAGCTTGAAGCATCCCTCTACAACGCCTAGATTTTATTCTGTCCATTTGGGCAACCATTTCTCCACATTTCCTCCGCTTTTCATGCCTATTGTTAAGGCTATTTTAACTTTTCCTCCCTTTTCATCGTCCTCTCTCTCAAGTCCCTTTTATTTGATCCTCAGACTCGTGAAAATCTGCTTACCCATCCCATTTCTCTACGTTCTTCGCTTGTTTGATTACTGTTTTGAAATTTCTGTGTTTTGTTGTTATTAGGTAGAAAATGTGTTTGTGTTGTGGTTTGAGTTTAATATAGCTGAAATTTGTTGAATGGAGTGCATACCGTTTATTTTTTTGTTAGGTATTGTCCCTGAATTGGGAGTATTGTAACTCTCGATATTCAGCCTACAAATTAATTTTTATCCCAACCCACCCTCCTACCAAGCATGCCACTTCCAATCCCGCCATGAGATTAGGAATGCAGTTCCATTTGATACAACTAAACGCTACTGGCCACATAGGCCCTTGGTGTTTTGGTCCTAGAGTTAGCACTTCTAGATTTGAAGGGTCTGACCGCATAAGAAATCCAATTCCAGTTAGACAATCTTGACCCTAATCGATAGAACAATTCCCTGTAGTAGAAATGGTATAGAAAAGCCATTTACTGTATAATCTTAGGCTTTGGATTATAGCTACTGAGTTACAGACTAGCCTACTAGTTACCTTAAGTAGTGTAAAGCCTGTATATGCTAAGGAATTGTAGGTTAGATTTGGTTGAAGTAGAACCTTATTCCTTCGATAGATCCCCTTATGACTTAGAGACTTCTGTTGTTGCCCATAGGAAGGAACCATTCACTCTCAGGGAACATTTATAAATCCCTCATATTGAACTTAGAATGTACTGGCATGCCCCTTAGAATTGCCTTCCCCAAGGGCTTATTGCATTCGGGAACGCGGAATAAAGGAAATGCAATTATCAGCGAAGTATTCGCGGTTTGAATCGACTTCTTAATCCTAGTAGTTACCACTAAATCCAATGCTCTGATCAAGCAGAAGATCGGCATCGACTAGGATTGAGGACTGATACAACAACTTTTCTGTCATCGCGGGGCAGAAGGTTTGTGTATTCGGCTCAGACCCATTACACAACTATTCTTCCATGTTGGCCCGACCACCTACAACCACAAGTTATTACTTTGCCCTTGGTAAATGTTAAGGACTTCAAGCCAGTAGAGGATTCGACATCTTGCCACCAACTCATACCTGCCCCTGAACTTAACCACAATAGAGATTAGGCTCATCTCTATGATCATAGGTACCAAAGCCATAGAACGCATCATTAGCAAGGAAAACCATGTAGAGAAAGGTTGTTTCCATTTTAGGTTAAGGATAGCCCCTAAGTTGCACCTCGTTCCGATATACGGATCGATACAAAGATTTTTCAACCTTAAGTAAAACCAAGTTTTAAGGGGGGTAGAACGTATTAAGTCCAATCCAGTTAGGTTAGTCAACGCTACCGTTCGATCAGAGTGGCGCAGCGGAAGCATGGTTAGGCTCTTCCCCACTGGCCCAAGATCGAAACATTTGATTTAGGTTATATGTACGGTTAGGTTATTAAATAGGATTTGAACCTTCCTTAGAAAAAGTACTCCTTGCCCTTCGCCAATTTCGGGGACGAAATTGTGTTTTAAGGGGGGTAGATTGTAACACCCCGAATTTTGGCCAATCTGGGATTTGACGTCCTTAGGCAATGGGTCAACTAAAATAGCTGGAAAATTACTCAGAACCCAATTCCACAACCAAAGAAACTACTTAGGATTAATTCCTTTAGAAACTAAGCATAAGTTAGCTAGCGCAACGTTGGAGTAGCTGGGAAACAGTCCCTGATCACTTTAAATACGTTCTACAAGACCCAAATCGAGTAGAACCAATGACTCTATAATACTCTATAACCTCGGACCAAACTCTAAGCAGGTTTGTTCTCTGGACCACTTTGAAATTTTGTATTGGATCTAGACCGCGCGTTGAAAGTCTGATACCTCCTATCTTAGACCGTTAGAACCGCCTAGCTGGACTTGACAATCATTTCAAAAATCAAGTCCAACCGATAATCACAGGCTATTTCATTGAGCTCGGACTGAAGAGAATGCAAATAGGGACAAATTTGGAATTTGAAATTCAAATCTGGCACACGACTTGACGTGTCAGTATTAAGCGTTCTGACCGTCAGAATTCACCCAGATTACACCCTCGGATCAGAAAAAATTTCTATTTCATATCATGGGACTTGCAGCCCTGATCTACGTGCGGTGACCGCTGAACTAAAACTGGACCGCCACGTGCGATCTGCGAACCCTGTCGGACTGAAAACTTGATGTATGCTAGATCCAGTATGCATGAGCTTAAGTCCGACCGCATTTGGCCAGGGGACCTCCAGAAATGTCCTTTTGGACCGAAACAGTCCCTATTTGGTTACCCATCAAGTGAACCTTATTTTCGAGCCTATTTCGGGCAAGTTTGGGCTTATAAAAGGGGTTGAAACCCTCACTCCTCTCTCCCATCCGAATTTGCAAAAATCCCTAGATTGGGACAGAGAAAAGGTGAGAATTTGTGAGAGAGAGTAGGAGAGAATTTCTTGCTGCTCGTGTCACCTGCTGCAAGTGCCAAAGCAACACACTCTGATCACCTGGCCGGTGATTTCTCTGCATTTTCAGGTAAGAAAATACCCTAGAAGTTGCTGATTTGAGGTTACCTTGGATTCATAGCTTGTTAACCAATAGATCTTGTAAAATAGGTTCTCTTATCGCTGTAGACGAAGCGTATACGCTCCGTTCGAAACGACACATCCATAAGAGATAAGGTGCTGATTTTAGACGCTTTGATTGACTGTTTCCAAAGCTTTCAATGTCGTTTAATAGTAAATTATCGACGGCAACGCCATTTGACATGTACAACATGCTGTCCATTTTCTGTTTCGTAAATCAATGAAGAATATGAGATTTAGGGCATTTTAGTCATTTGTAGGAAGTACCGATTTCATTCATATTTTGCTGATGTGAATGACATGGATTATTGTTGCATTAGAATGTTAGGAATACGTGCATAATTAGTTTGGTGAAGAGATTCACCTAAATGCGCACTTTGGGTCGACATACTGTAGACTTAAGTGTGTAGTGTAAGTGTTTGTATTAATGCTTGTATTAGTATGTATTGAATGAAATGATGTTATGGATTAGTTTGAGATTGGTTTCTCAATTGATATGCTGATGTGAATGATTTCCTACATATTAGCCATATGCATGATTTCATTATATGAATGAAATGCATGTGCTTGATGATTCACGTAAGTTGTATGTTATAACATGTGCTCGGTGATTTCATTATGATTTAGTTTGAGATTGAATTCTCAATTAATTTACTGATGGAAATGATTTCCTATATGTTGGCGATATGCATAATTTCATTATATGTATGAAAGGCATGTATCAGGTGATTTGCTTAAGTTGTATGTTACAACATGTGTTAACATGCTTATATGGTTGTATTTCATTTTCAATACTTTCACATGCTTTGCTGATGTGATTCCACATGTTTGGGACTATACTTAGTCCAGGCAGTTGGTAATCGAGCGAATTCGTGGTTGGCTTATCTTTGCCACGAACGACGCGTCGATGAACGCGAGCCGTGTTTTGGAGTTGGCGGCAGTGGTTAGGCCACACAAAGTGTTTTACGCACTTCATGTCATTCGACTTGAGATGCGATCGTGCTAGTCGAGCCCATCAAGTAACCCGACTGGCCATTGTATGTTCACCCTACATGAGTCATAACTGCTTGAACCTAGGGTACTGAACTTACCATTGTAAACCCTGTTAACCATGGTACCTTGATCCACGAAGACTCATGAGCCGGGCATGGTGGTATGGGACACCGTGGTCGAGCTGTCGGCCTATGATGGGGCCACAAACCTCCCCGCAGTGACCAGTGAACACCTAGTCTCTGAGCAGATTATGGTGGTATGGGACACTATATTCTTGTTGTCGGCCTACACTGATTAGGCGACGAGTCCTTTGTAGTGACCGCGAGCGTATTCTGAGTCTACGGGAGGTGACGACCCTTCAGTAGCAGTAGAGTACAGTAGGCCTGTATTGATAAGGTGATGACAGAGTGGAGCAACTAGTGCGTGCAAAAGCCTGACAGCCCTTGCAGCGACCTATAAAATATACCTCGTATGAGATTACTAGGAGTGACGACCCTAGATAGGATCTGTGCTGGGATTGATATAAGGGAAGTACCTTAGTTTCCCAATCTTGCTGTTTGAATGGACTAATAATAACTCGAAAATCATATCACCATACCATTGCATGTGCCTGAAAGATGTGGAGCACTTGAGGGTCGATTGCATGCCGCGGTCGTAAGATGGTGCCGTATGAGGGAGATCGTCGGTGAGGGCATACATCACGTCATGTCATATTGCATTAACAACAGTTTTACGATTGTTTGATTTACTGCCTTACTATTATCGCATGATTGATTTGAGAACATGTTAATCCTTGATCTATTATTCCACTGAGTTAGCTACTCACTCCCATGTTACGGGACGGTGTTCCGGACACCCGCCAGTCCCTATTGTGATTGCAGATGATGGTGCGACCTGTGAGGCAGAGCTGGACTTGATGATGATGAGGAGGATCTCTCCTTTATGCATGATCTGATTGACGGGATTACAGGGAGGTTGATTAGATACCTTGACACTTGTCATTTTATATTTTTAGAACACTCATGTATATCCTTTTGGTTTACTTTTGGAGCATACATGTATGTATATAACCTGGTAACATGTTCACACTCTGGAGACATACGACAGTTTATATATGTTATACATACTATCACAGTCTTCCGCTTGTTAATTTAACTGTCTCTGGAGTATGATATGCTGTTCTAGCTTAATCTCACTCATGTTTAATACATTATCACAGACAACATTCAATCATACATATCTATGTTGCATAAATAACATTTTGAAACTTTGGAGTTGGGTTTTTGCTCGACCCCCCAATTTTCAGGATGTTACACTGTACTCCAATTAACAGTGGTGAAAATGATTTCCACCATTAAAGTTCTCAAGGCCCAATGTACTATTTATTTTCTATATAATTTAGCCATAAGATCACACAGACTTGGATTAAGAGGAAATGAATTCCCTAGTGATCCAAAACTTCTGTGAAATAAAAATATCCAAGTGGCAGACGCTCAATCCCCACTGCTTTTGCCACATGGTCCACTTGATCCTAGATATGCCTCATTCTTTGACCTCAAGCCTTAACATGAGCTTTCCAACTGGCTGGATGGCTTGGATGCAACACATGCATCATGATGGGCCATATAGATGGACCGCATGAATACAACACACGTAAGGGGGGGGGGGGGGGGGGGTCCCACCGTCCGCTGGACGGTGTGACTGGAACACATACACCATAGTGGGCTCCCACCGTCTGCCTGGACGATGGGCATAAAACACATAACACTGTGGGTCCCACGTAGGGCCCACCATAATGTTTATTTACCATCCATCCTGTTGATAAGGTCACAAAGACCTGGATGAATAGGAAAAACAAATATCATATTGATTCAAAACTTCTGTGGGCTTCAATCACTGTTGTTTCTAGTGGTGTGGGCCACCTAAGATCTGGATCAAGCTGATTTTTGGGTGGGGCCTGCTTAAGGTAGGGGCCCACCATATGGACGGTTTAGATGGAAAATAAACATTAAAGTGGGGCCCACGAGTGGGTCCGTGGGTGCCCTGGTGTCTGCCCACCGTTGAACGTAGGACGCCTGAGCGTCCTCTCCTCTCCTGGCATCCAGAGGCAGTAGTCTCTGCTGCTTTGAATTATTTTAAAAAAAAATTGAGTTTTCTCACGGTTTTTCTTAGATAGGGCCCGCATTAGGCGCATCCACTCCAACCATTGGATTCCTCAGCCCATAACAATTCTATTAAGACCAATATTAGGCCTCTTTCAGTGTGTAAGAAAAATCTAGGTAGATTTCAACGGTAATGATACTATTTTTAAAACTATGGCCCACTAGATACTCAGATCATCCTCATTTTTTGGCTCAACGCCTAAAATGAGTTGGGAAAGAGGATGGACGGCTTGGATTGAATACATACATCAAGGTGGGTCCTATACAGATGGCCCTCTTCCAATGCCTTGAAAAAGGCTAATATTTGTATGTTGTTTTTACACGTCCAGAGAGTCCCTGGACTCTCTCCTTTTTTTTTGGGCGTACAAGGCCTTTAAGGTGGGCCCTTCATAAGTGGGCCATCACATGGTGAGGTGGTGTGGTTATAATACATATGTAAAGTGGACCTCACCTTTAGATGGTTTGGATCCAATACATGCTCCATTGTGGGGTCCATCCAAGTGGGCCATAAGGCCATAATATCATACACAAAAAAAAAGAGAGAGTGGGACACGCGTGATGGAGGGACTCCGACACTATGGGCCCTCCGTTCCATGATCTACAACACACATCAAACGGATCCCTTTACACATGGGTCCACCGAAATCGAAAATCAATGGTGGAGATCCTTTCTCCACCAATATGGACGGTCTAGATGACCTTTCTAATGCAAAGAAATAAACATCATGATGGGGTCCATGGAGAATGGCCCCATCATGGAACTATCATGATGATCCTAGTGGGCCATCAGCCATATCTGAGGGTCCCAAGTGAGATCCAAACCATTGATCGGTTGGCCTCACTTGGCCCATCTTAAAAATATGAAAAAATACTCTTATCAAGCACCCACCTATCGATCTTCTGGGTCCGTTGGATAGCCTATCTCCTTACGCTTCACTTTAATGGTGGAAGATGAAGAATGGATGGCTAGGATGAGAGATTTGGGATGGAAAGTGGGCCACCAAAATTACACTTTCTCTTGGGAAAACCTTGGACGTGTGATGCTCTTGCTAGTTGGGAGTTGAGATGAGAAATGAGAAAGAGAAAGAGAGTTGTAAGAGAAGTAAGGGATGGGTGTGATGGGTGAAAGGGTGAGTGATGTGTGATGTGTACTTGACAAGTATGGTTGTGTAAGAGAGATGGTGAGAAAGAGTTGACTTGGTGGTTGCTTGGGGATGGGGTGAAAGGTGATGTGTACTTGACATGAAGTGATTAATGGATTGATGGGTTGATTGATTGATGAGACATATTGTAGAGATTTTTTTTTTTGAAATTTGCAACGCGCGGCATTTTTCCTCAAACTGAACGCAGGTCCACATCACCTTGTCTGGGTATCGGATCAGTATGCGAGTTGCAGCATTGGAACCGCGGTGACTGTGCCGTCGCAATGTTACAAGTCTCAGATTAAGTCGACTTAAATCTACAGGATACGACTTAGGGTCACACGTAAACATCGATTATATGTCGCAGGTTGCCGGACTTTGACGAGAAGGATCGCGGGAGTCGACGGAACAGTGCGGACTAGGATACGGGTCTTACAGCTCTCCCCACCTAATAAAAATTTCATCCTCAAAATTCATACTACCATCGTAACTAACCATAACTCAAAAAAAGAAATAGGAAACATAACGTCATATATAATTGAGACATAATGCATCATACAATCAAACATTAAAAAGATGGGGATAACGCTCACGGATCTCCGCCTCGCGCTCCCAAGACGCCTCAACCACACTATGATGACTCCACTGCACCTTCACCAAGGGAATGACGTTGGTTCTAAGGACCTGCTCCTTCTGATCAATGATACGAACTGGCTGCTCAATATAAGAAGCGTCCTCACGAACCTCTAACGGCTGTCAATCAATAACAGGCACGATGGCTGACCTACACTTCCTCAACATAGAGATGTGAAAAACGTTGTGGATGTCGGACAACTGTGATGGCAAGGTAAGCCAATAGGCCACGACACCAATGCGCTCAGTGATCTCGAAAGGTCCTATGAATCTCGGGGCAAGCTTGCCCTTTGTCCCAAAAAGAACCATACCCTTCATGGGTGAGACCTTGAGATAACTCTGTCCCCTACTGCAAACTCCAAGGGAAGACGTCAACGATCAGCAAAGATTTTCTGTCGGCTCTGAGCTGTGCGCATCCTCTGCTTAATGATGTCGATAGCCTCTGACGTCTGCAGCACAAGCTCGGGACCTAGGAGACATCGCTCTCCAACCTCGGTCTAATAACTCAGAGATTTGTACAGTCTGCCATATAATGCCTCAAAAGGAACCATGTCAATAGTCACCTAATAGCTGTTGTTGTGCGCGAACTCATCCAATCGCAGGTGCTCGTCCCAACTACCCGAGAAATCAATCGCGCAGGCCCGAAGCATATCCTCAAGGATCTGCTTGACCCTTTCAGTCTGACCATCGGTCTGTGGATGATACGTAGTGTTGAGCTACAAATCAGTCCCTATCGTTCTTTAGAAGCTCCTCCAAAACTGAGATATGAACCTTGGGTCTCGGTCTGAAATAATCGAGACAGGAACACCGTGCAATCTCACGATCTCATCAACAAACATCTTGACGAGCCGATCCGTATGCCAAGTCTCACGAATCATAAGAAAATGTGCCGACTTCATAAGACGGTCCACAACAATCCAGATGGCATCATGACCGCGCTGAGTCCTCGGTAAACCCATGGTAAAATCAGTAGATATGTGCTCCCACTTTCACATCGGGACGCTCAGCAGCTGCAATAGACTAGGGGCTCTCTAATGATCGGCCTTGACACACTAGCAGGTGTCACACTTGATCACAAAACTGGCTATCTAACGCTTCATCCCTGACCAAAAATACTGAAGCCTCATATCGCGATACGTCTTTGTCGAGCCAGGGTGGATAAAGAACTACGATCGATGTGCCTTGGTCATAAGATCTCAGCGTAACTCAAAAATATCCGGGACACATAATCGGCCTCTAAAGTGAAGTCTACCATCAGAACCAATCTATCAATCCGTCTGACTCTCAGATGCTGCCTCTTCTTGGTAATCTTGTAACAACTCGTCAGTCTGCTGAGCCTCGATCACCCTTGCAACAAGAGAGGGTTGAATTAACAAGTTTGATAACTGAACAATAGATGACTGCAGACTAAACTCAAAGTCGTACTCTGTTATATCCTCGAGCATCCTCCACTCCTGAATCATCGTATGCGCCACCAGGCCTCGTGCCTAACGGCTGAGGGCATCTCCCACCATGTTCGCCTTGCCCAGGTGGTACTGAAGATCAAAACATAGTCCTTCAGGAGTTCCATCCAACGCCTCTGCCTCATGTTTAGCTCGGACTGAGAGAACAGATACTTCAAGCTCTTGTGGTCGGAGAAGAGCTCGAATCTCACCCCATAAAGATAGTGCCTCCACACTTTCAGTGCAAAGACAACCACTGCCAGCTTCAGATCATGCGTGGGGTAGTTCAGCTCATGGACCTTGAGCTGGCGAGACGCATAAGCCACCGGCTTCCTGTGCTGCATCAGGACAGCACCTAAGCCAACTCATGAGGCATCGGTAAATACATCAAATTCAACACTCCCATAGGGAATAGTGAGGACAGGAGCGGACGTGAGGCGGTCCCTCAACTCCACAAATGTCTGCTCACAAGTGTCTCTCTAAATGAACTCGGTACCCTTCCTGGTCAACCTGGTCAATGGGGCTGCGATGCGAGAGAATCCCTCAATGAAATGTCAGTAATAGCCCGCCAAATTAAGAAAACTGTGGATCTCAGATGCATTCATGGGCTGGCCCCATTGACGCACGACATCAATCTTCAAGGGGTCCACTGCGACACCCTGCCTCATCACTACATGACCAAGGAACTTCACCTCCTCCTGCCAGAACTCGCACTTCTCTAGCTCTGCGTAAAGCTGGTGTGCACAGAGGGTCTGTAAGGTAATCTCCAAATGTCACTTATGCTCCTCACGGGTCCTCGAATATATTAGAATGTCATCGATGAACACCACAACAAACTAATCGAGATACGGATGGAAGACCTCGTTCATCAACTGCATAAATATTGATGACACATTGGTCAGTCTAAAGGATATGACCTGGAACTCAAAATGACCATAGCGCGTCCTGAAGGCTGTTTTTGGCATATCCTCATCTCGAACTTGAACCTGATGATAACCGGACCACAAGTTTATCTTCAAAAAGAACTGCGCCTCCTACAACTGATCAAACAAATCATCGATCCTTGGAAGCGATTACTTGTTCTTGATCGTGACCTTGTTAAGCTCGTGGTAATCTACGCAAAGTCTCAACGAGCCATCCTTCTTCTTCACGAAGAGTACTGTCACTCCCCACGGTGAACTGCTTGGACGAATAAAGCCTAGCTCGTGCAACTCGTTTAACTGCTTCTATAGTTCTCATAACTCCAATGGTGCCATACGGTACGGGGCCTTCGAGATAGGCGCGGTACCGGGCACGAGATCAATCTGGAACTCAGTGTGCCGACGAGGTGGTAACCCAGGAATCTCCTGGAACACATTGGAAAAACCACAAACAACAGGCAGCTGGTCGATACTCAAAGCAGCTGACTCCTCAATGACATACAATAACAGGTAAGAAAGTTACTCTCCTCTAGGCTCGGCAACAAACTAAAACTGTGGTACGCTAGGTATACAGAACGTGACTGTCCTCGCGAAGCAGTCTAATATGGCGTAATACTCGGTAAGTCAATCCATGCCCAGGATAACATCAAAATCGGACATCGACAACACAAATAGGTCGGTAGGTAAGAAGATATCCCCAATCAGAACGGGGCAAGATGCACAAAATAGGCCCAACACTACGGTCTTCCCTAAGGGCGTCGATACTACCAAACCCTCATGAGCAGACTCCAATGGAAAATCGGTTGATCGACAGAAATCATCAACGATAAATGAATGCGATGCACCAGAATCAAATAATACACGTGTAATGCATGCAGAAATAGGAAGAGTACCCTCGATGACCCCTCCTGATGACTGAGGGTCCTGCTGGGTGGCATAAAATCTGCCCTGAGCCTGCTGGGGAGGTACAAGTCCCCTCTGAGGTCTCTACTGCTGTTGTAGTCGCTGTGGGGGCCTAACCTGCTACCTCTGCTGCTGTGGGGGAGGTACAGGAAGCTGGTGTTGTGGTCGCTGCTGCTGTAGTGGCTATCACGGAGGTGAATGTGGTGCCCTCGACTGCTACTGCTGCTGCGGATGGGGACACTAGTGGCTACGATGTCCTGTCCAACCGCATCCAAAGTAAGTACCTGTAAACGGTCCCGAAGGTGGCGCTAGGGGTACTGCTGGTGCTCGAAATGCTAGGCGAGTCATGCGCCGCTGCTGTGAGCGATGCTGCTGGTGGGAACTACTAGAGGGTGGCTTCCTCTTCTGATCTCCCCTCTGATCATGAGCTCTCTGCATACCATCCCAATCTGTCTCATATATCAGGGCTCTCTCCACTATCTACTCAAATGTCGGAAGCATGTGTCCGATCACACTACTCTTGAGGGCAGGCCACAACCCATTCTTAAAACAGCGGGCCTTCCGCCCCTCATCGTCAACAAGATACATCGTGAACCTCGATAGCGCGACGAAACGTGCCTCATACTGGGACACTGTCATGTCTCCCTGGACCAGAGTCTCAAACTCTAGTGCACGCTGCTGTCGCACATGCTCGAGAAAGAACTTTCGGTCAAACCGGTCTACAAAGTCCTCCCAGGTCCACTCGAAATTAGCCGCTACCGATCAAGCTACAGATGTCCACCAATACTGAGCCTCACTCTGGAGAAGGAATGCAACTAATGGAACTCGCTGATGGGTCGTACATCTCATAGTGTCGAATATCTTCTCCACCTCGTAGCACCATATCTCTGCAACAGTAGGGTCTGGCTCACCCCGAAAATGCGGAGAATCGTGTTGTCGGAAGTCTTTGAGAAGGGTGCTCACACGCTCCTGCTCAGCCTCTACTGGTGTAACAGTGGGACGCCTGCTCTACCCCTGAAGAATAGCAGTCATCGCCTGTAACATCTGCTGAAGCTGAGTAGCACTCACAAGTACGGTCAGATCCGCACCGATCTCAGGTAAAGGAGTGACATCCTCAGGCTGGAAGGCAGGAATATCTGGTGGTGGAGCAGGAGTAGCAGGTGGTAAAGCAGGAGCCGCAGGTGGTGGTGCTGGAGTCGCAGGTGGTGGGGCGAGATTCGCTTGGGTCACTCTTCTGGCCATAATGTCCTACAGGAAGGAACAATGGCCTATTAGCCTTGAGAATTCTCGAAGGCATAAACGTTAAGGGTCTATGTCAAAAAATTATTACATTATTCGAACTCAAAACCTATTTATAGTAGACATGTGATGTGATCCTCAGGTATTCCCAAGTTATGCTCTGATACCAACTTTTGTCACGTTCCAAACCTGAAAATCGGATTCACATGAATTTCGATCACCGAATCCGGTGCTGACAGCCTCCGTAGTGCCCCATTCTTGGCTCCTGACAATCATATGCCAAATTCTGATCCTGGGATCCTACAGCACGAATTCAGTGTCCCATACCACCGTATTCAGCTCACGAGTCTGAGTTGCTCACTGGACAGTACGGGGAGGATCGTCAGCCAAGCGTAGGCCGACAGCACGACCACAGTGTCCAATACCACTATGCTCGGCTCATGAGTCTTGGCGGATCTTGGTACTAAGGTTAAACAAGTTTCATTGATAAGTTGGTATCTTAGATTCAAGCAGTAGCATCCATACACGGTGAACATACATTAGGTCAATCGGGTTGCTTAATGAGCTCGACTAGTAAGAGCGTATGTTGAATTGATAGACATGGAGGGCATAAGTACTCCGCGTGGCCTAACCACTATCGATTAGCAGCGTACGACTCGGATTCCTCGAACCTATCTAGTGTGACGAAACGACCTCAGCCACTATCTTGAAAATTATTACCGATTGCGTGGCCCATAGCCCCAAACATATTCTAAATAATAGTATACGCAGATCACATCCAAAGACAGCATGTGAGAACTAAAATTAATTATAAATCTTACTTTAAGCAATTTGACAAAACACATACTACAGATGTTACTATACATAGGCATTTCATCCCTATTTCACATAGTAGTAAGATAGGGTACATAAAGGAAACTGTAACCATAGATAAAGGAATTGAGAACCTTGTCTCAACACCCTCATTACATGCATTTATACAAGCATCTTCACATTCAGGCATTTTATCAAACACTTAGACTACACATATCATATACCTGTAATAAAGCAATTATAACAGGTATTATAGCAAATCCCTTTACAAAAGGGTTCACCTTACGTACAACAATCATACATTCTTAGTCAATGAACACGAAAAGCATAAATCACAATTCTATACTCATTTACACATTTCAACAAACACATGGAATGCATTAAAATCAATATAGTCTACATATACATGTAATATATGAAAAACATCGTATCTATGCACACGTGACAGCAATCAAGTTAGTCATAAATCATTACTGACATTGAAAACCTTGAAAACCATAACCTTAAAATTTATAATCCGCACCTTTCACTGGTAGACTCATAACGAACTCAGTTTAAACCCTAAGTCTTTGTCTACAGGGTGACGGCAACCTATAGCATGAAATAGGTTAGTTATTTCACCCTTTACTCTATTTGAATATCTAAAATAGATTAGGGTTAGGATTTTTTACCCAAGAATGAAATCAGAATCGTCGATATTACAATACAAAAGTAGTGGTTAAGTACGAGAAGTGGTAGGGATCAAATCCCAATAACAACTCCAACTCTCTCTCTCACTTTCTCTCTCTTTTCTCTCCTCTTTCCTAGGGTTTTGTAAATTTGAATGGAATGATAGAGAGAGAGAGAGGGTTTAAGGCCCTTATATAGGCCCAGAACTGATTAGAATGGCCCCAGGGCCATGGTATGCTTAGGTTATAGCAAAAGATTGGCCGTTTCGGTCCAATGAAGCTGCTCTGGAAGCTCCTCTTCTACATGCAGTCGGACTTAAGCTTCTTGATAATGGATCTAGGTCAGGTTAATATCTCAGCCCGATCGGATTAATGGATCGGCCGTGAAGTACCAGTTTTAGTTCAACGGTCACCGATACTCGATCAGGGCCACAAGTACATTGATATGTGTTAAAAAATTTTCCTGATTCAAGGTTAAAATGGGGTCAGAATCTAACAGTCTAAATCCTTAGATTCAGCCTGCAAGCAAACAACTCAATTCACTTAAGTTCCAGTTCATTTCCAAAAGATATTCATGTTTCTCACACACTTTGCTTCGGGCTCAAGTTGTGCATTTCTAGAAATTTTTAGGACTTAATTTCTGAAATGGTTGTCAAGTCTTGGAAGGTGGTCATAACTATATAGTTTCGAGGTAATTAGACTTTTGACGTGCGGTCCAGGTCCGATACGGAGTTTCAGTGTGCTCCCGAGAGCAACTAGGTTTTGAGATGGATTCTAGGTTTCAGAGTAATGTAACGTCAATGATTCTACATGTTTTAGGTCTTGTAGTTCATATTTAAAGTCATTCAAGCCAATTTCATAGATAATTTAGTTTAGTACTTAGTTAATTCTGGTCTAATTTCTAAAGGATTTGGTCCTTAATGATTTCTGCCTGAGGTGGTACTCGGGTCTTTATAAGGATTTTTTCGAGACGTTACACGATCACACGATGGGGTCTTTATTGTCATACACACTGGGTCTTGGTTCCCAACCATGATCCATTGTGGATGACAACCACGACCCATTATTCGTTATATCCACGACCATTCTCTTCGAATTTAGCATGACCCTTCGGAATCAACGCCACATTCTTTTTCAAGAAATTGCATTAATGTCATTACTTCCCCCTAATCCCTTGACAAATAGCACGACCCTTCAGAATTAGCGCCTTGACCATTGGTTGACTAGCCTATAAAAGTGGTACTTGGGTTTCAAATTATTTCCACAATCCAATCCGAACCAGAATCCTTATTGCAACACCTTAAGCATTCATGAATTTCTTTACTTTTTCAATCAAAATAATGGAGGAGATATTCGAAGAAGCCATCAAATCTCTCTCGAGTTCTTCATTTATTTGTGATCCCTTCTCTGTCCTCAAGGATGTTGACGATCTTCCTGAAGCTCAACAGCCTCCATAGAAAATTCTGAAGCAATTTTTGAACTCCAACAACTCGACAATTTCAATGGGCACCCAATGAGCTAAAAAACTCTGCTGAAGAACAGTTCTCTTCAATGGCACGACCCATATAACATAACAACCATGACCTATATTACATGACAATCACGACCCATATAACATAACAACCAAGACCCATATAACGTAACAACCACGACCTATACAACATGACAACGACGACAATAATTATAATATAATAGGAAGAACAGTTCTCTTGAATGGCACCAGCGAGCTGAAAAACTCTGTTAAGAATGTCTTATTTAAGCCTGACCTTCTTAACAGAGTTTTTGATTAGGCTAAAATAAGATATTCTGAGCAGAGTTTTTCAGCTTGCTGGGTGCCCGTTCAAGGGAAGTGCTCTTCATATTGTATTATAATTATGGTCGTGGTTGTCATGTTATATGGTAAGTAATCCCATGTTGCATGGGTTGTGGTTGTCATATTGTATGGTAAGTAGTCCCATGCTGCATGGGTCGTGGTTGTCATGTTGTATGGCAACTAGTCCCATGTTGCATGGGTTGTGGTTATCATGTTGTATGGTAAGTAGTCCCATGTTGCATGGGTCGTGGTTGTCACATTATATGGGTCATGGTTATCATGGATCATAGTTATTATCATGTGGCGCTGATTTCGAAGGGTCGTGCTAAACCCGAAGGGAAGGGTCGTAGTTACTAACTAGTGATGATGAGAGTGAGGAAGATGATAATATCCTCATTCGCAAACATAATTGGAAGAAACTTGCAGAGTCTTGTGCATTATTGTAACACCCCAGATTTTTGCCAACCTGAGGTTAGACATCCTTATGCAATGGGTCAACCATTGCATCTTGGTAACCTCTTAGAACCCAATTCCAAAGCCAAAGAAATCATGTAGAACCTAATTCCTTTAGAAAATAAGTGTAAGTTAACTAGCGCTACGTTAGATTACCTGTGAAATTGTCCCTGATCGCTTTAAATACGTTCTGCAAGACCCAAAACTTGTAGAACCAATGACGCTATCTTACCCTAAAATCCAGGATCAAACTCTAAACCGGTTTGTTCCCAGGAACCCTTTAAAATCTTGTCTTGGATCTAGACTGCGCGTCGGAAGTCTGATATCTACAATCTTAGACGGTTATGACTACTTAGCTGGACTTGACAATCGTTTCGAAAATCAAGCCCAACCGATGTTCTGAGACTATTTCATTGAGCCTGGACTGAAGAGAGTGAGAAATGCCTAAAGGTTTAGGAAATTAATTCCAAATCTGGCACGTGTCTTTACACGTTATTATTAAGCGTTCTGACTGTCAGAATTTAGTCAAATTTCACCCTCGGGTCAGGAAAAATTTCTCTTTCATATCATGAGACTTGTAGACCTGATTAAGGCACGATGACCGTTGAACTGAAACTGGACCGCCATGTGCAATCTGAGAACTCTGCCGGTTTGAAAACTTGATGTGTGCTAGATCCAGTAACCATAAGCTTATGTCAAACCGCGTTCGGCCAGGGGACCTCCCGAAACGCTCTTTTGGATCGGAACAGTCCCGATTTGGTTATAACTTAAGTATACTTTGTTCCCAAGTCTATTTAGGTTATGTTTTAGCCTATATAAGGGCTTTAAACCCTCTCACAACCCTTCCATCCGAATTTGCAACAAACCCTAGATAGAGAGAGAGAAAGTGAGAGATTTTGAGAGAGTAGTGGGAGAGATTTTCCTGCCACTTGCTATAGCTATTGCACGTATCGAAGCACCGCACTCAAATCACTTTCCCGACGATTCTAACGCACTCCTAGGTAAAAAAACCCTAACCTATCACTGTTTTAGGGATTCCTTTGATTCAATAGCGAAGTAGCTTATATATCTTGTGCATTAGGTCGCCTTTACGCCGTTGACGAAGCGTATGCGTTCAAATTGAATCGATACACGTCTAGGGTAAAAGGTGAGGATTTTAGACGCTTTGATTGACTAATTTCAAAGCTTTCAATGTTGTTTAATAGTAGATTATCGACGAGCATGCCGTTTTACATGTAGAACATGCTGTCCGTTTTTCATTTCGTAAACGTACGGTAAATATGAGATTTAGGGTATTTTAGACATTTATAAAAAATACTGAATATGTCCATATTTTTCTGAAATGCTTGACATGTAAATTTATCATGTTATGATATTATATATGCGTGTATAATCTTTTTGGCGAAGAGATTCGCCCTAATGCGCACTTTGGGTCAACATACGCTATGTAGACTAAAGTGTGTAGACTAAGTGTTTGTATAAATGTTTATATTAGTATGTATTGAGTAAATGGTGTTTTAAATTGGTTTTGAGAATGAATTCTCAATCCACCTGATGTTGTATATGATTTCCTACGTGTTTGCTATATGAATTGATTTCCTTATCTGTATGGAATACATGTGTTGGTTGATTTACTTACTTTGCATGTTATAACATGTGTTAATATGCTAGTATTGTTGAACTTCAATTTTATTACTCTCATATGATCACTGGTATGGATTACACATGTTTGGGGCTATGCTTTAGTCCAGGCAGTCGTTAATGGATTGAATTAGTGGTGGGCTTCTATTTTTCACAGTGGACGCGTCGATGAACGCGAGTCGTGTTTTGAGTTGGCGACAGTGGTTAGGCCACACGAAGTGTTTTATGCACTTCATGTCGTTCAGCTTGAGATGCGCCCGTACTAGTCAAGCCCGTCAAGTAACCCGACTGGCCATTGTATGTTCACCCTGTATGAGTCATAACTGCTTGAACCTAGGGTACTGAACTTACCATTGGAAACCCTGTTAACCATGGTACCTTGATCCATAAAGACTCATGAGCCGGGCATGGTGTTATGGGACACCGTGGTCGAGCTGTCGGCCTATGCTGGGGCCACAAACCTCCCCGTAGTGACTAGTGAGCACCCTACTCTGAGCAGATTATGGTGGTATGGGACACTATATTCTTACTGTCAGCCTACACTGATCAGGTGACGAGCCCTTTGTAGTGACCTTGAGTTTATCCTGACACCGCATGGGGGCGACGAGCCCTGATGCAGTCTTAAGGATATAACTAGGCCTGTATTGATAAGATGATGGGGGAGAGGTACAACGAGTGCGAGCAACAGCCCTGACACCCCTTGCAGCGACCTAGAAATATAACATCATATGAGATTACTATGAGTGACGACCTTAGACAGGATCTGTGTTGGGATTGATATAAGTAAGGTACCCTAGTTTCCCAATCCTGTTGTATGAAAAATGACTAATAACAACTCGGTAATCATTATCCATATCGCATTGCATGTGCCTGGAAGATATGGAGCACTGAGGAACGCAAGCATGCCGCGGGCGTAAGATGGTGCCGTATGAGGGAGTATGTCGGTCAGGGCATCCATCATGTCATTTCATACTTGCATTAACAACAGTATCTAGGAATGTTTGATTGTTTGCTTTACTATTAACACGTGATTGATTTGATAACATGTTAATCTTTGCTCTCTTATCCCACTGAGTTAATCACTCACTCCCACGTTACGGGATGGTGTTTCGAACACCCACCAGTCCCTATTTTAGTTGCAGGTGATGGAACTGCTTGTGAAGTGGAGCCGGACTTATATGATGATGAGGAGAACTTCTCCTCCATGTTTTGATCGACGGGATTACAGGGAGGTTGATTAGACGCCTTGACACTTGTCATTTTATATTTTTGGAGTACTCATATATATTCTTTTCTTTCCATTTTTAGAGTATACATGTATTTAATTAACCTGGTAACATGTACACACTCTGGAGACTTACAATCAATTATGTATTTTATGTATTTATCACAGTCTTCCGCTTGCTAATTTAACTGTCTCTGGAGTATGATATGCTATTTTGGCTTAGTCTCAATCTTGTTTAATGTCATTCTACAGACAACATGCATTTATCATTATCTATGTTGCATAAGTGACGTTCTGGAACTCGGGTGTTGGGTTTCTACCTGACCCCCAATTTTTGGGGTGTTACAATTACTGAGCTTCTCTTCTGGCAGTGACTGTGTTATATGGTTTGTGATTGTCATGTTATATGGATTGTAGTTGTCATGGATCGTGGTTTTAATGTTATAAGGATCGCATTTTTCATGTTATATGGGTCGTGGTTTGCATGTGTCGTAGATGCCATGTTACATAGGTCGTGGTTCTCATGTTATATAGGTCGTGATTGTCATGTTGTATGGGTTGTAGTTGCCATATTATATGGATCGTGATTGTCATGTTGCTTAGATCGTGATTATGGACGGCACGGATTATGGACAATGTGGATGCCTTACCCCTAGAATGACAAGGCAAGGCATGGATTATGGACGACATGGATGAAACACATAAGCACCGAGCCATCCCTGCCCTGTGCAAGGCGCAACTGGTTTGGCCAATAACCTTGTATCGTGGTTGTCTGGTTACATGGGTCATGTTTGTGATGGTATATGGATCGTGGCTTGAAGGCTTTCACGGATCGATGTTGTCATGTTATATGGGTCGTGGTTTACATGTTACACGGGTCATGGTTGTCAGTTAATGCGGGTCGTGGTTGTCACGGTACATGGATCATGGTTCCACGTTCCACGTAGGATACAACAACGATCCATTGTTTGTCATATTCACAACTATTTGAGTAGGTCATGGTTGGTAGATGCTATGGGTCGTGGTTTTCATGCCAGATGGGTCGTAGTCATAAAGTTAAAAGGATTGTGCCTTCCACTGCCCTGTGCAATGCCCAACTCATTTTGCCCATGACCTTGTATCGTGGATGTCAAGTTATATGGGTCGTTGTTGTCATGGATCATGGTTTTCATGTTAAATGGGTCCTAGTTATGATGTTATACGGAATGTGGTTGTCAACAATATGGGTTGTGGTTCTAATGTTACAAGGGTCGTGATTGTCACGATATATGGATTGTGGTTGGCATCGACATTCAACGACCCATATAGAACAACAATCCATTGTGGATGTCAACCAACATGGCTATTAGACATGATCCAATGTGCATTTGAACCACGATCACAGGACATGGCCGTGGTTGTCATACACACCCGGTGGTGGTTTCAAACCACGATCCATTGTGGATGTTAATCACGACCTATTGTTCGTCATATCCACAACCCATCTCATTCACCAAACTATTACAGATAATATTAAGAAGAAACATCAAATACACCAATCCATTCAGAATTTAATTATTAATCAGTATTTGACTCTCTTTGCTAGTCTACATGACATCTCTTCTTATTTTTTTGTGAAAGCAGCATCATCTTCTTTCGTGTATTACAAACAATCATATGCAATTGTCTTTCTAAATTCAGGAATGTCCTCCTATAGAAAAATAATAAACTGATATTAAAACAAAGGACAGAGAAATCAAGATTTAATGTAGACGAATAAATATATACTTACATGTGTAAAGTCAATTGCACACATATTGCTCAAGAAGTCTATATATTTCACCATGAATACGCCATAATCGTCTGATTTTTGTTGTGCAAGTCTGTCAGAAAATATCTTCACATTCCATGGTTTCTCCCAGATCTTAGATCCTCTATTAAGAATATGGAATAACCACCTCAGTCCGTCTATTATTTGTAAAATGACTAGCTTGTTTTTCCTTTCCAGTCAGTACTCATGTTGTTGTACAAAGTGACATCTCTCTTCTTTGGATAAACAACAGCCATCAACTAGTGCTTCTGCCTCACATTGAGAGAGATGTATAACTATCAAGCACAAGAAATACAACAATATTTAAAGTCTTACATTTCCAAAATGAATAATATCATTTAAGTCCATGTACATGTGCAAGTAACTAAGATCTTACCACTTCATACTTCCATAGAGGCTTCGGTTTACCTTTATGTCATGTTATATGAGTCGTGGTTTACATGTTAGAAGGGTCATGATTTTTAAATGACATGGGTCATGGTTCACATGAATAATGGGTTGTGGTTGCGACATCATATGGATCGTGGTTATCATTTTACAACATCGGTCCATTATTCATCATAACCACGACACAACGTGAGTGACAACCACAACCCATTGTCCATGACAACCAAGACCAATTGTTCTTCATAACCACGACCCTTAACACTGGCCTCGATGCATGTTCCTACCTCTGAAATATTCCAATAGTGGCCGCTTTCTAACAAGTTTTATAAAATGTTTTAGACGAAAATGTCCCTTGGATCACGGATAACAACTATGATCCATTGTTAGTGTAAACCACGATTCAATATACATGTCAACCATGACTAGACTTTCGGGCTGTGGTTGTCATACACAATGGATAGTGGTACCCAACCACAAACCCATTAACATGACAACCATGACCTAACCTTCTTCATAAAACAACCGTTTCCCCATACCTGGAAAGTTCTGAGAAAAGGAAATTGACCATTTCCCCATACAGGGAATGTAATGTAATAGATTTACCAATGGAAAAAGACCATTTCCCCATATGGGGTGTATCTATTTATCGGACCTTCTTGTAGACACTTGCTATGGATCGCGAAGATCAAACTGGATATGGTGAGGGCTTTCGTTGTCAAGTGAAGGGAGCTGACTGTAAGGCACACCTTGATCAAAGTCATCTCAACCTTTCACAGTGACAAACATGACCCTTCATAGATGACAACCACGATCCTTCATGTTGTCAAAACACAACCCAGACAAAGGTTCGTTGTTGACAGTTTTTATTTATCGTCGTTTTCATGTAAAATGGATCATGGTTGTTATGATACATGGATCGTGGTTGTCAAACTTACATGGATCGTGGTGTCAGTTGCTATGGGTCATGATTTTCATGTTTTATAGATCGTGGTTGTCGTGTTATATGGATCGTTGTCGTCATGTTACAAAATATCGAGTTCTTTTATAGAGCTTTCATGTCAGCTTGGAACCTGGAAGAAGCCATTTCACATCAGCTTAGAACCCGAAAAAAGCCATTACTCACCTGGTCCACCAACTTCGAATAGGTGCTCATCGACAAAATATCAAGTTCTTTTATAAGGCTCTGACATTAGCCTGGAACCTAGAAGAACTATCATGAAAGGATTCAGATTATAAGGTCAGCTCGAACAATGAAAAGCCCTATGATCGTGCTCGAGACACGATACATGGGTCGTGATTGTCATTGTATATGGGTCTTGGTTATAATGTTGTATAGTCGTGGTTGTTATGAAATATGGATTCTGAATGTAATGATATATGGGTCGTGGTTGTCGTCTTATATGAATCGTAGTTGTCGTGTTATATGGTTCGTGGTTGACGTAAAGCATTAATCGTGGTTGTTATTTGATATAGGTTCGCGGTTGTCATGTTATACGGGTCATGGTTGTCGTGTTACATGGTTGTGGTTGACATTTTACATGTGTCGTGGTTGTCATGTTTGTAATGGATCGTGGTTATCATCCGTACTGGATTGTTGTTGACAACCACTACACTGAGTGAAAGCACGGCCCATTAATATGACAACCACAAACAATATATCACAAAAACCACGACCTATTGTTATGTACACTATTTCCATCTTTGGGTTGTGGTTCAAATGCATAAAGGCTCGTGATTATCATCCACATTGGGATACATGGGTCATGACTATCATTGTATATGGGTCATGGTTGTAAGGTTGTATAGATCATGGTTATCATGATACATGGATCCTGAATGGAATGATATATGGGTTGTTGTTGTCATGTTATATGGGTCATGGTATATGTGAAGCATTGGTCATAGTTGATATGGGTCATAGTTGTCATGTTAAATTGATTGTGGTTCACAATTGTAATGGATCATGGTTGTTGCCCATGTTGGATCATTGTTGACAACCATGACCTTATAAGAAACACGACCCATACAACATGACAACCACGATCCATATGTCATGACAACCACAACTCATTGTTAAGTTCACGATTTCCTCTATGGGTCGTGGTTCAAATGCACAACGGATCATGGTTATCATCCACATTGGATTGTGGTTAACATTCATAAAGGTTCATGAATCAATAAGTATATTATAGTTACCATTACATTATCACAAACAATAAAATAATTAAAAAACCAAAATAATAAGTCATCATCAGCCTCAGCCTCAGCCTACAAGGACGAAAGTGCATCGATGTTGATTATGACCTATTCGTTTGCATATCGAGCATCTGTGTGTTGACCTATCTTCTCCCTAGGATGTAATTCAAACTTTTTCAGTCTTCCAGCAGATCTTCTCATTTATGGAGGCTTTATATTCTCACATAAAACTTTCACTTCGTTTGAAATGTCCCATTGTGTCTTGTCAAGCACTGGGTAAACTGACTCTTGTTATGTTTTATGATATATTTCATTGAAGTAAAATGGAGAGTAGTATTTCTACATATCAAGCTGATACTTATCACAAGACGCTATCACATGAACATAAGGTAGCAACATTTTTCCAAACTCACCGCACATACACTTCATTTCTCTTAGCTTCATTGCATTGGCCATTCCTCGTGCGGTCACTTGGAAGTCATCTGCTAAATCACAATACATTGTCTTTCGTACTTCCGAGTGATAAAGTTCAGACAATCTTTTTTCTTCCCAAGGAGTCAAAATTCCCTTGCATGTCAAGGCCTCGTCTTGTTAGCGAAGGAAGAAGTTTGGAATTTTACTCCTTACTGATTTAAGAAGTTTTATGATGGGGTACTCTTGTGCATCAACGAACAATGCATTCATGCTTTCAACGATGTTGGTGGTTTAATGTTATACCTCATGCCAAGTGTTTTGAACAAGAAACAAATGCATTCGATTTGGGAGAATTATCTCATTTGAACATAAAAAAGAAAGTGCATGAAGAACAGTCATTGCTTTATTAATATTGAGTTCATTTGCATCCTCTAATATCCCTTGATTCTAAGATAGATTATTTAAAATAAAAGAATTAACAAAGTTTGAATGTCGAATCTGAATATCAAATTCAGCAGCATTTCGACTTGTGCTTTGATCATCTCCCTAGGAGGAATGTTGTGCAGGTCTGATCATCTAATCTTCCCTTTTCGAACTTATCCCCCATGCAAAAGGAGAACTTGAAGTGATGAAGATCGAACTTGATGATTTCGGCAACATTTCAGCCCTTTTCGTCATTGTCTATATAACAGCCCGGTTGCATGACCTGCACAACCAACTATTAGTTGCGCGGTCCGCGCAACTAACTTCTCTCCCTTCTCCTACCTTCAACGTATTCTGGAACTCTGACCTTCTTCCAAAATTCTTCTGACCCCCAAATGAGAGGGGGAGTGAGGTATTTATAAGCCTTCACATGTGCAAACCCTCGATCTTTGTGAGATGGGGCCCAACTTGTATCAAATCCAACCATCTATAACAGACTGCTTCCGATCTTAGTTGCGCGACCCGCGCAACACATGAAGTTGTTTGCGCAACCCGCGTAAGCAACTATTTGTTGCTCACCTCATCAAATCGTTTGCATGACCTGCGCAACCAATTATTGGTTACGTGATCCATGCAACCACTTACTATGGACCACGCAACCACTTACTATGATATTCAATTTTCTTCTTTATTTCTCATTTCTTCATTTTTTCCTCAAATCTTTTTATCCTTTCAGTCTTCTTCTTCTTTTTTTGTGCTCCAACGGATGCCCCCTTGATCCGTTCTTTGTTCATTTTGAATCAAAGAATTAGGATCAACGTGCTCAAACTTCTGGATTACTGAAGAGGTTGCGCGACTTGCGCAACGGGCACCCGAGTACTGTACTTGGCCCCGTGCTCTATAAATAGTTGGTCCCATTTTATTCTCTCACCTTTTCTCCCCCGCGCAACTAAATCTGGTTACTCGACCCGAGCAACGGACATCCTGTTTGAGCAAGACACAAATCCTTTGTGCACACTAGCGCAACGAATTTCGGTTACATGACTCGCACAACCGACCTTAGCCATTTCCAGACTTAGTCTTTTCTCTCTCCAACTTGGCTTGTTTTCCAGACTCAACTTTTTTCTCAACCAAATTCTTTCAAGACTTAAACCTTCTCATCATGGCCCACACAAAAAAGAACCTACATTCATGTCAATCAGAGTCTTGGACATTCAGAGAACCAAGAATTCTAGAAGGCATTCTGCTGCCGAAGAAGCCAAGGCAACGACTGGGCAATATTCACTCCATGATCTTCCTCACTCCATCTCACGATCTTCATAACTTGTATCCGACCCATTTCTACGAGACGCTTCAACAGTATTTTAGCGAACGCTGACTCATCTGGAACCCTGAGGAATTCAGAACAAGGGGTCTCTTAACTCCCTACAATTATTATACAAAATGGGCCATGACGATTCTGGCAAAGCATTAGAAGATTTCGTCCAAGATAGGCCTTTATGTTGCGATTGAGGCAACGTCGCAATCTTTTTACAAGAAATCTTCTATCTTGAAGGGCTTTCTAAATTACTGGTGCCCTTTCACCAATTCTTTTCATCTTCCCGAAGGTGAAATGAGCCTCACTCTTTGGGACATTCACCAAATTGTCGGTCTCTCGATAACAAGAAAAATCTACGATGAATTTGTCCAAACCAATGATGAATTAGCCTATGTCTCTTCACCTGACCGCCTTACCTCATTCCAAAAACAACTATTGAACCTTTTAAGGAGATGTCCAAGTTTTTGAAGATTCACAAGATCTCTCCCATGCAATGGCTCGCGCACTTTAGCAGGGCTCTATGGTAACTTCTCTTTCTTTTTAAGTCAATAGTTTCACCGCATCTTAATTTACATATATCTTGCATCACCCATTTTTCCTTCTCCTTTTAGGTTTAATGGTAATCACTCTCGAGAATTGAAAAGTCTCTGCAAAAACATAAAAGAGCATCCTGAATATTCTCTTGAGGGGGAGCTTGCGGCATTCCTCACCTATTGGCTAAGCATAGTGATCTTGCCTAGTTTGAAGTGGGCAGATGCCATCGATCCCTCGGTATTTGTGGTTGTCAGTGCTATGGCCGAAGGATTCAAGTACTCCCTTGCTCCTCCCGTCCTATATTCGATTTATAGAGCTTTTGGAGAGATCACTTGTCATGTGAAAGTCCCTCCATTGGCTCTACCTCCACCTATGCTCCATGGCACTACTTCATTGGTTGGCTTGGTATGTACTTCCCCTGGACTTTTGAAGTTTCAGAGAAAACTTACATTCATCCTTCCCAAATTCCGTTCTGGTTCTTTTAGAAAAGAACTATGGCGAAGAGGTCCTATGATTGGGTGAAAGATGCAATTTCTTCCAAACGCTAGATCAATTATTTCCATTTCTACCTGCATCATTATACGATAGATACAGATAAAATAGACATGAGATCACTTACCTTGGAGGAAAGAGCATTCTTTTTGTCGATCCGGTCGTGCAGTCTTTCGCTGAGGGAAGGAACGAAATTTTGGAGAGAACCATATTACCCGAGCCATTGCGCTCCTCAATTTAGTTTTAACCAAGAAATTCTGGAAGATTGTAGAATAGTGACCAAACGAATGTGGAGTTACAGGACTAGTCCATATAACTGGGTGATGATATGGAAGCAATTGTTGGGCAATTGAGTCAATTCTTCCTTAATTATTCTGGCCCGCGATTGCACCCCTCGGGCCTCGAACAGTCACATAAGATGGTGGGTTCACCAATCTTATTTGGTAAGGAAAGGTTTGTTGGTGACTAAGCCTATCTGGCTTTCACCACTTAGGCTCAGGGGCCATTCAATCGAAGAAGGGGTAGGCTTTATACCAAAAACAAGCCATGCACCCCTTTCTAGTCATCTCAAAGTTAAGGTATTCGTAGGTGAACCCATTCGCGAACTAAAACTTAATAATACTTGTTGGGGCATAAAAAGAGAGAGAGAAAGATAACAAGAGTTCATGGTGTGCAGATGATGTTGTGCGCCGAAAGGAGTCAATCTACACAGTGGAGTTCACGCATAAGGGATACCGCACAATGTCTACATGGCATGTTTACGCATGTGAGAGGGATATAAATACCTCATGACCCCTCAATAGGGGTTCATTAGCACCTAATCAAGGAAGAGGAAAACATTTCGAAAGGAGAGAGAGGTAGAGTCTGCACTCATTATGCAGAACAGGTGATGTGTGGCTCATAATTTTGTTGGGCGCACAACAAGCCGAACGCACAGCAATGCTCAGAGCACAGCAGTGTTCAGCACGCAATAGTCTCTAACATACAGCACTTCCAGTACATGATGCCCTTATGCATAATGTCACCAAATATTTTTTTTATATTACAAGTCATGAACATTCTACTTTGGAATCAAAGGAGAAAAAGGATGTAAAAGAACTTCGAATGAAATATGATGTGATTATCTTCTTCATCTTCTTTTGTCTATCATTAAGTGAATGAAATACCCAAATCAAATCCATTTATTTCTTGTTCGAAACAAAATGGCCAGTCCATTGAGGACTTCTCATATTAACTTAATATTAACTTAAGAACTATACAGAAGACAAACACAACTGAAAATGGCGATTCTCAATGGGAACATCCTACCTTTCATCTCCAAAATAGAATATGACTTAATTTAAGTACTAACTTTTGTAATTTTATAATGTGGAGGATTTAGGAGAAAGGATATTGCAACCAACTAATCGATGGCAATTATTCAGAGGAATACAGTTTTCTACTTCACTGTGACAGGGTTCGTCATAGAGTAAGCTGATAAATAAATTGGATGCTGCAAAGAGAAAGTGGTGTCAAGCAAGCATATAGAGTCATGGGTAGTTGTCACAGTCATAACTGCTTCGCCAATAGCATAAGAAGAAAAAGATGACTGGATCATCGTCACTTGCAGAAGGACAAGGACTCGGAACATCATTGCGGTAGGAACAAATTCACCACCGAGAAGAGCTAGGGGACCGATAATGCGAAATACAGCCAGGAAACATCCTAAACTTGCTTCGCAGGCAATTTACCCTATGCAAACGATGATTCCTTCAGCAGCACAAGATTTTCCTGCTTTTCCTGTTAAGAGCTCCCGATGGACAAGAGAGTAGAAAGGAAAGGCTTTACTGACAAGCCCACCAGGATCCACATCATCAACCTCTGTCTCCCTAATCAGCCGGCTACTCCAGAAATACACAAAGATCATGTGAGTCTCCTCTTTCGGCAACTCCTATAATGTCAATGCACTCCCATTCGGCCTTGACTACTGCCTCATCAGGGAATGGAGAGGTTGTCGTTCACATGGCCGGAACGAACCGAGGGTCTTCCCCAACTATAGAGGATCGCATCATTGAGATGGCAGAAGTGCAAAAAGCATTAATGAAGGAATGTAGGAACCTTCAGGAAGCCTTGGGGACTCTTGCGCATAATGTGACACGAATGGCAGCACCCCCAATGACTGATAACATAAACGAAAGAGAACAACACCTTGAAGGGTCACAACCGTCACAGACTGGGTCACACAAATCTGCCCCTATGATGAGAGCGTTAACACCAGAAGAGGTACAACAGGTTGTTGAAGAAGCAATCAGATCAGAGAAAGAATGTGAGAATACAGGAAGATTTAAATATCGAACGTCATACCTAAAAGAAGTCGAAGATATTCCATTCCCGAATAACTTCAAGCATCCGGATTTTCAAAAGTTCAGTGAGGATGGGTCACCAGAGGAACATCTGATGCATTTTAATACCAGCTTGGGAAATGTTTCTACAATGCCGCAGTGTTGTCTCCAGTTGTTCGGGTCTTCTTTGACAAACAAAGCATTCAAATGGTATTCTAGCCTAACACCTAGGTCGATAAGGACGTGAGAACAAATGCAAAAAGTGTTCATGTTAAATTTTTTGTCATCAGAACGAGATGTCAGTATCACAGAATTAGCTTCAATAAGACAGAGAGAGGGAGAGCCAGTAGAAAATTTTATAGACAGATGGAAGACCTTCGGGGCTTCTTGCAGGAAATTGCCAGAAGAGAAAGAGCAGGTGAAGATGTGCCTAAACTCCATGGAAACAGAGGTAGCATTCGGCCTCACCAGTGGTGACATCAGGACTTTCCGTGACCTGACCATAAAAGCTCACGCTTTAGAACTGATAACTAGAAAATTGTCGGGTTCAATAATGAGCTGGTACGAAGAGGACCTCAAAAGTTGTTCGTGAACATGGTTGAACATGAAAAGAGAAGTCATGACACAAGAGAATACAGAAACCAGGATACGAGAGAAGTAAGGGGTAAAAGGATAGAAAGGAAAGAAGAGCCGAACCACCCTAGGGGAAGGTTTTATGACAAAAAATCCTAATCGTTAAACTCTCATGAGGGTTTTGATAGTGACCTTGCAAGTGCCCTAGTTTGTCAATTAGCATGAGTGTTAAGTCAGTCAGACTGCAGAGCCTCATTGGAAGATCAATTCAAGCGTCTGCCTCAACCGAATGTGTGGAAGCTTGTCATAGGTAAAATCTAAGCCTCACATCCCATGTCCCAAAACACCATGTGAATAAAATCCTTAAAACAAGTTAGAATACTATACGGTTTATAATTGAGAAAACTTTTTCAAAAATAGAAAATTTCTAAGTTTTTCTTACTTTTTCGATTATATCGATCCATGTCTCAATATGATCGACCTACACTATCGATGTCCTCGATAACCAATCAATTCTATTGGAATGAGAATAGAAGTGTCCAGCAACCGCATACATATCTGGACAGAATTATCAATGTATCAATATACTTATCGATATCATCGATATTTAAATCTCAAGTCAATCGAAGGTGACTCGATAATATTAACAGGAAGATCTTCGATGCCCCTATTTTTACTTAAGAAATTCATATATGCTTCGATATATCGAAGCCATCCTCGATACCATCGGAGTTCAAATCTCAATGATATCAAAAGGCTCTCGATGATATCGGTCATGGGTGCGAAGTTATCTGACAACATTTTTAGGTGGTTTTCATCTCTGATCGGGGGTCACTCGATAGAATCGATATTCAAATATTGATGACATCGAGGCCGGATCAAATGCATCGAGAATGGACACAAACTGTCCAACAAGCTCACTAATAAAATCCTTAGATTTATCGATGCATCAACACGACCTTCAATATCATCGACATTCAAATTCTGATGATATCGAGTATCCTTCGATCATATCTGATGACTTGAAAAATATTAAGCAAGTTTCTCTCATTTTCAAATGTCGAGGAATCGATCCTCGTATCGATAATATCAGAGTTCGAAATCTAATGGCATCGATACGAGTCTCAATTTCCTCGACCAGTTGGCAAAAGGTTTTAAAAAGCGTATGACATTGAGTTTGTGTCATCGAGCGGACCATCGATACAATCGAGAGTATACGTTTGATGATATCGACCCTACTCGATGATATCAAACTTTATCATAAATGTGACCGTTTTATATCCATTGGAACCTTTTGCCTATTTAAAGAGAGAGTTTGACTTTAGTTGCTGGTAGAGAAAGAAGAGAGTGCTTTTGAGTATTTAACCTTAGATCATTTACCCAAAGCCCTTTCTCTCAAGGGAGTTCATCCTCTAATCCACCCTCATCATTGATATTCAGCAGAATGGATTGGGGAATGAACTTTCACATTCAAGGATCCTCTAGCTACTACCTTAATGGAAAATTATTAAGCTGGGATGCCTTGAATGAATAGATGATTGGAATTGCTCTATCTTCCTAATAGGAAAACTTTTATAGAGTAGGATTCCATCATAAACCTTGACCTAACCCTTCGCCATATATTGGTACATCATTTGAGTTGCAGATCAAGGGAGCAGAAGATTCTTCATCAACGAGGAGGAGATCTTCGTCAGCATGCTGAATAGGACTCATCCACTTATCTATAAGTATCTAGAGTCCAGAGGACCCTTTGATCATTCCTTTATACGATTGGGTCTAAGGTGTTTCTCACCCTTATAAGTCTTCAAGGAGGCCTCCGACGGGAGTGTACATGGTGGGTGCATTATGTGGATTCTTGCTCTGTGGAGAGCATAAACATCTGGTTGAAGGTGAACCAATCAAAATGTTAGGTTCGAGGTGAACCGTGTGAAACCTCAGGTTAGAGGTAAACCGCGTAAAACCTCCGTTAGGGTCTTATGGAAGATCCTTGGCCAGTGTGCCTAAAAGTGGGTGTGTTGTGTTGACCCTTGCTCGTAAGAGCATAAACAGTCAGCCTCAGTATAGGTTGTAAAGGTTGAAACTGAACCTGATTTAAAACCTTAGGTTTGAGGTGAACCATTGTGAAACCTCCTTAGTGAAATACCGATACACTCAAGGGTTGAGTGCGGTTACCGGGAGTAGAGTAGACAAGTAGTGGAACCACTATAAAAATGACTGTATTTGCAATTGTTATTCTTTTATGTGTGTGATTTACTTTAATACTTTCATATCTATATATCTGATATCACACCTTACATAGATACACAGTCATATCCATCATAAACTAGGTTATATATTGTTATTTCTTGAATAGTTTGTGATTGGATCCTCTACCAGGCTTGAAAGCCAGTAGAGTTATTTTTAAGCAATCCTGATAACTGCATATTGATAGGATTAGTGAAATAGGATTTTTAAATAAACTATAAAAACTTTAAAAAGTCCTATTCACCCCCCTCTATGACAATTGGCATATTCCTACTTCAACTTAAGCGGTCTTCACCGCTATTTCAATTGGTATCAGAGAGGGTCTCTCTTTAAGGGCTTCATTACCTAAAGAGTGATCTTGACTGAAGTTTGAAATATGGCCAAAGGAGAGGGCTCATCAGTCATTAGGCCTCTAGTATTTGATGGTTTAAATTACGCATATTGGAAGGCTAGGATGCACTACTTTTTGAGATCTTTGGATTATGAAGTCTGGGATATAGTTGGAAGTGAATATGTGCCACCATCTGAATAAATTATACTTGATAGTGGCACAACCATCACAAAACCCAAATCTAAAGAAAAGTAGACGACGTTCGACAAAGATAAACAGACTGTTAAAGTAAAAACTATGAACGCCATCTACCGTGCCATGTTCCTAGATATATTCAATCAAATAAGTATGTGTGGGACATCCAAGGAAGCATGGGATCTATTGGAAACAACCCATTAAGGCAAAAGCACTATGAAGAGGTCCAAACTATAACTTCTGACTTCACAGTTCGAAAGTCTCAAAAGGGAGGAGCATGAGATGTTTATGGAGTTTTTCACCAAGTTGAATATCATTTACAACTCCATGGGTGGATTGGGAGAAAAGGTTCCAGTACTAAAAATCTGTAGAAAAATTTTAAGATCCCTACTGGAACGATTTAATCCCAAGGTAACAATAATTGAGGAGTGTAGGAACATAGATGAGATGAAAGTTGAAGAACTGGTAGGTTCCCTACAAACTTTCGAACTACACTCACTACCAAAAAATTGAGCAAAGGCTACGGACAAAAACCGTAGCCATAGACCTATGGCTACAGTTTTCGTCCGTAGCTTGACCGTTGCTGTAGGTGCCATAACAATAGGTCTTGAACCTATGGCTACGGATTTAATCCGTAGTTATAAGGTACAATAGCTACAGATGTAATCCGTAGCATTTATATCTGTAACGAAAACTTCAGACAGCTATGGATATTATTTGTAGCTAAAAGTTCGTTGCAATATGCCTAAATTGAAAAGGCTACACTTGTCAGATTAATGGCTACGAATATTATTTGTAGCCAAAGTCCGTAGCAATATGCCTAAATTGAAAACACTACACCTGTCAAATTAATGGCTACGGATATTATTTGTAGCTAAAATTTCATAGCAATATGCCTAAATTGAAAACGTTGCACCTGCCAGATTAATGGCTATGGTCAATATCCGTAGCTATTTTGTACATTACAAAATTATATATAATCATTTGTTCATTCAATTACCACCTGTACAATCATTCATTCATTCAATTACAATCACTCATTCATTCATTCAATTACAATCAAATTATAATCCTTCATTCAATCAATTACAATTACAATAAATTACAATCCAATTCATTCAATCAATTATAATTATAATTACAATAATGCTAAAAATACAAATCTTTGGCTTCATTAGAGAAATGTGCTTGACTTCACCTTGAAATTTCAACAGCTTCGTATATTCCATCATCCTACAAACAGTCATGTCATACATAAATTAGAATGCTCATTGGGGAAAAGAAAGACAAAGTGAAAGAAGTGCATCATGTATAACAACTTTTTTTTTTCTTAATGAATTAAAAAAAAAAAAAACTCAAAGAGAAATGAAATTGACACAAAAAAATGGTCTCACCATATGATTATAGGTTTTGGTTTTGGTTTAAGTTATAGGTTTACGTTAAGGTTTAGGTTAAGGTTAGGCTATAGGTTATAGGTTATAAGTTTTGGTTTAGGTTTAGGTTTAGGTTATAGGTTATAGCTTTTGGGAACTTGATTATAGGTTAAGGTTTAGGTTTAGGAAATCAGGTTCGGGTTCGGGTTTAAATTTGGATTTTCAAGTTTAGGTTTAGGTTAAAGAGTTGAGATTAGGATTAGGTGTAGGTTTGAGTTTAAGGATTTGAGAATACATTTAGATTTTAAGTTTAGGTTTAGGTTAAAGGTTTAGGGAAAGGTTATAGGTTTAGGTTTAGGTTACAGGTTATAGGTTATAGCTTTAGGGAATTAAGAATGAGTTATGGTTTAGGTTTAGGAAATCAGGTTCAGGTTCGGGATTGGGTTTAAGTTTGGGTTTTTAAGTTTAGGTTTACGTTTTGGTTAGGGAGTTGAGATTACGATTTGGTGTAGGTTTTGATTTAGGGAATTGAGTTTAGGTTATAGGTTTAGGGAAATGTTAGGTTTAGGTAGGTTTTGGGATTTGGGAATAGTTTTAGGTTATAGGTTAAGGTTTAGGGATAGGTTATAGTTTTTGGGATTTGAGAATGGGTTCGGGCTTAGGTTATAGGTTTTGGTTTTAGTTTAGGTTATAGGTTTTGGTTTTGGTTATAGGTTATAGGTTTATGATAAGGTTTAGGTTTAGGTTATAGGTTTTGGGATTTGAGAATGGGTTCGGGTTTAGGTTATAGGTTTTGGTTTTGGTTTTGGTTTTGGTTTATGTTATAGGTTTTGAGATTTGAGAATGGGTTTGGGTTTAGGTTATAGGTTTTGGTTTTGGTTATAGGTTTTTAGATTTGAGAATAGGTTATGGTTTAGGTTTAGGAAATCAGGTTCAGGTTTGGGATTGGGTTTAAGTTTAGGTTTTTAAGTTTAGGTTTAGGTTTAGGTTTAGGTTAGGAAGTTGAGATTAGGATTAGGTGTAGGTTTCGCTTTAGGGAATTGAGTTTAGGTTATAGGTTTTGGGAAAGGTTAGGTTTAGGTTATAGGTTTGGGGATTTGGGAATAGTTTTAGGTTATAAGTATAGGTTTAGGTTAGGTTATAGGTTAAGGTTTAGGTTTAAGTTATAGGTTTTGAGATTTGAGAATGGGTTCAGGTTTAGGTTATAGGTTTTGAGATTTGAGAATGGGTTCAGGTTTAGGTTATAGGTTTTGGTTTTGGTTTAGGTTATAGGTTATAGATTTAGTATAAGGTTTAGGTGTAGGTTTAGGTTATAGGTTTTGGGATTTAAGAACGGGTTTGGGTTTAGGTTATAGGTTTTAGTTTTGGTTTAGGTTATAGTTTTTAGGATTTGGGAATGGGTTCGGGTTTAGGTTATAGGTTTTGGTTTTAGTTAAGGTTATAGGTTATGGTTAAGGTTATAGGTTATAGGTTTAGGTTTAGGTTAAGGTTAGGTTTAGGTTATAGGTTTTGGGATTTGGGCATAGTTTTAGGTTATAAGTATAGGTTTAAGTTAGGTTATAGGTTTTAGGATTTAAGAATGGGTTCGGGTTTAGGTTATAGGTTTTGGTTTTGGTTTAAGTTATAGGTTTTGGTTAAGGTTATAGGTTATAGGTTATAGGTTTAGGTTTAGGTTAAGGTTAAGGTTAGGTTTAAGTTATAGGTTTTGGGATTTGGAAATAGTTTTAGGTTATAAGTATAGGTTTAGGTTAGGTTATAGGTTTTAGGATTTGATAATGGGTTCGGGTTTAGGTTATAAGTTTTGGTTTTGATTTTGGTTTTGGTTATAGGTTTGGGTTTAGGTTATAGGTTACAGGTTTAGGATAAGGTTTAAGTTATAGGTTTTGAGATTTGAGAATGGGTTCGGATTTAGGTTATAGGTTTTGGTTTTGGTTTTGGTTATAGGTTTTGGGATTTGAGAATGGGTTCGGGTTTAGGTTATAGGTTTTGGTTTTGGTTTAGGTTATAGGTTTTGGTTAAGGTTATAGGTTATAGGTTTAGGTTTAGGTTAAGGTTAAGGTTAAGGTTAGGTTTAGGTTATAGGTTTTGGGATTTGGGAATAGTTTTAGGTTATAAGTATATGTTTAGGTTAGGTTATAGGTTAAGGTTTAGGAATAGGTTATAGGTTTTGGGATTTGAGAATGGGTTCGGGTTTAGGTCATAGGTTTTGGTATTGGTTTAGGTTATAGGTTTTGAGATTTGAGAATGGGTTCGGGTTTAAGTTATAGGTTTTTGTTTTGGTTTAGGTTATAGGTTTTGGGATTTGAGAATGGATTTGGGTTTAGGTTATAGGTTTTGGTTTTAGTTTAGGTTATAGGTTTAGGTTTAGGTTATAGGTTATAGGTTTAGGTTTAGGTTAAGGTTAGGTTTAAGTTATAGGTTTTGCGATTTGAGAATGGGTTCGAGTTTAGGTTATAAGTTTTGGTTTTGGTTTAGGTTATAGGTTTTTGGATTTGAGAATCGGTTCGGATTTAGGTTAAGGGTGTGGTCCCTGCAAATATAAATATAAACACGGCCTGTCCAAATGGCCAAGCCCTTCCAATGTCGTCCATAGAAAATGGACAGCTTCATCATGGTCATAACAGCGGTTCCCACCTTCCAGGGACCCCCGCTCTTCCGGATAGCTCCGACGCACATCCGGGTCTGCTCCATTAATTTTGAGTAAATACATAAACACGGCCTGTCTAAATGGTCAGGCCCCTCCAATGCCGTCCATAGGAAACAGACGGCTTCATCATGGTCATAACAACGGTTCCCACCTTCTAGGGACCCCCGCTCTTCCGGATAGCTCCGACGCACATCCAGGTCTGCTCCATTAATTTCGAACAAATACATAAACACGACCTGTCCAAATGGCCGGGCCTCTCCAATCATGTGCATTCTTGAGTCAAGAGACATACCAGATGCTTGAATCTAAAATATACATTTACACATAAAATGGCATTGGGAATCGCTTCTCAAAATCGCAGACTGTTTTCTTTTGAAACTTGTTCATCTCACCTGAAAACCTGTCACATAATAAATAACTATAACCACAATGATAACTACACGTGCATTCTTGACAAGAGATGTACCAGATGCTTGAATCTAAAATATGCAGCTCCAATCCTCCCACATGCAACATCCACCTGAAAGAATGCGCATAACCATCATGCTTGAGTAATCAATACAGGAATGTACAAGTAAAACCATAAAACCAGAGATACTCACTATATTTTTAGGATCTCCTCCATAGTTAATGATCTCATTCTAAAGCCCTTCTCCCTCCTCCTTTACCCGGGCTTGGAACCGGCAATGTAAGGAGTTGCATTGGGGGAGTTAAAAAAGGGCTTAGGCTCCATTTGGTTTTCAAAAAAAATGTTTTCATAAATACTAATGTGATGACCAAATGGAGCCTAAGACTATAAATACGTTTAAATATAGAGTACAAAATTCATTCAATATTTAAATAAAAAAAATTAAGTGCCAAATTAATTCATAATTAGTTCAAAATACACACTACACGCTCAAAATTAGTTCAAAATGCACACTACACATGTTCAATTATAGAGTACCAACATTGTTCAAATTATAGGATTCTCAAAGCCTCTTTCCCCCATTGCACAAATGATGGAAAGCTTTGATTTTGGAGGAATGGAACCAGAGATTCGATTTTGTTACAGGAGCAAGATGGAAAGCTTTGACAAGTTCCCTAAAGTGGAAAGGATACAACCATCTAGATGGTTAATGGACAAGTCTAGCTCATTCAAATTCAAAAGATTCCCTATTTCCATATGTATTGATCCACTTATTTTATTTGCAGATAGATTAAGGGACATGAGTTTGTGAAGAGTGCCAATAATGGGTTGGGATGGTTCTAGTGAGAGTGTTGCCACTGAGATTGAGATGAACGAGGTTTGTAAATGACAGGAAGCTCAAGTTGTCAAGCTTACCTTACAAACCTGCACTCTGTAGGCTTATCCCTCTCACACTTCCAAGGCTGTTGCAAGAGATCTCAATCCATTTGCATGGAGAGATTGTGTTAGTGGTAGCATTAGTAGCAGGAAGTGACCATGAGTAGAGAGCTTGTGATGGAAAGAGGCTAGCTTTCCATTTTAGGAGAGCCTCTGCTTCTGGCAGTCATACTGTTGCAAATGCAGCTGCTTCCTGCTTGTTTCAAGAGTTCATGTGAACATTCTGAAGTAGATACCGAGCATTTTTCAATCTGTTCTCTATGTATTTCAAGAAACATGTGTCTACGAATCAGAGGTCATGATTGCTCAACCAATCTGATTTTAGGACAATGACTTCAAGACAGTGGGTCACACAATTAAATTCGGTTTTAATTTGAGTTCATGTATGTCTCATGTACATTGTCTGATGAAAGCCCATCCTTGCACCTGGTTTCTCCATTAGAACTAGGTACATGGTCTACACATAAATCAAGTCAATACAAAAAATAAAAATAAAAATAAAAATAAACAAAACAAAACTAATCATACTCTGTTTATAAAGGAAAATAATCCAACTAGATGAACACCAAGAAGTCGGAAAAATAAAATAATAACTTTGTCGTATTCACATCTCAAAAAAATGTCTCACTACTTCCAACCTTCAGTTGGGAAATCTGTAAATGCAAAGGGAAAAAGGAATTGATCAGCCATTGTATTTATTGTTTGGTTGTGGATCTCTGTTTAACCTTTTGCTCATACTATGAAATTTGCTGAGTTCAGTTCAGTGTTGATTCATTTCAGTGCACTGATTCTCTAAGGTTGTGTTTGGAACTTTGGATGTGCAAGTGATTTGAATTGCAAACACGATCAATAAACGACAGAATTGAAACTAAATTGTTGAGTTTAGTTTTCTATCAACTCAATTCAGCACACTAATTCCCTAAGGATGCATTTGGAAAACTAAGTGGAATTGCAAACGCTCACCCAAGATTCTGAATTGTAACTACAGTTTGGTTATTTCCACTTCACTGAGTAATTAATGCAATTGAATTAGTCGGCACTGCTAGATGCAACCTACTTTTGTAGACCACTACATTCACAAGTTGAGATTTATTTTTTTTACAGCAGAAAATTCATGAGTTCACTTTATCAAATCAGAGAAAGTGACCAATTGTATTGTGTTTTCTTGTTTTTTTTACACACACACTCACACCACACAGTGGAATTTCATCACATGAAGTTCTACAATTAAAACTTAGAAATTTATTGAAACTCATCTTACCTAAAAAAGGGCGGCAAACATGGTGTTCACAACTCATAGACTTGAAAGATCTAGCTCTAATTCTTACCTAAAAAGGGCGGAAAAAATGTTTTGTTACTAAAGAAGAATAAATTAATGCAAAGATAAATGAAAAATGGATATACTGAAAATAAAATACTAACATATCGATGGTACCTTCATTGATTCCCATGAAGAGTTGTTTCTTTGAGAAGAATCAAGAACTGCTTTATATGGAAGGTTTTGATACTGCAGTAGCAGCTAATACACCAAAAAGCCAAGTTGTTGAACAACCTTATTGATAGCTGAATTATTTTTAGAATCTATCAAATTACCCAAAGCAGATAACTTTAGAATACGAGTCACGATAGGCAGTTTTACAGTTTTCAGGTAGCTTTCCACTTGCAACTCTATAAGTTCATTGTAATTTGATCTCAAGTGAAGCAGCAACGGTTGTATGTCCTGAATTTTCTTCTTTATATCTTCAATAACAGCCTTGGGAATGTCAAAATCATTCAAGCCAACACTTTATCCTTCTAAAAAGAGAATCTCCATCAACAATGGCTGCAACATATTAAAGAACTTAACAGCATCTTCTGTTCCCTTCTTGTCAAGAATGGAAGTGACAATCTCTGTGAATGATGACTGTAGTAAATCACTATTGAAATCAATCCTCACCATTTTGCTTTACTGATCAAATGCCTCTCCCCAAAGCAGTCAAAAAATGCAGGTAAAGTACTCTGTACTATTTGCAAAACAGTCCACGGAGGACTTGTACGGTGAGCCTTAAGCAAAGCAGGTTCTGGTAAAACTGGTGAAACACACATAGCCAATTGTTGCGCAGTCGCTTCGTTCAAGAAAAAAGTCCTAAACATGAGTTTAAGTGACAATAAAGAATCATGCACTAGTCGTAAATTTAGACTACCACTATGAGAACTATGGATTTGCTTTCCAACACTAAACAGCTCCAAAACTTCTGCCTTTGCTGCAAGAGACTGTGGATAAAATAAATGAACAGAGTGATAGCTATGCAATGGTCATTGGTGCATTATAAAATTCTTGGGGCCCATGGTTTGTACACTACTGTTCAGGTTTTCAGTTTATAAAAGTGGGGCCCATGGTTTAATAATTAGCCTGTTTGGGACTACGTAAATTAACCGACTTCAGCCCTGTTTGTAGCTGCTTAAAAATGATTTCATCTCATTTTACTTAGTAGTAATTATGTATTCAAGATCATAGTTTATCTAATTTATGGGTTATACTCATTCCACACATTCTCCACACATTCTCATTCCATGAAGTTCACATGAGAAAAACAACAACAAAATTAAAAAGGAGAAAAAGGTCCTACTCAACTCAAAGAATTCTATATGGGTATACCTTTACTTACGTTGGTGTTGCAAGGTGGGACATCCCATCTATGCAGAAGATAGGCCCCACCATGATAATCATCTAGCGAAAAATCAAGCTGACACTCCCTGAATATGATTGACACAAAAAAATCCTTAGTTTTCAAGCTGTTGCTTGGAAATAAATGGCTGATAAGAGAAATGCAGCAATGATCCACATTCAACTAAAAAAAGGGTTGAAGATTGGTTAATATAGTTCCAATAGATGGTGGCATAAACAACACCAAATTTTTACATTTATCTCCCCATCTAGCAGGATATTACTTGCCTTGAGACCTCGATGAATAATCTTAAGCCGAGAATCTTCGTGAAGATACAGCAGTCCACATGCAATCCCTCCTATGATTTTGTATCACCTTTCCCAATCCAAACATGTATGCTTAGTTGGATCTATGAGACAGCCCAATTATGAAACATAAAATTAGCACGAAAATGGGTTTATGAAGTAGTTCATCAAACTAATCCTAAATTGTACCATGGAGTGTAGTAGGTGGACTCATCGATTCTAGTTCATGAATACCCCGAACAACGAACTTAAAGCGAATGCCATCCAATGAAAATGGATAAACTGCAACTACCAGACAATCCATATCTGGACAAGAGTAAGGGAATTGGATATAGAGAGGTTCAGAATTAGAATCAAAATGGCTTTGGATACAGAGAGGTTCAAAGTTAGAATCCCACACCTGAAGATTGCCTTTATATGATTTAAATGATAAATATAATCAAATAAAGGAAAAGACTACAAATTCATATATCTGATCTAGGCATGATTTATTGTCAGTTCAGGTTTCATGGGCCTGAATCCAATCCCAATTAGTAAATCTGATTAAATTGGGTCAGTCAGTTTGGGTGCACATGCTCCCACATATTCATATAGTAACATCTCCTTGACATGAGTGGTGAAAACAATTGAAAACTTCATATATTTAACAGGACCACCGCAAGAATGAAGATCAATGGTTCTAAATTCCATACAACTCAGGCCCAGGTTTGGTGATGCAGGTTGTTGGCCTCATAGGCCCAACCATACACATGTCGAAAATCTTCCTGGTTGAATGATCCTAGCTTTTCAGTCGGTGTCCTGCAAATAGTTAATGAGAAAAATACATCCACTGTCTACATTGAATGAAAGGTTATATCAAAATGAGGAAAAACTGAGAAATGACTGGATGGAATTTTATGCTTGCCAAGAAAGACAACAACAACAACTATGGCATTTGAACTAGATTTGAAGCTCTAAAATCACATGATTATCAAGTCTCAGAACCAGCTACAGTGAGGATAGATAGCTTGGATGCTTGACACATCAGCCTGCTTTGAAAATACAGTTCGGAGGGGCATGGAATGGTAGGCATTCATTATAATAATTAGCAAGCCTCCATAAAGCATTATAACAAGAGAAAATAACACCCACATTGCTGAAGAAATGGTATTGCTGTATTCAAAAGATGAAATTAACAAAAATAAGACTCATGCTTTGCTAGCAACACAATGACAACTATAAAGCCTTTAGAAGAAACAAAAAAGTTGGCCAGATGAGAAGTTTTGGCCAGTATCTTAAATAGCTTACACTACCTTCAACCTACGTAGCTCATTAAAATAGCTTTAAGTCACATGTAGTAGATACTACACACAAAGTAGCATATGGTACAAACTACATAGCTCACATTCCATCAATGGACATGATTAAACAGCAGCCCACATTATACAGGACTTACTAGCTTTTACAATACAAATAATGAAAACATAATATTAATGAGAAGGAAAAAAAAAAATCATTCTTTCAACCCATTGTACAAGACTTACTTGGGTTAAAATGCTCACACTTTCTTTGTCAAACTGCAGTGTCACAAAAATAAGAAATTTAAGAAAATAAAATTGAAAATATACATGTAAAATGTGCAGGAAAGGTGGAACTCTGAAAACAGAATTCCTTCTTACAGAATTCTTTTTTTTTTATACATTCCTTACGCTTACAGAATTCTTTTTTTTTTTTTTCCAAGACAGTTGCATGGAACTCTGAAAACAGAAAATGTAAGGACACTGACACAGGTTTTGATCTGAAAAGTGTTATTCGACTTCTCTTTCAGTTGACACAATCATACAACCCCAATATTGTGAAATTTTTTAAAGATAAACCAAAAATCATTAAGAAAAGCAGGACAAAAAGAAAAGAAAAGAAAGAAAGCAGCATTAACGGTCAATCACCACTGTTCTTATGGTATGGTCTATCTCTTCTTTATTTTTAGGATAATGCTCTAAAATGATCTGAAAAAAATGTATGGACAACATGGATAAATAATACATACATCAAGGTGGGTCCCACGGTAACCCCATTGTAAGGGCCACACCGTTCAAGTGAGGTTGGGTCTCACCTAATCTGCTCTCTATTTCACCATAGAAAAATGTCATTGCATGACACTATGCAGGCACCTACGGTGACCATTATAGTTTATAACAGCTTTGTAACAGCACTATCAGGCTTTTTTAATATTTAATTTGTTTATATGTAGAGATGATCCTTTTATAGAGGAGAGAATTTCCTTTTGAGATTTTAAGAATCATCATGAAATCAAAAGAAGAGGTTTGCTCATCCATCTGTCACAGTATGGTGTGCCATAACAGCCTTTACAGGCATGGTGTGCCATAACAGCCTTTACATAATGGTAACAGTGGCATCAGTTGCATTTTACTGGGTTGTAAGTTGCAAAATATATGTGAAAACTACCAAGAATTTCACACAATTCTTTTGCAGTACAAGTTTCCTGTACTTGTCCAACCTGAATCTTCCTTTGTATGTTTACTAAATCTTTGAGGCTAGAGTATGTGTTTGAGTTTTCATAATTTTCCATTTCTAGCAGTAGCTAATCCAGATGGAAAAATAAAAAGTGGAGCACCATATAAATTTCAGCCAGAATTCCTCACTTTTGCATTGCATATTTTCCACAGCAACTCTTGCAGCATTACAAATAGGTGGGAAGGAAATGAAAATTCAGTGGTTTTACCTAAGGGAACACATGCTTTCAGATTCCACTTTTCTTTTCCATTTCCACCTTTTGGATTCACCCTATCCAAACAGACCTCAAGGATTTCAAGTTTGATTTCAATTCCAATACATGTTTCCAACCAATTAATATTTTCTGGAGGGAATTTTACATACTTGTTCTAGAGTTTTGGGGTAGAAGAAGAAGTAGCCCACCTAAGAATTACAATGATTGTTTCAAAACTGATTTTGACAAGCAATATAGAAAAATCAATATATGGTGTCCCATGGTGATTGATATTAAAGATGCAACTACATGGATGGTTTAATGTTGTCTATAGTTATAATGTGAATGTTTTGTATTAAGATCCCACATGGAGCATTTATATGAAGTGATCTTACCCTTATCAATACAAGTGAGACTGATGGTTGAGAAATCCAAACCATTGACATGATGGTCTCAACCATGGGTTATACATGCACCAAAAACCACCATGTTGGAAGATACATGTATCCTGAATGTGGATCTTTGCTGTATTTTTTTTACTAGTTGTATATTATATCAGTTCATAGTAACATAAATTGGGAAAATGTACTAAAATAAAGGCATGCATTAAATCAGTTAAAGAGATTTTTTTTAAAAGATATAAAGAGCATAATAGTGACACAAGATAACAAGAAAAGATATAAAAATACATTTAGATGAAATAGTTCATTTTGATTGATGCATGAGGACTGAATTTTAGTCATGATAAAACTGATTAACTAAAGCATTTGGTGAGAATTTCATTCAAAATGATGCAATACCCAAGCATTGGTACCTGCATTGGAACCACATAATGTTCATGGTGGGACCTGATTGATGGATGGCTAGCTAGGATCTTAAGAAGGTGCTCCTCAGCTAACAAGTGTCAGCAGAAAATAGGTACTCAGAGGAATCATAACAAATAATCAGAGGAAAGGAAAAATAAAATAAAATACTACAAGAACCCCAAATAAAAAATATATCAGTTTTTATATTTACCCAGCCTAGTTGTTTTCATCAGCAGATACACACTACAAGAAAGAAAAACTAAAAACAGGAATTCCAATTTTTCAGCAGGAGAAATTTATTAAATAAACCAAAACCACAAGCTAGTAAGGTCCCAAAGTTTCAAATAAACGATTCCTCCACATCTCTACAATTTGCATTAGCAAATAAGTCCATAAATAAATTAAATTGAACCATGATCCTAGTGGTGGTGGTGGTATAACCAGTTAATCTTTGGGTATCCTTGCCACGTTAAATGCCAACGAGAGACCTTCATGCTCTTTTTCTTTTCCAATTGATGTTTTCACTTTCTTCAATTTGATTAGAAAAAGAAAATGCAATCTAAGAAAAAAGCACATACTGGATTAGATAACCGAATCTGGATTGTTGTCACAGTTTCCAATGCTCACAGGTCTTAAAATTACCTCACAAAGCCAATTAAAGGCAAAATTCTTTAAAGCGGAAAATGATAGCTTGCTAGTTGTATATTGAATTCCGTGCAACCCCAAATGCTTAGTAGAGATGAATTTAGATGTAAATAAATTCCCAGTGAGCTAGAAGAAGCAAAATGGGGCTTGTACAGGTAACTGGAATTTAAAAACAGAAAAAGAAAAAGAACCCAGTGCCTTCAAATGAATTTGGATCACACCCAATTAAAAGATAAAATGTAGTAAAAATGAAAATAACATCACAAACTCGAAATCTAATATCAACCGTAAATGGATCTTCGAGACATCATAGTAAAGTTCATCATATTGCTGCTAATTTACACATTTCACTAAAAAAATACTATCCCGTTATACTATTTTTAAGAATAAGAAAATTTTATTAAAAAGAATTACAAATTTCTTAAATTTGGTCAAGAGTAAGGGTCGATATGGGCATGGTAACCCAATGGTACACGAGACCAGCCTGAAATGGGCTAGGCATGGGTTTATCTCCTTTTCTTCTTCTTCCTTTTTTCAACAGAAACTTTTTTTATTATCATTAACAAATTCGTTGTATGTATAACAATACACACCCCCTGAGGATTTACAAGGTGCATGGCTTTTGAATGATGTGTCCCATAAGAAATGGGAAGCAGGGGCGGTGCAAAACTCAATTTGTGGGCATGCTCGTCTGAAAAAAAAAAAAAACAACAGCAAAGCTGAATGTGCATCTGCCCATGCACATACTGCTGGTGGGCCCCAAATTTTCAACATATTGGATGCATACGCATTGGTGATTCATGAGATGTGGACAGTAACATTACTGTCCTTTAAAATGGATATGATCTTTCCTCTTTATTAAAACAGAGATTGAGCTAATCTTCATGGTGGGGCCAATGGATTGCCAACAACAGCATGCCATCTTCATGGATGGCATATGAACATCTTGGCAGGGCCTAAGAAGGTTTCAATGGTTGCCGTTTTTCATCCGAACTGTCCCTTGGGGTGTGGCCCATGTGAGTTTTGGATCTAGCTCATCTTTTTAGATCACGACCAAATTCATGCTCAATGCCGCAAACATCTGCACAAACCCCTAATCTCTGAACCCCCTCAAACCCCCAATCAATCTAATCAATACCCCCTCAAACCCCCAAACCAATTCCACAAAATAAAAGAGAGAGAAATCTGAATATTCAAAAGAGAAAAAAAGAAGATAAGCGGTCTTGCATACCTAAATGGGACACAATCGAGCAGCAGAGACGCGGATGATGGCATGAGAGAGGGGAGGCTTCGTGAGATTGAGAGAGAGGGGATGTTTAGGGTGAAAAGAGGGGTTCGTGAGAGGGGAGTGTTCGTGAGAGACGGTTTAGGAGATCGAGAGAGGTGAAAAGAGGGTTTGGGTTTTTTCTCACGAGAGTGGGAGGGAACATTGGTTTTTTTCACGAGAGGGGGAAGGAGAAAAGGGCCCCACAAATGAAAATTTTTGGTCGGCCATCAGCAATCACAGGGCCTCTGTCAAGCCAGAGGCGGATGGTCATTTTAAGAGTTTTATGGGGCCCACCGTGATGTCTTTGGTATATCCACTCCATCTATTATTTTTGAATTTTTTTATAGAGAACTAATCCAAAAATGTGGCAAATCAAACGTCCAATTGAACCACATCATTGATCAATGGTATGTATTTAATATCCACTGTTTCCTATAGTGTGGTCAACTTGAGCCTTTGATCACCTTCTTTTTTGGGCTCTTGCCCTAAAATGATCCTTCAAAATGGATAGACGCATTAGATGGAGTATACACATTGTAATGGGCCTCATAGAGTCCCTGAAGGGGTGTCAGATGTTGTAGCAAGGGTTAGCTTTTAGCTACGGTTTAAGCCGTAGCAAATTAGCTACGGATTTTGTCCATAGCCAAAAACTAGCATATGTCGTAGCCTTTGCTCATTTTTTTGGTAGTGATTCAATAAGATGATTGTAAAAATAATGAAGAAAATAGTGACCAGGAATAAGCGTGATTAGAATAAAAAGCTGCAAGAAGCTTTATGGGCCTACAGGACTACCCATCGGACAGTGACACAAGCTACCCCGTACTCATTAGTTTATGGTGTAGAGGCCGTTGTGCCAATCGAAATGCAAGACACCTCACTTAGAATAGCAGTACACCAATCAATTACCGATGATGAGAATGCAAGAATAAGATTGACAGAATTGGACCTACTTGATGAAAAAAGACTAGCAGCTCAGCAGCGATTGCAGTTATATCAGGCCAAGATTTTCACCACCTTTGATAAAAAAGTAAAGCACCAATCCTTTAAGAAAGGGGATCTGGTTCTGATGTTAAAAAGACCAATAGAGGTCACCCGAAGGACAGGGGGTAAGTTCGGCCCTAAATGGGATGGGCCATACATCATAAGTAAAGGCTACTCCAATGGAGTATACAGAGTAACAGACAACGACAGACAAGGCATTAGTCTACCAGTCAATGATCACTTCATTAAGAAATATCATCCCTAATAGTGGGAGAGATTTTGATCTAGAAGATTATCAGGATAATACTTCTACATCAAAAGAGGACAATCACAGATGAAATGGTGAAATAGCTTTAAAGGCAGAGCCTTATATTCTTTCTTCACGAATGATGAATAAAAGGCGAATTATCAAGCAAATCATCATATCACTATTGTTGAAGTCCTAGCCGTCGCTGTCATTATTGGTTGATTATTGGTTGTTGACTATCGATGAAATCCCCTCCATCGCTGTCACTGCTAGTTACTTATCAAAATTAATTATTATCGCTAAGCTGACTGGATATAAAGAATAGATATCATCAGATTATCATGGGCAATAGCAAGTAACAACGACATATCAATTATTGATTCACCATCTAAGGTAGCCTAAACAAGCCTTATACAACCAACTATGCATAAGACCTATATATTATCAGGGATAACAATGTGGAACTAGTGGCCTAAAAAGCCCATACAAGCCACATCACGTGCATACCCATGTAGGCAGCGGACGGAGCCAGTGACAAAAAGCCTCAAAGGCCAGAAGTCCTCAATGGTCAGTCATGCATGAGACCAATGCCGTTTGTAAGCTCTCTGATAGCTTCATAGACGAGGATGAAAATACCCTCTTGTGATTGGGTCCAAACTTACAGATGAATGGAAAATGGGGAATAGAATAAGACCCCCCATGTCCTTGGCTCGATTTTAGTATTAACTCATGAGGATAGGGTCTCAATAAAAACACCCCCTCATTGATGGACTGATGGCCCTGGACTTGGTACCGAAGGTAGCCTTGTGCACCCCACAAACTCTAGAGAGTTATTGTGGCCAACCATGTGCATAAATCCCATTGAGTTCACGGGTCCGGTAGCTTCATTGGGCCCCTCTGATGGACTGCGGCTTGTGAACTCCCCAGCTACGATAAGTCCAGAGAACTCATGAGAGTTAGAGAGACCATTCGCATAAGACCCGACTCCAATTACTTATGAGTCTAAAAAATTAAAGAGCTTAAACTATGTGCAAAGTTAACCAAACTAACTTTGAAATGAAATAGTTCCGCCCATTGAAATAAAACATCACATAGGATTGTCATACAATGCATAAATATAAATAGCAGAAATAATGAAGCATGAGTATGAAAGTATTACATCAACATGTATCCCAAAATCAATGATTGTATTATTAAGAATGCATTTTCTCTGAATAAAATACCACAATCTATTTATGTATCACAATCTAAAAGGAATTTATATGAAAAATACAATCCTTGCAGATCTTCAACTATGCTTAATACTGCTACGTAATGCTGCAACTCTTCTTTTAACTTAAATTGTGCCACAACAGTCATGCATTTAGCCTTAAGAGTGATTCTGGCTTGATCAGGAACGCCAATCAGTTCTAATTCCAAAAGGGTAGCAGCCTCCCAATTCTTCATTTGTTCAGCTTGTTCAATACCGACAATTTGAGTATTCATTTCAAGCTCCTCCTTGATCTGATGAATAGTTACATCTTCTGCTTCTTTCTGACCCTTGAGTAGCAAAATCTCTGTCTCAAGAATAACAATTTGATCATCAATGATTGCCTTATTTCTATCAAAAACTTTCAACTTCTTGTGAAGAGATTGACTAACAGCATCGAATTAGCAAGGACATCATCTGAACGAGAGAGTTTCTCCTTAAGTAGTACCAATTCTTTCTGACGATTCAGAATTTCTACAGAAATGACTATACTTCGCGCTGCTTCTAAGTTTTTAGTAGAGTCATAAAACTGTGACAAGGAGTCGTGAAAACAGTGAACATTGACATGCGCCAGACGAGCCGAATGGGTGAAACGGCTAAGGCACTGTCCAAAAAGAGCCACTAGGCTAGATCTTTAAAAGTGTTGATGATAACAGAGATTGCATTCTTGAAGAATCCCAACATAAGAGGGGACACCTTTTCCAATGAGAGTCTATAAAAAACTGTGGCTATTGAGTTAGACCCTTTAGATCCTCTTGGAGTTGGCACAACCAAAGTTAAAATAAAAAAATAAAAAATAAAAAAGATGAAGAGATTATGAGTTCAAAAGAAGATATATATATATATATATATATATATATATATATAATGATATAAAGTAAGAAAAGAAGAAAAAGAAGATACATACCCTGTCTGGGGGCAACAGCGGAAGTATCTTGAACAGAACAAGTTGCAAGTGCGGCAGATCTAGGTGCTTCTGTAGTCACAGCAACATTAAAAGAAAGCTCTTGAGACCCTATGGTCCTCGAGTTAAGAGTAGTCAGAGTTAGGGTGTCAACCAGATCGGAGAAGGATTCTAAACTTCGGGCTACTGGCAGGATAGGAGAAGGACACATAGTAGAAGATTTATCAATCTGAATGGGGGCATCAGATGTTGTGGTGACTATTGGTAAGGTTTCTCCAGTGCTGTGAAGAAGAAGTACATTTCCCATTATTGCTTGAATTTCTGATGATTGAGCCTCTTTATCCCTTAATGTTGATGTTTCGCGAGCAACTACATCAGCGGTTTTCAGATACATGGAGAATATGAGACGTCAAAAGAAAGGAAGATATTCGCGCCGGGAGAATAACCAGATTCTCCATAATCGAGTTGCTGCTCTTCTAATAGGGTCATCGTGATCGAATGAGGGGCATCCGAACAAGTGATTAAAGCATCAGGAAGCGGAGACCCGGCTCTAACATCGCCTTCTTCTTCAATATCCACTTCAGCATCGGTATCTTCATTTAACAAAGCATCTCCCTTTTCGATTAAGCTCGTGGGAGAAGATGTATCATTGCTTACAGTATTCGCTAAATATTTCGATGAACTGTCTTCCCACGATATAGTTTACTTTCCCTTATAAGTAGTCTTCACAAGAAGAAGACATGCACTTCGAGTTGGAGAAGGGACCTGTTGTACCAGAACTACAGGAGACAATGATTTGGTACGCGAATGAGTCATAGGAGATTTAGTGATAGTAATTTGATTCACAGCAGGAGAGGCTGTGGTTGTAGCGCGACTCGCTATAGTTGCTGCATGGCCCATGGCAGGGATAACTGCTGTGGTTTTATGTTCAATAGTGAGAGAAATTGTAGAGGTGATGGGCACTGTGGTAGGAGGAATGATGGGAGCAGGGTGTGTAGGCTAATCTCCTCCTTCAGGAGTAGGGGAAGGAAAAATACCGCCAATAATTTCAAATTTATCACAAGGAGTGGCCAGTCTTTCTCCCCATTTTATCATATCCAAAGGAGAACCAAAAGCAATCCATCCTTCTAGAGTATTCAGTGACTTTATTTCTCTAATGGGCTCTTCTATGGAAATTTTACGACGAAGTTGTCCCGTAAAAGTGGCCTGATCTTTCTTGTTAAAATATCTGATCCCTTACTCTAGCCTATAGTTCCTCAATCGTGGAGGAGGAACCTAGATAGGATGATCCACTAGAAAACAGTTGCACACCAAATAATAATGATGCGCCCACCACCGCATCCAGGAATATGAAGTCGTCACTCGATGACTATACCTTGGGAGCCAAAATTTCTTATTAAAAGTTGCTTCTATATTAAAGCCCAATTAGAGGGGCCGACTCCATAACTTCTCATTGTCTGCGTGACCTCCTTCCATGCCTGGGGCATAGCTTGATCATACCTAAATTGTCTGGCAAATCAACTTGAATAGTACGGTTCTTGCCAGAACTCTACTCATTGCATGGGAAGGCTGCAAGAATGAATACAAAGAAAGAAGGTTCTCTCAACGGGTTCCAAGTTATTGTTATCCTCAACATCTCTATCTTTAGCTTGGTAATCCAAATAGAAAGGGAAGAAGTCAATGGATTCCATGTTGTAATTTTATCAACTATCCAGTCATACCTCTTCTTTATCATCTTTCGCTTCAAGAAATGTCATAGGGGTAGATGATCGGGACGGACATAAGCCTTCTCCGGGTCATTATAAGTCCAGGAGAAATAAACGCTGAGCCAGTTGGAAAAATAGTGTTATGGAGTGAAAAAAGATGAAACTCCTATCACTGGGCTTCAGCAGTGTGCCACCACATGACCAAAAGTTCTATATAACGAGCATAACATAGGAGGGGCCAGAGAATAATTTTTTCTGCCTTCTGCCATTACACCTGCCACCACAAATAAGGTTAGCCGAATAAAATCTGAGCTTTTCAAGCTAGGAAGCATGACTAGGCTTAACCAATAAGCCAAGAAAGTGGCTAATTCGATTTCAGTGGTGAATTCGGTTGGGCCCTTTATCTTTTTGTGATTGGCTTCCAATTCGGCACAATGGCTGCTAGGGAACCTAAAAAGGTGGGGGGGGGGGGGAAGAAAGATGGATTAAAAATTTACATCTATAGGCAAATGTCGTCTGAAAGATAAGAAAACTGTTAGAACACTTACATCAAGTATCAAGAAAAATGTGCAAGACATTAAAGAGGGGATATCTTATGGACGTCAGCGAAATAAGACGTTTCATGAAAAAGTTCGATTATTGATGCTGAAATCTTAGGCGTTCTATTGGGAGCAACATAGGTGAATTCCTCGTTCATAGGAATGTATTCCTCTAGGAAAGATCCGAAGATAGGCAGGCCAACCATCCTATATAAAGCCCATAAAGTGATGCTTACTTCCCCGACCAGAAGGTGGAAAGAATTTGTAGTGGAGGACCAGTACTTCAGAAAGCTCTTATAAATCATCATGTCCTTTTGGAAGAACTCTGAGGTGGCTTCTATAACATGATATCTCTGTGCCGCAATAAGAACATTTTCATACTTCTTCAAGATCGCCTTAGCCCATGCACTGTAATACAGATGATCAGTCCAAAGACCTTGTGTCCTGAATTCTTCTCTACCCCACAGGGAGTTGCGGTCACGAAAACGCTGTTGAATCATTTTAAATTAATAAGTGAGGTATAAAGAGTGGGGGTTGTAACATGGCGTGACGAAGAGCATATATCTTATCTGCCCAGTCTTTTGGACTGAGCCTTTCTCTGTGAGATAACCTTCGAGGAGTTGCGTCTCTTTGATCACCCAATTTAACACGTACAGGAGCCTATTTCGTGTCATATAGTCAGTCGGTTCGCTTTGAATTATGGACTGGTGGTAGTGAAGATGTAAAGGAATAATAATAGTCTCGTCTTTGTAGCGATTACGAAACTTGATCGCCTCAGCACTTAACTTGATCGAATCTCCAGCATTCTGGAAAAGGCACTGGTTGTGTTCTAGAATTTTTTCCTGAAAAGCTTCATCCTTGCTCTTTTCTCTTATTTTCTTCAAAATCACCGGAGTGGGAGAAGCTTTAGCAGAAGAAAGACAAGTGTCATCTGAACGAAAATTGGTTGTGGACTTCAACCAGTTGTCCTAATCAGATTCTTGTCCTATAGTAGGGGTCCCTCTATGTCCTTCATTAGCACAGCTATGTGGATGTGGTCAGACAGGTGCTGGATGCGATCAGCAAAGTTAATAATGGTAGGAGTTGGTTCTTTGAAGAAGGAAGAGTAACCTTCAGCAGACCTGGGTCTTTTCTGACTATGGGTTTCAGCTGGTTGCCAGTCAAAGGGCCCAACAGTACTTGGGGAGGTAAAAGGTCTTCTTAAGCTAGCCATCGAAAACCTAAACAAGAGTCGCTAAACCAGTTAAAATCAAGGAAAGAAGTATGTTAAGTTTCTGGAAAATTAAAGGAGAAGAGTAAAAACTTGCTGAGAAAAGGCCAAGTGAATTTGAAATAAAGTCTAAGTTTACATTGTGCGCAAATCATTGTGCACTACCTATCCTTGCATTTTAAGTCCTGTTGTGCACAGAGACATGTTGTGCATAGAGAGGTGTTGTGCACAAGAGTGCATTGTGCGCAGAAAGGCTCAACGCGCAAAGAGGGTGAGGCAAGCAAAGAATGAAGTGAAGGGGAAGAGTGGAGATCCTGTATTTATAGACTAGCTCTCACCCGTTGTTCGAAAGTCATTATGCGCAATTCGTTGTGTGCAACTTAATGAGCGCAACTCATTGCGCGCCAGAACGTTGTGCGCCAAAAATTATATGAAGCGCACAACGAAGAAAAGGAAAGTAAATTTGGTTAGAATAATTGAAATATTGATCCTACATTGTTTATTTTGTAGATAAAAGTCAAAAATGCAGGATCAAGGGGGCATATGTTGAGGCATAAAGAGAGAGAGAGAGAGAGAGAGAAAGACATCAAGAGTTCATTGTACGCAGATGATCATTGTGCGCAGATGATATTGTATGCCGAAAGGAGTCAATCCGCACAAAGGAATCCGCACAGTGGAGTTTACGCACAAGGGATAATGCACAATGACTACGTGGCATGTTCACACGTATGAGAGGGTTATATATACGCCATAACCCCTCAGTAGGAGGTCATTAGCATCTAATCAAGGAAGAGGAAAATATTTTGAAAGGAGAGAGAGGTAGAGTTCGCATTCATTGTGTGGAACAAGTGTTGTGCGGCGCACAATGCGGTTAGCGCACAACACTGCTGAGCGCACAACAAGTCAGGTGCACAATAGCCTAGCGCACAACAATGCTCAGTGCACAGCAGTGTTTAACGCGTAATAGTCTCTAGCATATAGCACTTTCAGTACATGATGCCCTTATGCATAATACAGCCAAATATTTGTTTTATATTGCAAGTCATGAACATTCTATTTTGGAATCAAAGGAGAAAAAGGATGTGAAAGAACTTGGAATGAAATAATGATGTGATTATCTTCTTCATCTTCTTTTATCTATCATTAAGTGAATGAAATCCCCAAATTAAATGCATTTGTTTCTTGTTCAAAACAATATTCTAGAAGGATGGGTAGCCTATGGAGTCATTCGAGATTTTGACAAAGTTCCTTGAGGTTTCCTTAAGAGGACAATTGATGAAACAACAGAAGCTGTTTCTCCAATTCCAGAAGATGTTGTCAATCCTCCGGATTAGCCAGTTTCTTCAGTAAATCCTCAGGATCAGCTAATTTCTTCTCCTGCCCCCAGGACTGTCCATCCCTATCCTTCATCACTGATGACAAGGTCTCGGACGCACTGCCAAGCCTCACCTCCTTCACCTCAAGAAGGGACTATTGCTTCTGCTTCCCCGACTTTAGTCAATACAACTCTTCAGCCAGGGAGCAGTCAGTCTCCTCTCTTTAAAGGGAAGCAAGTTATAATTGAAGAAGCAAGCGAAAGAGATTTAGCGGATGAGGGCTTTATCTCCTCATCTGAAAATACCGCTTCTAGTGAATATGAGACTAAAGGGGAGAATGAAGATGATGACTATGAGGAAGGAGAAGTCGACATTGATGGTGAAGAAGATATTGATGTGGAGAGTGTTTTTGCCAATGAAGAACAAGTTCCTTCAACTTCTGTAGTTGTTCCTGAAACTGTTATCCTTACAAGGACTTCACCAGTGGTGGAGGAAGGAGAAGTCGAACCCTTGGAGTTACCAATGTTAGGACAGAGGGTACTTCTGAAAAGGCCAAACTAAACGTCCTAGAAGGGGGGGGGTGTGAATAGGACTATGCCAAATTAAAAAATAAATGCATAAACGAAAGAAAGATAGCACAATTAAATAATAAATAAGCACAAGTAAATAGCAACCTCAAAGGTACTAGTCTTAAGAGGTTGATACAAACTTAGTTCTAAGAACAACCTAACACCAAAAACCAAAGGCTTATGGTAGGACAACCTTATTAGAACATTTGTAAGTATTAAAAACTCAAACCAATAAAGAGGCAAAAGAAATAGCAAATAAAATAAACTAAGTTATTACAACATTCCCACAAGTGCATAAAATAAATTACATCATTCACCACAAATGGTTAAAATAAATTACAACATTCACACTCATAAGCACATTCAATCAATTACCACAACTCCAGGAAATATAGTGGTTTGCTTGTGTGCACACCAACTATTAGAAAACAGCCACACAACTGCTCCACTCATAATATCCACTCCCTGGGAATATTTACGTTCACTATGAAATTTTTTTTCCATGGTTCACCTTAAAACCTTCACAATTGTGTCTTAGTTAGGCTTACACAATTGCAAAAACCCCACTCTGAGATTTTTTAGATCACCTCAGACAAAACCAGAAAGTGATTTTTCTGGCACAACCTCAAAAACCAAAAAGGATATACAAAATTGTAAATGATACTTATTTGAAAATTCTCCTTTGAAGAAGCCTAGTAGAACCAATCCGATGTAGACGAAGATGTTTAATGTCCAGTCTCACAGATGAAAAGGTTATAGTTTTAAATGATTTTTAAATTAAATCAACATGGGCTAGCTTGATTTGATTTTGATATCAAGAAAGGGAAAATCACAAATCCCTTCTTAATGTAAGATTAGAATGAATATTTTAAAATCAAATTACAAAAGCTAATTAAAGAGAATATAAAATGAGCACAATATAGCTTAATAATATCACAAACTTATCTTTCAGAGTGGTGTCTTGATTTCGCTTTAATGAATGAATAAGCTCTGAAATTCATGCTCTATTTATAGGTGATAATACTGTTCACTCGACTGGTTTAAGGGTCGGTTCGACTGGTCGAAAGACCAACAAAATTTTAAATTTTTCGACGCGATAAGATAAGAGCATTACTCGACTAGTCGAGTAGCCTGCTCGACTGGTCGAGCAATGCACTCGACTAGTCGAGTGGGACCAGAAAAGCTTGTTGGACTTTGAGTAGAGCCTGCACGATCGGTCAAGCACTGTTCACTCGACTGGTCGAGAGTCCAACAAAAAATTTTAAAAATTCACAACAAACCTTGGACTGGTCGAGAAAACTCTTAGACTACTCGAGCCAGTACTTACACTAGTCGAACAAGGTCTAAGACTAGTCGAGAAAATGACCTATAAACATATGAAATGACCCACATACAATATGCAATGAATATGACACAACCTAGGTCAATTTAGGGTTATTCAAACCCGTTTATGAGTAGGAACAAATGAAACATCAATCTCTTTTAAATCTTGATATCTTGTGATACTTAAAGCTCGAGTTCGATCTCTTGAACTTGAGCTTGAGTTACGCTTGAGTTCTTGAGCTTTAGCGTACAGTAGTTGAACTTCAAACTTCAACTTATGTTCTTGAATTTTAGCTTGAAAGCATGAACTTCAACACTCTTCACTTCAACTTGAAGATGTAGGCAAGTTCGATGAAGATCCAAAGAACTTTAAAATGTACAAACCTGATCACTTCAACTCAAAGTATGACAACACTACGGGTGCTAAATTTACACAATAGCATTTACAACTTCCCTTATGGATTTTCCTCCTACTGTACCAATAGCTTCCCCAAGGGTCTCTTTGGCCTCTTTGGTGCCCCCAAGGACAATGGCTCATGAAATTATTTTTTCGGTGGAGCCAACTTATCTACCAACTCCCCCTATCATAGACTCAACCACCAAGGCTAAAGCTCCTTCTTTTACCGAGATGGTGAGACCTGGTCCTCCTCCTACTGGAGAAATCCAATCTCATGCCGTTTCAGTGCTAATAGAAGGTATATTCCTTTCTTTGTTTGTGCTTCTCCTGTCATTCATATTTATAGTTTTGTTATAACTTTACCCTTTCATTTCATAACAAGGAACTTACCTCAGAGCAGCACAGCAAGTTCTGGCTCCGTTGCTACTTTATCTTATATGCTATCTTTTGAGAAGATCCCCGCATACAAGTTAACATTGATCAGGAACTTCATGTCGATAATTGTCGAAATGTTTAAAGACCCTGATCAATGGTTAGATCTAGCAGTTATTATAGATGTTCTAGATAGTGCTGCAAGGATGGCCAAAGTCAATGTTTCTTCTGTGCACGATGTTCTCTTGAGATTTCATAATTCGATAGTTTCTCTAAAGTTAGCTGAAAATAAGGTTGTTCCACTAGAAATCTTGGAGTATTGAAAACAGTTAGCATCTTCCAGAGACAAAGTTTATCAGATTACTCCCATCATCTCTCTTCATGACTAAGAATAGTTATCCTTGCAAGACAATTGAAGACTTTTGTTGATAATAAGACAACTATCCAAAACCGTATTGCTCTTTTGAAGCAAGAGATTGTCCAGTTGGAGAAGCACGATTTAGAGGAAGATTTGAATATCAAGAGAGTACATGAAAAGATACAATCCGGCCTTCATTCTGTGGATGCCGAATGATCTAAACTAGCCAAGAATGAAAAGGTAATTATTTCATTGGAGAAAAAGTTAGCTGGCATTCCAAATCCCGCTAGAATTATTTCAAATGCCAAATTTATCTGCTCAAGATCATCTTCAAGAAAATTTGCAACAATACTTAATAGTATTAGGCGTGGTAGGAGAATTATGAGAGATGAAACTTTGTTGTATTTTCTTTTGTTATTACAAGAACCTTTTGAATTGTAAGCTATACAAGTATTTTGTGATGTTTTTTGGAAATGGTTGTCTCTTTCGAATTTTCCTTTTATAGTTATGCATATTTGTTTATGCGATATTTTGATTGATGAATTATGCTCTTATTTAAGCATCTCTTATGACTGTTAGTAAGGTATTTCCTACATGATTCTCGTCCTAGTTGGCGACACTAAGTTTCAGTTTAGTCAGATAATCACACATAGTTTATGCTCTTGAGTAGTGGAGCCATGCAGTTTTTCAGACTCTTGAGTAATGGAGTTGGGTCTCACGTGATGGTCTCTGTAACTCTTATGAGTTCACTGGACTTCTCATAGCCTGGTGAGTTCACAAACTGTGATCCATCAGAGGGGCCAATGAAGCTACCGGGGTCGTGAACTCAGTTGGATTTACACACAGGATTGGCCGTAGTAACTCTCTAGAGTTCACGGGGGGCACAAGGTGACCTTTGAGGTACCAAATCTAGGGCCTTCAATCTATTGATGAGTAGGTTTAGGCCCTTCCTCATGCGTTACTACTAAAATCAAGCTAGAGATCTGGGGGGTCTTACACATGGTTGGCTTATCTATGGATATGTCCAAAGAGCTCACACAGCCCACATTTTCTTCGCCTGCAAGGTCGGATCCATTCATGGGAGGGCAGTTTTATTCGTTTCTCATGATGCTATCAAAAATCTAGATAGACGGTATGGGTGTTACGCATGACTAGCCGTTGAGGAATTTTAGCCCCTTTAGGACTTTTAGTTACTAGCTTCGTTGCAACCTGCATGGGTATGCATATGATGGCCTTCACGAGCTTTTTAGGGCCACTGGCTTCTCACTTCTACTCGAATGGTGAAAATGAAGGTCTTATGCAGAGCTGGCCGTTGTTAGGGCTTGGATAGGCTACCTTAAAAGATAGTAATAAGTAACCATCATTATCGAGAGAATGATAGATATCTCCGATTGAGATTGATACATCACCACTTCTACTAATATCTTCAATGATATTCATATGTGTTGTTCATAGTATATCAGCTTAGTGATGATATTAATTTCAACAAAATTCTGTAAAGCTCGCTTGATGATGATAACAATGGTCACTTTCCTTTTGTAACACTCGTTGATATGTAATCTTAGTGCACTCGTAAATTTCTTCTTTATTCATTCATTCGACAGTACATGGCCATGACCTTGCTTATTCTTGCCCCCTTTTGATGCAGGTGTATTATTCTGATAATATGCTAGATCAAAATCGGATGTTCCTTCAAGGACGATATCTTTTGATAAAGCGAGCATTGACCGGTATACTTATACCTCGTCCTTCTTGATCTACAACTCTGTATGCCCCATTAGAATATACTTCTTTTATTATGTACAGCCCATCCCATTTGGGCTCGAATTTACTCCCTGTCCTATGGGTGACCACTATCGGTCATTTCAACATTAGCACCAAATCCCCTTTTTTGAAATAGCGGTATTTGACTCATTTATCAAAGGCAACCGATATCCTCACCTAAAACGACTGCAATCGCTACTGAGCTACTAGGCATTTCTCATCGAGCAAGTCCAGTTCCTCCAAACTTATTTTTACAATTTCATCATCTGTAATTGACTGATGTATTACCACTCTAAGTGACGCAACTTGTGTTTCAATCTAGATGACCTCTTCTACACCATAAACCAATGAATACAGTGTTGCTCTTGTTGCTGTCCGGTGTATAGTTCTGTAAGCCCATAATGCCTCTTGTAATTTTTCATCCCAGTCACACTTATTTCCTGTAACTGTTTTCTTCAGTATCTTAACTATCGCTTTATTAAACACCTCTGCTAATCCATTATTCAGTGGATAGTAAGGTGTTGAAAATGAATGGTGAATGCTAAATTTCTAACACAGCTCTTCCATACCTCTGTTCTTGAAAGGAGTGCTGCTATCTATGATAATTTTCTTCGAATACCATGGCGGTATATTATTTTGTGTCGGATGAAACTGACCACATCTTTCTCCTTGATACTGTGTTATACAATCGCTTCTATCCATTTGGAGAAGTAATCTGTCGCCGCTAGAATATACTATTTTTCTTTGGACGAAGGCAGATTTATAGGACCAATAACATCAAGTCCCCAGGCAAAGAAAGGTCAAGAGGTGACTGACTAATGCAAGTCTTATGGAGGAATGTGTATAACATCTATGTCAATCTGACATTCATGACACCGCTTTGTATAATATATCGTATCTTTGAACATGGTAGTCCAATAATACCCCATTCGATGTATATAATGAAATAAATTTCGGCCAGCTTAATGCGCCCCACATTCTCCAGAGTGCGCTTCTTGCAATATCTGGCCTACTTCTTGTTCATCTAGGCAACGTAAAAGCATCCCATTGTAGGATTTTCTGTACAACACTTCACTACATATGATGAATTTGCATGATTTGTTGTCTCTGTGCTGGGTCTTCTGGCAAGATATCATATTTGAGGTAATCTATTAAAGGCTGACGCCAATCATCAATCGTCACCTCCAAACACGATAAGAAGTGCCTCAATAATTTCATCAATGACCTCTGAAGAGGGCAAAAATCTTTTTTCTTCTATAGTCACCTGGAGAAGACTTCGATTTGGACAGGACTGAGCTGCTGCCAAGCTGGCCAAAGCATCTACTTTTGCATTTTCAGCCCACAGTATATGCTTGATTTCTACATGGTAGAATTTCTCCAATAACTGTTGTGCTTTCTGACAATATCGTAAGAGCTCTTGCTTTCTTATTTTGAATTCAGTCTTCAATTAATTTATGATCAATTTAGAATTCCTGAAGATTTGCAGCATTTTTATCTTCATTTCTTTAGTAATTTCCATTCCGATGATAAGGGTTTTATACTTGGCTTCGTTATTTGTGCACGCGCCACCTAATGTGAAAGAGTAAGGTAATAAGTCACCTTGAGGAGTAATGAATATCACCCCGACACCTGCCCCTAATGCTCGAGAATCGCCATCAAATACATCTGCCATGGGCTTTGTGACTCGGCCAACATAACCTGTTCATCAGGAAAATCATCATTAATGATTTCGCTCTCTGTTACGAGATGTGCTGCCAAGAAATCGGCCACTACCTGCCCCTTCACTACTTTCGCCAACTCATACGTGATTGTATATTCTGAAAGTAGCAGCATCTATTTGGCCAGTCTTCCTTATAACATTGGTCTTGTCATTAAAAAATTTATCGGATCTGATCTTGAGATTAAAGTTATGTCATGAAGAGACAATAATGCCTCAACTTCTACACCGCAAAATCAGCACCAAACATTCCTTTTCAATCGAGGAATAATTACACTCTGCGCCCATCAAAGTTCTGCTCAAATAATAAAGAGCGGTCTCTTTCCCAGATTCATTCAACTGTGCCAACAAGGCTCTAAACGAATTCTCGGCTGCAAATATGTATAAAATGAGTGGCTTCCCTTTTATAGGGGCTATCAATACTCGCGGTTGTTTCAACAATTCCTTTATCGAGTCGAACACATTCTAACAGGCTTTGTCCGATACAAACTCTGTTCCTTTCTTCATTAAATGAGAAAATGGCTGACATCTTCCTTCTAGATTTGAAACGAAAAGGCGAATGTACATCAGCTTTCCTTACAAAATTTTCAATTCCTTCAATGCCTTTGGAGGTGGCATATTTTGAATGGCTTTAACTTTCCCTAAATCGATCTCAATACCCCTATGCCTGATAATAAAATCGAGAAATTTTCCTAAGGACATCCCAAATGTACATTTAGCTGGATTCATTTTTAGCTGCTTCTTCCTGAGTCGACAGAAGACCGATACCAAATGTTCACAATGTTCCTAATGATTACCTGACCTGACCACCAAATCATCTACATAACACTCAACATGTTTGTACATCATGTCTTGAAAGATATTCTGCATTGCCCTCTGATACGTCGCCCCAGCATTTTTTAGACCAAATGGCATGACCTTATAATAGTAAATTCCCAGCGAAGTTCTAAACGTTGTTGCTTCTTCATCTTCAGGTGTCATTCTAATTTAATCATAACCTACATAACCATCCATGAAGGACATGATAACATACTGAGTCATACTATCAATTAGTAATTCAGTTATCGAGAGAGGAAAATCATCTTTCGGGCAGGTTTCATTCAGATCCCTAAAGTCAACACGCACGCTGATTTGTCCATTTTTCTTCTTTACTAGGACAATGTTCGATATCCACTTAAGATATTTAATCTCCCAGATAAACCAACTTTTATCAACTTATTCACTTCTTCTTCTATCAGAGGAATCAAATCCAGATGAAATCGCCTTTGTGCTTACTTAATCGGTCGTTTGTCTTTAGAAATATTTAATCGATGCATCGCCACTAATGGTTCCAAACCTGGCATTTTCGCATATGTTCATGAGAAGAAATCTCTATTTTCTGTAACGTCTCAGAAAAATCTGTACGAAGACCCGAGTACCACCTCAGGAAGAAATCCCTAAGGACTGTATTCTATAAAATTTAGGCAAAATTTAGTTAAATAATAAACTAAATAATAGGTGGATTTATCTCAAACCACTATTTATACAAATGGCAAGACCCAAAACCATCAAAATAGCTAACTCAACACTACTTAAAAACCTAGAAAAAATTCCAAAAGCTTGTTGCTCTCAGGAGTACATTGAAACTCTGAATCAGACCTGGACCGCGCGTCGAAAGTCCAATGACTGCGAAACTATAGGGTTATATCCGTCTTATTGGGCTTGATAGCCATCGTGGGAATCGAGCCCAAATAGTATCCAAAAATGCACAATTTGAGCCCTGAACGAAGTGTGTAAGAAACGTAAATATTTTTAGAAAAAACTTGGTGAATTGGGCCATTCGCTAACACGCGAAATTGAGAATTTTGGACCGTTAGTTTTTGACCAAACTTCACCCATGGAAAAAGAAAATTTTCCTACATATATGCATATACTGGTAGCCCCGATCGAGTAAGAACGACCGTTGATCTGACACAGGTCCTCCACGATCGACCTGCCTATTCAATCGCGTTGAAACCACATTTTAGCATGGTCCATCGTTAGGGAACTTACCCTATGTCATAAGTGAGTAATGGACCTCCAGATGAACCCCGTTTGCCCGAAACAGGCACCCTTCTGTTATAATTTAAGTAAACCATGACCTTGGGGCCATTAACACTAGTTCTGGGCCTATGTAAAGCCCTTAAACCACCCCATTCCTATCTTATATGAATTTTCTCTAACCCTAGGAGAGAGAAGAGAGAAAGGAAGAGAAAAGAGTAGGGAGTGAGGAGAAATCTTTAGAGTTTACTGTTGTGATTCTTTCCCACGACTCCACGCACTGAATCGCCTTTACATCTAGCTAACCGATCTGTTCCAACTATGATTTGGGTAAGAAATCTTAACCCTAATCTTGATTTAGAAAGCTGGATTGAGTAATTGGTAAACTAGCTAACCTATTTCATGATTTAGGTACCCGTCGTTCCATTTTTGAGAATGTAGAATTCAAACCGAGTCTGAATCGAGTATTCCAATGAAAGGTGCGAACTATAAATGTTTAGGTTATGTTTTTCAAGGCTTTCAGTGTAAGCTGATGATTTATGTCTAACTTGATTACTGCCATATGATCTTAGTTACGACATTTTCGATAAATTATACGTGTTGAACTATGTTGAATATAAGATGCATTCCATGTGTTTGTTAAAATGTTTGAATGAATATCATATTATGATTTGTGCTTATCATGACTACAAATCTAGGATTCATGTTTGTTGTATGTATCATGACCTCTTTGTGTAACGAATTTCTATGGATCGTATCGTAACTAATCTAGTCTATGTATTTACAATGTGTAGCCTAAGTGTTTGAAAAAATATCTGAATGAGAAATTGTTAATGATTTGTATTTATTAAGTGTATGAAGATAAGATTCTCAATTTCCTTAATTATATGTATAGTTCCCTTCATGTAATCATATTTGTCGTTACACAATTTATGGATAAAATACAAGTGCTTGGTAACATGTTCAATGTGTTTGATGAATGCCGATATGAGAGATCTATTTGAAATTTTTGTTATATGCTGATACGAGTAAGGTTAGGACTACAACGTAGTGCAGGAAATCGGTAACACTTCCAGTCTGGGTGGCTGAATTAGTCTCGCCACATTAGTTAACTCGATGAATCCAAGTCGCACGACAATTATCGATAGTGGTTAAGACACAAGGGGTGCTTATGCGCTCCATGTCGATCAAGTCTACGTGTGCTCGTACCAATCAAATTTGCCAAATAAATCGATTAGCCTATTGTGCGTTTAACATGCATGGACATCACTACTTGAATCTAAGGTACCACTTACCAATGTAGAAGCCCGCTTTAACCATGATACCACGATCCGCTAAGACACATGAGCCAAGCATGGTGGTATGGGACACCGTGGTCGAGCTGTCGGCCTACACTGGGGTGACGAGCCTCCCCGTAGTGACCAGTGAGTAACCCAACACTAGTGAACCGAATATGGTAGTATGGGACACCGTATTTGAGTTTTCGACCTACGTTGAGGTGACGAGCCTCCCGTAGTGACCGCGAGTATAAACTCTTGAATTTGCCTATCCATTACTTTCATTAGGGGTGATGTCACCACTTTTATTAGGGGTGATGCCATATAACTTGCCTATCGTATGTGAATAACTAGGACTGACGACCCTAGATGGATCTCCGGCTTGGGTTAATGATATAAAGGGAGGCACCTTAGCTTCCTAAATCTGTTGTATGAATAAGCCTAATTAAGTACTCGGCTAACATGACTATGCATCGCATTACATGTGCTTTGGCAAGGAAGCTGCACCTTTAGGGAGTTTTTCATGCGTGAACTTTGTTGTTAGAGTCACTTTTGAGGGAGCTTTATTCGAGGGCATGCATCATACTGCATACCATCCCTGCATTAATAAGAGTAGCTAGGAAGTGATTGTTGTATTGCTTTATCATTACTGCTTGATTGACTCGATAACATGTTAACCTTTGCTTTATAGTACCACCGAGTTGATCACTCACTCCCACCCTGGGATGGTGTTTTAAAAAACCAACCAGACTCTGTTGTAGATGCAGGTGATGACGAAGTCTATGCGGCTGCATTTAACTTCGTAGATGAGGAGGAGGAATTCTTTAATGTTTAGCTATCAAGCAGGTCCTCGTAGACCTTGTACTGATTCGACTAGATTACAGGGTTACATAGATTAGTTGGACATTTATATTTTGACATTTTATATATTTTAAAACAAACCTTGTACACTAAACCTTGTTACATCATCATACTCTGGAGTTTGTAAAACGTTTACCGTTTAGATATATATGTATTTCAGTCTTTCGCTTGTTAAATTTAATTATATCTGAAGTATGATATGCTGATTTAGTATAATCTCACTCATGTTTGATGCATTGATATGGACAACATCAAAACATTATTATCCATGTCACATAAGTGATGTGTTGGATCTTGGGAGTAGAACTTTGTTCGACCCTCGAAATCCGGGGCGTTACATTTTCTTTCAGAATTTCGGCATATTTCTCAACCTCTTGCTCAGAAAGACCAGTGCCGATGAATATGTTCCTTGGTTCTTCTTCTATTCCCAGATTTATTTCCTGTAAATTGTCTATCGTTGGCTGCCCCCCGTCTTCCATTTACTATGGGGCCATTTCAGGATGCTCAACTATTTCAAGATCTGTTTCTAATAATTGTTCAACTGTGACCATGTTCACTGATGATTCTAGCCCCAATCCTTGAAATTTTTCTCGCCTTTTTTGACCAACCCCAATAGGAATCTAGATCTCTTTCTCATGATTTAAGCTGGTGGGTTCTTCATAATCAAAACTCATGCTTTTCATGATCTTCTTACTTGTTGGGCTATATTTCTTAAGGTCTAGCGGTGTCAGCTTCCCATAATGTACAATATTTTCTGCCTCTTCCTCTTTCTTTGCCTTTGCAGGAGTATAAAACTCGATTGGTTCTGGATATTTTGCGTTGTCCCAGCCTCGAAATCTTTTCGAAATAGCCAAAAATGGCTTATTCCTTCCAACACGTGGTAATGGCACTGTATAATTGGATTGTAAGATTTTCGACTGTTCGAGGGACAATAATTTTAGCGGCTGCTGCCCTGGCTATCTCAGATGTTTCAGCACAAAATAGAATCTCTTATTTGTTTCCATAATTTCAGACGATTCTTCTATTTCTGCTTCCACTTTCATCACCCTCGCTTGAATATTCTTCCGGGCTTTATTTTCATTATTCTTTTTCTCTTCTTCTTTAGCGAATCCTTTGTAATAACTGGCGTCTGCAAAGAAGTCTTCGGCTTCTATATAAGGTTTTGTGTCGGCCATTACTTTATACTGTATCCCGTCTTTACAGTATTTGAAACATTGATGCAGCGTAGAGGGCATAATCCCGTATTGATGTATCCATGGCCTTCCCAAGAGAAGATTATATGTCGTAACAGCATTTATGATGGGATAAACGACATCATCAGTTAACTCTCCTATCTCCAATGTTACTGTAATTTTACCAAGTGTACTTTGCCCATCCTGATTCAAGCCCTATATCATCATTCCACTGGGGCACAGATCAGAATGATGATAACCCAGTTTATTCAACATTGTCAGTGGTAGCAGGTTCACCGTGGACCCATTACAAAGCATAATCCATTTAACTTTCATACCATGGATGTGGCCTTCTACCATCAGTGACCTGTTGTGTCCTGTATCATAAACTCAATTGTTATCAGAGAAGAGGACGACTGGCATGCAGTCTTCTTGTTCTTTGCATTCTTCACTTTCCATTTCCACAAGCAATGTTTCTCGACATCATGATCAGATAATGCTTGAACCAGACTCTGTCGAAATTCATCTGATAACTTAAGCACATCATAAATGCTCAATCGAGCCGGTATGCCTTTTAAGTGACTTATCACATCATAAGTTACCTTCGTTATCTCACTCTTCTCTCCTCTCTTATCATCATCGTGCTAACCTTCGACAACTTATTTTCTTGTAACCCTGTTTTCTGCTTCGTGGGACTTATTGTCCTCTTTCCCGACCATAGTGTGACCACTGCTACCCTTCCTACCATTCCACAATCTTCTTTCCCTATTCTTTCTTGAGCCTTTTCCCTGATCGTTAGTAAATTCACTGCTGCTTTCGCATCCCTCTCATTTTCTTTCCCTATCACTATTTCACCCCTGTCTGTCATCCTTTGTATTATGCATTTCAACGTATAACAATTTTTCATCGGATGTCCCATTAGATGATGGTGGCAGTAAAAATCTCTTTTTCTTGTTCTCTTCGTGTCTTCAAGGCGCTTAGGTGCTGGTAATTCTAATGTACTAGCTTTTAGCAGTTGTTTCATCATAGGGACAACATCTTCCCTATCGAACACAAACCCTTCGTGAGAATTGAACGCTCTAGGCCTTTTTCCACTGAATCAACTTATAGGTCGGTTTAACTCTTCCTTCTGTTCCAACCTTTTTCCCCCTGAGTCTCTTGTCTCTTGACTTCTCTTTTCATGATCCACAATATTCGTGGTCATCCTGTGGGTCCCCTCCTAGCTGTCTCATAGTGAAACGCTGGCATCTTCCGAGTCATTAACTCTAAGGCATGGGCCTTAGTGGCCAGATCGTGGAAAGTTTTAATATTGGCACTAGTGATCCTAAATACGATTCTCATTTTCATAGAATTTTAGCACATCTTAACCTGTTCTTTTTCTTCCAACAGCTGCCTTCAAGTGGCTCCCAATGTCTTCCATCTGTCTATAAACTTCTCCACTGGTTCCCCTTCTCTCTGTCATACTGAAGCCAATTCTGTGATGCTAACATCGCGCTCTGAAGAGAAGAAGTTAGACATAAAGGCGTCCTACATCTGCTTCTAAGTGCGTATCGATCCTGGAGCTAGATTAGAATACCATCGGAACACTTTACTTGTCAGAGATGATCCAAACAATCGTAGGCAATACTGTGGTATCGTAGAGAAATTCCCCATGCTGGTAATAAAGTGCATCAAATATTCCTCTGGCGACCCCTCTCCATTAAACTTTTAAAAATCTGGGTGCTTGAAGTTAACTGGGAACGGGACATCCTCTACTTCACGTGGATATGGTGTCCGATATCTGAACTGGCCAACATTCTCATGCTCCCTTTCCATTCTGACAGCTTCCTCAACAATTTGCCTTACTTCTTCTTGTGTTACAATTCTTACTGGTGGGAGAGACCGAAGTGATCCTTCCCCTAGTGGTTGAAAGCCTTTGGGTTGGTTCTCTTCCCATCCATTGTGCCCATCATTGGTGGAGCCGCCATCTAGGCTACATTGTGTGTAAGGGTTGCTAAGGCTTCTCTGATATTTCTGCACTCCTCCATCAATGTTCTCTGTGCTTGCACTATTTCATTCATACGGTCCTCTGTAGTCGGCAGAGTTTCCTGATTTGATCCGACCATATATACTGTAGCTTCTCTGCTTCCTAATGAAGTTGTAGTCAAAGTAGGATGGGAATATGTTGACGTGATAGGACTTACGAAGAGAGGAGAAGATGGAGTATCATTCGACTTCGCTGTACTTTCACTACCACTGACCGATCGAGGTGATACAGAAATCGGTGAAGCTATAAGCGGTGCTTTACCTTTTTACACTTTTCTCCATCTGACTCTTGGGGCAACCAAAGACGCGAAATCACGTGATGTTAACTGCAGAGTTGTTCTCCTGGGATGTATTGTAGGAGGGGCGAGTTCAGGGCTCTTCTTAGTAACATTACGTGTTATTAGTCCCCTAACTCTTGGTGAGGGCGAGCTCATTCTAAGGCTTCTCGCATTTCGAGCTCTCATCCGGCGAGACATTACAACAATCCAGTCCTAGTCATCTTTTGGTGCTTGATGAAAAGCAAACATAACTCCAACCATTGTCTGGGTTAAGTCATTTTTGTTTATGGGAGGTTGAGTCTTGTGCTTCATAGACTGGTTCGGCACATATTTCACTACGAATCCGGTTATAGTGAAATATAAATTCACTTTTCTCATAGAGATTGCCATTGATTATAGTTTACCATTTGATCTTTTCACCTTCAATACAAAACATAGGATTAAATCGTGATTAGTATTTAAAAGGTAACGTAATCTATTTGAGAGATGAAGGGGAGGATGTTCCCACTAAGAGTTGCCATTTTGGCACCAGAAAGATGCCAAACTACAACGAAAGCTCTATAACACTCTCAATGTTACTATCAAATAAGTTAAAAACTCCCCAGTAGAGTCGTCATTTTGTTTCAAATAAGAAATAAATGCATTCGGTTTGGGAGAATTATCTCATTTAGACATAACAAAGAAAGTGCATGAAGAATAATCATTATTTTATTAATACTGAGTTCATTTACATCCTCTAATATCCCTTGATTCTAAGATAGATTATTTAAAATACAAGAATTAACAAAGTTCAAATGTCGAATTTGAATATCAAATTTGGTAGCATTTCGACTTGTGCTTTGATCATCTCCTAGGAAGAATGTTGTGCGGGTCTGATCATCCGATCCTCCCTTTTCGAGCTATCCCTCATACAAAAGGAGAACTTGAAGTGATGAAGATCAAACTTAACGATTTTGACAGCATTTTAACCATTTTCATCATTGGTTGTATAACAGCCTAGTCGCGCGACCCGCCGCGTAACTAACTTCTCTCCCTTCTCCTACCTTTAACTTATTATGAAGCTCTGACCTTCTTCCAAAATTCTTCTGACCCCTAAATGAGAGGGGGAGTGAGGTATTTATAGGCCTCCACACATGCGAACCCTTGATCTTTGTTCCATGGGGCCCACCTTTTATCAAATCCAACCATCCATAACAGACTGCTTCCGATCTTGGTTGTGCGACCCGCGCAACACATGAAGTTGTTTGCGCAACCTGCACAACCAACTATTTGTTACTCACCTCATCAAATCATTTACGCAACCCGTGCAACCAACTATTGGTTACGCGGTCCGTGCAACCGGTTACTATGATATTCAATTTTCTTCTTTCTTTCTTATTTCTTCATTTTTTCCTCAAATCTTTTTATCCCTTCAATCTTCATCATCATTTTTGTTCTCTAACACCAGGAAAGAAAACGAATGCCTATCTTTCCTTTTCTATACTATTAAGGAACTAATATGCTGTAGGATTTAAAATTTGAATGCATCGCATCATCTCCCAAAATGTGGACGTCCGGTATGTCTTAACAGCACCCTAAAAGTATTCCCTCATAGAATCATCTGAACATGACTTCTTCATGTTTTCAATAATATGATGAGCACAATATCCATGGATCGCATATGGAAAAATGTTAGGGACTTCACTAACCAACCCTGTGATGATCTAACACTACAACTAGTCCTGAAAGATTTTCGATTGCTTTGGATAAAATATTAAGGAACCACCTTCAACTAATATTATTCTCAGATTCTCTGATCCCATATGCCACATGGAGGATATGATTATTTCCATCCAATGCAGTAGCCATGAAAAGAACACCCTTATACCTTCCTGTCAAATGTGCCGCATCAACACACAACACGTTCTGAATATGCAAATGTAGGCTTCTGATGCACTGTCCAATTGTAATAAAGCATTGTTCAAAACTATTTGTTTCGTCATTCACCTGTAACTCCATCATAGTCCCTAAATTGGCCTTTCTCAACTCGTGAAGATAGGCCGGAAGCTCATTATAAGAACCCTCGTAAGATCCCAAGACTTGTTTCATTGCAATCTCTTTACCTTTCTATGGTTTCTTATAGCTGATCTCAACCCCGTACATCTCACTCATACGATATTGAATTTCCTTTGGCGTACAAGTCAGTCTCGAACTCATACGACCAACGCTAAATTCACTAATCAAACTAGTGGTTTGGTGATGATCTCTTCCCTTCCTCTTTGAGGTTACTATATGATGACCATCATCCACGATCGTTGACTCAGAGCGGTGTATCACCTCAAACGACATGCTACATGTATGCTTCAAGTTATAAGTCTTTATCTTGAACATCCCTGTGCCATCCAACTTTGAAGCATGCATCCTCCAACTATAATTTTCTATAATGCACCTAATCGTATATATCAGCTTGTTAGACTTCAAAACCTTATACTGGAACTTGTGGCGCATCACAATAGAAAATGTTGTAATCGACCTTTGTCCTTGAACACTTGCCCGACAGATATTTTGATTGGATCTTCCATAAATTTCAGATATCTGAATTGACAAAAGCTTCATCAGATAGAGTGACAATATACAATGATCTAAGAATATCTTTATTTTCTTCATACACCAGTATGGGTAATTTTAAGTTTATAGGTTGCGGATTGACCTGCACGGATGGATCAATAGATGCATCATTGACAAATGGGATTTGGAGATTGCACTGGTCAGTTGTTCCTTGAGATTGATCATTACTTGAAGGGCTGCATATATCACAATCGTCGAGTCCTCGATCATGATATCTATCATTACTTGATGGGCTAGGTATATCGCAGTCATCATTTCCTAGATCATGATGTGTATCGTTACATGAAGAACCACTTATATTGCAATTGTTGACTCCTCGATCGTGATATCTATCATTACTTGAAGGGCTAGGTATATCGGAATCATCAACTATCCGATCATTGCTTGAAGGTTGCGACTGAAGAGACGATGGGCTCGAATGTAAAGTATAATCTATGTTGTTATCCTTAACAAAAGGACAACGCCTCACTTTCTCTACATACAATGGTATTTGTGTTGAAAGAGTTTGTCCACTGAATAACATATATGCTTTGAGATCTTCATCGTCTTTGATTATATGTGGGCGGAGGAATCCATGTAGTGCATCACCGTACACAACTTTAATTATTAAATCGAATTCATCCTATGCAGTCTTCGTAATTTGATGCATTTTATCTAGCAGTTGTTGATATGTAATATTATCACTCACAATAATCCCTTTGTGTAACGCCCTAAAAATCGAGGGTCGAGCATGAGCCCAACTCACGAGTTCCAACATATCACTTATGCAAAATAGATAATGATGATTAAATGTTGTCCGTATTAGTACAGTAAACATGAGTGGGATTATACCAAATCAGCATATCATACTCCAGAGATAGTAAATTACGCAAGCGGAAGACTGTGATAGATATATAAAATATATAAACTAATGTAGGTCTCCAGAGTGTGAACATATTACCAGGTTAAGTATATACATGTAGACTCTAAAAATGAACAAAATGAATATACATGAGTGTTCCAAAAGTGTAACAAAACAACAAGTGTAATGGGTCTAATCAACATCCCTGTAACCCCGTCGATCAGAGTGGCCTACATAAACCCACTTGATAACTGCATGTATGAGAACTCCTCTTCATCATTGTAAAGTCTGGCTTCGCATCATACGTCGCGTCAGTATCTGCATCTAACACAGAGTCTGGTTGGTATTTTAAACGTCGTCCCAAAATGTGGGAGTGAGTGATCAACTCAGTGGAACTATGAAGCAAATGTTAACAGGTTATTAATTCAGTCAAGCACTAATGATAAAGCAATAAGATAATCAAGTCTTAAGCACTCTTATTAATGCGAGGATGGTATGTAATAATGATGCATGCCCTCGCCTACACTCCCTCTGTGACATTATCTTACAATCGCGACATGCACCCCTTCCTCTATGCATTTCCTCGCCAAAGGCACATGCAATACGATGCATGTGCATGATTAGTCAAGTTCTTAATTAGTCATATTCATTCAGTAGGATTGGGAAGCTAGGCACCTCCCTTTATATCATATACCCAAACTTTGATCCATCTAGGGTTGTCAATCCTAGTAGTCACATACGATAGACATTTTTCAAGTCGCTACGGAGAGGCTCGTCACCTCAGCGCATGCCTGGTTCATACTCTAGTTTACTACAGAAAGGTTCATCACCTCAACATAGTTTCTAGTGTATACTCGAGGTCACTACGGGCTCGTCACCTGATCATAGGCTGACAGTTCGAATACAGTGTCCTATACACTACCATATTCAGCTCATGAGTTTGGATTGCTCACTGGTCACTACGGGGAGGCTCGTCACCCAGCGTAGGCGACAGCTCTACCACGGTGTCCTATACACCACCATGTCCGGCTCATGAGTCTTAGCGGATCGTGGTACCAAGGTTAGACAGGCTTCACACTGGTAAGTTGGTACCTTAGATTCAAAGAGTAGCGTCCATACATGGTTAACATATATTAGGCCAATCGAGTTACTTGACAGGCTCGACTGGTATGAATGTATGTCGACTTAATCAACATGGAGCGCGTAAGCACTCCGCGTGGCCTAACCACTATCGACAAGCAGCGTACGACTCGGATTCCTCGAACTTATGACCGTAGCTACTAACTCAGAAATCATTACCGATCGCCTAGACTACGTCGTAGCCCCAAAAACATTCCAAGAAATAATATATGCATGTAGTAGTCAAAAGCAAGCATGTGAAAACTAAAATTAAATATAAATCTTACTTGAGAAACTCAACAAAACACATACTACACATATTACCTTACATAGGCATTTTATCCTTAACTCATATAGTAGTAAGATAGGTTATATAATGGATACTATAACATAAATAAAGGAATTGAGAATCTTATCTCAACACCCTTATTATATGCATTTAAATAAGCATTTTCATATTTAAGCATTTTATCAAACACTTAGGCTACACATATCATATACATGTAATAAAATAGTTATAACAAGTATTATAGCAAATCCCTTTACAAGGGGTTCACCATACGTACAACAATCATGTATTCTCAGTTAATGAATATAGCAAGCATAAATCATAATTTCATACTCATTCAAACATTTCAACAAATACATAGAATGCATTAAAATCAACATACTTTACATATATGTAATATATGGAAAATGTCGCATCTGCACACATGTGACAGCAATCAAGTTAGTCATAAATCATTACTGACATTAAAAGCCTTGAAAATCATAACCTAAACATTTATAATCTGCACCTTTCATCGGTAAACTCATAACGAACTTAGTTTAAACCCTAAGTCTTTGTCTACAGTACGACAACAACCTATAACATGAAATAGGTTAGCTATTTCACCATTTACTCTATTTGAATTTCTAAAACAAATTAGGGTTAGGATTTCTTATCCAAGAACGGAGTCAGAATCGTCGGAATAGCGATACAGATACGGTGGTTAAGCACGTGGAGTGGAAGGGAAAGATCCCAGAAACTCTCTCCAACTTTCTCTCTCCTTCCTTCTCTCTTTACTCTCTTCTCTCTCTCAGGGTTGAAAATTCGTATAAGAAGGGAGAGAAAGGGTTTAAGGCCCTTATATAGACTCAGAACTGATGGGAATGGCCCCAGGGCCATGTTATACTTAGGTTATAGCCAAAGACTGGCCGTTTCGGTCCAACGGAGCTGATCTGGAGGCTCCATTTCTACATGCGGTTGGACTTAAGCTTCCTGACATTGGATCTAGGTCAGGTTAAGTTTTTGATCTGATCAGATCAGTGGATCAGCCGTGAGGGACCAGTTTCAGTTCAACGGTCACCAATACTCGATCAAGGTCATAAGCGCACTGACCTGTGTTGAAAATTTTTCCTGATCCGAGGGTGTAATTGGGTCTGAATACTTAGATTCAGCCTGCAAGTGAACGACTCAATTCACTTAAGTTTCAGTTCGTTTCCTAAAGATATTCGCATTTCTCACACACTTCGCTCCAAGCTCAAGTTGTGTATTTCTGGATACCTTTAGGACTTGATTTATGAGATGGTTGTCAAGCCTAGCAAGGCGGTCATAACTGTATAGCTTCAGGGTAATCGGACTCTCGATGCACGGTCCAAGTTCGATACGGAGTTTTAGTGTGCTCCTGAGAGCAACTGGGTTTTGAGATGGATCCTAAGTTTTTAGATAATGTAGTGTTAATGGTTCTACCCGGTTTAGGTCTTATAGATCGTATTTAAAGTGATTAGTGCTAATTTTATAGATAACCTAGTTTAGCACTTAGTTAATTCTCGTCTAATTTCTAAAGAATTTGGTCCTTAATGATTTTCGCCTGAGGTGGTAATTGGGTCTTTGTACGGAGTTTTTCGAGACATTACACTTTGAGTCTCCACCATCGTAAGTAAACATTTCCTTACCATATACACTCTCTCCATCATAATAACATAATATAGACCTATGACCCATACTCTTCCAATATTCGTTAATCTGCGAAAAAATGAATGGGTACAACTTATCAAGAATGCAGGATACTAGTTGTCATCTTAAATGGGTTGTGATTATCATCCACATTGGTCCGTGGTTGTCATCTGCATTAGGTCGTGGTTGATGGCCATGACCCACTGTAGACAACAACCACGAACCACTCGAAGGGTCGTAGTTGTAATTATAAGGATCATGCCTTTCACTAGCCTGTGTAAGGACCAATTCGTTTGGGTCGTGGTTGTCATGTTATATGGGTCATGGCTTTTATGTTAGACGGGTCATGGTTGTCAGCTGATATGGGTCGTGGTTCTCATGTTACAAGGGTCATGGTTGTCACGGTATATGGATCGTGGTTGGCAACCACATTCAACGATCCATATACAATTACAATCCATTAATCATCAAAACCACGATCCAACGTGGATGACAACCACGATCCAATACGCATGTGAACCACGATCACACAACAGGGTCGTGGTTATTATATAAAACTGGTACTTATGTTTCAAATTACTTTCATAAGCCAATCTGAACCAGAATCCTCATTGCAAGGCCCAAATCATTTGGGTCGTGGTTGTCATGTTATATGGGTCATAATTTTTATTTTAGACGAGTCGTGGTTGTCAGTTGATATGGGTCATGGTTCTCATGTTACATGGGTCGTAATTGTGGTATATGGATCGTGGTTGGCAACCACATTCAACAACCCATACACAACAATGATCCATTGTTCATCAAAATCACGATCCAACGTGGATGACAACCACGATCCAATGTGCATGTGAACCATGATCAGACGACAGGGTCGTGGTTTTCATACACACTGGGTAGTGGTTCCCAACCACGATCCATTGTGGATGACTGTTACGCCCTGAAAATCGGAGGTCGAGTAAAAACTCAACTCCCGAGTTCCAAAATGTCACTTATGCAACATAGGTAATGATGAATGCATGTTTTCTGTAGAATGGCATTAAACAAGATTGGGACTAAGCCAAAACAGCATATCATACTCCAAAGACAGTTAAATTAGCAAGCGAAAGAATGTGATAGATATATAAAATATATAAATGATTGTAAGTCTCCAGAGTGTGAACATGTTACCAGGTTAACTAAATACATGTATACTCCAAAATAGAAAGAAAAGAATATACATGCGTGTGTAAATAAAAGGTAAAATACCAAGTGTATTGGCATCTAATTAGTAACCATGTAAACCCGTCGATCAGAACCTGCATATAGGAGGGATCCTCCTCATTATCATCAAGTCCGGCTCTGCTTCGCAAGCATCGCCATCATCTGAAACTAGAATAGGGACTGGTTGGTGTGCGTAACACTGTCCCGTAATGTGGGAGTGAGTAGCTAACTCAGTGGAATCATAGAGAAAAGATTAGCATGTTATCAAATCAATCAAGTGATAATGATAAAGCAAGCAATTTAAACATTCCTAAATACTGTTATTAATGCAAGGATGAAATGACATGATGGATGCCCTCACCAACATACTCCCTCATGCGACACCATCTTACGTTAGCGGTATGCTTTCTTCCCTCAGTGCTCCACATCTTCCAGGCACATGCAGTGCGATATGAATATGATTACCGAGTTGTTATTAGTCCTTTTCATATAGCAGGATTGGGAAACTAGGGTACTTCCCTAATATCATTCCCAACAAGGATCCTGTCTAGGGTCGTCACTCCTAGTATTCTCATACGATGATATATTTCTAGGTCACTGCAAGGGCTGTCAGGGCTGTTGCACGCACTCGTTGCTCCGCTCCCCCATCACCTTATCAATACAGGCCTAGTTATACTCTGGTTGCTACAGAAGGGTCGTCGCCTCACGTAGACTCAGAGTATGCTCGAGGTCACTACAAAGGGCTGTTAGGGCTGTTACTCGCACTTGTTGCACCGCTCCCCCATCACCTTATCAGTGTAGGACGACAACAAGAATATAGTGTCCCATACCACCATAATCTGTTCACGAGTCTGGATTGCTCACTGGTCACTACGGGGAGGTTTGTGGCCCCAGCGTAGGTCGACAGCTCGACCACGATGTCGCATACCACCATGCCCGGCTCATGAGTCTTAGTGGATCAAGGTACCACGGTTATCAGGGTTATCACTGGTAAGTTCAATACCCTAGGTTCAAGCAGTTATGACGAATATAAGGTGAACATACAACGGTCAATCGGGTTACTTGATGAGTCTGACTAGCACGAGCGCACGTTGAATCGACCGACATGAAGTGCACAAGCACTTCGTGTGGCCTAACCACTGCCGACGACTCTAGTACGACTCAGGTTCGTCATACACATCCTTCGTGGCGAATTGAATCCAACCACGAATTCTAAACTGTTACCGACTGCCTGGACTAGAGTATAGCCCCAAACACTTGTAATCTAAATCAATAGTCATATGAGAGAGACAGAATTGAAATATAAGAAATTCCAGCATCTTATCGGCATGTTATAACATAGATCATAAGCAGTTAACCATACACGAGTACTTCACACATAAGGTAATCAATTAAAATACAACAAGCATGGAGGAAATCATGTATATCATCAAATTAGTTGAGAATCCAGTCTCAACGCTAATCTACAACACCATTTACTCAATACTTACTAATACATACATTTACACAAACACTTTGACTACACAACTCCAATGTACTTGACGTATGTTGATTTCTACATATAATATGACAGATCCTTATATCAAGGAGATGTCTAATACACAACAATCATGTTCTTACATTTAAAACATATGGCAGGCATAAATCATATTGATTTGGGCATTTCAACAAACACTTAGTCTACACACATTAGTCTACATAGCATATGTCGGCCAATATGTGCATTAGGGCGAATCTCTTCGCCGAACAGATCATACACGTATAACTAGTATAGGTACACGGTAAATACTCATGGCAATCATATTAGCAAAATACGTACGCATACAGTATTTCCTACAAATATATAAAATATCCTAAATCTCATATTCTTCGTACGTATTCGAAATGAAAAACGGACAGCATGTTCTACATGTTAAACAACATCGTTATCAGCAATCTACCATTAAACGGAATTGAAAGCTTTCAAAAATGGTAACCAAAGCGTCTAAAATTCACACCTTATGCCGTATGAGCGTAATGAATCGAATAGGAACTCTACGTCGTCGTCAACGACTGATTGGCAACCTACAACACAAGGTAAGTCAGCTACTTCACTACTTGGATCGATAGAATCCCTAAAACAGGTTAGGGTTAGGGTTTTCTTCACTAGAACGGAGTTGGAATAGCCAGAATAGCGATGCAGGTGGATGGATTTGGCACGTGGAGCAGCAGGGAAGAATCCCAGGAGAAAGCCCCGACTTCTCCCTCACTTTCTCTCTTTTCTCTCTTCTCTTTCCTAGGTTTTTGCAAATTCGTATGGGATTTGTGAGAGAGAGGTTAAGGCCTTTTTATAAGTCCAAACATAACCAAAATAGACTTTAAGTCAAGGTATACTTGGGTTAAAGCCAAATCAGGTCTTTCCCGATCCAAAAGAACATTTCTGGAGGTCCCCTGACTGAATGCGGTCGGACTTAAGCTCATGGATGTCGGATCCTGATCACATTAATTTTTCAGTTCGATAGGGTTTCCAGATCGCACGTGGCGGACCAGTTTCAGTTTAGCGGTCACTGAGACTCGATCGAGGATTCCAAATACACTGACCTGAGTGGGAAATGTTCCCTGATCCGAGGGTATATTTGGGTCAGATTCTGACGGTTAGAACGCTTAAAAAATATTGCGCAAGCGATATGTGCCAGATTTATTTAAATTGAATTAATTTTCTAAATATTTTTCTTTTCTCACTCTCTTCACTCCGGACTCAGTAAAATGGTCTCAGGATATCGGTTGGGCTTGATTTTCGAAATGATTGTCAAGTCCAACTAGGCGGTCATAATGATCTAAGATTATAGATATCGGACTTTCGACGCGCGGTCTACATCCAATACAAAGTTTCAAATGGTTCTTAAGAACAAACAGGTTTAGAGTTTGATCCTAAGTTTTAGGGTAACGTAACGTCAATGATTCTATAGGTTTTGGGTCTTACAGATCGTATTTAAAGTGGTTGGTGCTAATTTTACAGGAAGCCTAGTGTAGCGCTGGCTAATTCACGTTAAATTTCTAAAGAATTAGGTTCTAAATGATTTCTCTGGCTTTGGAATCAAATTTTGAAAAGCTACCAAGGTGCTATGGTTGACCCATTGCCTAAGGACGTCTAACCCTAGGTTGGCAAAAATCCGGGGTGTTATAATGACAATCACGACCCATTATTCGTCGTATCCACGACCCATTCGATAATAGCGTCACATTCTTTTTCAGGAAATCGCATTCATTTCACTATTTTCCCATAATACTGAAAAATGATATTTCTAACATTAAAAAATGAATAGTCGCACGACATCCTAATCACATTAAGCACTCGTTCACCATCCTATAAAAGTGGTACTTGGGTTTCAAATTACTTTCATAAGCTAATTTGAACTAGAATCCTTATTGCAACACCATCAGTATTCATAAATTTCTTTGCTCTTTCAATCAAAATAATGGAGGAGATGTTTGAAGAAGGCATCGAGTCATTCTCGCATTCTTCCTTTGTGGGTGATCCCTTCCCTTTCATCAGGGATGTTGTCGATCTTCCTGAAGATCAAGGGCCTCCACATAAAATTATAAAGATAATTTCAGAACTTTGGCAACTCGGAGATAATTTCTTTGAGGCGGACAGAAATCGAGCAGTGTTGTTCGGCTTGGTCTCGCGAGCAGGACTTTAACAAGAAAAGGCTGCACTGGATTGAGAGGTACAACGCGATAAAGGAAGCAAAAGCTCAAACCGCTAAAAGATTTGAAAACCTCAAATTGACCCACCTGTAGCTCCTATCTAGTCACTCTTCTTATTCCTTGTCCTGTTATTCTTGTAATTAAATGAAAGTTCACCTGTTAATTTTATAGTCATCTTGCGGAGTTCACGTATAATGTAATTTTTAGGTGCAATAGAATGTCATATAGGGTTGTGGTGAGGGTCGTGATTGTCATGTGGTAAGGGTCATGGTTGTAGGGGCTGCATTAAAGTCCTAACTCGTTGGCCCCACTATGTTGCATCGTGGTTGACATGTTATATGGGTCGTGGTTCATAGTTATATAGGTGTCATGATTGACAACCACGAACCACTCGAAGGGTCGTAGTTTTCAACCAAAATAGGTCGTGGTTCACAGGGCAGTGAAAGACATAACATCTGACAACCACGACCCATGTAACATTATGATCACGACTCATGTGCATGTGAAAAGCACAATCCTTATAACATGACAACTAAGATCCAATGTGCATGGGAACTGGGAACCAGGATCCTTCATCTGGGTCGTGGTTTTGAATACGTGAAGGGTCGTGGTTGTCACTGTCGGTGGTCGAGGTTTGATTTCTTAGAAGGTGGAAGGTTTGAAAACGTGAAGTCGTGATTTTCTACGATCAATGGTGTAGGTTTGATCGAGGTGTGCCCTACAGTAAGCTCCCTTCACATGACAAGAACCTTCTCGACTTTGATCTTCCTTTACCTTATCAAAATACCTAAAAATAAAATAAAATATAGACCTTGTAGTGGATGAGAATTTCAGATAATGACAAATAATGTCCCTCTCTGGAAGTTGGTCCTTGGATCTTCACTTTTCTATGAAAATGAAAGAAGAAGAAGAAGGTTTGTAAAAGGTGCATGTGAAAGGTGACATACGGCCCTTCCAATCTCATATATTCTTCCGTATTCTTTGGGGGAGAACGGATTAGCTACTCCCCCTATCACCAGCCATGGGCCCAACCAGGACGCATGTGTTTTATCCATTCCGTTCATCTATTTTTACAGTGAAGGCCATGATCATGCATCTGTTTTGACAAATCATTTTAGGGTTTGATCTCAAAACTGAGAGGGCTCATTTTAATGGTCTACGACGCTCATTCAACACCGTTTCTTGTAATGTGGTCCACTTGCGATTGGGATATAGCTCATTTTTGGTCTCATACCATAAAATCATGATCTGGAAAAATATATGGACAACATGGATAAAACACATACATGGTGGTGGGTCCCAACGACCACCGAGCACCAGCCATTAGCTGGTGGCAGGGGGAGTAGCCGATCCGTCGCTTTCTTGGGCATTGGAGCAGCAGGTGACTTCTACTTCACTCCAAGTCCGTACAAGTCCTGAACCAAGGACAAGGACATTTTCGTCTGAAACAATCTTCAAACGTTTTCGGAAGGCCACTCTTAAGATATATGGAATGTCGTAGCTTTCTAGGTAATTGGCCCAAACTTCGAGGTCAGTACGGTCAATTTTCCTTTTAAAAACTCAAAGACACTAGCTCACTTGATGTCTAGTGCAAGACCACTGATGAAGCGAATTACGTGATGTCCACGCCTCCACGGAAATCTTTCTAGGTGGGGGCTTTGTGTGCCCACCGTGATGTGTGGGGTTTTATCCACGTGTTCGTTCATCGGGGGCTATATGTTTTTAATTCACTCTTCTAAATCCTTAATAATTATTTATGTAATTCCAAATAGGGGTGTCAACCAGCCAGGCCTGGGATAGGTGTTGGCCCGAATTTTGAACTGTTTCGGGCCGGGTCGTCGAGCGAGCTCTATTTAAAATTCTAATTTTTCAAGCCCGAGCCCGGCCCATTGATACCACTAATTCCAAAATTATTATCAATATTGAGGTTTAGGGTTTAGGGCATGCCTTTTTAGTGCCAAAACTGAGGAAGGATGGGGAAATGTGGGGCCCACTGTTATCTATATTGTTTATCCATGCCGTCCATATGTTATGCCCACTGATTTTTGGGCATGAGCTAAAAAATGAGGCAAATCAAAGGCTCGAGTTGATAACACCACGGGAAACAGTGGGAATTGAACACCTATGGTTAAAAACTTCTTGGGTTCTGTAAGTCTTGGATCAAGTTGATGTTTGTGTTTTCCCTTATCTATGCTTATGTGACCTTATTAACAGGTTTATGTGACCTTACGGATAAGTTTGATGATAAATAAACATTAATGTGTACCCAAGGAAGGATTGTGTAGGCCACATGAACTTTGGATTTGGCTCATTTTCTAACTCATTAGCTAAATTAATCTAGTAAAATGGATGGACTAAGTAGATATAAAGATGGGCTTTGAATCAATAAATTGATTGGAGTGATCGATAGTTGTGCTAACATACTTTGGTTTGACGAGGTGGCTCTACTTTGAAGAAAATTGGTCATGAGGTTTTCTAGCCTATTGTTCGCTTGATACCTCAAGTACAAGGTTGCGAAGTAGTAATAACTCGATGAGACTGAGGTCGAACCCACAAGGACTGTATGTGTTGTGATTTTCTAAATCACTTGAGAATTTATAAATTAAATATGAGAATTGAGAGAAATATTGTTGTGAATTAAAATTATCAAATTAAGGAAACTAGAGTGCTAAGGATCCATTTGTAGTCATCTTAATGCATCCCTACTTGATTTAATAAATACTTCAACCGGAATTGAAGTCTTAATATATTCAGTTGAATGATGGAGCAGTAAAAACATCATAAAGAGGTCTAAAACAGATTTTGAACATTTATAGCAATAATTCAACATATAACCGTCTTATTAAATTGATTGTAGAGAGTTTAAAGCATCTATTATGCTCTTAGTCAATGGAAGATTAGAGAATTCTATGGATCAAACAATCATATAATAGAAGAAAAGGCATTTATGAAGTTCAAGCATTCATTGTGCCCAAAATCAACAATAAATCAAAGTAAATTAAAAAAATACTTCTTAATTTAAATAATAAACTATGAAATATCCAACATGAAGATCAAACAACTTGTATCAAAGTAAGAATAACATTAAAACAAACTACAAGCTTCTTCTCTTAACTCTAGCTAAGAGATTAGCAAACCAAAAACATGATTAAAACTAAACTCTTAAAAGAAAATATGAAAAACTAACTAGAACGAAGGATTTAAAGAATATGCAAGACTCCTTAAAGTTCTCTAGTATATTGCCCTCTTCCTTCTACCCTAATTCGTGCTTAGAAACTCATAAAGGACCTTTATTTATGAGCTTTGCTTGGACCAACTTCGAAACATCCTCAATTTACGTAGTCGGCTTATGCTTTGGCTATAGCTGACTGACTTCGGTCACACCGATCTTAAACCTTCGGTTGGACTGAATTAACTTTCGGTCGAATCGAATTAACTCTTTTTCGCGCCTGAACTCTCTGTTCACCTTCGAGTGGCATCGAACCTGACCTTAGTCACACCAAATTAGGATTTAGTTGAACTGAATTAGCTCTAAAAAATATTTATTCATTTGTGCAACTTCGGTTGGACCGAAGGTCGATCCGAACAGTCTGTTATCTTTATTAATTTTGAAACTTTTCCAGTCTTTTTTTTTTTTTTTTTTTTTTTTTTTTTTTTTTTTTTTTTTTTTTTTTTTTTTTTTTTTACACAATGGTTGCAGAATGATCCGCTGTTTTATGAGATTGGTTCGCTGCACACTATTTTTTGTTTTTTTCCCTCACTTTTGTTTTCTTTTGTTTTTTCGTAATTATGATAGAAAGTATAGTGTTGTATGTACAGGTATAAATGTAACTAAAACCAATATGCATTGGAATGAAGGATGCTCACGACAAAGTAAAGGGATCAGTTTTACACTGGAATGCAAGAAAGTAAGTGGACTAGTATTCACTAGAGAGTTAGAAAGTAAATGGACCGGTATGGAATTGGAATGTTAGATGATCACTATAAAGTAAACGGACCAATATGTAACTAGAATGCTATAATACTAGTAAAGATGAGAAATTAAAAGAATCCCATAAAAGTCTACAACCCAAGGATTTGAGTCAGGCCTTGGCTAATGGTTAGGACTAGTCACCGGTAGACTCACCATTCTATTGTTATTTTACCCGTGTGTACCCGCTCAGATCGAGGGCCCACTAAAGTTATCAAGCCACGTGGTCATGTTTTCATTATGGGGTGTCTACACTATCATTTGGTATCAGAGAAACACTTCTTAGGGCATGTCAATGAAGACATGCAACAAATGAAACCAAGTCTAATGGATTAACGTGTGGAGCACTTTAAGGAAGCATTAGATCAAATGATTTTTTCCTTTTAATTGTGTTTTACACAAGAGGATGCCCTTTCCCTCTTTCACGTGAGCTTGATAGGCTTTGACCATATCATTTGGCATCAGAGTTGCCCTTATTGAGTCATGCCAAAAACGACAAAGAGGTAGCAGACGAAGCCAAGTCTAATGGAGCAACATGTGGAGCACTTGAAGAAAGTGTTAGATCAAATGAATATCAAATTTGAATTGATCCAACAAACACTGGAGCACCCCATCTTATGGCTTCCCCCACGGCCAATGGAGAGTACTTAAGAATCGGAGAATCTAGCATTGTGAATCCAAATGAACAAAGCGGCATAAGGATTCAACTGTGTTTTGCTTGGGTTGATTTTCCTCACTTCGGTAGGCATGATCCATTGGAGTTCATCTACAATTTTGAGCAATTATTTTGCTATCATTGGACAACGGGAAATAAGAAGGTACTCTCATCTTGCTCCACATGGATAGACTTGTGTTAACGTGGTTTCAATGGTATAGGCATGTGAACCATGGCACCTCGTAAAGGGGAATGACAGAGATGTTGGTCAGTTATGGGCCAACCAATTATTAGAATCGTAATGGTGTGTTGGCAAAGTTGCGATAACGGTATAGGGACCGTCCAAAGCTATGAAGACAAAATTGAATGCCTTATTAATTGCATCGAAGGATGGTCATATCGTGCTCTAATGAGCTTGTTCATTTAAGGGTTACGCGATGAAGTTGGCCAAAGTGTTGATGTTTCAATCCTCTACTCTGCAGGAGAAAATGAGGCTGACTCATCTCCAGAAGGAGAAGCTTGCACGCCTGGGAAAGTTTTTATGACCAACACCTAGTTATATGCCAATGCCAATAGATTCACGAGGATTTGTTAGTATAATGTCGAATATTGCACCCACACAACTCCACTCAAAAACTTGGCCTAAAGTGGTAAGGGGGTCCTATTAAAAAGATCATACTCGAAGAGATGAAGATTAGACACAAACAAGATCTTTGTTATTATTGCAATGAACACTTTACACCAGGCCATCGCTTATAAACAAATACAGATTTTTATGACTGAGGAACCAAAACCATGATTGGTTGCTAGCAGAATCTGACTTTGATTTGATGATGGAAATTTCCTAGCATGCCAAGTGAAGAGGGTACGTGAGAACCATGGAGCGATCCTATTTTCAGGCCTTGAGGACGGGGGCGAGTTTTAGAGGGTGACAATGTTACATGCCTAACCTATTCACACAAGCCTTGCTTGCTAATGTGGTTAGTAGTAGTTGTTTTTTACCTGTATGAAATAGGAGATTTAGTAGTATTTACATGAGTTGTTAGTATTTGTGTTTAAATAGGGGGATTTGCTTTGTTGTTAATACTTGTGTCTATCTTGCCAGTTAGGTAAGATTTCGTGTAGATTTGAAATAGCTTAAACCCTATCAAAATGTATGAGCGACATGGATAAACCATATATCATTTTAGATCATGAGCCCAAAAAGGATTCAAATTGAAGTTTCATGTGGACCACACCATAAGAAGCAGTTGGGATTAAATTCATAGTATTGAAAACTTTCTAAGGTCCACTGTGATGTTTATTTTGCATCCAATTTGTTCATAAATTTACAACCCGTGTGAAGGTAAAATAAAATTATTAGCTTGATCCAAAACTTATGTCCCTCCAAGAAGTTTTCAGCAGTATGAATTAAATCACCATTGGTTATTGTGGTATGGTATGCTTGAGCCTTCAATATGCCTCCTTTTTTTGGCTCAGAGCATAAAAAGATCTTTCAAATTAGATGGAGGGCATGAATAAAACATATACATTATGGTGGGTTCAACAAATCCCCAAACAAGATCGTCTACCTCTAGCTGGTCCTAGTGGGGTTAGTACTCAATTTGTGCCTACGAGCGTCCAAAGTAAAAAATTTAAAAAATTAAGCGTATTTTGAAGTAAAAATCACGATTACAAGAGACTTGAGGGCAGTTGATATATCTACAAATAAGAGCTTATTTGCTTATTCTAAAAAAAGCTCTCATATTGGATATAGTTTTTTTTTTATAAAGCTCTAATTTTAAAGCTTATTTTTTTAGAAACTTGTAAAAAAGCTCTTAAAAAATAGATGATGAGGATGTAACTTTTTCTTCTATAGCTTACTTGGGTTAAGAAGCGTGTAGATATTTTTTTAATATTGATTTTGATAAATTTATCCTTAAAACTTTTTAAGTAATTCTCATCTTGCCCACTTTTCTTAATTTATAATTTCTAATGTGAGGCAATATGGTGAACAACCCATATTGAAGGTGGTGCTCCATATGATGAATGAATCACATCAAGGTGGCCCACATAATGCACAATCACATCAAATGAGAACCCCATATGATGGATGACCCACACCAAAGGTGGGACCCACATGATGGATTGTGGATATTTAAGGTAGGACCATATGATAAAAGGTTGACATCAAAGGTGGTCCCACATGATGAATGACCCATATTGAAGGTTGGGCCCCACATGATGGATGGTCCACAACAAATGTGGGACCCACATGATGAATGGTGAACATCAAAGGTGGGTCCCATATGATGGATGACCCACATTAAAATGTGGAATCGCATGATGGACTATCCACATCAAGTAAGCCCCACATGATGGATGGTCCGTGGGTCCTACATGATGAATGGTGGACATCAAAGGTGGGCCTGCATGATGAACAACCCATATTGAAGGTGCCTCCATACGATGAATGGGCCACATCAAGGTAGGCCTACATAATGCATTGTTCACATTAAAGATGGTCCACATGATGGATGGCCCACATTAAAGTGTGGCCTATCATGATGGATCATCCATGTTAAATGAGCCCCACTTGATAGATGATTCACATCAAAGGTGGGATCCACATGATGGATAATGGACATTAAAGGTGGGCCTACATGATGGACGGTTGACATCAAAAGTGGGCCTACATGATGAACAACTTGTGGGGCCCCACATAATGAATGGTTCACATCAAGGTGGCCCACATAATGGATGGAGTGGGTCTCACATGATGGATGACCCACATCAAAGTGTGGCCCTCATGATGGATTCTCCGCATCAAGTGAGCCCCCCTAATGGACGCTCCACATTTAGGGTCTTGCATGTTGGATGACCTATATCAAAAGTAGCCCAACATGATAGATGATCCACATAGAAGGTGTGCCCCACACAATACACAACTACGGTGGTCATCAAAAGTAGGCCCCGCATTGATGGACAACCCACTAAGGTGGGGACCACATGATGGACACATCAAATGTAGATTTCACATTATGAGTAGTGAGCATTGAGAGCCCCATGTAAAAGATAATTAACATTGATGGTAGGCCCCACGTGATGGATGACCTACATCAAGGTGAGCCCATATAATGAACGGTCCACATCACATGTCAACCAAAACAACTAGCTATATTGCTTTTATAATGAAGTTGCTGTAATCTTTAAAAATGACATCTATTATTCTTAAAAAAAAAAAAAAACTCTTATTTGAAGTTCTCACTAAATGTACATATTTTAAATAAGATTTTTTTTTTTATTTAAAATGTAATTAACCATATAAGTATATTTAAACTCCAAGCTAGAAAAAAAGATGTTGTTAGAATAGTTTAGCACCATGGATTTTGGGGGAATTTAAGGGGATTTCAAATCACCTAGTTGTTTTCCCCACATAAAGTAAATGTGATTTCAAATTCTCTCAAAGGGAGTTTGAAATCCAAGTTGAAAGGTTAGATTACATCTAAAATTTTTCAAAGAGTTGCATGTGTTGCTAGACTATTCATTTATTAGACACATGACCCACTAATGATATTAAAAAATAATTAGATTATCAATTGCATTATTATAATTACTTTAAAATAATGATCAATGCCGTCCAAACATTGTCTATGTAAATCAACGGTTAAAAGTCATTGGTTAGTCACTCGGATGTGATCTTCTGCTTGTGGCCCATTTGAGACTTGAACTTTCATCATTTCCAACAAAGTATATATTTCAGGGGGCTTATTACAACTATTGTGTCAAACATTAGATACATTTATTGATTGTATATATTAAAGTTGATTTAGTAATTAAATTCAAACTCCTAAATATACTATGCATAACTAATTTTGGATTAAAGTTGATTATGAATCCAGGGTGCCTAACACCATGGAAGGATTTCAAATCCACGGGGTTCGAAATGGGGGTTCCAAATCCACGCTCCCAAACATGGCCTTACAGTCTTATTTGAAAAGAGCATGGATGCCAAACGAGTCCTAAATTTTGTAAAGATGTCGCGATTACATATCGTCATTAAATTTTTTTACGAGAATACTGGGATATTTTGAAAATCTCGGCGATATCTCCCAGCATGATGGATGAGAGTGAGTGGCATGCTGTGCGGTGGAGGAAGAGAAACGTCTCAACGCAGAAGAAACACCAACCGCCAGAGATAGAAGTTGAAAAAGGGGTTTTGATTTTCTGAGAGACAGAGAGCTATCCACTACTCCCAACTCTTTCCATCCCAGCATCAGCATCAGCATCGGCAGCATTCGGTTGCTTTTGGAATGAGGCTTCAACTCCAACTGCAGCAGCCAATTCAAGGATGGGGTTGGTGTTGTTTTCAGTCCCCCTCTCCTCGACTTCAACTCTTTGTAAGAAAAGGAATGCTTGGGCCTCTTTCTCAATCCCAATGGAGAAGGAACAACTCCCTGCGTCCTCATGCAAGTGCAGCCATTCCCTCCAGAACTCAAGTATTTCCCTGCTCCCTTCCTTCTGTACTTAATGTGCTGGGCCAAGCAGCATTTTCTAGTCCTAGAGCCAGATGGTTACCTTTACTATTCACCACTTTAAGCTTCCATAGACTCCACATGCATAAGAGATCCAAGCTGTCCATTGTCATTTCTTGCGGGGGAAATCTTACTTTCATTGAATGTCCTATGTCTGCCACATGCACATAGCGTTTTTTCATTAGCAACATGTCCCTACCGCACACAGTCAATGTTCCACCTGTAGCTATGAGATTGCGATTTAAAGTCGGCTACAGTTGGGCTGAAATCACCTCGATTAGGAGTTGCCACTAGCTTGAAGGAACGGTAGTGAGCTAGAATATACTGAAATGAAAAGAAAGTGATTCCAATCTTCACTGATCTAACCTGAGCTCTATGTAAGGGATCCGGTTACCCAAGGAGAAAGGGGTTAGGCATCTCCTTAAGCCTGCAATTGCAGTCTCCACAGAAAGAAAAGAAAAATGAAAAAAATAGTCTAGATGAATTTCATTGCATTAATCCAAAAAATGATTAAAAAGAAGAAGATTGTGAATGAAGAGAAAATAAAGATCATAGAAACAAGATGAATGCTAATGAATGTAGATGATCTCTCCTATGTCTTCATGGCTTTGATCTTTGGTTATTGTTTAGCAACTTGTCTTATATCGATGGTGTTTGGCTTAACGAGGCAAGAACTCTAGCTGGAATAATATTTTTTGAGCCTTCATCCCTTACACTCAAACACCATTCATTCTCCTCCATTGCTCTTTGTCCTTTGTCTCTAACTCTCTTTTCTCTCTGTTAGCTAGGTTCTCAGTATAGAAGAGTTTGAAGATCCAAATGTCTTTTCCTTGTAGAGAATTCCCTTATTTATACTCCTCAGATAACAAATCCATAGAATGAGAAAATATGATTGACATTTAAAAGGGTATGTCCAAAATTAGGAGGTTTCTCATCCATTGGATGCAAGGACAAGATGGTCATTGCCTCTCTTTATTTATTTATTTTTAATATGAATATGGAATCTCTCTAGAAGTTGCCTAATTGGGCATTTATGGATTTTTTTTTTTTTCTTTTTTGGTTTAGGCACATTCAAAAGAGCTTACTCGAGCTTTTGGTTGAAGGTTAAAAAGGGGTTTTATGTACTAATTAAGCTTATAAATTTTTGTACTAATTAAGCTTATAAATGAGAAAGATTGGATTAGGCATAGAATCCTTTGGAAGTGGCTGTGCAAGGCTTACAACCCTTTTCATAGCCATGCATCGTCATGATCAAAATGAACCACAGATCATCCAATTCCGAGGCCCAAATTTCATGATCTATACACCATAGGAAAGCTTTTTGATGCCCGTGGCGATGGTAAAGAAAATCAAGAATAATTGTGACTAATGATCAAAGTATAGTTGAAATTTCGTGGTTGTGGTTCATATCGCTCGGGCCCAATAAGTCACACTCTCTTGTGGGACCCATTGTTCAAAATCCAAAATCCATTTGACAAAAGCTTTCCAAGGACTAATAGATCTTTCAAAGTATTTCACAATCAACTTCAAGATCATCTAATTAGAAAAAAATGGGGGCCCTAGAACAATGCTAGCCTGGCCCATCAATGGTGGGCAAGTATGGTGTTTACTTGTGGGGCCCATAAATCAAAATATATTCATTTGATCTAAGAAATACCATTGCCATTTTTTAGAACTTTTCAAATTCTACACAATAGACCTCAAGATCATCAAAATTTGATTTGAAATGATGGAAATATCGCGTCCTGAAGATCGCTGCTCCTACAGCACAACAGTAGGTGAGTAAAAGTTACTCGCCCCTGGACAGGCCTGTAAATTTTGTACTCGCCTCCTGGTGGGTTCTATCCACTTGGATTTTATTGAATATTTATTCTCCTATTCTAAGCTAGGCTAACCTAAAGTGGGGTGTCTACACGACCTAATGGATATCTGTGTATACCACTCGTGTGCCACATTGGCATGTGGAGGTGTTCATGGAGCCATGTTACACATGCTGGTTGGTTGGCAAAACTCTGATAAGAAGTATCCTACTTGTTTTCATTTTTGTACTCTCTGCCATCACATTCATAGATGTATTAATTATTCAATTTCCTTTTGATTAAAACATATTAAAATACGAGGTATTATACAATATTGATCTGAAGATATACGCAAACTGTTTGCTTGGTTAGTTTTCAAGTTTCTGCAAGTAGGTACTGCGGTTCAATGTTCCAGATTATCGATCGGATGAGACCCACTGGATGGCTCATGTACCAATATTCTCATAGATGGAAAAAGTTCTAAACCTTCAATTGGTGGCCTAAAGGAAGAAAGTAAAATAGTGGTCCACATTTAACAAAAAGACTAGAGGTTCAATGGGTAGGATCTTCCTGTCTGTTAGATTTTTTATTTTTATTTTTATTTTCTGTGGGTATATATGGCATCCAAAGTGGGGTCAATCATATCAACGGTTTGAATCTGCCCCATGGGCCCCTCTTCTACAAAATGAGAACTCTAGTTAATCACTTGGAAAGGAGTGCATGAGGTGGGATTAGATAACTCCCTTTCCCAAAATGTCATTCACTTTCTAACATGCAGATGACTTGCACCTTACGAGTCATTTGGATGCCTTTAAAGTTTTAAGTTGTAAACACTTTACACCCGAAACTTTTTTTAGGTGTAAAGAGTTTACATCCTGTCCTATTTGGCTTTATGCTGTAAATTGGAGAGGTAACTTCCTATAAAATCTTCAAATGACATATAAGGGTTTCATTTAAGATGGATAATTGGGTTCGACGTATCTTAATAAAGCCAGGGCCGATCCATATATTAAACCAAGCATTAGGTGGGCTACAAAAGTAGGCCCACTAGTTCAAATGCCCTCTTACCTTTGGTTTAAATTCTTTCCAATGCCTATTGAAAAATCAAATTAGTGTTCCTCCCTCTTCCTAGGTCCCCATGCCTCTGTCCCCCGGCTCGAGTTGTATATTTGTATTGGCTTTTCTTTTTTGATTTTGTTTTTGTTTCTTTCTGTATTTTAGTTTTTCTTGTTTTGTTTGCTTAGCCTTTTGGGCTTCTTAATAATATTTCAGCTTTTGAAGATTGTAAATATTATTAAAAGCCGGAAGGCAACAAAAACAGCAGAAAAGAAAAACCATTCAAGCTAAAAGAGAAAAAAACAGAGAAACAAAACAAAAACCAGAGAACTATACAACTCAAGACAGAGGCAAAAAAAACTAAGGGGCATTGGCTAGTTGATCTGTGGGCAAGATTAGCCCAATCATCAACATCATGTAGAATCAAAGCTATGACTCGAGCCGCCCAATTCAAATTTTAAGACTCCCCAAAAACTGATTGGGTGAAAAATTTTTCCCATGGCCACAAGTGTTGTATATATTAGAGATAGAAAATTTTTATATGCCTAGTACAAGGGAAAAACTTTGAAACTTTGATGGAGTGTGATGGACGATATTAGGTACTTATATGTTAATATAAAAAATGGCATATACATATCAGTGATTCAACTTAAATTGTCATATTATGGGTCCCTTAGATGTATCATGGACCAAAAACTACGCTAACCATCAGATTGGGGGACATTTATTGGACAGATCAAATTGAAAACTATTCAACAAACAAGTGTCTGTAATGAAGAGGTCAAGATTGCTCAACAAATCTGATTTTGGGACCCTGGCTTATTGGCAGTGGGTTTCATGGTTTGAGATCATGTACTTCATGTGTACAAGTTGTGAGTCCCTGCCAAGCATCATACTCCGGTGGAGGATCAAATAACGTCCCCTTTTCTCATGGAACATTTCAAAATCCTGATACATAGTAACACAGGGTTCTTCATGGTGTCGTGTTAGAAATGGAGAGCAATCCTTGTCTCTCACGCTATCATCAAAGGCAATTTATAAATCTTTAAGTACCTTCTCATTACTAATCTAAAATCTCTTTCATTTCATCCAATGTTTCATCTCATCCCCTGTAGAAGAAGACTCCTCCAAATCACTACTAACCCCGTAGATTCAACCCCTCATTCTCTCTTTCTTCTTCTCCAACAATAGTTACAAAACCCATCTTCTTTAAAATCAATCTCCAACATCTGTCACAATAATCCCATTGAAGCCCAAACATGCCCGGGTTGTTTGGGGGAGGGAGATGATGGAGAAGACTCCTGCAATACTCCTCTTGTAGAGAGATTTGAAATTTTTTAGCTGTGACCTGTAAACCCATCACTTGTAATCTGAAACATGTCATTTTGCCAGGTTTCTAATTGTAGCTAAAAGCTGTAATGACTTTACAGGATGTAAAGTCTTTACAAGCAATTGCAGGCATCCAAACAGTCCCCATATCTGATTACCTATAAACCCTTTAGAACTTGAAGATTTTATACGCATCTAAACGTGTAACGCCCCGGATTTCAAGGGTCGAGCAAAGCTCTATTCTCGAAATCCAGCACATCACTTATGCGACATGGATAATGATGTTCAGATTTTGTTCATATTAATGAGTTAAGCATGAGTGGGATTATACCAAAACAGCATATCATACTCCAAATATAATTTAATTAAGCAAGCAGAAGACTAAAACATATATATTTGAATGTTTCACAATCTCCAGAGTATGATTATGTAACCAGGGCAGAAAATATACATGTATTGTTCTAAAATAAACAAAATATCAAAATGTAAAGTGTCCATCTAATCCATATGTCCCTGTAATCCAGTCGAATCAGTACTAGGTTTACATAGACCGGCCTGAGAGCTGAACGTAAGAGAATTCTTTCTCCTCGTCAATGAAGTCCAACTCCGATGCATAGGCTTCGTCGTCATCTGCATCTACAATAGAGTTTGGTTGGTGTTTTAAAACACTGTCCCAGACTCGGAGTGAGTGATCAACTCAGAGGTACTATAAGGAAAAAGTTAACATGTTATCAAGTCATTCAAGCAATAATGATAAAACAGTACAATAATCATTTCCTAACTACTCTTGTTAATGCAGGGATGATATGCAGTAATGATGTATGCCCTTGCACAAAGCTCCCTCACAAGCGACTCTGACAACCAAGTTCGCGCATGACAACCTCCCTAAAGTGCACCTTCCTCGCCAAAGCACATGCAATGCAGTGCATGGTCATGTTAGCCGAGTACTTAATTAAGCTCATTCATACAGCATGTTTGGAAAGCTAAGGTACCTCCCTTTATATCATTGACCCAAATGAAGGATCCATCTAGGGCAAGGTGTCTCGTATCGGTATCGGTTGGCGTAACGGTGCCCTCTGAAACCGATACGGATACGGGGGCGTAACGGCGATACGGGTGCGTAACGGCCCATAACGGCGCAAAATTTTTTTTTTGTCAAAAAAATATGAAAAAATATGAATTAAATCCGAAATATTCTAAGCATTCCAAATATGCATTCATTTATAAATTGGAACATGTTTATGGTGGTGTAACGGTCCACTCTTTGGTCAGAAGTTGTATCGGACTGTCTGATGAATTTATGAACCAGATAACCTGAATTTGACTACAAAATTCATGTATTTAATTTTCTAACTATCTACTATCAATGATAGATATATTAGAATGAATGTAATATGAAAATATCTTACATTTAGGTGTTTGCAATTATTTTTGAGGGCCAAAATTCATGCATAAATAGAAAAAAATATAAAAATAAAAAATAAAATGACACCCCAAATATATAAAATACACATTAACATGTTCTACTATGATTAACATATCACATGGCATCATTAAAACAACAAAAGAATCATTAAAAAATGATTTTTCGAATTTTCAAAAAAAGGGTCAAAATAAATGCGTAAATAGAAAAAAATATAAAAAAAATATAAAATGGCGCCCCAAATCTGTAAAATGCACATTAACATGTTCTACTATGATTAACATATCATATGACATCATTAAAACAGCAGAAGAATCATTAAAAAATGATTTTTCGAATTTTCAAAAAAAGGGCCAAAATAAATGCGTAAATAGAAAAAAATATAAAATGGCACCCCAAATCTATAAAATGCGCATTAACATGTTCTACTATAATTAACACATCATATGGCATGATTAAAACAACAAAACAACTATTAAAAATTGATTTTTCGAATTTTAAAAAAAAGGGCCAAAATTCATGCGTAAATAGAAAAAAATATATAAAATGGTACCCCAAATCTGTAAAATGCACATTAACATGTTCTACTATGATTAACACATCATATAGCATCATTAAAACAGCAAAAGAATCATTAAAAAATGATTTTTCGAATTTTTAAAAAAAGGGCCAAAATAAATGCGTAAATAGAAAAAAATATAAAAAAAATATAAAATGGCACCCAAAATCTGTAAAATGCACATTAACATGTCCTACTATGATTAACACATCAAATGGCATAATTAAAACAACAATACAACCATTAAAAATTGATTTTTCGAATTTTAAAAAAAGGGGCCAAAATTCATGCGTAAATAGAAAAAAATATAAAAGAAATATTAAATGCCACCCAAAATCTGTAAAATGCACATTAACATGTTTTACTATGATTAACACATCATATGGTATGATTAAAACAACAAAACGTATTAAAAATATATAAATACCTATTTTTGACAAATTTTTGAAAAATGGTCCATCGAGCTTTGATTCAAGAAAATCTATAATATAATGTGTTTTTATCTCAAATACCCAGCCAAAGTTGGTCGAAATTAGTAGTAAAAGAAGTAAGAAATAATTTGGAAGCAAGAAGTTTAAAAAAAACAGCAAAAATAAAGCTTAAAATGGAAAAAGGTCGATACGGGCCTGTTATGGGCCTGTAACGGCCCGTAACGGGCCCGTAACGGCCGATACGCCCCCGTAACGGCCGATACGCCCCGTATCGGGCCCGTATCGGCCGATACGGCTACAAAAAATGTATCGGCCGATACGACCCCGAAACGCGTAACGGTCACCACCGTTTCCGTTACGTATCGGCCGTATCGGCCGATACGTAACCGATTTGGCATTCCTTGATCTAGGGTCATCAATCCTAGTTAATCACATGCGATAGGCAAGTTGTAAGGCATCATCCCTAATGGAAAACAGTCGATAGGCAAATTTAATAGTTTATACTCGCGGTCACTACGGGGAGACTCATCACCTTAGCGTAGGCCGATAGCTAGAACATGGTGTCCTATAGTACCATGCCCAGCTCATGAGTTTGGCTTGCTCACTACGGGGAGGCTCGTCACCCCAGCGTAGGTCGACAGCTCGACCACGGTGTCCCATACCACTATGCCTGGCTCATGAGTCTTAGCGAATCGTGGTACCATGGTCGCAACAGGCTTTTGCATTGGTAAGTGGTACCTTAGATTCAAGCAGTGATGTCCATACATGGTAAACAATAGGCCAATCGGTTTGTTTGGTAAGTTCGATTGGTACGAGCACACGTTGACTTAATCGACATGGAGCGCATAAGCACCCTTTGTGGCCTAACCACTGTCGAAAATCATTGTGCGACTCGGATTCATCGAGTTACCCAATGTGGCGAGACTAATTCAGCCACCTATACATGTATTTTTACCGATTGCCTAGGCTACGTTGTAGCCCCAATCTTATTCAGATGCAATAGATAGACACATGTGATAATCATATCAACATTTAACAAACATTCCAAATAAATCTCTCATTTGAGCATTTCATCAAGCACATTGAACACGTTACCAAACATTTGTGTTTCATCCATAAATCGCGTAGACAAAATTAAGATTACATGAAGGAAACTATACATATGGATAAGGTAATTGAGGATCCTATCTCAATACCCTTATTAAATACAATTTCTCGACAATTTCTCATTCAGACATTCTACCAAATACTTAGACTACACATTACTAAATACATAGATTAGATTAGTTATGGCATGAACTATATCAATTCCTTACACAGAGATCGTCATACATACGACAAACATGAATCCTAGGTTTACAGTCATGATAAGCACAAATTACAATTTCATGTTCATTCAAACATTTCAACAAATACATGGAATGCATCTTGTATTCAACATAGTTCACACATGCATAATATATCGAAAATGTCGTAACTAAGATCATATGACAGCAATCAAGTCTGACATAAATCATTAGTTGACATTGAAAGCATTGAAAGCCATAACCTAAACGTTTATAATCCGCACTTTTCATTGGAATACTCGATTCGGACTCGGTTCAAACACTACATTCCCGAATATAAAACAACGGGTACCTAAACCATGAAATAGGTTAGCTAATTTATTGATTACTCAATTAGGATTTCTAAATCAAGATTAAGGTTAGGATTTCTTACCCAAATCGTAATCGGAAACGATTGTGTAGCGAAGTGGGGAGTCGAATCCGCATGTGGAGTTGTGGGAAAGAATCCTAGCAAAGATCTCCAAGAATCTCTCTTCCTTCCTCTTTTCTCTCCTTCTTTCTCTCTCTCTCTCTCTCTCTCTCTCTCTCTCTCTCTCCCCCTTAGGGTTTTTAGAAAATTCGTATGAGGGAGAGATGAGGTGGTTTAAGGGCTTTATATAAGCCCAAAACTGATGTAAATGGGCCCAGGGTCATGTTATACTTATTTTATAACCAAAGGGGGCCTGTTTTTGACGAACGGGGCACATCTGGAGGTCTACTACTCACTTACGTCGTGGGGCAAGTTCCCTGACAATGGATCTATGCCAGGATGCGATTTCAGCGCGATTGGATAGGCCGATCAGCTGTGGAGGACCCGTGTCAGATCAATGGTCGTACTTGCTCAATCAGGGCCAAAAGTATACGGATACGTGCAGCGAAATTTCCCTTTTCCATGGGTGAAGTTTGGTCAGAAACAGACAATCTGAAATCCTCAATTTCTTGCGTAAGCGAACGGCCCAATTTACTTAAGTTTCAATACGTTTTCTAAAGATATTTGCGTTTCTCACACACTTTACTTAGGACTCAAGTTATGCGTTTTTGGACATAGTCTGGGCTCGATTCCCGCGATGGTTGTCAAGCCCAGTAGGACGGATATAACCCTATAGTTTCGTGGTCATCAGACTTTCAACTTGCGGTCCATGTCCGATTAAAAAACATATTATGTATCATTTAACAAATGTTTGAAAAATAAAAAACATATTATGTATCATTTAACAAATGTTTGAAAAATAAAAAAAAATCTGAAAATTCGGCAAAAAAGGTCAAAATCAGAAAAAAAGTTAAATAAACCAAATGGGCCCCATTACAACACAAATCAAGCATGATTTGGTGGATTTGGTTTGGTCCTATCCGGCTATTATGCTGAGACACAACAAAAAAAGAAAAGAAAAGGAATAAAAGAACTGTGTTACCTCTTTTTTCTTTTCCCCCTAAAATGCCAACTCCACTTCGATTCATTGAATCATGCTAAACCTAGTAAAAGGTGTGTTGCTAAGCCTTCCATAACGTCTAAATGAAGAAAGGATGAGAGAAAAGGGGGACAAATCAGAAAAAAGGGCCCCTTTAAAGCATACTGGTAACAAGTTAATACATGGTTTGTATTGGTGCCGATGGCCCAATATGGGCCGACACGCCTTCTGTTTTTCCTAGATGGCCATTCAAGCAGTCTCATGTGTTGGGCTGGGCCAATATGGTCATATTGGCTGATCAAATACTGGTATTCAAAACCTTGCTCTTCAATGATATACGCAATTCCTCAGGGGCATCTGCCAGATTTCGTCTTTCTGATGTCATTGGTTGGAATCCCTCGTGATAATGAATGTAGTGAAGTTGTATGTCACAAGTAATTTTATCTCTCAAAGCAAGCCACTACTTTTGCACATCTTGAATTGCAAACACCTAGTGGACCAAAATATTCTAGAAGGATAGTGCTAATCTCCAAGGAACAACCATCAACATATAAGGGGAATTTCCATCTTTCTTTTACCTTATGAACATCCCAGCCACACTTGATCACCTCAGCCAATTTGATTTGATCATTTGCGTAGAGAAACCTTTCATCTTTATATTGGCCCTGCTCCATTCCTAGATCTCTTTGAACACTTTCTCTATGAGAGAGTTCACCCTACAAGTTTTTTCTAAAAAATCTCGTCGTTCTTCTCCAACCCCAAACACTAGAGGATTGCATTCATTGGTAGATTCCATAAATGATACCTTTCACAGTTTCGGGCATCAGTATCACGCACTTGCTGTCAAAACACTTGAGTATACAGGTCTAGATTTTCCAAGCAAAAGGCCAATGAAGAAAAAGATGGGAGATTGTCTCCTCCAAGGCATTGCACATCGTGCATCTTTTAAGGAAAGAATGATCCTTCCTTTTAAGATGATCTAAGGTGAGGATCTTGTCTAGCATTTCTGTCCAACAGAATTCATTAACTTCAAAAGGAGCAACGACAGCCAAACATTTGAGAAATATCTGTATTGAACCTGGATTCAACCTGGCAAGCATGAAAGAATGATTGAACTTAAGATGGTCCCTTCTGCTCTAGGACCCAAAATCTTGTCCCCACATTATTTTGAAATGTACACTTTCTGTGAGGAATCAAGCATGGTGGCCAACAGAGGAATCTTCTCGCGTCCAAAGTTACAAAGGAAAACTGCCCCCAAGACTGAATGTTATCTCCAGTACCCACTTTGTATCGAATATGCTGACCAAAAAACTCCTCTAAACAGAAGTTACAGCTCTCAAAGTTTCTGATCCCTTTCCATGGTTAGCACTATTTATATCCCAACAAATTGTCAATTTGCTGTGTTTTGACAATTAAGATCTCAACTACTATTTGCCTAATAAATCTGTATTTACCTGCTTTATTGGTCTTATTCCTAGTCCACTGTACCTTTTGGGTTTGAAAACATCCTTCCAAGCCACCAATGGGTATCTGTGATTGTCTTCACTATCATTCCACGGAAACTTCCTCTGAGTAGATTCTAATTTATATGCAATTTTGCATGGGCATTTAAATAATGATAGAAGTTACTCCGACAAGTTGGCAAGAACCAGGTTTATTAGAGGAATGTTTGGGTCAGCTTATTAACTGGCCTTGTTGTTATCTGTTGATGGTTGATTTCCAAAATTGAAAGAAAGATTACAGGTTGGAAAGCGAAATTGTAATCAGCAGGGGGCTGGTTGGTGTTACTTAAGCATGTTCTCGAAGTTATGCTGATTCACTTGCCATCTGTCATGCAGGCTCTTTGAGCAGTGTTTTATCGAATTGAATCCAAGTTTGTTGTTTTTTATTTTTTATTTATAATTAATTTCTTTTGAGGAGATTCGGTGTATGGGAAGAAGTTGCACTGGGTTTCGTGGTGAAGTTGTTGACATCTATCTGCTTAGTCAGGGTGGTCTGGGTATTCGCTGGATAAATGTTTAAATAAGTTTGTTCTTTCATATGTTATGGCCGTTGCTGTAAAAGAAAAGCTTCTGATATTTGGTGATTCATGCCAAACATGTCCATGGAAAGAATTTTTACTTGATGGGGAATTCTAGTTTGGGTTCCTGTACGTGGAAGACACTCTTTTGTCTCAACTCTCAAGAATGAGTTTATGTTGAATGCAAGTTGGTTTGTGGGGGAAGGACAGAGTAAGTTTCTGGTGCGATTGTGGTGGGTGATAATCCATTTACAGAATCTTTTAAGATATGATCTAGTCCCCTTTGTCATATGGCCTGATGATGAACTCTTCAATATGATTTGTGATGACGGGGGCTATTATGGAGCCGGGATTGGAAGGGATATCTAGGTCAGATTTTGGCAACGGATTAAGCTGCTTGTTCGAATCTGTCATAAAGCCATCGAGTTGTTGTTCTTGCTGATTTGTGCTGATTTACAAGTGTAGATCCATATGTAATTTTATCAAATACTGTGGGGCACTTCAAATCTAATCCTGGTGATTGGATGTGCCCCAGAGAAAATTGTTTTTCTGAGACGGCTGAAAAAACTTTGTCAGGAACTTGGCAACAATTATTGATATATATATATATATATATATATATATATATATATATATATATATATATATATATATATATATATATATATATATATATATGATACTATTGGAGAAACTGGGAGTCAAAATTTGAAGCATTCATTGAGGGAATAGAAACTTTTTGGTACTTTAAAGGTTTGTTAAATTCCATGGAAGTAGATGTGAGTCACAGTCCGTATCTTATCATCATCAATATGGAGATTTTGGATAGCATCCATGAACTCAACTTTGAAAATAATAACTTACCAAAATATATCTGTTGTATCAGGAGATCGCAGGCGGCATATTTATGTAGAGTATTGCACAAAGTTGAGGGGCTTTTGGCAGGAATTTGCATAGTTAGAGCATAATCATGTAAGCCATATCCAAATGAATTGGGGTCAGCTACATGAATCCTGTTTGGCCATTCCACTTTATCAAGAACTGTCTCCTCAGTTAAGTCATATTTTCAAGTCTTTCTAAACTAAGTTCACCCATGTCCTTTCGGTTCATTTGCATGAAGGATGCTGAAGAAGCATAAAAAAAGGATCAACACCAAAAGAAAATTTTGAGTTGTCCGGTCGCTTTGGAGTTTTAGAGAAGAAGAAGGAAGAAGAGGAAGAGTTCCCCATGGATAAGGCTTGCAATAAATTAGGGAGGGCTAACCAGCCATTTCTTTTATTAAGAAGGATTGAAATATGTTGGTTAAAATACCCTTGCAAACAACAAAAAAGACAAAAGACTTCCCAATCCCTGTAGATTTGGTGAATAAATTTGCAAGAGGATAAAGGGGGTAACTGAGCCTTTTTTGACAAGCATTGCAATACAATGAGGGAGGGATAACCAACCCTTTTTATTAACAAGGATTGCAATAAATTGATAAAATACACTTGCAAACAACAGAAAAGAGGAAATAAAAGAATTCCCCATGCTCCCCATCAATGGGATTTGGTGAACAAATATGCAAGCAGGTGAGAGGGAGGGAGTTGCGAGCCGTGCTAATGCAATTTGACCTTTACAAAATGCCTCACGATGGTTGGAGAGGGAGTTGCATGTTATGGCCCCTGGAGGGGGAATATGGCTAACCCTTTTTATTAACAAGGATTGGAATGCAGTGAGAAGGGGATGGATGACTAACCCTTTATTAACTTGGATTTCAATACATTGATTAAAATACCCTTGTTAAAAAAAAAAAAAAGATGAAAGAGAGAATTTCCCATGCTCTTCATCGAAGGGATTTGGTGAACATATCTTCAAGCTAGTGAGAGAGGGAGAGAGTTGTCAATCGAGAGACCACACTCTCAAAACCTAGATCCCATTCAATCATGTATTATACTTAGGTTGTCTATTTTAGGAATGGAATTATTCTCCTTCATTATCACATTCAATCATGTACTATGCTTAGGTTCTATTTTAGGAATGGAATTATTCTCCTTCATTATTCCATTCAATCATGCACTATACTTAGGTTGTTTTATTTTAGGAATAGAATTATTCTCCTTCATTATCCCTTGAATCAGGGATTGTAATCACCCAAAATTATGGGTCAACATATACCATGTATAGTATTCTGTTATCTATTTAAGAGGATGGAATCTCACAATGAGGACCACCCCGAATTGAATCAAAACTTGATTCCAAGATCTCAACAATTCAGATTTTTGTAGAAATATCATGGTATCATAGCCACGATGCTCTCTTTGAAGTTCGTGCGATTTTCTTTGCAATCAGAGACAACTCGTCTTCAATTTATTGATTTCCTTGTCTCATAATTCTCATCAATTTTATTTTTTTAATAAATTTTTTGTTGGCTACAATATAAGAATGTTGCAGCATCTTCTCTCAGTTCATACAGAATGAGTTTGCGATCTTCCAAGCAACGTCAGAAATTACTCTTAGTTCATGACAACTTGAATATTCAGAACATTTAGAAGATTTTTAGCATTTTCTGCCCATCAGAGATCTGATCCATTCATGGCTGTCAATCATAGAAATGGAAAAGTCTGGGTTATTTTTGATCCGATTTACTGGCAACAATTATACCTCTTGGGCTTTCCAATTCCAAGTATACCTTTAAGGCAAAGAATTGTGGGGGCATGTCTTCGGATCTGATCCGCTGCCTATAGAGGATGAGAAAAAGATATCCTCCTGGCATACTCAGGATGTGAAATCAAATCCTGGATTCTTGGATCAATAGATCCTCAATTCATTTTGCATCTCAAACCCTACAAAACTACAAAGACCATGTTAGAATTTTTTAAAAAGGTTTATCATTAAGGAATTTTTGCATGTCAATTCCAATTAGAATTAGACATTACTCAATATCATCAAGGAACTTTGTCCATTTAAGAATATTATTCAAGCTCTTACTTTATGGGCTGAGATTAAATATGCTAATGTATTTGACACCGTTTTGGTTGAAATACAAGGACTTCAAGCAACTAGTCACCGAGACTAATTTATGATGAAATTGTGATGGGGACATCGCGCGCACACGCGCACGCATGCCGCCCCGTACGCACGTACAGAAGGAGAGGGAGGGCCCCACCGTTGATCTGGCTCGATGACGACATCCAGGGAGGGCTTCCTAGTTAAAAGATGAAGTTATAATTCAAAAGAGTGGGCCCGATAGTCATGGAAGCCCATCATGGGATCTCATGATCGCGACCCACTAGTCAGATTAAGTTCATACTTTAGGTTTTGCTTATTTATATTATTTAGAACATCATGAACGCTTTAGATTTCTTTAATTGATTTTTATTTTAGTGTACTTCATCGCTAAGTAGTAGGTTGCGCACATGGCACGAGTTTTGGGGTTAGGGTTTTTCCTATAAATAGGCACCCCTTATAGTTCTTTTGATTCATTCAAGTTTAATAAAAATTCCTTCAAGTTTTTTTCTACTCTCTGAGTTTCTGAGTTGTGGAAAAATTCAAGTGGGTGCGAAGCCCTCCCTTTTCGAAGCGCGAAATTCAAGTGGGTGTGAAGCCTCCATTTTTGAAGGGCTAACTACCGTGGTGCGAAGCCACGTTTATCACAATCCGTCGCTCCATCTTATTTCATCCATCCTTTAATCATCTTCTCCTCAAATCCACTTGTTTTGCAGCTGTTTGTCTTTTTACAGCCAGTTTCCAGAATCTGGCCCTGCAGGAGGGCTGAAACTTCGACGGAGCACCGTGCTTCAACTTACGTCAGATCGCCATCAAATTTGGAGGGTTTGGAGACCCCCCCGGCCGACCAAGGCGAAGAAGTCCCTTCTGGGATTTGGGCCTCCACACGTGCGGCCCCCTACTGTGCATGTGCGCTGGTACCCTGCCTCGTTGCCCGCACGCGGGATCTGTTCTAGGGTTCCTCGAATTGAAATTGCGGAATCCCTTGGATTAGGGGTTGATTATTATGCATGTGTGGCTGAATTCTTTCTCTTTGAGTATCATTTGGCTTATAATTTTTATTGTTCCAACCCTAGCCTGTGTAGGCCTGGACCCGCATAGATTCCCCTTAATTGAATGTTTGGACTTTCATGTGGGATATGGAATTCGTGTAGTTGTTTCTGAACTAATGTGATCTTAAGCCTGAATTCTTGCACATCATACTTGAATTTCATGTCCTGCATCAAATTGTGTTCTGAATATGAGACTGTTTGATATAGGACATGAGATTTAAATATGATGTGCAAGATTTCAGGCTTAGATCATACCAATTCAGAAACAATTACACAAATTCCACATCCCACATGAAAATCCAAACATTCAATTAAAGGGGAATCTATGCGGGTCCAGGCCTACACAGGCAAGGACTGGACCAATAAAAATTATAAGCCAAATGATCTCAAAGGGAAATAAAAATCAACCACTCATGCATAGCAAACAGTCTATAATCCAAGGGATTCCCCAATCTCAAGTCAAGGAACCCTAGGGTGAAAAAAAAGGGCAAATAAATTAGGGCTAATGCAAACTAAGGCTAGGGTTTAGGAAATAGGAATGAAAGGAGGAAAATCTGACCTGGAGAAAGCTTCTGCACACAAATGGTGACCTGGGGCTGACGCACGTGCGTGGGTGAACTGGCCGCACGTGTGATGGAAGCCCGCCTCCCCAAAGTGACACCTAGGCCTTGGTCGGCTAGGAGAGACCTCCAATCCCTCCAAGTTTGATGACGATCCGACGCAAGGTCGAGGCATAGTGTTCCGCCGAAGTTTCAGCCCTCTTACAGGTCCAGGTTTTGGAAACTGGCTGTAGGGGAATGAATAGCTGCAAAAGCTGAAAAATTCAAAGTAATAATGATGATAGAAGATGAGATATATGAATGGGAGAGGGTAGGGAGATGAGGATAGATGTGGCTTCACACTACGTAGTTAGCCCTTCGAAAAGGGAGGGCTTCGCACCCACTTTTGAATTCTTTCACAACTCACGAAGAGAGCAGAAAAATAAAGTAGGATATATATATATATTATTAAGCTTGAATCAATGAAAAGAACTACAAGGGGTGCCTATTTATAGGAAAAATCTTATACCCAAAAACTCGCACCATGTGCGCAACCTATTACTTGGCGGTAAAGTAAACTAAAATAAAAACAAAACAAAGAAATCCGAAGCGTTCACGATGTTCTAAATAATAACAATAAGCAAAGCCTAAAATATGACATCAATCCGACGAGTGGGCCACGAATCTGAGGTCCCATGATGGGCTTTTCTTGACTATCGGGCCCACCCTTTTGAACCAAAACTTTGTCTTCTATCTAGGAGGCCCTCCTTGGACATCGTCATCAAACCAGATCGATGGTGGGGCCCTCCTGCATACGTACGTGAGTAGCCGAATTGCTCCAGGATGTCAGGATCAAGTCTCTGAAGCTCCTCCTCAGTGAGCCACGTGTTGTCTGAAGTTGGGTGTGACTTCCATTTAACTAGGTACTTTTGAAACCCGCCATCTAACGTGGAAACTATCTCATGGTCTAGGATATCCTCTATTTCCTCTATGGGTTTGTGAAGGCTAGGTATGGGAGGCAGAGGTTGGGATGAAAGGTCGGGAAGAGGCTATGGATTAAGGGGTAATTCTGGGGAATTAGGATGGGTGGGCGAAGGGCGGGACAATATCAGTGGGTCCCTGAAAAGTAACTAGGTCCTCCACATTGAATGTGGAACTAATTCTCATGGAAGGTGGAAGATCTACCTCATATGCATTGAGACCGTTTCGCTTTATAATTTTGAAGGGCCCGGCGCTATGCGCGTGTAACTTACGAACGGCCCTTGGAGGGTACCGCTCGGGCCTGATGCGGACCATCACAGTCTCCAATATTGAACTCTTTGAAACGTCTATGTTGGTCTGCAGAAAATTTATAATGTTCATTACTAGTAGTGATCTTTCGCTTGATTTCTTGATGCAATGAATGTATGTGATGCGTGAAATAGCGGTGAAGACCGCTTAAGTCGAAGTAGGAATATCTCAATATGTCCTAGAGGGGGTGAATAGGACTTTTTAAAGTTTTTATGAATTATTAGAAATCCTATCACACTAATCCTATCTCAGGGTACAGATAAGGATTACTCAAAATTAACTCTACTGGCTTCCAAGCCTGGTAGAGGATCCAATCATAGAACTATTTAGATGATAAGCATGAAGTAGTTATAGTCTATGATAGATGTGACTGTGTGTGAAGTGTGAGCAGATATGAATGTAATTAACATAATCACACAAATAATCAAGCACAAGAATCAAACACAAACACAGTCGTTTTTATAGTGGTTCGACTACTTGTCTACTCCACTCCCGGCTTCTACACTCAACCCTTGAGTGACCGGATTTCACTAAGGAGGTTTCCCATGGTTCACCTCAAACCTAAGGTTTTAAATCAGGTTCACCTTCAACCTTTACAGAGGTTTCTACTCGGTTCACCTCAAACCCTGGAGTTTTGCTGGCGTACTCCTTACCAGATGTTTATGCCCACACAGGGCAAGGGTCCACACAACGCACCCGGAGGTTTCTACTCGGTTCACCTCTAACCCTGGAGTTTTGCTGGCGTATTCCTAACCAGATGTTTATGCTCTCCACAGAGCAAGGGTCCACACAACGCACCCTGCACGTACACTCCCGTCGGAGGCCTCCTTCGAGGACTTCAAAGGGTGAGCAACACCTACGACCCAATCCTAAAAAGAAATGATCATAAATGTCCTCTGGACTCTTAGTACTTACAGATAAGTTGACGAGTCCCTTTTGGCGCAGTGATGGAGATCTCCTTCTTGTTGATGAAGAGTTTTCAGCTCCCTTGATCCGCAACACAAAGGTGTATCTATACTAGGCTTTAGGTTGGGTCAAGGTTATGATGGAATACCATTCTCTAAAGATTTTCCTATAAGGAATATAGAGTGGTTCCAATCATCTACGCATTCAAGGCATCCCAGCTTAATGATTTGCCATTAAGATAGTAGCTGGAGGATCCTTGAATGCGGAAGTTCATTCCCCAATCCACTCTATGTGATATCAATGATGAGGGTGGATTGGAGGATGAACTTCCTGAGAGAAAGGGCTTAGGTAAATGATAGGAAGGTTAAAACTCTCAAAAGCACTCTCTTCTTTCTCTGCCAACAATAAAGACTAATCTCTCTATATATAGGCAAAAGGTTCCGACGGATATAAACGGTCATATTTATGACAGAGTTCGATATCATCGAGCAGTCGTCGATATGATCGAGTGTATACTCTCGATTGTATCGGCAGACCTCTCGATGATACAAACTCAATTGTCATTTCGCTTTTGGAAACCTTTTCGCCAACTGGTCGATGGGATCGAGACACACATCGATGTTATCGGATTTTGAACTCCGATTCCATCGAGAGATGGATCGATCTATCGACACGTGAAAACAAGAGAGAAGCCTTGAAGAATTTCAGGTTCTACAAATATGATCGGGGAACAGTCGATGTCATCGGAATTTGTATATCGATCATATTGGAGACCTTGTTGATGGGATCGATAAATCGTATAGATTTACCTATAAGCTTGTTGGACGATTTATGTCCGGACTCGATCCAATCGACCAGGTCTCGATATGATCGATATATGAATATCGATTTATCGACTGACACCCCGATCAATATTAAAAACAACCTAAAATTCATGCTGGTGAAAACATGCGCACACAATCGATATGATCGACTGACTTCCGATATGATCGATATTTGAGTTCAGATTGAATCGGACAGTCATCGATATATCGAAACTTATGTTAGTTTTCTTTAGAAAAATAGGGTGGCTGGAAAACAGTCTGTCGATATTATCGATCTTCTTCCGATAGGATCGATATTCGAATATCGATGATATCGACTCACTAGTCGATATATCGATAAATCGTCCAGATGATTGTTTGATTGCTGGACGCTTTTTGTCCTCACTCGATTGTATCGATTTGAGATGCCGAGGACATCGACAGAGCTGGTCGATCATATCGAAAGGGGAATCGATATAATCGACAGTGTAAGAAATGAAGTGGGCCATTTTAGAGAAACGGTCCATGACAATAAATATAGAATCGTGTTTCCGAATAGTCTTGGGAAGTCCAAGCACGAAGTGCATACTGATGTCCTACCAAGGGATGAATGAGACTGACAAAGGTGTGTATAATCTTGTATTCTATTTCCTTTGCTTTGCCAGTTGACAAGTACGACATTGCCCTATAATTTTGGCCACACCTCGCTTTAGGCTTAGCTAATAAAACCTATCCTCCACTAGGGCAATGGTCTTGTCACGACTGAAATAACCTACGACCTCTTCTTAATGTAACTCCTAAACAAGAAAATCGTGGAGGGTGGTGCGTGGTATGCACAAGCGGTCACTCTTAAATAAATATCCATCCAAAATCAAATATTCACTTTTAGCTCCTGACAGACTCTAACAACGAGTCGTACACAACTCCAAAATTTGGACATGCAAAATATTCTTCTTTGATGCGCTCAAGGCCCATTACTTCAATGCTCATGGAGTTGAGTAATGCGACTCAACGACTCAACGAGTCGACAGGCTTATTCTCTACACCCGCCTTGTGCTTAAGCAAGAAAGTGTACTCTTGAAGGAATTGAACCCACTTGGCATGCCTGGGGCTTAATTTCTTCTGAGAGTTCAAGTATCTCAAGGCCTCATGATCCGAGAACAAGATGAATTCTTGCGGTAATAGGTAATGACACTAATGGTGTAGTGATTGCACTACCGCGTAAAATTCCTTGTTATAGGTGGAATATCTTTGTTTCGTCTCATTCAGTTTCTCACTAAAAAAGGCGACAGGGTGCCCTTCCTGACTAAGTACTCCTATGCCGACTCCTGACGCGTCACATGTGACTTCAAAAGCTTTTGAAAAATTTGGAAGTTGCGTGACTGGAGCTTCGGTCATCTTGACCTTTATCTCCTTGAAAGCCTTTGAGGCGGCTTTTGTCCAATGAAACTCTCTTTTTTATGCAGTCCGTGATGGGAGCCACAATGGAACTGAAGCCTCGAATGAACCGCCTATAAAAGGTGGCTAAGTTATCAAAGCTGCTCACCTCATTAATATTGTGGGGTTCAAGTCAATTAATGATGGCCTTGACCTTCTCGGGATCCGCCGATACGCCATCAGCTGACACAATAAAACCTAAGAAGATCACAATACTAGACAAGAACGCGCACTTCTTTAGGTTGGCGTACAACTTCTCAGCCCTAAGGATCCCACAAACTTGCCTCAAATGGTTGATGTGTTGCTCCTTGGTCATGCCATAAATCAAGATATCATCAAATTATACGACCAGGAACTTCCCTATGAAGGGTCTCAACACTTGGGTCATCACACGCATGAAAGTGCTTGGGGCATTAGTTAACCCAAAAGGCATAACTAGCCACTCATATAGCTCATCTTTTGTCTTGAAGGCTATCTTCCACTCATCACCGGGCGTATACGGATTTGGTGATACCCACTTTTGAGGTCAATTTTTGAGAAGATGGTAGCATTGGCCATCATATTTTGCATGTCATCAAGACGCGGTATAGGAAACCAATACTTGACTCTGATTTTGTTGATGACCCTACTATCAACACACATCCTCCATGTACCATCCTTCTTAGGTGTAAGAAGGGCGGGCACGGTACACAGACTCATGCTCTCTCGAATGAAACCCTTCTCTAAGAGTTCATCAGTCTATCTCTTCAACTCAGTGTGCTCCTTTGGGTTCATTCTGTAATGCGGGAGGTTTGGTTGAGTCGCCCTAGGGATTAAATCAATGGCATGCTGTATATCCCTCATAGGGGGAAGCTCATTCGGTAGATCATTAGGAAAGACATCACGAAACTCATGTACTACCTGAATGGCCTCAGTGGGTAACTCTACGCTAGTCTTAGTACACTCTCTCTAGGCACAAGGGCGTATATCATCGCGTCCGCCTTCGTCTCTCGCTCAAGTCTTTTGCATTCAGAATATGGAGGGGTTTGGACTTGGACTGCAATTCCTTTGCTTCTTTCGAGCCACTCATACCACTCTGTGTGGTGGACTCTTTTTCAGTCGGACTCTTGGGTGGCAGAGGGTTTAGCTTGACCTTCTTGCCCTCAAACTAGAATGTACACACATTTGAACGACTAAATATGGTGACATCCCTGTTGTAGAGCTATGGTCTGCCCAGAATAATATGGCCAACGTCCATGGGAACAACATCACACCAAAACATGTCTTTATAAGATCCAAACTGAATAGGAACAAGACAACAGTGTGATACTGGAATGGAGGTTTCGTCAACCTAGGAAACTCTACAGGGTTGAGGATGAGCTTCCAGCTTTAAGCCCAAACGGCTCACGGTGCTAGTCGATGCCACGTAGGCACAACTACTACTATCTACGATCAATTTACAACTCTTTTCTCCACATTTTGCATAAGTGTAAAAGATCGTGTTGCAGCGCCAGTCATCAATGTTCTTGGCTTGAGCTAAAGCGCAACGCACAATGGCGAGGGTCGCAGAATCTTGCGCTCCCTCTTCTTCATCACTAGGGTCTCTACGGCCTCATATTCTTCTTCTTCGCCATCACTCTCTGGGGGCACTACTTCTACCTGCCCATCAATAAAGAATACTTTGGTGCCCTCTCTTGTGCTGCACTGGTGAGCAAAATGACCAAACCCCTGACACCTAAAACACCTAATGGCTCCACTTCCCTGTGAACTAGACCTGACAATTTCTTTACCCTTATCATCCTTGGACCTAGGCTGTAAATTGTTGGAAGGTTTGTTTTGATATCCAATGTTAGGTTTAGCTCCAGAGGGATTGGCCTTAGCGCTAGAATCGTGAAAATCAAACCGCCTTCCCACAGACGCTTTAATATATTGCTCGACGTCCAACACTACTTAATACAATTGTTCGATAGTGTTTATGTCTTTGGCGAGAAATTCTCTCATAATGTCAAGACGGAGGCCCGTTTCAAAATGAGCATGGGTGAGTACGGGGTCCTCATCAACCTCATAGCGGGTCAAGTACTCTTCGAATTTCTCAATATAGTCAGCAACACTCATGGAACCCTGTCGAAGAGACTGCCACTCCTCAATCAACCGCAGACGATAAGAGAAAGGGAGGTACTTCTCTTTTAGCGTTTCTTTCATCTCTCCTCAATGGACTATTGGGAGTTCTCTCGCTCTTTCTTTCTTTCACTCAATCGTCGCCTAAAACATCTTTGCTTGACCCACAAGCTTTATCTTGGCGAATCGGACTCATCGAGCATCCGAGATATCATACTACTCAAAATAGTGGTCCATATCCACCAACCACTCTAGAAAGGCTTTAGGGTCCAAGTGGCCATCAAATGTAGGGGCATTTACCTTAACTCCCTTGAGGAGTTGAGCATTTGGGTCATATTGATCATTATGTCTCTCTCGGGATGGGTGCACAGGTATGCGCCCATGACCAGCTTCATAGCTGCCTCCATTCCTTGGTCTAACCTCCTGACCAACTGTCTCAGATTGGGCATCCTCCCCAGTGGTGGGGTTTGCCCTGAAGGAGGTCTCTATTTCTTCGAGGCATTTATCTATGCGTTGTTCCAAGTGCTTATTCAAGGACTCAACCTGCTGGGTTAACTTGGCCACTGTTTCTTGCAGCTGCTCCATGTTTAGTTTGCGGTGCAAACCGAAACCACGACCCGTACGCGTGGGCATACACTAACTTGCTCAACCTAAGGACCTGCTATGACAACTATATGCATCTAAAAACTAAATGACCCTACGAGACTATATTAAGGAGACTACACACAACTACTAAAATTCAGCTACATATATCAAGGACTACGGTTTTCTAGCAACTATATATGATGGATTGGATGCATGAAGGACTCAAACAAACTAAACCCTAAATATGTGGTGAATTCCCCTATAAGAACCCTAGGCTCTGATACCAATTTGATGTAGGACATGAGATTTAAATATGATATGCAAGATTTCAGGCTTATATCATACAAATTCAGAAACAATTACACAAATTCCACATCCCACATGAAACTCCAAACATTCAATTAAAGGGAATCTATGTGGGTCTAGGCCTACACAGGCAAGGACTGGACCAATAAAAATTATAAGCCAAACGATCTCAAAGGGAAATAGAAATCAACCACTCATGCATAACAAACAGTTCATAATGTAAGAGATTCCCCAATCTCAATTTAAGGAACCCTAGGGTGAAAAAAAAGGCAAATAAATTAGGGCTAATGCAAACTAAGGCTAGGGTTTATTAAATAGGAATGAAAAGAGGAAAATCCGAGGAAAACCTGACTCGGAGAAAGCTCCTGCGTGCAGATGGTGACATGGGGCTGACGCACGTGCACGAGTGGGCTGGCTGCACGTGTGATGGAAGCCTACCTCCCCAAAGTGACACCCAGGCCTTGGTTGGCTAGAAGAGATCTCCAATCCCTCCAAGTTTGACGATAATCCGACGTAAGGTCAAGGCATAGTGCTCCGCCGAAGTTTCAACCCTCCTATAGGTTCCGATTTTGGAAACTAGCTGTAGGGGAATGAATAGCTGCAAAAGCTGAAAAATTCAAAGCAATAATGATGATAGAAGATGAGATATATGGATGAGAGAGGGTAGGGACGAATGGGGATACATGTGGCTTCACACCACGTAGTTAGCCCTACGAAAAGGGAGGGCTTCGCACCCACTTTTGAATTCTTTCACAAATCACGAAGAGAGCAGAAAAATAATGCAAAATTTTATTTTATTATTATTATTATTATTTTTTTAAATTAAGCTTGAATCAATGAAAAGGACTATGAGGGGTGCCTATTTATAGGAAAAATCGTATACCCAAAAACTCGCACCATGTGCGCAACCTATTACTTAGCGGTGAAGTAAACTAAAATAAAAACTAAACAAAGAAATCCAAAATATTCATGATGTTCTAAATAATAACAATAAGTAAAACATAAAATATGACATCAATCCGACGAGTGGGCCACGATCATGAGGTCCCATGATGGGCTTTTCTTGACTATCTGGCCCACCCTTTTGAACCAAAACTTCGTCTTCTAGCTACGAGACCCTCCCTGGACGTCATCATCGAACCAGATTGATGGTGGGGCCCTCCTGCGTACGTACGTGCGTAGGGGGGGCGGTGTGCGTGCGCGTGTAGGAGGCATGCGCACGATGTCCTCATCACTGTTCGGTCTAATCTTATGAGTAGGGTTCCATTTCCATACTTGGATCAATGCCTGAATGAACGTCTTCGTGAGGAACTATGACAATTGACGAAAGTACATTTGGAACAAAAAACTATAGAAAGTATTGTTAATGTTGCTTACGCTGCTCAAGGAAAACCTTCTCTTTGTGATATGAGTATTGTGCAATGTTACTGTTGTAAAAAATTTGGTTATTATGCCTCCCAGTGTCAACAGAAATTTTGTAGTTATTGCGAAGGAACCGGTCATATCACTATTAAATGCTATAAACAACATTAGAATCGGACTACTCCAAATTGGTTTCCTCGTGCCTATACTACAACAATTGCTGCATCTATTCTACAGCCTGCCATTTCATTTGCTTCAACTACTGCCTCCTCCTCATCTAGTCCACAACCTGGCTCATCTTTTTCTCTAACCCTCGAAATGGTCCGCCGAATGATTTTAAATGCCTTTTTTGCACTTGGTGTCTCAGGAAAAACCAGAAAACTTCCGTTTTTTTTTTTTTTTTTTTGGTATCTTGATTATGGAGCATCAAATCACATGACATTCACATCTAAAAATCTTTTCGATGTCACAAAATACACCGGCAATCTCCAAGTTTAGACTGTAGATGGAGACACTCTTCTAATTACCGCAGTTAGGAATAATCTCTCAACAAATATGTCCATATACCCCTCTACAAAACGGTGTCACTGAAAGAAAAAATAGGCGTCTTCTTGATGTAACTCGGTCTCTTTTGATTACATCTTCCATTCCTCATTTTTGGTTTGAGCCACTTACAACTGCTGTTCATCTTATAAATTGGTTACCCTCCAACAATCAAACTCCACATTTCCACTTGTACAACGCACCCCATCGTATGAGCATCTTTTTACTTTTGGTTGTCTATTTTTGTAAGACCTCGACCCTTTTATACCTTTCTGAGCGCGCGTGTTATGTCTGACGCCCTTGGCGGGATCCGGACTGTTCATGCATAGTACACACCTGAGCGACTGGAACCTTAAGACCCCAATAGCCATGTCATACCGACCACCCCACCGCCGCAGACGTGAAGGTGGCACCCGTGTGTCTATGCGATGCTCCATTGGCAAGATATGCCGCGGAGAACCTCTCGTCATTCATGTGCGCATGGTGCCACACACAACACACTTACACATGCTTCCCACACATACATCTCTAGCCACACATGTGAGAGAATCCCAACACCACCTACTATGACATCACCATCCCTTGCCACCCCTCTCCCATGTGAAATAAAGTCAACAGTTACCTTGCCTCTTCCCATACACCACCATACATATGGAATCTACAACCATGCCTCATTATCTCTCCTGAGTGTGGATTGACTCCTTTAATAATGGATTAGCTCTTAATCTTGGACTAACCTCAACCATGGTTATTTTTCCACCTTTAACCCAACCAAATCCCTTGGTTAATTCTCTATAAAAATCCAACCCTTGGCCATTTTCATCCATTTTTTCCACACTAAAGGGAGAGAGAGAGAGAGGGTGGAGTGATCTTGGTGGGCCATCAACCCCATCCATCAATCTCAATTGTTGATTAAAGCCATCAATGTGAGTACACCCAATCACCTTCTCTTCTCTCTAATTCCTTGTTTTTCCTTCTTTATTTTGAAGTTATGGGACCACCGATTTGGGTCCCACTTTGAGGATAGCACGCAATTTGGACCTTCCGTAATACCCAATGGGTTGGATGGTTGTAATACATAAGAATCAACCTGATCTAGAGTTGTATGGGACCCATTGACCGTTGGCCCCACATGATGTCCATCAGCCATCCAACCGCTTTATAAGGTCACAAAGACCTGGATGAGAGAGCACACAAATATCAGCTCGATCAGAACCGTGGGCCCAATGTAGCAATTGCATGGCCTCCAAACTGTACAACCATGGAATCCACTGGGTCAGCATACCCACACACCAAAAAAAAGAAGAAAAAGAAAATAATACATTCAATGCAGTAATGTCCTTGGACATTGCCTTGACAGGTCTACACAACAGCATCTGTTGCTTATAATTTCCTTGAAGAAAACCATGGGGCCCACTATGGCCATACCATGAGACGTGTGAAATCCACATCGTCCATTCATTGTCCTAGCTCATTTTATGGCATGGGTCTAAAAGTTGGGATGAGACAAGACTCAGGTGGGTTGTACTATATTGGCCAGTGGGAACAATGACTCCCACTGTTGAAACCTTCCCAGGGGCCCACTTTGACGTCTATTTCCCATCTAACCTGCTCCTAAGGCCACATGGCTCTAATTGAAGGGAAATCACAATTATCAGGTTGATCAGACCTATGGACCACCCTAATGTTTATTGACCATTCAAGATGTGAATGGTATTCACAGATATGGATGAAGGCAAAACACAAAAATCGATTGATCCAAAGCTCTTTGGGTCCACCACGAGCTGGCCAACCCGATGGACGGAGTGGATCTCTCATGTGGACCCCACCGATGGAGAAAACAATATATATATATATATATATATATAAATAGAGAGAGAGAGAGAGAGAGAGAGAGAGAGAGAGAGAGAGAGAGAGAGAGAGAGAGAGAGAGAGAGAGAGAGGAATGCTTGCCTGCGCACCTTTGCACACATGTCATGGGCACAGAATCTGAACGGTCCATGTGATGTGGCACCCCTTGAAACCCTATGGGCCCAACTTTTAGCCTGATACAAAACTTTGGTGGGCCATGGAAAAAGGAAACAGTTTCCTCCCTTGATTTGCATTTCTCTTTGCTATGGCCCACTAGAGTTTTGTATCGGGCTGAAAGTTGGGTCCATGAGGTTTCAAGGGGTGCCGCATCACGTGGACCGTTCAGATTCTGTGCCCATGACACGTGTGCAAAGGTGTCCACGGGTGAGCATGTAAGAAGGTGCGCATGTGAGCATTTCTCTCTCTCTCTCCATATATATATGTGGGAAATGGTACTATGAGGTCGAGCTGTGTGGGTCCCACCGTGATGTGTGTGGAACATCAACACCATCAGTTAGATGCACCATTCCAGAGTGGGCTACGGGCTTAAAAATCAAGTCAATCCATGACTAGGGTGGGCCACACCAGTTACAATAGTTGAGAGGGGTTATCCTCCCATTAAAACACATAATCATTTATTGGGCCCACCGAGATGTGGTTCACAAATCTAGGCCATCCATTGTGTGTCCCACTTGGATGAGGGGTCGGACTAAGTTTTAGCCACATCCAAAACTCATATGGGCCCCACCAACTGCTTTTATATGTTTTAGGCATGTCTTCACATGGTTTTAGATGGTATGGCCCACCTAAGTTCCATATATGGCTGATTTTTGAGATATCCGATAACGTAAAGGGGACCCATCAAATGCACGGTGTTGATCCCCGACTTGGGCCTATTGTGATTGCTTATGGACCCCATGTACTTGCCGTTAGCTATATGATTTGGCCATTTTAATGCATACTTGTTGAGTGGGCCAGTTGGCTTGGCAACCCACTCGTGTAGTCGTGAGGGGTTCCATTAGACTTGGACCCCAAGTGGACCCCATCTGTTGTATATGGCGTGTTTTCTTTATCCAATCAACATGGTGTTTATGTTTATGTTGGCACTTTATGCTTGATGAGGTGTTATGTTGACACTCGACATAGTGTTTACGTTTATGTTAATATAACACTTCCTTTAAGTAAATGTGGCATTACGTTTATGTTTCATGTTGGTTATAACACTACTCTTGTGTTTTTTGTAGCATTGCTCTTACATTTGGTATAGTACTGCCCTTATGCTTGATGCAGTATTACACACCTCTTGTATAGTGGTTATGATTGTACGTTATCATATCTCATCCGCATCATGTTTGTATGACTTGGATGATGGCTAATTCATGATTTTTGGCTTGCTCATGCGCGACAAGGCCGTATTATGACCCTACAACTTGGGGGCATTTTCAGGGGACCCATATGAGATGGGTCCACCCTGCATGTGTGCATGGCTTGCATGACTTGTGTAATTGACTCATGCATTCATGCATTGCATGATGCGTTTGCATCCACACCCTAGCGACATCAGTGTTGTGGCCATCATAGGACCATCGTGGTTGGCAGTTTGAGTATGGACATTGAAAATTTGGTTACGTTTACTGGGCATGTAGGATGTCTCTGGGTGAAAGTCCTTAAACCCTGTGGGCCATAGGATGCTCCAACGTCGAGACCGAGTGGATAACATGAATTCCTGAGTTTCAAATACCAATAGGCCTTGTCTCTCACTGTGTCAGGGTCGGTTGGAAGGGGATGTGACCTTATCTGCCCGGGTGAAAGGGGCTATAAGCTAGGTTGAGTTTGACTAGCTTGTGAAATGGGTCCGCTATCGGCGAGCCGGGTGAGGATTGTCATACTATTATCGAGGCAGATAGTGAGGTCTCTTCCACTCGCTGGGTCATGCGCACGATGGGGCTGCAGGCCAGTGTTAGAGTGTACTAGAGACCCTGATGATTCCAGATGGGAACTGTACTGAGAAGTGGATTAAACATCAGGATTTGCATGTTGCATATGACATTCATGCATTCGGGATTGTGGATGCGTAAATACAATTCAAGTGTCCTATAATCGTGGGCCATGGTCCCCAATAGGTACGGGACTTCGGGATCAGGAGTCTTTCATCTTAGGATCACTTCACATATTAGGTATGAGACTAACATGTGTTGTAACTCTGGGTGCGAGGCCCCTATTGGCACACAATACTACGTACCACGACTCGATCATTATCATGTGCTCTTTTTTCCCTTATAATCACAACATGCCTCCGTGATAACATGTTTAGTTGATTGACTAGATATACCTACGTTGACATTATCTCATAGCATATATGCATAACCTTGGTATGGTACATGAATGTATATTAGCATGGTTGGCTTTCCATTTTTGTTGCTTACCCTGATATTGATGTTGATATTGCTATGATATATCTGTCATATGTTTTGTACTTGCACTCACGCACTCTACTAAGCTTCGTAGGAAGCTTATGCATGTTTGTTTACGCTGCAAATTAAGCTGGGGAGTGTCAGTAGTATTGAGGTTGGAGTCCGCGCATGTTCCTTGGATTTTATTATGTCGTATATTTACCTTATCAGCATTGTACCCTTAACCATTGTTTGGTGGAGACGTATGTTGCTTGTGGAGTCCTTTGGGTTACGCTTGGTTTTATAACAAAAAAAATAAAAAATAATAAAAAAAAAAATCTAAATCCTCTTTGTAAAATCCCGCTTTCGGAACTTAGCACATTCAAGCTAGGAGCTGAAATTGGGGTACTACGGAGGCTGTCACATTTGAATTCGGATTACGACGGATGTAGTTGGAACCTAAATTTGGGGCGTGACAGTTTTGTTCATTTACCTTCTTCTGAACGCACCAAACTCATTGCTCAAGTCTCCCAAAAGTGCATTCCTTAGATATGCACTATGATCCTCAAATTCATCGTATCTAAATTTCTAGAAATGGTTTTTTTTTGAATCAATATTTTTTTCAACTACATTTTGAGCCTCTTGATTTTGTCTACCATCTCCTTGCCTGGTTTTTCCAATGAAAGAACATGTACTCGATTTAACCCTAATTTTGTGCACCAAAGGTGTAGGAAAGACACAACCAGTGTTCGAAATATTGGTATCGTGTTACGTATCGCACCCTTGGGATACAGATACGTATTGGTTATCGCATGGGATATATCTGTTGTATCATGTAATGTATCACTGTTGTTGGAAACATGGGGAAACATTGGAATTGGTTGATTTTTTCAATTAAATTTCAATAATTGTTAAAAAAGACATCAATACACAGATCAAAACATTATAAAAAACATGTGCACATAATAGGTTTTCTTTATATGGGGTCCTAATCTATGTGTTATCTAATTGAATTGATGCAAGTATATTCAAAGTTTATTAATATAATTTATAAATGTAAGAAGGCGTGTGGAAACACAAGCAATACATTTAAAAGCAAAAGAAGAATCACTAAATTAGGTTACATACATGTTTGATTTTATGTTTGGACACAGTTTGCAACCGATTTGCCAGAAGTTGGGAAAATTTTATTTTTTTTTCAAATTTTCGCAACTTGGCCCTTCTCCTCCAAATCTCAAAATCAAAGCTCACAATTCATGATTTTTCATGCAAAACATGACAAAACATGGATTTGTAACAATTTGACACTAGTTTAATATGATTTACAGAAAAAAGGGATCTAAAATAAAAAATGCTCATTGTGCGTTTTGTATCGCATAGGTGGGATACAAGAAATATAGTGGGATATATCGGCCGGTATCGACGATATTTTAAACACTGGACACAACTACATAACAGGTCCCTCAAGATCTCTTGTTTGCATTTGACCCAAGTCAACCTCCCTCTTTGCGTCGCTCCTCGCGATTGTCTAAGCCTTCTAACTGATATGGTTTTACCCGTACTACCTTGATGGCTACACTGTTCTTCTACTTCTATTCTCCACTCCTACTCTCAAGTTGTGCAACATGAATGTTGGAGACAGGCCATGCAGGATGAATTGCAGGTTCTTGAAAAGAATCACACCTGGGATATTGTATAAGGTTCCACATCTATCAAACTGATTGGATGCAAGTGGGTTTATTTATTAAACTCAAACTCGATGGATCTTTGGATTGCTATAAAGCTCATCTTGTGGCTTTAGGAAATCGACAGGAGTACTTGACTATGAAGAAACATTTGCACTAGTGGCAAAAATGCATACCGTTTGTATTATTCTCGCCATTTCCGCATCACAGTCCCGGTTGCTATATCAGATGGACGTCAAAAATGCTTTTCTTCGTGGTGACCTTAAGGAGGATGTCTATATGCGCTTACCCTAAGGAGTGCACTCTACTTCTCGCCATACTGTGTGTCGATTGTGGTGTTCCATTTATGGTATCAAATAAGCTCCACGTGCTTGGTTTGAGAAAGTCAGAAGCTCTCTTCGTGACATTGGTTTTACTCGGAGTACTTATGATGCATCTCTGTTCCTTCATCAAACTTTTACCAGCCTTACTGCTCCCCTTGCCTACGTTGATTATATTCTCATCAATGGTACTGATTCCAACATGACAAAGCGTCTTCAAGCTTCCCTCCATGCATCATTTCATATGAAGGATTTGGGTTCGCTCACTTACTTCCTTGGACTGGAGGTTCATCAATCTTCTAGAGGATTGTTTCTCAATCAACACAAATATGCTGAGGATCTCCTTGAACTTGCCAATCTTTAGCATTCTACTCCAGTTGACACACCTCTTGAATTAAATGTCAAGTTAATCAATGATGATGGTGATCTTCTCCCTGATCCTACCTTATATTGACGCCTTGTTGGAAGTTTAATTTATTTAACTATCACAAGAGCTGATATATCATATGTTGTCAACTTATTGAGTCAATTTATGAGTGCTCCTCAGCATCTTCACTTAGTAGCGGGCAAACACCTCATTCGATACCTTCTTGGCACAACCCAAAGGGGTTTATACTTTCCCACAGCTAATGATCTTACCTTACATGCACAGTCTAATGCTAATTGGGCTGGTTGCCCTGACATGCCCCGATCAACCACTGGTTGGTGCATGTACCTTGGCAAGGCATTAATGTAACGCCTCGAAAATCGAGGGTCGAGCAAAGCTCAACTCTCGAGTTCCGACACATCACTTATGCAACATAGTTAATGATGATTAAATGTTGTCTGTATTAGTGCATTAAACATGAGTAGGATTATACCAAATCAACAAATCATACTCCAGAGACGATTAAATTTAAGCAAGCGGAAGACTGTGATAGATATATAGAACATATAAACTGTTGCAGGTCTCCAGAGTGTGAATATGTTACCGGGTTAAATATATACATGTATACTCGCAAAACGGACAAAATGAATATACATGTGTTCCAAAAATACAAAATAACAAGTGTAATGGCATTTAGTCAGCATCCTTGTAACCCCGTCGATCAGAACACGGTCTACATAGACCCGCCTGATAGCTGCATATAGGAGAACTCCTCATCATAGAAGTCAAGCTCCGTCACGAAGGCCTTATCATCATCTGCAACTACAATAGGGTCTGGTTGGTGTTTTAAAACACCGTCCCAGAGTGGGAGTGAGTGATCAACTTAGTGGAGCTATAAGGCAAATGTTAACATGTTATCAACTCAATCAAACAGTAATGATAAAGCAGCATATAATCATATCCTAAGTACTCTTGTTAATGCAGGAATGGTATGCGATAATGATCTATGCCCTCGCCTACACTCTCTCAGTGACATCATTTCACGATCGCGGCATCCACCACTCCGGACACGTGCAGTTTCTCGCCAAAGCACATGCAATGCATGTATGATCGTGTTAGCCCAATTCTTAATTAGGTCATATTCGGTAAGCTAAGGTACCTCCCTTTTTTATCACTTACCCAAACAATGATCCATCTAGGGTTGTCAATCCTAGTTAGTCACATACGATAGATAGTTCCAGGTCGCTAGGGAGAGGCTCGTCACCTTAGTGCAGGCCTGGTTTGTACTCTAGTTTACTACGGAAAGACTCGTCACCTCAGCGTGGACTTAGAGTATGCTTGAGGTCACTACGAGAGGCTCATCACCTGATCGTAGGCCGACAACACAAATACAATGTCTGATACCACCGTATTCGGCTCATGAGTCTGGATTGCTCACTGAACACTATGAGGAGGCTCGTCGCCCGAGCGTAGGTCGACAGCTCGACCACGGTGTCCCATACCACCATGCCCGGCTCATGAGTCTTAGCGGATCGTGGTACCAAGGTTAAACGGGTTTTCATTGGTAAGTGGTAACTTAAATTCAAGCAGTTGCGTCCATACATGGTAAACACACATTTAGGCTAATCGGGTTAGTTGACAAGCTCGATTGGTATGAGCGTACGTTGGATTTTGTCGACATAGAGCGCGCAAGCACTCCACGTGGTCTAACCATTGCCGACAATATCCGTACAACTCGAATTCCTCGAACGTATCTGTGGTGGCGAAACTAACTCAGCCACTTGATTGGAACCCGTTACTGATTGCCTGGACTATATAGTAGTCCCAATCACACTTAAATGTAACATGAAACCATATGTGATAGGCATATCAGTATTGAATAAATAATTCAGACAATATAACTACTTGAGCATCTTATGAAATACAAAATTTTCATAGCATTACACACATGCATTCCATACAAAAATCACATAATAGGACATAAGCTACATGAAGGAATTCATACATATGGCTAAGGTGATTGAAAATCTCTTCTCAGCACCTCCTTGAAAGGCATTTCATCAAACAAGTACTCATTTAGACATTTTATCAAACACCCAGACTACACATTTCAACATATATGTTTTAATTTAGTTATAACCTATATTAGGGAAAATCCTTTCATAAGGAGTTGTCACGCATACAATAATCATATATTCACGATGAATACTCATGACAAGCATAAAACATACTTCCATATTCATCCAGACATTTCAACAAACACATAGAAGGCATTATATTCAACATGATTTATATATATGTGTAATATATGGAAAGCATCGTATCTAAGCACATGTGACAGCAAGCAAGTCAGTCATAATTCATTACTGACATTGATAGCCTTGAAAACCATAACGTAAACATTTATAGTCTGCACCTTTCGCCAGTAGACTCGTATCGAACTCAATTTGAACACTATGTCTTTGTCTACGGCATAACGAAAACCTATAACATGAAATAGGTTAGATATTTCACCATTTACTCTATTTGGATATCTAAAACAGATTAGAATTAGGATTTCTTACCCAAGGACGGAACCGGAATCGCTGGAATAGCAACACGGAAAGGTTGATTCGGCACGTGGAGTGGTAGGATCGAAGGCTAGCAACGATCTCCCACTTTCTCTCTCACTTTCTCTCTATTTCCTTCTCTCTTTGCTCTCCTCTCTCCTAGGGTTTGAAAATCGTATGGAATGAGAGAGGGGTGGGTTAAGGTCCTTATATAGTCTCAGAATTGATCCCAATGGCCACAGGGCCATGGTATACTTAGGTTATAGCCAAAGAGTGGTTGTTTCGGTCCAACGGAGCACATCCGGAGGCCCCTTTTCTGCATATGATCCAGAGTAAGTCCCCTAGCGATGGATCAACGCCAGGTTAAGTTTTCGGTCCGATCGGGTTCGTGGATCGACTGCGGAGGATCAGTTTCAGTTCAACTGTCACCGTTACTCGATCAGGGCCACAAGTACACTGACATGTGTTGAAAATTTTCCTTGATCCGAGGGTGCAATTGGGTCAGAATCTGACGGTCTAAAACTTTAAAATTGGTCTGCAAGCGAACAGCTCAAATCACTCAAGTTCATTTCCTAAAGACATTCGCGTTTCTCACACACTTCGCTCCGGGCTCAAGTTGCGCATTTCAGGATACTATTAGGACTTGATTTCCGAGGTGGTTGTCAAGCCCAATAAGGCGGTCATAACCATATAGTTTTACGGTAATCGGACTTTCGACGCGCGGTCCAGGTCCGATACGGAGTTTCGTGATGCTCCCAAGAGCAACTGGGTTTTGAGATGGATCCTAAGTTTTTAGGCGATGTAGCGTTAGCGATCCTACTGATTTTGAGTCTTGCAGTTCGTATTGAAAGCTGTCCAAGCTAATTCGATAGGTGATTTAGTTTAACACTTTATTAATCTTCGTCTAATTTCTAAAGGATTTGGTCCTTTGTGATTTCTACCTGAGGTGGTACTCGGGTCTTTGTACGGATTTTTTCGAGACATTACAATTAATCTCCTGGAAATGTAAGAAGCAAGATCGAGTATCAAAATCTTTTATAGAAGTAGAGTATTGATCTATGTCCTCTGCTTGTTCTGAAATCCTTTGGCTTCGTGGACTTCTGGCTGATTAGGCTCTGTTCAACCTCATCCTACATCTCTACATGTTGATAATACCAGTGTCGTTAAAATTGCAAAGAATCTAGTGTTTAATGAGCGTACAAAACACATCGAAGTTGATTGTCACTTCATTCGTGATGAATATGAGTGCCATGTCATCAGCCTCCCTCATGTCTCCACCAACCTTCAAATCGTTGATATCTTCATGAAAGGATTGCCTCAACCACACCATAAGTTCCTCGTATCCAAATCGATGCTGTTTGAGTCTCCGACATCAATTTGAGAGGGGGTGTCAATCGAGGGACCACACTCTCAAAACGTGGATTCCATTCAATCATGTTCTATACTTAGGTTGTCTGTTTTAGGAATGGAATTATTCTCCTTTATTAACCCATTCAATCATGCACTATACTTAGGTTGTCTATTTTAGGAATAGAATTATTCTCCTTCATTATCCCTTAAATCAGGGATTGTAATCACCAAAAATTATGGGTCAACATATCCCATGTATAGCATTATGTAATCTATTTAAGAGGATGAAATCTCACAATGAGGACCACCCCAAATTGAATCAAAACTTGATTTCAAGATTGCAACAATTCAGATTTTTATAGAAATATCAGGAGTTGTGAGCTGTGGCAGTGTAATTTGGCTCTTTCAAAATGCCACATGATGGGTGGGATGGAGGGAGTTGCTAATTGTGCCAGTACAATTTGACTCTTGCAAAATGCGCATGATGTTACAAACACAGCTCTTTGTGGTCCTGAAGATCCCTTCATGACTTGTGGAATGCGACGAAGACCTTTGTGCATTTGAGTCATAAGATGGTTATGAAGACCTTTGCACAGTTGAGTCATTGGTGTCCAGACTGTTTGTTGACTAAGGGACCACCAATTACTCAGGTTTAGCGATCGGTGTCATAGATATTCCTCATAGAATATATGTGCATTGTTTTTGACAGGTTCATTGACTGACACTCACACATTTATATCGAGTATACAATTCATATATTTGGAGCACATATAGAAAAACAATGAATAGCTCATATTGGACATCCGTTTATCATAGTCAGAAAATTTAGCATGTACTGTTGAAATATGGTAGCGATGCAATTTAGAGAAAATTGAATTCTCCATGCAATGCAAGATCAATTCTGACCAAACAAAGTCAATGATCTTCCTTGATTCTTCTTTTCATTTCTTTCCTTTACATTGTTGATGATCTTCCGGGTTTGGCAATGGATGTATTTCCCTCTTCAAGAATTATTAATAGTTTCCATTTAGAAATGTGTGCAAATAGTTTTTAGTTTAGCCTGTAATTAATGTTTTGCATTGGAGGTATTTTGGAGTTTAGTTTAGCTTTTCATTTATTTCATTCCTTGCCAATTAGAGTAGCTATCATGGGGTAACTCATGTTATCATAGCATGATCATGCTTGGTAATTCATATAAGGCCTCATTGTGTTCTATCTGATGAATAGCTAGCTGAAGTTCTCACATTGCCTCATTATTTTACTGCCCATCTATGCTGGTTCTGGCAGTGAAGTATGCATTTTCATTGCATGAAGTAGTTATTGATTTTGAACTTGGAATTGTTGGAGGTTCCTTAATTGAGAGTTAGTCCATTGAATTTAGATGCCATACTTCATTTTACTTGTCATGTTCTTGTAGATGCAATATCTCTATACATGGAGTGTGTTCATGTTAAACGGAGCTAAATGTTTGACATTATTGTTTATTTATCTTGTAGAGGATAATGGAAAATATTTCTATAAATGCCGAAGCAGGTGGTGCAGGTGGGGCTTACTCATATAATGCTTTGAAGAGGTTGGACCGAGTATGGTGTAATCTTTGCTCTGCTCAACCAAGTAGGCTCCATGTCATTTATCAGTGCTCTTAAATGATGTTGTAATGGCTAGAAATGTTCGGAAGAGAATTGTATGGATATTCTTCCATGTGCTGCAACCATGTATTTGTGGTTTGAATTTAGATAGCCAATTTACTAATGAAATTTGAGATGGAAAATGTTTTATGATATTAAGCACTGGGAAAAATTAACAATTTGTGTGGTAATTGTTTCAAAAATCATTTTGATAATTTCTGTTATTCTTAATATAAGTGTTCTTGTTTGGAATGCTGAGCAGCTTTTTCTTTTTAGACGCCCAGATATTCTCATTCTAGGATTCAACATCTCTTTGTCAATTTGGAAGCAATATTGTCAAATTGCCCAATTAAAAACCTTGAATGTGTAGATGATCACCAAGGATTGAGACTTCATAATTTCATCAAACTCATAATTTATTATTTATAGTTGGGCATATCATTCATCACTTGCTGTTTGATGGCCAAACATTTTCATCATGGATTTGACATCTCTTTTTCAAAAGGGGAACAAGTGTGTGAAATTGCCAGGTGATAACCTTACCTTAGTGCCTTGATGATCACCAATGAACAAAGCTATATATACTTGTAATTTTGCATAGAGATGGAGATGATCTCTTATATCTCTAGTGCATATAATGCGAGTCGCTATGGGCAAAATTTTACATGCAATTAGGACTTGATATCACTTTTCCTGACATAGGGAGGGTTTAAACCTAATTTAGATTATATGGTCGTATGCTAGATGAATAAATGTCTCTCTCCACAAAAAAAGAAGGGTCTAGACTATAAATCACCATCATTTTGAAAATGTTGGTGAGTTGTCCCTCACATTTGGGACTACGCATGACTATCTACACCACCCAAATTGCAGATTGCACTGTGGAAGGAGTATATCTTTAAAACTACAACAATTGAGCAATTCTAACCATTGATTTGGTGGCTATTAAATGGATGGTAAAAAGTAAAATTGTGAGTGGTCCAAATTTCTAGGGCAAAATTAGATGGTAAATATCATGTTCTCAATGTAATTTTTATTTTTTATATTGTGCTCTGTTTAAAGTTCGCCTGCAATTGGATGGTTTGGATTGCTGTAACTATGCCATGTATGAATCATAACTACGCATAATAAATACAATAAAAAAGGGAATGAAAGGATAAAGTACTCTGCATGAGCATGAATCATGCAACAGGCTTCTGACCAAGGTGTCCCGTATCGGTATCGGTTGGTGTAACGGTGCCCTCTGAAACCGATACGGATACGGGGGCGTAACGGCCCATAACGGCGCAAAAATTTTTTTTTGCCAAAAAAATATGAAAAAATATTGATTAAATCCGGAATATTCTAAGCATTCCAAATATGTATTCATTTATAAATTGGAACATGTTTATGGTGGTGTAACGGTCCACTCTTTGGTTAGAAGTTGTATCGAACTGTCTGATGAATTTATGAACCAGATAACCTGAATTTGACTACAAAATTCATATATTTAATTTTCTAACTATCTACTATCAATGATAGATATATTAGAATGAATGTAATATGAAAATATTTTACATTTAGGTGTTTGCAATTATTTTTAAGGGCCAAAATTCATGCGTAAATAGAAAAAAATATAAAAAACTAAAATAAAATGGCACCCCAAATATGTAAAATGCACATTAACATGTTCTACTATGATTAACACATCACATGACATCATTAAAACAGCAAAAGAATCATTAAAAAATGATTTTTCGAATTTTCAAAAAAAGGGCCAAAATAAATGCATAAATAGAAAAATATATATATATAAAATGACACCCCAAATCTGTAAAATGCACATTAACATGTTCTACTATGATTAACACATCATATGACATCATTAAAATAACAAAAGAATCATTAAAAAATGATTTTTCGAAATTTCAAAAAAAGGGCCAAAATAAATGCGTAAATAGAAAAAAATAAAAAATATATATAAAATAGCACCCCAAATCTATAAAATGCACATTAACATGTTCTACTATGATTAACACATCATATGGCATGATTAAAACAACAAAACAAATATTAAAAATTGATTTTTTGAATTTTAAAAAAAGGGGCCAAAATTCATGCGTAAATAGAAAAAAATATAAAAAAAAAATATAAAATGGCACCCCAAATCTATAAAATGCACATTAACATGTGCTACTATGATTAACACATCATATGGCATCATTAAAACAACAAAAGAATCATTAAAAAATGATTTTTCGAATTTTCAAAAAATGGGCCAAAATAAATGCGTAAATAGAAAAAAATATAAAATGGCACCCAAAATTTGTAAAATGCACATTAAAATGTTCTACTATGATTAACACAGCAAATGTCATGATTAAAACAGCAATACAACCATTAAAAATTGATTTTTCGAATTTTAAAAAAAATGGCCAAAATTCATGCGTAAATATAAAAAAATATAAAATGGCACCCCAAATCTGTAAAATGCACATTAACATGTTTTACTATGATTAACACATCATATGGTATGATTAAAACAAAAAAACATATTAAAAAAAGTATAAATACCTATTTTTGACGAATTTCTGAAAAATGGCCCACCGAGATTTGATTCAAGAAAATCCATAATATAATGTGTTTTTATCTCAAATACCAAGCCAAGGTTGGTCGAAATTAGTAGTAGAAGGAGTGAGAAACATTTTAGAAGCAAGAAGTTTTAAAAAAATTGTAAAAACAGAGCTTAAAATGGAAAAATGTCGATACGGGCCTGTAACGGCCCGTATCGGCCGATACGGTGCAAAAAACCTAATCGGCCGATACGAGGCCGATTCGCGTAACGGTTGCCACCGTTACCGGTACGTATCGGCCGATACGGCCGATACGTAACCGATTTGGCCCACCCTGCTTCTGACAAATCCATTGAATTTGATGATGGTCGACATCTTTAGTTAAAAAATCTGCAAGTTGCTCTTCAGACTTTTAATATGACATTTTAACTTCCTTTGGAGTGACCTTTTCATGAAGAAAATGATAGTTTACTTCAGTATGTTTGGTACGTTCATGATACACTAGGTGAAGATTCATAGGAACAGTAATATAAATTCCCAACTATATTAACAAAATCTTCAACCAAAGGAGATGCCTACTCCATGTGCCATAGTGCGATTCTCAGCTGACACTAGGTTGAGCAACAATTTCTTGTTTCCTACTTTCCCACATAAATGGGTTGCCTCTAACCAAAGTGTCATAGCCAGTGATCTATCTAGCTGTATATGACTAGCCCAATTTGCATCTGTTTAAACCTCAATATCTAGATGACCATGATTAGCATATAAAGATCTCTGTTAGGAGATCTTTTCAAGCACCCTAGGATATGATAAAATGCCTCTAAATGACATGAACACAGAATGCATAAACTTGTTAACAACATTGACAATATTAGAGATATCTGGTTGTTGATTGCCAAAGAAATGAGTATACCAAGTTTAGCAAAATATCGAAGCTCCTTGTTGCCCACGTTGATTCCAAGCATCTACGACTTAGCTATATTAATCTTCAGACTGGAACAAACTGTTAACTTCCGCATATTATCCACCGCTCCTTCACTTGCCTCACAAAATAGGATCACATCATTAGCCATCGAGCAATCTAGGGGATTATGGCCCTTGGGATAGTAGAGATCACCACCGACTGCTGAAGCCACTCCTAGGAGTTGGCGATGACCTTATGACTTAATCTGACCATTGTTTCTCATCCCATCTACTCCAATGATGCAAGACTTCTATGGACCGCAAGTGTTCCCTCCTCACTTGAAACCCCAATCTCTATAATGACCCCCTTCACAAAGGTATTTCCCTTTGTAACTACCTTTGACTTCTCCGTGCTACCCTTCCCCTCTACGACGTCTCTATATGATGCCCGCCCCTTAGTTTGGCTCAAAGGAGTCTGCATCGACCTTCCTAGCCCAACAATTCTTCTTTCCGATTGTTCGGGGCCAAACCGAGCTCGTTGGACAAGTAGTTTCCTTCCCCCAAAAATTTCACCATGCAACAAAGTCACGACTCGAGCAAGCTCTTTCTCAGAGCTCCTTTGCACGAAGGAAAATCATCTACAGCCTGCCGAGGACCTATCTTGTGGTATGACTACATCCATTACAACTTTTGCTCTGTGGAACACCTTAGCAAAGTTAATAGGTAACCAACCTTTCCAAAACCCCTGAACGAACAGCGTTGGGAAAGAGGATACATCAACGCCCTTGCCATATTTAGTATTTACTCCCTGGATGCCTCTGCTTATTTGTAACTCTTTCCCACTGGCCATCTTTGCCTTCTCTAGCATTACCTGCATCAATCTGCTCCTTATCTTTTGAACAATCCCCCCAGAGCCTTGATTCCCTGACATTTCGCTAAGATTGAGATATGAATCCACCCTTCTCTTGTTCTCCCTTCCCTCGATTCTCTAGATATTATCGCTAAGGATATTTTCTCATGTCAACTTGTAAGACTCCAAATACGGTAGTGGAATAGCTTGAAATTATGCCCATAAAAATTTTGAAAAGAAAAATTTTTAATAAACAGATTTTTGGCGATATTGTTGAAATATCGCCGATACACTGGCGATACAAGGGACACTAGGAATTTACACAGTCGAAAATATTGGCGATACATTGGTGATATCGATACATTGGTGATACAATAAACTCTTGGAATTTATACAATCGAAAATATTGTTGATACATTGGAGATATCGATACGTTGGTGATTCTTAGCGATATATTGCTGATACTCGAAATTTTTGATACTACCAGTATTATCGGTATTGCTATCAACATTATTATTATAGCTGAGCTAGAGATATGGATAATATTAGGGATACTTTGAACAATGGCTTGAACAATGTAATTGAGTGGTAGCATACTTTCCCTGTCCTTTTGTCGAACATGTCTTCTTTTTGGTTGGTGAGGAGGTAAATAAACATTAGATGGGGAAATCATCTTAGATTCATTATCCGGAGGTTGAATAGGTGGATCTAGAATAGGAAGAGTTACCTCTAACTATAGACTCCTAAATATGAGAAGGATAGGAAAGATACTGTGAGACGAGTAAAACGTAATATTTTTAAAAAAGTAACATCTACAAAGATAAATGGTTTGCTATGAACATCAGGGTATAGTACTTGTACCTCTTTTTTGAACTGGAGTACACTTGAAATATATATTTGATTTCTTTGGCATCCAATTTATTATGTTGAATACTAGGAACATGAGCAAGGCACACCAAACCAAATACTTTTGGAGGAATAGAAAGTAAGGGCTTGACAGAGGCTTATTTGTCTACACCATTGCATATGCAAATGCTTTGCAATGTATTTTTGTATGCATTCAAATGTTTTACTATGGTTGCTATTATGTAGTTCTCCAATGAATTTCATTTTTCGCTTACTTGTTTCTTCTACGACACAACCAAAAATCTATTCAAACTAATTTTTGTACTCGGCAACACTACTCGCACACATCATGGGCACATGTGATCCACTGTTTGTATACCACAACATGTCAATGAGCCCCATGATACACATCAATAGGCCTGGGGCCCACTCTATGGGTCTAGAAATGGACATAAAAGGTATAACCATTCTATATGAAAATGGATGATTCATATTTATTATGCTAGAAAAGTTCAAATCATTGATATGAATCATCCCATCTCTCTTACCTTGATTGGATGGATAGCCCTTGGTAGATCATTCCTTTCACTTTAATCAGATTATCCTAACCATCCAATCAATGGATATGGAAATGGATTGATGGGGGCATCACGCGCACGCGCACACGCACACGCACGCCCCCCCTACGCACGTACGCAAGGAGGAGGGCCCCACCGTCGATCTGGATTGATGATGACGTCCAGGGAGGGCCTCCTAGCTAGAAGACAGAATTTTGGTTCGTTGGAGTGGGCCCGATAGTTAAGTAAAGCCCATCATGGGATCTCATGATCGTGGCACATTAGTCTGATTAATCTCATATTTTAGGTTTTGCTTATTAAAGTTATTTAGAGTATCATGGACGGTTTAGATTTGTTTGATTATTTTTTATTTTTGTTTACTTCATCGCCAAGTAATAGGTTGCGCACATGGCGCGAGTTTTGGGGTATAGGGTTTTCCTATAAATAAGCACCCTTTGTAGGTTTTTTTTTCTCATTAAAGCTTAATAAAAATTCTACATTTTTCTACTCCTCTAAGTTCTCGAGTTATAGAAATTCAATTGGATGCGAAGCCCTCCCTTATCGAAGGGCTAACTACCATGGTGCGAAGCCACATCGATCTCGATTCGCCCACATCCTCTACTATCTCTATTTCTCATCTCCTACCAGCATCCGCACTTCAAATCTATCATTTATTGTAACAGTTTCTCTTTACAGCAGAATTCCAGATTTTGGCCAACTTCGGCGGAGCACCACGCGTAGACCGCGCATCCGATTGACACGAAACTTGGGGGTTTTGAAGCCCTCTCCTGGCCGAACAGAGCCAAGGAGGCGCTTTGAGTGTTTGGCGCCCCCTCGCACATGCGGCCGGCCCCCTGCGCACTTGTGATAGGCCTGACTCGTTGTCCGCGCGCGGGGATTATCTCTATGTTCAGATTTCCTCCTATTTTACTCCTCTCATGCCTATTCTCCCTAACCTTAATCCTAAATTGCATTACTTTCAATTTATTTGGCCCTTTTCTTACCCTAAGGTTCTCTGAATTGGAATGGGTGAAACCCTTAGATTAGGGACTGATTGTTGTGCATATGTGGATGATTTTTACTTCCAATTGAGTGTCGTTTGGTCCATAATTTTATTGATTCAGCCCTAGCCTATGTAGGCCTGGACTCACACAGATTCCCCTTGCTTGAATGTTTGAACTTTTGTGTGAGATGTGGAATTTTATGTGATTGTTTCTGAATTAGTATAATCTAAAGCCTGAGATCTTGCATATCATATTTAATTTTCATGTCCTGCATCATGGATGTTCATGTTAACATTACTAGGAAAGGACTAATCATTGATATGAACCGTCCCTCTCAAATCATTTCGATCCGACGAACCTAAGCATTTAACAAATGGTTGTGGCAATGGAGGATCCATATTAATTATATTCGAAAAGGTCCGATCATTGATATGGACCACCCATCATATGGGGTCCATCCTTTTTGGCTCGTTGCTCCCCAAATAACTTTGACTAGATGATCCTATTCATCCGATCAAAGGTTATGGAAATGGATGATCCATATTTATCGTACTATAAAAGGTCTGATCATTCATATGGGCTGTCCATCTTACTAGAAAAGGAAGAAGTAATAAAAAAATGTAGTTTTAATGTTGCTTGAAGAATGGTACAGATAGCTCTCAAGGCCAACCCCAACTACGTGACCAGCCACCACGTCTTGAAACACACAATGACAAGGAAATAGGGTGAGGCTGTAACTGAGGGATCTAGTGAGACTAGTAATGGACAACAAATTAACAGATAGGTTTTGGACATGAAACATAGAAGACAATGATGGAGAAATATTGATGGTGTCTATTCCCTTAACATGAGTATGGGGACCATTACAATCTTAAGATGGTCGTTATTAGATCCATCATTGCCATTGACATTGCAAACAAGCAACGCTGAAGTATCACCCACCATCATGACCGTTGCAGCTACTGGATTCATGTGGAGCATATTCCTCTCAGATTTGTTCTTGGGCTGATTATAACCTTTTTCTGCTCCAAGGCTAGGGGAAGTTTTTGGGTTGACTATTTGGAGAGGCTTCTTGAATCTTAAGGGTAGGTCATGTAGGCAGCTATTGGTTGATTCTTTGGTTGATTGATGAATATTATCTCAGTTCAGATTCTCTATGCCTCTAACCAGGTTGCTGCAACATCTCATGATGGGGACATCAGAGGACCTACTCAAGTGTACCAGAGACGGAGATGACCACCCACATTAGCGCAACTTTCTTTGTGGATGGGAGACAAGTCTATATGGGGCCCTCCGGGCCATTTTGAAGACCCCACATGCATTGGATGCATCAGGAAGACCCCACGATTCGACCATTAGATCTCGTCGATTAGGCTATCGGGCCACCAGATCTTTTAGATCTGGGCCCCTTGAACTCTAATCTTGCTTTCTTTATATATATATATATATATATATATATATATATATATATATATATATATATTTGTTAATTTTAGGATTTATTTAATGGTTGAGATTGATAATAAATGTTTTATTTTTCTTATTTTGGACGATAGGCCACTTCACTTAAGTGAGTGGCATAGTTGTAATTATTCTAAATTTTTAATAATAAATGCACAGGGGGTGGAGATCCAACCCTATTGGATTTTGTGATAAAAAATAAAGAGAAAAGCTCGTGTTTTCTTCTTCCATCTTCATGTGATTTGGAAGGGAGATTGGTACGAGGTTAATTTTCATCAACGGAGTTGCGAGGTCTCCATCTATCCGCACATCTTCTCTTTTCTTCCCTATCCAGGTATTTTCTTCATGTTCTTCATTCTTCCCATCCCAGATCTTCATCTTCTCCTAAACCCAACTTTCTCATACCCTTCCACAATCCAAACCCTAATTGACCTAAACCCATCCTCCCACGTCATATGTGTGACAGTACGGCTACACGTGTGAATCTCACCTGCCCCTTTTGGTTTCCCACCATCATTATATCAAAATCCTTTTCTTTCATCCCTGGAACCCTTAAACCTAAAATTCTTAATTTTCCTACTTTCCCAAATTGCCCGAACCCTAATTTTCACCCCAGGTTGTATTAGGTTTCCTATTTTGAAATAAACTATACCCTATGTTAATTGGATGTCCCTACATCTATTAGATCCTATCATCCTAGTTTCTTTTTATTTAATGATCTTGTGTTAGCTTAGGCTAGGATTATGCATGATGCTCTTTTGATTTTCATGATATTTGTGATGATTATAGCGATTTTATTTTTTTTTATTTTTAAATAAAAATTAAATATCTTAATTCGGCTACTTGATCTCACAAGTTAATTGGTTCATGCATCAGTCCTGCATCATCTCAGTTCTAAAGTATCATTGTCAGTCATATACCAGTTGCCCAAGCTGGGGTTCTCCAGTCCTACTGTTTGTTAGTTTATGTGGATTTATGCAAAGCGCTGATGTACTTTTGCCACTCAAGATGGGACACTTCTTATCCCCCATCGAAGGACAATCATTTGAAGACTTAGGGGCAGTTCCTTTGTTGGGTTTTTTTCAGAAGATCATGGTTATGGCGGACCCATCTTTAGGCTGCATCTTTTGGTGCCAATTTTCTAGAATCTATTCTTCTTACACATCAATCAACCTGGTCTATGTCTTCTTGAGGAAGTTTTGTCTGCATATCACTTTCTTGCCTTGGCTCAGAAAGGTTTTTGTTGGTTCTGGGTTATATGCTGTATTTTGCATCTGTTTGAGGATTTTTTTTATTTTTTATTTTTCTAATTCAATACCATCCGTGAGGTCATAAGTTCCCTCTTGCCTTATCTATAGATAAGACCAATTCGGATCGACTCGACTGATATGATGGTTCGAATGGGTAGACGGTTTAGGTTGTAGTGTCATAATTTAGTTAGGACTTTGTCTTCCTTTCATTATCCTTCCACCCCCTCTTCAGAAGGGCTGGGTGGATCACAAACTCCTGAAGTAGAATGATCCACCTGGTAACTCTAGCTTTCTTAGTGGCCAGAGATTATTTGATAGCGGAGTGATCGGTGTGAATAAAGACCCTCAATCCAATCAAGTAATGCCTGAACTTGTGTTGTGCGAAAATAACAGCTCGGAACTCCCAACACACCTGTGGTTAAAATCTCACAAGCGGTTAGGTGGGATAGTCATTTCGCAATGAAGATATCTTCAACTATCTTAGTCGTGGGGCCACAAGGGCGCGTGATGGATGGCCCTTGGGCTATACTTTACTCACAAGTGGCCAACGCACTAAGCAGGAAGGCAGAATTGGTGCCCCGGAACCGTGACATCCAGCAGCAGCATCTCCTTGTGTGTGAGAGACTTCTAGGCGGCTCTTATTCCATCCAACCACAATCAGATGACAGCATTCCATGACTCAACGAGCCATCTGGTTGCCTCATCAAATCCCCCTTCCCTGCGAATTGGGTAGAGCTAGAAGGGATGGTAGATCAGTGGCTTCGTTCAGCGGCAGATATAAAGGTCAGCGGGATGGCAACATTGAATCATGGGCTAGCATTCTGATTCTGACGACCGTGATTATTTTGCCCGGGTGTCGGGGTTGGTTGTTGTTGGGATTGTTTCTGAGAATCTCATCTTCGCAGGTGCAACCTAATTGACTTCATCATTGCGACGACTGGCGTTGTTGTGTGGGACTGATCGGATCTTGGGGATGCACCTATTCAAGCTAGCCTCTATACTTGCTGCATGCTTCCTCAGTTTTGCTCCTTTGAATATGTTGTTTGTTAGCCTATATGCAGTCTTTGGAATTGTGTTAGTATTTCATCTATGTTATCAGGAGGATTCTCTTCATCCTCAGGATTGGTCTTAAAGGTTATCAGGGAATATGCCTCAGTGAAATCTCTGTTTCATCATGTGTCTCCTTTGGATTATTTTGAAGCAATTCCAGTCTGGTGGCTTAGGCTAGCTGGTTAGGATGCGAGTGTTGGGCAGTTAAAAGGCAGCATGTTTTAGAAACGAGGATGTTAAGATGGACATTTGGGAGGAGTAGAAGGGACAGTTGCAAATGAGGTCATGCAAACAACCTAGGAATAGTCTCAGTGAGGGGAAAAATGGAGAGAAAATTGAGATGCTTCGGTCATGTACAACAAGGACCAAAGATGTATCCATTGACTGGGTCGAAGGGCCTGAACATAAGGGTGAGAGGAAGAACTAAAAGGACATCGATCGAGGTAGCGAGAAGGGATATGAAGTCCACATGTCAAGCATAGGGCCTTAGATACGAATTATTGGAGAAATAAGATTTGTAAAGTGGTCCAAATAGCCGGACATGGCTATGATGATGATGATATTGCCGATCCATTTCTGCAGATCATGTCCTGGTTTGACCTTCAGATCCAGTAGAGGCCAGAATCTGCCGTCTCAAATAATTTCCAAGACCCATTTGCTAATGTTTGCATTATACCAATTTTTATTTGGTGGCAATGGTATCACATGTAGACCTGACTTCCATCAGCTTGGTCTGTGCAAACATTTATGTATGTACAGATTTTATGGTAGAGTTATTTCAAGAACCAACAATGTCCAATGGGTGGTTTTTTTCAGTGCTAACTAGATCATCAGTATTGTAGCTGGCTTGTAATTTTGTTTCAAATACTTGATATCAGTTCCATCTTTTATATGATGAATATCATTTACTAGTTAGAAGTTTCTCCATTAATACTATTTGAGGTAGATAAAATCATGGAAACATATAAAACCATATGTGATGTGGATGCTTTTTAAGTATATAATCCTTTAGCAGTACAAGCAGGTTAGATGATGTTTAACTTTTCTTTTGCAGGTAAACAGGAAACACAAGTGGTTTCAAGTTTTCCTGGTTCATTCAGCCAATTTAATCTGGATCAAGTGGCCGATACATTTGATGTATTAGTCTGTGGTGGAACTTTGGGCATTTTTGTTGCCACAGCACTGTGTTGCAAAGGCCTTCGAGTTGCCATTGTTGAAAGGAATTTGCTAAAAGGGGTATAATATTATGTTCATTTTCTAAGGCACTTGTTAATACTCATCTTCAGTCTGTAATGTACTATCCTAATATTTTACACTTAATTGGAAGAGAGAACAAGAGTGGAATATCTCAATGAAAGAACTCCTAGAACTCATCCATGTTGGTATTCTAGCAGAAGATGACATTAAGCAGGCTATAGCGGTGGAGTTTAATCCTGTAAGTTTTCAAACTCTATATAGCCTCTCTCCCAGTATTTCTCTTTGCATGTAGGATTAAATGTTGAATTCGTTGAAATACCATCCGATTTGTTGTTTATATATATATATATATATATATATATATATATACATTTTTTACTTCTATCTATTCTTTAATCACTTCTAGTTTCTGCACCATGTAGAATAGATGTGGGTTCGAGCGGAAAGGCGATATCTTGGTTGAAGATATTCTTAATCTAGGTGTTTCGTAAGTTGGATCTTTCAATAATTTCATGGTGTCACATTTCCATTTTTGCTTCATTCTGTGACTCAAATGACAGACATTCACGCTGCGAAAGATTTTTAGCTAGAAGTAGAACTGCCTCAGATTGAATCTTGCTTATGAAATGCATGTTAACTATATATTATGTTTTTGTTTATCTATCTTGCTGTTGAGGCTGATCTATATTATCAAGCACAAATGTCATGATTATCTTAATGTTTACTGTTGGAATGCAATTGCTTTATTTGTTTACTCATCCGCTATCATGTTTGTATCGGATAGTGCACACTTTAGAGGGTATGCATGATGGTATTGAGTTTCAAATGACGTAATCATCCGCAAGACGACGACAACAACTTATCAGAATGCTTTAACATTTCAAATAGGAAAATCAATATCATATATAATTTGGGAGTCCAAGGCAGAAGTTTTCCCCACAATTAGTTGTTTGAATGGCCAAACATTGCATTTTTTAAAAGACGTGGGATGGGTTAACCAAACAAAATGACATTTGGGTTATTTAATGAGGTATGGCCATGTCCTAAGCAATTCTCTATAGTCTCCTCCCTCTTACAGCAAGAAAAAAAAATTTGATACTCTGTGGTATAAACCTCAATCTAGTATTATATTTGTGCTGGATCCTTCTTCGAGGGGATCCCCTCCTCCTTAGATAATGGTAAATCTCTGTGATCTTTCATTATTTCATGGCAATTAAATACATAGAGAAAAAGATAATAATAGAAAATAGAAAATAGAAATAAGATCGTAACAGATAGTAACAACCTATTCTATTGTTAGGTTGCTACTATCTTTTAGGATGTTATTTTCTGTTATTATCTTTTTCTCTATGTATTTAGTTACCATGGAATAATGAAAGATCGTAGAGATTTACCATTATCTTAAATCGGTGCCTCACATGCACTAGGAGGGGATCCTCCCTCGAAGAAGGATCCAACACAAAATATGATATTAGATTGAGGTTTATACCACTCTGACAGAGGTATGATGGTTTACACATGCACTATGAAAGTGTATGAGTGGCAGATCTCAAAATAAACCATGCAAGTCATGGGCCCTGAATTAAATGGCTTTTAAACCGAAAATTTCATTGATTTCATTTTGCAACTGACTGATTGGTGTGGATATTTAATGAAACAACCAATAGTGCAAATGCAAAACAGAAATTCTTATTAATCAGAATTCAGAGGTTAGGATCACCAAGGTAATCTGGATTTGAAAGATGAGCTATCTAATGTCATCCCATGAGTGGGACTTTGAATGAGTTAATGTATGCCACATGTACAATTTCGGCGTGCCCGAGTATCAACCATCACATCCAGAGTATCAAATAACTCTGCCTGTCACCCCCCCCCCCCAAACACACACACACACGCCCCTTCCTCTCTTTGGTGTATCTACCAGTCTTTATAATAAGTATAGAGCCATTTGTTTCATAACATCTTTTTTCTCTGCTCCAATCACAAAATATGCATGCAAACCTTTTACCAGGATGATCAATCATAAATTCATAATGGACCTTCAGTAAGGCCTTGAAATCTAATGGAGTAATAGTAGATATTTAAGTCCCATAAAGATTGATTTGAAATGGTAACTTATGTTAGCAATACATATTTGTGATAGGTGACAATCTTGAAGTCATCTAAGAGCTCACAGATTAATATTGGATGTCTTTGATATCAACAGCCTGGGTCCTCTGGGGTACTTCCTCAGTATTGGAGTAGCAGGCCCAAAGTGGGAATATGAATTCCACAATGTAACTAGTGTCAATCCTGTGAAGGAGACGGAGAACTTGAGAGCAAAGCATACCTTTTTGGAGTAAAATTACAAACTTAATGTGCAAGACGATGAGTACTATAGGATATGTTTGCACTAGAGATTTGTAGGGAAGATGATATCTTTACAATCACTTGTCAAAACATAGTTTATACTGTTCTGTTGGTTCATGAACGAGACCTTCACTACCTACTTGATCCAGAAGATTCATAGATACCTTGAATGCTCTACTAGGAAGGGTTCTTCTATACGAGTAGTCGGCATATGCATGGCAAGTCCTGTGATGCAGAGTGGTTAGCACCTCAGACTGATAGAAGATGCTATTTTTGTCTTTAACGCACTTTTCACAACCTGATTAAAAATGATTGGTGGTTGTAGTGTCCATTACCGAAGGCTTTGGCACATGCCATCTAGGCTTGAGGCAATCTAGAAGATTCCTTGATAACTTAAATCCTCTATTAGGAAGGGGTTGTGCATATGGATATCGGACATATGCATGGCGACCCCTGCAATGAAGATCGATTAGCACCTCAGAATGATATAAGATACTATGTTTCACTTTCATGCTCTTCTCGGTGGCAACCACAAAAAAGGTTGTGGTTGCAAGGTCCAATGCAGAAGGCTTTTGCACATGGCATGTGTGAGAAGCTATTGTTCAGAACTCTTTTAATATCTTAGAAGTGCAGTTAAAAATCTCATGTTGTGGCAGTCAGGCAGCAACCAAATTAACTTATCTTTTCTTCCATGTGAGGACAAAACACATTGATTTGCTATCATCTTGTGATGGAAAAGGTGGTTGCAAGTGGGATCACCTTTCCTTATGTCAAGTTTGAGGATTGGCTTGCAGATATTCTAAATGACGCAGTTGAAGAGGTCTTGCTTGGTCATTGGTTGTCACCTTATGGAAAGGAGGCCCACTTACAAGTGGGCACTTAATAGGTAGGGTGTATAAATTTTAGGGCTATTTTATTTTTTTTCCGAAAGATCTGGACCATTCATTGTTTCATCTAGACATCTGTCCATCCATCCCTCCATCCATCCATTAAGATGGGGAAAACATGCATTTTCTACATCGATCTCACCATTAAACATGACATCCGACCATTAAATTAACTGATCATGCATATATCTAGCCATCCAAACATTCATCCATCCACCAATTAGCATGATAATGCATTATTCACCAAATCTAACCGTTCATTTAGTTAATCATCAAAGTATTGAATCATTCAACCGTTCACTTATCAATCCACCAATTATATGGCCTATTCAACCATGTATCTACGCATCCATCAATTCACCTAGCTAAGTATATATTCTTTTATCTGTTTGATTACTTTTATCTGTTAAAATCAAACATTCATTTGCAAGATCACATAGTTACTCATTTATCTCACAATCCAACTGGTAATTATAAATTTCAATCGTACATGTACATAGACAAGCAATTTCGATCATGGTGAACCGTTCATTTTATAATTGTGACCATACACTCTTTGTCGCAAGAAAAGTGTGGATCACCCTAAATTTGACACATATATTATTTGCACAAGACACTTACATTACGCACATTTTTACACACGCACACACTACACGCAATGCACGCTCCGAACATACACACATCACATGTGCTGATGTGCACAAGTCACACGTGCACATACCACACAAGTGTGCACACTACATGTGTGCACCATGTGTGCGCTGAGACTTGAGAAGCTTCCCTCCAACATGAAACTCCCATAACCCCCTTTTCCTTTAAAACTAAAACCCCTATTTAAATGCCACTCTCTAACTCCCTCTCACCTCTATTTAAAGAGGGCTAAGGCGCTCTCATTCCATTCATTCACACGTCCTTAGTAAGAGGGGGGAAGAGAGAGTAGCTCCATACGCATTATCATGTGAGTGGCCTCCATTTCTGTTTTTCTTATTTATTTATTAATTATTATTATTACTTTTACTTATATATATATATATATATATATATATATATATATATATATATATATATATATATATATATATATATATATGTTGATGGATTTCATGAAGTGATCCTAACATTCTTTGATGAGATGATGGACGGTTTTGAACATTCCAAACGTCCAAATTGGACCATCAATTTGGTGTCCAAACTGTCCATTTGTGCCACCATTTGGGTGTTGGAAATCTGTCCAATCCAGGCTACTTTTAGACATCTATTACCTACACAAATTTGAACTATTGTAGAGACAATCTTTCCTAAAACTGCCCAATATTTGGATGTTGCAAGCTGTCCATTTTGGACCATCGGCTGACCTGCAAACCAATCCAATCTGGAGAGTCCAAATCTCTACAAATCTGTCCTTTTTTCTTTTTTTTCATGTATTCATATCATCTCTTTGGCCCATTTTTTCATACATTAAATTATATACATTGGTCTCTAATTTATGAAATCTCTTGATGCAATTTATCATGCAAATCTGGTCACCATCTTTTCTTTTTTCTTTCTTTTTTAATCTGGTCACCATCTGACACACTCAAAAGCACACAAATCTATTGCCAAATTATGCATTTTGATAGTGTATATTGGTACATTATTTTTGAGAAATCAAACTGTGTGAAGGTGTCCCAATTTATACCTTCTAATGGATTTGAATTACATGGCATTTGATAGCCAATAAACTTTGGACTGTTGGATGTCCAAGAATCTATCCAATTTTGTGCCATTAAATTGCCCCAAGATCAGCACAATCCTGGACCATGAAAAGACCACAAACTAGTCCATTTCTATGACTATATTGGAACCGCAAATCTTGCCTATTCATGGCTGTAAACAACTTGTGGATTTAGCCCAAATGGATTGTTGGAAGGTCCTGAAATTGTCTCAATCTGGATGAGCAATTTTTCAAACGTTTGTATCTATTTTGGACCCTTAATAAGGCTAGCATATGGGCCTAAATTTGAACCTTTGTATGAATACAGGTGGGGCCACAACCAAGCCAAGAATGGATCAGCAGTGGCCCTGTAACCGTACTGTAAAAAGAGGCCAAGTGATTGCCTAAAAACAATTGCTCTATGTATGATGATAGATCCTACCACCAATTGGTCCATTCGTGGACTGATTTATGGCCACAAGGCCCTCAATGCCGGAACCTCTAAGTGTTGATTGATCAGCCATTTGTATAGCATAAGGATTAAGGGCAATAGGACTCTTGTTTTGATGTACAAATCGCTTGGCTAATTGCTACCATATTGGAACTCTGGTTGAATTAGTGTACTAAAGGTTACAAATTTCTGCAGCCAAATTAGTACAAATCAGATTTTAAGTTGTTAACTAGCAAGTAACCATACTAAATTTGAGCAGATACCCAAGCTCACTCGAAGTTGAACCAAAAGATGTATGTTACACAAATTTCAATCTCATTATTTTAAGTGCAATATCCTTTGTTTCAAAGTGATGCGCATGCACGATTTTATCGACGTGGTCACAATTGTAAAATGAACGGTCTATCATGATCGAAATTGCTTGTCTATGTACAAGTACGGCCGAAATTTATAATTACCAGTCAGATTGTGAGATAAATGAGTAACTATGTGATCTTGCGGATGAATGTTTGATTTTAATAGATAAAAGAATATATACTTAGCTAGGTGAATTGATGGATGCATAGATACAGCTAGGTGAATTGATGGATGCATAGATACATGGTTGAATATGCCATATAATAGGTGGATTGATAAGTGAACGGTTGGATGATTCAATACTTTGATGATTAACTAGTTGAACGGTTGTTTGATTCAATACTTTGATGATTATCTAAATGAACGGTTAGATTTGGTGAATGATGCATGATCATGCTAATTGATGGATGGACGAATGTTTGGATGGTTAGATATATGCACGATCAATTAATTTAACAGTTAGATGTCATGTTTAATAGTGAGATCGATGTTGAAATGTATGTTTTCCCCATCTTAATGGTGGGATGGATGGATGGATGTCTAGATGAAACAATGAACTGTCTAGATCTTTCAAAAAATAAATTAAAATTCTAGCCTTAAAATTTACTAGGGTCCCATCAAACTCATGTTAGAATCAAAACAAATGCGATAAACTCGTTGAACATACACGATGCATCTGAATGTGTACTTCTCTTGCCTTCTTAAAAATGTTGGTTTATCGCTAGTGAGTAGTGGCGTTGCATGCGAAGGAGCAATCAACAAAAAAGATAAAACACTTATACCTTTGTCTTCTGTTCTCATTGAATCTGAGGGGCTAGTTCTCCCATGTAATTGTTGTTTTGATTGGATTAAAAATTGACAACTTTTTGTGTGTGGAGATAGACTACGTAGAAGTTTTATTTTGAAATATCATTCTTTCAAAATTAATGCTATTTGATAATTTCTTTGTGACTGCAAGAGCTATAATTTAAATATTCAATTGATTTTTCACTGTATAGATTATGGTCTTGTGTGCATAATGTATATTTTCATTTGTACTGTTCAAAAAGAAAATTTGATGTTTTATTTGCTTTTACAACTAATATGCAAACCTGATTGTAGTAGAGTGGGTGATGCTAGCGTAATTTATTACTGCTTTACTATAATATTATCTTATGGTGCTTTTGTTTTCCAATCTTTGGGAACAGGCCAGCTAAACTTATCGAGGTCACAAAGAGTCGCTTTCTTTCTCTTGGTGGAATTGTCTTTGAGGGTCAGAGCTTTTCTAGCATATCCATATATGATGACGCAGCGGTGGGCTTACTAAATCATGGGCATTGATATTTCGATTTTGCTAGTTGTATTTATCTAATTATTGTGAGCATGATTGGATTTCATTGTACTCATTGCATGAGTGGAAATCGTTGCTAATTGGAACTATCTCCTTCAAGATAGCCACAAAAGTATCTCCACACGTTCTGAAGCTACCATGTATTTACCCATCAAATGTCTACCTCTTGTTAGGGTCAGATAGCCTCTAACAAGAATACAAACAAACAAAATTGAACCTCTTGTCTTCACAACCATTGGTAAGATTGTACTCCATCTAAAATCCACCCACCAATTACAAGGAACCATTCTCAAGGTTACTTGGCAGGGAGGGAGGACACAAAATTTATAACTTTCTTCTTCACAACCTTTGGTAAGATTGTACTTCATCTACAATCCACCCGCCTCCTTAACAATAACAAGCAATCACTTGGGAGGGAGGGGAACCAATCCCAGGAGCCCCTTAACTTCTCCCTACGTTACTTGTACTAACATGACTTGACTTCGACTTTGGAAGGTCTTTTTTTTTTTGTCCCTTATCACTAACAATATTGTCAATTCTTCCATATTTGTTTCCTTCAAACTTGTATATTCGATGACAACTATCCTCTTAAACATATGAAACCTGAGCTTCCACTTTTTATATGCCAAAAGTGTTTGGTTGTCTTTTGCTTTGCTCATGTGCTTGGACCTTGAAGAAATAAATTGGGTCCCTTAAGTCACCAAGAGTTTATGTTTAGCAGTTCCCAGAAGTGCTAGAAGTGTTATTGCATTGCGCATTGTTTGAATTATCTCCAATATTATCGAACTATCTCCAATATTATCGTTATCTCCAGCTTGGTGATACTGATAACACTGGTAGCAATATCATCGATAACACCGATAGTATTAGAAATTCCAAGCATTAACAATGTATTGCCAAGTACTACCAATGAATTGATATTGCCAATATTTTCAATTATGTAAAATCCAGGCGTCGCTTGTATTTCTAATGTATCGATATCGCCAATATTTTTGACTATGTAAATTCTAGGTGATGCTTGTATCACAAGTGTATCGGTGATATTTCAATAATATTGCCAACATAGAGATATCATAGAAAGTTTGTTTATTAAAAATAAAAAAATTATTTCAAAATTTTGTATGAGTGCATTGTTGTATACAGTTTTCAATTTGTTGTTGCTAATATTGATAATATCTAAGTATTATCATTATCGCAACATGCACCATACCAAGACCACAATCTTTAGTTTCCTTTCCTGTTGTTGATGATTTCTTTGCAAAATATCACAAGTTGTCGATATTCTGCAATATCGATGGATGTTTGGATGGATGATCGGATTGTTAAATGGGACGGATGGGATGGTTAAGATTGCTTCTTATGATGACACATGCTTTTAAGCCCCCATTAAATGGAAACTTATTGTGTATACATTTTATTTTTTTTTTTGCAAATTTTTTATTCCTAAATATACAAACATGTGTATCTCTTGAAGTTTCATTGAAAATTCTACCGTTTTCCCCATGTTTTCTCGCATTTCTAGTTATCAACGATATTATCGGCAATATCGATATTGTTTTTGTATCCCCGACTAGCGAAACTTAGCGATACCGATACTTAGAACACTGATATTATGATGAGAAAACTGTAGGTCTCCGAAGATGTTTACTTTCTTTGAGGATGAACTATACTTCTCACCATAGACTAATGTTATTCCTCCCTTTGATTATCTTATTCCATGTCCCATGGCAATCAATTATCCAAGTTAACTTGTTTAGGAGGAGCCTAAGCCAGTTGAGTAGTTGAAGGTGTACACACGACAGAAAGACAAGGACATGCAAATCACCCTCTCATCTGCTGAATTGCCCATCACATTCAATCCTTTGTCCTCCTTGTCTGATTTATGTATTGCATAAAGGAAAGTGAAACAACTATGTACTTTCTGAGCCCATCATTAATCTTGTTTCTTTAAAATCTATTTCTCCTTCCGTCCATATCTTTCCTTAGGTTTCTGTTCCTACTTCCTCCCAAGGTTGCAAATGCTTGGTTAATCCTCAGTGCAAATCTGCCATGATGGAAGAGATGAAGGGCTTGGAGAAGAAAAGAACTTGGGATCTAGTTGACTGATGCAGGACATGAAATTCAAATATGATGTGCAAGATTTCAGGCTTAATATCACGTTAGTTCAGAAACAAGTATACAAATTCCATATCTCACACAAAAGTCCAAACATTCAATTAAGGGGAATTTATGCGGGTCCAGGCCTATACATGTTAGGGCTAGATCAATAAAAATTATGAACCAAACGATACTCAAAGGGAAATAGAAATCATCTACACATGCGTGACAATCAATCCTTAATCCTAAGAATTCACCAATTTCAAATCAAGGAACCCTTGTGTAAGAAAATGGGTAAATAAATTAAGGATAATGCAATCTAGGGTTAGGGTTTATGAAAAACAGGTATGAGAGGGTAAAATAAGAGAAAACTTGAACCGGAAGACATTTCTCGCGTGTAAACAGCGGGCCAAGGCCTGACGCACGTGCACACTAGCCTAGCCGCACGTGCGAACAGGTCCCACACTCAGAAACTAATTCCTTGGCCTTGGTTGGCCAAGGGTGGGCTCCAAACCCCCAAAGTTTCGGGGCGATCCGAGCTACGGGCTGGTGATCCGCCGAAGTTTTAGCCCTCCTGCAGGGCCAGATTCTGGAAACTGGCTGTAGGGAGAAGATCCGCTGCAAAAACTGATGGATTCGAGGTGAGGATGGTTGTAGAAGGTGAGAGATATGGATAGAAGAGGGTAGGGGCGGATGAGGATAGATATGGCTTCGCGCCACGGTAGTTAGTCCTTAAAATAGGGAGGGTTTTGCACCCACTTAAATTTTTCCACAACTCAGAAACTTATAGAGTAGAAAAAACTTGTAGGAATTTTTATTAAACTTCAATGAATCAAAAGAACTACAAGGGGTGCTTATTTAGAAAAAAAATCTACACCCCAAAACTCGTGCCATATGGGCAACTTATTCCTTGGCGATGAAGTAAACCAAAATAAAAACTAATCAAAGAAATCTAAAGCGTTCATGATATTCTAAATAAAATAAATAATCAAAACATAAAATATGAACTTAATCTGACTAGTAGGCCCCGATCATGAGATCCCATGATGGGCTTTACTTGATTATCGAACTCACTCCAAGGACCCAAAACTCCGTCTTCTAGCTAGGGGGCCCTCCTTGGACGTCGTCATCGAGCCAGATCGATGGTGGGGTCCTCCCTCTCCTTGCGTACATGCGTAAGGGCAGCGTGCGTGCACGTGTGCACGTGATGTCCCCATCAATTCTCCCAAGAAAACTCCTGAACCACTCCAGGATTTCAGGATCAAGTCTTTGAAGCTCCTCCTCAGTGAGCCACGTGTTGTTTAAAGCTGGACGTGACTTTCATTTAACTAGGTACTTCTGAAACTCGCCGTTTAATGTTGAAACTATCTGATGGTCCAGGATATCCTCTATTTCCTCTCTGAGTGTGTGAAAGCTAGGTATGAGAGGTAAAGGCTGGGAAGAAAGGTTTGGAAGAGTAGGTATGAGAGGTAGAGGCTGGAAAAATGGGTCGGGAAGGATAGTTATGGGAGGTAGAGGATGGGAAAATGGGTTGAGACGGGTAGGTATAGGATGTAGAGGCTGGGAAGATGGGTTGGGAGGGGGCTATGGATCAAGGGAAAAGTCTGGGGAATCAGGATGGTTAGACGAAAGGCTGGAGAATGCATTAATGACCCCCTTGAAATGCAACTAGATCCTCCACATTAAATGTGAAACTAATTCCTATGGAAGGTGGAAGATTTGCTACATACGCTTTGAGACTGTTTCGTTTTATAATTTTGAAGGGTCCAACGCTATGCGCGTGTAACTTATGAATGGCCCTCGGAGGATACCGCTCGGGCTTGATGCAGACCATCACAAAGTCCCTTATATTGAATTCTTTGAAACATTTATGTTGGTCTGAAGAAAATTTGTAATGTTCATTACTAGTAGTGATCTTCTGCCTGATTTCTTGATGCCATGAATGAATGTGATGCGCAAAAGACTCTGCAGGCTCTGACGGCCTATGGGACAGTGACACAGGGACAAGATCTATAAGTTTCTCAAGTTTATAGCCAGTAACGACATCATAAGGACTGAGACCTGTGGACCTATCAACAGAACTATTAAACGCAAACTCAGCTATAAGTATTACGGTGTCCCATGTTCTGGTGTGCTCTATATCCCTCTTAGGGGGAGACTCATCCTGTAGATCATCAGGAAAGACCACGAAACTCATCCACTACTGTAATGGCCTCAGTGGGTAACTCTACACTGGCCTCTGGTGCACTCTCTCGAGCTACAAGGCTGCACATGTTTTATCCCTCAAAATAGTGGTCTTGATGTCCCTCATGGGATGGGTGCACGGGTGCACGCCCATAACTGATTACTTGGCCAACTCCATTCATTGGTCTATCCTCCAAGCCACCTGCCTGAGATTGGACATCCACCCCAATGGTGGGGTTTGTCTCGGCGGAGGCCTTTAGTTGGGTAATGCGCACATCAAATTGATCAAAGCGTTGGTCTATATGTTGCTCCCAGTGCTTACCCAAAGACTCGATCTGCTGGGACAGTTTGTTTAATGACTCTAGCACTTTATCCATGTTTAGTATAGGGTGTAAGCCAAAACCATGACCCGTACGTGTGGGCATACGCTTGCTAACTCAACCTAAGGACCTACTACGACCAATGTTTGAAATATCGGTATCGCATTACATATCTCACCCTTAGGATACAGATACGTATCAGTTATCGCATGGGATATATCGGTTGTCTTGCGTAGTGTATCATTGTTGTTCGAAACAAGGGGAAACATTGGAAATTGGTTGAATTTTTCAACAAAATTTCAGTGATTGATAAAAAAAAGAAGACATCAATATACACTTACAAATTAAAACATTACAAAAAACAGGTTCACATAATAGGTTTTCTTTGTATGGGGTCCTAGTATATGCGTTGTCTAACTAAATTGATGCAAGTATATTCAAAATCTATTCATATAATTTATAAATGTAAGAAGACATGTGGAAACACAAGTAATACATTCAAAAGCGAAAGAAGAATCACTAGATTATGTTACATACATGTTTGATTTTGATTTTTAAAAAATTTTCCGCAACTCGGTTCTTCTCCTCCAAATCTCGAAATCGAAGTGCCCAATCCGTGATTTTTCATGCCATGCAAAACATGAAAAATCATTGACTTATAACAATTTGACATTGATTTAACATGATTTACAAGAAAAAAATGATCGGAAAAAAAAAGCTCACCGGATCGAACACGTGGGATATATCTCACTACTTGTGTGTTTCGTATTGCACAGGTGGGATACAGGATATATCATGGGATATATCGGTTGATATCGTCGATATTTAAAACATTGACTGTGACTGTATGCGTTTAAAAAGAACTAAATGACCCTATGAGACTCTGTATGAGGGAAACTACGCAGTGCGTACCAAAATCCGGCAATGTAGTTGTTGAAATAAGGGAATAACAGAAAGTTATAGCAATGAATTGCTAACTTCCTTTTAATCAGAAATTTCAACAACTAATATCAAGAACTATGAGTTTCTAAATAGCTATATATATGATGAACTGGGTGCATGATGGACTCAAACAAACTAACCCTAAACATGTAATGTGTTCCCCTATAAGAACCCTAAGCTCTGATACCAAATTTGATGCAGGACATGAAATTCAAATATGATGTGCAAGATTTCAGGCTAAAGATCACGTTAGTTCAGAGACAATTATACAAATTCTATATCCCACACAAAAGTCCAAACATTCAATTAAGGGGAATCTATGCAGGTCCAGGCCTATACATGTTAGGGCTGGATAAAAAAAAAATTTATGAACCAAACGATACTCAAAGGGAAATAAAAATCATCCACACATGCATGACAATCAATTCCTAATCTAAGGAATTCACCAATTTCAAATCAAGGAACCCTAGGGTGAGAAAAGGGGCAAATAAATTAAGGATAATGCAATCTAGGGTTAAGGTTTATGAAAAATAGGTATGAGAGGGTAAAATAAGAGAAAACCTGAATCGGAAGACAATTCCTGTGTGCGGACAGCGGGTCAAGGCCTAGCGCACGTGCACACTAGCCTAGCGGCACATGTGAATGGGTCCCACACTCGGAAACTGATTACTTGGCCCTGGTCGGTCAGGGGTGGGCTCCAAACCCTCAAAGTTTCGGGGCGATCCGAGCTATGGGTTGTGCGCAGTGCTCCATTGAAGTTTCAACCCTCCTGCAGGGCCAGATTCTAGAAACTGGCTGTAGGGAGAAGATTCGCTGCAAAAACTGATGGATTCGAAGTGAGGATGGTTGGAGAAGGTGAGAGATATGGATGGAAGAGGGTAGGGGCGGATGGGAATAGATATGACTTCACACCACGGTAGTTAGCCCTTCAAAAAGAGAGGACTTCGCACCCACTTGAATTTTTCCACAACTTAGAAACTCAGAGATTTGAAAAAAAACTTGTAGGAATTTTTATTAAACTTCAATGAATCAAAAGAATGACTAGGGGTGATTATTTATAAGAAAAACCTATACCCCAAAACTCGCGCCATATGCGTAACCTATTACTTGGCGATGAAGTAAACCAAAATAAAAACTAATCAAAGAAATCTAAAGCATTCATAATATTCAAAATAACATAAATAATCAAAACCTAAAATATGAACTTAATCTGAGTAGTGAGCCCCGATCATGAGATCCCATGATGGGCTTTACTTGATTATCGGGCCCACTCCAAGGACCTAAAACTCCGTCTTCTAGCTAGAGGGCCCACCCTGGACGTTGTCATCAAGCTATATCGACGGTGGGGTCCTCCCTCTCGTTGTGTACATACGTAAGGGCGGTGTGCGTGCGCGTGTATGCGTGATGTACCCATCATTGACTAACCAGGAAAAAAAGATTTGGTAGGCTGCAAATGGGTGTATAATCTAAAATGCTAACTGGATGGTTCAATTGAAATATAACAAAGCCTATTTCGTGGCTAAAGAGTTCATTTGACAATATGTGATCATTTAGCAGATGTTTGCTCCATGGCTGATATGTTCAGACTAGAAAATAGTTGTCTAGACAACACAAAAACTGATTAATTAGACTTTCCTTTTCTTCCCCATCTTTTAAGTGTCCACTGATTCAAAATCACAATTTCAGAGTTCAGATAGTAGAAAGACTTTTATAACTCATCCCAGTTTTTGACACATTGTTGAACTTGTTGGACAATAATATAACTGTTTGTTTCAAGCTTTGTATGTTTATTTCTACTTTGCATCTTAGTAGATTTTTGCTTGTCATTACGAAATATGCAGCTTTTTCTATGCAAATTTTTGGCATTGTGGAATGTATTAATATGAATGGTACTCATTAGCTATGCTCCTTAGGTTTTGCAATTAAGTGATGGAAAGTGCTTGGCTTCACGACTTGTCATTGACGCAATGGGCAATTTCTCCCCTGTGGTGAAACAGGTTAGGTTTTGTTTAGCGTCTATGCATTATTAATTGCTTGTTAGATCGATGTATATATTAGCAAATAGGTATGTTCATATGATATGTACATGCGTATGATTGTTCTGCTTTACATTCATGTTTAGTCCTTTACATACCTTTTAAAAAAAAATAAAAAATAAATGCAAGGATAATAAGTGCATTGACTACAAATTTCAAAGTTTATTTTTTCATAGTTAGTGTCCTTTTTTTCTTAAAGTAGATGGTGTAAATCTTTCCAGACTCTCTTTAAAGTTTCAAACTTTTTTCACAAGGCTTTATCAAATTCTTTGACTTATTGTTGTGATGACTTAATGATCACTTTACTGAAAAAAAAAAAAAAAAACCTGAATATGAAGATGATTTATCTCCATAAAGTGCGGACATGGTGACCTGTAAGCATTCTTGATAAATGACTTTAGTATGCTTCATTGTTAATCTAGATAGATATTGGGTAATGTGAATTTAACTACTAGTTCTATGTGTAGATAAGATCTGGAAGAAAACCGGATGGTGCTTGCCTTGTTGTTGGTTCTTGTTCTCGTGGTTTCAAGGAGAACGTAAGAAGTGATGTCATTTTTAGTAATTCATCTGTGAAGAAAGTTGGAGGTTCGGAAGTGCAATGCTTTTGGGAGGTATGTTCTTTCATTTGGCATGCATTCAATGTCACGCCCCAAAATCTGGTACCCGGGTATATCTTACCCCAATCTCATACCCAAAGGCATGACTTATATATTGTATGTTTACCTTTCATAATTCGCATATACATTAACACGATTCCCATTCATAGGATATGACCATCCAAAACCTAAACAAATAAACATTAATTAAAGAAAGATAAAATATCCACGTCCCAACCATTAAAGATCGTCGCCAAATTCGTGTCTCAACACATGCCACTATCTTAATATCATACTACCAATTAATGTTTATTACAACTGATTTAGAAAGCGTTAAAGAAACTGTTCCTGAAATTTAAAATCCCAATAGGGTAAGTTGCGAAGCCTAGTGAGTAATCCTAACACAAGTTTTTAAAAAGTAACCTTACATAATCGGAAAAAACGTACTTATTAAAGAAAAACGTAACAACCATTTATGTAAAGCTTAAAAAAAAAGATATTAATAAACACGAATTTTCAAAGTACATTAAAAAAGTAGATATGAATGAATGAAATCAACATATGCCATGATCCACAATAGTAAGTGTAGTTTATCATTTTTAACACTAGGCTGGTTAGACAACACTCGTGTCTATATAAAATCTAGCCTGACAATGGGAACCTTTTGTATGACACGCTCACCCATCCAAAAGGCACTTGGCCTAGCAATGGGAACCTTTTGCTTGAAACACTCACTCATCCAAAGGACACTTGATGAGGGACTCATTTGTACGTTAGTTGGTCAGACTACTACCCTATCGAACCTAACAACATGAACCTTTTGCAATCTTGATATGCTCATCCCCCCAAAGGGCACGGTAGAAATTTCAAGAGTTACCAATTGGGTTTCTAGGATTTTCAACCCAAGGGTCTTGATCGCCCTACCTATTTACGCTTAGTGTTCGAGTTGTCGGTATTGCTACAAGTTTCACTGACTAAAGATAAAGATATATTATCGTTATCGCCGATAATATCGCCGATAACAGGAATTGCGAAAAAAAAATGACGAATAATGGGGAAAATGACGGAATTTTTCAGTAAAACTTCAGGGCATGCCTAAATACGCATATTTGCATATTTAGGAATTAAAAAAATTACAAAAAAAAATACATTAAATAATAAGTTTTCATTTAATGGGACCTAAAAAGCATATGTTGCCATAAGAAATCGCTCCAATTGTAATCAAAATGAGTTCATATAATACAAATGTAGTTAACATATAATAATTAGGATATGTAAAAGTTAATGAACTAAAAAAGTACACCTTTCTTGGGATATGGAATCTATATATTGGTGTACTTGGTGATTGATGGGTTGGATATGGCACTTGTTTGACATATTGATGCATCCATTCAATTTTCCAGATCATTTTATGGTATAAGCCCAAAAAATAGAGAGATCCAAATCTCAAGTGAACCATATCACAGGACAGTGTTGATTGAATGCACACCGTTAAAAACTTCTCAAGGGCTACAAATTTTGTATCAAACTAGTTTGTATAACCTAATTAACAGGTTGGATGTCAAATAAACATTACATTGAAGGTTTTTAATGGTGGACATTCAATTGCTACTATTTCTTGTGGTGTGGTCTACCTGAGAGTTATATATGCCTGATGTTTTAGATCAAGATCTAAAATGATCTGAAAAAATAGATGGACAACATGGATCAAATAAATACATCATGATTAGGCCCACATAACACCAACCACTAGCCATCTTGACAGTGGCAATGTCACTCGCCAAATCAAGTCCTCCAGGTGGTGTAAGGACTTTGTGCTACCCACCGTATCCCATGTGTTTTATGATGCTATGAATAACGAGGTGGTTACTAGAGAGTGTTCCGTGGGCCCACCATGATATATGCAAGAAATCAACTCCATTAATCCATTTCAGCATATCATTTTAGTTCATGGTCCAAAAAATGAGGTAGTTCCAAATCTCAAGTGGACCACATCAAAGGGAACAACAGCTATTAAATCCCACCATTAAATTGGAAGCACATTCCATTCCTTTAAAACTGGAAGCGGATTGGCTAGTGTACCACACACCAGCTATATAGCTGTTGCAGGTTCGTGTAGTGTGAAGACGTGCACTGACGCTGCTCGAGCTCCGAGTTGTACGAACAGTTCAAAGGAGATCAAAGTTACATGGGCCCCACAGTGATGTATTTATTATATCTACATCGTTCATCTATTTTTAGAGATCATTTTAGAGCATTATCCAAAAAATGAATCATGTCCAAAGATCATTTGGACCACACCACAAATAGTAGTGGAGATAATGATTTTCATTGTTAAAAAATTCGTAGGGCCCACCATAACGTTTATTTTCCATCCAATCTGTTCATAAGGTTACAAACACCTGAATGAAGAATAAAAACAAATTTCATATTGATCTAAAACTTCTGTGACCCCAAAAAGGGTTTCAATGGTAGACGTTCAATCTCCCACTGCTTTTTGCAGTGTGGTCCACTTGATAGTTAGATCTGTCTTATTTTTCATCTCAGGCCTTAAGAGAGCTCGCCAAATTGATGGACGGTTTTAATATAACAAATACCTTGTGATTAGACCCACAGAACTTGCTTACGTATACAGTAGCTATATAGCGGGTGTGAGAGGACACGGATTAGATGGATACTAACAAGTTGAGTAGCCAGTCGGCTACTGAAGTGACATCACCAAGTTATGTGGCCCCACTATGATGTATATGTTATATCCACACCGTCCGTCCATTTTTAGATATCATTTTAGGGTATGAATCAAATAAAAATCTGTTGTGGACCCCACCAAAGAAAACAGCGGGGAGAGTGATTCCCACCATTGAAACTATCCTAAGGCCCATCATAATGTTTATTTGAAATCCAACCTGTTCAAAAGTTAAAAAAGACATTAAATAAGGGAAAACACAAATATCAGCTTGATCTAAAACTTTTGTGGCCTTTAGAAGTTTTTAACAGTGGGTGTCACTGTCCCACTGTTTTCTGTGCTGGGGTCCACTGGAGCTTTGGATTTAACTCGTTCTTTGGATATTCCCCTAAAATGATCTCTCCAAATGGATGGAAGGTGTGGATGCAAAACATACATCATGGTGGTGCCCACACAACTTGCCGACGTCACTTCAGTAGCTAGTCTCGCGACTCAACCTGTGAGTATACTCAACCCGTCAGTAGCTAATCCCCTCTCGGACGCGAGAGAGATTTCGTTTTTACGAAATTCTCTCTTCTCTGAAAAATCGAAATCAATCTCATCTTCCGTAAAAAAATCTTTCCAGAAATTTATCTTTTTCTTTTTCAAATCCGAACCGAAATCTTCGTAAATCTCAGTGAAATCAAGTTGTCTTTCAAATCTCTTTCTTTGAAGAAAACAAAAGGGTTTTTAAAAGGGGTTTTCTTATCTCGGATAATTCAGAGCTATCAACAGCGATTTGCCCACTAAATCTAGCCGAAATCCACTTCCGCGGGTAGATCGGAAGAAAAAGAAGGTAAGAGATCTTTTTTGTATTTATTTCAAAAATTTTTCTTTTCAATAATAAGGAGAACGATAGTTATTTTTTCGATAAAATCGAAAATATCGCCGATGTTTCGTCGATATTTGGAAGAGAAACAAAAACTTGGGGTTTCGGTATCGCTGGTTCAACGACACCGACAATATCGCTGATATTATCGATTTCTCGTCGACAATTCAAACACTGTTTACGCTTTAGGGATTTTCAACCCAAAGGACTTGATCACCGCACCTATTTTATGGTCTCATAACTTATTAATCATCCCAATCATGAATGCATGAGATTTCCAAATACGATAGTTCACCGAAGATGCTTATTCTAAAATCATTCCACACACAATCATTCTTTTCTTGATCAACACCATATGACGTACGATGTATATGAATCCACCAATCATGACTTAGAAGTATTTAAATCATCATAAATAAATATTTTCATCACAAAAGTTTGAAAATAAAATAAATAAATTTAGGCAATAAATCAAATCTAGCAATCTGAAATTTTACATGATTACCCCTGAAATTCCAGAATTTTACATTATAGTGCAGGAATTCCTTGACCCGAAAAAACAATGCTGGAATTTCTTAACAATTACATAACGGCGCTGGAATTCATGTACAACTTAGTGCAGGTTCCTAGAATAAGTGCAGAATAGTGCATGTAATTCCTGGAAATTACGTAGAAGTCCCTGGAATTGCAGAAATTTACACAGTAGCGCAGAAATTTTGAATTTGCAGAAAAGTATGTAATAATGCTTGAAATCCGAAAGCAAAACAATTGGGAATATTTAATATATATATATATATATATATATATATATATATATATATATATATATATATATATATATATATTTGAAATTATTATATCAAAAAGAAAAATGAACCAAAGAGACCGTAATAAAAGTTCAATTAAGAGTTCTATATGAAGCATGGTATTTAATAAAAGCAAATAAAAAAATCCAACCAAATAACAAAGATATAATTAGATGACATCAATGACATATATATATAAATAAATAAATAACATCAATGAGAAAATACAAAAAAAGGGTGTGATAATTATATAAACAAATCCAAATAATAATAATTAAACAAATAAAACTAAAAAGAAAATCAAGTGAGAGATACTCACCTTTAACAAAAATTATTTTCCTTATATTTTTCTTCTCTTCCTCTCTTTATCTCTCTCTCTCTCTCTCACGTGAGCAACAAAGGAAGAAAAAAGATTCTCTCTCTCTCTCTCTCTCTCTCTCTCTCTCTCTCTCTCTCTCTCTCTCTCTCTCTCTCTCTCCCCCCTCACATTAACAAATACTCCTCTCACTTCTCATGTCACTTGGTGAAAAATATCCCTCTTATTTATAGTTTTCTTTTTTCCACATGTGCATAGATGCAACGTCTTACCTCAATTGTTCCATTTCCTTTTATTTTAATCACATTTTTTGTTTGTTTGTTTTAACAACATGTTGTCTAGTGCAAAGCTGTGCACACATGCCCCATGCATTGCACGTGTGCCACATGTGTGCCAAGGCATGTACCACATGTATGTGCGTGAGAGGTGTGTATGTCATGTGCCACATGTATGTGCGTGAGAGGTGTGTATGTCATGTGCATGGAAGATAAGATTGCTAGTGGGAGATCTATATTCATTACACGCGGCCCGACAAGTTTGAATCGAAGTACGGAATTCTCCATCCACCCGCCATCAACAGAGGGTGTTCGATTCCCATTATATGCGATGTGGGAAATAAGATTGATTCAACGAGATATGCCTTGCTTGCATTAAGATTTAAACTTGTTACTCGTTCTTCCGAAGTTGAATCCACACTTGATCTAGAACCGCCATGGTCAAAAAAGAAGAGGAAACTCACCTCTTCCCTGTTCTCAACCTACTAGAGGACCATCCTCGATAATCACAACCCGTAGAAGTAATGCCAACTGCCTACCTTTGGTGCATGTGTACATGACGAGTGTATGTGGTGTGTGGCTATGATGTATACAATGACGCAAGGATGGATGGAAAAATTGGTGTATAATTAGATGGATGGATAGATGTATGGTTAGATGGGTTTGTGTGTGATCGATGATTGGACTCCCAGATGTACTTATGGATTGAAGGTGAGATGGTCGAGTAGGATATGAGGATGGTTTAGATGAAAGGGTGATGAACAGTGGCTTCTAGAAGAGGTGATGTGCACACCTCTGGTATTGACCCCACATTAGGCATGTGGTCAGATAAATGGGTAGGATTGTGGGTGGCCACATGACCAACAAGATGGACGGTCAGTTCGGGGGTAGTATGGATGAATGGACAGATGTTCTAATGTTTTTCAGCATATGGACGGTTAGATGGGTGTATCATTGGATGGATGGTTAGATGCATGGTTGAATTTATTAGTTAATGGATGGTTGGATTTGAATATGTTCAAATCAATGGTTGAGATTGGATGGGTTAATCATATAGATCAATAGTAATATTGGATGAATTTGGTACATCGATCAACGATTATAATTGGTGGTCAAAATTAATTCGAATTATTACATCCAACTTTGTGAAAGTGTTAGAGGAATTAGTGTGTAGTGATTTAAGTATTGGTACCGAATAAGTTTAGGGAATGTTAAAAAAGACATTATTACACACTTATAACTTAAAAAATCACAGGAGGCAAGTACAAAAGTAAGTTCCTTTGTATAGGGGTATAAACCATGCACAATCTGACAGAAGTGATGCAACTATATTCAAAATCAGTTCATATAATTGTAAATCATAGAAGCATGTATCAAAACACTAATAATATATGTAAAAGCCAAGAAAGAAGTAAAAATATACCTATGCCCTCATTACACCTGTGCGGCCACATATAGTCACGTGGTAGCTCAAAGTCATCATTTTCATCTCGACGAGGGTGTCTGTAGTATTGCTTCTTCACAAATAGGCAATATTGTGCCCAAGTTATAGTAGAATGATACTAATTAAGATACTTTTTCACATATTGCTGATATTTATCCTCTTTGAACTGGATTAGTATGACCATTCGACGGTACTGCATAATTATCATGGTTGGATGATGTAGATATAGAGTTAGATACGGGTTGGGTATATATGCAACTCCTGAATACATTTGGCAATTGTTATACTCAATGTTTTCTGTGTCGTTATCGTGTAATGTATCACACCCTTGGGATATAGATACATATCGGCTATCGCATGGGATATATCGATTGTATCGTGTAATTTATCGCTGTCGTTGGAAAACATAGGGAAACATTGGGAAATTGGTCAAATTTTTCAATGAAACTTTAGGGATTGTTAAGAAAAGACAACAATACACACTTAGAAATTAAAAAAATCGCAACAAACGAGTGCACATAATAGGTTTTCTAGCAAAAGTTGTTTCCACCCTTCGGTGCGAGCATTGACGCTTGCAAATTGATCATTTTTGTTTGTAAGTGCCATAAGTAATTTTAAAACATGAAAACTTACTTTTAATGCAAAGGCCTGTATGCAACAACTCACATGGCATCATCTTTTTCGTCAACTCTCTTGCAGCTTCGCACCCTAACATGCTTGTGGCATCTTGAAAGGTGATAACTTGTTGATGGCATTTAATTTGTTAGTGTAATGCGTGGTAGGAACTTAGACAAGAATTAAATGCAACAATTTACCTCATTCTTGAAATGAGCTTTTCTTGGAGAATTGGGGAATAACTTCTCTTAGACTTCTTGCAATGCCCTCTTTAATTTGTTAACCCCACTTAGTCTATGACTGTAGTGGTACTTAGGGTTTAGGAAGTATGTTGAAACCTATCACGATGCACATATGCACTTATTAGTGTCAAGAAAATAACCATACATGTCTATATTATGCAAGCAATCAATAAAGTATTGCAATAAAAAAAATTAAATCTAATTACTTTGTAGCCTTATGAAGTAGGTGCTCGAGAATCCTTTTCCATTGGTCATCAATTATTGCATGCATCCATTAATACACATTTGAAGTCTTAGCCTTAATGGCATCTTTCATGTTCCACATGGACTCGTACATGGAACCCATTGATGGATATGTCTTGTCAACTATGGTCCTTTATGTATATGCACTCCGGAATACCTACCACACCCTGTATGCAGTACCAAAAAGAGTTGCTCATAACAAGCCCCTCAATCGTCGACATCGGTTTATTGCCTCTCTTATACCAATGCGCCTACTCTCTAGAAGTAAAAGACCCTCCGAGTCTCTGCTTGTGTTTTAAGAATCTTTCATAGGTGATGAAATTAGTGGTGAACTATGTCGCCTCGGGCCACCCTATATCGCCATGACACCTCTCACGCATCTTGACTAATAGCCAAGTCCTAAATGCATATGGAATTTGTAATTGCTCGGGGCGTTGGCAATCACACTCTTTGACTGCAGGCTTGTCCCCTAGCATCTCAAGCATCAAATCAATGAAATAGGATGCATACAGGGTCTAGTGCAGGTTGTATTCTTCATCAACTCCTTTTCGATGAATGCGCTCCCATTGTGACAAAGTGCACTACATTCTTCCTCACCTCCATCACATCCTCTATCAAACCATATATTTAACTTGTGTTTCTTAATATCATTCAACGTGTCAATGGACTTTAGAAATATGGTTCTCCCTTTACATCGATCATATAATTTATGGTGGACATCTTCATCGGCCTTGTCCATTCATCACACATTAGCATGACCCCATAAGTCTCCCATGACGGCCTCAACTCATCTATCTAATAATGCATCTCATCAACTTCATCGTCTAGGTGAGGCCCCATAATTTCGTGTGGTGTAGGTAACACTACACCCTCGCCTCCCACGTTGCACTTTAGTAATCAAATTCATCAAGTGTAGGCTCACTACTGCCTTGGCTGGCAAGTGGTCATAATTGAAAAACTTGGCCACGAATTTTCCTACCCTCTTTCTTACATCCCCTCCACTCCACAAATCCTTCAACTGCTCTTCTTCCCCCCTTCCTATATATCGTCAGATCTGAAGATGCATTCAACATGCCCAACTACTACTACATAGCATACTACCTACCCTCTCACCCCTCCTACTACCATCACCTCCCTTGACACTATCATGCGTACAACCTGGTTCATACTTACGTTTCAACCCAGATAAAAACTAGGTCACTTGAAACTCTTCACGCAGTTGACATAGCTTCTCTAAATTAGTAGTAAGAGGTTGATATTCAGATTCTCCCATATTCCTTTTGAGTTTGGAATAGTATTGACCAAGAGATTTATTACCTTGATTAAGCTCAAATATTTTTTCATATAGCTGAAATGTACAAGAGATGTTTTTGTCAGATGAATACATCACTTGCGTTACATCCCACACTTTCTTTGTTGTGTCCAAAAACATTACATTCCCATTGATGGACGGTTCCATGCTATTCCACAACCATATCATAATTTGGGCATTCTTTGGATCAATCGATCATAAAGTGCTAGAACTCTCTTCAGGTTTCTCCGTGGTCAAATATCTTAATTTTCCCTTAGTCGTTAGAAACACTTGGATAGACTTCGTTTGCTAGAGATAGTTTGTTATTTAATTTTAAATAGGGGTTATCCGGAACCCTAAAAAATCAAATAGATTTATGAATCTAGATTTCAGATCACTTTTCATCTGCATCCGAACAAGTGAAACAAAGAATACCACATCTCATGCAAACACGGACCTGGCACGATTGATGAACACCTCACTTGTATGCATCACACCACGCTTGGGAGAGAAATAAGCCCAAATTCCACGCTTTCCAACTGGCTACGGTTGAAGATGATCACAAACATTGCATCCAACAAAGGCAACCAACCTACATGCTTTTAATAACCACATAAGAGGTGAGATCACGTGGACTTCATTCACCTACTCACACATGGACCATTACAAAAGGCCCAACACAGAAAAAGAAAAGAAACCCTAGTTTTCTTAAAAGATTTTCAGCACAAGAGGGATGAAAAGTACCATAAGATAAAAGAGGGAGAAAGAAGTAGAGAATAGTAGGAAGGAAAGGTTAAATCAAGGACAAGGATGCTCTGATACCATGCATAAGTTTAGAGAAAGAGAGAGGAAAAGAAGAAAGAGAGAAGAGAAGGTTGGGAGAAGAGAGGGGACTAAAAAATTAGGGTTGACACCCCTGGTGTTTGTAGTATCGGTATCGTTACATGCATTGCTGGTTGAGGATACAGAAACATGTATCGCTGATTGAGGATACAGAAGCATGTATCAATTTCGTTGATATTATCGCTGATACTCGAAAATGTATTGCTGACTGAGGGAGCATTTGGGAAACACGAGAAAATGGTAGAATTTCTCAATGAAACTTTAGGAAATGCTAAAATACACATATTTGCATATTTAAGAATCAAATATTTGTAGAAAAAAGATGCATACATGATAAGTTTCTCTTTAATGGGGGTCTAAAAGCATGTAACACTGACTCAAGGAAACATAGGAGAAACATGGGAAATGGTGGAAATTTTCAATAATACTTCAAGAGATGCTAAAATACACATATATACATATTTAATAACCAAATAATAAAGAAAAAGACAAAAAAAGACGCATATTTGCATATTTAAGAATCAAATAATAAGTTTCCTTTTTATGGGGCCTAAAAGCATGTACTGTTGACTTAGGAAAACATTGGGGAAACATGGGGAAAATGGTGGATCCATCCATCCATCCATGCATGCACATACATACAAACACATGCATGATCCAGCCATCCATGCATGTGTGCATATCTGTGCCTCCATCCATCCATCCATCCATGCATGCACACATATGCACATACAACCATGCACCCATAAAAAAATTGAAATGAATTTTTTTTTAATAAACCGATTTTTGGCGATATCGATACATTGGTGATAAAAGTGATGCCTGGAATTTCACAGTAAAAAATATTGGCAATATCGATACATAGGCGATACAAGCAACACTTGGAATGTACACAGTCGAAAATAATGGCGATACCTTGGCAATACTTAGCGATATCTCACTGATACCTAGAATTTTTTATACTACCAGTGTTATCGGGATCGCCAAGCGAGAGATACAGATAATATCGGGGATACTTTGAACAATGATCCCTTGACAAGGTTCTATAGTCACTTTGGTCAGCCTATCGACCATGCCTAAAAGCAATATGATGTGGGTCGTATTTGTCTGTATCAAACCAAACCGGACTGTATCAACACAATATTTTCTAGCAAAAAAAATGTAGAGAGGCATAAGAAAAGAAAGAAAAAAAAAAAAAAAACGAAAACACAAGAATCTAGCAACGAGTTCCTCTCAACTTCAACTTGTCGAATCATGGTCAAACTCGTGTTTTAATTTCCAAAACAAGCTTACATCTAGTTCAAAAATGAGTTCCTAGCATTCCTTTATGCCTAAAATGAGGAAAATAGAAAAATGTGAAAAAAATGTACTCTTATAGTTGTAGTAGCATGACATATATATATATATATATATATATATATATATATATATATATATATATATATATATATATATTCTTCTGAAAGGCATAGTTGTAGTTGTATGATTTCAAACGTTTGATTTGATAGCTGACACCACATGGTTTTCTGAACACACCAATTATTTCACAGGCATTTCCTGCTGGTTCTGGTCCAACAGATCGAACTACTTACATGTTCACGTATGTTGATGTGCGACCGGGATGCCCAACTTTGGAACAATTATTAGAAGTCTATTGGAATTTGATGCCCGCTTATCAGGTTGATATTTGGAGACTCAATCCTTTAATTATAAGAGTAATCCTTTTTACATACATATATATGGGCACGCACGAACATGAACATGAACACATATACGAACACAAGCACATATCAAATGAATGGATTGGATGGCATATACACACCTTGCTGTGCATCACACAATCTGGAAGGTTTTGGTGGGTGGGCTTCCCTTACCAACTGTTCCCTTTGGTGTGGCCTACATCAGATTTGGATCGGGCTGATTTTTGGGATCTGGGCTAAAGAAGGGAGGGTGCACCGATGGTTGGACTGTTGGAGTGGATGTCCTGCATTCATCACGCTGGGCCCCATTTTTTCAACGTTACCATTAGTTACAGTGGTGTCAATGCTACCATAAGTTGCAGTAGTGTCAATACTGAACTATCATTCTCCACATGTATATATTATATTATATGTATAGGTTTTTGCTATGGTAGTAACAGTTACCATCATAGTTGTGGTCGTAATAGGCTTTCGGGGCCATGTGGTGTGCATACACATCCAATTGATCCATCAGGTGTGCCCTCAAAAATTGTGGGTGAAGCCCAAAAATCCCTAGCTGATTCGATCATCAGGTGGGACACTATAGAAAAACAACAGAAAAATGATAGAAAACCTACAAATTCAAGTGGTGGGGCTCACCTAATGGTTGGATGGCCTGATTTTTGGGGCGTCTCATCATATCATGGTGGGGTGCACCTGATGCATGGGTTTGTTGTTATATGCACATGTGACCACACAGATCTGGGATTTTTTATAGTGTCCAACCAATCCAAAAGGTTGGCCCACCATGAGAATCAGTTGGTGCAAAAATTAGCCCAGTCTACTCTCTAAGTGAGTCACACCTGCACTTTGTATTATCATATTGGCAGCTGTCCATTATTTCCAATAGTTGTTGTATTAGGCTGATTTTTGCTCTAGGTGATCTGCATTGCAGGGCCAACTTTTGGACAGGGTGGGTGTCTTGCACACATGATAGCTTAGAAGTTAGAACTCATCCTCTGGTTGGATGATCATGTATTGCCAATTGGTTGGACATGATCACTACTCCATTCCTCCCTCTCTTCTTACACACACAAACACAAATACTTGTTGAAGAGGATCCCATGCCACCTGTGTTTACCAAGTACTTTTTATGGGGGCTTGTGGAAATACCATAGCCGGACTTCCTCAAAGCTTCCTGAGTAGTACTCGTCGAAGAGGATCCCATGCTACCTGTGTTTTCATGGTTGCTTGGGCACTTTTGATGCTTATGATGCAACTTTTGTGATTCATTTTGGAATGAAGATTGAAGTTTTGAAATTACATGTTATTTTGTAATGCCATGACTTTGGGTGTTTGTGTTGTTGAAGTTACTCATAGATATGGTTAACTTGTAATAGCTGGATGTACTGATGATATTTGTGGAATGAAAGACATTTTCTTGCCTTTACTTGCTTTTCTTTTTATTTACCAATCAGGCCTTGTTATGTTGTAGTTGCCACATTTGATTGAATGCACAACTATGCGTAGTTCCATGAGATAGACCTTAGCCTATTCACACTACATTTGACTTCTTGTCATGACTTTAGTCACTTTATGTTGCTGGTTATAACACTTGGTTATGGAGGTGCGATGCGTAGTTGTGGTTATACAATGGGTTGCATACTTGTATTGTGGTGCGATGATGAAGCAACTTCTGATTCCACTGGCATTGAAGGTGACTGAGATAGTCGTGGACTTGACAACCACTGGCATCTTATCACAGGAGCTATCATCATCCTCCTCATCACCGTGACATGGAGGGATGAGCTCAAGAGGTCAATACTCTGATATGGTAATTGGGTATTGAAGACCTTAGTCCAGGAGGTCGTCAAGATGAACCTGCTACTTCTGCTTTTGGCCTTACAACGTGCAACTCGCCGACGTCACTAGACGACAATAATGGTGCACTTGGCCTTTAGAGCATGGTCATGCTTGCACTAGGCAGAGTGGTCAACTAGGTGTTGCAGGTTGTGGATGCGCCTTTTGTCGAGTAGTTGTTGGGGTTCATCATCATCATCGTCCTCTTCTTGTGGATCCAGTGCTTTAGAGGGAAGGGGCGACAGGTGAGTCCGAAGAGGAGGGAGGTGATGGAAGTGTCATTAACTGATACATATATGTGTTGGTTAGCAGTGACCGACGTTTCCTCCTCAAGTGTGATATCACCGTTGTCAATTAGCTTCTAGATGAGGTTCTTGAGGACATGGCAATCCTTAGCCTTGTGGCTGACGATGTAGTGATACTGACATAACTCAAGATCCTTCATTTGGTTGGCCTTTTAGGGCCGACGGACTTATGTCGTGTAATGGTGCCCTCGGTTACGAATTGCTCGAAAATCCGAATAAGATCCGTTATTGGGAAGGTGTATTCTCTTTGGGGCATGTCGTGTTTCTATCACTGGTTGTTCTTGCCTTCCTTGGTCCCCCATTGACATTGACCTTCACAGGCTTCTTGCTTTTGTCGACAACATTTGAGGCAGACGCCTTGTTCCGTTCTCCCCAAGGTTGGTCTAGCCGAGGTACCTCATTATGAGACAAGACTTTTACAATATCGTATGTCCGAGTGGTGAAGTCCTGGAATGTTGATATGTGCGAACCAGATGGTGCATAGGATATATGCCTAGGCATATGGAAGAAATGAAGTTGACCTACTGGGACTTAGGTGGTAAGTGTTGGTGGAATAGACCGAGGCCCCTAAAACGAGAGATGAACTATTGTGCTGACTCATCCCTCAGCTGCTTAGTTATTGTAAGATCAGCCAAACTAATCTCTTATAGTGACGAGAAGTTGGTTGGGAAGATCTCTTGCATTTGGTACCACATTTGCACGGAAGTTGGGGCCAAGTTGGCATACCACGTGAGTGCTTCCCCCATGAGAGGTGCCAAGGAGCCTAAGGTGGTATTGAGGTATGCAGGAGAGGTTGCCCATTGCTGTCAGGAAGTGAACCAGGTGTTGTTCGACTGATAAGGTGACATCGAACATCTAGAAGTCCAGACACTCAAAGTTACCGGAAAAACAAATGTATCCACTTCTTGTGAATATGGTGTCCTTAGTGTTCGCAATATCGATACTATCGGATGATATATCGGCCGATATTATTGGTATCGCAGTTCAGCGATACGAAACTCGTTAGAAGAAACTAAGAAAATTTGTATTGTGCGTAAATATTCCAAAAAAAATGGGAAAAAAAGAAGAAGAAGAGGGAAACTTTCAATAGGGTGGATTTCCGTACCTGTGCCTTGATTGGAACCTGCATTTGGTTGGCCATTCGAATCGAAGCTCGCCATTCGTAGGTTAGTGTAAAGAAAATCTCGATTCCCTTTTTTTCTTTCTTCGATTAGATTATTGCTTAAAAACGGAATTGATTTCGGAAGAAAATGTGAAAAAATCCAGAGAAATCTAGATATTTGGGAGTTCCGAAACCCTCTCTACAATAAAAAAAAGGCTTCCGAGCCCTTTTTTATCCAGCGCGGCTAGACGCAAATTTCATGGGAAAGCCGAAGTTTGTGATTTGGGATGCTAGGTGTGGCCCACCGTGATGTTTGTGAGAAATCCGCCATGTCAATCTGTTTTGCGAGCTTATTTTAGGACATGTGACTGAAAATGAGGTGGATCCAAAACTTAGGTGGGCCACACAAGAGGAAACTCTAAAGATTCGGTGACCACCGTTGAAACATTTTTATGGCCACAGAAGCTTCATATCGAGATAAGTTTTTCGTGTTTTCACTTCATCGCAAAGGGAATGACCTCATAAACAGTTTGGATGACATATAAATATTAAGGTGGAGCCCAGGAAAGTTTTAACGATAGAAAATTCTTTCCCCAGTTTCCCTCTCATTTGGTCCACTTGAGTTTTGGATCCACCTCATTTTTGATGGCTTGTCCTAAAACGAGCACGCAAAATGGATGGATGGGGTGGATTTTTGACAAACATCACAGTGGGCACCACCTAGTATCCCAGCGTAAATACCTCTTGGAAAAGCCTTTCGCAAGAAGATGCATGCTCAACTGCACAACTAGGCACATGCGCATCTTTGCACATGTGTCATGGGCCTCTAATCTGAACGGTCCATGTGATGCGGCATCCCATGAAACTCCCAAGGACCAAATTTCACCTTGATCTAAAACTCTGGTGGGCCATAGAAAAGAAAGATGCAAATCAAGGGAGGAAAATGTTTTCTTTTTCATGGCCCACCAAAGTCTTGGATCAAAGCACAAGTTGGGCCATAGGGGTTTCATGGGGTGCTGTTGGACCGTTTAGATTTTGGATACACATCACGTATGATGAGTTCTCAAAAAAGTTCTCATGATAACTCGTATGAACTGGTGCACAGCTAAGACTTTGGCTTCACGGGAAATCCGCATCCACGCGGATTGGGAGCCTGGAGATAGATGGTCCTGTCAGGGGCTGTGTAGGGCCCACCATGAGATATTTGTTTCATCCACACCGTCCATCCATTTTGATAAGTCATTTTAGGGCATGAACCCAAAATGTAGCCAGATATGAGGCTCAAGAGGTCCACATCCCAGGAAGTCGTGGTGGGATTGATATCCATCATTAAAGCTTTCATAGGGCCCATCATGATGTTTATTTGCCATCCAATCTGTTCATAGGGTCTATTAGACCTGGATGAAGGGAAAACATACATATTAGCTTGATCCAAGACTTATGTAGCCCCCAATTTTATTTTATTTTTTTATTATTTTTTTTAATGGTGGCCATTCAATGATCACTTTTTTGTGTGGTGTGGTCCACCTAAGATTTGGATTTGCTTCATTTTTTGGCCCATACCCTAAAATGATTTGTCAAAATAAATTAACGGTGTAAATACTTCATATTATGTCGAGGTGGCCCCACGGTCAAGGTCCCACTATATTATGTGCCTCCTATGTTTGAAACCAATGGAATTACCAGCACATCTCAACCTTATTTTATCAAGGGAACTCTGTAGGCTCCACAATAATGTATGTGTTATATCCACTCTGTGGGCCCACACAATCTGCCTCTTTTTTTGAGCCAATACCTATAAAAAAAAGTAAGGATGTTTAGGTGAGATGCAGACTCACTCGGGACAGTACAACCCTTAATGCGGGTCCAACTTAATGTATGTATTCTGTATCCGTGCCGTTCATCCATTTTTCAAAATCATTTTAGTGTATTATCCAAAAAATGAAGCACATCCAATTATCAAGTGGACCATAACAAAGGAAAAGTGGTGATTGACTATTAATGGGCGACAAAAGTTCTGGATCAATCATATTTGTTTTTTTCCTTTCATCCAGGCTTATGTGAACTTATTAACAGATTAGATGGGAAATAACACGACAAAAACATTAAGGTGAGCCCTAATGAGGTTTTAATGGTAGGGCCTTCAATCAATACTATTTCCTATTGTTTCCTATAGCATGGTCCACTAGATAATTGGATCTGTCTCATTTTTGGGATGGTGCCGTAAATTAAGGTGGCAAAACAGATGGACGGTGTGGATATACATATCTTAATACATTTATAAATGTTATGCATTATATTTGAATATAGTTGCCTTAGTTCAATCAGACAACGCATAACTTAGGATCCTATGCAAAGGAAACCTATTGTGTGCACTTTTTTTTTTTTTAATATATGTTATGATTTAAAAGTGTATATTAAGTTCTTTTTTAACATAACCTGAAGTTCCATTGAAAAATTCAATCATTTCCCCAATGTTTCTGCATGTTTCCAAAAAGTGCGATAAATTATGTGATACAAACGATATATCCCGTGTGATAACCGATATGTATCTGTATCCCAAGGGTGCGCGATACCGATATTTCGAACACTGGGTGTCCTAAAGATGAACTTCGGTTGAACCTCGTGTGTGATCTTGGTGGAGTAGGTCAACCAGTGTCCATCGTATGTCAGGTTGTGACACGACAAGGGGAGGTTGAGCAAATGCGTAGGACCCTGTTCGTGGAACCTGATGCCATGGCAGTTGGTTTCTTTGAGGCGGTTGTTTGTGATCAAATTGTCGTTCTGGGGGCTACTAAGGCACTTATGTTTTCATGGGTTATGGGAGGAGGGTTGGCTTGTTTGTTCATGAAGGTGATCTTAATCATGATCATGTCAAGTCTCTTTTTTATCTCGGCATTCTCTCTTATGAGGTATGCCGTTTGGTCCTTTCGTGAGGGAGGATCAGATTCTTTTGTCCCTTTCATCATAATAGAAACTGTCTATAAACGGGCAAAGGAGTTGGCTAGCAAAGCATCGGTAAAGGTTGGCATGAGTGTAGTCCGCCTGAAAGAGGAGGTCGAGCAGCTTGACCCAAATGATAACCCGGGGATTCACACGGTGAGATGTATGCTGCAAAGTTTCCAGAGGATAGCGATGGGAACACCTTTTTGGAGAGCGACCAAATGTTGTGGGATTGGTTAGGGCGCTTGTTAGGGCAAACACGGGCCCAATCCTCGACTAATAGGGCCCTTGGTGCATGGGGCATGTTGTTGAGGGTGAGCCAAACGGTGAGCATCAACAATAGTAGCTCCGCTCGTGGTGTTGATAGAAGTAGCAGGTTGCCTTCCATAACCAACTAATTGTCATCCAAAGGAGGCCAAGATAGGTCTAGAAAATGGTGTACGAACCTCGGCCGTTAATGATCCGAGGGAGGACCTTTGTAGGGGTATCTACGGAAGTCATGACCTTGGCCGTTATGTGGATTTAAACAAGTTATTGCAAGGATTTGTGTGAATTGAAGCTCCGTGGGCCATTTTCTGGAAAAATTTCAAAAAGAGTTGTGTGTGTGTGTGTGTGTGTGTGTGTGTGTGTATGTGTGTGTGTGTGTGTGTGTGTGTGTGTGTGTTATTCACGGTAGAACATATCAATCTACTTTTTACATATTATGGATGCAATTTTCAACTTTCTTTTATATTTTTTCTTTTTTAGACTATTTTCTACCGATTTAAAAAAATTAGGAAAAATCAATTTTTATTTTTTTTCAATCTCTTTCCGGTTTAATGATTAAAATACAATGTGTTATTCATAGTAGGACTATTTTCAGCCGATTTTCAAAAATTAGGAAATGTCAATTTGTTTTGTTTTGTTTTTTTTTTTTTTTTTAATATATATATATATATATATATATATATATATTTTAATGGTTGAATATGATGTGTTATTCATAATAGAACATATCAATGTGCTTTTGACAGATTATGGATGCGATTTTCTATATTTTTTGTTTTTTTTTGGGACTATTTTTGGCCGATTTTTAAAATTAGGAAAAATCATTTTTTTTTCAATCCTTTTCTAGTTTAGTGGTTGAATATGATGTGTTATTCATAGCAGACCATATCGATGTGCTTTTTACAGATTATTGTTGCGATTTTCTATTTTTTTTAAATTTTCGGACTATTTTCGACTGATTATTAAAAATTAGGAAAAATTAATTTTTTAATCCTTTTCTGGTTTAATGGTTGAATATGATGTGTTATTCATGGTAAAATATATCATGTGCTTTTTACTAATTATGTACATGATTTTTTTTTTGTAATATTTTTGGCTGATTTTCAAAATTTAGAGAAAAAAAAAATCAATCTTTTTCTGGTTTAATGGTTGAATATGATGTGCTATTCACAGTAGAACATAATAATGTTCTTTTTACATATTATATATGTGATTTTCTTTTTTCTTTTTTCTTTTTTTTTGTATTTTTTTGGACTATTTTTTGCTGATTTTTAAAAAATTAAGAAATTTTTTTTTTTTGGTTTGATGATTGAATAAAATGTGGTATTAATATAAGATCACATGATGTGCTTGAATGCCATTATTGATTCATTTTTTTAAAAAAAAAAATTATTTTTGGATTAGCGACTTTATGTGTCTATGTTCTTATTTTGGGCAGGTTTTGGAGTTTTGTCGGGTTTAGTACTTAATTTCTTCTTTATTGATTAAATTTTGAAGTTAGAACTTTATTTCATTAATCTATTTACATTTGGTTATAAGTTTCGAGATTTAATTAATTCATTTGCCTATAAAAACTGTATTTAGACTTAGAGAATATAGTAGATGATTATCTCATAGGCCATATCTAGCTAAAAAAATGTTTGGCCAACAAGGAAGTGGTGATATTGGATGGCAACATTGTCAGAGGATAGGTGGTAGTAGGCACAAATTGAATTGCAACTATTATGATAGACTTATAAGTGATGAAATTACGCGACTTAAACAACATTTGACATATCGAAAGGGTCAAGTTGCGGGATATACCCGAGTGCCAAAAGAGAATGATTTTGATGCAAACCAGTTTGGATGAGTCGAAGGGAAAACAAATTGTTGTGCAAAAGAAGAATGATGAGATTCTGAAAGCGGCCCGATAGGAGGTGTTTGGTTTTGAATATATGAGCATCGTGATGAAGATATTATTGATTCTGATGAAGATTCAAATCAGGAAGTAACTATAGTTAGGATAGAGAGCTTGCGCATTGTTCGTAAAGAGGAAGAACGTCGGCGCATGTTTAGTGCGAGGGGGTGTATACGTGATACATGGGGGGCACAGTGGGAGTGCGACTTCATCTGCAAGTGGGGGTAGGTTGGGTGGATTACGACGTATGTTTGGCAGCCGACGGGAGACATCTTCACGTGATTCCCCTATGGATGTAGATGTTGCAGTAAACGAGCCCATGAGACCCTCTGTCGATTTGATCTTGTTTAGGAAAGAATCAACTCAACAAAAGAAGATAAAACAAATGTGGAATAGTACTTCCATTAAAAAGCTTGGTAGGGTAGTAATAAAGTATTATTCATGCCAACATACCCCCAAATGTGGCCAATTCTCCGTATTGGAAGGTGGTAATTGGTGCAGCGCCAGAAGTAGGAGATTGAATTAAAGCTCCCACAACTAGGGAGATCAGGGGGAAATGGATAGATGTAGAGTATGCAGATGTGAAAGCATGTGTAGCCAGTGTTCAAGTTGTCGACAAGATGTCGATAATATTGGTGTCGCTAGTCTAGTGATACTGTAACCTCAATTTTTTGTTTCTCTCCCGATTATCAGCAAAAAATTTGGAGATATTGTCGATAATTTTGGATTATCGCCAAGAATATCGACCATAGCCACCAACCACGTAACTTATCAATGGAAAACTGTAGCCAACAATCTATTTTTTCGATAAATAGGAAAAAATAAGGAAAAAAATTGAAAAATCGCTTCGATTTTGTTGTTTTTGTACATACGTGAGAGTGATCGCGTACCTGGTTAATCGGAACTCACAACTCGGAAGAATGCCTTTAGTCGATCTTCGAACATTGCAAAGAGGTAAGAAAAATCTCAAAATTTCCTTTCCTTTTTCGATTGGAAGCTTGAAATTTCGGCGAAAAATCAGTGATTTTGGGAATTTCCTCGTGATTTGGGAATGATATTGGGTTTCAAAACCCTCCCTCAAAAACCCCCTTTCTTCGGCAAGAATCCTTCGCGAATGAAATTTCAGGGTTTTCTTCTTCTTTTTTTCTTTTCTTTTTTCCTTTTTTTAATTTGAGGCTTGACGATATAGGGACGCAGATTAAGCTATGGACGGCTTCAGCGACGGAAGCGGATTGGTTGGTGTGCCTCACACCAGCTATATAGCTGCTATATTGACGTCAGCAAGTTTTGTGGGTCTGATCATGAGGTATGTGTTATATCCAAACTGTCCATCCATTTGGGGAGCTCTTCTTAAGGCTTGAGACGAAAAATAAGACAGATCTAATTATCAAGTGGACCACACTGCAAAAAGGAATGGGGGGAGTGAACGTCTACCATTGAAACCCTTTTTGGGGTCACAAAAGTTTTGGATCAATATGAAATTTGTTTTTCCTCTTCATTCAAGTCTTTGTGACCTTATGAACAGATTGGATGGAGAATAAACGTTATGGTGGGCCCTACAAATTTTTTTAATGGTGAAAATCATTATCTCCGCCGCTAGTTATGGTGTTGTCTAGATGATCTTTGGATATGATTCGTTTTTTGGATAATGCTCTAAAGTGATCTCTAAAAATAGATGAACGGTGTAGATATAATAAATACATCACCGTGGGCCCATAAAACTTTGATCTCTTTTGAACCATTCGTACAACTTGGAGCTTGAGGAGCGTTAGTGCTCATCTTCGCACGACACGTACCTGCAACAACTATATAGCTGGTGTGTGGTACACCAACCAATCCGCTTCCTTCAGCAAGGATCTCATACTGAAGGACGTCACCAAGTTCTGTGGACCCCACTGTATACACACACACACACCCCACCACAGAAAACAATGGGGACAGTGACACGCATCATTGAAACCTTCCTAGAGCCCACCATTATGTTTATTTGAGATCCAACTTGTTCATAGGTTCACACAGACATGGAATAATGGAAAAACATAAATATCAACTTGATCGAAAGCTTCTGTGGCTCCCATTAACTTTTTAATGGTAGGCGTTCAATCCCCACTGTTTTCTTTAGTGGGGTCCACTTGAGCTTTGCATTTGCCTCAATTCTTTGGCTCATGCCATAAAATGATCTTGCCAAATGGATAGATGGCATGGATATTACACATATATCATGGTGGGGTCCACAAAACTTGGTGACGTCCCTAGCTAATTCTTGTCAAGCCTATAACGGCTTCTTTGTTGCGTACCGAGTAACTCGTACACAATATCGTACTAAGTAAACTCTCTTGGGCCCACCATGACTATATGTGGCTTATCCATGCCATCCATCCATTTTCTAGGTCATTTTAGGGGTTAATCCCAAAATTGAAGCATATCCAAAGCTTGAGTGGACCACACAAAAGGAAACAGTGGGAATAACGATTCCACCGTTAAAACCTTTTTAGGGGGCACAATGATGTTTATTTGTCATCAATACTGTATATAAGATCATACAACCATGGATGAAGGTAAAACATAAAAAATCAGCTTGATCTAAAACTTATGTGGCCTCTAAGAATTTTTCAACGGTATATGTTCAATTCACATTGTTTCCTATGGTGTGGTCCACTTGAGGTTTCAATATGCTTCATTTTTTACATGAATACCTAAAATTATATGGTAAAATGGATGGACGAAGTGGATAAAGTGCATAAGTCACCGTGGGCCCCCTAGAGTTTCCTTAATATGCTCAACCCCAATCTGTGTGTTCATGATGATGTCGCGTGTGCGACTTGGCTTGGTGCTCTGTGGGGGCCACTGTAATGTCTTCCTACCGTCCAAACTCTTGATTGGGTCACACTGACCTGGATGAATCGAAAACACAATTATCATCTTGATTAAAAACTTTCATGGCCCGTAAAATGTTTTTAATGGTGGGATTTAATCACTACTGTTTCCTTTAGTGTGGTCCAGTGGAGATTTGGATCTTCCTCATTTTTGGGGACCACGTACTAAAATGATGTTTTGAAATGGGTGAATGGAGTGGATTTGTCACAATGATAAAATTGGGCCCTACGCAGTAAGAGTAACATGGTGTTACTTGGGTAACACGGGAGTGGCTTCGGTGGATCCCCAAATCCACTAGGTGCATGGGACCCCTGACTGCGGGGCCACCTTGATTACGTGACTAAATCTATGCTGTCCATCTATATTGAAAATTAAATTTAGGGCATGATCCAAAACTTGAAACATGTCCAAATTTCAGATGGACCATAGTACGAGCAGAGGATGGCCTGGTAACAATACTGTCAACGTGTTGGGCAACAGTACCACGCTCCAACTGCAACGAGATCCAGATGATGACTACGAGCCACCTCGTCACTCCATATGGGATGAAATATGGCCAGAAAAGTGTACTTTTTGAATTCATTTATTATTACATGTATTAATTATTGTATGCTAGTTGCATTTTTACCGTATAAACTCATTTTGTTTATTATTGGAGTGATTTTATGACAACACATGCTTTTGGGGTCTCATTAAATGAAAACTTATTATTTAACGCATTCTTTTTACATTTTTTAAAATTAAAATTCCTGAATATGCAAATATGTGTATTTAGGCATGTCCTGAAGTTTCACTAAAAAATTCCGTTGTTTTTCCCATATTTCTTACTTTTTCCTTGCATTTCCGGTTATCGGCGATATTATCGACGATAACGATATTATATCTTTATCTCCAGCCAACGAAACTTGAAGCGATACCAACAACTCGAACACTATGTGTAGCTACGTTCAAACCCATATGGTAGGCCAGAGGATGCACAATCATGTGCGATGGTTAGACTGACACAACCAGACGCAAGATGATTAACTTCATAGTGTACTGCCACTTGAGAATGGTGTACCATAAGTCAATTGATGCATCAGATGAAATGAAAAATGTTACATATATTTTTTTCCTAATGGATAAAGTAGTGGATGAGATTGGAGAGGAGAATGTGGTGCAGATTGTGACAGATAATGAAGCAATATATAGACCTGCAAGACAAAAGTTGATGATTAAGAGACCATATATTTTGGTCACCATGTGTTGCTCATTGTATTGATCTTATATTGGGACGAAGAAGTGTTAAGGAAATGATCGAAAGGGCAAAAGAAGTGACGGTATTTGTTTACCACCATAATCAAGTAGTCGGTATAATGGAGGGGTTCACGAAGGGATGAGAGTTGCTTAAGCCTGCGGCGACTAGATTTGCAACTAACTTTATAGCCTTGGAGTGTTTGTACCAATATAGGGGAGAGTTGAGTGAGATGTTCGCTTCTCGAGATTGGCTCAATACAAAATATGAGAAAGAGACATCAGGAACACCGGTTGAGGTTGTGAGGACTATAAGGGACAACAAATATTGGAAGAACGTCTAGAAGATCCTAAAGGTGGAACCACTAATGAGGGTACTTCGTCTTGTTGAAACCAACGAAGCACCTAGCATGGGCTTCCTTTACGATGCCATGTATAAGGCGAAGAAGGCAATTAAACGTCGTAGTACAAGCTGGGAGTCTTATTGAAAGATGATTGACAAGAGAACTCCATGATCTTCATGCTATGGGTTACAATCTAAATCCTAGGTAGAGATATGCCAAATCATTTTTTGCGGATGATGAGGTTCATGTTGAGCTAAAGAATGTGATAAGGAGATTAAAGCCTGACTTAGATATTCAAATAAGGGCGTTGAATGAATTAGATACAGTTGGAAATTGTCAGGGTAGCTTTGGAGATGCTCTTGCACAACATGCATTAAATACATTGCAATTGGCCAAATGGTAGATGCATTTTGGAGAAAGTGAGAATGCTCTTTTAAAAATTGCAGTAAAAGTTTTGATCCGGACAACATATTCCTCTAAATGTGAAAGGAACTAGAGTTGTTTTGCACTTATTCATTCGAAGAATAGAAATAGATTGCAAACTAGGAGGTTGGATCGACTTGTCTTCATGCATTAATGTGAGGCTAAGAATATGACGACATCATAGGAGCATTACAACAGTTGCCGGTAACACAGACTTCTCTCTAATAAACTTGGACAATATTTATGATGAGGACGACCCGCTTCTACCTTGGTTGGAAGCAATGTTTTAAATATCAACGATATTAGCTTATATATCCAACAATATATCTCATATCCCACTTGTGCGATACAAAACGCACAAGTGGTGTCGATGTATCCCACCTATTCGATTCGGTGAGCATTTTCAATTTTTGATCTATATTTTTGCTGTAAATCATGTTAAACCAGTGTCAAACGGTTACAAATCTATGATTATTCATGTTTTCCATGAAATATCATTGTAACTTTGATTTCGAGATTTGGGGGAGATGGGTCAAGTTGAGGAAAATTAAGAAAAATCTAAATTTCTCAATTTCTCACAAATCAGTTGCAATCTTTGTATCCAAACACAAAATTAAACATGTATGTAACCTAATCTAGTGATTTTTCTTTTTCTTTTGAATGTGTTGCTTGGGTTTCCATACATTTTTTCTTACGTTTATAAATTATATGAATAGACTTTGAATAAAATTATATGATGTGCACTTTTTTTTTCTTTTTTCTTTTTGTAATGTTTTGATTTCTAAGTGTGTGTTAATGTCTTTTTCAACTATCCCTGATGTTTCATTGAAAAATTCAACTAATTTCCCAATGTTCTAATGTTTCCCAACATCAACGATAAATTACACAGTACAACCGATATTTCTCATGTGATAACCGATATGTATCCGCATCCCAAGGGTGTGATACATTACGCGATAACGATTTTTAAAGCATTGGTTGGAAGTAAGGGAAAAACATATAGAAGAGGATAAGGAAGACTTGGAAGTGGATGACCTAATAATATGTATGACGCGGCAAGAGAGTTGTGTAGTTGTGTTGGACCCAGAAAGGGGTAAATTTCATGCAAATTCCGGCCCAAGGGAAGAGTGAGCAATAGTTGCATCGAGACGGAGATGGATGATCATGATGGTAGTGGTGATGACGCACATAATGTTGGTCCCACTTCTGGTGTTGCTCAACACACCAAATAGCCGTCGACAAATTGCGAGGCCGATGAGCATCGACGGGGTATGCAAGGTCCGAGACAGCCAGCAGGAGGAGGTTGGCTCCAGTGGTGCACTGGGAGGTCTGGAACATCCACAGACTTTCCGTCCCGGGCATTATGGGTATTCTTACGACCAATGGGATTATACGGAGCATGTTCTGTCACATTTAAGTTGGAGTATTCCTAATCCACATGTTTCATATGATTACAGATATCCATATTCAAATCCAAGTTATTTATCATAGATCTATTCTCAATCTTAACAACCCGAGTACGGGCACTTGTATGGTTATTCGACGAGCACTGGTGGATATCCTTTCTCGGGGATGGAGTTATTGCCTAATTAGGATCTGTCATCCTCTAGTTTTGTTGGCATGGTCTTTCCCTTTGGTACTGGATATTATGGATATGCAACACCCATTCCACAGCCGTAGCCTAGTGATGACGAGGACATGGAGGTCGAGCAAGCACAACAAAGCAGATTTTCATTTTGGTGGTGACTCGGGAATTTTATTAAGGTGAGTATATTTTTTTAAAACATTATTTACATTTAAGGTAAGTATTTTTATACCCATTACCCACACGTTCACCAAGCAAGCACACACGACACTGCAGAACTTCTGCTTAAAATAATTCTCATGACAACCAATTAAGTAATCCTTAATCGAATTGCAATGGAGTAAATCAGACACTTATTTATTTATTTTTAATATCGCGAGGATGATAGGAGATGAATCACAAGATAAGAGAAGTGTTTGACATGTTAAGGACTTTAAATAGAATGAACATTGTAATTTATACAAGTCCTCGGGTATGTAATATAGAGTAAATTATGGAAAATAATAGCAAACACCTACACATGTGAGATATTTTGATATTACTTTCATTCTAATATATCTATTATTGGTATTAGTAATTAGATAGTTAGAAAATTAAATTTATGAGTTTTGCAGTCAATTCTAGGTTGTTAGGTTCATAAATTTATCGGACAGCCTGATTCAACTTTCTCACCCAAGAGTGGACCGTTACACCACCATAAACGTGTTCAAAATTACAAATGAATGCATATTTAGAATATTTAAAAATTTCTAGATTTAATGGATAAATTTTTGGATTCTTTTACATTATTTATTTATTTATTTATTATTTTTTACCATTATAGGGGCTGTAATGGTAACGGTAACGGTGGGCACCATTACTCCCACTGTTACCGCCATGGAACACCTTGGTAGGAAGGCCTTGGCTTGAACAGTAGTGAGAGTGAGTGGCACGAGCGGGCCGCTTAGCAAAGAAATCATAAAACCTTCCATGGGGAAGAAGAAGAGAAATGCCTTAGGAATGATGTAGGCCACTTATTGCAAGTGTGATGAGACTCTTGCAAACCATAATAACAAGTACCTTTTTTAGGGTAGAAGAGGTAAGTAGGCCATTTATACATGTGTGCAATATGTTCTCCTTGGTTTTTGCTTTAAAGAAGAATGTTCCGTCAAGAGTCACCATTTTGCACTAATTGTGGTGCCAAAAATGCCCCTCGATGATTGGTATTTGTGGTGCATAAGGTGCAAATGGGGAGAAGAGAATAAGAGATTTTGGGTTCGATCTCTATTAGAGTTGCCATTTTTGTTCATAATGTAGACATCTATATGAATAGGTTCAAACTTAGGATTAGCAATTGTCAATAATTCAAAATTCATTTTCTTCTCAATACTCTTTTTTATGCGTCAGCATCTGTGGAACACACAAATTGAAAATAATCCAGGGACAATTCCAGTCACAAACAACACATCTTGGCATAATAATTAGACACCAATCTTCCTATCTTAAATGACTAATCTCCTTATATTATAAATGCATGCCATATTCTTTTAATAGGATACAACTGACAAGCCGTTAACCAAATCTCACGTGCGGTGGATAGCCAAAAAAGACCTTCACCAACCTTTGGTTCCATAGAATTTAAGAGTTGGGACATAACCAAAAAATTGTTTGATTTCCATTCATCGTACGAGAGATTGGTCCTAGGTAGTTTCGATATACTGCCATCTATATATCCCAACTTTTGTTTTCCTCTAACAAATATCTCATTAGCTTTTGACCGCTGAAGATAATTGCTAGATTTAAGTCTGTGTTGTAGTCTTTAATACTGGGATTCTCATAATGAATAACTAACCTATCCATTTTGTTGTTGATGGGATTAACAATCTCAGATGTGGAAGATGAAGCCATAGTAAATCTCAAACAAATAGAAGAATAATAACTAACAAGGTGTTACACCAATCAACACCAAGTCACTACAATAATCAGGTATAGCTAGAAGTATGACAAGCAAGGCTTTAAAAAAAAATTCCAAAAGAGCTCCAAGTAAATCCATAAGAAGTAGAGAATGGGATCCAAAAGTGCTTCAAGTCAATCCGCAAAAGGAAGAGAAAGGGATCTTTTGACTAACAAAGCTTGATGGTATTCACAAATCTATTGATTTTTAGATTTTCGAAGCATTTTTTTAACAATTTTTCTCAAAAAATTGGTTGTGGCAGACAAATTTTGCTGGATATACAGGTTTGGATAGATTCTCTTCAAAGGTTTCTTCAAGTTTTTCTTAGAAATGGTTTGCATTGGCTTGCTTGAATTTCCTGGTAGGGGAGCGTTTTCGAGTCCTTCATGGTCGACCTTAAGGTTGAGAAGCCAACTTTGCAGCTTCAGATGGCGGAGATTCTCAAACTACTATTATGGAGACGATACCTTACACAACTTAACATATTGTTCTATTAGTTGGTGATGTAGTTCATTTCTCAAAAAACAAGTATGATGCCTTGTTCAAGGATGCCACTCAGAATAAGGTCTTCTCATCTACTTCATTGCCTGAGACAAGTAATTGATGCAGGACACATGATTTAATGCTATCATGCAACGTGGAGATTATGAAAGAGTCCATAAAGTAATTCAATTAACAAAAAATGTTAACCCACCAAGTAATTAAGAGTAAGCAATAGGAAATAAAATCTGATTTAATCTAAATCACATACCTTCACGCTAAGAAATCATGTAAATCAATTAAAATTAAGCCCGATGGAAGGATTAAACTTCCAATTTATTATAGGAACGGTCTACACTCAAGGGATAGATTTGTAGGTTTTATGATTAGCGTTAGAAGGGGAAAATCTGGAATTTGAAAAATTAGGGTTCATGGGAATTGAGGATTATGGAATTAGGATTTTTTAGAAATTGGATAAAATAGGAAATTGTAGATCTAGAGTTTAGAAGGTTGTAATGGAAGGGAAAAGAGGAAGACGAGAGAAGAAAAAGAAGAATACCTTTCGAAGAAGAGAAAGAGGAAGAATGTACCATGGGAAATCCACCACCAAACAAGCTTCTACCTTTCTACAGTTTAATTGAAATGGAGGGCTTATCACAAAACCCTAGAAAATAAGGAGGAAAATTCCTTCACACAAGAGAGCTTCTTTATTCTTTTTTTAAAAAATAAAAATAAAAAATTTCTTATCAAATCTCTACTAGTGTTGGAACTCCACCCACCCACCCATTCCCCTTTGCTTTTATAATTAAAAATTCGAAATTAAAAATACATCATAATTACAACTATGCCACTCACTTAAGTGAAGTGGCCCATCATTGAAAATAAGAAAACTAAAATATTTATTATCAATCTCAGTCGTCAAATAACTCTTAAAAATAACAAAAAACATAACGAAAGCAAGATCAGAGTCCAAGGGGTCCAGATCTAAAAGACTTTGTGGCCCGATAGCCTGATCAACAAGATCCAATAGTCGGTTTCACACGAAATAGAAATCTTATGACTAAAATGGTCTCCTAAGCAGCCCACATGCATCATCCCAAAGTGGGGTCTTCAAAATGGTTCGGCGTGCCCCATTTGGAACTCGTCTCCCATCCACAAAAAAAGCTGCGCTGATGTGGGTGATCATCTCCGTCTCTAATACACCCGAGTAGGTTCTTTGATGTCCCCATCAGTAATACTATCACTGCTCTTCACAGTGTTTCTTGTCAAGTCATTGGGCAATTGATTTAGGGGCTACTGATCCTATGACAAGTATGTTTGTTTCTTTTTCTTCATTTAATGCTAATTCAAATTTAGGTCATGTGAAATTAGCAAATAGTACCCTAACACCTATTGGGGGTAAGGGTATTGTTTCCTTTTCTCTGTCATTCTCCTTGTCATCTGTTTTATTGGTTTTTAATATTGCATCTAATTTGTAATCTATTCGTTAGATTACTAAAGACTAAAGGCCCACAACCCAGAGGCTTCACAAGGTCACATGCAAATGTCTACACAACAAAATATCTTTTGTTTGTTGGTTTTTAATGTTACAATGCCGTTAATTATTTAGGAATCCATTCGCAAAAGGATGTGCTAGATATGCACCCAAAACATGTCATGCCAAAGGCTTTCATTAATATTTGGGAACAAGTTACATTTCATGTTGTGGTCTAGCACATGCCCGTAATTACATCCCTGGAGAAAACCCTTGATTAAAAGATAAAATTAGAGTGAACTACCCTATTACATGGTACAAGATAACATAATAAACCTTAATCTATGGTCCTTTGTCTTCAGTGTTCAGGTCATCAATTAGACAGGAGACTTGCGACAGCCTTAGTGTACACAAGCTTGGATTAGTCTAGCAATGCCATGGGTTTCACATGCCAGAGAAGAAGTAGATATCAAACCTTTGCGATGTTTTGCCCCTGGTATAGTTGATGCAGTAGGTTTGTGCCTTGGCATGAGAGTTGGCCTAGGAGAGAGGCTGGTCTCTAGTTATCGTGCCTGTGGTCCTTTGACAGGGGCTGAGGAAGTGCTCTGCACCTCGATGTAGATGCTGTAATAGGTCTGCGCCTGGGCGTAAAGTCCTATCATTTGTGAACTTGGCACATGGTGCTATGGTTTCCCCCAAGGGACCCAGCGCATGACACAAAGCCCTCCTAGTGGAAGATGGGAGTGTTTAGGCATGTGAGGCTCACCTTGATGAGAGTTTGCATCTAGAGTCCTTTAACCTTCATTATTAGTCTTAACGGATTTGAATTATGTTCCTTCAAACTGAGTGCAAGGGGTATTATAGACCTATGGGTATTGAATTTCTTGCCAAAGAGGCGGTAGACACGTGATTGGATGCTAGATCCGTCGGCTGGATGCTAGATCCTCCTCGCGATTGGATGCTAGATCCATCAACTGGGGCTTTAGCGCCTGCCTTAGTAACATTTTGTGTTAACACATAAGGTTGCGGGCTGTATTTCATCCACTTTGTATTGCTTATGATTCAAAAGTATGTCCAACCCCTATGCTTCTGCTTCTCCTTTTTCTGCTCCTTCTCGTCTTCTTCTTCTTCTTCTTCTTCTTCTGTTTCTTCTCCTTTCTCCTCTTCCTCCTCTCCTGATATTTTGCGATATATTGCTGATGCAGTGATTTATCACGAGATATTGACAATATATTGACCGATACAGGGGAATTTTGCAATTCCCCCCATGTCTTGTACATAGGATTGGCCGATATTATCGATACCGCAAACACATTGTGGTCCACATGAATTGTGGAATGGCCTAATTTTCTGGGGTTCCCTTCATCCTGGTGAGACACATCAGATGTGTGGATTGGATGGCATCTTCACTACCTGATGAGCTTCACAAGGTCCTCAAATTTCTGTGTTGGGTGTCCCCCTCTCAATTTATTGTCAATTGTTCCCTGTCGTGTGGCCACCTGAGTTTTCAATCAGGCTGATTTTTGGGCTCAGGACTAAACATTGGACAGGTTGGATGGCACACAAACATCACAGTGCACCCCACACAACTCGAATGTATTTTAGCTTCCCATACAATTGGCCCTATTGGAAAATTTTCCATATTATGTCTATATATAATGTATGCATGTCTATATAGTGCTTTGCTAAGCCCGCACATGTCATGGGTGATAAAGCTCATGTGCATATCATGCATGTGCCAGCATGACAGGATGGGTCCAAGATCCAAGCTATCCATCTGAGAGGAACCACTATATTCAATCCCTAGCCGAAAATCAGGTTGATGCACTGTTCAGGCGGGCTTCAATTGTATGGCTCTGAAAAACCAGGCTAAAGTTTTCTAAAATTCTACCCATTTCTAAAAGTTGGGGCCCACATGCTGAGTGGACCAGATCTATTTTTGGGAAAACATGCAAGGCTGGGCCACAGAAATTTCATTAAAAACAGTCTTTAAAAAGGAATGGTACACCCAGGACCACAGAAATATAAACACATCTTGACATAAAAATATGATACCTCAAGCATTATCTCAACAATCTATTCATGCAAAACTGGCTTCTCAATGTCGTTGCCTGTCAGCTCTCTTCTTCTGCCATCTATTCGTGTGAAAATTTTGGCATTAAAATCTGCTTTTCTTTGAGAAAAACACTCAAGGTATGCCTTAGTTTCATCATGCAACCATCAAGAGGCTGTTGGCATCCTACTCATGCATGTGATCTTTGGAAATGCATCCACTGAACAACAGACAGAAATCACCGTCATCATCATTGCCTTGTCCCTGCTATTTGTGGTAACTGGAACAGCCTTTCTATGAAGATCTAGGAAAAGTTTCTGACATCTGGTTTAAAAATCTCTTGCATTTACCAAAAAAAGAAAATTCTTGTGCATTTTGTTATGACAACTTGTCTCCATGGAATCATTACTTGTTTCTGAAAGATTTTTTCAATACAGCTATTAATGCACTAATCTACTTCAAGTATAAAGTCTTAAATCATTTGGTATTTATACTTCCAAAACTAGCAGCGAATGTAGTTATAGTTGGAAGGTTCATTTTTCAGCAGACATTTCGTACTGATTAGAGCAATTGCATGTCTTTATTTTTTGTAGGATGTCTTGTTTGATGATCTGGAAATACTGAGAGTTATCTTTGGCATATTTCCTACATATCGTGATAGGTAAAAGACGTAATAGCTACATGTATTGAACTTTCTTTACTAATAGTCACTGTTTTGTGAAGCAATGTGAAACCTGTTAATGGATGTGGATGTGGGCTGTACACTAGGCTCACTTAGATTTATTTCTATGCTTGCTCTTTTGTTTATAGTGGTTCAGGACATGATGGGTATTTTTGCTTTTGTGATTAAGGTCACTTTTGTCATTATCAGAAATTTCATTATATAACGAGGGATTGTGGGGGCGTTTGGAGTATCCCCAATATTATCAAAATATCCCCGATATTATCTATATCTACGGCTCGGCAATTCTGATAACACTAGTAGTATAAAAAATTCCAGGTATTGGCGATATATTGCTAGGTATTGCCAATGTGTCGCCAATATTTTCAACTACGTAAATTCTAAATGTCACTAGTATCACCAATATTTTCTAATGTGTAAATTTCAGGTGTTGCTTTTATTGCCAATATTTTCAACTGTGTAAATTCTAAGTGTCGCTTATATCGACAACGTATTAATGATATTTCAATAATATTGTCAATATATCAATATTGCCAAAAAATTAGTTTGTTAAACAAAACTCCATTTCAAAATTTTTTTATGGGTGCATGGTTGTAGATGAAATGCATGTTTGTATGTGTGTATATGTATGGATGGATGGATGTAATATGTGTGTGTGTGTGTGTGTGTGTGTGTGTGCGTGCATGCGTGCATGGATGGGTGGATCCACCATTTCCCCCATGTTTCCCCAATGTTCCCTAAGTCCAGTGTTTGTAGTATCGATAATATCGGTATCAGAACTCAATGATACGAAACCCCGTTGGCATATCAAAAATCCAATGTATTGCAATGTATCGCACAATATCGGAAAATATCGGCATAGGCTCTTTTGTAATTTTTTTTGATGTATTGATAATATCTGTACCTATCGATATCGACAGATATCGTCGATATTGTTAGGGATTGTAGTGCTGTGTTGAGAAAAAACTCAAAATACTTCGATTTTTCTTCATTTTCCTTTGTTCCCTCTTTTAAACACCTCTAGGGTGCATTTCGATTCATCCATTTGAATCTTTTGGGAGAAAAATAAAGTTTTCAAGCTGGAATCAAGATTAAAGAAGATTTGGGGCCGGTTTCGATTCGATGAGTGCTCTCGCATTTTGATCATTTTATTTTTTTTGTTTAAATTATATCAAATAAGTGCCAAAAGGTTAGAAATGCTTTTTTTTTTTCTTTTTTTTCTTTTCATGTTTTGCATGAAAAATCAAGGATTTAAAACTTCAATTTTGAGATTTATGGGTAGTGGTCCAATTTGGGGGAAATTAGGGAGAAATTGAAATTTCGCAATTTCTCCCCAGTTGGTTGCATTTTTATTGTCGAAACACGAAATCAAACATATATGAGGCTTGATCTACCGAACCATGTAGTTTTGGAGAATATTTGGAAAAAAAATATTTTTAATTAAAAAATATTTTAAAATATTTTTTTTTTCGAAATTCTACTTTTATCACGTACACTCTAATTTTAGGATTTGAGAGTAGCTGGTCAGATTTGGGAGAAATTGGAGAATTCAAAATTTCCTCATTTTTTTTGAAATTGGTTGCAATCTGAATGTCCATGCATAAAATCAAACATGTATGAGGCTTGATCTACCAATTCATATAGTTTTGGAGATTTTTCAGAAAAAAATTAATTAAAAAATTAATTATCTTTTTTCAAAATTTCTTTACTATTAATTGTCAATTGACTGCATTTTTAGAGCATTTAAAGGTGTTCGATGATTTTTTTAAAATATAATTAATAATTTAATTTAAAAATAATTAATTAATGTTAAAAATTATAGATGTAGTACTCATTTGGTGACATAATATCCATTGACTAGCAGTGTTTTCCACATCGGTATTGCATTACGTAGTGATTATCGCATGAAAAATATCATTTGTTTTGGGGAATTTATCGCACTTTTTGGGAAACATTGGGGAATAGTGGAAAATTGGTTGAATTTTTCAATGAAACTTTAGGGATTGTTATAAAGGACATTAATGCACACTTTAAATCATAAAATCACAAAAACAAGTGCACATAATGGGTTTCCTTTGTATATGGGTCCTAAGCTATGCGTTGTCTAATTGGACTAATGCAAGTATATTCAAAGTCTATTCATATCATTTATAAACGTAAGAAAACATGTATGTAACACAAACAGTACATTCAAAAGCAAAAGAAGTATAAAACTAGAAATATACCTATGAATAATGTTTGTGGTTGTGGCTCAGACCCACAAAGAATTGCTCAGTGGCTTAAAATCATCACCTCCATCTCGATGGGGTTGGGACTAGTACTGTTATTCCACAAATCGACATTATTGTGCCTAGGTCATAGTAAAATGGTACCAGTGAAGATATTTTCTGACATAACGTTGGTACTCATCCTCTCCGAATTGAGCTAATACACTCATCCGTGGGTATTGCATAATTGCCATAATCTATGGCTGATATGGATCTAGGGTGGGCACATATGTAGCTCTTGAGTATCCATACAACCCATATCCTTGTCCATATGTGGAAGTGAACTGCTAGCTGTAGTCGAAAAACGATGTGCCATAATTGTTGGAGTCGCTCGTTGCATATCCACCAAGTTCATATTCATATCCATACTGTGGCACAGAACTCTGAGCTATCCTCTTGTTTCTGTGATCCATATCCATACTGTGGCATAGAACTCGAGCTACCCTTCCTCGATCATGATCCAAAACTAGAGCCACCTCGCCTCTTACCAACGCACTTCCTCTTACACTTTACGAATTACTCCTCTAAATTTGTCAGCTTCCAGGCGTGCTTCTTCTTCAACAGTTTCTTACACCTATATGCTTTATTATTGACAAGGCGGGGTCGTGATTCTTGTGGGAGAGAACCGTGTTTAGTGTCTTGGGTGACATGATCAAAATCCTTCTCCCTAGTGAATGGGCTAAGAGGCCTCTCGGACTTACTCCTAGGATGAGTCTCGTTGTCATCACCAACATTTCCATCACCACCATCACCATCGTCGCTGGAGTCACCATCATCAACATCACCAGACCCATCACCCGCATCACTCTTTGTTTCGCTCTCAGTGTCGAATAAAGTCTCTCCACCACGTGTTCCACGTGATAATGACTGCCGCAGGCTGCCCTCTAGATTTTTCGTCAATAAGTCAAAAGCTTCATTAGGAGATCTAGCATGCTGTACATGAGCGTCAACATTAATCCATGTGACGTTTTCTCCTCTACATGCGGCTCTGATTGCTGTCCAAGTCATCTGACCTTACCCACTCGTAAAGTGGGTCCTCTATACCCTCTTCAGCATATACATGTTGGCAAATCGTCATCAAGCCTAACGGGTCCTGTGCTTTTCTTCTTTCTTCCGTGCGTAGCTACCTTTCTCATTGCTTCATGTTGTAGTGGTAGTACACTAGCTTTTGAAGCCTCTCATACCCCAATCGGTTTCTCTTGTTCATGTGAATGAGAGAAAAGGTGCTTCAATTTCTTTCTCAATCTGAGTAGGACACCGTTTGTGCGAGCACACCGACAACTAACAATTGTAAAGTCTTGCAATCACTCCCATACATAGATCACTATTCGCCTGCGAAATAGATAATTTTTTTCCTTAGTTTCACATTTATTACTAAAATATGAAAACTAACTTTTAAGTTGTAAGAGGTTACTAATGCAACAACTCACATGCCATCATCGGACCCCTCAACCTTACTGTAAGCTTACACCCAAAGATTCCAACAACATCACATAATTTAACAATTTGTTGATGTCATTGAGCATTAATGCAAGTATGAAGGTTTTGATGAAATTAGAGAACAGGTAAGTTTGGAACATGTTTACCTCATTACCAAAGTTGTCGTTACCTAGACAGTGGGGGAATAGCTTATCATACACCTCATGCACAACCCTCTTTAAGGTATTGTCTTTATAGAGTCTCCAACTGTAGTAGTACTGCTGAAACCCAACATGGTTTAAATATTCACATATTAGTGCAACATAATAGCCATACATGCTAGCTATGTGAAGTAGTAAAGTTCTGAGGCATACAGACGATAAAAAATAAATCATGTAACTACTTACTAGCCTGATGAAGTAGTACCATTCTACTACGACATGGGCACAATACTGTTGATTTGTGGAGCAACAATACTATTCTCAGCCCTATCAAGATGGTGTTGATGATTTTGAGCCATTGCGTAGCTCAATGTGGGTTTGAGCCACAACCACGCGCATTATTCACAAGTTATATCTAGTTTTATACTTCGTCTTTTGTTTTTGAATTTATTACTTGGGTTTCCATACATGTCTTCGTACATTTATAAATTATATGAATAGACTTCAAATATATCAATCCAGTTAGATAACACATAGCTTAAGACCCTATACAAAGAAAATCTATTATGTGCGACCTTTTTTTTTTTTTCTTTTTCTTTTTTGTGATGTTATGATTTAAAAGTGTGTATTAATGTCCCTTTTAACAATACCTGAAGTTTCATTGAAAAATCCGACCAATTTCCCAATGTTTACCAAAAAGTGTGATGAATTCCTAACGATATATCTCATGCGATAACCAATATGTATCCATATGCCAAGGGTGCGATACAGATACTGATATGGTAAACACTGCCCGAGTTAATGATGCTTTTAGTCCCATTAAAGGGGAACTTATTATTTGATTCCTAAATATGCAAATATACGTCTTTTTTACCATTGTTTGATTCTTAAATATGCAATTATGTGTATTTTAGCTTCTCCTGAAGTATCATTGAAAAATTCCACCAATTCCCCCATGCTTCTCTAATGTTTTCCTAAGTCAATGTTACATGCTTTTAGACCCCCATTAATTCACTTATTATGTATTTCACTATGGTTCTCTAATGTTTCCTTGAGTTAGAATTACATGCTTTTAGACCCCCATTAAAGAGAGACTTATTATGTATATGTCTTTTTTGCAATTATTTGATTCCTAAAAATATGCAAATGCGTATTTTAGCATCTCCTAAAGTTTCATTGAGGAATTCCACAATTTCCTCATCTTTCCCTAATGTTTCCCTCAGTCGGTGATACACTTCTGAGTATTAGCGATAATATGGGTGATATCGATACATGTTTCCATATCCCCAGTTAGTGATGCATGTAAGATGTAACAATATCGATACTTTGAATAAGGGGGGCATCAACCCTAATTTTTTTAGTCCTCTCTCTTCTGCCAACCTTCTCTTCTCTCTCTTTCTCTCAACTTGGTATTAGGGGCATAAATCTGAGCAACTTTCCTTCCTGCAGGGATTCAATATGAATTCACCTTCATGCCTGAAAATAAGTTTTGGAGGTGCTACAAGTAGACCAAAAGAAAAGTGTCTTTTTCCCTAATGAGCCTTAAAACTAGCCCATTGGGCATAAGAAATCCAATAAGAAGGGGATTAGGAAGGATGCCTAGGATTATGCTAGATGCTTTAAGAGTTGGAGCCAAGTCTTCATGATAGAGGAAAACGTTGGATACCTATGGCAGCTCTTAGCTCTAAACAGCTCTGTTTTCGCGATCTCGGCAAGTCGCAGCCATCAATGCACATGTGGATGAACATTCCATTGTTGTTTGTGGAGTAGTAGCATTGTTTTGAAGTCTTATCGCCCTTGCATAGGGCTTTCAATGGGCCGGGTAGTCCCCACGGGCCTTCAGGCTTGGCCCGTGTTGGGCCGGGTTTGTGGTGGTCTATCAGGCCTGACGGTCGGGCTCAGGTTTAAATCAGGAGCCCGATTGTAATCGGGCTGGACTCAGGTTTAGCTTCCCAAAAGCCCATAAACCCAACCCGGCCCGATAGGTCTTTTCTAAACCTAATTTTCTCCCTTTTCTTTCATTCTCTCCCTCTCTCTTGCACATGAGGCACACCAAAAAATCATCTATCCACAGAGATATTCAGGGCTCGGGCTTGGGTGGACTCAGGTCAGGCTTTGTGTAAATGTCCCAGCCCAGACTCAGGCTGGACTATTTCAGCTGTCATGGGCCTGGGCTGGATTTGGGCTTAGGTTCTGATTTGCAGGCCAGGCTTGGACAGCTTGGCCCGGCCCTAGCCTGGGCCATTGACAGCCCTACCCGCGCCTCGAAAGTCGGAATAGCACTGGTTGGCCTTTTATTAATCAATAAGACAAAAATCAGCATTGGAGCACTATTACTTGGCATTGTCGTGAGATGACTTCGACATTGTTGCTTCTTAATCAGCGGTACAGCAAGCATCAATATTTTGCTTCAGCAAACCTTTATTCTTTATTTCCTATTAGATACAGTGGTTTGTGGATTTGTTGGATAGAGTGATTTGTGGATTTGTTGGTTCATTTTCGGGTTATGCTAATTTCTCTTATCATTACCACACCCTCCACGTGTTTGTTAAATTGTTTGGCCATACAAACCATATTTATTTGCTTCTGGATCGACCCTTTACATCAGACTTTAGTCATTGTTCTCAGAAGAAAAAAAAGAAAAAGAAAAAGAAAAAACAAGCGCTATGACCCTTGTATTCAGCCTTTAAGCTTGCAGTTGCTAGTCTGCAAATTTGCACGAAAAGCCATCTCCAATGCATCTATTGCATTCTTTGGCATGCTAGACACATGACACTATTGGAATAGAGAAGTGCCGATTCTGACAGCATGGTGAGAAACAGTCCGACGGGGTATATGCAAGTGTTGCCTTATTCTCTTTGCAGCTATAAGGTTATCTAATCTTTATGCCTATGTGGATACATAACATGGTAACCACGCTTGTATCCTGATGCTCAACAGCTACAAGAGGCACATGATGCGTAATAGCTATTAAGGATTTTGATGCTACCAGCTACAAAGTCAACTTCATTGAAGATAATGCGGACACTAACCAAACATCAATTCATGCATACCAGTACATGCATTAATAGTTTTTACCTTTTAATCAAGGGTTTTCCCTATGTGATGTTATTAAGGGTATGAGCCAGATCATGGCCTGGAATATATTATTCCCATAATAAATAAAAGCCTTTTAATCAGGCATTTTTAGGTGCTAATATTGTCTAATCTTACTTTTCCAATCAAACAATGAAAATGAGATGATTCTTGTAAATAGGCCCTTTGCCAAATGTCTGTATTTAACTTTCCATTCCATGAATGCTTTAATGAAGTTGATCATTTGGACATCAGCTTTGATGTTGCGAAACCTTAGTGAATGAGCTCAATTCAGTTGATGAGAGTAGGGTTCGAAATATCGGTATCGCGTTACGTATCGCATCCTTGGGATATAGATACATATCGGTTATCACACGGGATATATCATTTGTATCGGTTAATTTATCATACTTTTTAGGAAACGTGGGGAAACATTGGGAAAATGGTTGAATTTTCAATGAAACTTCAGGGATTGTTAAAATAATAATAATAATAATAATAATAATAATAATAATAAAATAAATAAAATAAAAAATAAAAAACCTTAATACACTTTTAAATCATAACATCTCAAAAAAGAAGCGCGCACAATAGGTTTCCTTTTTATAGGGTCCTAAGCTATGCGTTGGCTGACTGAACTATTGCAACTATATTTAAATTGAGTGCATAACATTTAGAGTGTATGTGATGATCATTTCATTGAATACTTATAAATACTTTGAAATTAGTCTCAATTGACAGCTTGTTGAAGGGAAATTTTGAAAAAAAAAATAAAAAAATTTAATAATTTTTAATTAAAAATGATTTTTAGTTTCTGAAAATTGACAAGGACTTAACAAATCAGTAGATCAGCCCTCATACATGCTTGATTTCACGTTTGGAATGCAACATTGCAAGCAATTTGGGGGAAATTAGGGAAATTTCAAAATTTCTCTAATTTTCCCAGAATCAGGCCTCCTACACTCAAATTTCGAAATTAGAATCCAAGTGATAATCATTTTATCAAATACTCCTAAATACTTCAAAATTAGTCTCAATTGATAGCCAATGTTTTAAATATCGTTATCGCGTAATGTATCGTACCCTTGGGATACGGATACATATCTATTATCGCATGGAATATATCGGTTGTATCGTGTAATGTATTGTTGTTGTTGGCAAACATGGGAACATTGTGAAATTGGTTGAATTTTTCAAGGAAACTTCAAGGATTGTTGAAAAAGACATTAATACACATTTAGAAATCAAAACATTACAAAAAAATACACATCATAGGGGTTTCCTTTACATGTGGTCCTTACATGCATTGTCCAACTGAACTGATGCAAGTATATTTAAAGTATATTCATATAATTTATAAACGTAAGAAGACATGTATGGAAACAGAAGCAATGCATTCAAAAGCAAAAGAAGAATCACTAGATCAGGTTACATGTTTGATTTTGTGTTTGGATACAAAGATTGTAACTGATTTGTGAGAAATTGAGAAATTTTTATTTTTTCCAATTTTCTGCAACTTGCCCCATCTCCCCAAATCCCGAAATTGAAGCTCCAAATCCATGATTTTTCATGGAAAACATGAGGAATCATAAATTAGTAACCATTTGACATTGATTTAACGTGATTTACAGCATAAAATGAATTAAAAATCGAAAAATGTTCACTGGATCGAATAGGTGGGATATATCGGCACTACCTATGCATTTCGTATCACACAGGTAGGATACAAGATATATCTTGGGATATATCGGCTGATATTGTCGATATTTAAAACACTTGACAGCTAGTTGAAGGAAAATTTTGAAAAAAAAATATAGAGAACATGAAGAACCAATGGATATCAAAATCAAAGCTTGACTTCATGATTTTTCATGGAAAACATGAAGTACCAATGGATTTGTAACCATTTGACACTGATTTAATACAATTTCAACCAAAAAAAGGGATCGGAAATTGAAAATGCTCACCAGACCAATGTGTGGGATATATCAGCACTACCTGTGCATTTCGTATTGCACAAGTGAGATACAAGAGATATTGTGGGATATATCGGCTGATATCATCGATATTTAAAACACTGGATGATAGTTATTGTTTGATGTGTCTGAAATGCTCTTTTATCTCATTTTTTTCTAGTTGCATTGGCCTTGAATTTATTCTTTTTGTTTCTACACCTCCACATACCATACATTTCCTCTCACATACTACCATTTCAACATTGGAATATCCCATGAAAATCAATATCTTGTTGACCTTTTCTGATGGTGACAGTAAAGACTCTATTTTTTGTAATGACTGAGAGCATGAATATGTTCTTTTTCTCCACTTATCTTTATGTTTATGATGCCAAGACACAAAGCTATGACAGCTATGTTAATAATCTTTATGTTTATGAAATAATATGTAATTTTTCTTTATTGACAAATGCTATATATCAACGTTGAGATCTCCGTTATTCTTCTCCCTAATCTGAAGCTAAGAAGCCAACTATATTCTCGATTCTGACACCTTTATTTTCTTGTTGGGGGACATGAACTTCATTACAGTCCACTGCCAGCAGCTTTTAATCGTATTCTACAGGTGTTGTTATACCATTCACTTCCAATTCTTCATCATGTTATGAAATCTCATGTGGAATGGATTGCATCAATATAACTCACTTTCTGCAGGTTGGTGATGCCAGTGGTATACAATCACCAGTTTCGTTTGGTGGTTTTGGGAGCATGACTCGGCACATTAGCAGATTGTCAACTGGTATGTTTAGTGTGCCATCACCTGTCAACTTCACCAAAGATAGAAGCAGTACCTCATTGTGCTCTTGTCAACCATAGGAGGCTAGGACAAAATCCACATGAAATCTTTCCAACGACGCATCCTCTAGTGGCAAAGGAGCACACATCCCTGCATCATTTTTCTCATTTTCCTAGTTCATATGCATGACTCAATGACTTTGTGGATGTCATGACAGATAGAAACCATTTCCCACAAGTGTGTAATCATTTTATCGTGACCGAAGTGATGTAGGACATGAAATTTAAGTATGAGATGCAAAAATTTAGGCTTAGATAATACCAATTCAGAAACAGTTACCCAAATTCCACATCCCACATGACAGTCCAAATCATTCAATTAAAAGGGGAATCTATGCAGGTCTAGGCTGACACAGGCTAGGACTGGACCAATAAAAAATTATAAACCAAACGATGTCAAAGGGAGATAAAAATCAACCACACATGTATAAAAATCAATCCCTAATCCAAGGGATTCCCCAATTTCAATTCAAGGAACATTAGGGTTTTTTTTTTAAAAAAAAAAGAGCAAATAAATTAGGACTAATACAAACTAAGGCTAGGGTTTAAGAAATAGGAATGAAAAGATGAAAACCAGAGGAAAACCTGATCCGAAGAAAGCTCCTGCATGCAATGGTGGCCCGGGGCTAACGCACGTGCGCGGGTGGGCTGGCTGCACGTGTGATGGAAGCCCGTTTCCCCAAAGTGATACCTAGGCCTTAGTCGGCCAGAGGAGACCTCTAATCTCTCCAAGTTTGACAACGATCCGATGTAAGGTCGAGGTGTAGTGCTCCACCGAATTTTCAACCCTCCTACAGGTCCAAATTCTGGAAACTGGATATAAGGGGAAGAATAGCGGCAAAAGCTGGGAAATTCAAAACAATAATGATGATAGAAAATGAGATATATGGATGGGATAGGATAGGGATGAGTAGAGATAGATGTGGCTTCACACCACGTATTTAGCCCTTCGAAAACGAAGGGCTTCGCATCCACTTTTGAATTCTTTCACAACTCATAAAGAGAGCAGAAAAATAAAGTAAGAATTTTTATTAAACTTGAATGAATGAAAACAACTACAAGAGGGAAACATCCTATACCCCAAAAACTCGCACCATGTGCACAACCTATTACTTGGCGATGAAGTAAACTAAAATAAAAATCAAACAAAGAAATTTAAAGCATTCACGATGTTCTAAATAATAACAATAAGCAAAACCTAAAATATGAAATCAATCTGACGAGTGGGCCACGATCATGAGATCCCATGATGGGCTTTTCTTGATTATCGGGCCCACTTTTTTTGAACCAAAACTTGTCTTCTAGCTAGGAGGCCCTCCCTAAATATCGTCATCGAGCCAGATTGATGGTGGGGTCCTCCTTCTGTGTACGTACGTGCGTAAGGGTCGTGGTGTGCGGGCGTACGTGTGCACGATGTCCTCATCACGAAGTGTCCACCACCTTGACCTCCGACATTTTGCTCACATATGACATGGTTCATGCAACAGTGTCTTCAGTAGACACAATTTAGTCCTATAGAATAAATAGGCATCATATATACAACATGTAGTCATTGCCTGGCCCAACCTACACAACTCTATATATTTGCATGAATTCATCTACTGATCTCATCACTAATCCAGCTAGCATGCACAATTCCTAGCAGAAGAGAGATCAATTCCAGCAAGTACATTCAAGAATCCAGTCCCCTAGTACAACTACGGCAAGTATTTACTTAAATTCCTCCCCCCTCCCCAAAATAGCTGATTCAGTCAACCAAGAAACTAGAATGGGAGAAGAATATTTGATCCTCGGAATAGAGTTCAAAATAAGCGTACAATCTCAAAACCAGTCCACATATTTTCTTCAAAACAAAAACAATACAACTTATACTGGTTCTCATCTCTTTCTTTGTTTCAATCCTTGCCCTTATAACTATTTCCAACTAAAACCCAACATTGCTATGTCAGTAACAAGGTCAGCAACATATCCCCTTTGCGAGATAAAGATGCCCTATTTTGATCTAGCAACCTCATTTCTAGGAAGTAGGCCCCAAATCCTTAATATCAAATGTACTTTACAGGAACTTCGCATTGTCTATCTCTTGATCACTGTCACCTATGAGAACAATACGATTGACATAGACAATCAAGATGGTTATGAAGTCACCAAATGTTCAAAGTATCAGCATCATAACAGGGATACGGAAATACTATGGGAAACATCCGGTAATATCGCCTTATTGTGTAATATATCACAGTCTGAGGGAGAAACATTAGGGATCTTTAGGAAAATGGTAGAATTTTTTAGTAATACTTCAGGAGATGTTAAAAGACACATGATCGCACAATTAGAATCCAAAACATTATTAAAAACGAAAATTTATGCATGATAGGGTCAAAACAATGTATTATTAGACATAAATGATGTAATTATGTCCAAAATGGGCTTATATCATTCGAATGTCATACAACACAAGCAATAGATTCAAGTTAGGATAGTGTTGTTTTGCTAAGTTCAAGTGGTATCTTCTTATGAGTACTGGTGTAACCAGGACAGACTACAAAGTATTAGTGGTGGGATCTTATGGAGCAAAGGACCACAAATAAAAGAAATACAGGTGGTCCATCTGGAGAAACAATAGAAAGCAATAGAGGAGAGACGAAGAATAAAAAGAGACTGGAGTATTAAGAGAGATGTCAGTAGGTAAGTGAAAAATAAAAAAAATCTTCTAGTGAAGAAAACATCACAAGGGAGTTATAGTATGAGTAATTAAAAGTCACATCCATGATTGAAAGATATAATGAAGATGAGATGTGAAGTAGAGAAGATTAATCATGAGAAGCCAATTTCATTTTGTTCTGTAAGTTGAAGGTACAGACGTAAATATCACAAATACTGCGAGAATATTACAACTGTTGTAGGAAATATCGGGAAATATCACGGATATTGCAATTTTTCAGCATGTATTGATGGTATTATCATTGGACGTTGATGCATAGTATTTTTGTATTCCAGGATGGTATCATATCATATCAATAATCCAATGATACCGAGATATCAGCCAATAGCTTTGATACATAAAACACTAGAGTCACTCTAGGAACACCAAGTGATTAGAGGAACTTCTTAGCAAACCAACCTATAAGGTAGCAGCACCGAAAGTTTCAAACAATGCTGTAGGTGAGTACTTGAGACCATAAAGTTTTTATTTTATTTTGAACACCTTCACTTTCTCTCCTGGTGGATGGAATGCATGAGGTACGGACATATATATTTCCTCTTGAAGTTCTCCATCCAGAAATGCATTCTTCATATAAGACTGATGAAGCAGGCAGTTGCTAAATATAATGATCAATAGAAGAATCTGCAGAGTTCCCATGTCCCCTGAGTGTGTATCAATCTCAAGGTGAAGCTAGACATCACATCATGTGGTTACACCAACAACATGTCAGTGAGAGCAGCATTGATACAACGCAATGTGAATATATCCACAAAATGCCTTTTGTATTTTTTGGAAGATAAAAACTCTTTCATGCCTATTTTGAAATTCTAGGTATGCAGCTGGATTGGGTAAAAGAAGAGGAGGGGATAAAAGGGAGCCCCGATGGAGCAGGTGGCTAAACTATAGTAGAGGGAGTAGTATGAAAATTAGAGGGAGGGTGGGAGATGACTTGTAAGAAACAAATTGAGATTTTAGAAGAGAGACATGGATGAGAGAGAGGGAGGAAGATGACTTGCAAGAAACAGATTGAGAGAGGGAGGGAGAGAGAGAGAGATGTCACGGGTATCATAGGAATATCATAACTAGTGCGGAATAGCAAGTGTCACAAATATTGTGATTTATCAGCACATATTGATGATATTATCATTAATACGTTGGATTTTTGTATTGACAGTATTGCACCTCTAAGCCAGCAATATTGGGATATCGGCCAATATGATTGATAAATTAAACATGAGTCACCATTTCACTTTATGAACACCAAATAATTAGAAGATCTCCTTGGAAACCTATGAGCATTGTTCGTAGTACCGGTATCGTTACATGTATCGTTGGCTGGGGATACGAAAACATATATCGATATAACCAATACCCAGAAATTTATCGCTGGCTAAGGGAAACACGGAAAATGATCAAATTTCTCAACGAAACTTCAAGAGATGCTAAATACACATGTTTGCATATTTAGGAATCAATAATTGCAAAAAAGATTGGGGGGGGGGGGGGTTGTGCATGTAACATTGACTTTTCTTTTTTAAAGATTAAAAGCGTGTGACACTGACTCGGGGAAACTTTGGAGAAACATGGGGAAAATGGTGGAATTTTTCAATAATACTTCAAGAAGTGCTAAAATACACATACCTGCATATTTAAGAATCAAATAATAGCAAAAAAGAGGCATATTTGCATATTTAGGAATCAAATTATAAATTTCCCTTTAATGGGGGCCTAAAGCATGTATCGTTGACTCAAAGAACATTGGAGAAACATGGGGAAAATGGTGGATCCATCCATCCATCCATGCATGCACATACATACATACAAACACACATGATTCATCCATCAATCCAACCATCCATAGATGCATACATACATACAATGACCATTACATATATACAAACATGCATAATCCATTCATGCACACACACATCCATCAAACCAACCATCCCTCCATGCATACATACATGCACACATCCGTGATCCATCCATCCATCCATGCATACATATACACACATACAAACATGCATTTCATCATACAACCATGCACCCATAGAAAAATTTGAAAGGAATTTTTTTAATAAACAGATTTTTGGCAACAATATCGAAATATCACCGATACAAGTGACGCCTAGAATTTACATAGTCGAAATATTAGAGATATCAGTACATTTGTGATACTTAGCAATATATTGCATACACCTAGAATTTCTGGTACTACCAGTGTTATCGGTATCGTTGAGCTGGAGATACTGATAATATTGGGGATATTATCGATAATATCGGGGATACTTGAAACAATGCTTATGAGGTAAAGGCACTGAAAATTTCAAACCATGCTCTAGGTGACTGCTTGAGACTGTAAATTGTTTTTATTTTATTTGGCACACCTTCACTCTTTCCTGGTGGATGGAATGCATGAGGTTGGGACATAGATACTTCCTCCTAAAGTTCTCCATTATACGGCGTGAGAACTAACCATTGTGTTTCCATTTCTTTCTTTCTTTGTTTCTATCTTTCCATTTTTTTTAATTTTAATTTTTATCTTTTTAAGTTTTTGAAACCCACAACTTTCTCTCCTCTTCATCTTCTCTATTCCTTCTCTTTTTTTCTTCTTTATCTAAAACCACAGCTTAATTTTGAAATGTCAAACATTCATTACAGTTCTTTGTTTCAGTTGGTTCTTTTTTTCTTGTCTTTTTTTGAAAGGTAAGTTGGAAAACAATTTCATACCATGAAACTTCAATTCTACAGTTAGCAAAGGTCCTTGATTTACAAACCTGAAAAATTCTTTGTATACTGGCTGTCACTTTTTTGAGGAAATTGCTTTGATTTACAAACTTCAATTCTACAGTTAGCGAAGGTCATTGATTTACAAACCTGAGAAATTCTTTGTATACTGGCTGTCACTTTTGAGGAAATTGCTTTGATGATATTGCAATCAAGAGAGTGCACATTGTGCTTTAGTCAAGGATGTCTTTTAAATGGATTTCTAAAGAAACAATTTTAGGTTGACAACAGATTGCTGCACTGGTGTGTTATGCTTTGACATTTAACCCCTTGGTAACATTTTAAGGATCCAAAAATCCACAAGATGTAGGAACTATAACATAAAACTCAACAAAGTTAACTTGATTCCTTGATACTTCTAGTGTGTAATAATACATACAGCACAATTTATTGTAGTTTCCCAATTATGAAAGTTTGCAGCTACTTATGTTTCTTCTTTTTCTTTTGGGAGGATTAAGGAATACATGAAGCAGTTGCTGGAAATTTCCTTGACTCATATAGTTTGTCCCTGCTTAACCCTTACATGGTTGGTTTTCTCTGGCTATTGAGGTTTCATTTGTTCTTCTTCTTTAGGGATTTCTAAAGAAGTATCTGTTCTGTGCAGCCAAACTTAAGTGCATCTTGGCTGTTTCAAAGAGCAATGTCAGCAAGACCACAAGCTAATGTTTCATCAAGCTTCATCAATGAGCTTCTTTATATCAATTTCCTATGTATGCAGGTAGAATCATGCTGAATTCATGCATTCTTTTTTTCTTAGAATTCATTCAGCTTCATGTTGATTATATTTATTTTGAGCTTTTTGTTGAATGTTTTTCTAGAGGCTAGGGGATCGGGTGCTTCGCCCATTTCTCCAGGTGAGATAGCATCTATATATACTGATCATTAGAGCTGAAATTAATTTTCATAAAAATTCTTGCTTTTCATTATTTCATTTATTTATTTTATTATTTTGAACTGTAGGTTTTTAATTTCTGTTTCTCTAAAATCGCATTGGTTTGAAGGCTTGAAGCACATTGAACTTCTTTTCATCTTATCAGAACTTAGTTACTTTGTTAATTTCTCTTTACTATGGCAGGATGTCATACAATTCGGACCTCTCGTGAAGACCTTGGGCTTAGTGATGCTAACACGGCCTCAAATCCTTCCATCAATATTCAGACAGGTATGTCGTCGTCATCATCTAAGCATTATACCAATAAATTGGGGTCGGTTACATTTAGGGCCATAACTTCAGTTAGACCATAGGTCATCAAATCTTTTCTTACTAGCTCCACCAATGTCCTTTTGGGCCTTCCTCTGGCCCTTTTAGAGCCTTCAACTTGTAACAACTTGCTCCTAACTAATGCAGTTCTTGGTCTCTGTTGCACATGATCAAACTATTTAACCGTACCTTGCCTCATCTCGTTACCTATTGGTGCTACTCCTAAGTACCCTCGATTGCATTCATTTCTACTTCTATCCTTCCTCATCTTGCCACTCACCGATCTCAACATCCTCATTTCAGCTACACTAATCCTATGAACATGTTGTTCCTTAACTGCCCAACATTCTATCCCACAAAGCATCGCTGGTCTTATAGCTATCCTACAGAATTTCCATTTCAGTTTGAGTGGTACACAGCATTCACCTAAAACTCTAGAGGGACATCTCCATGTTTCCAACCAGTTTGAATTCTATGGGCATAAGTTTGACACCAGCTACCAACCTGACGCAAGCCTCCTTTGTCCAGGTTTGGACCCTGTAATGAGAGCTGAAAAATCCCATGGGCACTATGTAATAGACTATCACATAGGTTAATTATAGTCATTGTTTGGAGTATTCCCAATATTATTGAAAGATCCACTATATTATTTGTATCTCCAGCTCGACAATACCGATAACATTGGTAGTCTCAGAAATTCCAGGTATCAGCGATGTATTGCTAAGTATCAGCAATATTTTCGACTGTGTAAATTCTATGTGTTGCTTGTATCACCGATATTTTCGACTGTGTAAATTCTAGGTGTCACTTGTATCACCAATATTTTCAACTATGTAAATTTTTTGTGCTGCATGTATCGCCGGTATATTGACGATATTTCGATAATATTGCCAAAAAATCTGTTTATTTAAAAAATCCATTTCATATTTTTCTATGGGTGCATGGTTGTATACAATGTTTAAATTGTTGACGATAAAATCGATCATATCAAGATATTATCATCATCGCAACATAGGCAATAACGAGACAACATCCTTTCATTTTCTTTCCAGTTGTCCACGATTTCTCGGGAAGATATCGCATCTTGTCAATATCCTGAAATATTGATGGATGTTTGGATGGAAGGTTAGGTGGTTGGATAGATGGGATGGTTGGACTAGTTTCTTACGATAGCACATGCTTCTAGGCCCCCATTAAATGGAAACTTATTACGTATGCATTCTTTTTGCAATTTTTCTTATTCCTAAATATGCAAATATGTGTATTTTAGCATCTCCTAAAGTTTTACTGAAAAATTCCACCAATTTTCCCATGTTTCCCTGCACTTCCGATTATTAATATTGGCGATATCGGTATTGTTTCCATATCCCCGGCCAGTGAAACTTGTAGCGATACCGATACTTCAAACACTAATTATAATCAAGCACTATAGAATAGTCTATTACATAAGTTGATTGCAATCAACAAGTTAATATTTAGACAGGTTAAATGTGTTTTTGCCAGTTTTTCCTAATTTATGTCTATCGTTGCTTAACCAATAACCCTCTAGTTAAATAATTTATAGCCATCTTTTTCCTTTCTTCTTCAATTGTATGTTTGGATTTTTTAGCGCTCATATTTTTATCAAATTTTGTTAACCCAGACGCTTGTCATTAGCAAGTATTCCTTTATCCAATCGTGATTCCCATGTCATGTTCTAGCTGTGTTTCTTCTATAATATGCCACATTGTTATGTCAAATAATGTGAATGATTTATCCTTCCTTCTTCCCAGCTTCAAAATAGGCATGTCACCTTACTTCTAGTAGACTTTTTACCAACTGATTCATGTGGAACTATAGAATCCAGGGGTGGGGTTTGCATCAAGGGATTCCTTCACTGTGTATACTTCCACCAACATTGACTTTCATGGATGCAGTTTGATGTTATTTATTTATTTTATATTGTCTTAGTTGCAATCTCCTTCAGAAGAATTTAAGCGCCTAAAGTTGAGTCTTTTAATTTGCTCATGCTATCTTTAGGTGGGAGTTGCTGTGATTCTTGATTGGTCTGTACATTTTATCATGCTGGGTCATTACACATTTCTCTCAACCTTTGTCGAACCCATCATAAGGTAACTGTCTCATTGTTTTTTATTTACATCGTTGGCTGTTTCTCGGTTTGTCTTGTGTTTTCCTCTCAACACATGAATTTGACGTTTTGCAAGGCCTTGGATAACCATCCTTCCAAACAAGATGAAATATGAGTGGCGACGGCATTTTGAGGCTTGGAAGTATGGGGCTGGTTTGGACTACAAGTAATGCGCACACGTCAAATTCAAGTTTCGCCAAAAATCAGCAAAGGTGGTACTATTTCTATCTGCTAGCAAATCAATGCCATGCTTCTGGATCAGCTGCCAAACTCAGTTAAACGCTGGATATGATCCCACTCAGAGTCTAGAATATCAAGAAATTGTCAATGGAGTGGGCAATGAAATGATTATAAGGTATAAAAAATTTGTATATGTGCCCACTAAGTCTCTTTCTCATTCATGAGAGAGCTATACGATTACATCACTTACATTTAACTGTGATGATTACATTCTACCATTGTTTGTTTTTCGGGGACATTGCTGTAAAAGTGATGATTTCATAATCTAAAAATGTAATGATTACAATTTCATGTATCTCGCAAATAAAATAATGCATTCGCAAATAACCATGCCATTTGTTGATGTAGTTCATCGGTAGGCCCTCCTTGGTTAGCCCTTCGGGGCCTGCACAGAGGAAGGTAATAGACAAAGGAGACCCTGGCTTGTATAGGGGACCCTCTGATGCCTAAGTCAGGAACTTGGGTCTTTTGTAGGATATGATCTTAAGGAAAAGAATCAACAGTCAAGTATTTGAATGTGTATGCGTACCTTACATTGGGTGAGGATACCTCTATTTATAGGAGAATGAAGACCATGCAGTAAGGAGTCTTCTCCTTATATGCCAGATACCATTACGCATGGGTATCAGGACTCGTCGTCCAGGATCCTCTCGAGGTTACCGTCATCCGAGGTTCTCGGGATTTGATTTGATCCCCCGAAGATCTTGGGAGAGATCTTTGGGTTGTTGGGGAGATTCTCAGACTGTTGGTCCGGGAAAAGTTGGGTGATAGAGGCGTCAGATATAGTAGGCCCAAGCAATATTGAGTTTTCCGTCAGATCGACATGTACCTTGTGTTAGAGGTTATACCAAGCTATGGTCGTCCTGTGACTGATCTATAGGTTAGGTCGGCAATTGGGGCAATCAGCCATTTAAGTGGACTTACAGTAGCATCCTTTTTGAATGTCCTTACAATTGCATCGACCTCCTTGAAGGTTGACCTATCTTCGGTAGTAAATGCCCTTTAAGGCTCAAATCTCATTGGGTCCGTATTGGTTTGTAGAGTTAGTCTATTCCATAAATCGACTTATCGACTCATCTATTTTTTTTCTTCCAACAGTACACTCCCCTTACTTTTCGATTCAATCTATGAAGGCTCGGAAACTAAGCTAAATATATCTTAGGTCGGGTTATGTTGTCATAAATGCCAGGTATAGCAGCCAGCATGGTAAACGAGGCGTGTCAGTAATCAAACACGGTGTGACGTTTTGTGATTTGAGGTCGCGTGGTCTGTCAAACTGCCATTTTGATGACAGACTAACGAGAGCGTGACACGTGGCCAATTCTTGATATTAGGGTTGAGTAGTGCATGAGGTCGTGCCACGTGTCGGGGGGGGGGGGGGGGGGGGTAGTCGAGGGGGACACCTTACGGACCTAACATTGATGGGCGTACTCAAGTGTTGCCACGTGGCTTCCCTATATAAGGGAAGCCATAACCCTTAGTAGTTTTCATCTGCATTTTCACATCTTCCCATCCAGTCGTCTTCCCTAGTGCACAAGCGATTTTCAGTGACCGTCTTCACCAATGGCCGGATATTTGTTTCTTCCCCAGTGAGCTTCAAATTTCACTCGCCCCCTCCTTTCTTTTTCCTTTTAACAGCGACTCTTAACATCTATAAAAAGCCGTCATGTCGGACTCTTTAAGTTCATTAGAAGGGGCCTTCGATGGTAATAGTGGGGCGAGTAGCCTTTGGGTAATGTCGAACCCACCGTCAACATTGGTGATGATGGCTGACGCCGGTTTCCAAACGTCGCGGGCGGTAGAAGGGTCCCCGACGAAGAGGCTGGTTAGGGTAGAGTGTGGTCAGTCTGGTGAAGAAGATCCGGAAGAGTCATCTGTGTTGAGATGTGGAGCCACATCTGGATGGTCGCTCAACCAGTCATGGACTAGCTAAACTTGTTTTCCAGCGAGTTGGGATTTTGGATTTCCGAGGTGCTCGACCAGTCGTGGGATGTGCTCAACCGGTCGAGGGTGCCGCTCAACCAGTCGAAGACTCCGCACGACCAGTCGAGCTTACGCAGATTTGAGTCTGAATTTTATACGGACTGTGAAAATTTGAATCAGTTTTCGCAGAGGTGCGAAAGGGAGGTTGTGTAAACCATAAATAGGTGTCCCTAAGGCTTTTCTAGGGTAATGAGAAATAATTCTAAGGTGTAAGCAAAGGGTTTTCTCTGTACTTCCAAGAGAGAGGTTAGTATATTGCCTTGTAATTTTCATTTTTCTTCATTGTGGAAGTTTGCATCCGTTGTTTTTTTACCCTTGTTGAAGTTTTTCCATGTATATCTTGTCTTGTGGTTTGTTTGGAATGCTTTGATTCTGTTTCTAGTCTATATTTGTTCTTATTTATTGTTTGTGAGTGAGACCGGAGATTGGATCTTGGCTCACTGCGTTGTTGGCGTGCTGCGCAACAACTGGTATCAAAGCTATTGGTTTAGTTCTATTGGGAGCCATGACGGAAGAATGGAAGACTAAAATTGAGAAGTTAAATGGTTCAAACTTTGCCCTCTGGAAGATGCAGATGAAGGATTATCTGTATCAGAAGGACCTTTATATTTCTTTAAGAAGAAAAGAGAAGAAACCAGAAAAGATAACAGATGATGAATGGTTTTTATTGGATTGAAAAGCTTTAGGAACGATCCAACTATCTTTGTCTAAGAGTGTCGCCTTTAATATATTTAAGATGAAAACTACAAAAGAATTAATGGAAGCCCTAGCCACCATGTATGAAAAGCCTTCAGCATCCAACAAGGTTCATCTTATGAAACAGCTATTCAACATGAAGATGTCAGATGGTCGGAGCGTGGCTGAACATCTAAACGAGTTCAATACAGTCACGAGCCAGTTGGAATCTGTTAGCATTGTTTTTTAGGATGAGGTCAGGGCGTTATTGTTCTTATCCAGTCTGCCAAACAGTTAGGATGGTTTGGTGATTGCTGTAAGCAATTCTTCAGAATCGACAAAGCTGAAATTTGATGATGTGGCTGGTCTAATTCTCAGCGAAGAATCTAAAAGAAAAGCATCAGGAGTTTAAGAGGATTCAGAGAATGCTCTAAACGTTGAAGGAAGAGGAAGATTATTGAACAAAGGAGGTAATAAACACAAACGTTCTAAGTCAAGGAAGAAGTCTAAGGGACCGAAAGACAAAGTCGGGTGTTGGCATTGTGGCAAGAAGGGGCACATGAAACGTGATTGTAGGGTGCTTAAGAAACAAGAAGAAAGCTCTCAAGGCGGGAAGAATTCAATGAACCTATCTGAGGAGAGTAACACAGAGGCGTTGATCTTATCTCTGGATGCAAGGAATGAGTCTTAGATTATAGACTCGAGTACTTCGTTTCATGCCACTTCGTGTAAGGAAGTTCTGCGTAATTATGTATCAGACGGCTTCGGGAGAGTCTACCTGGGTGATGATGAGCCTTGCAGTATTGTTGGAAAAGGAGACGTTCATGTAAATCATAAAGACGGAACGACTTTGAAATTGAAGGATGTCAGACATGTACTGAGTTTGAAACGAAACTTGATATTAGTGGGGCAGTTGGCCAATACCAGTTATGTGACGATATTCACTAGTGATTCTTGGAAGATCACAAAAGGTGCCTTGGTGATATCTCGAGGCAAGAAGGAAAATACTTTGTACGTGACTTCAGGATCGTATAACTCATAGTCACATCAACTGGAGTGAATGAGCACTTATGACATCAAATGTTGGGACATATGAGTGATAAGGGGATGAAAGTGCTATTATCAAAAGGAAAGCTACCAAGGCTGAAGTCTATTGACTTAGAATTTTGTCAGGACTGCATGTATGGTAAGCAGAAGAGGGTAAGTTTCAAGAAGACAGGACGCACTCCAAAAGCGCATCTGTTGAAGCTTGTACACACTGATGTGTGGGGACCGACACAGGTATCATCTCTTGGTGGTTCACGTTATTTTGTTTCCTTTATTGATGATGTTAGTAGAAAACTATGGATCTATTTCTTAAAACATAAATCTGATGTATTTGATGTATTTAAGAAGTAAAAAATTATGGTAGAAAACGAGACAGGTAAAACAGTAAAATATCTCAGATCAGATAATGGGGGAGAGTACTGTGATAAGAAATTTGAGGAGTATTATGCAGCAAATGGAATCAAACATCAGAAAACGATTCCAGGGACACCAAGCAGAATGGTGTCGCTGAGCGCATTAACAGGAACATCCTTAAGCGCACTAGGAGCATGAGGTTACATGCAGGGTTGCCCAAGACCTTTTGGGCAGATGTTGTGAATATTGTCGTATATCTTATCAATAGAAGTCCATCAGTACCATTGGATGGTGGGCTACCAGAAGAAACATGGACTGCGAAAGAAATGAACCTTGCACATCTCAGTATTCGGTTGCACGTCATATGTTCACATTGATGCAGAGCACAGAAACAAGCTGGATACGAAGTCCAGGAGATGTACGTTTATAGGCTACGAGCAGCATGATTTTGGCTATAGGTTTTGGGATGCAGAAAATAGAAAAATCATCAGCAGCAAGGACGTACTCTTCAATGAAAAAGTGATACATAAGGACAATGCAGGAAAATAAGGCCGATGAGAAAGAATTCGTCGAGTTAGAAGAGTTACCGGATACGGGTGTTATAGCGCCACAGGATGATCATGCAAAGGAGCATTATAAGGCAGAGCCACAGACATCAGTTGTGAGGAGGTCTACTTGGGAGAGGATACTCATAGTCCGATACTCACCCTCCTTACATTATCTACTACTGACAGATAATGGTGAACCAGAGTGTTTTGAAGAGGCGTTACAGTCAGATACACGAGTTAAGTAGGAGCAGGCCATGGATGATGAGATGGACTCTCTTAAGTCTAATCGTACATGGGAGCTAGTCAATCTACCCAAGGGTAAGAAACCTCTTCATAACAAGTGTGTTTGTAGACTAAAGGAGGAGCACGATGGTTCAAAAAGGTACAAAGCTAGACTAGTTGTGAAAGAGTTTCAACAAAAGTCAGGTATCGATTTCACTAAAATATTTTCACCTGTGATGAAAATGTCTACAATTCCCATGGTCTTGAGTATAATGGCTACAAAGGACTTACATCTAGAGCAGCTAGATGTTAAGACAATCTTTCTTCATGAAGACCTTGAAGAAGAGATATATATGCATTAGCCAACAGGATACGTGGCACCAGGAAAGGAGAACAAGGTGTGCAGACTGAAGAAGAGTTTATATAGCCTGAAGCAGGCCCCTAGGCAGTGGTACAAGAAGTTTGACAGTTTCATGTCAAGAAACGATTTTAAGAGATGTCATGCAGACCACTGTTGCTATTTGAAGAAGTTTGATACGTCGTACATCATCCTTCTTTTGTACGTTGATGATATGCTTGTGTTCGGTTCAAGCACGAAGGACATCTCAAATCTTAAAAGACAACTGTCTAGAGAATTTGTCATGAAGGATTTAGGAGTTGTAAAACAAATCCTAGGCATGAGGATAAAGCGTGACAAGAAAAACAATAAACTAGTTTTGTCACAGGCATATTACATAGCCAAGGTACTTGATCGATTCAATATGAGAGGTGCTAAGCCAATTAGTACTCCATTAGCTAACCATTTCAAGCTATCTAAGGAGCAAGGGGTAAAGACGCAGGAGGAACGGGACTACATGACTAAAGTCCCATACACGTCAGCTATTGGGAGTCTCATGTATGTTATGGTAAGCACGAGGCCAGACATTACTCAAGCAGTGTGACTTGTTAGCAGGTTCATGAACAACCCCGGGAAGGAGCATTGGGAAGCTGTGAAGTGGATCCTTAGATATCCGGTAGGTACTAAGGATGTAGGGTTGTGTTATGGAGATCGAAAATCAAGCTACAAGGCTACATGGATTCAAATTTGGCAGAAGATATTGACATCAGAAGAAGCATTACAGGTTATGTTTTTTCTCTGAATAGTGCTGCAGTCAGTTGGGTCTCTCAGTTACAAAAGATAGTATCTATCAGTACGACAGAAGCAGAATATATTGCAGCTACAGAAGCGTGCAAGGAGATGGTGTGGATGCAAGGTTTCATGGAAGAGTTGCGTAAGAAGCAAGCAGATTGCAAGCTGTATAGTGACAGTCAGAGTGTAATACACTTAGCTAAGAATTCAACCATTCATTCAAAGACCAAGCATATTGCCATCAGATATCACTTCATACGTTCGTTATTGGAAGATGGATCGATTGCTGTGGAGAAGATTCATACAAGTGAGAATCATGCGGATATGCTAACCAAGGTGGTCACACGGGAGATGTTGAAGCTCTATTAAGCTTTAATTGGTCTTCAGGCTTGAATACGGGGAGGTGGTACACTTCAGTTGTAGAAGACAAAGGTTTATGGTAATGTGTCTCCAAGTAGGAGATTGTTAAGATGTGGAGCCACATCTGGATAGCCGCTCGACCAGTCGAGTGACCTGCTCGACCGATCGAGTAGCCCGCTCGACCAGTCGTGGACTGACTCGACTTGTTTTCCAGTGAGTTGGAATTTTAGATTTTCGAGGTGCTTGACCAGTCGTGGGATATACTCGACCAGTCGAGGGTGCCGCTTGACCGATCGAAGACTCCACACGACCAGTCGAGCTTAAGTGGATTTGAGTCCGGATTTGATACAGACTGCAGAAATTTGAGTCGGTTTTCCCAGAGGTGCGAAAAGAAAGTTGCCTGAACTATAAATAGGTGTCCCTAGAGCTTTTCTGGGGTAATGAGAAATAATTCTAAGGTATGGGCAAAGGGTTTTCTCTATACTTCCAAGGGAGAGGTTAGTATATTGCCTTGTAATCTTCATTTTTCTTCATAGTGGAAGTTTGCATATGTGATTTTTTACCCTTGTTGGGATTTTTCCACGTATATCTTGTCTTGTGGTTTTTTGGAATGCTTTGATTCAGTTTCTAGTCTATATTTCTTCTTGTTTATCGTTTGTGGGTGAGACCGAAGATTGGATCTCGATTCACTGCATTGTTGGCGTGCTGCGCAACAATCTGGTGAGGGGGTTGGAGAGGCATTGTGCCCTCGACCCTTATTGGGGCAGAGTTAGCTTGGATTAAACTGGGGTATCATGTACCTGAGTCTGTAACACTCTGACTTCCCTTACCAGATGAGCTTCCCGATCGGCCTCCAAAGGGGGCAGTTGCTATTTTTTAGGTTGCCCTTTAATGCGATCTTAGGCTCCCTCTGCAAGGTCTAGTAAGGCGGGTACTTGCTCGCTTAAACTTGGCTCCGGGGCCGAGGATCCCCAATGGATGGAGTGTTTTGTTCGGCTACACGATCTTATGGTTCGAGCCAGAGCAGCCTGAACTTACTGTCGAGGAGTTCCTCCATCTATACCAGCTAAAGCTGAACAAGTTTTACCCTGGTTGGTATTATCTCTCCGCTTGGTGGGAACTGGAGGAAGCCTCATTACTGACCCTTCATCATCCAATAAAAATTGGAGAAATAAGTGGTTTTAGGCTTCTGGATGTTGGGAAGTGGTCGACTTAGTCTTGGATCAGCACTTGGTCCTCACAGCATTCTTCGACCCAGGTCAATATACTTCGGATGTAGTTATTCTCTAGATCGTTCTTGGTTAGTCAATTTTTAAATTCTCTTAAATTGTTCGCACATGCCTTCTGTTGTAGTTATCCCTAAGCATCCTCCCCTGCTGGATAGCAGATCTCTCGCTCGGATCAGAGGGGTGAAAGTGCTGAAGGAGGATGAAAGATCTTGGAGGGTACTTCTCCAACCTGAGTTGTTTCTCAAGTCAGGCTTAGACCTCGCTCTCACTGGTAAGAGCTTCGATAAGAACTCTGGCTGAGCTTTAAAACTTGGAAATTTTCATGGATTTCCATAACCGAGTTTCCTCATGTTTTTGTCCAGAAATTCCTAAAGCTAGTCATCTGCTACGGTCCACATCCAAGCTCCAGGCGCCCTCCCTAGAGGAAATAATAGGGCCGAAAAGGAAGAGGCAAAAGACCTCCTCTAAGAACAAGGGGAAGGTCGGCCCTTCTTTCCTCGTTGTGATGGAGGTTAAAGCGGACAATTCGGAAGCGGGGCCCATCCCTGATGATGCAGCCACAACGGTCGAGATGACTGCTAGGGAAGAGGCTTCGCCTATCGAGATGCAGGGGGCTACCGAGCTTTTCATGGAGGCTTGTTCTGTAGGGGTGGAGGAGATCGACCATCCTTCAGCTGGTCCTTCGAGGGCTCAAGAGGGAGGTTAGGGCGTCCATCGAATTATTGAGGAGATCCTTCCTTGGGCGGATTGACATGTGCTCAAGGCGGAATTCCTCAAGTTGTTCGACTCTTCTGCGGACTCGTCCCTCGCATTTGCGACGACAGGCCTCCATGGGGTAAGCACATCTTCATAAGTAGTTCATATTTCTCTTCGATTGTTTAACTTCACTTAATTTTTCTTTACCTTGACAGCTTGCCCCGTGCATGTTGTAGGTGCGTAATGAGATTACACAGCTGTGGGGGCAGATAGGCGAGACTAATCAGAAGCTCACTCAATCCCAAGCTCATGCTTCTTCTGTAGAGGTCGAGCTAGAGGCAGCGAAGAAGCTTCTTGAAGAGGCTTCTGCAAAGTTGGCCCGATGGGATGCCAAACTGGGGGCGAAGCTTGAAGAAGCTGGGGTGAAGCTGAAGGAGGCCAGAGCGAAGCTCGGGGAGACTGAGGTGAAGCTCGAGAAGCTTAAAGTAGGAACTCGAGCTGCTCTTGCCCAAGCTCTGGAGGATGCTGTTAAAGAATATTAGTCTTCCCAGACGTACATTAATGACAGAAACGCTCTCTATCGGCGGGCCCACGCAAAGTGCGTCGCGACTATGAAGGAGGCCTTTTTAAAGTTAGACCTCTCTGGTTTTGATGAATTTGAGTTGGGCTCTAACACCTCTGGTCATGAAGTGGCTCCCGAGCAGCCCTTTGAGGCTTGAAGACTAAATTTTTGCAGTACCTTTCCCTTTTTCTTTTTCTTTTTGAATGTAGAACAATGTAAATGTGCCCTTTAGGGCTTTATCAATGAAACTTGCTCCTTTTTGAAACAATGTCTTTTATTGTAGATTTTTCTATGTAGATCGCACCCAATAGATGAATTGGATCCAATAAATGGATCGGATTTGGGTTGTATCATGTAGGTCGGATCCTAAAGGTTGGACATATGTCGGATCTTGGTCAGACTTTGGTCGAACCTTGGTCAGATCTGATGAACATAGTAGACCTGATAGGAGTCATGTTGTAATAGATCTTTATTAGCTTTATCTTGCGGCTGATCAATATACAATAAACTTATGCATAGACTTGTTAGGGACAATAGATTTTTAGATGTTCAGCATTCCAGGCGTGTGGTAGGAGTTGACCATCCAGATTTTCTAGTCGGTATGAATCAGGTCGGTTTGTACTCGTGACTACATAGGGTCCTTCTCGGTTCGAGCCTAAAGTTCCTAATCCTGGTTCCTTGGTATTTTGGAAGGCTCTTCGAAAGACTAAGTCGCTAGCTCGGAATCTTCTAACTTTTACCCTGGCATTGTAGAAATGTGTCACTTGCTGCTGGAGGATAGCAGTTCGGATTTAAGCTTGCTCTCTCTTTTCTTTGAGAAGATCGAGACTTGGTGCCATTAGCTCGGTATTCGTTTGTTCTTTGAATGTCTCTATCCGAGCTATCGGTAGTCTGATCTCTATTGGGGTGATAGTCTCTGCTCCATATGCAAAGGAAAAGGGCATCCCCCTAGTGGCTGTTCTGGCAATAGTTTGGTATGCCCAAAGGACTTTAGGGAGTTCCTCAGCCCATGCTCCCTTGTCATTCTCAAGCTTGGTTTGGAGGTGATGTTAGATGATTTTGTTGACTGCTTCGACTTCTCCATTTGCTTGCGAATGTCACGAGGAAGAGTAGACATTGCGAATCCCAAGGTTCTCACACATCCCTTGGAATTGTTTGTTATTGAACTGTTTTCCATTGTCAGAGATGATCATTTGAGGAATTCTGAATCTACATATGATGTTCTTCCAAATGAAGTCCATGATCTTTTGTTATGTTAACTTCGCCAATGGTTCGACCTCAGTGCATTTTGTAAAGTAATTGACAGCTACTACAGTGAACTTGGTTTGCCCTTTGTCAGTTGGGAGAGGACCAATGATATCAATTCCCCACTAGGCAAATGGACATGGCCCGTCATTAGGGCAAGCTCTTCTGGTGGCTGCCAAGGTATATTCGGGAAGCACTGACACTTGTCACACTTTTGAGCGAATTGTCGAGCATCAATTTGGATGATCAGCCAATAATAACCCTACATCATAACTTTATGGGCTAAAGCTTGGCCTCCTGAGTGGTTTTTATAGATCGCCTTATGGGTTTCCCTTATGACGTACTTTGCCTCCTCCGGTCAGAGACATATGAGATAGGGGAGATAAAAACCCTTTTCGTAGAGGACATTGTTGAGCATGGTGTAGCGGGCTACCTTCGTTCGCAATCTGCGTGCTTACATTCGATCTTCAGGTAACTTGTTCTTGTTGAAATAATCGACGATTGGATCTATCCAAGTAGGTTCTGAACTTACTTGAAGAGTTGTGGCGAGGTCGGCCTCATCATTACTCAGTTTTGTAAGGAACTCGATTGGGACAGATCTTAGAATATCGTCTTCATCTGCAGTGGCTAGTTTTACCAGCATGTCAGCTTTGGAATTCTCAGCCCGAGGGATCAGGTACATTTTTAGAATTTATCAATCAATTCTTTAGCCTTTCATAGATAGGCTTTCAAGCGTTCCTTCTTGGCCTAGTATGCTTTAGCTATTTGATTAATGACCAATTGGAAATTGCTGAAGACTTTGAGGTGTTGTGCTCCCATGTTGGCTACCAGTTTAAGTCCGACGAGTAAAGCTTTGTATTCTGTTGTATTGTTGGAGGCTTGAAATCTGAATCTTAAGGTATATTGCATACATATATGGTCTAAGGTCTCTAGGACTATCTCTGCCCCACTTACCTTAGAGTTGGATGAGCGATCAACATAGAGCGTCCACTTGGGTGGGTCGGGTGTAGCTTGGGCGTCGGACGCTTAGTCGGATGTTTGGTTAGATGAAGCATTTAGGACAAGCTCCAGCCTGGGTAGGTCGGTATCTTACCTAGGCATATGAGTTAACTCGACAATGAAATCAGCCACTGCCTACTTGGGGTCGATATTTGATATCGAACTCACTTAACTCAATCGCCCACTTAGTCAGCCTTCCCGAAGTCTCGGGTTTTTGGAGCACTTGACGTAGTAGTTGATTGGTCATGACGACGGTGGTGTGAGCTTGGAAGTATGGTCACAAACGTCAAGAGGAAATGACCAAAGTCAATGCTAATTTTTCCAAGTTTAAGTATCTGGTCTCAGCTGAAACCAGGGCTTTGCTAACGTAGTATACTAAGAACTCTTTTCCTGCGTGTTCCCTAATTAAAGTCGAGCTAACCGTTACATCAGATACAACCAAGAATAACAACAGGGACTCTCCTTACTCGGGTTTGGAGAGTAGTGGTGGTAACCCTAGATATTACTTGAGCTTATGGAAAGTCACCTCACATTCTTTTGTCCAATCTACCACTTGTTTCCCTTTCAACTGTTTGAAGAAGGGGAGACATTTGTTTGTAGCTCGGGACACAAAGCGATTGAGAGCTGCGATCCTCCCTGTAAGTCGTTGAACATCTTTGGTCATCCTTGGTGACTCCATATCAAGGAGAGCTTTGATCTTCTCAGTGTTTGCTTTGATTCCTAATTGGTTGACCAAGAAATCGAGGAATTTTTTCGATCTAACCCCGAAGGCACATTTGTTCAGATTTAGCTTTATTCAGTATTTACGAAGAATGAGGAACATTTCCTCGAGATCGGCAACATGATCTGTAGCTTTTATGCTCTTGACGAGCATATCGTCGATATAGACTTTCATTGTTCATCCTATTTGGTGGGCGAACATTTTGTTAACCAGTCGCTGATAAGTAGCACCTGCGTTTTTCTATCCAAAAGGTATGACTCAGTAACATTAAATACGTTTGTCAATGACCAAGACAGTTTTTATTTTATCATGTGGATGCATTACAATTTGATTATAACCAGAATAAGCATCCAATAAAATTGAGTAGCTCGTGCCCAATGGTGTTGTCGACTAGTCAGTTGATTCAAGGAAGAGGAAAACTATCTTTGAGACAAGCCTTGTTCAGGTCTATGTAGTTTACATAGACCTGTCATTTCCCATTTGCCTTCTTGACCAACACAATTTTGGTTATCCAGTCTGGATAATGAACTTCCTCGATGAATCCAACCTTGAGGAGTTTGTTGACTTCTTCTCCAATCATTGCATATCTTTAGGGACCAAATGCGCGACGCTTCTGTCGAATTGGCTGGTGAGCAGAGTCGATGCTCACGCGATGCATGATGATCTTGGAGTCGATGCCGAGCATGTCTTCGTGAAACCAGATGAAAACGTCTGCATAACCACTGAGGAGAGTTATCATCTTGTTCCGTAGTGGTGCCATTAGGGATGACCCAATTTGGACAGTCTTAGAGGGGACAAATTCATCGAGCGGGATGGGGACAAGGTCTTCCATGGGGCAGCCTCTTTCTTCAAAGTCTTCATGAGCATCCAGAGAAGTGATCGTCATTGCTTGATGTGAAGCCCCTTAGTGCTATCGCATAGTACTACCAAGCGTCGCCTTGATCCCCCTTCACTGATCCGACACCTTGCTCGATTAGGAACTTCATAGCTAAGTGGTAGGTCGAGACCACAGCTCGCAGGGCATTTAGGGATGGTCGGCCAAGGATAGCATTGTAAACAGATGGACAGTCTACTACTAAGAAATCGACCATTGTGGTGACTTGGTTTTATCCATATCCAACCGTAAGTGGGAGCTATACAGCTCCCTCAGGTATGACTTTCCTGCCCGAGAAACCTAGCAATGAGGTTTTAACAAGGCAAAGTAGAGATCAACCAACTCCCATCTTGTCGAAAGCCTGAGTGAAGAAGACATCAACTGAGGACCTAGTGTCTGCAAGGATTCCAAACACTTTTCAATTGGCTATGGTTAGAGTGACCACAAGTGCGTCGTCGTGCAGATGGTGTATTCCTCGGGCATCTTCTTCGGTGAAGGTCAGGCTATGACCCTCCACCTTTTGCTCTTTCAGGGGCCTTTCGATAACTAGAACTTCATCTTCGGGGCGACCAATGTTCCTCGCGTGTACCTTCCAGGCATTATTTGAGTCTCCTCTGCCTCTGTGACCTCTGAAGATCAGGCGGATCTCCCCAGTCGGCACGTTGTTGACTAGTTATTCAACTTTCGCTGCGACTTAATCTCCTCTATGATTAACGTACTCCCCAAGATAGCCACTGGGGATGAGTGTCTCGATCTCTTGTTTGAGGTCAAAATAGTCACTTGTGTTGTCTCTGTGACTCTGATGAAAGAGGCAGTATTTGTTTTTACTTCTATTTTTTGGATCAGACTTCAATTTGTTTGGCCAATGGAGGAGACATTTGTCCTAGATCTCCATCAGAACTTGCTTTGGTGTTTTGTTGAGAGGAGTGTAAGTTTTAAACTAACTATCGAGCAGCTTGTTTGGGCGATAATTGTCCTGCGATTGATCATCCTTCCTCTTCCTATTCACATTGACCGAACTTGGTTCTGCCCTTGTCTGTTGCTCTTTGGTTGGAGGAACCTTATTCTGGACGGCCTCTCGCAGGATACGGGATTCTTCAGCGTTAGCATATTTTTGCGACCTGTTCAGTAGTTCGCCCATCGTTGTAGGAGAGTTTTTATCCAACAAAAACAAGAACAGCTTATCCCTTAGCCCACTCATGATAGCGTTTAGGGTGAGCTCCTTTGAGTGCTTCTGAGCCTGCAAAACTTCCAGATTGAAGCGTTTGATGTAGTACTTCAAAAGCTTACCGTCCTTTTGAACGATGTGAAGGAGGTAGGCAGGTGCTTTGAGCCTCTTCTTTCCTCCGATAAAGTTCGTGACGAAGGCTTGGCTGAGTTGGGAGAACGAATTAATAGAGTTTGGTTTCAACTACTTGAACCACAGTCGAGCTGCCCCAGCCAAAATTAGGGAAAAGGCTCGACACATGATTGCGTCAGAAGCATCGTGGAGCTCCATGTAGACTCTGAAGGACTCCATGTGTTCTGACGGGTTGGTATTCCCTAAGAATGGAGTGATCTGAGGCAACTGAAACCAATCTGGCAATCGCGCCTGCATGATGTCTGCAGTGAATGGGGGATCGGATTCTTCCATTATAGGTTGTGTTGGCGAGTTAGTTCGGTAGGCCTGCTGCATGTCTCCAATCTGATCTTACAAGTTCTTTAGATCAGCTTCCCAAGGTTCACCACTCTCTGTCGTAGCTTCGACCAGGGCTTTGCCACATTGCTTCCCGTCTAGTTCATGGCGTAGATCAGAAGCGGGCAAGGCCACGATCTCCGAAACGTAAGACGGGGATGGTTTAGCCAAGCTATGTTGTTGGCTCCTCTGGGAGGGTGGTCGGCTCCGCTGGGAGGCCACGCATGTACAGGAAGGTTGAGGAGGGTTGTAGCCTGTTTGATCTTCCTCCCTGTTTGTTCTTCGCACATGTTGTGGTTGCAGTTGTTCCAACATTTGCTTCATGTAACCCATGTTCTCTCTCAACATCTGACCTCCTTTCAAGGGAGTTCAATCGACTTCCTTTTACACGAGATCGCTAACCCTACCTCTCGGAACTAGAATTAGATTGATGTTGTGAGGAAGAGCCCCGATGGCTTTCCGGTTGTTCGGGTTGCTCCGGGGGTGGCAGTGTGCGGTCAGGTGCAACTGGAGTTGCAACTAGGGAGGATCGAGTTCTCTTTTTTCCTCTTGCCATTGCAGCTTTTCTGGTAAAGCAGGAATGACTAAGACGTCATTCCCACAGAAGGCGCAAAACTATTGATGCAGTTTTCCGGTAGACCCTCCTTGGTTAGCCCTTCGGGACCTGCACAAAAGGAAGGCAATAGACAAATGAGACCCTGACTTGTACAGGGGACCCTCCAATGCCTAAGTTAGGACCTTGGGTCTTTTGTAGGATAAGATCTTAAGGAAAAGAATCACTAGTCGAGTATTAGAATGTGTATGCGTACCTTACATTGGCTGGGGATATCTCTATTTATAGGAGAAGGAAGATCATGCCATAAGGAGTCTTCTCCTGATATGTCGAAGACCATTCTGCATAGGTATTCGGATTCGTACAGGATCCTCTCGAGATTACCATCATCCGAGGTTCTCGAGATCTGATTTGATCTCCCGAAGATCTTGGGAGAGATCTTCGGGCTGTTGGAGAGATTCCCGGATTGTTGGTCCGAGAAAAGGTTGGGTGATAGAGGCGTCGGATATGGTAGGCGCAATCAATGTTGAGCTTTCCGTCAGATCGGCATTTACCTTGTGTTAGAGGTTATACCGAGCTATGGTCGTCCTGTGACTGACCTATAGGCTAGGTCGGCAATCGGCCATTTGAGTGGACTTACAGTAACATCCTTTTTTAGTGTTCTTACAATTGCATCGACATCCTTGAAGGTTGACCTGTATTCGGTAGTTGATGCCCTTTAAGGCTCAAATCCCATTAGGTCCGTGCTTGTTTGTAGAGTTGGTCCATTCCATGAATTGACCTATTGACTCATCTATTTTTCCCCAACACCATTAATTTGTGTTTGTTACAATAACGGCAAATTAACAATGTGGTTATTTGGGTACCTGCAAATAACCCTATAATTGATATGGGTATCTGCAAAAACCCCCAAAAAGAAAATAGAACTGCCATTTTATTGAACCAATGATGACAATTAAGCTATGTAATCACACCACATCTCTCCAACTGGCTCGTGGGAAAGATTATCATTTTTTCTCTCCAAATCATACTAACCAGTCCTAATCCATCCGATTAGTCTCTGATGGGCCCATTTTGTATGGATAAGGCCCATTGTTCATTTATCCATACTGTTGATCATATGACCCACAGCAGATGGGGAATGACCCAAGATACTTCTAGATTGGGACATCCTTCCACCAAATTCTTGGTCTGTTCAATGGGACCATTGCTTCTTCTTCTTCTTCTTCTTCTTTTGTTTTTTTTTTTTTTCTAAACCTTAACTGAATGTGTGTGGATCACTGATCACAAGAGGGTTAGGAGCTTCAGTTTGAGATTTCTTTGAGTAATCCCCATCCACCATACGGACCACCAGATCAGGAGCCTGGGGGAAAAACCATGGCCCCATTTGTAAATAATGGTTCATCAGGACGTCCTTCCAGCTGACCTTGTAACTCCTGTACCCAACCAAAACATGAAGCAAGCGTGGGAAAATTTATGCAGCAGCACTTATTCATGCTCCAACAAAAAGCTGTACTCATCTGGTCTAGCATGCTCTCCTATGCCACAAGGAGATGATAATAGCACTGGGCAGCAATCCAAAATCTCCAAGTGTGAGGGATGGCCCATTTGGACATGCCTTCAGAAGGGTTTTTTTATTTTTTAGTCCAAACATGATTTTGATCCAAACGTCAGTTTTTGTTTGTTTGGATGCACTTTGCAAACACACGTCTCATGTCCCATTGACAAAATAGGCACTAAAATTCCAAGTGGACCAAAAATGCATGCTTGAAATCCCCCCTTTTCTGCAACCAACCCATTGTCGAGGAAGTATGTTTAAATGGATGGACGGCATAAATAAAATACATACATCATGGTGGGGTCCACAAAGCGAGTTGCTACTGGCAGTGTCAGTATGCTATCTGCATCCAGAACGATCAGTCAACCTTTTAGGTGAGAATTTGGACACCCAGCTCTATTGTCTTGAGACAAGCAACAAGGATAGGTAATCTTAGCTATAGGATTTGTGCCTTTTTCTTTTCAGAAACTTGATAATATGTAAATGAATAACTTTATGGCTAAAAATCTAAAATTTGAGATTTTGAAAACTTTTCATCCAGTTGTATTTTAAAAGTCTTAACAGAAGTGATATCAGAGCAATCTAATTTCTAGATATCTGATAGTTCTATTTTGTATCGTGCTGACAGGCATGTCCCTTTCTCACTATGACTGAATAGATGGTAAGCACCTTAATGAGGATCTTTTCTTTGAAATTTAAACCCAAGCTGACATACATATTAGATCCGATCAATTCAACTTGTCACATTGTTGCCAGTGATATTAAATCCATAATTAATTAGGGCACATGAAAGTTGTTTTATGTATCTTTCTTCTTTGTGAAATGTTATATGGTGATGATTCATGTGTTTGGATTCTTTATATACTGATAATTTAATTATTTAATTAGAAAGATATATATATTTACGATTAAGAGAAAACAGTTAATATGTTCGTTTCTCATGATCCATTGATTTTTATTTTCTTTTGGATCTCATCATGTATACCATTTTAGATGACTTGGATTAGTCGGGATCTCAATATAATTGGATAAATTTAGATGTTTCAAATCGCATCATTGATAAAGATCCAAGGATGCACGACAGACCACTCACAGAGAGAGAGAGAGAGAGAGAGAGAGAGAGAGAGAGAACATAAGCAGACCAAGCTTAGTGGGAGCATGAAGATGGATGGAGTGGATCTTCAAGGCAAACCCACATGGTGGGCCACCCTTTGAGCAGCAGTGCAGAGGCAGACCCGTAGGAGTAGTGATTGGACGGTGTGGACCACTCATGTTACCTCATGAGTAAGATTTCCAAGTGACTAGCTACACTTGTGATAAAAATGAGGTCTGCTGTTACATGTGTGGCTCACATGATCACATGATCTCCATCATTGATTGCTAGATTCCCCTTAATCATGTGGTTACATCCTAGCCTCTCATCTCCCATCTCAACCTTCCAATCACCATCAACCTCCATCAAAGTTGAAGGCAAGCAGCATACAAGCCTAAGGAAGCAAGAAGGAGGCCAACAGGTGGGTGATCTACCATCAATTTGCATTTAAGGACCCACTTATAGGTGGGACCCATTATGATGTATGTGTTGTAATCATGAGGGGCCCATAGTGGCGGGGCCCCTCCATCGCCGTCTCTCTCTCTCTCTCTCTCTCTCTCTCTCTCTCTCTCTCTCTCTCTCTCTCTCTCTCTCTCTCTCTCTCTCTCTCTCTCCTTATTTCTTTATGATGATGTGTCCGTGTGGCCCATTCGGATAAACCCCCACCATGAAGTATGTAACCTATCCACGCCATCCATCTTCATGGGACCCACCTGATGAATGTGTTGGATCTACACTGTCCATCCCGTTAGCGGGCCTGGATGGAAGGAAAAACACAAGTATCAGATTGATCTAAATCAAGTGGGCCAAGTCTATGTGGGACCCACCTTGATTTATGTATTCATGTCATCCGTCTAGCGTCCAAGGACGCTGGACGCGTTCTGTGAGGGTGAACGGACAGTAGGTTGTACTCACAGCAGCAACAATATATATATATATAGGCCTTTGGGTGGGCCGCTCATGCAGGCCCCACCTTGATGTGTGGGTCCAATCTACGCCATCCATTTCATTCCTCATTTCATTTTAGACGTTGAGTTGAAAAATGAACCCAATCCGATTTTTGGCGGGTCATAGCATAAAAAATATTAATTTTTACTGTTAAAATCAACTAGGACCCACCTTGATCCAAAACATACTGAATATTGGGCTTGTTTGGTCAATCTTGAGCTATGAAATGCAATGGCTGGAGTGGATTCACCAAATAAGGGCCCCACCTAGGAAAAACTGCCGAATCTCAATTTTTCAAAAAAAAAATATAAAGAAGCAGCAGACGCTGCTGCTGGACATCCAGAGGACGCGCAGCAACGTCCTGTTGCATTGGACGCTGGAAGCAGGGGGTCCCAACTGTGGGCCCCACCGTGATGCGTGTGAACATCAGAACTGTGCATTTAGTAGGCACCTTCCAGCTATGGGCCACCCCAAAAATTAGCCGTACTGGGAACTCAGGTGGCCCACACAACAAGAAACAGTGAGGATTGAACGTCTGCCATTGGAGCCTCTGGTTCCAGACGTCCTAGATCAATATAAAAAAAATATTATTTATTTATTTTATTTGTTGTTGTTATATGGGTCTGTGTGACTGTACTAACAGATGGGTGGAAAATGAACATTATGGTGGGCCCCACGTGGGACCCACTATGGTGTATGTGTTTTACCCACACCGTCCACACAATTGGACGGTGGGACCCACTATGACGTATGTGTTTTATCTAATGTCGTCCAGCCATTTTGTCTGGGCTACTGGACGGTAGGGGACCCTACCATGAGGTATATGCTTTATCCAGCTGTCTATCCCTATGGGACCCACCATGATGTATGGGTTACATCCAAACCGTCCATCCAGTGGCAAGCTCATTTTAAGGCTTGAACCAAAAAGAAGACAAATCTATTTATCAAGTGGACTACACTGCGTTGTGAGGATTGAACGTCTACTATTGAAATACTTTGAGAGTGCAGAAGTTTTAGATCAATAGGAAATTTATTTTCCCCTCTTCATTCAAGTCTTTGTGACCTTATGATCAGATTAGATGAGAAATAAGTGTTATGGTGGGCCTTGGAAATTTTAATGGTGGAAGTTATTATCATCACTTATATTTAGGTGTGGCCCATTTGATGAACATATGGCCCACTTGCCATATGAGGACACATTGTGATGTATTCAAGGCCCATAGGTTATGGCCCATTGCAATGTACATAAGGCCCATTGGTGCGACCCATTAATGCAGCCCACTTGATGCATATAAGGCCCTTGTGATGCGGCCCATTTGATGTATTTAAAGTCCAATGAGATGTATTTAGGTCCATTGCAATGTGTATGATTTTACCGTGGTGTATAATGATGTTTATAACGGGTCGTGCCCTAGGAGCAATGATGGTTTGATGCTCACGTTGTAAGGATGATGTTGGTTAAATATCTACATCATCACTCTCCCTACGGCCCATTGATAGGCCCTTACTTATAGTGTGTAGGCTGTCTAGGTCTCATCTTCGTTATGAATAGAGTCCATCACCATATAACATGTTTAATATAGATCCATGATTCATGCTCATACGCATCATGTGTATGCTTGATATGAGGAGTGACTGATCATAGCATATGCCTTCGGGTAGATTGTTTATGGGCTCCCTGATAAGCAGAGTTGTCCTTCATGAGTGCGTTGTACGTGTAGGATTGTTGCATATTTTGTAGAGTGATTCATACACTTGCATTTGTGTGATTGTAATTATTGCATGCCCTAGTGACACCAGGGCCATAGCCTCCACAGACACATTGTGGATGACTGAATTGGATACCAAAAATATTGTTTCTAGCATCGGGGCGTCATAGATGTCCCTAGGTAAAAATCTCTAAACCCAATGGTACCAGATGATGACTCCAACGTCAAGACCGAGTGGATACATGAGCGCGTGAGTGCCGTATACCAGTAGGCCACGTCCCCCACTGTATCGTGGTCGATTGGAAAGGGGGGTGACCTTACCCGCCTGAGTGAGGGGAGAATTTCTAGGTTGAGTTTGACCAGCTTGAGGAATGAATCTGTTATCGACAAGCTGGGCCGGATATTGGCAGACGGATAGTGAGGTCTCTTCCACTCTCCCAGTTGTACGTTCGGATAGGAGCGACAAGCTGGCGTAGAGTGTACTAGACCCCAGTGATTATCCAGACTGAGAAACTATACTGATATTTGATGAGTTGTATTGATATGTGGATTTCTATGAGGATTGGCATGCTTGATTTGCATCTCGCATCGCATGGTATTGATATTGCTAATAGCATTCATATCCTGCACTGCATAGCCTTGGTACGGTTGATTTGCATTTATGTACCCATCAGCATGATTTCGCATTACTATGACATTGCATTCTGAGCACGTTTATACTACGCAAACACTTACACCACCCTCTAAGCTTTCTATAAGCTTATCCATGATTGATGTGTGCACGTGACAGCAGGACGCAGCCTTAGCCTCGCCGCAGTCAGAGTATACGGTTGAGCTTCTGGAGTTTCTATTATTTTCATTATCTTGTATTTTTCTTTCATATGCATTGTACTTAAAGTTTTTTATCATAGTGGATTTTATGATGGTGTTCTTATGGTTATTGTTCGTGGGTTATGCTTATGGTTATGCTTATACTGAATCAAAATCATGTTTGAAATCCTCCTTATAGGATCTCAGGATTGGAACCTTGTGTATGGGTGCTGGGAGCCGAGAATGGGATACTACGGAGGTTGACGGTGCCGGATTCAGCGATCAAAAATTTTGTGAGCCCGATTTTCGAGTTCAGGGCGTGACAGAAGTTGGTATCAGAGCATAACTTAGGAATAACCGAGAAAAACATTACATGTTTGCTATGAGTTTAGGACGATTAGGTTCCGAGTGCATAACCTTTCGATTGAGTTCCCTAACGTGTGATTCAAAAGGTTGATAGGCATCCTTATTCGTTCCTATAGGACATGTTGGCCAGGAGAGTAACCCGATCGACTCCCGCTTTACCACCTACAACTCTCGCTCCACCCCCAGAGATCTCTGCTCCCCAGCCTGAGGATGACGTTCCTCCACCCGAGATCGGTGCAGCTCCGACCGTATCTGTGAGTGCCTCCCAGTTATAGCAGATGTTGCATAATATGACGGTCGCCCTCCAGGGGCAGGGCAGGCGCCCAGTTGTTTCGCCAGCACAGGCAGAACAGGTGTGCTCGAACGCCCTACTTCGAGAGTTCCGATAGCTCGATCCCCCACATTTCTAGGGCGAGCCAGATCCGACAATAGCCGAGAGGTGGCACTCTGATGTGGAGAAAATTTTTGATACTATGGCATTACAACTCAACAGCAAGTTCGGTTGGCAGTATTTCTTCTCCAGGGTGAGGCCGAGCACTGGTGGACCTCCATTAGCTGTATTGCAGGACCTAATTATGTCTAAACATGGGAGGATTTCATTAATCGATTTGAGCGGCAGTACTTCCTTGACCACATTCGTTGTCAGAGAGCACTGGAGTTCGAGACCTTGGGGTAGGGAGATATGTTACGCGGCTTGTTTTGTGGCACTATTGAGGTTTACACCGTATTTGGTCGATGACGAGGGGCGGAAAGCCCACTGTTTCGAGAATGGCTTATGTGACGGTCTTTGAGGCTTGTTATTAGGCATGAACTCCCGACTTTCTAGGCGTAGTACGGAAGTCCCAGATTTACGAGACTGAGTGGGCCAGCACACAGAGTGATTGAGATCAGAGAAGAAATCAAAAGAGGCAGGTCCCCTCTAGTAGTTCCTAGTAGCATCGACGACCGCAGAGTTACAAGAGCCACCCATCCGCCAGAGCACTAGCAACACCATCGGTACCTCCAGCAGCACCACCTCAGAGGCAGCTTTTTAATACCTGCTATGGATGCGGTAGGATAGGACACCGTAGGTGGGAGTGTCCCCGACCTCAGTAGCAACAACTGAAAGCGCCACAACAGCCCCCTAGCAGTAGTTGAGAGCACCACATCAGCCTCCGTAGCAGTAGAGGCAGCAGATCCCACCACTAAGGCCCCCTCAGCAGCAACATCAGCACCTGCCTCCAAGACCACAGCAGCAGAGGTAACAGTTTCGAGCGCCTCAGCGACATCAGCAGCAACAGCATCCTCCGAGGGGACAGGCACCTCCCCAGCCAGTTCAGGTTAGATTCTATGCAGCTCAGCAGGATCCGCAGTCATCCGGAGGAGTCATTGAGGGTATACTTCAAGTCTCTGCATGCATCGCCCGAGTGTTATTTGATTTCAGTGCTTCGCACTCATTCTTGTCTGAGGATTTTTACCGATCAAGTAGATTGCCGATAGAATCTGTTAGTGAGGGATTGACCGAATTGACGCCCTTAGGAAAGACTACAGTATTATGCCGCTCTGTTCGTCTTACCCTGTGTTAGTGAGAGAGATTTTCTTGCCCGCCGACTTGTACATGTTGCTGATGTCAAATTTTGACGTTATCTTGGGCATGGTTGGCTTGCCGAGTACCACGCCATCTTGGACTGCTCTGCAAGGATAGTCACATTCTGCATACTAGGCTTGCCGCAGTTTCAGTTTGTTACCGAGCCCAGAGGGGAGCCATTGTCATGCTTGATGTCCTACGCCGTTGAGGAGCCTGTTGCCGCTTGCATTGATCATTTGCCGATTGTCTGTGATTTTCCCAATGTGTTCCAAGAGATTCTGGGATTACCGTCGCGCCGTCATATCGAGTTTCAGATTTATCTTGTGCCTGGTGCAACACTTATTTCGAAGGCCCCATACCGTATGGCACCGATGGAGTTGCGTAAGCTACAACGGCAGTTGGACGAGTTGCGTGAGTTAGGATTTATTCATCCGAGCAGTTCGCATTGGGGAGCACCAGTACTCTTCGTCAGGAAGAAGGATTGCGTGGATTACCGCGACTCAACCAGGTCACGATTAAGAACAAGTACCCGCTCCCGAGGATAGATGATTTGTTTGATCAATCGCAGGGTGCACAGTTCTTTTCAAAGATTGACCTGTGTTCCAACTATCATCAGATTCAGGTGCAAGATGAGGACATCCCGAAGACGGCTTTCAGGACGCGTTATGGTCATTTTGAGTTTCAGGTCATGTCCTTCGGACTGACCAATGCACCTGCGGACTTTAATGTATGTTGAACATCTACACTGTGCATTTGATGGGTCCCCTTTAGAAAGTGGGTTTCCCCAAAAACTAGCCATAAATGAAACTCAGGTAGCCCACCATCTAAAAATATATGTGAAGACCGGATATATCAGCAAGTTCTGTGGGTCTGATCATGAGGTATGCCTTATATCCTAACCGTCCATCCATTTAACGACCTCGTCTTAAGGCTTGAGAAGAAAAATAAGATAGATCTAACTATCAAGTGATCCACACTAAAAAAAAAAGCAGTGGGGGACTGAATGTCTACCATTGAAACCCTTTTTGGGTCACAGAAGTTTTGGACCAATATGAAATTTATTTTTCCTCTTAAATTTAGGTCTTTGTGACTTTATGAACGGATTGGATGGAAAATAAACATTATGGTGGTCCCTGTAAATTGTTTGATGATGAAATCATTATCTCAACTACTACTTGTGGCGCGGTCCAGATAATCTTTGGATATGATTCATTATTATTATTATTTTTTGATAATGCACTAAAATGATCTCTAAATATAGATGAAGAGTGTAGATATAATAAATACATCACTTTGGGACCTATGTAACTTTGATCTCCTTGAACCATTCATACAACTCGGAGCTCAAGGATAAAAAAACATTTGCTGGAGCCCACCTGAAATTTTAATGCATCTGAAACTTGGTTTAATCCCTTAAGCAAGTGGGATACACATAATAGATGGGCTGGATTCATGAACTACATCTCAATGGCCCAAAAAATGATTATGAATGTTTTAATGGAGGATAAGCCTCTCAACTTTTGTGTGCGGTGTGGCCCACATGTGCCATAGATTGACTTGATTTTAAGCCCTAGGCCCACCATGGATTGGTGGCCCATTAATTATGTAAAAATGGATTGTTTAAAAATGTGATGTGTGAATGGTCCAGATCTTTGTTAAAATTACTATATATAGATGGCGTACAATCATGTGACTATGTGGTGCGTGGACAACCTGAAATTGATACAATTATGATGAACGCATAGCCCAAATCCTATGATTATGTGCTACTCAGGTGACCACTAACATGTGAACTTACGGTCCCTAACCATGAAATTCAACAATGCTCAGGCAACCTCTAAGCCATATGAACTTGTAATGTGGATGATGTATTAAACCACGTGAAATTGAACGGCATGAGTGGTCTACCACCACATGATCATGTGATGTGCTATCTACCCTAATTTATGTGGGATTGGGTTGCTTCCCTAGATTAGATAATTATATAATGAGTGGACAACCCTTGACCACTTGGCACTTTGGTTAGAGTGTGGCCCTAAGTAGTAGGATCATATGACATGTGTTTAAACCCTTAAACATGTTCGATTATAACAAATGTGTGAACTCTAGTGGTGTGAGGGTGAAATGTATATAATTGTTTAGCCCTTAATCATGAGATTGTGTGGCATTAGTATGGGCACCTAATCATGTACAAAGGTGGTGTATATGTAGTCATCTAATCATACGAATGTGAAATGCGCACAAGGCCACCTAACTATATGAAAGAAAGTGGCACTGGTATCCATTCAACAACGTAGGTTTGTACTTATCGACATTGACACCGCCACTTGAATCACGTATGACCAAGTCATACATTAGACCAAGTGTGATGTAGGGTTATGTTACCCAAGCTAATGCTATCAAGGTCCTGGATTCTATGCAATGCGATCTCTAAACCATGATGAAATGTAGCCCTTGACCCTTAACCATGTGACACCAAATATGAGTCATTAACTATGTGACGTGTGAAGTGGTTGTGGTATAAGACTTAGTATAACGTAGTGTAAGCATGAATGGTGGGTACGATTGTGATTGTTCAACTATGTTTAGATATTTTGAAATATGCATGGGCACTAGATCATGATAGTAATTATATATATACTAAACTATGTGAAATTGTGATACTGGCCGCCTAACCATGTGAAAGTTTAGTAAAGTCGTTGCCCCATTATGTAAGCTATGATGTAATGAAAGTACGTAACCATCTAACCTTAAGTCGTTTATTATGACAAGTAGAGTGGCATTTGTGTGACCTCTCAACCATATAGACTTCTAATAACAGAGTGGTCATAAGACCATGTGGGCATATGAGAATTGTGTGGTTACTCAGACTCGTGGACTATGTCGATGGTGTAATCTCTTGGGTATGTGAACTTAGGTCGTGTGTCAAATTGATTGTTGGACCCATCTCGTTAATAGTATTGGGCTTGATTTGTGGACTCCACTAATATGTTCACAATGGCATTAGAGTGGTGGGCCTATTAGCCTTAAAGCCCACCTTGAATGGACGCCTTGCGGGCCCATTAGCAATAAACCTATTGGGACCATAAGTTACTTCCTCTTATTAAGAACGTAAGACTCCATGAGAAGTGCATATTAGGCCTATGTTTGGACTTCTAACGCATGAGACTCCTTGTGATGTATGTATGCCAAGTCCCATTTGGGCCTTGTGAATGAGTTATGATTGAGTCCTCGAATGAACCATTTGTGGTAATCAAATGGACCACCCAACAAGCCAGAAGGTTAGGATGTAGCGACCCACTAACTAGCTCATTCAAGTGTGGCAATGAACTGGGCCTTAGTCAACTTGAGATGATAGATAGACTTGTTGAGATGTTGGATTGAAATCAAATTATGAATGTGGTGATGGCACATGTGCGGTGATTGTGTAATGTGATACTTGTGGTGATGATGATGCATGTATGGTTAAATGCGATGATTGTATTGTATGGTAATGCTAATTTATGTATATATTCTTGAATGGTGTTCAATTGGATGTAATGAATAAGTGGACCACTGATTGCATTATCTCAAATCATAGATAGTGCACCTAGTGCCATATAATGATGTGACACTTATGCACCCACTCCCTATGGAACTGATGAGGTGAACCACTTAACTCTTAACCATGAATGAGTATGTTGGTGATGCAAACTAGCTTTTGAATAGTTATGGATCTTTATATGTGGATTTGATACATGTTATGGTATGTGCGTATTCCTTGCACATGTTTGATATACAGTCTGTTGTGGTGACACTGATGAGGTTTGGGCCTTGTGATTGGTGCCGAGTGATGGATTGATCCTAGTTGTGCTATTGTGTGGTTGGCGCATATTTATGACGTGGAAGTGTGGACACTCGCATAACTCCATGATCATGAGGGAGAGTGCACATTATACCACTGTTTTTCCATGTTGGTACCGTGATCATTTTGATCGGTTTGATGATATTTGTGTTTATTGCATCTGCACACACGCATACATGTACATGCATGATGGATGAGGAGTGCATGGTGTGCATAGTTTGATCATACGAAGATCATATGCATGTGGCAGAGGATGTTGGTATGGGGTGCACATGATGGAGTATGTGGTAGAGGGTGTTGGTGCGAGTGCACATGATGGAGTATGTGCGGATGTTATCTAGTCCAAGAGACCGCGGGCACAGTCCCTGGGTTGAAGTCCCAAAGTGAATATATTAGGCGCAATCCCTGGGTTGAAGTTTCTAAGCAAATACATCGGGCACGGTCCCTGGGTTGAAGTCTCTAACGCTCACTTGATGCTATGTTCTGATTTATGTTTATGCCGATGCTGATATTACATGTATATCCTTTCCACGATGAGCGTGGATTGCAGGTCGGATGTGATTGTTAGAAGAGCCCGATTGGTATTAGGGTTGCCTTGTATGCATATGTGGCTTACATGCATAGCATTTGTCTCGCCCCAAACTCAGAAACCGGGCTCACAAAATTTCTGATCATCGAATTCAGTACCGACAGCCTCTATAGTACCCCATTCTCGGCTTTTAAGGTGCACACGCCAGATTCTGATCCTAGGATCCTACAAGGAAGATTTTTTAACGTACATTTGTATCATAAAAAGCATAACCACAAGTTTACACAAATCACAAAGGCAACATCATCATCACATATCCACTAATATAAATATTTAAATACAATGCCGAAAGGGAAATACATATATCCAAAATCAAAGCTCCAGAAGTCAGCTGTCACTCTAAGCTCGATGCTGCTGCAACCAAATGTCACCTGCATGCATTTATCATGCATGAGCTTATAGAAAGCTTAGAGGGCGGTGTAAGTGTGTGCACAAGATAAGTATCAAGTATTCAATAAAATGCCTTAATCATACAATATCGAAATTACTGACAAGATATGAATCATACGATATCAGAGTAAGCGAAAATACTGTAAGTCTATAAATCATACAATTTCAAAGTAAGCAAAAATACTGACAAGTCCATAAAAATATCATCAACATCATCTAGGATATATGATGAAAAGACATAACAAGCCAATATCATATACTGAGAAAGTAATGTAAATCGGCTATGTAATGCGGAAACATAATGAACCAGATATCAGATATCAAGGATGCAATACAATATGTAATTCGGAAGAGCTACGCAAATGAGGAGCCATAGAGAGCCAAATATCAGATGTTGAAGATATAATGCAATATGTAAATCCTGATAAGTCCGTCTAGGCCATATAAGTACAGAAACATAGCAACCCAAAATGTCATATGCCTGCAGATGTAATGCAATATGCAATGCGAATGAAATGACCATGCAATATGAGTGTGAAGTAGGGATGATAGTACGTAGTATTGCAGGCTATGGGGTCCATCACAAGGGACTTCTATCTAAACTAGTCTCATACCTAATTTGGATAGTCAGAGTCAATGCGATAAACTCTTGATCTCAGGTTAGTCACGCGCCCCAATAGAAATTCTGGCCATTGCGAAGGTACACATAACAAATAGTTATGCACCACTAGCCCCGGTGGATAATAAATGATTGAATAAATGAGTATGCAACTCCTGCTCAATAAGTCTACATATCAGTACTGTATATATCTGAAATCATCACCGAGGTCTAGTACACTCTACGCCAGCTTACCACCCCATCAAGAGCACAAAATAACTGGGTAAGTGGAAGAGACCTCACTACTCGCCTGTCAATATCGACCCGGCTCGTCGATAGCGAACCCATTTAGGAGCTGGTCAGATTCAACCTAGTTTGCCTACTCCCTCAGGCGGGTAAGGCCGCACCCCCTCCCAAAAGACCACGACACAGTGGGAGACGGCGCCTACTGGTATACGGTCCTCATGCGCTCATATATATCTACTCGATCTAGACATTGGGGCATCCTCTAGTACCAAGAGGGTTTAGGGATTTTCACCTAGGGCAATTTATGGCGGCCCGATGCTAATAACAGATTTTTGGTGTCCCATCTGGCCATCCACGATGTGCCTGTGAAGGCTACGGCCCTGATGTCACTAGGGCATACAGTAATAACAACACACGATGTAAGATGCATGAGTCATACAATCCAGTATGCATCAATCTTGTGCATACCGTGCACTCATGTGAGATAACCTCCGCCTATCAGGGAGTCTCATAATAACTTGCCCAATGACATATGCAATGGTCAACCACATCTCATAACAAACATGTAGATGATACATATGGGCATGTATCATGATGTTATACTGTTACATACTCATAATTAGTATCAATAACTAGCATCGACAATCAACCTCGATAATCTGGACATTTAACCAACATTGCTTCCAAGCAATGGCCCACATAGAGCCTAATATATAGTGGAACCATGGCCTCACATAAGGGCCAAATATACAACATCATAGGCCTCACTCAAGAGCTGAATACATACCACGATGGGCCTTTCACATGGGCCTAACATACATCACAATGAGCTTCATCGCCTGACCCTCAAATGGATTACAATGGGCCTCATCACATAGGCCTCATATGCATCACATTGGGCCTTAAACATGGGTTGAATACACGTCACAATGGGCCTCAAATACGGGCCGCATACACATCAAATTGGGCCTCGATAATTAGCCTCGATATCCGGCCTCAACAATCGGAATCAACCTCGATAATTGACCTCGACAATCGGCCTCAACAATCAGAATCGACCTCGACAATCGAATTAAAATCAACCTCAACAATCGGCCTCGACAATCTGAATCGACCTCGACAATCAGCCTTGACAATCAAAATCGGCCTCAACAATTGACCTTGACAATCGGAATTAGCCTCGATAATCGGTATCAACAATCAAAATGGGTATCGACAATCAGAATCGACCTCGATAATCGAAATTAAAATCGACTTTAACAATTGGTCTCGACAATCGAAATCGGTATTGACAATCAAAATTGGCCTCGATAATCAGAATTAGAATCGACCTCAACAATTGACCTCGTCAATTGGAATCAGAATCATTCTCAACAATTGGAATCAGAATCAGAATCGGAATCAGCCTCAATAATCGGCCTCAACAATCAAAATCGGAATCAGCCTCAACAATCGGAATCGAAATTGGCCTTGACAATCAGAATCAGAATCGGCTTCAACAATCGGCCTCGATAATTAGAATCGGCCTCTATAATCATAATCGGCCTCAAAATTCAGAATCGACCTTTACGCAAGATGGGATTCATGGATGAACAACCAATGATGAACCAAGCAATATCAATGGGGCCCAATTACTTGGGGTAACCCACTAGAGATTGACGAGAATGGGCCTAACTAGGCCTAAGGAAAGGTCACAATGTGGACATCCAACCATCATTGCCCATCAATGTGGACATTCAACCAACATTGCTCCCAAGTTGTGGCCCACATAAAGCCAAACATAAAGTGGGCCCATGGCCTCACACAAAGGCATAATATACATCGCAATAGGCCTCATACAAAGCCTATATACACAACAGGTGAGCTCTGCACATGGGCCTCAGATACATCGCACGGGCCACAACTCATGGGCCTAATGCACAACATAATGGGCCTCATTAAATGGGCTACAAAAACATCACAATGGCCATGCCATATGGACCGAAAATACATCTCATTGGGCCTTACCAAATGGGACGGGAAATACATCATAAGGGGCCACGTAATATGGGGTAAAAATACATCTCAATGGGTCTTACCAAATAGTAAGACCTGTATCCTAGTGCGTACTCTTCCGTCAACTGTCGTGATCGATCCTGTTAAATTCTGGCAATCTCCATCGTATAATCGATGTTTGCGCGTGACCCTAAGCCATCTACTGTAGAATTGAGTCAGCTTAATCCGAGACTTGTACAATTATAACCGCACTGTCGTCGCGGTTCCAACACCGCGTCTTGCATATCGATCCAATACCCTAGCAGGGAGATGTGGGCCGGTGTTTATTTCGAAGAAAACACCGTGCATTTACAATCCCAAGAGAATCTCTACATATGTCCTATCAATCAATCACTCAAATCAATCAATCAATCACCTCATGTCAAGTAAAAGAGCAACCCATGCTTTCTTTCTCCACAAGTTAAACAAACCTAAAAGTCAACCAATCTCTCACCTCACCCATCACTCACCTCACATCCATCACTCCATCACCCATCACTCCTCCTTACAACCCTCTCTCCCTCTCTCTCATTTCTCATTATATTTTCCCAAGCAAGAGAAGAGGCTCACGTCCAAGCTCTTCCCACGGAGAGAAAAGTGTATGTGTGAGGCCCACTTTCCATCCCAAATCCATCATCTTAGTCATTCAAACCTCATTTTCCACTATCAAAGTGAGACACAAGGATATTGGCAATCCAAAGCACCAAGAAGATCGAAGTTGGGTGCTTATTAGGCTATATCTTTCCATGTTTTGATAATGGGCTAAGTGAGGCCTACCGATTGATGGTATAGATCTCACTTGGGACCCTAGATATGGCCGATGGCCCACCTTAATTTTATTATCATTCCATGATGGGGCCATTCTCCATGAACCTCATCACGATGTTTACTTTATAGCTTAAAAAGGAATAATCTAGACCTTATATCTTGGTGGAGAAAGGATCTCCACCGTTGATCTTTGATTTGGTGGGCCCACATGTATTAGGACCCACCTGATGTATGATTGAATGCAAGGGAGGGCCCATAGTGTCGGGGTCCCTCCATCACACGTGTCTCGATCTCCCTCTTTCTCTCTCTCCCTCTTTTTTTCTTTTTTGGTGATGCAATGGCCATGTGGCCCACCCGGATGGACCCCACCATGAAGCATGTAGTGGATCCAATCCATTTGTAGGTGGGGCCCACTTTATATGTGTGTATGTTCCACACCATCCAGCCATGTGGTGGCCCACCTAAGCAAGGCCCACCTTAGCGTTATTTGTATGCCCAAACAAAAATAAAAGAGTCCAGCATCTCTAGACGTGAACTGGGGAAAACATAAATATTAGCTTGCTTCGTAAGGCTTTGGAGTGGGCCACTTGTGTAGGCCCCACCTTGATGTATAAATCCAATCCACGCCTTCTATCCCTTTCCTCAGACCATTTTAGGCGTTAAGCCAAAAAATAAACCTAATTCGATTTTCTGGTGGGCCATACCTTAGAAAACAGTGATTTTCACCGTTTAAATTCACTTAAATTTTTATATACACCGAAATATGCCCAATATTGGGCATGATGGATTTGTTATGGACTGTAAAAAGCAGTGGACGAGGCGGATTGTTCTGATGCGGACCCCACACACGAAAAACCGTGATATTGTATGATTCAAAAAAAAATATCACATGCAGTAGACGCTGCTGCTGTCAGAGATGCGCAGGCAACACCTGCAGCATTCAGGCGGGTGGACGGCAGGGACCCACGGTCCCATCCGTGGGCCCCACCATGATGCTTATTTATCATCCAAACCGTTCATTTGATGGGCCTCTTCTTGAAGTATGCCCTCTCCCAAAATCCATCCCATTTGGAACTCAGGTGGCCCACATCATGGGAAATAATAGGATTGAACGTCTGCCCTTGAAACCCTTTTGGGTGCCATGAAAGTTTTGGATGATTATGAAATTTATTTTTCCTATTCAGTCAAGGTCCGTGTGACCTTATTAACGGGTTGGATTGCATATAAACATAATGGTGGGCCCCACGTGGGACCCACAATGATGTATGCATTTTATTTCCACCGTCCAGGCAAACAGTGGAACCCACAGTGTTGTATGTGTTTTACTCCCACCATCCAGGCAGAAGGTGGAAACCCCTAGTATGACCCATGTGCTTTATTCATGCAGTTTGTCTATATGGGCCCATTATGATGCATGTGTTGCATCCAAGCCATCCAACCATTTAGAAAGCTCATTTTATGGCATAAGCTGGAGGAGACCGATCTAGGATCAAGTGGACCATCCAGCAAAAAGTAGTGGGGATTGAGTTCCTATCATTGAAATTCTTTTATTGTCTCAAAAGTTTGGATCATTAGGAAATTTATTTCCCCTTAATCCAGGTTTGGGTGACCTTATGACCAGATTGGGTAGAAAAAATAAATGTTATGGTGGGCCTTAGGAATTTTAATGGTGGAAGTCATCATCACCGTTTATATTTGGGGGTGGCCCATTTGATATATATAGGGCCCATTGGTGTAGCCCATTTGATACATATAAGGTCCATTTGATTAGGCCCATTGTGATGCATTCTAAGGCCCGCGGGTTATGGCCCATTGTAATGTACATAAGCCCCATTGGTGCAGCCCATTGATGTGGCCCACTTGATGAATATAAGGCCCATGTGATATGGCCCATTTGATGTATTTAAGGCCCAATGGGATGTACCTAAGGTCCATTGCAATGTGTGATCCCAACATAGTTTATATAATGATGTTTGCGATGGGCTATGTCTAGGGAGCAATGATAGTTTGATGTCCACATTGCAAGTATAATGTTGGTTAAATGTCCACATTACGACTCCCCCTAGGGCCCATTGATAGGCCCGCACTTGTTGTGTGTAGGACCATCTAGGCCCATCTGCGTTATAAGGATAGTTCATTACTTTATAACATGCTTAGTATAATTTTATTATTCATGCCCATATGGATCATATGTATGCTTGATATGAGGAATGTTTGATCATAGCAGAATCCATTAAGCTGAGACATTTATGAGACTCCTTATGAGATGGAGTGCCCCACATGAGCGCATGGTACGCGTGGGATTGTTGCATGACTGTACGGTGTGATTCATGCATCTTGCATATGAGTGACCTGATCATTGTACACCCTAGCGATATCAAGGTCGTGGCTCTACAAGCACATCGTGGATGACCATATCGGATATAAAAAATAATTAGTTCTAGCACTGTGGGCACTTAGGATGTCCTTGAGTAAAAGTCTCAGAACCTTTTTGGTACTAAGAGTTGCTCCAACGTCTAGACCGAGTGGATACATGAGCGCTCGAGTGTCGAATACCAGTAGGTAGCATCTCCCACTATGTCATGGTCGGTTTGGAGGGGGTGTGGCCTTATTCACTTGAGTGAGGGGGCTATAAGCTCGGCTGAGTTTGACCAACTCGTAAATGAGTCCACTATCGATGAGCAGGGTTATTATTGGCAGACTACTGGTCAGGCGGATAGTGAGGTTTATTCCGCTCGCTGGGCTGCGCGACTAGGGATGCGACAGTCAGTGTGGAGTGTACTAGACCCCGATGATATCAAGAGAGGAACTGTACTGATATGTGTACTTAATGAGTATCGACTTGCTTGGATTGCATCTCGCATATGACATTCGGCTACGTAGGCCTCGCATTGTATCGGTATGGCCAATAACATTCATGTCTCACATCGCTTGGCTTGGTATGACCGATAACATTCATGCTTTGCATCATATAGCCTTGGTACGGCTGGTTGTATTCATGGACTTTTCGCATATTTTTGCATTGGTCTGATATTATATACTTGGCACTTGCCTTGCGCACACTTACACCACCCTCTAAGCTTTTGTAAGCTTATGCACGACAGTTGCGTGCAGGTAGCATTGGACAGCAGCAGCGCTGAGACAGGAGTGTGCATCAATTTATTTTGGAGCCTCTTGATCATCTTGTATTTCTCTTCCCGCATTGCACTTAAAGTTTTTAATATAGTAGATATGTGGTGATGTTGTTTTGTGACTTGGTTATGCTTGTGGTTATGCTCCATTACAAAAATAAAAAATTTCATACTGAAAATCCTCCTTGTAAGATCCCAGGATTGGAATCTGGCATGTGAGTGCTAAGATCCGAGAATGGGGCACTATGGAGGCTGTCGGGGCCGGATTCGGCAATCGAAAATTTTGTGAGCCCGTTTTCTGAGTTAGGGCATGACAGAAGTTGGTATCAAAGCATAACTTGAGAATACCTGAGGATCACATCACATATCTACTATGAGTTTTGAATGAATAGGTTCCAAGTCCGAATGACTTAGTGATTTTCCAACATAGACCCTTAATGTTTATGCATTCGAGAATTCTTAAAACTGATAGGCCTTTGTTCCTTCTTATAGGACATTATGCCTAGAAGAGCGACCCGAGCGAATCCCGCTCCACCACATGTGACTCCCGCTCCACCACCCGTGACTCCTGCTCTACCACCTGCTACTCTCACTCCACCATCGGATATTTCTACTTTCTAGCCTAAGGATGCCCTTCCCTTACCTGAGACCGGTGCAGATTTGACCATACCTATGAGTGCCACCCAGGTGCAGCAGATGCTACAGGCGATGACCGCTATTCTTCAGGGGCAGAGCAGGCATCCCACTGTTACGCCAGTCGAGGCTGAACAGGAGCGTACGAGTGTCCTTCTTAAAGACTTTCGACGCACGATCCCCGCGTTTTTGGGGTGAGCCAGACCCTACTGCAGCAGAGATATGGTGCTCTAAGGTGGAGAAGATATTCGACACCATGAGATGTACTACCCAGCAGCGAGTCCTATTAGCCGTATTTCTTCTTCAGGATGAGGCTCAGCATTGATGAGCATCTGTAGCCCGATCGGTAGCAACCAATTTCGAGTGGACCTGGGAGGACTTTGTAGAATGGTTTGACCGAAAGTTCTTTCCCGAGCATGTGCGACAGCAGCATATATTAAAGTTTGAGACTCTGGTCCAAGGGGACATGACTGTGTCCCAGTATGAGGCATATTTCATCGTGCTATCGAGATTCGGGACTTATCTTGTTGATAATGAGGGGCAGAAGGCCCGCCATTTCGAGAATGGTTTGCATCCTACCCTCAGGAGACGTGTGATAGGATACATGCTTCCGACATTTGAGTAGATTGTAGAGAGGGCCAGATCTACAAGTCAAATTAGGCCAGTTTGCAAAGAGCCCGTGACCAGAGGGGTGATCAGAAGAGGAAGGCGCCCTCTGGTAGTTCCCACCAGCAGCACCGTCCACAACAGCGACGCACGACTCACCGAGCATTCCAAGCACTAGTGGCACCCCCAGCACTACCTCTGGGACCGTTCCCAGGTACTTGCTTTGGATGCGGTAGGACAGGACATCGTAGGCACGAGTGTCCCCATCCGCAGCAGCAGCAGCCAAGGGCACCACATCCACCTCCGTGACAGCCACCAAAGCAGCAGCAACGACCACAACACCAGCCTCTAGGACCTCCCCCACAGTAGTAGAGGTAGCAGATCAGCCGTCACAGTGGAAGCAGCATCAACAGAGACCTCAGAGGAGACCTGCACCTCCCCAGTAGGCCTAAGGCAGATTTTATGCCGCCTTGCAGGACCCTCAGTCATCAGGAGGGGTCGTCGAGGGTACTCTCCCTATTTCTGCATGCATTACACGCGTATTGTTTGACTCTAGTGCATCGCATTCTTTTGTGGCTGATGATTTCTGTCGATCGGCCGGTTGCCGATGGAGTCTTCCTTTTAGGGTTTATCAGTATCGATGCCCTTGGGGAAGACTGCAGTATTAGACTGATTTTGCTCTTCTTATCCCATTCTAATTAGAGATATCTTCTTACCTGCCGACCTATTTGTATTACCGATGTACGAGTTAGATGTCATTCTGGGCATAGATTAGCCCACTGAGTACCACGCCATATTAGACTGCTTCATGAGGACAGTCACGTTCTGTATACCCGGTGTACCAGAGTTCCAGTTTGTTACAGAGCCTAGAGGAAAGCAGCTTTCTTGCATGTTATCATGTGTCGTTGAGGAGTCAGCTGCTTTGAGTATCGACCAGCTGCCAATCGTTTGTAGTTTTCCCAATGTGTTCTAGGAGATTCCGAGGTTACCACCTCTTTGGCATATTGAGTTCTAGATTGATCTTGTGCCTAATACCGTGCCTATTTCGAAGGTCCCGTATCGTATGACAATGTTGTAATTACGAGAACTGCAGAAGCAGTTGGATGAGTTGCATGAGTTAGGCTTTATTCGTCCGAGCAGTTCACCGTGGGGAGCGTCGGTACTCTTCGTGAAGAAGAAGGACGGCTCATTGAAGCTTTGTGTAGATTATCACGAGCTCAACAAGGTCACGATCAAGAATAAGCACCCACTTTCGAGGATTGATGATTTATTTGATCAGCTGCAGGAGGCGCAGTTCTTTTCAAAGATTGACTTGCGGTCTGGTTATCATCAGGTACGGGTTAAAGATGAGGATATCTCGAAGACAGCCTTCAAGACGCGCTATGGTCATTTTGAGTTCTAGGTCATGTCCTTCGGACTGAACAATGCACCCGCAGTATTTATGCAGTTGATAAACAAGGTCTTCCATCCGTATCTCGGCCAGTTTGTTGTGGTATTCATCGACGACATTCTGATATATTCGAGGACCCGTGAGGAGCATGAGCGGCATCTGGAGATACCTTACAGACCCTCCGTGCACACTAGCTTTATGTGAAGCTGGAGAAGTGTGAGTTTTAGCAGGTCGAGGTGAAGTTCCTCAGTCATGTAGTGATGAGGCAGGGTGTCGCAGTGGACCCCTTGAAGATTGATGCCGTGAGTTAGTGGGCCAGCCCACGAATGCATTTGAGATCCAAAATTTTCTTAGTTTAGCGGGCTACTACTGACGTTTCATTAAGGGATTCTCTCGTATATCAGCCCCGTTGACCAAGTTGACCGAGAAGGGTGTTGAGTTTGTTTAGAGTGACGCTTGTGAACAAGAATTTATGGAGCTGAAGGATCGCCTTACGTCCGCTCCTGTCCTCACTCTTCCCTCTGAGAGTGATGAATTTATTATATTTACCGATACCTCACGAGTCATCTTGGGTGTTGTCCTGATGCAGCACGGGAAGCCGGTGACTTATGCGTACCATCAGCTCAAGGTCCATGAGCTGAACTACACCACGTATGATTTGGAGCTGGTAGCAGTTGTCTTCACCTTGAAGGTGTGGAGGCACTATCTCTATGGGGTGAGGTTTGAGCTCTTCTCTGACCACAAGAGCTTGAAGTATCTGTTCTCTCAGTCCGAGCTGAACATGAGGCAGAGGCGTTGGATGGAACTCTTGAAGGACTATGATTTTAATCTTCAGTGCCACCCGGGCAAGGCGAACGTGGTGGAGGATGCCCTCAGCCATCAGCCACGAGGCCTGGTAGCACACATGATGGTTTAGGAGTGGAGGATGCTCGAAGATATAGCAGAGTATGACTTTGAGTTTGGTCTACAGTCATCTATCGTTCAACTATCAAGCCTATCGATTCAACCCTCTCTTATCGTAAGGGTGATCATGGCTCAGCAGACAGACGAGTTGTTATAGGATTATCGAGAAGAGGCAGCATCTGAGAGTCAGACAGATTAGCAGATTGGTTCTAATGGTGGACTGCGCTTTAGATGCCGATTATATGTCCCAGATAATCCTGAGTTGCACTGAGATCTTATGACCGAGGCACATAGATTGCGGTTCTCTATCCACCCTGGCTCGACGAAGATGTATCGCGATATGAGGCATTAGTATTTTTGGGTGGGGATGAAGCACCAGATAGCCATTTTTGTGGCTGAGTGTGACACGTACCAGCCTGTCAAGGCCGATCATCAGAGACCCCTCAGACTATTGCAGCCCTTGAGCGTCCTGATGTAGAAGTGGGAGCACATATCTACCAATTTTGTCCTAAGTTTGTCGAGGACACAGCGCGGTCATGACATCATCTGGGTTGTCGTGGACCGTCTAACGAAGTCGGCACATTTTTTTATGATTCGTGAGACTTGGCATACGGACCGATTCACCAAGATGTTTGTTAATAAGATCGTGAGACTGCATGGTATTCCTATCTTGATCATTTCAGACCAAGATCTGAGGTTCACATCTCAGTTTTGGAGGAGCTTCTAGAGGGCGATGAGGACTAATTTTTAGCTTAGCACCGCATATCATCCACAGATCGATGGCTAGACTGAGAGGGTCAACCCGATCCTTGAGGATATGCTTCAGGCCTATGCGATTGATTTCTCGGGTAGTTGGGACGAGCACTTGCGATTGGCTGAGTTCGCGTACAACAACGCTATCAGGCGACCATTGATATGGATCCTTTTGAGGCATTATACAGCAGACCGTGTAGATCTCTGAGTTGTTGGACCGAGGTTGAAGAGCGGCGTCTCCAAGGTCCCGATCTTGTGCTACAGACGTCAGAGGCTATTGACATCACCAGGCAGAGGATGCACACAGCTCAGAGCCAGCAGAAGAGTTTTATTGATCGTCAGTGTCATCCCTTGGAGTTTGTAGTTGGGGACCATGTGTATCTCAAGGTCTCACCCATGAAGGGTATGGTTCATTTTGGAACGAAGGGCAAGCTTACCCCAAGATTCATAAGACCTTTTGAGATCACTGGATGCGTTGGCACCGTGGCTTATCGACTTGCCTTGCCATCTCAGTTGTCTGGTGTCCATAATGTCTTTCATGTCTCTATATTGAGGAAGTGTGGGTCAGATATCGTTCCTGTTATTGATTAACAGTCGTTGGATGTTTGTGAGGACGCTTCTTATATTGAGCAGCCAGTTTATATATTTGCGCGTGACCCTAAGCCATCTACTGTAGAATTGAGTTGGCTTAATCCGAGACTTGTACCATTGCGACCACACCCTCGTCGTGGTTCTAACGCCGCGTCTTGTATACCGATCCGATGCCGTGGCAGGGAGATGTGGGCCGGCGTTTATTTCAAAGAAAACGCCATGCATTTGTAATCCTAAGAGAATCTTTACAACATGTCTCATCAATCAATTACTCAAATCAATCAATCAATCACCTCATGTCAAGTACAAGAGCAACTCATGCTTTCTTTCTCCACAAGTCAAGCAAACCTAAAAGTCAACCAATATCTCACCTCACCCATCACTCACCTCACATCCATCACTCCATCACCCATCACTCATCCTTACAACCCTCTCTCTCTCTCTCATTTCTCATCACATTTTCCCAAGCAAGAGAAGAGGCTCACGTCCACGCTCTTCCCATGGAGAGAAAAGTGCATGTGTGAGGCCCACTTTCCCATCTCAAATCCATCATCCTAGCCATTCAAACCTCATCTTCCACCATTAAAGTGAGACACAAGGAGGCTAGCTTTCCAATGGACCAAGAAGATCGAAGTTGGGTGCTTATTAGGCTAGAGTTTTCTATGTTTTGATGATGGGCAAAGTGAGGCCTACCGATCGATGGTATGGATCTCGCTTGGGACCCTAGATGTGGCCGATGGCCCACCTTGATTTTATTACCATTCCATGATGGGGCCATTCTCCATGGACCTCATCATGATGTTTACTTTCTAGCTTAAAAACGGGTTATCTAAACCTTACATCTTGGTAGAGAAAGGATCTTCACCGTTGATCTTTGATTTGGTGGACCCACATGTATTGGGACCCACCTGATGTATGATAAAATGCAAGGGAGGGCCCATAGTGTCAAGGTCCCTCCATCACATGTGTCTCGATCTCCCACTTTCTCTCTCTAACTCTTTTCTTCTTTTTATGTGATGAAATGACCATGTGGTCCACCCGGATGGACCCCACCATAAAGCATGTATTGGATCCAATCCATTTGTAGGTGGGGCCCACTTTATATGTGGGTATGTTCCACACCATCCACCCATGTGGTGGCCCACCTAAGTAGGGCCCACCTTAACGTTATTTGTATGCCCAAACAAGAAAAAAAGAAAAAAGAGTCCAACGTCTCTGGACGTGAACTGGGGAAAACACAAATATTAGCTTGCTTCTTAAGGCTTTGGAGTGGGCCACTTGTGTAGGCCCCACCTTGATGTATAAATTCAATCCACGCCATCCATCCCTTTCCTCAGACCATTTTAGGCATTGAGCCGAAAAATGAACCCAATTCGATTTTCTGGCGGGCCATACCTTAGAAAACAGTGATTTTCACCATTTAAATTCACTTAAATTTTTCTATACATAGAAATATGCCCAATATTGGGCATGATGGATTTGTTATGGACTGTAAAAATTAGTGGACGAGGCGAATTCTTCCGATGCAGGCTCCACACATGAAAAATCACGATATTGTGCGATTTAAAAAAAAAACATCACATGCAGCAGACGCTGCTGCTGTTAGAGACACGCAGGCAACGCCTGCGGCATTCAGGCTGGCTGATGGTAGGGACCCACGGTCCCAGCCATGGGCCCCACCATGATGCTTATTTGTCATCCAAACCGTTCATTTGATGGGCCTCTTCTTCAAGTAAACCCCCTCTAAAAATTCGGCCCATCTGGAACTCAGGTGGCCCACATCATGGGAAACAATGGGATTAAACGTCTGCCCTTGAAACCCTTTTAGGTTCCATGGAAGTTTTAGAGGATTGTGAAATTTATTTTTCCTATTCAATCAGGGTCCATGTGACCTTATTAATGGGTTGGATTGCATATAAACATAATGGTGGGCCCCACGTGGGACCCACAATGATGTATGCATTTTATTTCCACCTTCCAGGCAAACCGTGGAACCCACAATGTTGTATGTGTTTTACTCCCACCATCCAGGCGAACGGTGGAAACCCCCAGTATGGCCCATGTACTTTATTCATGCGGTCCATCTATATGGCCCCATCATGATGCATGTGTTGCATCCAAGTCATCCAACCATTTGGAAAGCTCATTTTATGGCATGAGCTGGAGAAGGAGACTGATCTAGGATCAAGTGGACCATCTAATAAAAAGTAGTGGGGATTGAGTTCCTACCATTGAAATTCTTTTGTTGTCACAAAAGTTTGGATCATTAGGAAATTTGTTTCCTCTTAATCCAGGCTTGGATGACCTTATGACCAGATTGGGTAGAAAAAATAAATGTTATGGTGGGCCTTAGGAATTTTAATAGTAGAAGTTATCATCACCATTTATATTTGGGGGTGGCCCATTTGATATATATGGGGCCCATTGGTGTAACCCATTTGATACATATAAGGCCCATGTGATTAGGCCCATTGTGATGCATTCTAAGGCCAGCGAGTTATGGCCTATTGCAATGTACATAAGGCCCATTGGTGCAGCCCATTGATGTGGCCCACTTGTTGAATATAAGGCCCATGTGATATGGCCCATTTGATGTATTTAAGGCCCAATGGGATGTACCTAAGGTCCATTGTAATGTGTGATCCCAACATGGTTTATATAATGATGTTTGCGATGGGTTATGTCTAGGGAGCAATGATGGTTTGACATCCACATTGCAAGTATAATGTTGGTTAAATATCCGCATTACGACTCCCCCTAGGGCCCATTGATAGGCCCATACTTGTTGTGTGTAGGACCGTCTAGGCCTATCTGCATTTTAAGGATAGTTCATTACTTTATAACATGCTTGGTATAATTACATTATTCGTGCCCATACGCATCATATGTATTCTTAATATGAGGAATGTTTGATCATAGAAGAAGCCATTAGGCTAAGACATTTGCGGGACTCCTTATGAGACGAAGTGACCCACATGAGCGCATGGTACGCGCGGGATTCCTGCATGACTGTACGGTGTGATTCTTCATCTTATATATGAGTGACTTGATCATTGTACGCCCTAGCGACATCAGAGTCGTGACTCCACAGGCACATCGTGGATGGCTATATCGGATACCAAAAATACTTGGTTCTAGCACTGTGGGCACTTAGGATGTCCTTGGGTGAAAGTCACAGAACCTTTTTGGTACTAGGAGTTGCTCCAACATCTATACCAAGTGGATACACGAGCGCCCGAGTACCGAATACTAATAGGCTGCGTCTCCTACTATGTCATGGTCGGTTGAAAGGGGGTGTGTCCTTATTCGCCTAAGTGAGGGGGCTATAAGCTAGGCTGAGTTTGACCAGCTAGTAAATGAGTCCACTATCGACGAGCCGAGTAGGTATTGGTAGACTACTGATCAGGCAGATAGTGTGGTCTATTTCGCTCGCTTGGCTGCGCGGCTAGGGAGGCGGCAGTCAGTGTAGAGTGAACTAGACCCCGGTGATATCAAGAGAGGAACTGTACTGATATTTATACTTAATGAGTACCAAATTTCTTGGATTGCATCTCGCATGTGACATTCAGCTACGTAGGTTTCACATTACATCGGTATGGTCGATAGCATCATGTCTCGCCTCACATGACCTTGGTATCGTCGATAACATTTATGTCTTGCATCATATAGCCTTGGTATGGCTAGTTGTATTCATGGACTTACCGCATATTTCCGCATTGCTCTGATATTATATACTTGGTACTTACCTTGTGCACACACTTACACTACCCTCTAAGCTTTTGTAAGCTTATACATGACAGTTGTGTTCAGGTAGCATTGGACAGCAACAGCACTGAGGCAGAGTGTGCATTAGCCTATTTTGGAGCCTCTTGATCATATTGTATTTCCCTTCCCGCATTGTACTTAAAGTTTTTGATATAATGGATATTGGGTGATGTTGTTTTATGACTTAGTTATGCTTGTGGTTATACTCCATTACAAAAATAAAAAATTTCATACTAAAAATCCTCCTGTAGGATCTCAGGATCGGAATCTGGCATGTGAGTGCCGAGATCCGAGAATGGGGCACTATGGAGGCTGTCGGCACCGAATTCAATGATCAAAAATTTTATGTGCCCATTTTCTAAGTTTGGGGCGTAACACAAATGGTCCGAAAATACATCACAATGGGCCTCATCATATGGGCTGGAAATATATCCAATGAGCCACGATATATGTGCCAAAAATACATCTCAGTGGGCCTTATCAAATGGCTAGGAAATACATCTCAATGGACCTCATCATTTGGGCCGGAAATATATCCAATGGGCCACAATATATGGGCCAGAAATACATCTCTGTGGGCCTTATCAAATGGACTGAAAATACATCACAATGGGCCTTATCACGTGGGCCTAAAATAGACAACAGATGGCCCTGCACATGGCCCGTAAATATATATCAATGGGCCCTTATTACATTAAGTGGGTTGTATCTCATGGACCTAATTATATCATATTGGGTGGGCCCTGCACGGCCAGCAGGTGGGACTGCACCTTCTAAATGGGCCCACCAAATGAATAGTATGGATGCACAACACATATATCATGGTGTCCCACAAGGCTGGGTACGGCGCAGATGAAACAGATGGACGGCGTGGTTAAAATACATGCATCAAGGTGGGCTATACGTCCATCAAAATGGACAAACGGTGGGGATGTACCCATACATCATGGTCCACCATCCATGGATAGTGTAGATAAAACATATACATTATACATCATTGTAAGACCCATGGATCTTGCTAACGTGGTGAAGCAGCTATGCGGCACTTGGGTCCCAGATGGACGGTGTGTATAAACACACGTAGCAAAGGTGGTTCCCACTGTTAATGGGCGGTGTGGATCATGTACATGCAGCAAAGGTGGGGTCCAGGAACATGTCAGATGGGTGGACGGTTTGGATGGAAAACATCCATCTTGGTGGGGCGTATGTGGCACCGTTCAGATGGACGGTGCAGATGAAACACATACATTATGGTGGGTCCCACCAGATAGATGAACGGCATGGGTTTCACCCCTCGTACCAGCAGACCAGTGGCTACACGGTAGGTGGGTCCCACGTGGTGGCCACCTCCCACATATGTGTGTGTGTGTGTGTGTGTGTGTGGGAAAAGGTACAATGAGCTCGAGCCTATATATCCATCCCATAAGGTCGAGTGCTATAACCACCTAGGCCGTTGGATGGGAGAAATATCTTCCTACGGTGAGATATTTCTAACCGAGTATATACTCGGCCCTATAAACAGGGATTTTACCCCATTCCAAGGATTGAGATCCCGCAACCCTCTCTCTCTCAATCCTTACGATCGGACCACCCCCCCTCTCTCTCCAACCACGCTGCCCTCACCTCTCTCTCTCTCTCTCTCTCTCTCTCTCTCTCTCTCTCTCTCTCTCTCTCTCTCTCCAAACACGCCCACCCCCACTTACCTCTCTCTCTCTCCAAACACGCCTGCCCTCACCTACCTCTCTCTCTCTCCAGACACATCCGTCCTCACCTACTTCTCTCTCTCTCTTTAAACACACTCGCCCCCACCGATCTCATTGCTGTCATTCGGGCGGCTGAGGATTTTGGAGCTAAGAGGGTGCGATCTTTTGACATTGTCCGTACAAGGGCTTCTTGAATTGAGTTACACTCTGGAGAAGATCATCTGTCACAATTCTACTTTAATTTCCTTTCTCTTGGAATTAATATTCACACCCTGCTGATTGATTTGAGGACACTTCTTTCTTTCTTTTTTTCTTTTTTTTTTCATTTTTTTTCATTTTGAGTGTACTCTTTCAAGTCCCATAAAGGTATGCAAATTGTTGGATTCATAAAGTGGCTCTCTTTCTGATTTTTCTTTTGCCATTTTACCTATGAGGAAATATACAGTGCTTGATATGGAAATCAGCATTGGTGGGACCCACCTTTCAGTTATTTAAATTTTTACGCCCTAGTTTCTATGAACGATCAACCATAATGCTAATCTGTCAAAGAATTCTGGTCCTCTATTTTGTGGGCTTTATCCTGTTCCTATAGGGATAATTTGTTGGACAATAATAAGATGGGTAGGATTTTCTGGTGGGAAGATTTAAGCAGCAGTGCCCATCGATGGTATGCCCACAAAAATTGTAGTTTGTCTGTGTGAAGTGGGCCTCACTACAAGGGGTCCTGCCTTGAACTGGAGCCTTAAAGCTTGTTCAGCCTGAGCTTTATATTGTTTTTGATCTCTTTGAGGCAATATAGATTGGCACACTGAATTTTTATTTTTTTCTATATATCTAAAACTGTACAGGCAGGCCCAAGTTTTTGTTATCAAGAACATTTGTCTATTGTGCCATCTGCAAAATCTCCCCCATTAGGAAATATTACTAACACGATTGGGCAGTTTTCTCCGGTTAAATGTGGATGGATGGGCAAATCATCTGTTTTATAGGTCACCAATCTAATTGCTAATATCATCAGATGGAGGAGCATTTTGGGGCATAGTCAATCCACAATGGGGCTGTAAGATGAACACACTGGGTCGCCAAAAGTTGGACCCCACTTCTGCACAGAAAAAAAGAGGTCATTTTGTTTAGCGAAACATCATAGAAAATGTGTGCACAGTGAACTGGTGTTACTACATGTTTGGTTCATTATATGTTTAAACCACAACCTTCACCTTGGATTAATTTGAATGCATCCCACAACTTGGATTAATTTGCATGCATATACCCAATTTATAAATTTATGTGTATCATCTATCACACTCCACAATCAACCATGTGCTAAAAGTCTCCCATATCTGGGTAGGTCCACCATATGGAAAATTTTGCTTGCCAGGTCTACCCAATATGATCCATTAGATTATGCTAAAGGTTGTTATTAGTATTGCTTTTTATTTTTATTTTACTATATTTTACTTCATTTATAAATAGTAATTCTTGCGCCCTCATGTTTATTTCGTAGATTTTGGTTAAACGCCAGAGTTTACTTTGAATTTGTGGTTGGGGAAATGGAGTCACAACCTAATTTTGGTTAAACGCCAGAGTTTATCAAATTCCTAGATGCATCACTAAAACTTCCTTGGTAATATCACCCTAAAAGGCCTGAATTATTAGCCCAAAAGGCCTGTAGTACTACAACAATCTCATCAATGGACTTGTCCTCCATGGTAATATCACCGTAAAACAACAACTTGATTCGTCATTACAAATGAATTTTGTTTTGCCTCGGTTATAGATTGAAGAATCCTTGCACGAGCTTGCACCAGCTTGTTGTTTATGTAGACTCAGGTATTTATCATGTTTGTATGTTTGAGTCATTTATCTTTCCACGTCTTTAACAATGTTTATGTTATTTTCCTCTTAGGTCGTTGTTAACATTCTTTAGAAATACCCTGTGCAAGAATGTGATATTTGGTTTATCAAGTTTTCGTGTGATTTTCATTACAATGCGGCAGCAATAGGTAAAGGCAATTGAGATACAGTTATTGTACTTATTACACTCACAACTGCATTGGATCTGTTCTATAATTCAACCTTTTGAACTTGGTCTGATGATCGAGATTGAAAGATTGCAAACATAGGCTGTGTTTGGATGCACATTCAAATTAAAAGATTGCAAATATAGTCACATTTCAAATCTTTCAAAAAAAAGAAAAAGAAAAAGAAATTGTTAAAACATAAGATTTGTTTTAGCATAGCTCAGCAGATTCTGAAGGAATGTCAAGAGTTTTGACATCTTTTAGGAAAGAACAAATGTGGCTACATCATAATAGTATTCATATAACCTGCATTGTAAAAGATCGAAAGGAAGCTTATTGATTGATCCCTTAGATGTTCCATACAAGAGAGAGAAATCTGATCATTTGTATTAATAATTTTAAGTGGATTGTATAAAGGAGATTGATTGACATGACTTGTTTATATTCTTTGAAGAGTTCCTCTTCCGTGACCATCATTCCTTTTTCTTTTTTTTCTTTTTTGAAATTTTGTACACTATAAAGTTTCTATTCTTTCTTACACTATTGAAATTTATGTAGATGGAGGTAGTTAAATCTTTAATGATACAGATGGACCACAATGGAAGCATTCCCTTTTTGGAAATCCAAATGACTCAGAAAGTTTCAGGTTTGTATTTTTATGTTTCATTTCTATGGCATATTACGAAAACTGAAACAAAGGCAGAAACATTAAAGGATAAATGACTGGAAAACAATGGGAAGGAAAACATTCCTGATAAATGTAATTACCCTCATCTCCATGCTTCCAGTATACGAATCCATTCTGACAGCTTGGAAAACTTATTATAAATTCTAAATCTCCAAATATTAGAAGCATTATTCTCAAACTGATTTATGATCATGCTCAGCAGAAAGGACACATGTCAGTCACCTTCTGAAACTGGAGCAGAACATTCAGAAGAGCTAAAATTCATGCTCTAAGTAATAAAACACAACCCTCAATCATTGCAAACCAATTCCTTTGGCCACTTTCATCTAAACTATGTTCATTACATCAAAGCATACGATAGCAGGAGGCCATAAGCAGAGATTGTTACATGAATTATAGATGACGTCATCCAAAACGGGGTCCGTGATCAATTGTCAGAAAAGGAGGGACACATTCATTCCTTTCTTTTTCTATTTAGTATTTTAATAAGGTTTATTTGGTAGCTGTTGGGAGCCTATACTATATGAGATGTACAGTTTTGAGATTATTATTTCCTCAAATTTTATTTGAAGAGTTCCCTCTCTCCCTCCCTCTATGTCTATTTATCTATCTAGGGTATGTTTGGGTGCACCACAAATGAGTTTTAGTGCATTTTTCTCCCATATCAGCACTTGTTGGAAGGATGCAAATGGCTATTTTTAAGCATCAGATTTTGACCCACTCAGGTGTCCAAATATGCCTGAATTTTTAGGAGAGTTTTCCATGATGTGTAGTACACAATGGAGGAAGTATCTTTTGGAAATCCTTTAATGTTTCTTCCTTTGTTTTAGTTCAATCTAAGGAAGTGTTGCTTGCTGTCCTAATTGGACTGGCTTGTGTTGGCTTCGTGGTGTAATTTTGATTTTTGCAGCTGTGGTAATGGATCATGTGGCTCTGTTTTGTAGTTTGTATTTTGTATTCACCATAGCTATGTTTTTTTTTTTCTTTTAAATATATATGGCTTTGTATTGTTTAACTATGTATAACCTTTCTAACTTGAAAAGCTCATCTTTTTTAAAAATGTCAGGATTGCAATTTATTCATGCAAATATTGAGAATCTACTTAAAGAGGAAGATAGTCGTTGTCCTTTTGGTTTACCATTGTTTTCCCCGCCATGATCAAGCTTACGTGAGCTGCAACTTTAGATGTGTTATTGATGAAGATAATGGTTTTGTTTTGATGGTGGCATATGAAGGAGAGAGGGTGCATGAGTAGTGTGAAAATGAAGAATTCAAATCTTGATAATGTATTTCTTTATCAATCATCAGAGAAAACTTTAAATAGAAATAACTATTTTGTTGGTATTGTCTTTTATGAATAGATTAAAATGAATGTTTGTATTTAAATGAATGAATGAATACGGTCATGCTATGGACTAAAAGTGTATTATTCTCCTCTTAGCTATGGCTTTTATCTATAGCCTTTGACCTTTTTTTATATTTTTTTTATTTTAGGGGGTAGTGGTGGGTGTAGTTGTGGTTTCCAAGCGGTGTAACTCAAACTGGACAGTCCAAGTATGAGGAAACATTGTGGATGAAGCTATGCCCAAACAAACTGATGGAATGATCCTAACCATCAAATCATGGATATCAAATGGACAGTTAAAATAAAATTGCTAGTGGTTGAAATTCAACCACCGGGATCAAATACTAAGGATGGTATTGTCAGGGAGATTTTCAAGCTCCATCAATGATGGTGACTAGTTTCTGGACACCTCAAATTTCTGAACAGAAATGCCACCTATATGGTAAATATGTCAGCAAAAATAACACAAACTATCAGTATATTATAGCCCTTCAAATTAAGGTGCTTACTTTCACAGAATGGTTCAAAATAAAGTTCCACTGCCTGTTATGGTGGACGTGATAATGGTATATTCAATCTGTGTCTTTCTGTCTTGACAAAATGCCTGAGTAGTCACTGGTATTTAAATTGGAGGATGATTTTAAATACAATGGCATTACATGGAATACAAAATACTTTCTAAGAAATGGCCATTATTTATTTTTAAAATAGTTGTTATTTCATTAGGGGAATTAGAAATAAATTAAAGGCAATTTGAAGTGGATTGTGACACATGTTTTCCCATCTCATATTCAGATCCCAAAGAGGTTGATGCAAATGTAAAGCAGATGCCTTCGACATAGCCCAATAAATAATAATTCCAGCAAAATCCTTACACATTCAACCCATTCACATAAATAATCCACATTTAAAAAATTCACATCCATTCCAAATTCGACCCAGCTGAAAATAAATAAATAAGAAAAAGAAAAAATTCACATTCTTCCAGATCCACATTTAATCCATATCATAAACCATCCACATTCAATCCATATACACAAAATTCACATCCATTCCAGATTCGACCTATATGTACAAAATGTAATAAAAAGATAAGAAAAGAAGTTACTATGTGCCGCCCCAAGTTACCAAGGGAAACAAAGAAATCATGATTGATTTGCTTCTTCTTTTTTAAGAAAGATGGGATCACACCACTTGTACCTTTGTTGAATCTGCCAAAAAAATTGTACAATGATTCAGGTGAGCACCACAAAAAAGAAATTGGCCTCACCTATCGTATAATATAACATTTTCTCTTTTATAAAGCTATGCGGCTGGAGTCGACTAGCAGATCGTTGTCTTCAATACCCTGTACTGAATACTAAGCTTGGGACTGCAAACTCTCTCTTCCCCAAATGCAGAATAAAAAATTATTATACTATTATTATTATTTTTAAGGGGAGTCCAGTGTCCAGCCATCTAGACGTTGGACGGTGTCATGCAATCTTCAAGGTGGGTCCACGTGGTGTGGCCCACCCAGATATGTATTAAAATATATATATTATATTATATAAATTATATAAAAAAACTAGCCAGCGTGTGGGATCTCCATCATCCCAATAGTGGACGGTGTGGATCTCCACCTGCATTAGGATGGGCCACACCATTTGATGGACAATTTATATATAACACATTTGTGGGGTTCACTCCATCATGATAGATAGAGAGAGACAGAAGCGTGAAAGGGGAGGGACCCCACAACTAATGGGCCCTCCCTTATACAATGCATACATCAAGTGGGTCCCACATCAAGTGGGCCCCAAAGTTTAAAATCAACAGTGGATCACTCACCTATTTACCTTCTCCTTTAACTTCTTGGACTTGCGCCTTCAATTTTGATGGAGGTTGATGTATATTAGAAGGTTGAGATGGGAGATGAGAGGGTAGGAAAGTGGGCCACACTTAGATTCTCTCATGGAGAGCTTGGATGTTTTGCTCTCATGGGTTGCTTGAGAATTGGTTTGAGAGAGAGAGAGAGGTGATGTAGTAAATGGAGGGTATGGTGTTTGTTGACTTGTTGGTGAGAAAGGAATGGGATGAGTATGGGTGTTATGGACTTTGGGTGAGAGAGGGATGGATAGGGTATGGGTTGTACTTGACTTGATTAATTGATGTGTACTTGATTGATTGATGAAATGAGTAATAGAGATTCTCTCAGAATTCACAATGTGTAGTGTTTCTTCAGAATAAACACGGGCCCACATCTCCTGGCCTGGGTATCATATCGGCGCGCAAGATGCAACATTGGAACCGTGGTGACGGTGCGTTCACAAGGGTATAAGTTTCGAGTCGAGCCGACTCTAGTTTGTAAGACTCGGCTTAAGCTCATGCACAAATGCCGATTACAGGTCATAGGTTACCCAAATTTGACCGAGAGGATCGCGAAAGCCCATGGAATGGTATGGTCTAGGATACAGGTCTCACAGATTTTCTAGAGTGTAATTATACTGCATAGCGTGCTTGTGGATTATCATTGCATTTTGCATAGCATCCTGATGAGATGGATTGAACACCACAACAACACCGTGGTTATAGTGATGAGACCACCACAAGGGCATCATGGTTGGTATTTGTGGGCACCAAAAATTTAGATTTCTTATACTGGGTCCCAGACCCCTGGGTAAATTTTCTTAAACCTCGAGTGGTACCCTTGAGTCTCATCGTTGAGACTGAGCAGATGTCATGGGTCACCTAGTGTCGAAGACCATAGTAGGCCTGACTCACATCGACGCGGTTGGATGAGAAGAGGTTCGCCCACATCTAGCTGAAGAGTTGGAGCGAATGTGGTTAGGTTTGACCAGCCCCTGAAATGGGTCCACTACCAGCGTGCCAGGTGGGTATTAGCATGGCTATAGGCCCCCCACTGACAGGGTGGGTATGTAAGGCCTCTATTCAACAAGTTTCAGACTTACTCTAGATACTAGGCCTCAGTGATTCCCAATGATGATAAATGTATTGTGATGTGGACATTTAGAGGAGGATTTGCATGCCTGCATACATCCAGCATACCTTTGCATATCATCACTTGCATTGCATCATATCCTCTTGGCTTTTTGTAGCATTACTTGGTCACTATGCTTTAGCTTGGGTACTCTGATATTTTGATTACTACTACATGCTTGTACACTACGCACACACGAGTGTACATACTAGGCTTTTTGCCTAAGCCTCCTATTTCTCCCTTTTTTCAAGGCAGGAGTAGCTTAGAGGAAATAGCTTTCTCGATGCGTTGTATTTATTTTCTGATTTGGCAATATTGACGTTACGTACCTTTTGAAAAAGGATAGTACTTGTAACCAACAGGATTTATAATGGAGGCCATTATTTTATACTGGGATTATGGATCATCATGCTCAGGTATTATTATAAAAAAAAAAATCAGTCAAAAATCTTCCTTGTAGTGCACCGAACTCGAGACTTGGTGTATGGAAGTCGAGTGCCGGATTCGGGGCATGACAGAACCACCTCATCCTTACCCTGAAATTGTAGAACTGAGTGACCTATTGTTACCAAGCTGCAACCTTGAGTTGGTCTTACGCACTTTTTTCTTCGAGCAGGTCAAGGTCCAGTGTCATCTGCTCGGCGTTTTGATGTTTGTTGTAGGAACAGGTCCGAGCAATTGGGAGCCCAATCTCGACTGTGACAGCGACCTCCGCTCTGAAGGCCAGGGAGAAAGGGGTTTCTCATGTGGTCATTCAGGCAATGATTCGGTATACCTAGAGAACATGAGGGAGCTCTTCTGCCCAGGCTCCTATAACCTTCTTGAACTTGGTTTGGAGATGGTTCTTAATGATCTTGTTGACCGACTCAACTTGACCATTAAATTGGGGGTGCCAAGGTGACGAGTAGACGTTTTTCTGAGGTTCTCACACATATCTCAGAATCAGTCGTTGTCGAACTGCCTCCCATTATCTGATATGATTGTGTGTGGGATTTCATAACAACATATGATGCTTTTCACATAAAGTCAGTAATTTTTTGCTCGGTGATCTTAGCCAGGGGCTCAGCCTCGACCCACTTGGTGAAGTAGTCGACTACGACAACTAAAAACTTAGTCTGTCCTTTGCTAGTTAGTATAGGGCGATGATGTTAATCCCTCACTGGGCGAAGGGCCATGGTCCGGTCATGGGAGTCAGCTGCTTGGGTGGCTGATGGGGTATTGTCATAAATTTTTGACACTTGTCGCACCTCTAGGTATACTTCTTAACGTCTTTCTGGATGCTTGGCCAAAAGTACACTTCTCGGATAACCTTGTGGGCAAGATCATGACTGTCGGAGTAATTGTCACAGATTCCTTCATGTATTTCTTTCAAGACATAATTGGCCTCTTTAGGTCAGAGCATCTGAGGTAAGGTAGAGAAAATGATGTATCGAGCCAACTTGGATCCGAGTCTGTGCGTTTCGAGTTGATTTTCAGGCAACTCCCCTTCCCGGAGATAGTCGATTATCGAGTTCATCCAGCTCGGTGTTGAATTCACCGGCAGGACTGTGTCTGAGTTGGAATTGTTAATGCTCGACTCTATCAGGTACTTAATTGAGATTGACCTCGGGATGTCGTATTCAGCCATTGGGGCTAGTTTCGCTAGTGTATCTACTTTGAAGTTTTCAGACCTGGGGATTAAGATGATGTCGCACTTGGGGAATTTGTTGATGAGTTCTCGAGCCTTCTATAAGTAGGCGATCATTCTTTCTTCCTTGGCCTAGTACTTACTGGTGACCTGGTTGACAACGAGCTGTGAGTCACTGTGAATTTTTAATTTTGAGCTCCCATTACTACCGCTAATCTAAGTTCAGCGAGTAATGCTTCGTACTCTACCGTGTTGTTCGATGTTTGAAATCCAAATCTTAAGGTATACTACGTGCAGGTCCGATTGGGAACCTCAAAGGACTACCATGGCTTCACTGCCTTTAGAATTGGATGAGTTGTCGGCATATAGTATCCAAGTCGGTGGATCGAACCCGACCACTTATTTGTCCTCGGTTGGTTGATCAGCTCCACTGCTCGGATCAACTTCCTGATTTTAATTGACAACGAGCTCAACAATGAAATTATCCACTGCTTAGCCTTTAATGGTGGTCTTTGGCTGGTATCTAATGTCGAACTCACTGAGCTCAATTGCCCATTTTGTGAGTCTCCCCGATACTTCAAGCCACCGGAGTACCTGGCAGAGTGGTTCATTGTTCATTGGTCGAGACTATGATAGTATCGACCTAGAAGGAAGGTCGGAGCCGATGAGATGAGATGATCAGGGCTACAGCGAGCCTTTCGATGTTTGGATATCTTATTTCAGACAGGACCAGGGCCTTACTGACATAGTACACCAATAGTTATTTTCCTTTCTCTTCTTGGATGAGGGTCGAGCTGACCGTCGTGGCTGAGACAGCAAACTATAGTAGTACTCTCTCTCCCTGCTCAGGCTTGGAGAGTAGTGGGGGTGAACCTATGTACTATATGAGTTGTTAGAAGGCTAGCTCACAATCCTTGATCCACTCTATCTTCTGATTTCCCTTTAACTGTTTAAAGAGTGGTAAGCACTTGTCCGTGGCTCAGTAGATGAATCAATTGAGGGCATCAATCCTTCTGGTGAGGCATTAAATTTCCTTCATCATCCTAGGTGAGCTCATGTCTAGCAGAGCTCGAATCTTGTCAAGGTTTTCCCCTATCCCCCTTTGACTGACTAGAAAGCCGAGGAACTTTCCAGAGCTGACACCAAAGGCACACTTGTTCAGATTTAATTTCATCCAGTATTTTTGTAAGATTGTGAACATTTCCTCGAGGTCGGCGATGTGGCTTGTAGCTTTGGTGCTTTTTAAGAGCATATCATCGATGTAGACTTCCATGGATCGTCTGATCTGTTGGGCGAATATTTTATTGATGAGTCACCGGTACGTAGCTCCAGCGTTTGTTAGCCCAAATGCCATGACCTTGTAGTAACACAGGCCTTTGTCGGTGACAAAGGTCATCTTCTGGTTGTCTTAAGGATGCATGGTGATATGGTTATAGCCTAAATAAGTATCCATGAAACTTAAGAGCTCATGTCTAACTATACTATCGATGAGTTAGTCGATCAATGTGAGGAAAAAATTGTCCTTGGGACAGGCTTTGTTCAGGTCGATGTAATAAACACAGACCCGCCACTTCCCAATGGACTTTTTCACCAAGATGACATTTAAAATCCAGTAGGGGTAGTATATCTCTTCAATGAAGCCTGCTTCGAGGCTTGTCGACCTCTTCACTGATAATGACATAACATTCTGGTTTGAAAGCCTGTCGCTTCTGCCTCACTAGTTGGTGGTCAGGATCCACATTCGGTTTGTGGAACGTGACTTTTGGGTCGATGCCGGGCATGTCTTGATTAAACCAAGCGAATACATCGGCATGTCTTGATTAAACCAAGCGAATACATTGGCATGTCGTCGGAGGAGGTCCATGATTTCGTTCTACTAGTGATGAGCCGACCTGAACAGTTCAGTCAGGTCAGAATCATTAAAGCGGGTGGCTATGAGATCCTCGATTGGGGACCCTCTATTGACCGAATCTTCCTGAGGATCAAGTGAGATGATGGGCATTGCCAGGCGTTGCGTCCTTAAGGTGGTAAAATAGCACTAGCGTGCTTCTTGTTAGTCTCCTCTGACGAGCCTAACCCCTTGCTCGGTCGGGAATTTCATCAATAAGGTGGCATGTAAATACCACTACTCGTAAAGTGTTGAGAGAAGGTCGCCCAAGGTTGAAGTTATAGATGGAAGGGCAGTCAACTACGAGAAAATCTATGACTATCCTCGTCTAATTCGACCCTTCTCCCTCTGTGACTGGGAGCAGTATGGATCCTTCTGATGTAACTTTGTCTCCTACGAACCTGAGGATAGGAGTTCTAATGGGTCGGAGTCAAGGCCTACTATAACATCTCAAATTTTCACAGCCCAAGTACATACTCGTGCCCGAGAATTTTAGGTGTTAATAATGTAAAACTTTGATACTTTAAAATCGCACCTTATTTTTTAAAAGATAAATCACATCCAGTTACATTTACAAAGGTAACCATTCACGAGAATAAAATCGACTATATTTATTATTCCATTAGAGTAAAAAGTGTACAAATAATTCTTTAATGCCCTCTCAATGGGAGCTTATTACATTATCAAAGTTTACAGTAAAAAATAAATAAAATAATTCATGGAGTTATCCTTCTTCTTTTCTTTTCGAAAGAATCTTCTATAGAATGATTATCGGTCATATCATCAACTTATAATTCACCTGCAAATCTGTATGGTTGAAGAGGGTCAATGCCCTACTCATAGTGATGGTTATTCTTTAAGATTAACAATAATTAAAGAGATTCATAAGAATAATGTGAGGGTTTTGATATGTCTTGTACTCCACCACTATGAGTGGTATCAGTATGCGTAACCAATCTACATGAATGCATGCTTAGCATAGTGTGTGTGGTCCATCAATGTATTGGTCATAACAATATGGAATATAATTCATAGAAAACCCAGTTCGCACTACATCCCATACTACGGAGATTCGTTAGCATGTCCAACATTATCATAGATTTATGCAAACATCTCAAGGCAACACAACAACATGATTGGAGAATTTACATGATATGATGTGTTCATGGAGCGACTATTTGTAATATCCAATCCTGAAAAGTGATGTAACACGTATAAAAATTTACTTACATCAATTGTGCACCACTCACCAACCTATGGGATTACTTGCCAACCAAGAGGGCCACTAACTGAAATGTATTACATCCACGATAATATATATATAAACCACTATATATGAGGCCTATAACACATCACTTGCATCAATAGAGAAATAAGTTGAACTATGAGGGTTTTGAAATTCGAAGACACATACCTAAGCTATAAAGGGAGGTAATACAAGGCTGACTTAAAAAATGAGAAGAGTAGTAATAAGCTAAATCAATTAAAGAGAAGAGTAGCAAATAGGCTAACTCTACAACAAAAAAAAAGAGAGAGAGAGAGAGAGAGAGAGAGAGGAGCAAAAGGCCACCTTAATATAGAGTAGAAGCACGTGTTGCTTTCAAAATTGGTAAAGGACAAGGCTTGTATCCATTACCCCACATAAATTCATAAAAATTACGCATAATTAAAATTGTACCTTAACTATAACTCCCAAAAGGATAAATAATTGATAGTGATAAATTAATCAATTGCATTAAAAATCACAGTAATATGAAAGTATGCAAAAACAAGATAGATCATATCAACCCAAATTAGTGGAACCTTAAAGGAATCTCTTACTTTAGCTTTAGATCTAAACCTTAGGTAGATATCTATGTAGGAAAGTCTCTACATAAATCATGACACCGTTTAAGCAAAAGGGAGACATCACACATGTGGAGAAGGAAGAGGATAATGGGCGTCTAGGCTTCTCTTTCGCTTTCTTTCTCTCTCTTTCCCTTTTCCTTTCTCTTTCTCTTTCTTGGATGTGGGATCATAGGCGTGTGAGAGGAGAAGGGGACGCACTCCTTTTATGGGTTCCTTTCACATTCCACTTGTATTGGGTTTCTCCAATTTGACGTTTTATAGCGATCTTTCTTTAAATCTAATTCATCCAGTGTATTGAGGTCGTCAAATAGGGCTAGCGTATATGATTTTCTTGGTGAACCAAATTTAGATTGGCCTATCATGAAAATTCTCACAACTGGTGCCCAAATGAACTTGTTCTCAATTAATGGTCCACACTGAATGATCAAGGCCCAATTTTGAGAGAAATGTGTAATTAAGATAAGAAAACAGTTGAACAAATTTTGGTGGTTGATCGATGGTGAAAAATGCCTAATCTAAAATTTCACTTTTTGAACCAAAAGAAAGGAACTGACTTCAACATTCAATGGTGTAGGATCACAGATCAGGGTCTAAATTTTGTATAACCTCGTAGTCATATGAGACCAAAGTGTGGTCTAAATTTGAGTTGCAATGGATGGTAAAAAGTGGTTAAATTGAAAGATCCATATTTATAAGGAGTTGGTAAACCTCGAAAGGATAACTTCGCACATTAAGAAAAGCCTACTAAAGTGGGGTCTTCATATTTCACACTTGGTCCATATTATGGGCAATCCAAGTCATGTATATAAAGGAAAATATCCTATTACAATCACTCATGATGTTTCTTCACTCGATGGACACCAAAATCAACGGTTAATGGGCTAATTTGTCAATTGGGTCACTTTTATAATGATCTAAGGGCTGAAATTTGACATGTATGGTTAATTTATTACATAGGCATGTTATAAATTCACACCAAAAAGATCGTGGGAACCATGTGATCTAGAATTCAAGGGTCTAGGTTAATGGCATTTTCGTAATTATTGCTGATATGAGAGTTTTGAAAAATATAATAGTTCTACATGGTTATAGGCACGTTTATAAGTAATTCTTAAAAAAGAACTTATATCTAAATCATTATGAATAAAGAATTATTCATCAAATTATTAAGGAAATATACATATATTAACTAACATAATGGAAGGTCAGATGACATATTAAAAATAGAAAAACTTGATGGTTAGTACTCTGATCATGTAAGTGGGTGTACGGTCAGTTTTGCAGTTTTGTAACCAGATGATCATAGGTGAGTTTTTGGAATGATTAAGAGGTGGAATATATATACCGTTAGATTCAAGTGACTTGTTCACATGTGTAAGTTTCTCATATTGTAATTTTGATGGTGGGTTAAGTATATTTATAGATGATGAACAAGATAAACAGATCAGAATCTCAATGTAACACCCTGAATTTTGGCCAATCTGGGATTTGACGTCCTTAGGCAATGGGTCAACTAAAACACCTGGAAAATCGCTCAGAACCTAATTTCATAGCCAAAGAAACCACTTAGGATTAATTCCTATGGAAATTTAGCGTAAGTTAGCTAGCGCAACGCTGGAGTAGCTTGGAAACAGTCCCTGATCACTTTAAATACGTTCTACAAGACCCAAATCGAGTAGAACGTATGACTCCATAATACTCTATAACCTCGGATCAAACTCTAAGCGGGTTTGTTCTCTGGATCACTTTGAATTCTTGTATTGGATTTAGACCGCGCGTCGAAAGTCCGTTACTTCCTATCTTAGACCGTTAGAACCGCCCAGCTGGACTTGACAATCATTTCGAAAATCAAGTCAAACCGATAATCACAGACTATTTCATTGAGCCCGGACCGAAGAGAGTGCGAATAGGGACAGATTTGGAATTTCAAATTCAAATCTGGCACACGACTTGACGCGTCAATATTAGGCGTTCTGACAGTCAGAATTCATCCAGATTATATCCTCGGATCAGGAAAAATTTCTATTTATTATTATGAGACTTCCAGCCCTGATCTACGTGCGGTGACCGCTGAACTGAAACTGGTCCGCCACGTGCGATCTGCGAACCCTGCTGGACTGAAAACTTAATGCGCGCTAGATCTGGTACGCATGAGCTTAAGTCCGATCGCATTCGACCAGGGGACCACCAGAAATCATCTTTTGGACCGAAACAGCCCCGCTTTGGTTAAGCATCAGGTGAACTTTGTTCCCGAGCCTATTCCGGGCATTTTTAAGCTTATAAAAGGGGTTGAAACCCTCTCATATCTCTCCCATCCGAATTTGGAAAAAGCCATAGATTGAGGGAGAGAAAAGGTGAGAGATTGTGAGAGAGGTGGGAGAGAATTTCCTGCTGCTGGTGCTACCCGCTGCACGTGCTTAAGCGGCGTATTCCAATCACTTTCCCGGCGATTCTTTCGCGTTTTCAGGTAAGAAAATACCCTAGAAGTTGCTGATTTGAGGTTCCTTTCGTTTCCTAGCGAAGTAGCTAATAGAACTTGTGTATTAGGTCCTCTATTCGCCGTAGACGAAGCGTATACGCTCCGTTCGAATTTCAACATCCATAAGAGACAAGGTGCGGATTTTAGACGCTTTGATTGACTGTTTCCAAAGCTTTCAATGTCGTTTAATAGTAGATTCTCGACGGCAACGCCGTTTGACATGTACAACATGCTGTCCGTTTCTTGTTTCGTAAATCAACGAAGAATATGAGATTTAGGGCATTTTAGTCATTTGTAGGAAGTACTGTTTTCATTCATAGTTTGCTGATGTGATTGACATGAATTGTTGTCGCATTAGAATGTTAGGAATGCGTGCATAATTAGTTTGGCGAAGAGATTTGCATAAATGCGCATTTCGGGTCGACATACTATATGTAGACTCAAGTGTGTAGTGTAAGTGTTTGTATAAATGCTTGTATTAGTATGTATTGAATTAAATGGTGTTATGAATTAATTTGAGATTGATTTCTCAATTAATATGCTGATGTAAATGATTTCCTACATGTTAGCCGTATGTACGATTTCATTATATGTATGAAATGCATATGTTTGATGTTGCACTTAAGTGATATGCTATAACATGTACTTGATGTTTTCATTATGGTTTAGTTGAGATTGAATTCTCAATTAATAGGCTAATGGAGAGGATTTTCTATATGTTGGCGATATGCATAATTTCATTATATGTGTGAAAGACATGTGTAGGATGATTTACTTAAGTTGTACGTTATAACAGGTGTTAACATGCTCACATGGTTGTATTTCATTTCCATTACTCTTACATGAATGCTGACATGATTCCATGATTGTTTGGGACTATACTTAGTCCAGGCAGTCGGTAACCGAGCGAATTCGTGGTTAGTTTATCTTCGCCACGAACGACGCGTCGATGAACGCGAGCCGTGTTCTGGAGTTGGCGGCAGTGGTTAGGCCACGCGAAGTGTTTTACGCACTTCATGTCGTTCAACTTGAGATGCGATCGCGCTAGTCGAGCCCGTCAAGTAACCCGACTGGCCATTGTATGTTCACCCTGCATGAGTCATAACTGCTTGAACCTAGGGTACTGAACTTACCATTGTAAACCCTGTTAACCATGGTACCTTGATCCACGAAGACTCATGAGCCGGGCATGGTGGTATGGGACACCGTGGTCGAGCTGTCGGCCTACGCTAGGGCCACAAACCTCCCCGTAGTGACCAGTGAGCACCTAGACTCGTGAGCAGATTATGGTGGTATGGGACACTATATTCTAGCTGTCGGCCTACACTGATCAGGCGACGAGTCCTTTGTAGTGACCACGAGCGTATTCTGAGTCTACGGGAGGCGACGACCCTTCAGTAGCAGTAGAGTACAGTAGGCCTGTATTGATAAGGTGATGGGGGAGCGGAGCAATGAGTGCGTGCAACAGCCCTGGCAGCCCTTGCAGTGACCTACAAAATATACATCGTGTGAGATTACTAGGAGTGACGACCCTAGACAGGATCTGTGTTGGGATTGATACAAGGGAAGTACCTTAGTTTCCCAATCCTGCTGTTTGAATGGACTAATAACAACTTGGAATTCATATCACTATAGCATTGCATGTGCCTGAAAGATGTGGAGCACTCTAGGGAGTGTGGCATGCCGCGGTCGTAAGATATTGCCGCATGAGGGTGATCGTCGGTGAGGGCATACATCACGTCATGTCATAATTGCATTAACAACAGTATTAAGATTGTTTGATTTACTACTTTACTATTATCGCATGATTGATTTGAGAACATGTTAATCCTTGCTCTATTATTCCACTGAGTTAGCTACTCACTCCCACGTTACGGGACGGTGTTCCTGGACACCCACCAGACCCTTTTGTGATTGCAGATGATGGCGCGGCCTGCGAGGTGGAGCCGGACTTGATGATGATGAGGAGGATCCCTCCTTTATGCGTGTTCTGATCGACGGAATTACAGGGAGGTTGATTAGATACTTTGACACTTGTCATTTTATATTTTTAGCGCACTCATGTATAATCGTTTTGTCTACTTTTGGAGTATACATGTATGTATATAACCTGATAACATATCCACACTCTGGAGGCATACAACAGTTTATATATGTTATACATACTATCACAGTCTTCCGCTTGTTAATTTAACCGTCTCTGGAGTATGATATGCTGTTCTAGCTTAATCTCACTCATGTTTAATGCGTTATCACAGACAACATTCAATCATACATATCTATGTTGCATAAATAACATTTTGGAACTCGGGAGTTGGGTTTTTACTCGACCCCCCGATTTTCAGGATGTTACACTCAATTTGATGTGTACGAGCAGATATAAATATCAAGTGATTATTTTACTATGATCGGGTAGTCCAAACTCAAAGTGGACGGTCAGATATCTTTACCTATCGGTGGATAGTTGGCTGAACAGTTGGTTATGACGGACAAGTGGGATTACTTAGACATATGATAATCTTATCTTAAAATCAATAGTCGGATGACTTGATCTATGGACGAAGATCATTCTCAATGGTCAGATTCATGTTGGAGAATAGATGTAAGGTTTGGATAGCTAAATTGGTATCGTACACATTTTCATACTAAGTTAAACTTCATGGTGACATTCGAGAACTTTTAATACTCGAGTATTGAAAAGTTCGAGGTGTTACACCTTTCGATCCCCATCTTGTAGATGGCATCGACAAAGAGGATATCGGCCAAGTTACCGGTGTCCACTAAATCTGAAACACCTTGTTGTTAGTTATAGTCATGGTCACTACCAGTGCGTTATTATCAGGGTAGTGGACACCTCGGGCATCCTCTTCAATGAAGGTTAGTTTATGGGAGGCTACCTTCTACTCCTTCGGAGGCGTGCTGGTGACGTGGATTTGATGTTCTAAGTTGTTGTGGTTGATACTACGAGCATGAGCTCTGTGTGCTCGGTTCGAATCTCCTCCTCCATCGGGCCGGCCGAAGATGGTGCAAATTTCTCCAATAGCCTTGTTAGTTATTGTTGATGAGCTATTCGTTCTTTCAATCTACTTGCTCTTCCCTCCTATTGACATATTCTCATAGGTGTCCGTCATAGATGAGGGCTTTGATTTCTTCCTTTAGATCAAAGCAGTCACTGGTAGAATGACCGTGGTCACAGTGGAAGTGACAGTACTTCTGTTTATCCTATTTGTCATCATCGGTCTTCATCCAGTTCTGCCATTTGAGGATCCGTTTGTCCCAAACTTCCATGAGGACCTGCTCGGGTGTTACATTGAGGGGGTGTAAGAGTTTAATCTAGTCTCAGGCTGTCTACTCGGACGTTGCCCTCTAGTTAAATCACTGTTCTTTCTTTGTGTATTGTTGGGGGCCAACTCTTATTCTTCCTTGGTTGATCTTCCTTTATTCTGAGTAGCTTTTCGCAAGCTTAAAAGTTTCTTAGAGTTAGAGTATTTTTGGGCTTGGCTGAGAAGATCAACCAACGTCGTTAGAGGATTCTTACCGAGCGAGATGAGAAACCTCCCCTCCCTCAGGGCTGCCAGGGCAATCTAGTCTAAATATCCCTCCACATGCATTTCTTCTATGTTGAAGTGCTTAATATAATCTTTTGACAACTCGTCCTCCTTTTGGATGATGGTGAGGAGGTGAGTCATTGGTTTCAGCCTTTCTTTTCCCCCGATGAAGTTGGTGATGAGGACTTTGCTGAGCTGCATGAACGAAATGATGGATTGTGGTTTCAGCTGCTGGAACCATTTCTAAACTACTCCTGTCAGGGTCAAGGAGAATGCTCAACACATTACCGCTGTCAATGCACCATGAAGCTCCATCCACGCCCTATATGATTCTAGATGCTAGGCCAGGTCAGTGGCCACGGAATAAGGCATGATCTGTGACATTCAGAATCTAGGTGGGAGCTAAGCATGCATGATGTCAGGAGTGAATGATAGCTTGGTCTCTTTCAACATTGCTTTGATCGAGGTCAGAGCATGTGCGCGGTAGGCCTCTCGCATGTCATTGATCTAGCCTCACGGTTCATTCAGTTAAGCTTCCTAGGGATCTTCGCACTTGGTCGTGGTCTCTAGAGCTTTTCCACGCCTCTTCTTCTCCAACTCATAATGTAAGTCGGAAGTAGCCGGTGCAACGGTACCCGGAGGGTGAGAGGGGCTGGCCTCGGTAGTTCATCGACCTATTTGCTCCTCTGGGAGTCGACAGGTGCTCCAGATGGTGCAAGAACTTTTTTGGCTGCTCGAGCCACCACTTCCACAGCCCCTTGGATGGGGGAAGGGCTCTAGCATTCACTTTATTGGGTCGATGCTACTAGTCAATGCTTCAACTTGTTGCTCTAGAGAGATAATTGACCTCCCCAGTTCCGGGATCTCTACATCGGTCCTACGGGTGCAGAGTCAGCCCGAAGTTGGGAAGACGAGTCCCAATGGTTTGTAGACTACTCTGGCGGCACAGGGTTGGGTGCAGTGGAGGTTTGGGTCTTCTTTCTCTCTTTTGCCATCATTAGAGCACTACAAAGGAGAACGACTTTCACTGTCATTCCCATAGACGGTGCCAAACTGTTGATGTAAAAATCTAGATGTCCTTCTTATACCACATAAGACCTGCAAAAATGGATAAGAATGGAGACCCTCTGATGCCAAAGTTAAGTGGACAAGCTAGGTCAAGTTGAACGTAGGGTTTATAAGTGGAGAATCATGTGTACCTTTCACCATTAGGGGCACTCTTATTTATAGGTGAGGGGAGGCGGTGGTGTAGAGGTACATTCCTTATTTGGTAGGAGCATATTGTAGTAAGATTTTGAATCCTATCGTATCGCGCTGATCTTCCGAGATCTTCAGCGAAGATCTTGGATAGATCTGTGTCGTAATTGTCCCCCTAGATCTTCGGTCGAGATCTCAAATGGATAATTTTGAAAAGACCTAGATAGTTGGTTCCAAGTCGGAACTAGTAAAAGCGCATGGTGGGAGGTCAAGGAGGGGAGCTATTCAGAGGAGGGGTTCGTTGACCTGAGTTCTTTTGTCAAGTTGTTGCTAAGCTCCTTTTACGTCGGGTAGATTTGTGGTCAGTTGATCTACCTTTAGAGAGGTGTTAGAAGACCGAAGTCGACCTCCTTCCTCATTCTACCTACGGTTGAGGTCAAGCTCTTTGCCATATCGGTTGTTGACTGACCTCGTGGTGTGCACGAATGTCTGACCTGACCTTTATTGGTCCGTCCTTTTTCCCCCATAACAAAATCCATGGCTATGACCTCTATACTCAAACCTTATGGGGTTGAGAAGAGAAGCATAAAAATTATATGTATACCATTTGTTGATGCAAAAATCTGGTTAGCCTTCCCTAGACCTTTAAACACCTATACAAGGAACGGACAAAGGAGACCCTAGCTAATACAGGGGAATCTCCGATACCTAAGTCATGTAAGGAATCTGGTTATGGTCGTACACATAGTTTTAAGCTAAAGATTGTGCATACCTTTCACCATTAGGGATGCCCTTTTTTATATGTAGGAGAGGGGGTAGAGTGGAAGGTGGTCTCCCTATTTGGTAGGTGCGTCTTATAGAAGGATTCAGATCCCATATGTGTCATAAAGATCTCCCGAGATCCTGGGCTAAGATCTCGGGCAGATACCGTCGGACCAGGTCAGAACTAGCAGATGTGGGATTATGCCGACCTGGATGTTATGCCAACCTAAGTGATATGCCGACCTGGATGTTATGTCGAGTTCCCTTTGGCAACGGGCAGATTAATGAGTTTTCCAACCTGTTCTTGAGGATGGTCGCAAGATCGAGTTCGATCTAGTTTCTTACTTGAGAGTGGTACCCTTTGTAGTATTTATAACAGGCCGACCTTGTTGATTGCATGGGGTTCAGACCTAACCTTATCTTTATTGGATGATTTATTTTTCCCATAACAATAAGCCCCCCTAATTCTAAGTTCAGGAAGCAAGCTTGGAAAGAAAGTCAATCTAGTTCAGATCGGACCATCATGTGTCAGGGGTGTCAGATTTTCTTTTCATTAATGTAGAGTAAGGCGTCAAGCACAGGAATCGGGGCATATCTACAATCATGTTGTGTAGTGCTTGAGGTGGTATGTCATGGCTCGAGGTCACGTGCATTATCAGGGTGCCTATTTAACACTCTGCATATGGGTCACTGACATGTGGCCTGTCCTCGGTCGCGGAGCTGTGCAATGAATGGTAGCACTCCACGTGTCTGAGCAGGAGTGTTGAGGAGCCATTTTTTGTTGTGCATTAAATGTGAGCATTGAGTGCTCGCACGAGTGGGCCTGCTACAAAAGGGGGTGCCCTAGCATCATCCAGGGCTATTTTCCCCTTTGTCTTTTTGCTACGTTCTTTTCCCTTCTTCGGCATCAGACGATTTCTAGTGAGACTTCAGGCATTCTTCCCCGGTGAGCCTTACTCTTGCTCTTCTAACCCCCTTCATTCCTTTGTCTTTTTCTTTTTCCTTGAGTTTTCGACTTCTGGAGACCCTCCTGCCTAGAGAATATGTCTGAATCATTTGATCAATGGGGGACATCCCGGCATGACGGTGTGTAACGCCCTAAAAATCGGGGGTCTAGCATAACTCAGCTCGCTCCTGAGTTCCAAAACATCACTTATGTAACATTTTTATGATGGATGAATGTTGTCTGTATTTGTAACACCCCGAATTTTTGTCAACCTGGGATTAGACGTCCTTAGGCAATGGGCCAACCATAACACCTTAGTAACCTCTCAGAACCCAATTCCAAAGCCAAACAAATCATGTAGAACCAAATTCTTTAGAATTTAACGAGAATTAGCCAGCACTACACTAGATTACCTGTGAAATAAGCACCAACCACTTTAAATACGATCTGTAAGACCCAAAACCTCTAGCATCGTTGACGCTACGTTATCCTAAAATCCAGAATCAAACTCTAAACCGGTTTGTTCTCAGGAACCCCTTGAAACTTCGTATTTGATTTAGACCTCGCGTCGAAAGTCCGATATCTACAATCTTAGACCGTTATGACTGTTTGGCTAGACTTGACAATCGTTTTGAAAATCAAGCCCAACCGATGTTCTGAGGCTATTTCATTGATCCTGGAGTGAAGAGAGTGAGAAAGAGTAAAGATTTGGAAATTTAAGTCAAAATCTGGCACGTGTCGTTGCGCGTTATTATTAAGCGTTCTAACCGTCAGAATTCAGCCAAATTTCACCCTCGGATCAGGAAAAATTTCTCTTTCATGTCATGAGACTTGTAGACTTGATGTAGGTACGATGACCGCTGAACTAAAACTAGACCGCCACGTGCGATCTGGAAACTCTACCGGTCTGAAAACTTAGTGTGGACAACATCCAGTGACCATGAGCTTAAGTCCGACCGCGTTTGGCCAAGGGACCTCCTGAAACGCTCTTTTGGATCGGAAAAGACCCGATTTGGCTATAACCCAAGTATACCTTGACTTGGAGTCTAGTTTGGTCATGTTTGGACTTATAAAAGGGGTTTAAACCCTTAGCCTTCTAGCCCATACGAATTTGGGGAAAACCCTAGGAGAGAGGAGAGAAAAGAGAGAGAAAGTGAGGGAGAAGCTGGTGATTTCTCCAAGGATTCTTCCATACTGCTCCACGTGCCAAAGCCACCCACCTGCATCGCTATTCTGGCGATTCCAACTTCGTTATAGGTAAGAAAACCCTACCCTCTTGTTGTTTTAGGGATTCCTTTGATTCAAATAGCGAAGTAGCTTACGTATCTTGTGGATTAGGTCGCATTTACGCCGTTGACGAAGCGTATACATTCTATTCGAACCGATACACGTATAAGGCGAAAGGTGAGGATTTTAAACGCTTTGATTGACTGATTTCAAAGCTTTCAATGTCATTTAATAGTAGATTGTCGAAGAGAACATCGTTTGACATATAGAACATGTTGTCCGTTTTCTATTTCGTATACGTACGGGAAAAATGAGATTTAGGGCATTTTGGGTATTTGTAGGAAATACAGTATACGTCCGTATTTTGCTGAAATGATTGTCATGGCTATTTGTCATGTTATGATATTAGGAATGCATGCATGATCTGTTTGGCGAAGAGATTCTCCCTAATGCGGACTTTGAGTCGACATATGCTATGTAGACTAAAGTGTGTAGACTAAGTGTTTGTATAAATGTTTGTATTAGTAGGTATTGAGTAAATGGTGCTGTGAATTAGTTTTGATATTGAATTCTCAATTAATATGCTGATTTATATGGTTTCCACATGTTGGCTATATGAATCGATTTTATTATACATATATGGAATGCATGTGTTGGTTGATTTGCTTACGTAGTATGATATAACATGTGTCAACATGCTTGTATTGTTTATATTCTTTTCTGTTACTCACATATGCTTACTAATGTTGATACACAAATGCTTGGGGCTATGACCTAGTCCAGGCAGTCGGTAATGGATTGAATTCGTGGTTGTTTTCTAATTGCCACGAAGGATGCGTCAATGAACGCGAGTCGTGTTTTAGGTTGGCGGCAGTGGTTAGGCCACACGAAGTGTTTTATGTACTTTATGTCACTCAGCTTGAGATGCGTTCGTACTAATCGATCCCGTCAAGTAACCCGACTGGTCTTTGTATGTTCACCATGTATGAGTCATAACTGCTTGAACCTAGGATATGGAACTTACCATTGAAAACCCTGTCAACCATGGTACCTTGATCCATAAAGACTCATGAGCCGGGCATGGTGGTATGGGACACCGTGGTCAAGTTGTCGGCCTACGCTGGGGCCACAAACCTCCCCATAGTGACCAGTGAGCACCTTACTCTGAGCAGATTATGGTGGTATGGGACACTATATTCTTGTTGTCGGCCTACATTGATAAGGTGATGGGGGAGTGGTGCAACGAGTGCGAGCAACAGCCCTAGCAGCCCTTTGTAGTGACCTTGAGTTTATCCTGACACCGCATGGGGGTGACGAGTCCTGATGCAGTCTTAAGGATATAAACTAGGCCTGTATTGATAAGGTGATGGGGGAGCGGTGCAACGAGTGAGAGCAACAGCCCTGACAGCCCTTACAGCGACCTACAAATATAACATCGTATGAGATTACTAGGAGTGATGACCCTAGAGAGGATCTGTGTTGGGATTGATATAAGGAAGGTACCTTAGTTTCCCAATCCTGCTGTATGAAAAGGATTAATAACAACCCGGTAATCATTATCCATATTGCACTGCATGTGCCTGGAAGATGTGGAGAACTGCGGGAAGAAAGCATACCGCGGATGCAGATGGTGCCGCATGAGGGAGTATGTCGATGAGGGCATCCATCATGTCATTTCATGCATGCATTAACAACAGTATCTAGGAATGTTTGATTGTTTGCTTTACTATTATCGCGTGATTGATTTGATAACATGCTAATCTTTGCTATATGATTCCACTGAGTTGATTACTCATTCCCACGTTACGGGATGGTGTTCCGGACACTCACCAGTTCCTATTTTAGTTTCAGATGATGGCGCTGCTTGTGAAGCGGATCCGGACTTGATGATGATGACGAGCATCCCTCCTTTATGCGTGTTCTGATCGACGGGATTACAGGGAGGTTGATTAGACGCCTTGACACTTGTCATTTTATATTTTTGGAGCACTCATGTATATTCTTTCTTTTCATTTTTGGAGTATACATGTCTTTAATTAACCTAGTAACATGTTCACCTGGAGACTTATAATTACTTATATATTTTATGTATTCATCACAGTCTTCCGCTTGCTAATTTAACTGTCTCTGGAGTAGGATATGTTGTTTTGGCTTAGTCTCAATATTGTTTGATGTCATTCTACAGACAACATGCATTTATCATTATCTATATTGCATAAGTGACGTTCTGGAACTTGGGAGTTGGGTTTCTACCCGACCCCCTGATTTTCAGGATGTTACAGTATTAGTGCATAAAAATGAAATAGATTAAGCCAAATCAGCAAAATAATCTAGGGACAATTAGAATACGCAAGCAAAAGACTAAAAGAAATGTATAAACCAATATAAGTCCCCAAGATATGTATGCTCTGCCAGGTCATAATTACAAGTATTGTCTCAAAATATAAATATCAAAATGTGATAGACCACTACAAATATAGTCCTAAATCCCCATCAATCAGGACATGGCTCACATGAACCCGCCTGAGAACTGCATAAAGGATAACACCTCCTCATCATCATCAAACTCCTGCTCTGCCTCGAGTGTCACATCATCACCTGTAGCTAAGTCAGAGTCTGATTGGTGTTTAAGCACCGTCCCAGAACGTGGGAGTGAGTGATCAACTCAATGAAACTATACAGTAAAGGTTAACATGTTATCAATTTAATCAATCAGTAATGATAAAGCAGTACAATCAAACATGTCCTAAATACTCTTGTTAATGCAAGGATGATATGAGGTAATGATGCATGCCCTCACCTGCACTCCCTCTTACGACAACATTTAACGATCGCTGCATGAATTACTATCATTGTGCTGTACACCAACACCAACGACGCATGCAATGCGATTTTATGAGCATGATTATCAGGTTCTTATTAGTCATTTTCATACAGTAGAATTAGGAAGCTAAAGTACCTCCCTTATATCAATACCCAAACAATGATCCATTCTAGGGTCGTCAATCCTAGTAAATCTCATACGATGTTATTGTTCTAAGTCCCTGCAAAGGGCTCGTCACCAAACAATGCGTGCCTAGTTATACCCTAAAGGCTACAATAAGGCTCGTCGCCTCAATGCAGTTTCAAGGTATGCTCGAGGTCACTACAAAGGGCTCGTCACCAATCAATGTAGGCCGACAGCACGAATACCATGTCCCATACCACTATATTTGGCTCACAAGTCTGGGTTGCTCACTGGTCACTACGGGGAGACCCGTCGCCCCAGCGTAGGCTGATAGCTTGACCACGGTGTCCCATACCACCATGTCCGGCTCATGAGTCTCAGTGGATCGAGGTACCAAGGTTAATAGGGTTTCACCGCTGAGTTCGGTACCTTAGATTTAAACAGTAGTATCCAAACATGGTGAACATACATCAGTCAATCGGGTTAATTGATAAGCTCAACTAGGATGATCACACGTTGAGTTGATCGACATGAAATGCATAAGCACTTCGTGTGGCCTAACCACTGCCGAACATCCCAAGTACGGCTCGGATTCCTCGAACACATCTTGCGTGGCGTAAACAATCTCATCCACCAGTTTGAGGACTGTTACCGATTACCTGGACTGTGATATAGTCTCAACCACGTACAATCACAACAGAAAGCAGTAATGAATACTCAAGTCAAATCCTATAATCATGTGAGCATGTTGTGGAATATAACTTAAACGTGAATATACAGTACATGGAGGAAATCATACACACAGTTAAACATGAGTACGTAGGTTATACAATTCAGGAAGGGAATCATACACACAAACAAGGTAGTTAGGATTTATAACTCAAGTCCATCATAAATCACACTTTACTAACTACTAACTTATTCAGACATTTTTACAAACACTTAGACTACACTTTTTAACATACATCACGTATGTCGGCCATATTATATATTAGGGAAAATCCTTTTGCCAAGGAGTTATCGCATACATAAAAATCATGTTCCTACAACAATTAATCATGGCAATCATAATATCGGATTTCAAATGCATACAAACATTTCAACAAAAACATGAAATGGTCTATACATAACATAGTTCATATATATACGTAAAACGAAACAGATATCGCATTTGGCATGTGAAATAGCATCCATGTCAGTAATAAACCATTAACCGACATTGAAAGCCTTGAAAACCATAACCTATACGTATATAATCCACACCTTAAACCGATAAACACGCAACAGATTTGATCTAGACGATAAGTCTTCGTCAACGGCGGATTTACAACCTAGAACATGAAGTAGGTTAGCTACATCAACACTTATACTATTGAAAACCCTAAAACAGGTTAGGGTTAGGATTTCTTACCTAAATATGGATTTAGAATCGCTAGAATAATGATTCGAATAGGTGGAATAGGCACATAGTGAAGCTGGGAAGAATCCCTAAAAGAAACTCCAACTTCTCTCTCACTTTCTCTCTTTTTTTCTCTCTCTTTTCTTAGCTAGGGTTTAGAATTCGTATGGAATATGTGAGAGAGGGTTTAAGGTCCTTATATAGGCCCAAAACTGACGAAATTAGTCCCAGGGCTATGGTATACTTAGGTTATAACTAAATCGGGTTTGTTCCGATCCAACGGAGCATTTTTAGAGGTCCCTTTGCTAAATGCGGTCGGACTTAAGATCATAAATATTGGATCAAGGTCAAGCTAAGTTTTCAGTCCGATCGAATTCCTAGAACAACCGTGGTGGACCAGTTTCAGTTCGACGGTCACCGATACTCGATCAGGGCCACAAGTATATTGGCATAGGTGGGCCATCTTCCCTGATCCGAGGGTATATTTGGGTTAGATTCCAACGGTCAGAATACTTATAATTGTCTCGCAAGTGACACAACACAGATTACTTAAATTCATATTTAATTTCTAAATATATTCACTTTTCTCACACTCTTCGCTCCGAACTCAAGTAAATCGTCTCAGGACATCATCTGGACTTGATTTTTGATGTGATTGTCAAGTCCAACTAGGCGATCATAATTGTCTAAGTTTGTCACTATCGGACTTTCGATGTGCGGTCCAGGTCCAATACGGAGTTTCATTATGCTCCCAAGAGCAACTGGGTTTAGAGTTTGATCCTAGATTTTAGCGTAATGTAGCGTTAACAATTCTACGAGTTTTGAGTCTTGCATATCATATTTAAAGTGTTTGGTGCTAATTTCACAGGTAATCTAGTTTAGCGCTAGTTAATTCTCTTTTAATTTCTAAAGGATTTAGTCTTAAGTGATTTCTGTTTGAGGTGGTACTCAGGTTTTCGTACGAATTTTTTCAGGACGTTACACGGTGGGGCAGATGATCTCCACCCTATATTGAATCCTTCATCACCGTTAGTGATGATGAGCGACGGGGACTTTTGGGTGTCCCATAAGTCACGGATGGCGGAGTGGTCCTTGGCCGAGTGGCCAGAGGATGAAAAGGGGGCTGCCTTGGGGACAGAGGAAAACAATAGGTCTTCGTCAGAGGCAGAGGAGAAGGGACCGGTAGGGTCCATGCTGACAAAGGCCGACCTGGTGTGGATCAGGTCAGGGTATCACATTCTAGACTCTATGATACTCCAATGTAGGTTAAGGCTTCCTCTACAAAGCATAATAAGGAGAGTCCTTTTATATCTGGGGTTAGCTCCTGGGCATTTAATCCATAATGCTTGGAGGATGTTGATGAGGTCATTCATTCTCTGATCTGAGCTCGACCAACCCGAGCTGACTGTGAACGAGTTTCTCCACCTGTACCAAGTGAAATCCAACCCCTTTCGCGATGGTTGGTACTACTTTGTTGCTTGGCCAAAGATTGGAAAGGCCATGATCATAGACGCCCCGACCTCAAATAAGAATTGGAAGAGCAAGTGGTTCTACGCGTCGGGGGATTGGGAGGCTCTAGGAACTTTTGAGTTACGCTCTTGGGTTCCGTCCTCCTTCGCTAAACTAGGTCAGTATATTCGAACTGCTTTTTCTTGATTTATTTTATTTTCTCCATCTATGACTGTGGTCGTGCTTGGCAATCCTGCCTAAGTATCCTGCCGAAGTAAACAGGGAAGAGCATGCTCGGATCACCGAAGAAAGGTTGGTAGACACTGAGCTAAGATCTTGGAGGCATCTGATTATGCCCGAGTTGCTACTTAAATCAAGTCTCGCTTTATTCTTGACAGGTACATCTATAGGAGATAGTCAAAATTTCTTTTCACCGTTATGCATTCACTGACTACTACTTTTTGTCATATAGAGATACCCGAGCAAAACCATTTCAAGTGAATGGCTCCCTTTGTGGCCTAGCTAACCCAAAAGAAGCAGAGGCATGCTCCGAGGAAGAAGGCAGTTGTTGACTCTACCATTGTTTCTGCTGCTACTCCTTCAGAATAGTCAGTGGTCTCTGGAGGGGTCGGGGTCGTCACAAGGGCAACCTCTGTTGTCGAGGCCAAGGCCAAGCCCCCTAAGGGGCGGGTGACCTCTAGTTATGAGGTCCAGTCTTCCCCACCCCAGTTGGGTAGTTCGGCTAGGGGTCGGGTGGCAAACCTTAGGGGCCCCTCAAGTCAGTCATTGCTGTGATAGAGGGCCTTATACCCTGGAAAGCTCAGCATGTCTCTGATACCAAGTTCACCAGGGTGATGGATATGGCTCCGGATGCTATTGTAGGCCATTTGGTGACTCTCTTCTATAGGGTAAGTTATTTTCTCCACAATGGTCGTCTTTCTTTATTTAATAACTTTTTGTGCTTTCCGATTATGGGTTTACTTTCAGTTTTCCCCCTCCCTTGTGAATGTCCATCGTGAGATATTACGCATTAGGACGGAGTTCAAGGAAGCGGAGGTGACCGTATTGTAGAAGATTGTCGAGTCCAAGCAACTCCACTCTGAGAACGTTGTTATGAAGGCCTAGGCGGAGGGGTCGAGGACCGAGCTGGAGGCGATGAAGGTGCTTCTCAAGGAGGCTCAAGAGAAGGGTGCTCAGTGAAAGTCCGAGTTGGGGGATCTAAGGCACAGTCAAAAAGTGAAGATGAAGGAGGCCCAGGCGGCCATCTCAAAGGCTAAGGAAGTGGTCATAGAGGAGTTGAAGGCTTTCAAAGAGTGGGAGGAAGAGAGAGATGTGCTCTACAGTGCTGGGTATGAGAAGTTCCTGGAAGATGTTAAGGAGGCACACCCCGAGCTCGACCTGTCTGCTTTTGAGGTCAGCCCCTCTGAAGACTTCACCCCACTGGAAGTCAAAGTCTTTCCTTTTGTTCAGCCTCCTCCATCAGAACCCTGAACACCTTTCCCTTCTCTTGTACCCCTCTTGTTGTTATATTCTTTTTTTTGTTATGTACTCTTCTTATCATATAAATGAGAAAAGAGCTTTAGGTAAAGAACTTTAGATTTTGGCCCTAGGCCTGTTTGACTTTTATGAGTAGTAAATTTTCAGGTGCTCGGTGTTCCATGGATGTAATAGAATTCACCCTTCCATATCTTCAAGCTAATAGGTCCCAGGTCGAGTAGTGCATGTCACTTTGTATGGTCTTTCCCAGTTCAGTCTTAGGACTCTCGAACCGTGCTCCTTGGTGTTTTGGAAGGTTCAACGAAGGACCAAATCTTTAGCTTGAAACCTTCTCGTCCTCACTCTGGAATTGTAGAATTAGGAGACCTGCTGTTGTTGAGCCACAACCCTAAGTTGGGCATGCTCCCTTTTTTCCTCGAGGAGATCGAGGTCCAATGCCATCTACTAGACATTTTGATTCTAGTTGTAGGAACGAGTTCGAGCGGTAGGGAGTCTGATCTCGACTGGGACGACGGCCTCAGCTCCGAAGGCCGGGGAGAAAGGAGTTTCTCCTGTGATTTTTCAGGTGGTGGTCCGATATGCTCATAGGACATGGGGGAGCTCTTTGGCCCAATCCCCTTTAGATTTTTCGAGCTTAGTTCGGAGATAGTTCTTAATGATCTTGTTGACTACCTCGACCTAACTGTTGACATGGGGGTGTCGAGGTGATGAGTAGATTTCAAATTCTAAGGTTTTCACACATACTTTGAAATCGATTGCTATTGAACTATTTCCCATTGTCTAAAACGATCATGTGTGGAATCTCGTACCAATATATAATGCTTTTTTAGATGAAGTCGATAATTTTCTACTCGGTGATTGTACCCAGAGGCTCAGCCTCGACCTGTTTAGTGAAGTAATCAACAACAATGACCACGAATTTGGTTTGGCCTCTGCCAGTTGGTAGGGGGCAAGGGGTTTATGATGTCTATTCCCCATTGGGCAAAGAGTCATGGCCCGATCATGGGGGTCAGCTGCTCAGGCAGCTGATGGGGTACAATTGCGAATCTTTGACATTTGTTGCACCTTTGGGTATATCGTTTGACATCTTTATGGATGGTAGGCCAAAAGTATCCTTGTCTGATGACTTTGTGGGTGAGGGCACAACTACCAGAGTAATTGTCGCAGATACCATCATGTATCTCTCTCAGGACGTACTCAACCTCTTTAGGTCAGAGCCATCTGAAATAAGGTAAGGAAAATCCCTTTTTGTATAAAATGTTCCCACGATATTATACCAAGCTGACCTAAATCGGAGTCTACGAGCGTTGAGTCGGTCATTGGGCCTGAAGGTAGTCAATTATGGTTCATCTAACACGATGTCGAATTCACCAGGAGAATCGTATCCAAACTAGAATCATTGATCCTCGGCTTGGCGGGAAACTTAATTGGGATCCACTTCAAAATTTCATCTTCAGCCGTTGTGGACAGCTTTACTAGTGTATCTACTTTGGAGTTTACTACTCTGGGGATCTGGCTGATGTCGTATTTGGGGAATTTACTGATTAGTTCTTGGGCCCTTTGTAAATAGGCGATCATTCTTTCTTCCTTATCCTGGTATTCATTTGCTATCTGGTTGATGACTGGCTGTGAATCATTGCGGACTTTCACATTCTGGGCTTCCATTGTCACTGCTAACCTAAGTCCGATGAGTAAGGCTTCATATTCTGTTGCATTGTTCGATGTTTGGAATCCAAATCTTAAGGCATACTATGTGCAAGTCTGATAAGGAGCCTCCAGGACTACCTTGGCCCCGCTGCCATTAGAATTGGATAAGTCATCAACATATAGCATCCAAAGTGGTAGGTCTAGCGCTGCTGCCTGGCTTACAAGCTGATCGGTCTCGCTGCCTGGACTGGTTTCCAAGTCATCTTCGCATGCAAGCTCAACAATAAAATTAACCACGTCTTAGCCTTTGATGGTTGTTCGAGGCTGATATTTAACATCAAACTCACAGAGCTTGATCGCCCATTTCTTGAGTCTCCCCGACACTTCAGGTTTCTGAAGTACTTAGAAAAAGCATTGGTTGGTCGGGACTATTATAATATAGGCCTAGAAGAAAGGTTGTAGGCAGCGGGATGAGACGACCGAAGCCAAGACGAGCTTCTCGATGTCTGAATACCTAGTCTCGGCTGGGACCAAGACTTTGTTAATATAGTACATAGGTAACTATTTCCCTTCTTGCTCCCGGATGAGGGTCGAGCTTACGGCTTCTGTTGAAATTGCTAAGTATAGTAGGAGTGGCTCTCCTCTCTTAGGCTTTAAAAGTAGCGGTGGTGAACCTAAGTACTGCTTGATGTAACACCCAATACTTTTCGGTACTCAGATGTTACCGTATAACCAAATGTAGAATAACGCAAGCCTGGTTAGGTGAACATTCACGTTCATCCTAGCCTAAATCCAACAGTTGAAAACAGTACCAATCCATACATCAAGCTATCCATCCATCGATTTTTAAGATGGATCGTCATACCACCAAAGAGACCTATCTTCTTAGGATCCACTGTTTGAAAACATAGATCGGATTACCTAGTTTCATATCCGACTCCCGAATCACACCTAAGCATTCTTTAATATCCCAACGGTTATTGAAAATTTAATGTTAGTCATGAAATAGCGGTGAAGACCACTTGAGTTAAAGTAAGAATATGCCAATATGTCCTAGAGGGGGGTGAATAGGACTTTTTACAGTTTTATGATGCATTGAAAAATCCTGTTGCACTAATCCTATCAGATATACAATCATCAGGATTACTCAAATGTAACTCTATTGGCTTCCAAGCCTTATAGGGGATCCAATCATAAACTGTTTGAAAGATAAATAAGTTGCATACAAGATAGTGATGGACAAGACTATGTGTGTATATGAGGTGTGATCTTAAATAATCAAATATAAAAGCATATGAGGAATATCACATAATGAAAAATAAAAATAATCACAAGCACAGTCATTTTTATAGTGGTTCGACTACTTGTCTACTCCACTCCCGGCTATCTCACTCATCCCTTGAGTGTACCAGATTTCACTAAGAAGGTTTCCTAGGGTTCACCTCAAACCTAAGGTTTTAAATTAGGTTCACCTTCAACCTTTACACGGAGGTTTCTACTCGGTTCACCTTTAACCCTAGAGTTTTGTCGGTGCACTCCTAACCAGATGTTTATGCCTACACAGACCAAGAGGTCACCCGACGCACCCAGATGTTTATGCTCTCCACAGAGCAAGGGTCCACACAACGCACCCACAGCGTACACTCCCGCCGGAGGCCTTCTCTAAGGACTTCAAAGGGTGAGCAACACTTAAGACCCAATCCTAGAAAGGAATGATCACAAGTGTCCTCTGGACTCTAGGTACTTACAGATAAGTTGATGAGTCTCATTTAGTATAGTGATGAAGATCTCCTTCTTGTTATTGAAGAGTCTTCAGCTCCCTTGATCCACCAAATAAAAGATATACCAGTACTTGGCTTCGGGTTGGGTCAAGGTTAGGACGAAAATCCACTCTCTTAGATTTTTCTATAAGGAAGATAGAGTGATTCCCGTCATCTATTCAACCAAGGCATCCCAACTTAATGATATGCTATTAAAATAGTTGTTGAAAGATCCTTGAATGTGGAAGTTCATTTCTCAATCCACTCTATTGAATGTCAATGAATGAGAGTGGATTAGAAGATGAACTCCCGTGAGAGAAAGGGCTTTGGGTATATGATCTAGAGGTAAAATACACAAAAGCACTCTCTTCTTTCTCTACTAGCAATATGGACAAGTCTCTTTATATATAGGCAAAAGGTTCCAACAGATATAAAATGGTCATATTTATGACAGAGTTCGATATCATCGAAAAGGGTCAATATCATCGAGCGTATACTCTCGATGGGATAGACTGTCCGCTTGATAACACAAACTCGAATGTTATACATTTTTGAAACCTATTATTAGCTGGTCGATGGGATCGATACTGGTGTCGATGTTATCGGATTGCGAACTCCGATTCTATCGATATTGGGATCGATCTATCTGAAAGTGCACCTACTAATGCCCTGGTTTGTCAATTATGGTGTGAGTTGAGTTAGTAGGACTACAGAGCCTAACAGGAAGAACAATTCAAGCGTCTGCCTCAACTGGATGTGTGGAAGCTCGCCATAGGTAAATCATAGCCTCACATCCCATGTCTCAAAACACCAGGTGATTAAAACTCTTAAAAATAACTTAGAAAATATAAGAGTTTTTGGGTAAGTGAACTTTTTTAAACAGTAGAAAATCTCTAAGTTTGCTTGCCCTATCGATTGCATCGATACACCTTTCGATATGATCGACTTGCTCTATCGATGTCCTCGACACTTAATCGATACTATCGATAAGAGGACTAAAAGTGTCCAGCAACCACATACTAATCTGGACGAAATTATCGATACATCGATACACCTGTCGATATCATCGATATTCAAACATCGAGTCCATCGGAAGCGGCTTGATAATATCGACAGGCAGATTTTTGACGCCCTTGTTTTTCTAAAGAAAACTACTATGAGCTTCAACATATCGATGACTGTTTCGATTCAATCTGAATTCAAATATCAATCAATTCGGAAGTTATTCGATCATATTAATAGTGGGCACGTATTTCTCCCAGTAAATATTTCAAGATGTTTTTAATTTTGATCAAGGGCCACTCGAGGAAATCGATATTCTTATGTTAATGCTATTGAGTTCTGGTTGATTGGATCGAGACTGGACAACTGTCTAGCATGCTTATAGGTAAGTCCATACAATTTATTGATCCCATCGACACAGTATCGATATCATCCTCATTCAAATTTCGATGACATCAGTTGACCCTCGATCATATCCTATAAAACCTGAGATATTTTGACTAGTCACTCTCTTTTTCAAATGTTGATAGATCGATCCCAATATCGATAGAATCGGAGTTCAAAATCCGATAACATCGACATAAGTATCGATCCCATCGACCAGCTGGCAATAGGTTTCAAAAGTGTATGACATTTGACTTTGTGTTATCGAGCAGACAGTCGATGCCATCGAGAGTATACGCTCAATGATATCGACCCTACTCGATGATATCGAACTCTGTCATAAATATGACCATTTTATATCCGTTGAAACCTTTTGCCTATATAAAAAGAGACTTGTCCATATTGCTGGTAGAGAAAAAAGAGAGTGCTTTTGTGTGTTTTACCTCTAGATCATATACCCAAAGCCCTTTCTCTCACAGGAGTTCATCTTTCAATCCACTCTCATTCATTGACATTCAATAGAGTGGATTGGGAAATGAACTTCCGCATTCAAGGATCCTTCAATAACTATTTTAATAGCATATCATTAAGCTGGGATGCCTTGGATGAATAGATGATGGGAATCACTCTATCTTCCTTATAGAAAAATCTAAGAGAGCAGATTTCTGTCCTAACCTTGACCCAACCCGAAGCCAAGTACTGGTATATCTTTTGTGTTGTGGATCAAGGGAGCTCAAGACTCTTCAACAACAACAAGGAGATCTTCATCACTGTGCTAAATGGGACTCATCAACTTATATGTAAGTACCTAGAGTCCAAAGGATACTTGTGATTATTCCTTTCTAGGATTGGGTCTTAAGTGTTGTTCACCTTTTGAAGTCCTCAGAGGAGGCCTCCGGTGGGAGTGTACGTTGTGGGTGAGTTGTATGGACCCTTGCTTTATGGAGAGCGTAAACATCTGGGTGCGTCATGTGGACCCTTGGTCTGTGTGGGCATAAACATCTGGTTAGTAGTGCACCAGCAAAACTCCAGGGTCAGAGGTGAACCGAGTAGAAACCTCCGTGTAAAGGTTGAAGGTGAACCTGATTTAAAACCTTAGGTTTGAGGTGAACCTTGGGAAACCTCCTTAGTGAAATTCGATACACTCATGGGATGAGTGCGACAGCCGAGAGTGGAGTAGACAAGTAGTCGAACCACTATAAAAATAACTGTATTTATAATTATTTTTATTTTTCATTATGTGATATTCTTCACATGTTTTTATATTTAATTGTCTAAGATCACACCTCATATTCTCACACAGTCATATCCACCACAACTTATATGTAACTTGTTTATCTTTCAAGAAGTTTGTGATTAGATCCTCTACTAGGCTTGGAAGCCAATAAAGCTACATTTGAGTAATCCTGTAATTTGTATATCTAATAGGATTAGTACAATAAGAATTTTAATAAATCTTAAATCCTTAAAAAGTCCTATTCACCCCCCTCTAGGACATATTGGCATATTCCTACTTCGACTCAAGCGGTCTTCACCGCTATTTCAATTGGTATCAGAGAGGGTCTCTCTTTAAGGGCTTCACCGCCTAGAGAGTGATCTTGACTAAAGTTAAGAAATATTGCCAAAGGAGAGGGCTTATCAGTCACTAGACCTCCAGTATTTAATGGTTCAAATTATGCATACTGGAAGGCTAGAATACATTACTTCCTGAGATCTTTGGATCATGATGTTTGGGATGTAGTTGAGAAGGGATATGTGGTACCATCTGAACAAATTATACTTGAAGATGAAACTACCATCACTAAGCCCAAACCCAAAGAAAAGTGGACGGCGTTCGACAAAGAACAGTGAACTGCTGAAGCAAAAGCAATGAACGCCATCTACTATGCCGTGTCTTAAGATATATTTAATCAGATAAGTATGTGTGAGACATCCAAGAAAGCATGGGATCTACTGGAAACAACCCATGAAGGCACAAGCACTGTGAAGAAGCCTAAACTACAACTTCTGACTTCACAGTTCAAAAATCTCAGGATGGAAGAGCATGAGACATTTATGGAATTCTTCACCAAATTGAATATTATTTGTAACTCCAAGGGTGGATTGGGAGAAAAAGTTTCGGTACCAAAAATATGCTGAAAAATCTTAAGATCTCTACCGAAACGATTTAATCCCAAGGTAAGAACAATTGGTGAGTGTAGAAATATTGATGAAATGAAAGTAAAAGAACTGGTAGGTTCCCTACAAACTTTTGAACTACACTTCACTCAATCCCAGAAATCCAAAAACATAGTCCTGAAAACTTCTAAGAAATCAAAACATGAGGCTAGTGAGAGTGAAAAAGAAGATGAAGAGGAGTAAATGGCTTTGCTAGTATAGAGATTCAGAAGATTCTTTTAAAAGAATCGCGGCCGCCCCTCTAGAGGAAGAAAGGTGGATGACAAACCTTCTGTAGAAAAATTTGGGAAAAGAACCAAAGAACCACAATGTTACGCCTGTCAGGAGTATGAACACCTATCTACCAAATGCCCAAACAGAAAAACCAAGGGCATGGCAATGGCCACCACATGGGATGATACGGAGGAGTTAAATTCAGAATCAAACGACTCATGGAGCGATGGAGACCAAAAATCCTTGAAAATACTTATGATCTCCACAGCTTTAATTATTCCAACTGAATCTGATGATGAATAACAAGCTATTGAATCATTTCTGTCCGATGATGAAAAGACTGGAGAAGAAGAAGAAGAAATTGAAAATGATAAACTGTATGATGCTTATAATAAATTATACATTCATAGCATCCATATCCTTAAAAGACTCGGTATGTCTGAAAACAAAAAGGAATTATTGCAGAAAGACTTGGATAAAACCTTAGAAATTAACACACATTTAGCCAATGATTTGCAATAATATCATTCAAACAATGAAAAGTTAGAAAGAAAAAACCTATCCCTAAAAACAGAATTATCAAAACTTATGAACTAGGCTGAATTGCTAAGAGATGATAATGCGCAACCCAAAAATGAGAACCACTCACTCAACATTGACTTAGAAAAATCCAAGAGAGTTGTTGAAATCAACTACAAATTTTTTCAAAGTGGTGAGAAGCTAGAAAAATTATTAAGGATGGGAAGGCAAGGAAGAGACAAGAGTGGCTTAGGGTATGAGAAAATTAAAAAGAAAACTAAAAATAAAGCTCCAACAAAATCGGCTGCTTCAGGTAGGAATATGGGAATCTCTCCAGTCTGTCATTTATGTGGTGATGTGGGTCATTATAAGTTTAAATGCTTGGCACCAAAACAGACCTCACATAACTCTGATCGAAATCACATTGAAAAACTCAAACCAATTAGAGAAACACTGAATGATAAAAGTCTTTTAAGAAAAGACACCCATTCATCATGACCTAAATAAAATGACAGAATAAAGAAACCTGTCTTACAATGGGTAGCAAAAGAAAAAATGAACTGTCTAATGATTAACTCTCATATACCCTGATATAACAAGCAGAAAAAGGAATAAGCCCAGGTCATGCATCTAAATCTGGATGTTTGCTGAAATGACACAATTGTGTTGAGCCTTCAATGTTACATCTGACGTTGCACACCTCAAACTTTTTGTATCTAAACATTATCATGTTTATAAAAAATTTTATTGTACAGAACTTGTTCAAAATTTTGAGATATATACTGATCAAATTAGGATATACATAATAATGTGTCGAAATTGTGAAAAACTTGAAAAATACCTACTTTCGATACAATTGTCGATCTTTTTCGATTTTATTGACCAAGGGTCGATACAATCGATGGCTCTTCAGAATATGAAAAGCCATGTGATCGTAAATGACATTGTGGACAGACTCGATAGAATCGATTGGAAACTTCTCGATATCATCAAGACAATGGTCGATATGATCAACAAATGGCGCACGATAAAAGTCAGCAGGGCGAAAAAGGGGGTTTATTCTTCAAGGGCTTCTCGGTCGTCTTCTCTGCTCGATCCTCTCGGCCAATCACTAGGAGCCATGTCAGACTACCCAAATCCTTCTGTAAATCGGGTAGTATCCTTCTAAAAATGTCAGAGTTCTTTTTGGATATTTTCGCTTTGTCAATCATTTTGTCGTTTTTCCCAAAATTCCTCAAAAAGCTTATTGGTCCACATGGAAAAAGATAAAGGTGTAGCATCCAGTTCAGGGGTCTTCAAGAACTACCCGACAAAAAGTCCTTGCTTCAAGAGAAAGGGCGAGGATCCCAAACCGTGGGACCCCCACACGACAAAGATCACGACAAACCTCACGTGGTGGGTCCAAGACCGAAGTTCCTGCACCTCCTCAACTAGCACCAACTCCTCCGGTTATCCAACGCCCAACAAAATACACTGGTCGGAAGCTGATCCATGAGAGAAAATTCGACAAGGGCTGTTTGGCACCGTACAATCTGGAACCTCTGTTAGCTGCAATTGGGTGACTGCCCATCCTAGATTCGGAGGGCCTTGTCAACTCGAACAAACACGCAACTTCCTTACAGCGTGTCATTCTCTAGTATCTGACCCTCCTTCATTCATGGTTTTCCTGGATGGTGATGATGTATTTATCACTCCGGCCATAATAGCTCACATTCTCAATCTATAGTTGAGTCCAGAAGGCCTTCCAAATTTGGATCTCAATCTGCCAGATGTCCGATCCATGATAACTAAGTACCTATGATATAATAGAGATATTCCCTGACATCAAGGGAATGCCTTAAAAGCCAGGTACATGGAACCCCGCTTTCAGGTTATGCATGTGATCTTCACTAAAAATTTGTATCCAAGGAGTACAAATCGAACAGATCTCACTAGTCTTGTGGTCATGATAGTATACTCTGTTGTAAATGGGACAAAGGTTTGCCTTCCAACACTGATCGTCAATCAGTTGGTAAATGTTATACATACATCCAGAGATCTGCATTTACCGTATCCCTGGATCATAAGCAGAATATGTCAAAGTATTGGGTTTCCTTCCACAACTGATCTTATACTTCCACTTCAAGTTTTTAATTTTAAAAACATTCACAAAATGGATCTAATCTACCATGAGTACAAAGAAGGAGACATTTAAGAAGAAGGTGGCGAAGGTGTTGGTGACACTCATATGGAGGAACCGGAGATGAAAGGTGGTGAATCCGGCAGAACCGATCCTGCCCCATCTGTGTCAATCCCTGGACATACCAAAGGATACAAGCTGGACAGGATCGGGGTGATTTAACGAGACATTCAATCAGTGCAAGAATGACTTACAGTCTTGGAGCGAGTTGTCCACAAGGTACAACAGTCTGTGCAACAGTTGGTCGACCTGATGACTTGTTGTCGAGATGACATAGCTCCATCTCACTCTGCTCCCTAGCACTGATTTTTGAATGCTTTCACACACACTTACTCTTTAACTCAGCATATGAACTGTAATATCTTTTTAAAAGTTCTATGCTTCTTTGAGTGCATGTGACAGCTCTCTATTCTGCACAAGCTGAAAAAAAATTTTACCCATGGATGGGCTGAAATACTGGTTATAATATTTGGATGCTCTCAAGTGGGTTTTGTTTTATTTCTTTGAAAAATGGATTAAATACTGCTGTTGGGGCAGTATATATTTTTTTTGGTTAGATGTTTCTAGATGATGAAAATTTTTGATGATATGGCTGAATTCAATTCTTATTTCATTGTCATTCTAATATGCAAGGCTCTATGCTTCTCGTATCTTCCTGCTTATGAAATGACTGTGCTGATTGCTTCATCTATTTACTTCCTGCCTTATTTGATGTAAGCATATCACTGTTGAAAATCTGTATACATCTATCTGTCTATAGTTCTCCCATATGCTTAAAATCTTCAGTCAATATCACTTGTTATGCCTTTGCCAATGACTGACAAAAAGGGGGAGAAAAGTTAAAAACACCCCATATGAAAAATTAGATATTTGTGCTCTTATATGTTGCAGGTGTAAAGAGGAGCAGCTGCACCATGAAAGGGGTTTTCACAGTAAGCGGGAGCAAATTTTGATTAAGTACATGAATGTGTTAGAATTTGTAAAATTATGTAATCACATGTACACACAATTTAGGATGTATCTATCTAGATATTTTTTTAGGGTGTTTTGGGTATTTTGTCACGTAATTGACAAAGGGGAAAATTGAAAGTGCACCTACTAATGCCCTGGTTTGTCAATTACGATGTGAGTTAAGTCAGTCGGACTACAGAGCCTAACAAGAAGAACAATTCAAGCGTCTGCCTCAACTGGATGTGTAGAAGCTCGCCATAAGTAAATCATAGCCTCACATCCCATGCCCCAAAACACTAGGTGATTAAAACTCTTAAAAATAACTTAGAACATATGAGGGTTTTTGAGTAAGTGAACTTTTTCAAACAGTAGAAAATCTCTAAGTTTGCTTGCCCTGTCGATTGTATCGATACACCTTTCGATATGATCGATCTGCTCTGTCGATGTCCTCGACACTTAATCGATACTATCGATAAGAGGACTAAAAGTGTCCAGCAACCACATACTCATCTGGACGAAATTATCGATATATCGATACACTTATCAATATCATCGATATTTAAACATCAAGTCCATCGAAAACGGCTCGATAATATCGACAGGTAGATTTTCGGTGCCCCTGTTTTTTTAAAGAAAACTACTATGAGCTTCGATATATCGCTGATTGTTCCGATTCAATCTAAATTCAAATATCGATCAATTTAGAAGTCATTCGATCATATCGACAGTGGGCGCATATTTCTCCCAACGAATATTTAAGGTTGTTTTTAATTTTGATCGAGGGCCACTCGAGAAAATCGATATTCTTATGTCGATGTCATCGAGTCCTGGTCGATTGGATCGAAACTGGACACAAACTGTCCAATATGCTTATAGGTAAATCTATACGATTTATCGATCCCATCAAAACGGTCTCGATATCATCATCATTTAAATTCCGATGACATCGATTGACCCTCGATCATATCCTATAAAACCTGAGATATTTTGACTAGTCTCTCTCTTTTTCAAACGTTGATAGATCGATCCCAGTATCGATAGAATCAGAGTTTGAAATCTGATAACATCGACACTAGTATCGATCCCATCGACCAGCTGGAAATAGGTTTCAAAAGCGTATGACATTTGAGTTTGTGTTAGCGAGTGGACAGTCGATCCCATCGAGAGTATACGCTCGATGATATCGAACTCTATCATAAATATGGCCGTTTTATATCCGTTGAAACATTTTGCCTAGATAATGAGAGACTTGTCCATATTGCTGGTAGAGAAAGAAGAGAGTGATTTTGTATGTTTTACCTCTAGATCATATACCCAAAGCTCTTTCTCTCATGGGAGTTCATCTTCTAATCCACTCTCATTCATTGACATTCAATAGAGTGGATTGAGAAATGAACTTCCACATTCAAGGATCCTTCAACAACTATTTTAATAGCATATCATTAAGCTGGGATGCCTTGGATGAATAGATGACGCGAATCACTCTATCTTCCTTATAGAAAAATCTAAGAGAGTGGATTTCCGTCTTAACCTTGACACAACCCGAAGCCAAGTACTGGTATATCTTTTGTGTTGCGGATCAAGGGAGCTGAAGACTCTTCAACAACAAGAAGGAGATCTTCATCACTGTGCTAAATGGGACTCATCAACTTATCTGTTAGTATCTCGAGTCTAAAGGATTCTTGTGATTATTCCTTTCTAGGATTGGGTCTTAAGTATTGCTCACCCTTTGAAGTCCTCAGAGGAGGCCTCCGGCGGGAGTGTACGCTATGGGTGCGTTGTGTGGACCCTTGCTCTGTGGAGAGCATAAACATCTGGGTGCGTCATGTGGACCCTTGGTCTGTGTGGGCATAAACATCTGGTTAGGAGTGCACCAGCAAAACTCCAGGGTAAGAGGTGAACCGAGTAGAAACCTTCGTGTAAAGGTTGAAGGTGAACCTGATTTAAAACCTTAGGTTTGAGGTGAACCCTGGGAAACCTCCTTAGTGAAATCCGGTACACTCAAGGGGTGAGTGAGACAGCCGGGAGTGGAGTAGACAAGTAGTCGAATCACTATAAAAATGACTGTGCTTATGATTGTTTTTATTTTTCATTATGTGATATTCCTCACATGCTTTTATATTTAATTGTCTAAGATCACACCTCATATTCTCACACAGTCATATCCACTACAACTTATATGTAACTTGTTTATCTTTCAAGAAGTTTGTGATTGGATCCTCTACTAGGCTTGGAAGCCAGTAAAGTTACATCTGAGTAATCCTGTAAATTGTATATCTGATAGTATTAGTGCAATAGGAATTTTAATAAATCTTAAATCCTTAAAAAGTCTTATTCACCCCCCTCTAGGACATATTGGCATATTCCTACTTCGACTCAAGCGGTCTTCACCGCTATTTCACTATCGACATTTGAAAAAAAGAGAGAGACTAGTAGAAATATTTTAGGATATATAGGATATGATCGAGGGTCAATCGATGTCATCGGAATTTGAATATCGATAATATCAAGACCGTGTCGATGGGATCGATAAATTATATAAATTTACCTATAAGCATGCTGGACGGTTTGTGTCCAGTCTTGATCTAATCGATCAGGACTCGATAGCATCAACATAAGAATATCTATTTCCTCGAGTGGCCCCCGATCAAAGTTAAAAATATCTTAAAATATTTGCTGGAAGAAATGCGCGCCCACTGTCGATATGATCGATTGACTTCCGATATGATCGATATTTGAATTTAGATTGAATCAGAATAGTCATCAATATATCGAAGCTCATGGTAGTTTTCTTTAGAGAAATAGGGGCGCCAAAAATCTGCTTGTCGATATTATCGAGTCACTTCCGATGGACTCGATGTTTGAATATCGATGACATCGATAGGTGTATCGATATATTGATAAATCCGTTCAGATGAGTATTCGATTGCTGGACACTTTTAGTCCTCTTATCGATAGTATTAATTAAGTGTCGAGGACATCAACAGAGCAGGTCGATCATATCGAAAGGTGTATCGATATAATCGTCAGGGCAAGAAAACTTAGAGATTTTTTACTGTTTGAAAAAGTTCACTTACCCAAAAACCTTCATGTGTTCTAAGTTAATTTTAAGGGTTTTAATCACCTGGTGTTTTGGGACATGGGATGTGAGGCTATGATTTACCTATGATGAGCTTTCACACATCCGGTTGAGGCAAATGCTTGAATTGTTCTTCCTGTTAGGCTCTGTAGTTCTACTGACTCAACTCTCATGGTAATTGACAAACCAGGGCACTAGTAGGTACACTTTCAATCTCCCCCTTTGTCAATTATGTGACAAAATATCCAAAACACCCTAGAAAAATATCTAGATAGATATATCCTAAATTGTGTGCACATGTGATTACATAATTTTACAAATTCTAACACATTCATGTACACAACCAAAATTTTCTCCCCCTTACTGTAAAAACTCCTTTCTTGGTGCAGCTGCTCCCCCTTACACCCGCAACATATAAGAGCACAAATATCCAATTTTTCACACGGGATGTTTTTTTTTTACTTTTCTCCCCCTTTTTGTCAGTCATTGGCAAAGGCATAACAAGTGATATTGACTGAAGATTGTAAGCATATGGGAGAACTACAAATAAATAGATGTATACATATTTTCAACAGTGATAAGCATACATCAATTAAGGCAGAAAGTAAATAGATGAAGTAATCAGCACAGTCATTTCATAAATAAAAAGATACGAGAAGCATAAAACCTTATATATTAGAATGACAACGAAATAAGAATTGAATTCAGCCATATCATCAAAAAGTTTCATCATCCAGAAACATCTAACCTCAAAAATATATATATATACTGCCCTAGACAGTAGTATTTAATCCATTATCCAAAAAAATAAATAAAATAAAGCACACTAGAGGGCATTCAAATATTATAACCAGTATTTCAGCCCATCTGTGGGCATAAAAAAAAACTTTCAGCCTATGCAGAATAGTGAGCTGTCACATGCACTCAAAAATAAATGTAGAACTTTCAAAAAGATACTACAGTTCGTACACTGAGTTAATGAGTGAGTGTGTGTAACAGTATTCAGAAATCAGTGCTAGGGAGCAGAGTGAGATGGAGCTGTGTCATCTCGGCGACAAGTCATCAGGTCGACCAACTGTTGCACAGACTGTTGTACCTTGTGGACAACTCGCTCCAAGACTGTAAGTCATTCTTGCACTGATTGAATGTCCCACTGAATCGCCCCGATCCTGTCCATCTTGTATCGTTTGGTATGTCCAGGGATTGACACAGATGGGGCTGGATTGGTTCTGCTGGATTCACCACCTTCCATCTTCGGTTCCTCCATATGAGTATCACCAACACCTTCGCCTCCTTCTTCTTAAATGCCTCCTTTGTACTCATGGTAGATCAGATCCATTTTGCGAATGTTTTTTAAATTAAAAACTTGAAGTAAAAGTACAAGATCATTTATAGAAGGAAAACCAATGCTTTGACATATTCTGCTTATGATCCAGAGATACGGTAAATGCAGATCTCTAGATGTATGTATAGAATTTACCAACTGATTGACAATCAGTGTTGGAAGGCAAACCTTTATCCCATTCGCAACAGAGTATACTATCATGACCATAAGACTCGTGAGATCTGCTCGATTTGTACTTCTAGGATACAAATTTATAGTGAAGATCCCATGCATAACTCAAAAGTGGGGTTCCATGTACCTGCCTTTTAAGGCATTCCCTTGATGCTAGGGAATATTTCTATTATAGCATAGGTACTTGGTTATCATGGATCGGATATCAGGCAGATCGAGATCCAAATTTGGAAGGCCTTCTGAACTTAACTATAGATTGAGAATGTGAGCGATTGTGGACGGAGTGATAAATGCATCATCACCATCCAGAGAAACCATGAATGAAGGAGGTTCAAATACAGGAGAATGACACGCTGTAAGGAAGTTGCATGTTTGGTCGAGTTGACAAGGCCCTCTGAAATCTAGGATGGGCAGCCACCCGATTGTAGCGAACAGAGGTTCCAGATTGTACGGTGCCAAACAATCCCTAACGACTTTTCTCTCATAGATCAACTTCCTACCGGTGTATTTTTTTGGGCGTTGGATAGCCGGAGGAGGTGGTGCTGGTTGAGGAGGTGCAGGAACTTCAGTCTGGGATCCACCATGTGAGGTCTGTCCTGATCTTTGCTATGTGGGGATCCCACGGTCCGGGATCCTTGCCCTTTCTCTTAAGGCAAGGACTTTTTTTCAGGTAGTTCTTGAAGACTCCCCCGGACCGGATGCTACACCTTTGTCTTTTCCCATGTGGACCAATAAGCCTTTTTGAAGAATTTTAGAAAAATGACAAAACACCTGATAATCCAAAAATATCTAAAAAAAAACTCTGATGTTTTGAAAAGGATATTACCCGATTTGCGGAAGAATTTGGGTAGTCCGACGTGGCACCTAGTGATTGGCCGAGAGGATTGGGCAGAGAAGACGACCAAGAAGCCCTTGAAGAATAAACCCTCTTTTTCACCCTGCTGACTTTTATCAGGAGCCATCTGTCGATCATATTGACCATTGTATCGATGATATCGAGAGGTTACCGATCGATTCTATCGAGTCTGTCTCCGATGTCCTCCATCGTCATACGGCTTTTCACATTCTGAAGAGTCATCGATTGTATCGACCCTTGTTTGATAATCGGAAAGATTGACAATTGTATTGAAAGTAGGTATTTTTTAGGTTTTTCACAATTTCAACACACTATTATGTATATCCTGATCTGATCGGTATGTATCACAAAATCTTGTACAAGTTCTGTACAATAAAAAAATTTATAAACATGATAATGTTTATATACAAAAAGTTCGAGGTGTCCAACCTCAGATGTAACATTGAAGGCTCAGCAAAATTGCATCATTTTAGCAAATATCCAGATTTAGATGCATAACCTGGACTTGTTCCTTTTTCTGCTTGTTATATCAGGGTATATGAAAGTTAATCATCAGACAGTTCAGTTTTTCTTTAACTACCCATTGTAAGACCGGTTTCTTTATTTTATCCTTTTCTTTGGGTGGTGATGAATGGGTGTCTTTTCTTGGAAGACTTTTATCATTCAGTGTCTGTTTTGGTGTCAAGTATTCAAACTTAGAATGACCCACATCACCACATAAATGACAGACTGGAGAGATTCCCATATTGCTACCTGAAGTAGCCAGTTTTGTCGAGGATTTATTTCAAATTTTCTTTTTACTTTTCTCATATCCTAGTCCACTCTTGTCTCTTCCTAGTCTTCTCATTTCTAGCAATTTTTCTAATTTTTCACCACTCTGAGAAAATTTGTAGTTTATCTCGACAAATTTTCTGGATTTTTCTAAGTCAATATAAAGTGAGTGGTTCTCATTTTTGAGTTCCGCATTAACATCTCATAGCAATTCAGCCTGGTTCATAAGTTTTGATAATTCTGTTTTTAGGGATAGGTTTTCTCTTTCTAACTTATCATTGTCTGAATGATATTGTTGCAAATCATTGGCTAAATGTGTATTAATCTCCAAGGTTCTATCCAAGTCTTTCTGCAGCAATTCCATTTAGTCTTCAGACATACCGAGTCTTTTAAGGATATGAATGTTATAAATGTATAGTTGATTATAAGCATCCTGCAGTTTATCCTTTTCAATTTCTTCTTCTTCTCCAGTCTTTTCATCATCAGACGGAAATGATTCAGTAGCTTGTTGTTCAACCTCAGATTCAGTTGGAATGATTGAAGCTGTGGAGATCATGAGTATTTTCAAAGATTTTCGGTCCCCATTGCTCCATTAGTCACTTGATTCTGAATTTGACTCCTCCGTATCATCTCATGTGGCGGCCATTGCCTTGCCCCTGATTTTTCTATTTGGGCATTCAGTAAATAGGTATCCATACTCCTAACAGGCATAGCATTGTGGTTCTTTGGTTCTTTTTCCAAATTTACCTGCAAAAGGTTTGTCATCCACCTTCCTTCCTCTAGAGGGGCGGCCGCGATTCTTTTGAAAAAATCTTCTTAATCTTTGTGCCAGCAAAGCCACTTCCTCATCTTCATCTTCTTTTTCACTCTCATTATCCTTATGCTTTGTTTTCTTAGAAGTTTTTAAGATAGTTTTTTTAGATTTTTGGGATTGAGTGAAATGTAGTTCAAAAGTTTGTAGTGAACCTACAAGTTCTTCCACTTTCATTTCATCAATATTTCTACATTCCTCAATTGTTGTTACTTTGGGATTAAACCGTTCCAGTAGGGATCTTAAGATTTTCCTACATATTTTAGGTACCGAAACTTTTTCTCCCAATCCACCCATGGAGTTACAAATAATATTCAATTTGGTGAAGAACTCCATCAATGTCTCATGCTCTTCCATCTTAAGATTTTCAAACTATGAAGTCAGAAGTTGTAGTTTAGACCTCTTCACAGTGCTTGTGCCTTCGTGGGTTGTTTCCAGTAGATCTCATGGTTTCTTAGATGTCTCACACATACTTATCTGATTGAATATATCCTGAGACACGGCACAATAGATGGCGTTCATTGCTTTTGCTTCAGCAGTTCGGTGTTCTTTGTCGAACGCCGTCCACTTTTCTATGGGTTTGGGCTTGGTGATGGTAGTTTCATCTTCAAGTACGATTTGTTCATATGGTACCACATATCCCTTCTCAACTACATCCCAAACATCATGATCCAAAGATCTCAGGAAGTAATGCATTATAGCCTTTCAGTATGCATAATTTGAACCATTAAATACTGGAGGTCTAGTGACTGATGAGCCCTCTCCTTTGGCCATATTTCTCAACTTCACTCAAGATCACTCTCTAGGCAGTGAAGCCCTTAAAGAGAGACCCGCTCTGATACCAATTGAAATAGTGGTGAAGACCGCTTGAGTTGAAGTAGGAATATGTAATATGTCCTAAAGCGAGGTGAATATGACTTTTTAAAGTTTTATGATATATTTAAAAATCCTATTGCACTAATCCTATCAGATATACAATCATTAGGATTACTCAAATGTAACTCTACTGGCTTTCAAGCCTTGTAGAGGATCTAATCACAAACTGTTTGAAAGATAAACAAGTTGCGTACAAGATAATGATGGATAAGACTATGTGTGTATATAAGGTGTGATCTTAAATAATCAAATATAAAAGCATGTAAGGAATATCACACAATGAAAGACAATAACAGACGCAAACACAATTATTTTTATAGTGATTCGACTACTTATCTACTCCACTCCCGACTGTCGCACTCAACCCTTGAGTGTATCGGATTTCACTAAGGAGGTTTCCCAGGGTTCGCCCCAAACCTAAGGTTTTAAATCAGGTTCACCTTCAACTTTTACACGGAGGTTTCTACTCAGTTCACCTCTAACCCTGGAGTTTTACTGGTGCACTCCTAACCAGATGTTTATGCCTACACAGACCAAGGGTCCACACAATGCACTGGGATGTTTATGCTCTCCACAAAGCAAGGGTCCACACAACGCACCCACAGCGTACACTCCCGCAGGAGGCCTCCTATGAGGACTTCAAAGGGTGAACAACACTTAAGACCCGATCCTAGAAAGGAATGATCACAAGTGTCCTCTGGACTCTGTGTACTTACAGATAAGTTAATGAGTCTCATTTAGCACAGTGATGAAGATCTCTTTCTTGTTGTTGAAGAGTCTTCAGCTCCCTTGATCCATAACACAGAAGATATACCAGTACTTGGCTTCGAGTTGGGTCAAGGTTAGGATGGAAATCCACTCTCTTAGAATTTTCCTATAAGGAAGATAGAGTGATTTCCATCATTTATTCATTCAAGGCATCCCAGCTTAATGATATGCTATTAAAATAGTTGTTGAAGGATCCTTGAATGCGGAAGTTCATTTCTCAATCCACTCTTTTGAATGACAATAAATGACAGTGGATTGGAAGATGAACTCCCATGAGAGAAAGGGTTTTGGTTATATAATCTAGAGGTAAAACACAAAAAGCACTCTCTTCTTTCTCTTCCAGCAATATGGACAAGTCTCTCTATATATAGGCAAAAGGTTCCAACGGATATAAAATGGTCATATTTATGACAGAGTTCGATATCATCGAGAAGGGTCAATATCATCGAGCGTATACTCTCGATGGGATCGACTGTCCGCTCGATAACACAAACTCAAATGTCATATGCTTTTGAAACCTATTGCCAGCTGGTCGATGGGATCGATACCGGTGTCGACGTTGTCGGATTTCGAACTCCGATTCTATCGATACTGGGATCGATCTATCGACATTTGAAAAAGAGAGAGACTAGCTGAAATATTTCAGGATTTATAGGATATGATCAAGGGTCAACCGATGTCATTGAAATTTGAATATCGATGATATCAAGACCGTGTCGATGGGATCGATAAATCGTATAGATTTACCTATAGCATGCTGGACAGTTTGTGTCCAGTCTTGATCTAATTGACCAGGATTCGATAGCATCAACATAAGAATATCAATTTTCTCGAGTGGCCCCCGATCAAAGTTAAAAACATCCTAAAATATTTGCTTACAGAAATACGCACCCATCGTCGATATGATCGATTGACTTCCGATATGATCGATATTTGAATTTAGATTGAATCGGAACAGTCATCGATATATCGAAGCTTATAGTAATTTTTTTTAGAAAAACAGGGGTGTCGAAAATCTGCTTGTCGATATTATCGAGTCACTTCTGATGGACTCGATGTTCGAATATCGATGATATCGATAGGTGTATGCGTTTGCTGGACACTTTTAGTCCTCTTATCGATAGTGTCGATTAAGTGTCGAGGACATCGACAGAGTAGGTCGATCATATCGAAAGGTGTATCAACACAATCGTCAGGGCAAGCAAACTTAGAGATTTTCTGCTATTTGAAAAAGTTCACTTACCCAAAAACCCTCATGTGTTATAAGTTGATTTTAAGGGATTTAATCACCTGGTATTTTGGGACATGAGATGTGATGTTATGATTTACCTATAACGAGCTTTCACCCATCCGGTTGAGGCAGACGCTTGAATTGTTCTTCCTATTAGGCTTTGTAGTTCGACTGACTCAACTCTCACGGTAATTGACAAACCAAGGCACTAGTAGGTGCAGTTTCAAGTCAATGCAATTGTTGGATTATCTAAATGCTCGGTAAATCATGACTTAGCAATTAGAGATTCATGTGGTGTAGCTCGCACTAATGTAAAGTAACCCTAGAGTTAGGCTAGGTAGCTGAATGACACACGACGAGTAGTCTCACATCCTACATAGGTATACTAATAATAATGAATAAATAAATAAATGAAGATAAATAAATAATAACGAATAAGTGATATTGGTTAAATATTAATAATATAAAATCATGAAACGGGTAGTACTGCAAAGTGGAACCCACAACATGATTTAAAGATGCATGCATATATTAGGGAAGTAAAAATGAAAATAAAAATGATGATCATGATAATAGTAATAATGATAATAATAAATAATATTATTAAAAGAGTATAACATGATACTTAGTGTTATAAAATCATAACAGGTCATATACCCATAATTCGACCATTGGTTCCTAGCTTGAATGGTCCCTTAGACCATTTTAACCATCGACATTCAATTTCGGAAAGATCTACCATTAGATTGGTGGAGACCCACTAGTATGATCCAATTTGAATTATGGGCCCCACCTAGACTTTAGATCAGCCTGATCAACGGCCAAGATCCTATGTAAGAGCTTCCCCGAAGAATGAATTGTGTGGACTTGTCAAAAACATCATGAGAGGCCCCCGCAATCGGAGCACATGTGCACCTGGGACATGCACCCACCCCACACCAAATGCACCATCGAGTTAAACAGCGTTTGACTTGATGGAAATTGTAAAGGAGGAGAAATCCTCTCCCGCCTATGGGAATTTCAAAAAAAAAGGGGCAATCGTCCGTACTTTGAGTGTGGGCCCATCATCCACTGATCGGATGATCCAAATCGTCCATCATGTGTAGCCCTCAAACTCTACCAAAACCCAACATTTTGGCGTATTGAGAACCATGAGCGTGGGCTCAATCTCAGCCAGATAAAGCCAACGTGTGAGCTAAGATTGTGCTCCTAGCCTCTCCAAAACCGTTTCATTGAGATTAAGATGGGCCACCTTTAGCCGATCCAAACCGTTCACCAGGTAGAGCATACCCATCCTACCAAAACCATGCTACCATGTGGGTCCACACACACGTGCGTGCACTCAAAACCAGGCCCAAATGGATCCACATGCGGCATTTCCAAAAATGAAAAAATTCTCATTTCCATTTGTCTGCCAGGAGGACGATCCGCGTGAGGGGTCTTTGGCTGATCTCGATCGTCCATTTAAGAAAGTCTCCTCCGTCCGATGCACATGGTTTGGGGTTTTCAGTTGTAGCAAAAAAATCAAAACCGTGGGTGATTTTGCATTACCGGCTACAGGAAAAGGGCATTGCAAAGCAGTGTGATCCAAGCCCTTTGTTTGCCATCCAACGAACCTAAGGGGCGTTGGAATCCCTACAAAGGGGATAGATAGCATCCCTTCTATTTTTGCAGCTGCACTCGAACGGCAGCAGCACTTGAGAAGAAACAGAGGGAGAGGGAGAGAGAGAGAGAGAGAGAGAGAGAGAGAGAGAGAGAGAGAGAACAGGGGAGTGATCGGTCAGGCAATGGTGCCACACTCGCAAGACCAATCCAATGGGAAAAAGAAAGCAAGGAAAGGAGAAGAAATAGAGGGAGAAAGAAAAGAGAAAATGAAGAGGAAGGAGGAGAAGAAAAGGAAAGAGAAAGAAAGGAAAAAGGAAGAGAAAGAAAACTTAAAATGCTGGGTTGCTTCAAGCTGCTGCACTGTTGAGTTGGGTGCAACTCGTCGCTGGGCCTCGAGTACGAAGCTGCGGTGTGGTGCTATTCAAACCACTGCAACAGTGTCAGGCCCTGGGCTCGACTAGGCAGACGTTCGGAGTAGATTAGGGAACTCCTGTAGTTTTCTAGCCGAACAGGCATCCTCTTCTGTCGTGGGCTAGCAGAACAGTCTGCCTAGAAACCAGGACGAGCTCGGGTCCAACAGTGGGCTGAGTTTGACCTGGATCTCAGCCAAGAAACCAGGCTGCAAGGTGGGCCGAGTGTAGCCCATAACTTGGGCTGTGGTCTGGACCAAGCCTAGTCATGTTCTGGGCCGTGGAGTGGGCCGAAACCAGCTATACATTGGGCTGGAAACTGAGCAGGAACAGGCCTTCATCAGGTCGTGCAACGGGCTGAAAACGAGCCTTCGTCGGGGCCATGCAATGCACTAAATATGGCCCCCAAACAGGGCCATGTATAGAGCTGAAAATGCCCCTCATATAGGCCTTGAATCAGGCTGAAAAACAGGCCCCAACTGGGCCTTCAATATGAGCTGGCCCATGGGCTTAGCTGGGTCATCCACTTGTTGGGCCAAAGACAGACTAACCTAGCCCCCTTTTTGGGCTTGTATCAAACCTAATAACTACGCCAAAATAGAGGCCCAGTTTGATCCTTAGTTAGGGGAAATTTTAAGCCCAATCTGGGCCACTTGTTGGACAAAATCTGGTAGGCCTGGTCACTCCAATGCAAGCCCAAATGACCTTATTCATGGGATCCCTAAAAGCCCACCTAGTCGTGGTTAATCATTGGTAGGATAATTTTTCTAAAATTATTTATTATGGATGCTCGATATTAACAAATATCGTTATTAATATTATGTTGTCATTAGTAGATTTTTTTTTGTTGAAACCAGTTATTATGAACAAAGTTGTAATTATCAAATAGACGTATTTTATTTAACCCTCTTAATGTTAGACCATAGTATTTATTATCATGGCTAGATTGATTAATGATAGCTACTATTAATTAGAAAATATTGTCACTTTCATTGTAGGGTTAGTATAATTCTTGTTAACATGATTGTTAGTATTAGTCCTTGTCATATTACTTTTAGAAAGAATTTTTGAATTATTACTTATATTAGCTAAAAGACTATTAGTCATTATAGGAATATTAGATAATGTCAGTATATCTAAATATGAACTTGTGAACCATCATTGTTAATATGGATGGATTGATACTCCTATTATGAATACTATTCGATCTATTGTACGATAATAATAATAATAATAATAAAATATTAATAATAATTCAAGATTCAAATCCTAGAATTTAAGTCTAGGGCTAAACACTAGGACGTAAACCCTAGTTTTGCATTAAAACCCTACGTAATCTAAACCCTAGGACAACACTTTGAACATAAATGGTGAAGTTAAGTTTGAATCTAATGCTACAATCTCATAACTTATGATAGGACCCAAGTCTAAGGGCATGCGCACTTCCTACTAACATTAGAGGGTGAGTTGACAAACAAGGTGATGATTTCTTTCCCTTGAGCTTTCCATTTTTCCATTAGCCTAAGTTATAGTTTTATTTTAAATGTATAATTAGTACTTCCATTCTATAATTATAAGTGTTAATTGTTGGAATTGAGTTGCCACATCACATGCTTAATGTTTATCCTTTATATTTAATTCATGTTATTGGATTACTTATGGATTGCTTCTGGGATTTTAACTGGTATATTAGTGGGAAACCCCACCTATAAATGTACCCCATACTTAGAATGTAACCCGACTGGTTGTGATTGTAATGGACCTTCGGCTTAGCGGTTATTGAATGGTGGTTCAAATTGACCATTGATGTGTGTCTACCATCTAGGGTTGTTGTATCCAATGGTTTTCAAGGTTGTTCTTTTATCGCATGGTTTTGACACTCACCCTATATGGCCTATTTTGATAATTGTCCTATATGGCTTGTTTCCATATTGCCCTATGTGGCTCTGTTTTGATATTTGTCCTATATAGGTTCAATATTTTATATCGTACAACCAAGCGATGGTAAGCCTCATATATTATAATATGATTGGCCACTAGTCGACAAGTTTCCTTTAAACATCCTAAGATGGTAGTCTCATGAGCCGGTGATGGTGGTATGAGACCTATACCTGAGCTGTCGGCCTACGTTGATGACGAGCCCCCATAGTGACCTTGAACTTATTTAAAACTGGCTAATTGTAACTGCACTATTAATGCTTTGGCTAATCATGCATACATAGCACAGACTAGCGTCTATTACTAACGTACGTGATGTACGATAGACAGTCGCTATGCAGCACTTAGTATGCTTTCTCTAGCGACTAGCCTCTGTCTAACTAGATATTTTTCCCAGGTCGATGATTGCATTCCACACGGTTCACCCCGGGACATTAATTACGTATTTACATGGGTGACGAGTCTAAATTCCAAATGGATAAGCATCCCCGGGGCATGACTGCATTCACGCATTCATGCATCTAATAAGACCTGCATTATGTATTGTTTTGTATGCTTTATTTTATAACTATGCTTACCTGATGTGACGGTGTGTAATCTTGAGGGGAATTCACACTAAGTTGGCCACGCATCCATCAAATATACAACCGTACAGGTAGCACAGGTGGCCTAGATGATGTTCACATTCATATTGGTGAGGAGCTGGCTATGGTTGACAAGGGCACATGATTGTATTTGCTAAGGGCTGCTACAAGATTTCACAGCTGAAGATTGTTGCAATTTACCTTATTTCATATATAATGTTATTTCATTTTGTATTATAAGAATGGAGACATTGGTTTATATAAGTCATTATGGGTAGCTTCTTGTATATTTAAATGATAATGCAACTTTCCTTTATGTCTAATTTGTCCATACTGCGCTCATCTGCTTACTTTGAAGAAAGAAAATATATATGTGTGTGTGTGCGTGTGCGTGTGTGTGTGTGTGGACTTTAACTCTTTATAAGTTAACACTCGAGTTTTTGAGAAACGGGTTGTATACTCGGGTCCTAAAAAGTCGGGGCGTTACACTTGAGTTGTTGGAAAGCCAGATCGTAGTCCTCGGTCCACTATATCTTCTGTTTTCCTTTCAGTTGTTTCAAGAAGGGGAGACACTTGTCATCTTGAGCACGCTCATGCTGAGAAAAGCTTGGATTTCGTTGGGGTTTGCCTTTATCCCCCTTTAACTGACCAGAAAACCAAGGAACTTTCCTGAGCTGATGTCGAAGGCACATTTGCTTGGATTTAATTTCATCTGATATCTTCGCAAGATTGTGAACATCTCTTCGAGGTTGGCAATGCGGTCTATAGATTTAATGTTTTTGACGATAATGTTATCAACGTAAACTTTCATTCCTCCAACTAAGATTAGGATGGTTATGACAATCTGGATTGAACGTATTTCTCATTCGTTGTACAACTGACCTTTGGTAGTTATTTATAGCATTTTCTTACCCATGTTCATGCATGATATCTTGTACAATTAGGATTGTTTGACAACCTTTTGTGTCATGGCCGACACTACCACAAATGCTATAAAAATTATATAAGGAGGTGTTTGCTTTAATTCCATCAACCTTCCTAATTTCCAAGGTTTTGACCTTTCCAGCCAATCCAGCGAATTTTACATTAAGGTTGTTTTCCTCTCTTAGGACATACATCCCCGCTTTCTCTCTAGGAATGAGTGTAGTTTGGTCCGATTTAGTAGAGACATCACATGTCTGAGTATTCTCTGCTAACATGTTTAAAAAATCTCAAGCCTCATTTTAATCTTTGTCAAAAAAGATTCTACCACACATCATCTGTATGAACTGACGGGTATCCACGGTGAGCCGCTTTCGGAACGCATCAATCAAGTGTCATGGTTCATAACCATGATGTGGGCAAGTAAGTAGAAGGTCTTTAAAATGCTTCTAAGCCTGGAAAAATTATTCATTCCCCTTTTGGGGAACGACATGCTTTCCTGTTTAGTACATTTTTTTTGTGTTAGGGAAAGAATTTTTTCAAAAACTCTCTACTTAAGGCTTACCATGTAGTGATGGCATGAGGTCTTAGAGAGTTAAGCCATGCTTTGGTCCGATCCTTTAGAGAAAATGAGAATAACCTAAGTTTGAGTGCATCCATATTGTCATTGTTTACTTGTAATATTGCAATCACTTCCTCAAAGTCCTTAAGGTGCAAGTAGGGGCTTTCAGAATTCGAGCCATGAAATTTAGGAATCACTTGAATCATACCTGTTTTAAAATCAATATTCCCTTTGTGAGTAGGGAACACAATATAAGATGGTAAAGTTGATCTCTCAGGGTGTAGATATTCACGTAAAGTTTGTGGTTGGTTTAACACATTCCTATGAACTTCATTCTCATCCTCAAGATTTTCTCTATTTTGGATTATAGTTGGATCTGACATATTTGGATTTGCATTATCAACTGGGTCTGTTATGGAATCAAAGTGGTGTTTATTATCTTTCATAAATGAATGATCAAGGCCTGTGACTAGTCCACCTTCGGAGAAGGGTCGATTGTTTTGATCCCTACTCCAACGGGACATAAAACATCCACACCACACAACAAAAAACCATAACTTCAAATTGCAAGTATGATACTTAGAGTAAAAATAAAAACTTATCCAACAACATAGGCGGCAGAGCTGACCATAAGGGTTCAAACCACAAAGAAAAATAAATAAATAAATAAAAAGTAACATTAATACAGAAATTAAACTATACTAATTTGGAAAATAGATTCAGCGGATGATCTTTGTGATCAAACAACAACTGTAGGATAATTATAACACTTGAGTGATGAAATTCCAAGAAGGAGCAACCTTATGTCACAGTTAGTGCTTGAAATACCCAACTGAATTTACTTTCAAAGTAAAACAAATATTCTATAAAGCAATTAGAATAAAAAATCTACAGAAATTTTAAAGGTTTTAGAAAAGAACTTACCTTAGCTATCTTGCACAAATCCAATCTCCCGTTATCTCCCCGTAAACGTCGTCAAAAACTTGTTTGTTTGGCTCTAAGTGTAGAGGTTTGTAAGTAATATCGTATGAATATAGGATCGATTTCACAGGGAGATAATTTATGAGAATGAGAAAATCAAATGCAAAACTAAGTAATGGAAACTAAACAGATGCAACGATTTTAAAAGTTTTGAATGTATGAGTTTTAAATGGAATTTAATTAAATTAAAAACAACACCCACGATTAGGATCCAAGCACTATGGTTGGCCTAATCGAAAAATATGACAATTTAAATATTTTTAATAAATGATAATAAAGATTAGAGAATCATGGGTTAACATCATTAATATATATTTTTAAGGGCCAGTGATTTTAAGTATCTATACTCATAAGATAATGAATCAAAGAAATGTACTAGGTTGAGAACATCTCTCATCTAAGAAATCTTATGTATCTCACTGATGGAAACATATAGATCTCACATGAGGATCAAAAACCTAACCCTAGATAATTGATAACGTGCATACACCATTCATCTCATCATTAAAAACAATCAATCATCATAATTTATAAAATCATTAAACCAATATGCTTCCTTTCTAGCTTGGGTTAGAGAGAACTAGAAAAACATAACTATATTACAAAATAGAAAAATAACAAGAAAGTAAAAAAATAAATTAATAAAGATCTAAAAACCCTATATCTTGCCCTTGGATGCTCTGAATGATGCTTAGGAATGCCTTGGGAAGCCCTATTTATAAGTGGGGAACTCCCTCCTTCAAACCGACTTGAAAAATTCAAATACTACCTCAAATTTTCTTACTCCGCGTAGGTTCCACGTAAACCCTTTGATAACATCGAACTGCTTTCGATGTCATCTAAGACTGACTTCGATGTCATCAAAGACTATATTCAATTTGTCCAACAACTAAACTCAATTTTTCTGTAATTCTTCGATGTTATCGAAACTCCTTCGATGTTAATTAAATTCAAGCCCTCGTGAATATACCATGCATAAATACTTTTGGATTAAAGTTGATTCTCAATCCATGGTGCTAAACATAATAGGAGGATTGCAAATCCAGGGAGTTCTGAATCCACGGGTTCCAAATCCATGCTCCCAGATAAGCCCTTATACTTGTGATCTACTTTAGGGTTAGAATTTTATTAATTTTGGGCCAAGTATATATTCCAATGGTTTTATTAGAATCATTTTACTTAATATCTCACATATACACTAATTTAAGGTATTAAAGTTGATTTAGTAATCAAATTTAAAATTTTAAAAATATATTTTAAAAATTTCAATGTACATTTATTTATTCAAAGTTGTAGCATTCAAAGTAAAACAACACTGTGATTTAGATTCCAATAGAGTCTAAGAAAGCTCTGCTCTATCCTTCATTAGACGGTCCTGTTACGGCTTGTATCGGAGACACCACACCCTCTGACGCGGTGAGCAATCACCGTAGTTTAGTAGCGACCCTTCCCTCTGAATATGAGTTCTGAGGTAGACATGCCATGCTGGCTTGCATAGATCTGAGCTCCGACGATCCTCATCGTAATAAAATGGACGGAGTAAATTGAGCAACGTTCTATGCTGAACGTCTTACACGTGCAAGCCTGGCCGTTTGTTTGCGGCACATACTCGGTCCGCCCTGTCTGACGTATGGTTCGGAGCTCACATGCCGTATGATAATACGTGTGCCTCGAAGCCTCTACCCAACTACGTGAGATGGTGATGGCATTCCTTGGGAACCCATTCCTGAGACGAGGCCCACCTCATTTTATTTTCGAAGAATAAGCCCCAGATGTACGGACGCCTTCCAAAAGGTCGAAAATGACCCTGCTTTTTCCTTCAAGCGGATCGGCTGGTGCTCGAGGACGAGCGCTGACACTCATAGAACTCCGAGTTCTACGAACGGTTCAAAGGAGATCAACGTTACATGGGCCCAACAGTTATGTATTTGTTATATCCACAACGTTCATCTATATTTTGAGTTCATTTCGGAGCATTATCCAAAAAAAAATCATATCTAAAAATCAACTGGACCACACCACAAAGAGTAGCAGAAAATTGATTTTCACAGTTGAAACTTTTGTAGGGCCCACCGTAACATTTATTTTCCATCCAATCTATTAATAAGGTCACAAACAGGAAAAATAAATTTTGTAATGATCCAAAACTTCCGTGACCCCTAAAAGTGTTTCAACGGCATGTTCAATTCCTCACTGCCTTTTACAGTGTAGTCCACTCGATAATTAGATCTATCTTATTTTTCATCCCAAGCGTTAATATAAGCTCGCCAAATAGATAGATGGTTTGGATATAACACAGACCTCATTATGGGACCTAAAAAACAATGCAAATAATAATAATAATAATAACAAACTGCGGCGTCACTACCGCCAGTTCAACGGCAGTACCGGGGCAATATGGCAGAATTCTATATTTTTATTTTATTTATTTTTACGAGAACTTTTTCCCCCTTACATGTTTCTCAAATACATAATTATGTAAATATGTATATATAAGTATATAAAAATATTTTCCTATCTCTTAATTCATTTCTTTGTCATTTATTTAACAAGCATATCTCTTAAACTAGAATGAGTTACATAATGTACCATATATGATTTTGGGGTAAGAGAAGATAATTTAGCCAACCAACATAATAATTTTTTCAGATTTCATCGGGTCGATGGTTAAAAATCCACTTCACGGTCAATTCACTTCACTTCACGACCATTTCCATGCACTTTGCGGTTATTTCCCTTCACTTCATTGTCATTTTCATGCATTTCACGGTCATTCCCGGCGATTCCGTGTTCATTCACGGTCAATTTGACGCACTTCATGGTCAATTCGCTTCACTTCATGACCATTTCCACGCACTTCGCGGTCAATTCACTTCACTTCACCGTCATTTCCATGCATTTCATGGTCATTCCTGGCGATTCCGTGTTGATTCACGGTCAATTCGACGCACTTCATGGTCAATTCACTTAACTTCACGGCCATTTCCACGCACTTTGCGATCAATTCACATAACTTAACCATCATTTTCATGCATTTCATGGTCATTCCCAGCGATTCCGTGTTGATCCAAGGTCAATTCGACGCACTTCACGGTCAATTCACTTCACTTCACGGCCATTTCAACACACTTCGCAGTTATTACACTTCACTTCACCACCATTTTCAAGCATTTTACGGTCATTCCCGGTGATTCCATGTTCATTCACGGTCAATTCGATGCACTTTACGGTCAATTCACTTCACTTCACGACCATTTCCACGCACTTCGCGGTCAATTCACTTAACTTCACCGTCATTTCCATGCAATTCACGGTCATTCCCGGCGATTCCGTGTTCATTCACGTTCAATTCAATGCACTTCATGGTCAATTCACTTCACTTCACAGCCATTTCACGCACTTCGTGGTCATTTCACTTCACTTCACTATCATTTCCATGCATTTCATGGTCATTCCAAGCGATTCTATGTTGATTCACGGTCAATTCGACACACTTCACGGTCAATTCACTTCACTTCATGGCCATTTCCATGCACTTCGCGGTCAATTCTCTTCACTTCACCGTCATTTCCATGCATTTCACGGTCATTCCCAACGATTCTGTATTGATTCACGGTCAATTTAACGCACTTCACGGTCAATTCACTTCACTTCATGGTCATTTCCACGCACTTCGCAGTCAATTCACTTCACTTCACCATCATTTCCATGCATTTCACGGTCATTCCCGATGATTCCGTGTTGATTCACGGTCAATTCGACACACTTCACGGTCAATTCAATTCACTTCATGGCCATTTCCACTCACTTCGCGGTTATTTCACTTCAACTCATTGTTATTTCCATTAATTTCACGGTCATTCTCGACGATTCCGTGTTGATTCAGGGACAATTTGACACACTTCACGGTCAATTCACTTCACTTGATGGCCATTTCCACGCACTTCGCAATCATTTCACTTCACTTCACTGTCATTTCCATGCATTTTAGTCATTCCCGACGATTCCGTGTTGATTCACAATCAATTCGATGCACTTCACGGTCAATTCACTTCACTTCACGGCCATTTTCATGCACTTCGCGGTCATTTCACTTCACCTCACCGTCATTTCCATGCATTTCACGGTCATTCCCGACGATTCCGTGTTCATTCACGGTCAATTCAATGCACTTCCCGATCAATTCACTTCACTTCACGGCCATTTCCACACACTTCGTGGTCAATTCAATTAACTTCACCATCGTTTCCATGCATTTTACAGTCATTCACGGCGATTCCGTGTTCATTCACGTTCAATTCGATGCACTTCATTGTCAATTCACTTCACTTCACGACCATTTCCACGCACTTCACAGTCATTTCACTTCACTTCACCGTCATTTCCATGCATCAGATGGTCATTCCCAACGATTCCGTGTTCATTCATGGTCAATTCGATGCACTTCACGGTCAATTCACTTCACTTCACGGCCATTTCCACGCACTTCGCGGTCAATTCACTTCACTTCACCGTCATTTCCATGCATTTCACGGTTAATTCACTCAACTTCATGGCCATTTCCATGCACTTCGCGGTCAATTCACTTCACTTCGCCTTCATTTCCATGCATTTCAAGGTCATTCCCGACAATTCCGTGTTAATTCACGGTCAATTCGACGCACTTCACGGTCAATTCACTTAACTTCACGGCCATTTCCACGCACTTCGCAGTCATTTCACTTCACTTCACCGTCATTTCCATGCATTTCAGGGTCATTCCCAGTGATTCCGTGCTCATTCACATTCAATTCGACGCACTTCACGATCAATTCACTTCACGGCCATTTCCACGCACTTCGCAGTCAATTCACTTAACTTCACCATCATTTCCATGCGGTCATTCCCGGCGATTCCGTGTTGATTCACAGTCAATTTGACGCACTTCACGGTCAATTTACTTATATTCACGGTCATCTCCACACACTTCATGGTCAATTCACTTAACTTCACCGTCATTTCCATGCATTTCACGGTCATTTCCGATGATTCCTTGATCATTCACGGTCAATTCACTTCACTTCACGACCATTTCCACGCACTTCGCAGTCATTTCACTTCACTTCACCATCATTTCCATGCATTTCACGATCATTCCTAGCAATTTCGTGCTCATTCACATTCAATTCGATGCACTTCACGATCAATTCACTTCACTTCATGGCCATTTCCACGCACTTCGCAGTCAATTCACTTAACTTCACCATCATTTCTATGCGGTCATTCCCGGCGATTCTGTGTTGATTCACAGTCAATTCGACGCACTTCACGGTCAATTTACTTCAATTCACGGTCATTTCCACGCACTTCGTGGTCAATTCACTTAACTTTACCGTCATTTTCATGCATTTCATGGTCATTCCCGACGATTTCGTGTTCATTCACGGTCAATTCGACGCACTTCATGGCCAACTCACTTCACTTCATGCCTTCCACGCACTTCACGCTCATTTCACTTTACTTCACCGTCATTTCCATGCATTTCACGGTCATTTCCGATGATTCCGTGATCATTCACGGTCAATTCACTTCACTTCATGGCCATTTCCACGCACTTCGCAGTCATTTCACTTCACTTCACCATCATTTCCATGCATTTCACGATCATTCCTAGCGATTTCGTGCTCATTCACATTCAATTCGATGCACTTCACGATCAATTCACTTCACTTCATGGCCATTTTCACGCACTTCGCAGTCAATTCACTTAACTTCACCATCATTTCTATGTGGTCATTCCCGGCGATTCCGTGTTGATTCACAGTCAATTCGACGCACTTCACGGTCAATTTACTTCAATTTACGGTCATTTCCACGCACTTCGTGGTCAATTCACTTAACTTTACCGTCATTTTCATGCATTTCATGGTCATTCCTGGCGATTTCGTGTTCATTCACGGTCAATTCGACACACTTCATGGCCAACTCACTTCACTTCATGCCTTCCACGCACTTCGTGCTCATTTCACTTTACTTCACCGTCATTTCCATGCATTTCACGGTCATTTTCGATGATTCCGTGATCATTCACGGTCAATTCGATGCACTTCACAATCAATTCACTTCACTTCATGGACATTTCCATGCATTTTGTGGTTAATTCACTTCACTTCACCATCATTTCCATGCATTTCACGATCATTCCTGGCGATTTCGTGTTGATTCACGGTCAATTTGATACACTTCACGGTCAATTCACTTCACCTCACAGCCATTTCCATGCACTTCACGGTCAATTCACTTCACTTCACCGTCATTTTCATGCATTTCACGGTCATTCCCGGCGATTCCGTGTTGATTCATAGTCATTTCCAAGCATTTCACGGTCAATTCCCTTCACTTCATGGTCATTTCCATGCATTTCACTGTCAATTTGCTTCACTTCACCATCATTTTAATGCATTTCACGGTCATTCCCGGTGATTCCGTGTTGATTCACGGTCATTTCTAAGCATTTCATGGTTAATTCCCTTTACTTCACGGTCATTTCTACGCATTTCACGGTCAATTCGCTTCACTTCACTGTCATTTTCATGCATTTCACGGTCATTCTCGGCTATTTCGTGTTGATTCACGATCATTTCCATGCATTTCACGGTCAATTGCCTTCACTGCATGGTCATTTCCACGCATTTCATGGTCAATTCGCTTCACTTCACCGTCATTTCCATGCATTTCTCGGTCATTCACGTCGATTCTGTGTTGATTCACGGTCATTTCCATGCATTTCACGGTCAATTCCCTTCACTTCACGGTCATTTTCATGCATTTCACGATCAATTCACTCCACTTCACGGTCATTTCCATGTATTTCACGGTCATTCTTGGCGATTCCATGTTGATTCACGGTCATTTTCAAACATTTCACGGTCAATTCCCTTCACTTCACGGTCATTTCCACACATTTCATGGTCAATTCACTTCACTTCACGGTCATTTTTGTGCATTTCACGGTCATTCCTGGTGATTCTGTGTTGATTCACAGTCATTTCCATGCATTTCACGGTCAATTCCCTTCACTTCATGGTCATTTCCATGCATTTCATAGTCAATTCGCTTCACTTGACCGTCTTTTTCATGCATTCCACGATCATTCCCGGTGATTCCGTGTTGATTCACGGCCATTTCCATGCATCTCACCGTCAATTCCCTTCACTTCACAGTTATTTCCATGCATTTCATGGTCAATTCGCTTCACTTCATCGTCATTTTCATGCATTTCACAGTCATTTCCAGCAATTCCGTTTAGATTAACGGTCATTTTGATGCACTTCACGGTTAATTCCCTTCACTTTACAGTCATTTCCACGCATTTCACGGTCAATTCGCTTCACTTCACGGTCATTTTCATGCATTTCATGGTCATTCCCGACGATTTCGTGTTAATTCACGGTCATTTCCATGCATTTCATAGTCAATTCCCTTCACTTCATGGTCATTTTCTTGCATTTTACGGTCAATTTTCTCCACTTCATGGTCATTTCCATGCATTTCACGGTCATTCCCGGCAATTCCGTGTTAATTCACGGTCATTTCTAAGCATTTCATGATTAATTCCCTTCACTTCACCGTCATTTCCATGCATTTCACGATCAATTTTCCCCACTTCACGGTCATTTCCATGCATTTCATGGTCATTCTCATCGATTCTGTGTTGATTCACGGTCATTTCCATGCACTTAACGGTCAATTCCCTTCACTTCACGGTCATTTCTATGCATTTCACGGTCAATTCGCTTTACTTCACCATCATTTTCATGCATTTCATAATCATTTCCAGCGATTCCGTTTATATTAATGGTTATTTCGATATACTTCATGGTCAATTCCCTTCACTTCACGGTCATTTCCATGCATTTCACGGTCAATTCGCTTCACTTGACGGTCATTTCCATGCATTTCACGGTCATTCCCGGCGATTCCGTGTTGATTCACGGTCATTTTCATGCATTTCACGACCAATTCCCTTCACTTGACGGCCATTTCCACACATTTTATGGTCAATTCGCTTCACTTCACGGTCATTTCCATGCATTTCACGATCAGATTACTTCACAGAAAAATGTATGTAAAATATAGTTATCTATGGAAAAAAAAGTACAAAAAAAAAGTACACAAGTGGATATGTGGCCCACCAAAATCATAAACATTGAGTGTGGGGCCATTCAAAATTATGTGGGGCCCACGATGGGACCCACCCAATTTAAAAAATAAAAAACTGAGCAGCAGTACCGCACCTGGGCGGCATTAGAAATTTCCAACTGTACGACCCATTTATGGCCCATTTTCGAGACGAAGTCCACCTCATTTTACCTCCCAAGAATAAGCCCCAGCTGTACGGATAACTTGCCAAAAGTCGAAAATGGCCCTGCTTTTTCGCTTCAAGCGGATTAGTAGTGTCTAAGGCTTGCCCCTATGGCTACGAATTAAAACTGTAGCCATAACCATAGCCATTGAAAAAAAGGGCAGCAGTACCGCCGATCCAGCGGTACTACCGCCAACCTCTATACGTCTGTGTCGTAGTGCCGCCCGAGTGCGGTACTGTCGCCCAATTTTTTATTTTTTTTAACTAGGTGGGTCTCATCATGGGCACTATATAATTTTGAATGGCCCCACACTCAATGTTTATGATTTTGGTGTGCCCCACATTCACCTGTGTACTTTTTTTTTCATGGATAATTTTATTCTACATACTTTTTTTGTGAAGTGAATTGACCATGAAATGCATGGAAATGACCGTGAAGTGAAGCGAATTGACCACAAAATGCGTGGAAATGACCGTCAAGTGAAGGGAATTGGTCGTGAAAGGCATGGAAATGACCAACACGGAATCGTCGGGAATGACCATGAAATGCATGGAAATAACCGTGAAGTGAAGCGAATTGACCGTGAAATGTGTGGAAATGACCGTAAAGTGAAGGGTATTGACCGTTAATCTAAATGGAATCGCCAGAAATGACCATGAAATGCATGAAAATGACGGTGAAGTGAAGCGAATTGACTGTGAAATGCATGGAAATGATCGTGAAGTGAAGGGAATTGACCATGAAAAATGCATGGAAATGACCGTGAATAAACACGGAATCGATGGGAATGACTGAGAAATGCACGAAAATGACCGTGAAGTGGAGTAAATTGATAGTGAAATGTGTGGAAATAACCATGAAGTGAAGGGAATTGACCATGAAATGCTAAGAAATGACCGTGAATCAACATGAAATCGCTGGGAATGACCGTGAAATGCATGGAAATGACCGTGAAGTGGAGCGAATTGACCGTGAAATGCGTGGAAATGACCATGAAGTGAAGGGAATTGACCGTGAAAAGCATGGAAATGACGATGAATCAACACGGAATCGTTGGGAATGACCATGAAGTAGAGCAAATTATCCGTGAAATGCATGGAAATGACCGTGAAGTGAAGGGAATTGACCGTGAAAAGCATGGAAATGATCGTGAATCAACACAGAATCGCCGGGAACGACTGTGAAGTGAAGTGAATTGACCGTGAAATGCGTGGAAATAACCGTGAAGTGAAGGGAATTGGCTGTGAAATGTTTGGAAATGACCGTGAATCAACACGGAATCGCCAGGAATGACCGTGAAATGCATGGAAATGACCGTGAAGTGGAGCGAATTGACCATGAAATGCATGGAAATGACCGTGAAGTAAAGGGAATTGACCGTGAAATGCATGGAAATGACCGTGAATCAACACGGAATCACCAGGAATGACCGTGAAATGCATGAAAATGACAGTGAAGTGAAGCGAATTGACAATGAAATGCATGGAAATGACCGTGAAGTGAAGGGAATTGACCGTGAAATGCTTGGAAATGACTGTGAATCAACACGGAATTGCCGAGAATGACCGTGAAATGCATGGAAATGACCATGAAGTTGAGCGAATTGACCGTGAAGTGCGAGGAAATGACCGTGAAGTGAAGGAAATTGACCGTGAAATGCATGGAAATGACCATGAATCAACATGGAATCGTTGAGAATGACCCTGAAAAGGATGAAATGACAGTGAAAGGAAGCAAATTGACCGTGAAATGCGTGGAAATGACCGTGAAGTGAAGCGAATTGACCGTGAAATGCATGGAAATGACCGTGAATCAATGAGGAAGCATGAATGACCGTGAAATGCATGAAAATGAAGGTGAAGTGGAGCGAATTGACTGTGAAATGCGTGCAAATGACTGTGAAGTGAAGGGAAATGACCGTGAAATGTAAGGAAATGACCGTGAATCAACACGGAATCGAAGGGAATGACCTTGAAATGCACGAAAATGATGGTGAAGTGAAGCGAATTGACCGTGAAATGCGTGGAAATGACCGTGAAGTGAAGGGAATTGACCGTGAAATCATGGAAATGACCGTGAATCAACACGGAATCGCCGAGAATGACTGTGAAATGCATGAAAATGGCGGTGAAGTGAAGTGAATTGACCGTGAAATGCGTGGAAATGATCATGAAGTGAAGGGAATTGACCGTGAAATGCATAGAAATGACCATGAATCAACGCGGAATTGTCGGGAATGACCGTGAAATGCATGAAAATGACGCTGAAGTGGAGCAAATTGACCGTGAAATGCGTGGAAATGACCGTGAAGTGAGGGGAATTGACCACAAAATGCATGAAAATGATCGTGAATCAACACGAAATCACCGAGAATGACCGTGAAATGCATAAAAATGACGGTGAAGTGAAGCAAATTGACTGTGAAATGCGTGGAAATGACCGTGAAGTCAAGGGAATTGACGGTGAAATGTATGGAAATGACCGTAAATCAGCACGAAATCGCCGAGAATGACTGTGAAATGCATGAAAATGACGGTAAAGTCAAGTGAAATGACCGCAAAGTGCGTGGAAATGGCCGTGAAATGAAGTGAATTAACCGTGAAGTGTGTCGAATTGACCGTGAATCAACACGGAATCGCCGATAATGACCATGAAATGCATGGAAATGACAGTGAAATGAAGTGAAATGACTGCGAAGTGCGTGGAAATGGCCATGAATTGAAGTGAATTGACCATGAAGTGCGTCGAATTGACCATGAATGAACACGGAATCGTTAGGAATGACCGTGAAATGCATGGAAATGATGGTGAAGTTAAGTGAATTGACCGCGAAGTGCGTTGAAATGGCCGTGAAGTGAAGTGAATTGACCGTGAAGTGCGTTGAATTGACCGTGATCAACACGGAATCATCGGGAATGACCGTGAAATGCATGAAAATGACGGTGAAGTGAAGTGAATTGACTGCGAAGTGCGTGGAAATGGCCATGAAGCGAAGTGAATTGACCGTGAAGTGCGTCGAATTGACCGTGAATCAACACGGAATCGTCGGGAATGACCGTGAAATGCATGGAAATGACGGTGAAGTGAAGAGAATTGACCGCGAAGTGCGTGGAAATGTACGTGAAGTGAAGTGAATTGACCGTGAAGTGCGTCGAATTGATTGTGAATCAACACGAAATCACCGGGAATGACCATGAAATGCATGGAAATGACGGTGAAGTGAAGTGAATTGACCACGAAGTGCGTGGATCTGGCCATGAAGTGAAGTGAATTGACTGTGAAGTGTGTCGAATTGACAATGAATCAACACGGAATCACCGGGAATGACCGTGAAATGCATGGAAATGACGGTGAAGTGAAGTGAATTTATCGCTAAGTGCATGGAAATGGCCGTGAATTGATGAATTGACCGTGACTCAAGATGGAATCGCCGGGAATGACCGTGAAATCATGGAAATGACAATGAAGTGAAGTGAATTGACCGCAAAGTGTGTGAAAATGGGCGTGAAGTGAAGTGAATTGACCGTGAAGTGCATCGAATTGACCGTGAATCGACATGGAATCGCGGGGAATGACCGTGAAATGCATGGAAATGATGGTGAAGTGAAATGAATTGATCACGAAGTGTGTGGAAATGGCCATGAAGTTAACTGAATTGACCGTGAAATGCGTTGAATTGACCGTGAATCAACACGGAATCTTTGGGAATGACCATGAAATGCATGGAAATGACGGTGAAGTTAAGTGAATTGACCGCGAACTGCGTGGAAATGGCCGTGAAGTGAAGTGAATTGACCGTGAAGTGTGTGGAATTGACCATGAATCAACACGAAATTGCCGGGAATGATCGTGAAATGCATGGAAATGACGGTAAAGTGAAGTGAAATGACCGCGAAGTGTGTGGAAATGGCCGTGAAGTGAAGTTAATTGACCGTGAAGTGCGTCGAATTGACCGTGAATCAACACGGAATCGTCGGGAATGACTGTGAATGCATGGAAATGACAGTGAAGTGAAGTGAATTGACGGCAAAGTGCGTGGAAATGGCCGTGAAGTGAAGTGAGTTGGCCATGAAGTGCGTCGAATTGACCGTGAATGAACACGGAATCGTCGGGAATGACCATGAAATGCGTGGAAATGATGGTGAAGTGAAGTGAAATGACTGCGAAGTGCGTGGAAATAGACATGAAGTGAAGTGAAATGACCGTGAAATGTGTCGAATTGACCGTGAATGAACACGGAATCACCAGGAATGACCGTGAAATGCATGGAAATGACGGTGAAGTGAAGTGAAATAACCGTGAAGTTCGTGGAAATGGCCGTGAAGTGAAGTGAATTGACCATGAATCAACACGAAATTGCCGCGAATGACCGTGAAATGCATGGAAATGATGGTGAAGTGAAGTGAAATGACCATGAAGTGTGTGGAAATGGCCGTGAAGTGAAGTGAATTGACCATGAAGTGCGTCAAATTCATCGTGAATGAACACAGAATTGCCTGGATTGACCATGAAATACATGGAAATGACAGTGGAGTGAAGTGAATTGATCGTGAAGTGTATGGAAATGGCCGTGAATTGAACTGAAATGACCGTGAAGTGTGTCGAATTGACCGTGAATCAACATGGAATCGCTAGGATTGACCGTGAAATGCATGGAAATGATTGTGAAGTGAAGTAAATTGGCCGCGAAGTGCGTGAAAATGGCCATGAAGTGAAGTGAATTGACCGTGAAGTGCGTCGTTTTGACCATGAATGAACACGGAATCGCCGGGAATGATCGTGAAATGCATGGAAATGACGGTGAAGTGAAGTGAAATGATTGCGAAGTGTGTGAAAATGGCTGTAAAGTGAAGTGAATTGACCGTGAAGTGCGTCGAATTAACCGTGAATCAACATGGAATCGCCGGGAATGACCGTGAAATGCATGAAAATGATGGTGAAGTGAAGTGAAATGACTGCGAAGTGTGTGAAAATGGCCATGAAGTGATGTGAATTGACCGTGAAGTGCATTGAATTGACCATGAATGAACACGAAATTGCCAGGAATGACTGTGAAATGCATGGAAATGACGGTGAAGTTATGTGAATTGACCGTGAAGTGCGTGGAAATGGCCGTGAAGTGAAGTGAATTGACCGTGAATCAACACGAAATCGTCAGGAATGACCGTGAAATGCATGAAAATGACGTTGAAGTGAAGTGAATTGACTGCGAAGTGTGTGGAAATGGCCATGAAGTGAAGTGAATTGACCATGAAGTGCGTTGAATTGATCGTGAATCAACATGGAATCGTCGGGAATGACCGTGAAATGCATGGAAATGACGGTGAAGTAAAGTGAATTGATTGCGAAGTGCATGGAAATGGCTGTGAAGTGAAGTGAATTGACCGTGAAGTGTGTCGAATTGACCGTGAATCAACATGGAATCGTCGAGAATGACCGTGAAATGCTTAGAAATGACGGTGAAGTTCAGTGAATTGACCGCGGAGTGCATGGAAATGGCCGTGAAGTGAAGTGAAATAACCGTGAATGAACATGCAATCGCCGGGAATGACCATGAAATGCATGGAAATGACAGTGAAGTGAAATTAATTGTCCGCGAAGTGTGTGGAAATGGTCGTGAAGTAAAGTGAATTGACCGTGAAGTGCGTCGAATTGACCGTGAATCGACATGGAATCGCCGGGAATGACCGTGAAATGCATGGAAATGACGATGAAGTTAAGTGAATTGACCGCGAAGTGCGTGGAAATGGCCATGAAGTGAAGTGAATTGACCATGAAGTGCGTTGAATTGACCGTGAATCAACACGGAATCACCGAGAATGATCGTGAAATGCTTGAAAATGATGGTGAAGTGAAGTGAAATGATGGTGAAGTGCGTGGAAATGGCCGTGAAGTGAAGTGAATTGACCATGAAGTGCGTCGAATTGACCGTGAATCAACACAGAATCGCCGGGAATGGCCGTGAAATGCATGAAAATGACAGTGATGTTAAGTGAATTGATCGCGAAGTGCTTGGAAATGGTCACAAAGTGAAGTGAATTAACCGTGAAGTGCGTTGAATTGACTGTGAATGAACACGGAATCGCCAGGAATGACCGTGAAATGCATGGAAATAACAGTGAACTGAAGTGAATTGACCGTGAAGTGTGTGGAAATAGTCGTGAAGTGAATTGACTGTGAAGTGCGTCAAATTGACCGTGAATCAACACGGAATCGCTGGGAATGACTGTGAAATGCATGGAAATGACGGTGAAGTGAAGTGAAATAGCCGTGAAGTGCGTGGAAATGGCCATGAAGTGGATTTTTAACCATCGACCAGCTGGAATCTTGGAAAATTACTATGTTGGTTGGATAAATTAGCTTCTCCTACTCCAAAATCATATATGTTACGTCGAATAACTCATTCTAGTCTAGTAGATATGCTTGTTAAATAAATAAGCAAAGAAATGAATTAAGAGTTAGAAAAATATTTTTATATACTTGTATATACATATTTACATAATTATTTATTTGAGAAAAATGTAACGGAGAAAAAGTTCTCCCCGAATAAAAAAAAAAATATATCTGCCGGATTGCCACGACACTGCCTCCGTGCTGCGGCAGTCCGATAATTTTGTTTTTTTTTTGTGGGTTCCATCAAGAGGTCCATGTTATATCCAAACCGGCTATCTATTTGGTGAGCTCATATTAAGGCTTGGGACCAAAAATAAGATAGATCTAGCTATCATCGTATACCACACTATAAAAGGCAGTGAACCTATACCGTTGAAACCCTACCATTGAAACCTTTTTAGAAGTTTTGGATCATTACGAAATTTGTTTCTCCTCTTTATCCCTGCGGCGTTACGAATAGATTGGATGAAAAATAAATGTTATAATAGCCCTTCAAAAGTTTCTAATGGTGAAAATCGATTTTCCGCCGCTCTTTGTGGTGTGGTCAGTTGATCTTTGAATATGATTTTTTTTATTTTCACCCGATAATGCTCCGAAGTAATCTCAAAGTATGGATGAACGCTGTGGATATAATAAATACATGACTGTTGGGCCCATGTAACGTTGATCTCCTTTGAACCGTTCGTACAACTTGAAGATCGAGGAGCGTCAGCGCTCGTCCATGAGCACCAGCCGATCCGCTTGAAGGAAAAAGTAGGGGCATTTTCGATCATTTGGAAGACGTCCGTACATATGGGCCTCATTTTTGGGAAGTAAAATGAGGTGGGTTTCGTCTCGGTAATGAGCCATAAATGGGTCGCACAGTCGGAAATTTCTCTTTCTCCGCTAAGAGGTTATTCGCCGCCTAACGGCCGCGTATCAAGCGAGTCCGGGATAACAGCTTAGCAGCTGAGCCCTTGGCTGTGGGGCCCACCTAGATGCATGTATTGTATATCCATGCTGTCCATCTGTTTTTACAGCTCATTTTAGGTGTGCAAATAAAAGAGAAGCAGATCCAAATCTCAGGTGGACCACACTGCAGGTAACAATAGTGATTGACCATTGAAAGCTATTTCTAGTCAACAAAATTTTTGGATCAAGCTGATATCTGTGTTTTTCCTTGACCCATATCTTTGTGAACTTATCAACAGGTTGGATGACAAATAAACATCACGGTGGACCTTAGGAAGTTTTTAATGGTAGGCATTCAATAAAGAATTTTTTTTTTCCGTGGTGTGGTCCACCTGAGATATAATATGCTTGAGATTTTATACCATGCCCTAGGATAAATTGTAAAAATGGATGAACCGTGTGGATATACATCACATAGATACATTGAGGTGGGCCCAAGGTCAGGGACTCACCCACTGCGATGTTACCCTAGACCCTACCTAATCCACGCCGCACTGGAAGGGGAAATAGTTGAGCGGCATGCAGTCAATCATCCATCAGAGTTGTAAACATGCAATTCTAACTAAGCCGTCAAAATGGTGGGCCTGTTAGCGATTCCTAAACGTTGAAAGTAAGCGAACGAGCGACATTTAGTGGACGGTTAAAAACCGATAAAGAGTGGATGGTCCACTTGCAGTAAACAACAATGTCCGTCGTTCAAACTCACGCATCGCATCCGTATGTAATAGGTTAGCACGATTTAAAACTTTTTGCCACGCCCTAGAAAAGCAGACACGTTCTTCACTTCCCTCTATACCTGTGCATCCTCACGGGCCTAACAGTGGATAAAATAAAAAACTAAAAAAGAAAAAAGGAAAAAAAAAAAGGAAAAGAGAGAGAGACATTTCTTCTCTGTCTGTTCTTTTCACTCGTATGATTACTTCCGTTCCTGCTCGTATTGATGAAAAATGGCAAATGCAATTTCTAGTTTGGTTTTCCCTGCCCTGATGATGATGATGTTTGCCACTCATTGACAAAGAAAAAGAAAAAAAGGAAAGAAGAAAAAGAAAGAAAGAAGAAATCGAAGTCCTTTCGTTCAGTCGTTCGGGTCTATTTCACTTTTCCACATCTGGGTCTTGCAGCAAAAACCCCTTCTAGACCTGCATTGTGTTGTCTTGTAATAACCCAAAAGACCAAAAAAAAAAGGAAGGAGAAAATAGGGGGTTGGAAATGAGAAAGCATGGATGGCAGCTTCCTTACCATCCACTTCAGGTACTCTCTTCTTTTCTTTTCTTTTTCTTTTTTGTCTTTTTTTTTTTAATATTTAAATTATCGGAATATTTATCTCTTTTTTTTTTAATTATTATTTTGGTATGTGTGGGCAGGTGGTGGCTGTTGCTGTATTTCTGGCATTGGGGTTTGCTTTCTATGTCTTCTTCGTTCCATTTGTTGGAAGGAAGGTGTTTCAGTATGTTGTGATGGGCCTCTACACTCCACTTGTAAGAAACCCATTTCTTCCTTTCTTACTTTGTCCCTTTTTATGATTCGAGATTTGTTGTGCATCTGATTCATCTGTTGGCTGGCCTAATTCCCCGCCCCCTCACATTTCCTTCGTTTTTAGTGATTGTTCTAAATCCATGGAGTTGTGGGACTGTTTTCGCTATGAAGAGAGATATGTCTTTGTTCTTCTTCTTCTTGTTATTATTATTATTATTATTATTATTATTATTATTATTATTTAATGTTTTTTCTTTTCAGTCTTTGCGAACACCATTTAGAAACACCAACTGTGTCCCACAAGTCAACTTAGGGTTTGGACTGTTAATCCAATTGGAGTCTTTCTATATTGCAGTCTTCAAGCCAAAGTTTCATCCCTCTCTTACCTACCCATAACTGAAAACATACATGGACACGACTCTAGTGACACTTATGCTATCGCTGAATATAGATAACTAAATGTAGAACAGGACTGACCAGTGGTTTTTGGATATCTTTTCTTTTTTCCTTTTATCTTTTTTCACTACGTAACTCTAACATGTGACATCCAACCCTTCTAATTTCAATTGGTGACAGGAAATCAGTATGAATGAATTTGCAATGCCCTTCAACATTATTTCTGAGTAATTTCTCATGATATATAAAAAGACTGTTTTGCATTTTTTTCTTCATCTTCTCCTCATGACATTAAAAAAAAAAAAAAAAAACTTTTTACTTTCTCCTCATCCTCAAGTGGGTCGGTCCATTAGAAGGCCTCTTTGGGGGCATATGATTACTCTAATGGTGGTTTAAAACTTTATTTTTTTGGTTCTCTCTCCTACTTGAATTGAGGGTTTCTCCTCTTCCTTTTTTACTGTTTTCTTTTATTCTTCTATTTTCTTCCTTCTCTTTTGTTTTCTTTTTGGATGCAAACCAAACTCGAGTCATTCCCAATTATTTACCCATAAACCCTATTTCCCGCATTCCTCACCCATAAACCCTATCAGTCCCAACTCCTCACCCAAAACATCCTAGCCATCCCAACTCCTCACCCAAAACATCCTAGCCTTTTCCTTCTACACCTAAAAAACTCCAATATCAAAACTCTAAAACCCTGGACCCATCTTAGATTTTAGCCGTTCATAACCACAACTTTCAGATCCATTCCCTTTTATCCAAAAATCCCTTTCTAAGACGGAACTTCACCACCCTCATCTAAAGCCCCGGATCTAGCCTTGATCGTTGTTACCCATACGCCAACTCATAGATTTGGATAGTTCAAATACAAAGCCATCAAATCTACCACCATAAAAAATCCAGCCCTCTAATCCTAGCCACCATATTTAATAACATTAGTGCTGCCAATTACATTACGAGCCATATTGGTTGATTTTTATTTTTATTTTTTTAAACAACAAATTTAGAAAAATTTGGGAAATTTTTTAAAAATTAAGAGGATTCCAAATATGTATTCTTTTCTGGTCTTGAACATGTTTATAATGGTATGATGAGCCATTCTTCAATAAGAATGTTGTTTCGATCTTTTTGATGATTTTATTAACTTGACATGCTTAGATTGATTGCAAAACTCCTATATTTAATTTTTTAAATATCTAAACATCAACGATTCAATATAAATAAGATTCTATGAGCATAAATGTAATGACGAGACAATTATATATTTATATTCACATAATCATTTTACCACAGACAACCATACATGTTAATGTATGAAGCCATGACATATAAAGTGAATTTATTAGTCATAACATAAGTGATAAAGTGATGTCAAAGCCCAAAGGACAAATATAAAAATACAAAAAACATTACTCACTATTTCTCATGTTGCTTGTGGTTTCTTAACCTTCATGTTTTCATCATCCGATTGTGGCTATGGAACGGGTGCCGTATATCTATAATAACTCGATGGAAAGACCATGTTAATGAAACTTGATGATGACTGATAAAGATCATCGCTGCCACTGGGCATTTACTATGATGAACTTGAATAAGAATAACCACTAGTGCCGTACGTAGACCCATAGTCATAGGCATACCTGTATTGCCTTTAGTATTGATCGTACTATTGGTAGTGAGATTGGGATGACAAATGACTCGGATTCGTATCTAATATCTATATCCCTCATATCAACCTGCTTGATGTGGATCATATTAAGGATTAGTCCATTAAGAAAGTGCCTCAATTGGCTTTGTATACTTTCCATGTTCATATCCATATCTACATTCATAAGCTGTTTGATGTCTTGGTGCCCCATCTCTAGTGCCACAGTGTTGGCCTCCCCATGATGCTCCTCCTTTGGTCGGTCATGTTGTGAATTAGTATACTCATAAGTCTGGCGGCTCTGATCTCCTTTGTCGATGCTCATCAACCTCAAACTTTGTAAATGGTCTTACTCCTGTGCGTCAAGCAATACCATAAGCAAGGCTAATAGGCGCATCAACATCATCGTCATTATCATTTGTCTCGATTTTGCTGTTGCTACTCTTTCCTTTGGTTAAATTGTCTGTAACCCTCTCCAACTCCAAGATGGTTGCACAACTCTCTTGCTGGCCCGTGTGCAACGCTAGATTGTGTACCTCGACTTCCTCACCATCCCTTTCTACATGTTTCTCCCTTTGTTCCAAGTAATGTGGAAGTGGTTTTCTTCATTGTAAATGTTGTCTAAGTTTATTGGACCGAAGTTGCTTTTTTCCAATCAAGTTCATTACATGCTTTACATTCTCTATTCTTAGCTTCATGTTGTAGTGCCTGTAGATGAACCTGACCTACAACCTATTCATTCGCTTCGAATGGATGATTGCATAACAATTTCAATTTCTCTTGCAGCTAAAGGAAGTTGTCTTGCTGAAAACTTTTACTACAATTGTTTTGAGAGACTTTGCACTTTCTCCAAAATGAAGGTATCAATCATTTGTATAAAAGGAAAAAAAAACTTTGTCATGCTCGTAATAGTAGTTAACTGTCAAATGCACCACTCAACATGACTAATAAAACATCATCTTCTTACTCAAAGGTGTTTGGAAGATTGCCCTTTGTGTAAGTGAGTTCTCCAGATACATATGATATTCCTATTGCCCTCAGAAAAGGTAAATGTTTGCAACTTTTCCCTATGCTTGTCCTCTCACTGTGTTTCTAAGACATATGAGGAAGCTTTGTTACATAAGGGGTGGAAGCAAGGTGTTCCGTAGCGGTAATGGTGGCTGTAACGGCCACCACCGTTACCTTTATGATACGGGGCATAACGGCTGTTACAACCCCGTAACGGCCGTTGCGATCTTTCTTTTTTATCTTTTATTTATTGAAAAAACCCCCGAAAAACCTGTATCTGCCCTGTAATGTTGATTAAAAAGTATGAAAAACCTATATATGTCTCGTAATAGACCATTATGGGGCTATTATGGCCTTTATAGGGGATGTAACGTGCTGTTAACGGCAATTACGGATCAATTTTTTCCGTAACGGCTGTTACGACCGTTACGACCCCGTAACGTGTAACGGTTGCCACCGTTACCTTTACGTAATGGCCTTTACGGCCCCCGTAATGACCTTTACGGCCCCCGTAATGACCTTTACGACATTCCATGGGTAGAAGTAGGCTATGGAGGAAGATATGGATGCACTTCATCAGAATGACACTTGAGAACTTTCCACTCTTTTGGCGCGTAGATGTGTTGTGGGTTGCAAGCAGTTCTACACTTTCAAGTTTCATCTTGATGGTATAGTTGAATGGTTGAAGGCTCGCCTACTTGTTAAGGGGTATACTCAAACACTTGGTGTTGATTACAGTAAAACATTATCTCTTGTGGCCAAGTTGAATTTCATTCGGGTTACATTGTCTACAACTGTTAATTATGGCCGATCCTTCTTCCAACTCGACGTAAAAAATGGCTTCATGGTGATTGTACAGAGGAAGTTTATATAGAGCAACCTCTCGGAATTGTTACTCATGGGGGAGTTTAACAAAGTGTGCAAACTGTGAAAGATAATTTGTTTCCATGTGCATTGTTTGACAAGTCTAGCAAGGTTATAATAAATTATGGTTTTGTTCGAAGTCATGCTGATCAATCCGTTTTTGTATGGAAAGGTATCTCATGTCTCATTGTGCTTGTAGTATATGCGGATGATATTGTTGTTACTGGAAGTGACAAGGGGTTGAAGAACTAAAGAGATTCAACATTTCCTCACAAAAGATCTGAGTCATCTTTAATACTTGGTATAAAAGCAGCCAGATCCAAACGATGAGTAAATCTATTTCAACAAAAAATTGTTTTGGATTTACTCATGGAGATGGGTCTTCTAAGGACCAAGTTTGTTGACACTTTAATGGATCCTAATCACAAGCTTGTAAGTGATCAAAGAGATGCAGTGGAGGATATAGGGAGGCACAAAAGATTGGTTGGAAAGCTTATTTACTTGACTATTACTTGACCAGACTTATCTTAGGGAAGAAGTGTGGTAAACCAATTCATGATTTCTCTAAGAGTACCTCAATGGAAGTAGTTATTTGAATTTTTCGTTACCTTAAAGGAGCATTGGGTTAAGGAATTTTGTATAAACGACATGATCATCTTTGAATAATCGGATATTTAGATGTAGACTGGGTAGGTTCCTTAACAAACAGATGATCCACTGGTGGATATTGTACGTTTGCCGGTGAAAATCTAGTTACATGGAAGAGCAAGAAGCAGGGCCGTGTCCCGATCGATGCCGAAGTAAAATACAAAGCAATGGCTCATACCTCCTATGAGTTTGTGGATCAAGAAATTGTTGCAAGACATGGGATTTACATTGCACCTACCCATGCACTTTTTTTTTTTTTTTTTTGTTTGTGGCAACCAGGCTGCTCCACACATAGCAAACAATATGGTCTATCACGAAAGAACTACACACATTTAAGTCGACTGTCACTAGTCACTTCATATGCAAGAAAGTTTCCGGTGGCGAAATCTCTACTCCATATGTTTGATCTTAAGACCACTTGTTGATGTGTTCACTAAGGCTCTTTGTTTTACTCAAGCAATAACTTACACATACATATTCCAAGCTTGACATAGATAATATATATGCTCTAGCTTGAGGGCAATGTTCGAAGTATCGGTATCGCTACAAGTTTCACTGGCCAAGGATACAAAAACAATATCGATATCGTCGATAATATCACTGATAACCAGAAATGCGGGGAAACATGGGAACGACGGTGGGATTTTCAATGAAACTTCTGGAGATGTTAAAATGTAAATATTTGCATATTTAGAAATAAAAAAAATTGCAAAAAAGAATGCATACATAACAAGTTTCCATTTAATGGGGCCTTAAAAGCATGTGCTGTTGTAAGAAATCAGTCTAACCATCCCATCTAGCCTATTTAACCATCTAACCTTTGATTCAAACATCCATCGATATTGCAAAATATCAACAACACATGATATTTCATGAAGAAATCATCAACAATTGGAAAGGAAGTGAAAGATTGTGGTCTCAATATTGTGCATGTTGCGATATCGATAATATCGAGATATTAGTAATATTATCAATAACAAATTGAACACTATATACAACCATGTGCCCATGGATAAAAATTGAAATAATTTTTTCTAATAAACAAAATTCTGATGATATTAATACGTTGGCGATATTATTGAAATATCGTTGATACGCTTATGATACAAGCATTACCTAGAATTTACATAGTTGAAAATATTGGTGATACATTGACGATATTGATGCATTGGCAATACCAACGATACCTAGAATTTACATAGTTGAAAATATTGACGATTACATTAACGATATTGATACGTTGGCGATACTTAGCGATACATTGCTAATACCTGGAATTTCTGATATTACCAGCGTTATCGATATTGCTACCAGCGTTATCGGTATCGCTGAACTGGAAATAAAGATAATATTGGAGATAATTTGAACACTACTTGAGGGGAAGTGTTTATGAATGTAATATGGGCCTATTTAGATGGGTTATTTTGGTCTAGGACATAGATGGCATTTTGCTTTTGTTATCAATGACATTTATGTAATTATGAAACTTCATAATATAAAAGGATTTTTTTTTTTTTTGGGGGGGGGGGGGGGGGGGGGGGGTTGATGCAGGGACGTGTGATGACCTAATCCTAGATGTATGTATAATCAGGTTAAAGAATGTTCAAATAAATACGCCAATTAACTAACCGTTTCCAGTAAAAGGGATTAGGTAAATTTCAAAACAAAGATGAGGTTATTCCATCAGGATCATGCCCCTTAGTATAAAATCGCGCAAACAGTAAAAATGGAGGACCTAGGGATATGAGGATATCTCAGATCTAGCATAAGTCAGTCTACAGTCAAGTTTGGATCTGATTCTACTTACTAACCATCCATCTTTTCCATTGAAACTAGAAATGGGATATCCAGAGATGAAAGAAAGGGGTGAAGAATGAAGGGTTCGAAAGGGGTCGTTAAAAGAAAAGGAGGATGATTCTTACCTTTTCTTGTACCGTGAAGATCTAGAAAGAAGGAAACCTGAAATCGGGATGGAATCCTCAAAACTCAAGTGTCAATCCTGAAACCCTAATCTCTTGAATAAAGAGGAAGAATAGAGACGAATTTCTATTCATTTAATAATAATGAAAATAGGGTTTCTCACAACGTATATATAAGCTATGGAAAAAGTGAAAGTACACTAAAGCCCCTGAAAATATGAAAAATAACAAAAAAGATGAAAAATAAAGAAAGTGCAATAAAGTCCTTGAAATAAGAAAACAGAACAAAAACGTCTAAAACTAAAACACTTATGTGGTAGGGTGTGAAATCCGACCCATGGATCTATGGTCAGGGTACGGTCATGCTGCTCCTGTACTCGTAGCGCATTAGAAAATGGGTCTGATGGACCTAACGTCCATCCACATCAACTCCTCCGCTTCAGTACTCGGTCGGCGACGTCTCTTCCTCTGGTACATTCTAAAGGGTGCACCACTGATGTCCACATCATGGTTGCATGAGCCCTAAATTGGGCCCTTTCTCTTCTCTCTGTTCTCTCCTCTATTCCATCTCTCTTTCCACTAGCTTACAATTATTTTTGGGCTACACTAATAACATGGGAAATTATAAATCTTCCAATAGGTTTAAGTGAGCATGTAAACCTTGTATCACAACTAATCAGGGTGTCCCGTATTCGTTACGATACGGCCATATCGGCCGATACGTAATGGTAACGACCAACACCATTACGCGATACGAGCACCCCCTCGATTTTGTGACAGTAATGGCCGTTACGGCCTTGTAACGGCCTAAAGAAAATAGGAAAAAAAGAAAAAAAATAAAATAGGAAAAAAAATACATACTTTTTTTTTTCCCTTTCTTTTCCTTTCTTTTCTTCTTCCTCTTCTTCCTCTTCTTCTTCTTCTCGGACTGTTGCAGTTGCGGCCTAGCAGCAGATTCTTCTCTTCTTCTTCTTCTTCTTCTTCTCTCTCTCTCTCTCTCTCTCTTCTTTCCCTCTTTTCTCTTCGGTTTCCCTCTCTCTTCTTTTTCATTTCTGACAACGAAAACGGAATGGACTGCTTATTTTTTATTTATTTTTTGTGTTTTGTGGCGCACGCTGAATAGGGCACGTGCACTGTTTTGTTACACGGGTCCGTTGTAATGTTTATTTTCCATCTAACCTGTTAATTGGGTCATACTGACGTGGATGAATGGAAAACACACATGTCAGCTTGATCTATAACTTTTGTAGCCCCTAATAATTTTTTAATGGTGGACGTTTAATTATTGTTGTTTCTTATGGTGCGGTTCACCTGAGCTTTGGATCTGCCTCATTTTTGGGCTCATGCCCTAAAATTATTTGGCAAAATGGATGGACGGTGTGGATATAACACATTCATCATGGTGGGGCCCAAAAAACTTTGACACTCGTGTGCTACACTTCATAATCCGAGTCCCGCCTAATTCGGGCCCTTAAAAAATTATACACGAGACATGTATTAACTTAAAATTTACCTATTAAATTATGAACTGTAGTTGCTAACTCACAATGCCAAAATCAAATTGTTTGAATAGTTTTAATTGTTAATTTGTGGACGCTTATTTTTTAAAATAGGGCCTTTTTATTTTTTTTTCATGATTCACTATCCAATAAATGTCCACCAATTCATAAGTGGGATAATGCCAATAAATTGCTTGAATTTGAGGCTGATTTGGGGCATGTATTGGTCATCCAATTCAGCCCCAAATTGGCAACGCCATCTACCTGAATTTAATTTCATTTTTTTAAAGAACTATTGGGAGAAATGATATCAAATTGTTAAGTATATAAATTATATATTTAGAAAATTAAATATATGAAATTTGTAGTCAAATTCAGGTTATCTGGTTCATAAATTCATCAGACAGTCCGATACAACTTCTCACCAAAGAGTAGACCACCATAAACATGTTCCAATTTATAAATGAATGCATATTTGGAATGCTTAAAATATTCCGGATTTAATCCATATTTTTTTGGCAAAAAAATAAATAAAAAATAAATGCCCCATTACGGGCCGTTATGACCTTGTATCGCCGTTACACCCCCGTATCCGTATTGGTATCGGAGGGCACCGTTACGCTAACTGATACCGATACGGGATTCCTTGCAACTAATATCAACAATAACACAAAGCCTAAAGACTAAAGAGGAGAACATATGTGGACCCCTCATCATCATCTAATCACTGTCCACCAACGACAGTGGGCTGCATGTTATCATCACCATCTACACATGGTCATCAACACCTTGTGGCAAATGTGGCAAACCTATGATTGGGTTTGTTGATCTAGTTGACGACTACTTTGATGAAATATGGGCCAAAAGATGCACTATTGGACAATGCTGGCCATCCGATTGTGAGTTTTGCTTGTTGAATGTGGACCTTTTGAGGAAACTTTTCCCTTTTATGGCCACTTATTCACGATGGTCCTATCCTCACACCTCTTGGGATATGGCCTACATTTAACCATAAGATGCAATCTGCATTACCACATTTCTCCTATAAATAATTTTTAAAAAAAAGAGAAGGAGAAGTTTTTACCATAATAGCCTTGTCGATATCTTCGCGGCAAACAACATTGAAAAAACAAGTGAGGTCCTTGTTAGCCTTGGTATCGATACAAGGTGCTAGACTATCTAGTTCCTTTGATTAGTTGAGTTGATGAGGAAGCCTATTATGGGCCCATTTGGTTTTCCAATTACAACGGAACATGGCTGTAAATCGGTAATGATTATTTACTCTTGCAATTGTATGTTGACATCACTTACATTTGACTGCAATGATGATTTTATTAAATTGTTTGTTTCACCCACAAATCACTGTGAAAGTGGTAGTTTTATAATGTTAAAATGTAATGATTACAATTTACTTTGCCTTCTTCCTCTTCAAGTGTATTCGACTCTCGATTTACAAGCCACCATTCATGTCTAAACAAACACTTGGAAATGATAATGATGACTCATTTACTTTGCACTTCATAGCAAATTTGAAAACCAAACGGGCCCTAAATAATCTTATGAGAGCATTCAAAATTGCTAGCAAGCACAAATAGGTGATTCATTTTACATGTTAGAAGTCCTTCAGTTCTCTTTTTTTGGTAATGGCATGAGGACACTGGTATTCAGTATGTTTCATATTGAGATATCTAGAATGCTCCACAATGTCTAGAATGGCCGTGTTTAATTATCACAAAGCACGGACATTCATCTTTACTGTAAGATAGGTGCATGTTCTGTATTTCAGAAAAGATTGACGCATTGGCTGCCACTCTTGTCAGATTATGTGCGTGTTCTTCCTATACATTTGGTGTGCGGCTACTGATCCCGGCGATCCTGGTGTTTTCATGTCCAAGAAATATCTTAACATTGCGGACAACGGAAAAAATATTCACCCCAAGGAACCGAAACAGGGTGTTGGATCTGCTTCCTCAATAAATGATGCCAATGCTTCAACAATTCAAGAAAAGTCACATGATGTGGGCACAATAACCACAAAGGAAATTCAAAAGAACATTTCCTCTCATGATTCCTCTTTTTGCATGGTTTTGTTTGGATGGTGCCCTTCTGCTTTCATAGGGAATCAATGTCGTTCACATGATCAGTCTTCAGGGCAAGAAGTGAGTGAGGATGGCATGTTTTACTGCAGCCTTTGTGAGGTGGAGGTATGTGTCAGACCCTTCTAGAGTCAATACATTGTTGCGTTGCTTTCACTTTTTTGCGTGGCATCCTTTTGGGTTGCAATCTACCTAATTTAATATTTGCAGATGTTCTGAGAGTTTTTTTTTTTAACTTGCATTTCTTTATGAAAATTGTTCTTGTTAGTTTAGTTCGAAGGTTTGGTGTGCATGCGTGTGAGTGGGCACACGTGCTGAATCTTAGAGAAGCTTATTCTAGTTGGAATACATGAGGAAAAGCTCATAAACAAACAGGGGATTTTGTTGGTCAATGTCATTGGCTTTGAACTGAAAGCCCTTTATTCCATGTTTTGCATGAGGAGTATGTAACTTTGCTCATAGTTTTTCATGAGAATGTAGCTTCAATATGTACTAATAAAATCACTTGCCAATGTGCTTGTCTTTTTGGTGCACTTACCCACATTGTTCATAGTTTTTCATGAGAATGTAGCTTCAATATGTACTAATAAAATCACTTGCCCATGTGCTTGTCTTTTTAGTGCACTTACCCACATTGTTCCCATGACATGCTGGTTGTGTCAATACGGCTTAATGGATTGCCTCATTCTCCATACTGATGAGGCTTTATACACACACACACACAAACACACTTATTTACACATTAGTCACTGATGTCTGGAACTTTATTTCTTTCTTATCTTTTAATTTTTTGCCATAAGAGAAGGTTTCTCACCCCAATTTGCTTTCTCTTTATAACTGCAACATCAGATGATTATAAGTGGATGAACTTGTGTACCCCTGTTAACTATTTTTTCTTGCTCAATAATTCTCTCTCTCTCTCTCTCTCTCTCTCTCTCTCTCTCTCTCTCTCTCTCTCTCTTTCTTTTTGGTTATTTGGAACATAATGCCACCAAGTGCCATCTGGCAAACACAGCGTTATTAGTACTTAGCACTAAATAATTGAGGAAAATGAAGTGTCTGTTTATCTCATCTAGTTTGTCAACCTCGTGGTTTCCCAGTTGCTCGTATCTGTAGCAGTGCCTAGAAACAAAAAGCAAAAGATCTGAGTCGAAAATTAGATCTATCAAAGCAGAGTTGGAAAATGTTTGTACCAAGTTCTCCAAGAATTACATAAAACTAAGCACTCATGGACATCTTGTTCTAAATGCATTATGTTCTTGCATGCACATCCTCATGTGTTGCATGAATCTTCTACTTTGAATGCTACTCTTTCTTTGAGAGTGAGACCTTTATTCATAAAATAGCTTCATGCCACTCCAGCTCCCTCTTCCTCTTCCTCATCCTGATACTCCTGATATTTTGAACATCAATGTTATTGTAGTGCTCCGAAGGTTAAATAACAACTGATCAGTTGTATTAAAGTACCTTTTTATGGATTTTTGCCTATCATTGTCTATTGCCTCCATATGAGATGCAACTTTGATGCTTTCTAACTGTCGATGAATGTGATGCAGGTTTTCAAGTACAGCAAGCATTGTAGAGTTTGCGACAAATGTGTTGATGGCTTTGATCATCACTGCAGGGTATGAATGCTTGATATGCTAGGAATCCGCATTGCACTTCAGTGACTGCCTAATGCATATTTCATCCTTGATTTTTGTAGTGGCTCAACAACTGTATAGGCAGAAAAAACTACAGTCGGTTTTTCACCCTCATGGTTTCTGCGCTTCTCTTGGTAAGAACAAGCCTCCTTTTTGCCTCACTAAGTCTCTGAACAAGCCTCCTCCTCTTGGCAGTGTCCAAAACCACCACTCTCACCCATGTGGTGTATATACACCATCTTGTTGACCTCAGACGACTATGTCCCTTCTGCCTACTTGAGTAACCAACTTCATCCAACATCCCCAAATCCAGCAACCAAGGCACGCAGTAAGCTTTTGATTTTGGGTCTTTTCATTTTGGTTGATTATTGACCGGTCTCTCTGGTTTATGCACCTTGGGCTTGAAATTGCAGCTTATTCTACAGTGGTCGATAGGAATCCTTGTATTGATTTGCTGTTTCCTTCGGAGGGAACGATTCTCTGTGGAGATCATCTCCAAGTTGGGGAGCAGTTTCTCTTTGGTGCCTTTTGTTGTTGTTGTGGTGAGCCTCACTTCTTTTGCACTTTTCGCTGAAGCAATGTCTTGTTCTTTCAATAACAGGATGGAACTTTACTTTGACAGGCTTCTTGCACCCTCTTGGCCATGGTTGCTACTTTACCACTTGCTCAGCTCTTCTTCTTCCACGTTCTTCTCATAAAGAAGGTATATTTACTAATGACCATTGTTTTAAATTGTCTTACACCTCAAGGTGAGGCAGTTGAAAATGGCCTTGAGGCGCGAATTGAGGCTTAAGATATGATGCATATACCTAACAAGGAAGTTCATCCTCTTATATTTAAGAGTGATTTTAATTTTAGACTTCTCAGGAGGAATTTTTGTATGGTACAATTCTGTATTTTAGTTTGTACAAATGGGTCCCATGGCTCCATGATACAAACCATTGATGTTTATATGCTATCCAATCCATTCATCTCATGCGCACCAACAGGACGAAGGAACACGAAAATTCAGGTCATTCCAAGGCTCAAGTAGGCCATACCCAATGGGTTGAGGTTTTAGGCATGATTTTACATTGTTCCCGCTGGAGTGACCCACCTGATTTTTGGGCCCTAGGGTGGACTTGTGGTGGAGTGCATGATGAATGGAGTGGATTTTTGACACGTCATGGTGGGGTCCACAGAGGCCAACATTACTATTAAGTTATGGTTGTGTTGACATTGCTATATATATGGTTTTGTTGACATCCCACCTTCATGGGGGTGTTAGCAATGTCCCCAAGGCTTTTGAATTACATGTGGGATGTCCAATCATTGATCAAGATTGTTCATTCAATACTACCATTGGAAGCAAGTCATCATGCAAAAATCATGCTGATCGGATGATCATAACCCTTTGAAAAGCGTTGATTTGTTAGAACTAGCCATTTTTTTATAAGCCATAAATCACATGGCTGGAATCATCAAAGCAAATTGCTACTTAGGAATCATATGCAATTCAAAGTGGGATCTATCCATTATTCGAAGTATCTCCGATATTATCAAAATATCCCTGATATTATCTCTATCTCCAACTTGATAATCCCGATAACATTGGTAGCAATACCTATAAAACTGGTAGTATCAGAAATTCTAGGTGTCGGCGATGTATCGCCAATGTATCGTTGATATTTTCGACTGTGTAAATTCCAAGTGTGATGCAGGGACACGTGATGACCTAATCCTAGATGCATGTATAATCAAGCTAAAAAATGTTCAAAAAATGCACGAATCAACTAACCCTTTCCAATTAAAGGGATTATGTAAATTTCAACACAAAGATGAGTTCATTCCGTCAGGATCATGCCCCTTAGCATAAAATCGCATAAACAGTAAAAACGGAGGACCTAGGGATATGAGGATAGCCTATATCTAGCATAAGTCAGTCCACAGTCAAGTTTGGATGTGATTCTATTGACTAACCATCCCTCTTTTCCGTTCAAAGTAGAAAGGGGATATCCAGAGAGGAACGAAAGGGGTGAGGAATGAAGGGTTCGGGATGAAGAAAGTACAGGTCCTTTTGTCGTCAAAAGAAAAGGTGGATGATTCTTACCTTTTTTTGTACCTTGAAGATCTAGAAAGAAAGAAACCTGAAATCGGGGTGGAATCCTCAACACTCAAGGGCTAATCCTAAAACCCTAATCTCTTGAATAAAGAAGAAGAAAAGTATCGAAATTTCTATTCATTCAATAATAATGAAAGTCGGGTTTCTCACAACGTATATATAAGCCATGGAAAAAATAAAAGTACACTAAAGTCCCTGAAAATAAGAAAAATAACAAAAAAGATGAAAAAAATAAAAAAGTGCAATAAAGCCCCTGAAACAAGAAAAAAGAACAAAAATGGCTAGAATTAAAACACTCGTGTGGTAGGGTGTGAAATCTGACCCATAAATCTATGGTCAGGGTGCGGTCATGCCGCTCCTGCACTCATAGCGCGTTAGAAAATGGGTCCGATGGACCTAACGTCCATTCACATCAACTCCTCCACTCCAGTACTCGATCAGCAGCGTCTCCTCTGGTGCACTCTAAAGGGTGCACCACTGATGTCCGCATCAAGGTGTCGCTTACATTGCCAATGTATCGATATCACCAATGTAGTGCTAATATTTTCGACTATGTAAATTCCAGGTGTCGCTTGTATTAGCGATATTTCGATATTATCACTAATGTATCAATATTGCCGAAAATTTGTTTATTAAAAAAATTTTCATTTCAATTTTTTTAACGGGCACATCGTTGTATGCGGTGTTCAATTTGTTGATGATAATACCGATAATATTGTGATATCATCGTTATCGCAACACGGGCGATATCGAGACTACAATCTTTCGTTTCCTTTCTAGTTGTCAACGATTTTTCGGTTGAATATCATGTGTTGTCGATATTCTGAAATATTGATGGATGTTTAGATGGTTGGATGGATGGTGGGATGGATAATAGATGGGATGGTGGGATGGATAGATGGGATGGGTGGGATGATCGGATTGATTTCTTACATCAACATATGCTTTCATGCCTTCATTAAATGGGAACTTATTATGTATGCATTTTTTTTATAATTTTTTTAATTCCTAAATATGCAAATATGTGTATTTTAACATCTCTTGAAGTTTCACTGGAAAATTCCGTAAATTTCCCCAATGTTTCCCGCATTTCCGGTTATCGGCGATATTATGGGCAATATCAACATTGTTTCCGTATCCCTAGCTAGTGAAACTTGTAGCAATACTGATACTTAAAACATTGGATCTAGCTAGTAGATGTTTCAAGATGATGATTGGGCCAATTTTGTTTATATGATTGTTCTTGATTGTTCATATTCCATATATCCATGTTTATACGATTAATGGATGAATGGTTCAAATCAATGGTAGGTCAACTCATGTGTCATTTAAAAACTTCGGGGACATTGCTAATGTCCCCATAAAGGTGGGGATGTTAACAAAACCCATATATCCATGTTTGCATGCTTGTGTCCGTGCACATGCATTCATACATAAATACATACATACATACATTAATACATACGTAGATACATGCATATACACGTATATATGGAAAAACTATTAGGCTGACCTTATGAGAGCTTCCCATAAGGCTGAGATCTGTGGGTCCACCGTGATGTGTCGGACACCTGAACCATGCATTTGGTGGGTCACCTCCATGTTGTTGGATGACCCAAAAAACAACCATATTTGAAACTCAGGTAGGCCACGCCATTCGGAACCATGTGAAATCATGCATAAAATTTCTAAAATCATTTAGTGAGGCCCAAGTGAGTTTTGGAATGACTTGAAATCTCATCCAGTTGGGACACATGCAATGGGCAGGTTAGATGTTTAAGGGTCTATTTGGTGCGTGGTATTAGGCATAATTAGGTGGTATGGAATTGCAGTTAGTCCCGTGCAAATTCCATCCTATGTTTGGAAATGACAAGAACAATTAAGATTAATCTCAATATTGTATCATCTAGAGCCGATGGTAAATATTGCAGGATTTTTGGCAGATTTTGAAATCCACCACATCTATGGGCCCCACGTTGATACATGTATTTTATCCATGCTGTCCAAGTAGAGAATGGTTTGATGATTATATTGTGAAAAAAAGAAGAGAAGATTGAGAGAGGAGGAGAGTTTGGGAAAGATGTTGTGTTGGGTTTGCTTGCCCTAACACACAATATTTTATTATAATAGAGCATATAGTACACCGTAGGAGAAGAGGAAAGTGTGCAAATGCACTTAAACTAAAAGGGAAGGGCCAAGAGCCCTTACTATACACTAACATTCTCTATACCCCCCCTCAAGTTGGAGCATAGATGTTGATCATGCCCAACTTGTCACGAACACGATGAAGAGCATCTCGACTCAAAGACTTTGTAGGAACATTAGCAAGTTGATTCGCAGATTGAACAAAAGGAGTGACGATTTCCTTGGAAGCTACTTTCTCCCAAATAAAGTGACAGTCGACCTCAATATGCTTGGTTTGCTCGTGGAAAACTGAGTTACGAGTAATATGGATGGCCGCTTGGTTGTCATAGTGAAGATGAACAATATCTGAAGGAGGATAGCCAAGTTCTTCAAGAAGGTTGCGAAGTCACACGAGCTCACACGTTGCATGAGCCGTAGCACGATATTCTGCTTCAGCCGAGGATCGAGCAACAACCGGTTGCTTTTTGCTCTTCCATGTTATAAGATTGCTACCTAGGAAGCTACAGAAGTCGGATGTAGAGCGGCGATCATAAGTATTACTTGCACAATCAGCATCGGAATATTTAGAAAGATAAAGATGACCATGCAACTGAAAGCGGAGGCCAAGACTCAGGGTTGATTTTAGATATCGAAGTATGCGGTTGACAGCCGTGAGATGGGAAGTACGGGGAGCTTGCATGAATTGGCTAATAACGCCTACCGCAAATGAGAGATCTGGGCGAGTAATAATCAGGTAAATAAGCTGGCATACAAGTTGTTGATACATCCCAGGATCAATAAGGAGAGTACCATCATCTGGTCGTAGCTTTTGTGAAGTATACATAAGAGTGGTAGCGGGCTTGCACCTTAACATGCCAGTCTCCATGAGAAGATCGAGCGCATATTTTTGTTGTGACAAGACCAATCCAGATGATGAGCGATCAACTTCAATTCCGAGGAAGTAGCGAAGAGGACCAAGATCCTTGATCTCGAACTTGGTCTTCAAAAATACTTTGACATCCCTCATTCCAACAGAATCACTACTGGACATAACAATATCATCCACATAGACAATGAGACCATGATGCTCGTCGATCGACGACATATAAAGAGAATGATCAACATGACTACGAACAAAGCCGAACTCCAAGCGAGCCTGACTGAATTTTTCGAACCATGCATGTGGGGATTGTTTGAGTCCATAAAGAGTCTTTTTCAACCTACAAACAAGCACAGAATTATGAGAAACAACAAAGCTAGGAGGTTGATGCATGTAGACTTCCTTTGCAAGGTCCCCATAGAGTAATGCATTCTTAACATCAAGTTGAAACCAGGGCCATGATAAATTAACGGCCAAGGATATCACAACGCGAATCGAATTAAGCATAGCCACCAGAGAGAATGTCTTGAAGTAATCCACACCATGAGTCTGTGTTTAACCTTTAGTAACAAGACGGTCTTTATAGCGATCAATGGAGCCGTCTGGAAGAAACTTGATTGTATAAACCCATCGACACCCAATAGGTTTATGCCCTAAAGGAAGTGGCACAAGGTCATAAGTATGATTCTTCTCAAGAGTAGACATTTCTTCTATCATCGCCTTCGTCTAGTCAAGACTTCAAAGAACATGTGAGAGAAACCGATGAATAGTCTGTGATGAAAGGGAAGCTGCAAATGATTGAAAAAATGGTGAAAGATGATCATATGAAATGAAATTACTAATGGGGTGTTAAGTACAAGATTGTGACCCTTTGTGCAAGGCAATGAGGAAATCTAAACTCGAGATAGGAGAGTCACCTGAGCCAACATCCAAAGTGAGTGGAAGGGTGGATGACTGAGCGTGTGAAGATTTATCATGATGATAATATATCCGCAGAGGCTTAAGGTCACCCAAATCACCAACAAGATACTGAATGGAGGGGAGAAGAGTTTCCCCATGATCGCTAGTGGAAAGAGGAAGAGGATATGAGTCATACTCACCCTGACTTGCAAGAAGATCATAGAGGGATCGGCCTGGAGCTGAGAAAAGAAATATCTTCAAAGAAGGTTACATCTGCAGAGACATATTTCTTTCGAGTCAATGGGTCAAAACATTTATATCATTTTTGACTCCAAGTATATCCTAAAAAGACACATTTAATTGCCTTAGGGCTAAGTATATCATTACTTCCATCCAAAATTTGAACGAAGTATGTGCAACCAAAAACTTTAGGTGGTAGAGGAAATGGATTATCATGAGAATACAATATAGTAAATGAAGATTTGTAAGACATGATATGAGAGGTTATACGATTAATAAGAAAAGTAGCAGTTGGAAGAGCATTATCTCAAAAATGTTTAGGGAGGTGCATATCAAACAAAAGGGTGCGAGCAACTTCAAGAAGATGATGATTCTTTCGTTCTGTAATACCATTTTGTTGAGGTGTGCGAGCGTACGACGTCCTAGACAAAATACTATGTTCCTGCAAGAAGGACAGAAAGACAGTAGACATGTATTTCCCCCCATCATCAGAATGGAGGGTTTTGATTGAACATTAAAATTGAGTACACACTTCATGATAAAACACTTTAAACACATCAAACACTTATAGATTTCAAAAGATAAATCCAAGTCATGCATGAATAATCATCAATAAAGGTAACAAAATATATAAATCCAAAAGTGGAGGTAATCGGAGCTGGTCCCCAGACCTTCGAGTGAACTAGAACAAAAGGTTGAGATTTCCTCCCAGAAGAGCTAGGAGAAAACGTAGCATGATGATGTTTATACAATTCACAAATATCACAATATAACGGTTTAATGACAGATAAGGAGGGGAACAAAATTCTCAATCTAGCTATTGATGAGTGGCTTAAGCGGTAGTGCCACCGAGTCATGGACTCTCGATCCAGATAAATGGTACTAGAAGCGGCAACGGGTGTATCATCGAGAAGATAAACGCCTCCTTGCTCATGCCCCCCACCAATCACTCTCTTCGTCTGTAGGTCCTGAAACAAATAATAAGAAGGGAGGAAGGTAATGAAACAATTTAATGATTTAGTAAGAGAGCTAATAGACAATAAGTTTTATGGAAAGCGAGGCACATGCAAGACTGATGACAGAGACAAGGAAGAAGAAAGGGGGATGGAACCAATCCCAGAGATGAGAGTTTGGGCTACGACTGTGATATACCGTGTGTGAAGAGAATGGGAATAAGAGGAAAAGAATTAAGACTTACCAGTCATATGGGAGAAAGCTTCAGATTCTATGACCCAGGAGGTAGGAGAGGATGAAGCAAGAAAAGCAGTACCTGACTGGGCCGAAGTTGCGTGAGATGACTTAGGAATATCACGAATGTAAAGTTGCACAAGGGCATCATATGTAGCCCGAGAAATGATGAGAGATTCCCTTGAAGTAAATTGCTCAGCTGTTGGGTTGGAAGATTGTCTCAGGAGCAACTGTGGATGCAACAGAAGTAGTGGCATGCATAGGACGACCATGGAGCTGCCAGCAATAATCAACGGTGTGATTAGTTTCACCGCAATGTGAACAAATGCTGGAACCATCACGTCCTCATCCACGTTCATTACGACCACGAAGACTCCGACTGCCACGACTGCAATCACCCTCGCGGCCTCTACCACGACCACCAAAACCAGAAATGCGTTTTGAACTCAAGGATGATACCTGAAGGCCAAGAGAGGACTGATCACCAGCAAGATGTGCCAAACGCTCTAGTGACACAAATGAATGAGAAAGAAGAGTAGAGACTATAGTGCGCTGACACATGACATAGACTGTCGTTAATGGGGGAAGAGGATCCTGCATAACAACCTGATTTCGAACGTAAAAAGATAATCAGAATTCAACCCAATTAAGAACTGCATGATACGAGTATCATCCCGTTGCTTAATGGGCATGTTCATGATCCTATTTACATTTGGAAGGAAGATGCTGATACAAGTCCAACTCATCCCACATACCCTGAAGCGTTGAATAGTTATATTTTAATGATCTTGAGTTTTGTTAGAACTGACCAATTTCTTGAATAAACTGGAATACTCGTGAAAATTTTTGAGATTCCGAGAACATCATGAAGCATCTCCCAAGTACCTTTAGCCGAGGATAAAAACATCACTGAGTGGCTAATTGAGAAATCCATACTATTCAACAACCATGCAATAACTTGATCATTCTCCCTTGTCCAAGATTTGTAGGTAACATCTGTATAGCTTGGCGGATCATCCAAAATATACTTCTCACGGGCTCCCAAGAACACTTTTACTGATTGTGCCCATTGAAGATAGTTATCACCATTCAACTTAGTGGAGGTAATCTATAAGGAGTTGGATTCAAGAGACCTTATGCCAAGAGATGAGGGCCCTTTGTCAGCCATAGGAGAGTCCAAGTGATATAAACCTATGCCAAGAGAGACCCTATGCTAAGAAGGATTGATTCAAACAACTCTATCTCACTTAATCCTTTAAGGTAATAAGAGATATACCTCAAGCAAATAGCAATCATCCAAAATAACACGAAACTCAGTAAAACAAGACCCAACCGCACATCCATTTGAGGTTAAAATCCTCTTAAACATGGATCTTAGGTGAAAAATCCTCCATGGGTAACTTGGGAAGAAGATTTCGGTCCATCTTGAGCAAAGAAATCAAAGAAAAGCTTTTGATTTGAGGTAGATCGAAGAAAAATGGAAGATGGGCCCGATTTTTGAATTTCTGTATTTCGCCCAAAATACCATGGAAGGAGGTTCAAAAATTTTTGAAAAAATCATGACAAATCTTCTAAAATCAAGATCTATCAAACCCCTACACTTTTAGCTCAAACGGAGTCCATGCGTCCGTACAACATTGACATCAGTAAGGTGATGTGTCGCCTCAGAATGCTTGGATCTATTCTCTGATACCAAGTAGAGAATGGTTTGATGATTATAATGTGAAGAAAATAGGAGAAGATTGAGAGAGGAGGAGGAGAGTTTGGGAAAGATGTTGTGTTATGCTTGCTTGCTCTAACCCACAAATTTTATTATAATGGAGCATATACTGTATCGCAGGAGAAGAGGAAAGTGTGCAAGTGCACGTACACTAAAAGGGAAGGGTCAAGGGCCACTACTATACACTAACATTCTCTATAGTCCATCCATATGTGCCCTTTACATGTGACATTCAAGTTGCATAGTGTAGTTGTGTACAGGCGATTGACATTAGTTGTGAAATGTGATCTATTGATTACAATTCCATGGTGCACCAAATGCAGGCTTCAGTTAATACAATGTATTTCCCAAGGGAAGAACTTGATCTCAAACATGGGATTGGACGGTGAAAATACTATGGTATTTCCAGAGACATGTAATCATTGTTCAATAATGGTGTTAATTCCATCTAATGCAATTCTATACCATTTAATCCCGCGGTCCAAATAGGCCTTGAAGCACATCCCAGTGCCTACATCATAGTACCTTTCCCCCATATATATGTATTTATTATGTATATGTGTGCACACAAATAGATGCATATGTACATATACATACATCTATGTATACACAGACATGCGTGGAGAATGATATAGTAGTGTCAAGTGCCGAGTATACTGCACGGTTGACTTGGTGTGGGGACTTCCTTAATGTTGTTACGAACCATGCATCAGATGCTCTGTCTAGAAAATGGGATGCCCCAAAAATGAGCTAGATCCAATATTCAAGTGGGCTACTCCAACAAGAACAATGTAAAATCATGCATAAAAACCTCTAAATCACTTGGCATGCTCACTTGAGTTTTGGCATTGCATAATTATTGGGCTATCTGTTCATCCGCGTGAGGTTCAGCAGGTTGGATGTTTGTTCCAAACCATGCATCGGAGGTGCCCCGAGTAGAAAATGGATGCTAAAACAATCATTTAGAACCAAAACTCAAGTGGGCTATACCAACAAGAACAATGTAAAATTATGCACAAAAAATCTAAAGCATGTGGTGTGGCATTTTTTTGTCTTTCAAAACATCCCGAATAGCAATCATCCTCATGCCATCAATATGCACCATGTCATGATAATGTTAAAGGATTCTTATTTTCTTTCAAGTAATTTTCCTTTAAAAACGCACAAGGATCCTTTAATAATTTATGTTCTTGTGACCTTCCTTGAATGTAGAATCACATTGGAAAAGCAACATTTGATTCTATAGACCGACGAATAAAGATATTTTGATTTCTAACCATCATTCCACAATACACATAAGTCAACATGATTGTACCATCCATAAAAACATTCCAGATAAGTCATACATCAATTTGGTGGTTCGACCAGTTAAGAAGTAAGAAATTGTTAAAAAAAAAAAGCTCTAAGATTTAACATTGAAGAGAATATATATCATTTGATTAACATTGAAGAGACTATATATCATTTGATCTCTTATAAAGAACAAGATAAAATAATTTACCTTTTCTAAGTGATTCCTTTTTTTTTTTTTTTTTGAAAGGGTTTTTTCACCCCCACCAATTTAAAAACATAAAATGAAAGTCAAGTGAAGCTTAAAATAGAAGAAAACAAGTATAATTTGAATTGTAAATCGGGACTTGAATTGTAAATCGTAGGATTCATATAAAAAGGGATTCAAATCGTTTTGCTTAAGATTCAACTCAAATAAGAAGAAGAAGAAGAAGACTGCCTAATTGAGGGGATTTTTTGGGGCAACATCCATCCACAATGCAATTTTGGAGACAAAAGTTCAATGGTTTGGACCAACAAACAATGTCCCACGCCTTTGTTGTGTGTGTGTGTGTGTGTGTGTGTGTGTGTGTTTAATGGTCTGGATGAACAAACAATGTCCCACACCTGTGTGTGCGTGCGTGTGTGTTTATACATAGTGATCATCATCGTAGCCTTGTCTTAAGAAGATAAGAGGAAGAGGAAGACGGAGAGGAAGATGAAGAAGATTGTGGTAGCTCGTTGAAAGTGTTTTGGGTATTCTTAGCAATGCATTTTTCATGCAAACAACCAAAATGCTAGAGTTGCCTAATTGAGGGAATTTTTTGGGGCACCGTCCATCCACAATGTGATTTTGGAGACAAAAAACTCAATGGTCTGGACTAGCAAACAATGTCCCACGTCTGTGTGTGTGTGTGTGTGTGTGTGTGTGTGTGTGTGTGTGTGTGTTTATACATAGTGATCATATCGTAGCCTTGTCCTAACTATTTGGGCAATGTTTACGAATCCTATTTTCCAATGGATCGTATTAGTGGATCAATTTTTTGTAAGCGAATATGCCTTCATATACCTTTCCACCATATCTCAATCTATGCTTTTCTTCCACTTCAATCTTAGTCTGTAAAGATCTTCTCCCTAACCTCTTTTCAGGCCCTTTAACCTTATCGATGTTCCCCGCCTTACAAATAGTGTTCAAAATATCATCATTGTTGCATGTACCAAACTTGGACAAGGAAGCATGTATTAATATCGTAGATACCACCTTTCAAAAAAAAAAAAGAAAGAAAAAAAAAAAGAAAAGAAAAAAAAAGAAGCAGATGAAGAAGATGAAGAATAAGAATAATAAGAAAATATCACAAGTACTAGAGGAGAACTTGTCATACTTAGTTCTTGGGTTTAGGAAGTCCTCTATAACTTAAGAGAGACAATAAATGCCTTGGTTGGGAACTAATGATGGGTTCAGTCTACAAAGATTTAGGATTTGTTCATAACGATCAAACTATATATGTTTCCACTTTTCCAGTCATTCTAGACACGATTTTGAAATATTGGATCTTTCATTATTTAATTCGTGTCTCCTTCATTTGAAGCAGTTTATCATTCAATGAATGAATGTAGAACTCCTTTGATATGCTAATATCAATCAAATTTGAATGTTAATTCGTACATAAGCAAACCATTTTTAATCTCACTCTTTGTACTTCTACCTGTATAGGGGATTCCTCCTCTAGGATAATGGCATAATCGTGCATGGGGAACTATACTAGCTACCCACCTAATTTATTGTAGAAATTTCGGGATCAATAATTGGACGATGCAAAGTAGAAATGCCTTTTTTGGGAAAAGGAACATATTGCTTGATTCATTTTCGTATCGATCATGATATATGTAGTTACTTGGACATCTATTTCAAATGCATATCCTATTTTTGCACAACAAGGTTATGAAAATCTATTTTGCTAATAAGCCCGTAGATACTGAGGTTCTACTAGTGGTGTTTCCTGATATTGTATTATCTAGGAAAACATTAGGGAAATGTCAGGAAATAGGGGGGATTTTTCAGTGGAACTTCAAGAGAGGTTATAAGATGCATGATTACGTACTTAGAACCAATGTTTGAAATATCAGTATCGCGTTATGTATCGCATTCTTGGGATATGGATATGTATCGGTTATCGCATGGGATATATCGGTTGTATCGTGTAATGTATCGCTATTGTTGAAAAAAATGGGGAAACATTGGGAAATTAGTCGAATTTTTCAATGAAACTTTAGTGATTGTTAAAAAAGACATCAATACACACTTGTAAACCAAAATATTACAAAAAACAAGTACACATAATAGGTTTTCTTTGTATGGGGTCCTAATCTATGCATTGTCTAACTGACTTGATGCAAGTATATTCAATGTCTATTAATATAATTTATAAACGTAAGAAGACGTGTGGAAACACAAGAAATACATTCAAAAGCAAAAGACAAATCACTAGATTAGGTTACATACATGTTCGATTTTATGTTTGGACACAAAGATTGCAAATGATTTGCGAGAAATTGGGAAATTTTGATTATTTTTTTTTTCAATTTTCCACAGCTTGGCCTATCTCCTCCAAATCTCAAAACCGAAGCTCCCAATCTATGATTTTTCATGCAAAAAATGAAAAATCATGGATTTATAACAATTTAACACTAATTTAACATGATTTACAGAAAATAAAATGATTGAAATTCAAAAATGCTCACTACCTGTGCATTTCATATCGCACGGGTGGGATATATCGGCTGATATCGTTGATATTTAAAACACTGCTTAGAACTCAAAATATTACAAAAAACAACTATATATAATAGGTTCCATTATGTAGGGGCCCAGACTATGCACACTTGGAAAAAAATATTTAATCAATAAGTTTGATTTTAATGCACCAATTTTTAAGAATTCATATAATAATTTAGCACATAATGCACTAATTTAAAACATCCCTTAGAAAGCATCCCCACAAAAGATTTCATTTATTTATTTATTTATATTATTTTTATTTTCTTGTATTTTGCAGTCATTAAAACTGGTATCATCGACAATATACTGATATCATCTCATGTATCAACAATACAATTTGTTTATTTGAACGAGTTGTTGCCAATAAAAAACTATCGCGCTATATCGTTGATATGGCTGATAACATCGATCAATCCAATGTGTTTTTCATATTACACCCCGTATCTGTATCACTTACCTGGGATACAGATAATATCGACTGATGTGATCAATAATATCGGTAACACCAAGAACACTGTTTAAAGGAGCCGTCTACGCCTATGGTCTTTGTTGCCAATAACTCTCAATCATCTTATCTTGTATTGGTTCTAGTCATAGCCTTTAAATGGTTTGGCCATGTGCAATGGAGACCAAGAACTGCATTGATTAGGAGTTTGTTCAAGTTGAAGGTTCTAAAAGGACATGGATGGAGATAGTGAGAAACGATCTGATGACCTATGGTTTTAACTGAGGAGATGATCCTTGATTGAGTGGAATGGCAACATAGGATTCATGTAGCTAACCCAATTAGTTGGCATAAGGCTTAGATGGTGATAATGATGTACTAATCCCAGTCTTCATTAGAAGACTTATCTTCATTTTATCACTTATTGGGTTAACTTCTGGACTGCATCAGATGACCTCATTCTATCATTCATAGTGTTCCCACACATTGGTCCGGGTTTTCCTAGCCTTCCTATGTGTGCATGTAGGCTATGTTGGTTTGCTCAAATTTTGAAGCTTACGAATTTTCTTTTCTTCTTTTTGTTCCTTCCTTTTCTATTACGACCTAAGCTAACAATATGAATGAGAAGATACAAGCTCATCGAAGATTTGAATGTGTATATGACAGGGAATCAGCACATATGACTACATCATAGCCTTGAGGGAGCAGGATCAACAGGGCACTGGAGGTCAGCAGAGTCCTCAAATGTCTCTTGCCAGCTCCCTTACTGGAATGAGCAGCGCAAGCTCCTTTAATACTTTTAATCGAGGTGCATGGTGCACTCCTCCACGGTTGTTTCTTGAGGATCAGGTATTGGTTTTGTTTGTTTGTTTGGAAGATTGGATCAGGTATTGGTTTTGTATGTTTGTTTGGAAGATTGTTTCTTCAGGATCAGATATTGTTCAAATATTAGTATCAGGAATATTCAATGTAACTATTAAAAAATGGTTCACAGTAAAACATTTTTTGGCAGGTTTTATTGATTGCAAATTTTCCATAAAAAATTATCTTAAACTATCTTACATGCTTTGTAGGGAAATTCAAATCATTTAGTTAAAAAAGTTGTTTGTAAGCATTTCGTTGAGTTCCAAATTGTGTGGGGTTTGGAGTCTCTTAGGTCTTACATCTATTGGAGGAGGGTGATTACAAGTGTCTTTGATCCAAACTGGAGAACACATGCATACACATCTGCGTGTTGTCCACGAGTTTCTTTTTGCAATACTTGGCCACAAATACCAACCTGAGCTGAGCTGCATCCTTTTGGACTAGGTGAAATGAATTCCAAGCCCATGCCTATGCATGTGCATGGCATGTATGAAAGCACATCTTTAAAACAGCAATTTGCATGCAAGTCAATGTAGAGAATAATTCAAGAGATTCTAGTTTCTCTATATTTTGGGCTTTTTTAGAGAACAAACATTAACAAACTTTAATTCTCTTCCTGCCCTTTTACTCCTCCTCTGTTGATTTTCTGCACTTCTTTTGCTAGCTTTGTAGTGAGGGTTATAAATTTTAATCATTCGAATTGAAGTACAGCTATATCACACACACACACACACATAATTATTTATTTTGAATGTGCATATTTAATCATTTGAATGTGTGGCTAATCATTAGAAGGTCAAGTGCTTGTGTTCTCGATGAGGGATTTATGATGCAGGACAATTAACCACTTGCTCTAAAAGCTTGAACTGTTAGAGTATGACGAATTAATCCCTTTATCTCATAGCCTAGGCCCCACATCTCATGGGTTAGGACCTTTGCCGAACCCCCCTCGTGTGTCCTCACCTCCCATGGGCTACCCCACTCGAGCCCGGTGTGAAAATGCCCTTGCATTAATCACCCCCGGTGAGGAGTCTCTAACACGAGATCTCCCGCTTTGATGCCAATTTGATGCAGGACAATTAACCACTTGCTTTAAAATCTCAAACTGTTAGAGCATGGCGAATTAATCCCTTTATCTCATAGCCTAGGCCTCACATCTTATGGGTTAGGACCTCGGCCAAACCGCCCCCTCTGATACCAATTTGATGCAGGACGATTGACCACTTGTTCTAAAAGCTCGAACTATTAGAGCATGACGAATTAATCCCTTTATCTCATAGCCTAGGCCCCACATCTTATGGGTTAGGACCTTGGCCGAAACCCCCCGTGGGCCTCAAATCACATGGGCCACCCACCTCGAGTGTGTCCCCGCATCCCACAAGCTACCCCACTCGAGCCCAATGTGAAATGCGCATTAACCACCCCCGGTGAGGAGTCTCGAACACAAGACCTCCCCCGTGGCCCCCACCCACCCCGAGTGTGCCCCTGCATCTCACAGGCGATCTCACTCGAGCCTGGTGTGAAAATGCCCCTGCATTAATCACCCCCGGTGAGGAGTCTCGAACACGAGACCTCCCCCGTGGTCCGCTAATCACATGGGTCACCCACCCTGAGTGTGTCCCCGCATCCCACGGGCTACCCCACTTGAGCCCGGTGTGAAAATGCCCCTGCATTACTTCAAACAACCATGTGCTGTGCTCCTGCTTCTTGGAGATTTTGGTTGGAAAGATACCCAGGAGCAAGGAGTCCTTTGGTGAATGGTCGCTGATAAAAAATAAAAACAATTGAATGAAGGAAAGCTTGTTTAAACAAATTAGAGGCCTATTTGACAGAATGCCCTCCTCGTCTCTACTCATTCTTTTTTCATTCTTCTTGTGGGTACTACTGATGTGGACAAAGTATTCATTGAAGATGTATACCAGTGGGCTAATTTTTTCTTGGATTTTGATGTGACTTTAGACCTTGCTGGCCGTAGATGGACCTTTTTAGATGTCATATTTGAGTTCTCTTTGTATCGGTTAGATTTAACTTTCAGATGATGAATAGATTGGATCTTGTATTCATTGGTGTTGGGACCGACTATGGACATTATGAATTGGTAAAGAGCAATTTCTTTCTGAAGACCACCATTGGTAGAGAGATGCATCAAGGATGGTGGGCAGCCATGTGTACAAAATGCCTCAATTTCATGTTGGGGGATGCTTTCCAAATAGGTTGAAAAGACTATTATTGCCTTAGTTTGGTTTGCTTTAGAAGTATGGGTATTTTTGTAATTTTCAGTTATTTTCCCTTATGATTTGTTTGAGAGCTTAGAAAATAAAAGGAAAGTGTGACATTTTCTCTATAAGTTATTTTCCAAGAAAGCATTTATTGAGAGCTTGGAAAATAAAGGAAAAGTGTGACATTTTCTCTACAAGGCATGGAAAGTTTTTTGAACCTCATTCTTGGAAATGTTTTCCACTAGAAATCAAACTTCCTATCAGGGAAAATGTCATTTTCTTGGAAAGGATTTTCCAGCCAAATAGTTTCCAAGCTCATAAATAGGTCCTTGAGCCAGTTATTTCAAGCCTTTAAAAGGGCCTATCTTGGACGTGTGGAAGTCTTTGGGATATTTGTCTTGAATATTGAAGTTTTATGAAATCTTTCTCTTTAAGGTTAAGACTTATATCTCCGTTTATATATTTTCAAGGTTGAAGTTTTATGATTGTCCATCCCTTTTGTGGGATGTATGTGCCCTGGAAAGCCAGTCGGGCCTGGATTATTAAATCTTGATCACTTGTGACCATGGTGTGCTGTTACGGCCGTTATCTAATGGTAATGGTGGCAATTGTTGGGCGTTATGGGCCACAACAGACATTATGGACAAAATTGCCAATAACGGCCGTTACGGGGAAGACACATGTTTTCTTAAAAAAGAAAATAAATAAATAAAAAGGGCTGTAACAGCCATTATGGGGGCCGTTATGGCTCGTATCGTAATGGTAACGGTGGTGGCCGTTACAGCCACCGTGCCCATTATGGAACACCTTGAATGATTGAAATTGAAAGACTAGTGACTTGTTAATTGTCTGGTTCCTTTCTTTTTTTGAGAGAGAATTTTATGTTTCCATTTTTATTTTTTTTTGGAACTTGGGATTATATGTTTGGTAGTGGGTACGAGGATTCCATTATGGAATATCTTTAGTAAGCCCATGGGAAAAGAGTGAGGTGGAGGTGGTGGCTAATAACATTAAGGTTGATTTGATGTCTCATAATTCTTGAGTACCCTAAATTCCATACCACCCTTGTACATTTGGGTGACCTAGAATTAGTTTTGCAGTTATTCTATGTGAAGAGAAACAAGGACGAGTTGGGATGGATCAGTTTCCACTATCGAATATCTTGTTGTCTATACCGATCATTATGTGTGCAGATGTTCACTGGTTATGGGTACTGGTCATAGACTCGATTGAATATTTGAATTGGAGGATCACATTGTCCTAACCGGGAGGCCCATCATGCTCGGATTGGATTGACTTGATCATGCATCAACTTTGACTTAATGTTATGGAAGGACTTCATGGTGTATTTGCTTTGACACTCCTTTTGAAGCCACCTTAGTAGCGTTTACAGCCTTTTGATGATATAGGGTATAACGAAGTTCGTAGGAGTAGGGACTACTAAAAGTGCCCCCCCCCCCCCCCCCCCCCCCCCCCCAAACACACACACACACACACAGAGGATGTCTAGAACATAAGGAAGAAAAGAGAGGAAAATAAAGGGGAGATCTCCTCTTCATCCATGCAGTCCACCTGTTAGATGACTCCCTTTTCTCTAATTACAACTTACAATGTGATTGAGAGCAGACTCTATGGCCTTCCCTTTGTTGGAAATAGATCAATGATTGGGATCATTCTAGATAAATTTTCCTATTTGATCAAAGTGGAGACGTGACATATTTGTTGATTGGGGTCTCTATAGGTTAAATTTCCTATCCAGTTTAATTGTGGTGATTGGTGATCATTAATCCATGATGATCATGTTGACTAGTTCTGAATAATCCCTGAACATTTTTACCACTGCCTGTAAAGCTTATTAGGCATTCTTCTGGAGTTGTTATAAGCATCAAAATATTTGAATAAAGAAGATGCACCCTTATACATGCCAAAACTCAACAAAAATCTAGATCTAGGCCATGAGTAGGTCCTGGAGGTGAATGTGGCTTCAAATTAACCTAGAGAAGGCCAACGGTAGTTGTTAGGGCCATAGAGGGTCCATTAGAGGTTGTCGAGGACCCTAGAGGGGCTCCCGATTGCCTTATATGGGCTTCTAGTGTGGATTGTGGGCCCTGGATGGGCCGTTGGCTTTCAAGAAAAGGGAAAAAGAAAGGAAAAGGAGGAAGAGGAGGGGAAGAAATGAGAGGCGGAAGCTTTGGATCTAAGCCATTGCTGGCTCTAATATCATGTTCAAATCTATAGCATGACAAAGAGAGGAGGAGAAGAAAACAAGTGAAGTGAAGAAAGGGTTTGTGAGAGTTGTATCCAATGTTTTCAAATGGCATAAGTGATCCTGAGCGATCGATTATGCCTGATTATTTATCCGATTGCACAACAATTTTTTTTCTTGAAAAAAAAAAGAAGAGAAAAAATATGTTTTTTTTCCCCATAATGACTTAACTACTCTAATTTTGTTTTGTTTATCTATTTCAATTTTCAAACTAATTTGTGTACTATTACTAATAACTAATAACTAATTTGTTTATCTAAGCTATAATAACTAATAAGTTAATAAGCCACTAACCATTAAGACCTAAAAAGTTAAAAATTAACAATTTACTTTTATTGATAAACAAAATATGCAAACTACTATTCTACTATATACATTGTTCCCTCTCCTATTGTGGCACATTACCACCACTATCATCATCATCATTATCGTCAGAGTCATCTCCTTCAATGCACACTTCATCTTCTTTTGTTTCTTCATCATTTGTTCGTACAAGTTGCTCATCTACGTCTAATGGTTCAACATCTTCTTCTTGTACTTCTTCAATCTCAATATCATCTTCTTCTCCTTACTGTAAGTAGGCCTCGTGCTACTCTGCTCATTCCTCCTCTTCTCCGCCAGGTGTCGATCCATAAGTGGCGTCTTCGACTTGGGCCCTTGTAAGGGACTCGCCGATAAAGATTTACCTGTCTCCACAAGCCACTCATTATTTGCCTCCAAATCATCTAGGTTGATAGGATCATAGAATCAAGGCTTTTTTCGCCTAGCCTGGAACCTTTCATGCAGCTTCTGGTTAACTGGACGAAGACCAAGTAATTACGTTTCTTTTGTTCGAGACGATTATTTATTTATTTATTTTATTTTCTATATGAATCTGTATAACATTTAGAATGTGAATTAGCAATTTAGCATTGAAATTTGAAACTGAAAGTGAATTATAGAACTTAAAGTTGTAAAACTTATTGACTTGAATGTACTCCAGTTGCGCTCGCAACCGCTCAAAGAAAACATAAGGCAAAGAATTCTCATGGCCAACTTCTGTAGTGTCGGATCTCTCTTAGTCAGGTCAACTCCATACGTATACCATTAGTCAACTTGCAAATAAGTTTAAGTTAGTAGACACTTTCTCACTTAGACTTCTTACATTGTAATTTGTAAATTGTAAGACTTTGAAAGGAGAAGTCTTCGCTAGGAGTGGTGTCGTGTTTGCGTGCCTCTTGGAGTTTGACACCATGATCATTTTAGTAAGGGGGCTGTCCGAGCCAGATCATAAAGCTGGTTTTACATTTACCTGGTTCTCCATAGGTGTTCCCTTGCACATCGGGTGTACATCCATTTCTGTGGACTGCAAAATGTGTGTGGAAGGTGGTTGAGTTGGACTACCCATTTATTAATAGAGGGTCCCTATTTATTGTGCATTGAGTACATTTGCAGTGCTCAATCAATTGCCCTTCAGGATGATAACAACTGGGAGAAGTTTTTAACTTTTTCTTTTCCTTCTTTTTAATTCTCTCTTGTTTCACTTGCTCTCCCTCGGGTAATTTGATGACGTCACACACCAAATGTAGGAGAAAAGTGATATGGACTTCTGGAAAAATATTTAAAACAGCACTGAGATTGCTGTCTCTCTCTCCCTCCCTCCCTCCCTCCCTCTCTGTGTTAAGCAAAATAATACTGATATGTCAAATTTGTTTTTTTTTTTTAATTGTGTGAAGACCCTGATATTCCAATTTACACCAAAAAATTCTAGTTATTGGTCTCGAAAGTGTTCTGTATACTGTTAAAAATTGCCCAATTAATATCAAAATCTGCCTAGCGAAAAAAATAAGCTAGCTTCTTCAAGAAATTCTGCAGGTGTTTCTTAGCTGTCTTAACTAGTATTTGCCTCTCTGCGTTAGGATGCACTATTTAATAAATGACAATAAATAATTGAATAAAGTGGAAATGACCTAATTGCAGTAGCGATAACATGGTTGCATACCAAATTCCCATTGTGTTACTTTAAGTTGGACTTTAAAGCAATCCAACTGCCGTTTGAGTGCTAATACACAAAAGAAGGTCAACTAAAAATTTTCTTTTATTGATGTAATTATTGCAAATCGATTAGCAGTGCGCATCCAAATGTAGCCTTAGGCAACTCACTGGTACCCGTTTCCATAGATTATTGAAGTAAGTTGCTTTATTTCTGTCGTTGCATTAGAGCTGCTATTGGGTTAGAGCCCTGATACCAATGTTTTTGTTTATTCCAGTTCGATGTGGTTCCTCCAGATACTGGCATTTCTGTAAATTCATCGGTTAAGCGGATGGTGGTAGAGGAACCAACGAGGAAAAGAAGCACAGGAACTGTAAAGATAAGTCCTTGGACCTTGTCACGGTTGAATGCAGAAGATGTCTCGAAAGTGGCTGCAGAGGCAAGGAAGAAATCCAGAATCTTGCAGCCAGTGGTGAGACGGGAGGTTCCATTGGGAGAAGGAGACAGCAGCTTCGGCAGCAGTAGAGGTGAAATGATTCCAAGGCCTGAGAACCGTAGGAGAGCTGCTAACAAGCGAGGCAGGCTCATGGCAGACCTCCCTCATGAACCAGTTGCAAAGATATCAACAAAAGCCACCAATAGAAGTGATGTTGGTGCAGAAACATCAACCAGTTTGGCTCCCCTGCAGCTTGAAGCAAGGAGTGCTTTCCGCACAAGCAGAGCCATGTCTTCAACTGGGAATGTTGCATCTTCTCCTGACAGCAGTCTGGACTCACCTGATCTCCATCCATGTCATGCCTTGGAGGCACTAGGGTCCACAGGTCTTGCACCTGCTGGTGCCCAGAAGGGTATTCAGCTCTCAAGGTCCACCAGCGATGGGTATGAAGCATCTGGAGGTGAAGACACTGACACAGTTCCATCTAGAACTGTGAATAGGTCATCAAACTGGAGTAGCTCACACTTCAGCTCTGGTCATGTTGAAAAAGCTGCTAAATCAAAGCATTCGTCATCTTCTGGCCACACTAACAACAGGAAGCTTTGATCGGCATATTGCTGGGACTTGGATGGTTAGATATTTGGTTCTTAGAGTGGGTTGCAGATTCAGATGATTCTTCATGCCAAGGATTCAATCAACCTCACATTACTCCACGTCAATCAATCTAAAATGTACTGCTAAAAACGGTTATTGGGAGATTGCTTCCTCCTCTTGATGGGAAGACGATGGAGATTGTACATGAAAGTCGACTGTGGGTTTCTCTGAGAGGACGTGTTATATTGCTTCAGCTTGTGACAGGTTTCAGGGCCTGCTTCTTTGTTCCAAGACTGAACTGACCAGAAAGAAATTGCCTTTGTACCTTTGATTCTCTCTCTCTCTCTCTCTCTCTCTCTCTCTCTCTCTCTCTCTCTCTCTTTTCATGTTTTGTCTCTACTGCTGCATTGCATTGTTCACAAACTTCATTGCCTATTTGTTGGTTTCTGTAAGAAAAGGAATTTGCTCATACATGGTTTTCTCTAAAAATTTCATTTTATCTTCCAGGTTACTTGTATGTTAGTTGAGATGGGTATTTTGGATTTCCTTTGGTTGCCTTCAACTCTCAAGAGTCTCATGTCTATTGTATGCTATTTGGTATTATTGATTAATTTCAGGTTGGTTCTGCATCCTGCAATTGCAACAGTAGGTGGTTCAATTGCTGACATTAAAGTTCCCATGCTGCATGGTTTTACTACATCACAACATCATGCTCAACCAGAGTGGGTATTTGACAAGGTGAGTGGTGTCTGATTTATCTTGCAATAGATTATTTTTTTAGAGGCAATCTTGCTGACAGATATTGCAATATTTGCAATAGATATAACATGTCTGATATCATCCATAACCACCTTTTTTTTTTTAATTCTTCATTTTCTTTTCAAACTGTTTTGGAGAAAGAAAAACCTTGACGACTTTGTCTATTCAATAAAACACCACCACACGAACTGTAACTCTACACTCAAACTAGAAATGGTGTATAAAAAGCTACATTGAAGGGGGATGTCTGAATTCTTTCACCTCTTGAGCTTACTTTGCCGAGGACCTTGTTACGACTTGAAGAAATTTTTGTTTCCTTGCATCTGCATCAGAGGCTGACTAACCATGGGAAATTGATATCTGCACCCACCCTGATTGATAGTGGCACCATTTCCTTTCTATTCTTTGTACAACTTGGTACTATTTAATTAGCAGATGTAGAAAGAGAAGGGAACGAATATCAATTGGGGTGTGCGTAAATAGTTTGGCTCCTGTTACAGAGTCATGGACGATACACATTGAGAGTCATTTCCATAATGTACCAGAGTTGCATCAGGGTTGGCCACCCTACTGATAATGGTGAATTGGCAGAGGTGATGCATATTTTAGGATTTTTGGCAGCCATGAAGTGGGTGGGTCATGGAAGTTGTATAATCTTTGAGTTTGTGAAATCATCCTCTTCGACGAGCTTGATTTGGCTCTCAAATCTACTCTCCTGGTCCAATCGGCCACCCGATTTGCAGCTCCTGTAAAAAATGCAACCCATGACAGTGTCGAGGATGATGAAGATGGAGTATATGTAAGTAATCAACACTGCTTCCCAAGCAACAGATGCACTGAATTTATCAAATTGCTGATAAGCCCTCACCACCCGGTACATAAACAATGCTTCAACTGCGGCGAATCCCAGATTGGTGGGGAGAGCCAGTGAGAGGGCAGTTGCGGCCCTGCCCCTCATCAATACACAGGCCTTGAGGATTGCCATGTACCCACTGCAGTTCTCCATACCAGCCACAACAATGGCCAAGTTGCAGATAACAAGGGTGTTGGCGAGGACGACCGAGTACAGGACTGCGCTGGCTGAGGAGAGGAAGAGGAGGATGTTGGGGGAGGAGAGGCCGATGACGTCAAGGGAATTGAAGGTGAGGAACAGAAGAGAGAAGGCGGATGCATTGGCAGAGAGAATTATGAGGCAGTTGCAGACATGGGTAATGAGGAGAGGGTGGTACACATGTAAGAGAGAATAAAAGGAAAGGTGACGACACGGAGATGATGGGCCACAACACAGAACTCGAATGATGGATGCTTTGGCTAAGAGGAGGAAGGAGAGGGTGAAGGGTAGTGTGAAGATGGAGGAAAATATGGTTTGTGAGAGCTTGATGTTGAGAAGGGAGAAGAATTGGGAAGAAGGTGGGAAACCAGCAGTGTCAAAGAGAGATTGGAGGCAGGAATGTATGGATTGGAGGAGAGGTAAAGAGGAAGGGAGGGCTTGGGAGAGGAGGATAGAAGCAGAGACGGGGAATACGAGGAAGGTGGCTATTGAAGTGAAATGGTGGTAGTTTCTGAGGAAGGTGTGGATGGACTTTCTGATGATCTTGGTTGGTTTCTCCATTGGGCTTCTTTGATTGATGAGGGATTTGGGGGCGTGTGGGAAATGGGGTGGAGTAGTGAGAGAGGGTGGTTATATGGATTATGGAAGGGGAGGAGGAGAGAGAAAGCAATTTATTTATTTATTTATATTATTATTATTATTTGTTCTGGTTGTAGCATTTACTTCTATTATGTGGGTTGTGGTGGTTTAGAAGAATGATTGATGATGGGTCACCTACGAAACAAACAAGTTAAAAGAGTGGAGTTGTTTGAGCATTGGTCTTATCAATGGATGTATGGATGGTTGTTGCAGTCTTTTTTCTTTTTTGTCTTTTGACTCTCCCCATTTGTTAAACCAACATGGTAAGAACCCCCTACACCCCATATCATTCTTTCAGTACACGCATGTATACAATGTCAAAATGGCTACTGTGTGGCTTTTTCCACCATTTTCAAGATGCTGATTTTTCACTCATCCACGGTCCCATGTTTGTTACATTCACGATGGTCTGTCCAAATTGCGGGCCTCACCATTGATGGGGCTATCCCAAAAATCCTTTTTCTTTTTCTTTTCTTTTCTTTTCTTTTCATGGAAGGTGAAGAAAAAAAGAAAAGATCTACGGCCCAAATTCAACGATAATGACTGAAGGTTGAACCCATCAAATCAGTGTGATGTTCAACTCCCATGCACATGATTTGGATGGTCTGGATGATTCTATATGTGTGTATGGCATGTGTTTAAAGGTGGGTGAAGTATCACATAACGTCATTATAGCCTCTTATTAGATATATGGGAATCAAATTGGACTCGTGTTCCGTTTCTCTTTCTTTTCGTTTACTGTGGAGGGGATGAAAAATGGCTTTGTCAATATACACAACGTCCCAAGCTTTAATGCCGTTTGTATGTACTAACCAAGAAAAGGAAAAGAGCTAAAAATAAATAAATAAAAGGAGAACGATGTTATCGTCGGATCCCATTCCTCGGTCAGCTCTCTCTATCTATGGTAGGTGGTATAACCCATCTGCATTAGGTGGTACGTAGCTTGTATGAAAATGATTATATATATATATATATATATATATATATATATATATATATATATATATATATATATATATATATATATATATATATATAAAAGAAAAATCTAAGGTAAGGAGAAAAAGATTTAAGGCGAGCTCGGATTGGGCAGTGACCCCCTCCACTACCTGAAGGCGGTGGTGGAAAAGCTGTGGGGCGCCACCATGATTTATGTGTTTTATCCATTTATCCCAGCTCATGAGCAGAAAATGAGGAAGATGGAAAGTTAGAGTGGACAACAACACCACAGAGGTTTGGATGGAAGGGGAAACACAAATATCAGCTTGATCCAACAAGTTTTCTCAACGGTAGGCGTTCAATCCCCACTGTTTACCGTGGTGTGTGGTTCACTTGAGGTTTGGATTTGCTTATACCTAAAATGAGATGGCAAAATGGATGGATAATGTGGATAAAACACATACATCATGGTTGGCGGCTACACACAGCTTTGTTAGTGGAGGGGTAACTACTCACTGCAAAAATCCCACTTGTTAGCTTTTGGGGTAATTTTAAGAAGGTGAGGATGTTTAAATAAGTGGGAACCATGGCTTTAGATATCCAGACCATTTGACATCTCAGGTTCCTGCTCCCAAAAGTATTCCCAATTGGACGGTTAGATCGATGTTCAGGAAAATGAGTAAAAAGAAGTTAACAAGATTCAACTACAATAGACCAATGGCTTGGATCACTCAATAATGTTCCGCACATACGCAAACTGAAAGAGGAGAGTACCGTTTATGGGTGGAGCGGATATCTCCTTACGACTTTTTGTGTGCTTTGTTATATAGTTAATAACGCTTCCTCAATGGTTGAGAGTGTTTATCTATTTAAAACGTGTCAAACTCAGATATGGTACTCTCACAATCAATCGCAATTTTCTTCTGTATTTTTTTTTTTTAATTTTTTTTTTTTAAAAAACGGATCCCGTCGACCCACCGCAATTGTGTTATTTGGGCATAATCTCAATTGTACATATGCTGGTATATGGACCACATGTTTGATGATCAGGACGGTCCACTGCATGATGATGATGATGTTGATGATAAATAAATAATAAATCTTACTTACACGTCATAGTATCCCAATGGTCCTTCACTTGCTGGTTTAGGGATTAACTGTCCAATAAGAGTGATTATTTGTCATGTCCTTCCGTCGTATCCATCAATATGAAGAAAGAGGATTAATATGGGTAGTGATCCAGTTCATTTGATGGGTCAACTTGTCGCACGATTCTGACTGATATATATATATATATATATATATATATATATCAGTCAATCAAATGTAGGCCATTGCCTTTTAAATTTATTGTAAGGTATATAATTAACGGCCACACACTGATCAAAGGTTTGGATTGACCCACTTGAGGCCCATTCCATGTTGGTAGGAACCATTAGATGGGATTATGGAATCAGATCATCAATAGCACTATCATAGTTTTCAGAGTTAATCAGGGGCAGTTTGGTCATCTGTCCCAAAATTGAAAGGGCCAAGGTTGGATACTGAGCCATCTACATTCAACTGGGATGGTCCTTGATGAGAGATGAATAGTCTGGAACATTGAGCATGGGCCCACTTAAGAATCCGAGTAGTAGGTTGAAGATAGAATGAGATCGTCGGTTGTAGATGAGCTGACGTTGCACACAACCTGTAAAATGGATGGATGTGGGACGCGAATTGCGTCCTACTCTGCCCGGATTGTAATCCGTCCGGGCAGGGCTCTGTGGGGCCCACCGTAATGTAAGTGTTTTTATCTACGCCGTTCATCGCCTTTCTCAGATTATTTTAAAGTATAATCGTAAAAATGAGGCAGTTCTACAGCTCCAGTGGACCACACCAAAGGAATATGCACTGATAATGACAGTCACCGTTGAAACCTTTCTGAGGGCTAACGTGATGTTTTGTTTACCATCCAACTTATTCATAAGGTCAGGTAGACGTGGATGAAGTGAAAACACAAATATCAGCTTGATCTGAAACTTCTCCAGATCCCAAAAAGTTTTTAATGGTGGACGTTTAACCCCCACTTTGTGGTCCACTTAAGCCTTGGACCTCCTCATTTTTTGTTTTGCATTTTAAAATGATATGAGAAAAGGGTTGAACGGCGTGGATAAAAGACTTACGTCATGGTGGGCCCCACAGAGCCCTGCCCGGACGGATTACTGTCCGGGCGGGGTAGGACGCAATCCGCGCAATCCGCGTCCATGGATGTGTGGGTTGGAAGGAATATCTATTATTATTATTAATTATTATTATTAGCAACAGCATAAGGAGACGAGAGAGAGAGACAGACAGAGAGAGTGGGTAAGGCGTCTATTTTTAGTTTGGTATAATGTTAGAGACGTAACGTAGCAGTTGTGTTTTCTCATTCTCACCCATTATAGATTTTTATGTCATATGATCGATCCCTCGCTACCGAATCCTATCATGCTAATGTTTTTCCCCAGTCGGGTCTGAATCTGAAATCCGATTCCATGGACTCGCAAGTATCCAATGGAAAATGAAACAGGCCCGATCAGCCTCATACCCAAAATTCAAATAAAACATAAAAAGTTATATATATATATATAGCTCATGGATTGTATATTCTGGTATGGGAAGATCCGAGCCTCTTCAACTCCGAGGTCCGATGCCGTACTAATCAGATCGGATACATAAGAGTAAAATGAGACTGTTCTGAAAGATGATGCTCGACTCGGTCTCAGCGGAGCTTTAGCACTGAGGTTGTCAGTTCGGATTAATCCAAGACCGAGGCAGTCGGTATGAAGATCATACCGGAATCTACTTGTGAGATCTCGGACCGCTCCGCGACTGCCCGACCAAAGACGAGTCGCTCAACCATTCACATCTGTGTTATTTGTTGTGAGGGAACTCAACTCGACAGGTCAAGTCCGCCGCCCACCTCGGAATTCGGAGGGAAGATATTCGGAACACCTTACGGATATGTAAGGCCGAGCCCGCCATAAGGCTAGGTCGGAGCTCGGTTCGGATTCAGCCAAGTTCGCCATAGGGCCAGGCTGGAGCTCGGTTCGGACTCAGGACGCGATCCTCGTCTAACAACTTAACAATGAGAGCTCATGCGCATGCTAGCCTATGGCTGAGGCTCGGGGTCAGGGTCTCTTTGGCTAGAAGTTCTGAGCCGAGGCCGAGGCGAGACGTGGACGCTCTACGCACTAAACTAAGAAACTACTTAAGCAGACACGACCGATTGTTTTGCCCGCAGATACGCACGATACGCTACATAATTCCCGGATTACGGATAATATCTCCATGATCACAGTATCCCACTAATTGAGTGAATCGTGCCAAGATTAATGTACCCAGACCGTTTGATAGTTAGGTATAAATACAATGAGACTTTATCGCTACAAGTACACAAGATCTCATACCCTCTCTCTACAATCAACTTAGACCCAGATTTCCTTAACCCGACTTAGGCATTGGAGGGTCCCCCGACTTAACCAGGGTCTTCTTTACTTACTCTCTGTGCAGGACCAGGGTTCTCTAGAGGTTCGCAATATCGAGTGGAGGGAAGTCCAGATTTTGACATCAACATTTTTTGGCGCCATCTGTGAGAATCTGATACTAGAGATTAAGTTCTTATTCTTGAGCATAACGGCAAGAGGAAAGAAGAAAGTGGTAACTATGGAACCGGAGCAAATTGATCAGACCTGTTTCTCTTTGCTACTTCATGCTAAATCGGCCCCAGGGCCTTCCCAACGTTCTTGCAATCGGGCTAGCAAGTATCGAGCTATGCAGAGTGAGATACAAGGTCTACGCGATGGAATTAACCAAATGAAGCAACGACAGGAGCCGCAGCCACATTCTACTCAATAAAACTGTATATCAGAGCCGATCGGTCCGGTTGTGGAAGCCCACTCCGCGTTGAGGAGTATGAGACCCGATGGATCTCAACATTAACCTGCTCGGGCGCCAGCTTCATTTCAGAACCCTCCCTTGACCCGAATCTGAGTTTCGACTCGGAGCACAGCGACTCGAGCTCTAATGAATGCCTCGGTCACCTCGGCCCTAACACCAACAGATCTCTGACATGAGCTAGAAAGGAAGAGAACTCCCGAAGTAGAAAACACCCAAGAGATGGTGGTGGAAAATAAAGACCAGTGGGAGACACGGTTTTCAGAGCTCAACAACAAGATTTTGACACTAGAAAAGAAACAGCAGCCGTCATCAGTTCTCGCCGCTGTTCAGGTAATGATGGAAGAGACCGAGCCTCCCTTCACCTTAGCGATCATGAACGAGGTAATGCCACAAAGGTTCCAAATACCTCCCGTCATCCAATACTCTGGGTCTAGTGATCCATCGAGCATGTGGAGGCTTATCGTTCGTAGATGCAAATCCAGAGAGCAACGGACGTAATGATGTGTAGGGGGTTCTCGATCACGCTCACAGGATCCGCTCGGAGTTGGTATCGTCTAACTCAAACCCAATTCCATTAGTTCCTTTGCAGAACTTAGCCGATTATTCCTTACCTAGTTCGTAAGTGGTAAGAAGAGTTGGAAGCCGTATACTTATCTGTTCACCATCAAATAAGAGCCTAAGGAGTCATTAAAGGACTACATCGCTCGCTTCAATGAGGAAGCATTATAAGTGGAGGACTATGATGACAAGATGACACTCTCTACCGTGTTCGGTGGTCTAAAAGAGGGAAGGTTCACCTTCTCTATTAGGAAGAATCTCCCAAAGGCGTTATCTGACCTCGTTGCCAGATCTCAGAAGTATATTAATGCCAAAGAATTCTCTAACGCTCGCAAGAATGTTCAAGTGACAGAACCGACTGGCAAGGGGAAGTGGCCAAGGAATGAAGAACTACAGCCATCCAGCAAAGGACCAGATGACCGTGCTCCTCGCGATCGTCATCCGAACAGAAAATTGAAGGAAAATTTCATTCTTATACCCCCCTCAACACATCTGTCAAGCAAATTCTGTTAGACATCAGAAGGCATAAGCTTCTGAACTGACCTATTTGCATGAAGGCTGACCCGGATCATCGAGACAAACACAAGTATTGTCGTTTTCATCGAGATCACGACCACTACACGGCCGACTGTGTGGATCTCAAAGATGAGATTGGAGCCCTTATTCGCAAGGGTCATCTGTGCCGATATACTAAGGAAGAGAGAATCGCTTAGAAAGAAGAGCAAGAATAGTCGAATAACACCATGGAGGAGCCAACCGAAATCTGCACCATCTTTGGAGGCTTATTCGGTGGAAGAGATTCAAATAGGACTCGAAAAGCCCATTCTTGAAAGTCTGATCCAGAACACTACATCTACTTGACCGAGCGGCCAAGCAAAGAACTCTGAGTCAACCCATGCAGTGTAACCTTTTCGGAAGACGATGCACGAAGAATCCAGCATCCGCATGATGACGCCCTAGTGGTTACAATGACCATAGTCAACCACAAGGTATACCGCATCCTGATCGACACCGGAAGCTCAGCAGATGTAATCTACTCCGAGGCTTTCGAAAGAATGGGCATTCCAAGGTTGCGCCTTAGACCTGTGAAGACCCCCCTACACGGCTTTACCGGAGAAAGGGTGATTCTGAGGGAGCCATCTCCCTCCTAGTGACTGTGGGAGAAGGACAACATCAAGCCACCCTCATGGGGACTTTCTCGTTGTCAATGTGCCATCAGTGCACAATGTAATTCTGGGCAGACTTTCTCTCAGCGTAATGAGGGCAGTCGTTTCCACCTATCATCTGATGATGAAGTTTTTTACCGAGGGCGGAACATGTTACCTCTGAGGCGATCAGCGTGAGGCTCGGAGATGTTACACGATAGCAGTAAAGAAAGGGTCCATAAAGCAAGCACTCACTGTCAACGTCTTAGATCCTATAGGATCCTCGGAGGACTCATCTGTGGAAGACCTGGAGAAAGTACTGCTCAATCAGGCAGACCCGAGCAAGGCAGTTCAGCTCGGAACGTCATTAAGTTCTGAGCAACGGTCTGAAATACTGATTTTCCTACGACGACATAGGGATGTCTTTGCATGGTCGCATGGGGACATGCTCGGGATCTCCTCGGATGTCATGGTCCACAGGCTGAATGTGGACCCCGATCACAAACCCATGAAACAGAAGAGGAGATTGTTCGATGTCGAGCGGTATGAAGCCATAGCCGACGAGGTCTCTATTCTGCTCGACGCCAGCTTCATAGAGGAGGTACATATCCCGACTGGATCGTCAACGTGGTACTAGTCAAGAAAGCCAACGGGATGACGGGTCTGTGTAGATTACTCAGATCTTAATAAGGCGTATCCGAATGATAGCTTCCCATTGCCTCGGATTGATCAACTGGTGGATAGCATAGCAGGGCACGAACTACTCTCCTTCCTGGACGCTTACTCCGGGTATAACCAGATCGCTACGCATCCCCTAGATAGGCAGAAGACTACCTTCGTCACTGACAAGGGACTCTAATGTTATCGAGTCATGCCGTTTAGCCTGAAAAATGCTGGGGCCATATATCAAAGGCTGGTGAATCAGATGTTCGCCAAGCAGATTGGACACACTGTGGAAGTTTACGTCGACGACATGCTTGTGAAGAGTATCAAAGCATCCGACCACTTGACAGATCTCAGAGAAACTTTCACCATTATCCGAGAATACCAGATGAAACTGAATCCCGCGAAGTGCACCTTCGGAGTTGGCTCATGTAAATTCCTCAGGTTTCAAGTCAGTCTGAAGGGCATTGAAGTGAACCCCGACAAGATCAAAGTACTCCTCGATATGAGTTCGCCTCAGACTATCAAGGCGATACAATGCCTCACTGGATGAGTAACAGCACTTGGACGATTCATATCCAGAGCCACAGATAAGTGCCTCCTCTTCTTTCAGCAGTTGAAGGGTCATAAGAAGGCAGAATGGATGTCGGAATGTGAACAAGATTTTCAACTGCCAAAATAGTATTTGGATTCGCCACCCCTACTGTCTAAACCCGAAGAAGGCAAACCCTTGTTCTTATATCTCGCAGCCTCAGCCTCAGTGGTCAGCTCGGCACTGATTAGAGAGGTAGGAGGCAAGCAACATCCCATTTATTATGTGAGTAAGGCCATGGTGCCCGTCGAGACAAGATATCCTGCCATGAAAAAGTTAGTGCTTTGTCTTGTTATCTCAGATCGGAGGTTGCATCTGTACTTCTAGGCCCATTCCATCGTTGTCTTGACCGACTCTCCCCTCAAGCAAATCCTCCAGAGGCCCAAAGTGTTAGGTCAGTTAACCAAGTGGGCCATCGAACTCGGGGAGTTCAACATCCAGTTTTGATCAAGGACAACAATTAAGGGCCAAGCTGTGATCGACTTCATTATGGAATTCACTACCCCAAAGGAAGAAGGGATCAGTGACAAAGTCGAGATGACTCCTTTTCCTGACCAAAAGGCGATATCAGAATCGGGGTGGGTTCTATATGTTGACGGGTCGTACAATGTCAAGTGTGCCGGGGCGGGAGTCATCCTGGTTGCGCTCAATTCTACACCCATCCAGTATGTGATCAGACTTGGTTTCAAGGCCTCTAATAATGAGGTAGAATATGAGGCTCTGCTAACTAGACTTAGATTGGCGACCGTGTAGGGGTCCAGTCCTCTAAGTGCGATGTGATTCTCAGTTGGTGGTAAATCATATCTCCACCAAATACGAGGCTAAGGAGGCTAGGATAATGGCTTATTTGGTCGAGGCAAGAAAACTGATAGAAAGATTCTGGAGCTACACTATCAGTTAGATTCCCAGGATGGAGAATTTCTGAGCCAACGCCCTAACAAAGTTAGCCTCAGCCACGGAAGGGAAGATCCCGCGAGTCATTTCCATGGAATTCATAGAACATCTATTGATCAGACGGAGAAGAAAACGGTCAATCTAGTAGATGATACTCCTAGCTGAATGGATCTGATTTATAGCTACCTCACATCTGGTGATGTTCCCTCAGATAAGTTAGAAGCCAGGCGCTTGAGAGTCAGAGTAGCGTGATGTGTAGTCATGGACGGGATATTGTATAAAAAAGGGCATTCACAACCTTATCTTAGGTGTCTCCGACCCAACGAAGCGAATTATGTGATTCATGAAATTCATAAAGGCATCTATGAAAATCATTTTGGTGGTCGAGCCCTGGCTCTAAAAATACTCCGCCAAGGATATTTTTGTCCGACTATCAGGGAGGACTCAAAAAACTATGTCCAAAGGTGCGACAAATGTCAACGATATGCAGCTGTGTTGAGAAAACCTGCAGAAGAAATGACTCCTATGAGCGGCCTGTGGCCATTCGCTCAGTGGGGGATTGACGTCATCGGACCTTTACCCATAGGGAAAGGACAAGTTAAGTTCGCCATTGTCGCAGTCGACTACTTCACTAAGTGGGGCAGAGGTCGAGTCCATTACAAAGATCACAGAACAGAAGTGGTCAATTTTGTATGAAAAAACATCATCTATTGGTTTGAAATCCCACGCACCATTGTGTCTGATAACGACATGCAATTTGATAACGACAAGTTTCGAAGTATGTGCCAAGGGCTTGGTATCACGAACGCGTATTCTTTACCTTGACACCCACAATCCAATGGACAAGTGGAGGTAGTTAACAAGGTCATCAAACACCATTTCAAAATAAAGTTAGAGAAAACGAAAGGTAACTGGGCCGAGGAGCTCCCTGTCGTCCTTTGGGCTTACGGGACTACGACTCAATTATCTACTGGAGAAATCCCATTCTCACTTTCCTATGGTTCAGAGACAATGGTGCCAGTCGAGATTGGACTCCCTACAGCTTGGGTCAATAATTTCAGGAGAATCAAAACACTGAGCAGATTACAGCCAACCTGGATCTACTTGAAGAAGACAAGGACACCTCTAGACTCTGGGTCACTGCTCGACATCAACAGGTGGCAAGATTCTACAATTCTAAAGTCAAGACCAGATGGTTCCATTTAGGGGACTTAGTCCTTCGCCGAGTCTTCCAGAACAGCACAAAGCCAGGGGCTGGGGCACTTAGGCCTAACTGGGAAGGGCCTTACCGTGCGGTCCGATCGACCAAACCAGGCTCCCACCACTTAGAAGATCTCGAGGGTCGTCAGCTCCCCCACCCCTGGAATGCCAAGCACTTAAAAGTTTACTATCCTAGATGAAATGGCCTTTAAGGCCCCCAATAAATGTATGCCTTTGAGCGACCAGCCTTTAAGGCTCTTAATGAAATTCACGTTTCTTCATATCTACTCGAGCGGACTATCTACTATAAATAAGTTGCATCTCACAAGCAGGGGCCGACTCAACGGACTAATTCCTTAAAGAAGGGGTTAGTACGTTATCCCAAAAAAATTCTATAGGGCATCCTCTCATGTTCGAGGAAAAAGCCAATAGATGACCCGACTCCCTGATGGAGATGTCGGTTCGTTGCACGACTAACAAGTTTACCACACGTCGCTCTCCAATCATAGGAAGAACTGACACCCCAGGGGTCAGGTCTTAACAATTACAATACCACAAATTTCAAAGTCCTACGAGACGACAATGAAATGGGCTGACCCGTCAAGGAGTCGGCTCAGCAATGCCCCAAGATGAATCGACCAGTAGCAAATCAGTTCGGTAACAAACAATCATCATCCAAGAACCAGCTATGGATTAACATATAAAAAATCATCATCCACGCACTCTCTCTAGAGGGTCAAAAAATATCATCCACCAAACCATTCATAAAAAAGACTTAAGTTCAGAAAAGCTATAAAAAGAGAAATATTGAAAACTATTCAGTCGGAGGAGGAGGAGGAGGTTGGGATCTAGGGGCTTGATCCGGGCGAGCATCTTCAGAGGGCTTCTCTCCCGCGTCTTCGGGCGTAGAGGCTCAAGGTTGAGGTCCGGATACAAATCCTGGACCACTTCAATGTAGGCGTCGTAGCCATAATTGTAAAACTTGGTAACTTCGGTGGCCCTCTCCTCTGAGGCCTTAAAGGCATCCACTATAGCAGCCACCGCCAAGGCTAGGGAGGCCTCATCCTCAGCCTGTTGAGCCTCCTTCGCCTGGGAGATGGCTTAGCTTTGTTCTTCTGTTGCCTCATCTCTCGTCCACTCTAGCACTTCCCCCAATCGGACGTTCTCCTTGGCGAGCAAGTCTGCATGGGCTCTGGCTCGGGTTAGCTCGGCTACAGCAGCACCACATTGGGCTTCAAGATCACTCATAATCCCCTGTAGCTGGAGCTCTCGAGCCCTCCCGTCATCAAGCTGCCGACAAAGTTTCACCTGCTCCATTCGGAGGAAGGCGACCTCATTTCGCAAGGTCCCAACCTCGTCCCTGAGGGTTTTCATCTCAGCTTCTTTCTTCATAAGCTCCCTCAACCTCTCTCGAGTCAGAAGAAACCTCGAAACGGACTGAATAAAAACATGAGAATAAGTGTTTGAAAGTAGTAAAAACTGAAGGTAAGAAATGTCGATAGAAGTACTCGGTAAAGGACGAAAGATATGTCATTGACGAAAGACTCATCCAATTTGGTAAAAAGGCTGACAATTTCCTCCACCAAGGCTTGCTTGGAAGCCCAGCAAACCAAAAAAGACATGTGATAGCCCGACTGGAACCTTTCTCTGCTCGTTCCCACCTGAGCTGACCCAGCCGTATCCGCGGCCCCAGTCCCGCTACCTGCTGAGGCCTGAGCCTCAACCCTAAGATCATTCCGTCAGCCATCCGAACGACCTCCTCTTGTTCGGATGAAGATGGGACAACTATGCAGGGCTCGGGGGCTGCAGGAGGCACTTTAGTTACCTGAGGGGTTATGGCAGAGGGAAGGGTTGGAGCCGGAACAGTGATAGCAGCGACCTCAGCCGCAACAGGCGCTGTAGCCAGAGCTGCAATGACAGAAATTGAAGCTGCAGCTGGAGCTGCAACGACAGAAATTGGGGCCAAGGGGCCCTCATCGCAAGGAACCATTAGCCCCCCTTCGAACAATTGTCTTTGTTCGGAGATCGGCCCTCAACATCTTGTCGACAGTCAGGGCGGCTTTCCTCCTCTGGGACCCAGAAGCCTCGGCCATGCCTGCGCATAAAGTAATGAGTTAACAACCAAGATCAAGGGACCCAGCCTTTCAAAGTAAGGAATGAAGGAGAAACTTACTGAAGAATGTGGGGAGGGGCTTGGACTTGCAAAGTTCGGACCAATAAAGGTTAGTAGCCGTGATCAGATTCGACCAGGAGCGGAGGTCTTCCAATTGTGTCTTACCCTTGGCGACCTAATTCTTCTGGTCCGAAGTAAGGAGGGGCGAGCTTCTTGAAAAATTTAAAGAAAAAAAAGGAAAACTTCAGTCCAACCATAACTGAAAGAAGAGGGATGTAAAAGGAAATATGTGCGAAATCTGACCTGGTGTAGTAAATCGGGTGGGGACCGGAGTCGTCAAGTCCCCGAATTCTGCCACAGGCGCTTCCCATTCTCCCGAAGCCCAGAACCATTTGTTCTTCCAATTCTTGTTAGAGGACGAAAGATTCATGACCAGCCCTGACCCTTTGCTGCCACGAGTCATGAAGTAATACCACGGCTCATGGCTATTGTGCTTGACTAAGTACAAGCTTATTAATTCTTCTGGAGCCAGCTCGGGGTTTCCAACTTGGCACCAGATGATGTAAGAAGAGATCAAAACCGAGCGAGTCCCAAATAGGCTGTCAGGGCTCGGACGAAGGGGTGCATAGGAAGTCGGAGCTCACACTGCAAAGCGTAAAGGAAAATTGTGACTTCCCTATCAGAAGGAGAATCGGCGGTGTCGAGGGGCTATGCCGCCGTTATATGCACGGAGTCCGGGATCTCGAACTCCGATCGGATCCATCCCATCTGGGACTCTGCCAGCACGGAGCCTCCCGGGATGACTTCCGACGCCCGTTCACTCACGAGCATCTCAGCACCGCCCACCGCAGAGTCTCGGGGGGCTCTGGCGGCCGTCTTCTTGCATGTGCGGCGCGTTTGAGTCTCCACTTCTTTGCCCCTTCTGGGTTGAGGGAAGAGAGACACTGCTTCCAAGGAGCCTTCAGATGCCCCTTTCCTGTCATTCGAGCTTCCCAGCTGGGAATCATTATAATCTTCTCGGATCATATCCAAATCGGATGACATCTCATAGGGAAGAGAGAGAAAAATGTTAGAAGAAGGGTGGACTCACTAGAAGGTCACCGGGAATCCCTTCTGTTGTAAAACCCTTGATCGGTCGGAATTGCCTTCGCCGAAAATCGCCTCCTTAGGGAACACAAATTCAAAATGCAGAAGTGAGAAGCGTTAACGAAAATGCTAAGAATTATATAGTTTGGAAGGATCTCCGCATTAATGGTGAGGCATAATGGCTGCAGCGAAATTATCGTGAGCCGACTCCGGACCATATGTGGCTGCAATCACTGGTTTAAGTTTTACTAGACCACGTGCGTCTGACAGTGGGTAGCGAACTCCGAGTAGCGGAAATGGCACCTAGGAAAGGGAAACGTCGCTCAAACGCCTCCCAGGGCATATGTGGCGGTCAACCATAGGCCAAGCAATTATTCGAAATCTTAACCGCTGCCACGCGTCTGATAGAGGTTAACCCATCGATGAAAAACACCGAGGACGCGTCTCTTCAACATAGAAATCATAATGGCAACCGCATACATGGAAGATATGACAGAGGAAGCGGTTGATCTTCCATATATGTTTACTCTCTAAATACGAGTATAAACTCAAAGAGTAGGGGGCTTCTATTATGGGAAGATCTGAGCCCCTTCAACTCTGAGGTCCGACACCACGCTAATCTGATCGGATATATAAGAGTAAAACGAGACTGATCTGAAGGATGATTGTAACGTCCTGAAAATCGGGGTCGAGTAGCAACTCAACACCCGAGTTTCAAAACATCACTTATGCAACATAAATGCTTATGATTGAATGTTGTCTGTGTTAGTGCATTAATCATGAGTGAGATTATACCAAAATAGTAATTAATACTCCAGATTAATTTATAAAATGCAAACGGAAGACTGTCAGGGGAATATAACATATAGAAGTCAAAGATCATATTTGGTCTCCAGAGTATGAATACATCACTGAGCTACCATATACATGTCATAGTAAAAAAATTAAAATGTCAAAAGAATAGTTCTACTAGCATGGTGAACCCTGTAGCCCCGTCAATCTGAGAACTGCATATATGAGAACTCGTCCTGATCATCGTAGTAGTCAGACACAGCCTCCTGTGCCTCGCCAATACCTGCATCTAAGACAGGGTCTGGTGGGTGTCCAGAACACCGTCCTGTAACATGGGAGTGAGTAGCTAACTCAGTGGAATAATAAGGCATAAGTTAACATATTATCAATTTAGTCAAGTAGTAATGATAAAGCAGTACAATCAAACACTCCTAAATACTGTGATTAATGCAAGGATGAGATGCAATAATGATGCATGCCCTCACCAACATACTCCCTCATGCGACATCATCTTACGTTCACGGCATACTTTCGTCCCTCAGTGCTCCACATCTTCCAGGCACATGCAGTGAAATATGGACATGATTACCAAGTTGTTATTAGTCCTTTTCATACAGCAATATTGGGAAACTAAGGTACCTCCCTTGTATCATTCCCAAACAATGATCTATTCTAGGGTCATCAGTCCTAGATAATCTCATACGATGATGTGGTTCTAGGTCGCTGTAAAGGGCTGCCAGGGCTGTTACACGCACTCGTTACACCGCTCCCCTATCACCTTATCAATACAGGCCTAATTTATACTCTTTTTACTACGGAAAGGCTCGTCGCCTTTCTGAAAATTCAGAGTATGCTCGAGGTCACTACAAAGGGCTGCCAGGGCTGTTACACGCACTCATTGCACCACTCCCCCATCACCTTACCAGTGTAGGCCGACAGCTCGAATACAGTGTCTCATACCACCATATTCGGCTCACGAGTCTGGGTTGCTCACTGGTCATTATGGGGAGGCTCATGGCCCCAGCGTAGGCCGACAGCTTGACCATGGTGTCCCATACCACCATGCCCTACTCATGAGTCTTAGCGGATCAAGGTACGAAGGTTAACAGGGATATCACAGGTAAGTTCAGTACCCTAGGTTCAAGCAGTTATGACAAATACAAGGTGAACATACAACGGTCAATCGGGTTACTTGACGAGTTCGACTAGTATGAGAGCACATCGTATCGATCGACATGAAATACGTAAACACTTTGTGTGGTTTAACCACATCGTCGACCAACGTATGACTCGGGTTCGTCAAACGTGTCCTACGTGGAGAATGAATCTCAGCCACGAACTCCAAACCTATTACCGATTGCCTGGACCATAACATGGCCTCAAACTCATTTCGTTTCCACGAGTAATCATATGAAATAGTTAAAGCAGTAATGAACAGATAGTTCGATTCTTACAAGCATATGAGCATGTTGTGAAGTGCAACACAAACATGAGTTCACACACATTCATTCCATAAAGAAAGCAGACATCATAATGTAAACGTATATGGAGGAAATCATACACATAAGTAAGGTAGCCAAGATTTACATCTCAGCCCTCATACAAGCATAACTTGGTAACAACTAGCTCATTCAGTCAGTTCTACAAACACTTATACTACACATAACATCATACATATGGTGTGTTGGCTACACATGTATTAGGCCAAATCCTTTCACTAGGGAGTTGCCCCGTATACCACGCACATATACCCACAACGGATTATCATTGTATGCATGAATCCAGGTTCTATATTCATTTGGACATTTCTACAAACATTTGGGCTACACACTTAGTCAAATATAACGTATATTTACCGTGACGTGATTTTGGAAAAGTCCTTTCGCTAAGGAGTTGTTGCACATGATTAGACATATATTCATGACAAATAAACATGTTAAGCGCAAATCCAAATTTCAAACATATTCAAACATTCCAATATATGCATAGAATACACTATATTCTACATAGTTCATATGAACACGTATAATGAAACAGACGACGCATTTTGCATGTGTAATCGCATCCTTGTCAGTTATAAATCATAACCGACATTGAAAGCCTTGAAAACCATAACCAATACGTCTAAAGTCCGCACCTTATGCCGGTAAATGCATAACGAATTCAGTTTAGACACTGAGTCTTGTTAACGGTGGAATGACAACCTACGATACGAATTAAGTTAGCTATCATGCTAATTGCATCAATGGAAACCACAAAATAGCTTAGGGTTAGGTTTTTTTTAACCTAGGAATGAAGTCTGAATCTCCAGAATAGCGATTAGATCGGGATGGTTAAGTACGAATGATGGCAAGGTAGAGTAATAGGAACTTTCTCCCACAACTCTCACATATCTCTCTTTTCTCTCTTCTCTCTCCTAGGGTTTCTCTCAAATTCGTATGTGAGGAATGGGAGAGGGTTTAAGGTCCTTATATAGGCTAAAAACTCACCAAATTAGACCCAGGGCCAATGTATACTTATGTTATAACCAAATCGGCCTTATTCCGATCCAACGGAGCATTTCTGGAGGTCCTATTATTGTGTGTGGTCGGACTTAAGCTCATAGATGCTGGATCTTGATCAAGTTAAGTTTTCAGTCCAGTTGGGTTCCCAAATCGACCGTGGTGAACCAGTTTCAGTTCAACGGTTATGGAAATTCAATCAGAGCTACAAGTACTATGACATGTAAGGGCCACCTATCCTGATCCGAAGGTAAATTTGGGTCAAAATCTAATGGTCAGAACGCTTAGAAATAACACGCAAGCGACACGTCTCAGATTTCTTAAAATTATATTTAATTTCTTAAAAATCTTCATTTTCTCACACTCTTCACTCCGAACTCAAGGAAATCGTCCCAAAGCATCGTTTGGATGTGATTTTCACGGTGCTTGTCAAGTCCAACTATGCGGTCAATATCTTCTAAGTTTATCGCTATCGGACTTTTGACGTGCAGTTCAGGTCCGATACGAAGTTTCAAAGTGCTCCCGAGAGCAACTGGGTTTAGAGTTGGATTCTAGATTTCAGGGTATTATAGCGTTAATGATTCCACAAGTTTTGGGTCTTGCAGAACGTATTTAAAGCGAACAGTGCTAATTTCACAGCTAGTCTAACTTAGCGCTAGTTAACTTATGTTTAATCTCCAAGGGAATTAATCTTAAGTGATTTCTGCTCGAGGTGGTACTTGGGTCTTCGTATGAAATTTTTCGAGTCGTTACAATCTACCCCTCTAAAATAATAAATTTCATCCTCAAAATTTGTACCTTTTCGTACTCCTCGAGAAGCTGTGGGTAGTTCTTTCTGATCTTGGCTTGTCTCCCTGGTAACCTCTTCTTCAGTATGATGTGTCCATAATACCTTCACAAGGGGGATGACCTTACTACGTAATACCTGTTCCTTCCTGTCTAATATATGCGTCGGTCGAAGTATATATGTAACATCCTCACCTAACTGCACCTGCTCCCATCTAATGATATGGGAAGGATCAGGAACGTATTTCTTCAACACAGAAATATGAAGTATGTTGTGTACGCTCGCGAGAGGTGTAGGTAAAGCTAGACGGTATGCTACTGCACCCACACGATCGAGTATCTGGAATGGGCCAATGAATCGCGGTGCGAGCTTCCCCTTCTTCCTGAGCCGAAGAACTCCCTTCATAGGAGAAACTCTCAAAAATGCGTGATCTCCAACCGTGAACTCTAGCGGTCGTCGCCTAGTATCCGCATAACTCTTCTGCCTGCTCTGCGCTGTAAGAAGTTGACGCCTGATGATGTCAATCTTGTCTGAGGTCGCCTATACTAACTCAGGACCAATCAAATTCCACTCGCCAACTTCAGCCCAGCAATGCGGTGCTCGACCAGGACGCCCATACAAGGCCTCATAAGGTGTCATACCGATACTCGCCTGAAAACTGTTGTTGTACGTGAACTTCGCATATGGAAGACAATCATCCCAACTGTCCTTGAAATCCAACACACAAGCCCGCAGAATGTCCTCCAAAATCTGGTGCACCCGCTCTGTCTGCTCGTCGGTCTGTGGGTGGAATGCAGTACTAAACTTCAACTTCACACCTATCGCTTCCTGGATGCGAGTCCAAAAAATAGAAGTAAACCACGCGTCTCTGTCCGACACGATCTCAAAGGGAACTCCATGCAGACGAATAACCTCCCTGATGTAAAGTCTGGCTAACTCATATGCAGAGTTTGTAACTCTGATTGGAAGAAAGTGCGCCGACTTCGTCAAGTGGTCGACGATCACCCAGATAGAATCATGTCCCTTCCTCGTCTTCGACAGTCCCGAAATGAAATCCATAGAAATAAAGTTCCACTTTCACTCAGCTATAGGCATAGGTTGAAGGAGACCAGGAAGTCGGCAATGCTCTCCCTTCACCTGCTGGCAAGTGAGATAACGAGACACAAAGTCTGCGATGTGGGTCTTCATGCCATCCCACCAATACGTCCTCTTAATGTCATGATACATCTTCGTACTGTCCGGATGCATCGCAAGCCAAGAACTGTGCACAGCCTCGAGAATCTTTCGTCTCAAGTCAGGAACATCTGGGACGCATAGGAGGCCACGATAACGTAAGCCCCCATCCGTTCCAACTCTCCACTCGGCATCTACATCGTCACTAGCCTACTCTCGAAGCTCAGTCAGAAACTCATCGTCCCTCTGCGCTGCGATGACCCTGTCATCGATAAGAGGTCGCACCTGAACGTGTGCCATAATCTCGAATGGCTCCTCCACAGTGAGTTTTTACTCAAAGTCTCGCAAAAACTCAACCATGTCCCACTTGGCAATCATCAGTGGAGCCGCAAACTCTATTGCCTTCTTGTGGCTCAACGCTTCAGGCACAAGGTTCACCTTGCCCGGATGGTAGAAAACCTCGAATTTAAAGTCCTTCAAGGTCTCCATCCATCATCACTGCCTCATATTCAGGTCTCACTGCGTGAATATGTACTTGAGGCTCTTGTGGTCGCAAAAGAGCTCGAACTCCTCTTCGTAGAGGTAAGTCTCTAGAGCTTCAATGCGAAGATGACAGCTGCCAACTCCAGGTCGTGTGTAGGGTAATTCTCCTCGTGTTTTCTCAACTGTCTCGAGGCATATGCAATCACCCTGTCCTACTGCATAAGGACACAACCTAAACCAACGCGAGACGCGTCCGTATATATTGTATATCTAACCCCTTGCTCTGGCAATATTAGCACAGGGGCAGACGTCAGCCTGTCCTTCAGCTCCTGAAAAGCTATTTTCACCTTCTCATTTCAAGCGAACTTCAGATCCTTTAGTGTCAACTGAGACAAGGGTCTGGCTATCTTGGAGAAGTCCCGAATGAATCGTCGATAGTAGCCAACAAGTCCCAGGAAACTCCTCACCTCGGTAACCGAACCAGTCTGCTTCCAGTCCTACACCGCGGCTACCTTAGCATGTCCCAGGAACTTGACTTCTTCCTTCCAGAAGTCGCACTTCTTTTACTGTGCGAACAACTGATGCTTTCTAAGAGTATCGAGGACCGCCCTCAGGTGCTCCTCGTGATCTTCCCGACTCTTAGAGTATATCAGGATGTCATCAATAAATACGATGACGAATCGGTATAGGAAAGGCCGAAATACCCAGTTCATCAAGTCCATGAACACGGCCGGTGCGTTCGTAAGACCAAACGACATCACGAGGAACTCATAGTGCCCAAAACAGGTCCTGAAAGCCGTCTTCTGTAAGTCCTCATCCCTGACGCATAACTGATGATACCCTGACTGTAGATCAATCTTCAAAAAATACTTCGCCACCTTCAACTGATAAAAAAATCATCTATCCTGAGCAAAGGATACTTGTTCTTCACCGTCACTTGGTTCAGTCTGCGGTAATCAATACACAACCGCAGTGACCCATCTTTCTTCGTCACGAACAACACAGGTGCTCCCCAAGGAGATACACTCGGTTGTATGAAGCCAGCCTCTAACAAATCATCGATCTGTTTCCTCAACTCCTCCATCTCACATGAGGCCATGCGATACCTCGACAGTGAGATGGGCATCGAACCGGGTACTAGGTTGATAGTAAAATCGATCTCGCGCTGAGGAGGCAACCCAAGTATCTTTCTGAACACATCCTCATAATCACGGACTACTGGCGTGCTTTCAAGTGTCGGGACGTCAACATTGCTTAATAAGGAAGCATAACAAAGTACTCGAGAGGGGTGACTGACCTGCACCAGAAATGTAAAGGACGTGCCCTCCGGCTCGTAAATTGTCACTAAACGGGTCTCGCAATCAATCTCAGCCCTCCCTGCAGTTAGTCAATCCATGCCAAGGATGACGTTGAAATGATTGAAAGTGGAGAGGACGATAAGGTCAATGACCATCGTCCTGTTCCCTAGATCTAGCAAACAACCCTCACACATCGTGGTGACATCAGTAAAAGGGCCGTGTGCTGAAATAACTCGCACCCCAACCATCCAAGTAGTCTGTAGCCTAAGGCGCTTGACTACTGAACAAGATATCACTGAGACAGTGGATCCCGTATCCACCAACAGAAATATAGGAGTACCTCCAATGTGGGTTGTGACCTCAAAGGCCAAGGGTGGTGCGATCTCTGTCCCGGATGCCTCAGCTGTCAGTGCATGTACCCGAGCCTGTTGTGGACAGTTTGGCTATGGTACCATAGGCCGTTGAGGCGGCCGAAAGTGAGGTGCAGGTGGTCTGAAGGACGGATGTGCAGGTGCTGTTCGTAGAGGTGGAGTCGATAAAGCCTGAGGGCGAAGACGATCAATCCTCTGCAGTGGTGAAAATCCACTATCTCTCATCCGCGTGAAGCAGCTCTCCACAACATGACCTGGCCTCCCACAATAAGCACAGGTCACGTCTGGATGCCTCATCGGAACTACTGGCACCGCAATCCTAGGAGGAGAGTCAATACGAGGCCTCTTGCCGAGGAATAGCCTGCTCTGGGTATCTGGTCGTGGCCTAACAACCATAGGGCCACGAGAGTGTGTCAGTCGATCTACATCCTGGTCTGCCCGCATAGACATATGTATCCGCTCGGCATAGGAGGGTATGCTGACACAACACATCTTCGACCGAATGTCAGGTCGTAAGCCCTTAGAAAAACGTCGTATCCACATCTGCTCGTCAGCAAGTATCGTAGGGACGCATCTGCCCAACTCAGTAAATCGATGCTCGTACTCGGTAACTGTCATGCCTCCCTGCCTAAGGCGCAAGAACTCATTCTCCCTCTTATGTCGGTAGGTCTGAGGGTAGTACTTCTTGTGGAAATTGTAACGCCCGTGAAAAAATCCATACTTGGGCTCGAGTACTAACTCGACCCGAAATTGCGTAGAATTCATTCCTTTGGAAAATTTGACTAGGTTAGCTAGTGCAACGTTAGAATAGCTGGGAAATGGTCCCTGATCACTTTAAATACGTTCTACAAGGCCCGAAGCGAGTGGAACTAAGGGTGCTATAATGCTCTAAAGCCTCGGATCAAACTCTAAGCCGGTTTGTTCTCTGGACCACTTTGAATCTTTGTATTGGATCTAGACCACACGTTGAAAGTCCGATACCTCCTATCTTAGACCGTTAGGACCGTCTAGCTGGGCTTGACACTCATTCCAAAAATCAAGTCAAACCGATGATCACAGGCTATTTCATTGAGCCCGGACCGAAGAGAGTGTGAATAGGGACATAGTTGGAATTTCAAATTCAAATCTGGCACACAAATTTGACGCATCAGTATTAAGCATTCTGACCGTCAGAATACAGCCAAATTACACCCTTGGATCAGGAAAAATATCTATTATATATCACGAGACTTATAGGCCTGATCTTGGTGCGGTGACCGTTAAACTGAAACTGGGCCGCCACGTGCGATCTGGGAACCCAACCGGTCTGAAAACTGGATGTATGCTAGATCTAGTATGCATGAGCTTAAGTCCGACCGCATTTGGCCTGAGGACCTCCAGAAATGCCCTTTTGGACCGAAACGGCCCCGATTTGGTTAGGCACCAAGTAAACATTGTTCCCAAGCCTATTTTGGGAATGTTTTAGGCTATAAAAGGGGTTGAAACCCCCACTCCTCTCTCCCATCCGAATTTGAGAGAAGCCCTAGCTTGGGAGAGAGAAAAAGAGTGAGAGATTGTGAGAGAGTGGGAGAGTTCTTCCCGCCACTTGTGCTACGTGTTGCACATGCTTAAGCAACGCTCCTCTACCGCTTTCCCGGCGATTCCACCGCAATCCTAGGTAAGTAAAAACCCTAAATAGATGTTGATTTGAGTTTTCCTTGTTTCCATAGCGATGTAGCTTATGGATCTTATGTATTAGGCTCCTTACTCGCCGTAGACGAAGCATATACACTCCGCTTCAATTCCCGAGTCTACAAGACACTAGGTGAGGATTTTAGACGCTTTGATTGACGGTTCCCAACGCTTTCAATGTCGTTTAATAGTAGATTCTTGACGGCATCGCCGTTTGACATGTACAAAATGCTCTCCGTTTCCCGTTTCGTAAGCTAACGAAGAATATGAGATTTAGGGCATTTTAGTCATTTGTAGGAAGTACTGTTTACATTCATATTTTGCTGATGTGATTGACATGGTTTGTTGTCGCATTAGGAAGCTAGGAATGCGTGCATAATTAGTTTGGCGAAGAGATTCGCCTAGTTGCACACTTTGGGTCGACATACTATATGTAGACTTAAGTGTGTAGTGTATGTGTTTGTATAAATGCTTGTATTAGTATGTATTGTATTAAATGATGTTATTTGATAGTTTGTGATTGATTTTTCAATTATTATGCTGACCTAAATGATTTTCTACATGTTGACAAAATGCATGATTTCATTACATGCATGGAATATATGTGCTTGAGGATTTGCTTAAGTTGAATATGCATGGGAAGTATGCCTTGAAGATTTGCTTAAGTTGAATGCTATAACATGTGCTAACATGCTCACATGATGTATTTCAATTCCAATACCTTCTTATAGTGTTAATGTAATTCCATAGATGTGTGGGACTTGACTTAGTCCAGGCAGTCGGTAACCGAGCGAATTCGTGGCTGACTGGTCATAGCCACGAACGACGCGTCGATGAATGTGATTCGTGTTGAGAGTTGGCTGCAGTGGTTAGGCCACGCGAAGTGTTTTACGCACTTCATGTCGTTCAATTCGAGATGCGATCGCGCTAGTCGAGCCCGTCAAGTAACCCGACTGGCCGATGTTTGTTCACCTTGTATGAATCATAACTGCTTGAACCTAGGGTACTGAACTTACCATTGTAAACCCTATTAACCGTGGTACCTTGATCCACGAAGACTCATGAGCCGGGCATGGTGGTATGGGACACCGTGGTCGAGCTGTCGGCCTACGCTGGGGCCACAAACCTCCCCGTAGTGACCAATGAGCACCTTGACTCGTGAGCAGATTATGGTGGTATGGGACACTATATTCTAGCTGTCGGCCTACACTGATCAGGCGACGAGCCCTTTGTAGTGACCGCGAGCGTATTCTGAGTTCACGGGAGGCGACGACCCTTCCGTGCAGTAGAGTACAGTAGGCCTGTATTGATAAGGTGATGGGGGAGCGGTGCAACGAGTGCGAGCAACAGCCCTGGCAGCCCTTGCAGTGACCTACGAAATGTACATCGTATGAGATTACTAGGAGTGACGACCCTAGACAGGATCCGTGTTGGGATTGATACAAGGGAGGTACCTTAGTTTCCCAATCCTGCTGTTTGAATGGACTAATAACAACTTGGTAATCATATCACCATAGCATTGCATTTGCCTGGAAGATGTGGAGCACTCTAGGGAGTGTGGCATGCCGCGGTCGTAAGATGTTGCCGTATGAGGGTGATCGTCGGTGAGGGCATACATCACGTCATATCATCTTGCATTAACAACAGTATTAGGACTTGTCTGATTTACTGCTTTACTATTATCGCGTGATTGAATTGTGAACATGCTAATCTTTGCTCTATGATTCCACTGAGTTGATCACTCATTCCCACGTTACGGGATGGTGTTTGCAACACCCACCAGACCCTGTTGTAGTTGCAGGTGACGACGAGATCCAGGAGGTGGAGCCGGAGATTGACGAGGACCAGGATGAGTTCTCGTATATGCAGTATCACGACGGCTTCCCGTAGGTGACCTGGATCGAGGGGGACTTCAGTGGGACTATTTTGAACTTATTCTTTTGTTTATTTACATGTATATGAGACTCAGAGATGTAGTCATACTTTGGAGACAGTTGAGATTACTTTGTTTTTCCATACAGTGATATATATATTGTTTAGTCTTCCGCTTGCTTTTATCACTGGATCTGAAGTATGAATTGCAGTTTTGGTATACTTTTACTCATGTGAATGCTTTAAATCAGACAACATCGAATCATAACCATTTTTGTTGCATAAGTGACGGTCTGGAACTCGGGAGTTGAGTTTATACACGACCCCCGATTTTCAGGGTGTTACAGAAATAAAATTCGAAAGCTGCCCAAGTCCACATGTAACCAACCGCGACCGTCTGTTGGACACTATACCACCACATACTGGCCTCCTTCTCAAACATAAAGGTGGACAACTCAACCTGCTCTGGCTCGGTACAATGCAGCATCCGTAGCATCTTGGAGATGCGGTCTAGGTAATATTCAGCCTCCTCAGATCTGTGAGAACCCGTAAAAGTAGGAGGCCTCAAGCACTGGAATCGCTCGAGAAGGCCACTAGTACCCAAATTCCCTGTAGGGTATGCAGCAGGTGTAGGCGGAGGCACATCCTCAGCCTGAGCAGAGGCTCTGCAGTCTCAACAGGAGGTATAGATGGTGAAGGTGGAGTCGCACTCCCACCCTGAGATAAGGCCCCTGCAACAGTAGTCAAGAGCTGTTGGTGCTGCCGCTGCATCAACATCATCATCTGTTCAAACCTATCGGTGGGTGGGGTAGGCTGAGGCACGTATTGCGTCGAGGAAGACGCACGGTTCTGCTCGTGAACCGGTGGTGTATACGGTGGTAGTCCAGCTGTAGGACCAGTAGATGGCTGAGACGCAGGTATAGTCTCACGATCTGGGCCCAAACCAGGGTCCATATAGCTATCACTCCGGGGAAGTGCCTGATCCATCAAATCACACAACGCTAGGCGTGCCGTGCTCCGTGTGAATTTAGGTGGAATTCCCTACACAACATAGGGTGCAACCTAGTTCAGATTTCATATAATCACACTCCATTCATGCAGCATTCACACACAGATTTAAGGCAACTTCATGCATTTCATTACCAAAATTGTCATAATACATGAGACATAGGCTTTACATGGATCACGACAGAAGATGCATGTGAGCTAATACAACTAAGCTCCAAACACTGAGCTATAACATTAAAACAACTACTAAACTAGGAAGCCTATAGAGGTTACACACAAAACTATCAACTACAAATGAACGACAAACAACTACAGGGCAACAACATGGATGACTAAGCATCCGAATCTGGTAACGGAGAAGGGGCACCCTTATCCTTCAGGCAGCACAGGATAGTCTTCAGTGAGCGGGTTACTTTCTTGAACTTATGTCTCATGAGGGCCCACAGATCTATTATATCCTGTCGAAGAGAGGCCTGACCCTCCTCGAGTCGAGCTATGCGGGCATTACTAGCCGCCTGACCCGCGTCCTGCTTCGGTGCCGTAGAAGGAGGACTCTCATCAGTATCCTGAGCCTCCTCTTCTTCTTTCCGTTCCTCCTCTATCTCTTCCCTGCCCCCTGGACGTCAAATGCATGTGGGTCCCACCCTCGGTCCCCCTGGAAGGGTCCCGTTTGGCCCCCGACTCTGTTTTGAGTCGTTCCGGGCCCTCTCGGGTGTTTTCTGATGCATAGCCACATCTACACATTGAGGGTTGGGATGGAGTGATTTACTGTCTAAACCCGTTGATAGACGGTCCAGGAAAAGTCTGGGGTCGCCTCGAGGGATCACGGAGGTACTCGATCTCCGCAATCAATTTCGATGAACTTCGCCAATTGGCGAAACTGAGAATCCTACTTTTGTTTCTAGATTTTCCTCACACCCACCTAAGTCGAGTGGCGTCAGCGTATGACGTGTGACCATAACCTAGGTCCAGTTTAATCCAAATCATGCTCTGATACCAACTTGTAACGCCCTGAAAATCGAGGGTCGAGTAGCAACTCAACACCCGAGTTTCAAAACATCACTTATGCAACATAAATGCTTATGGTTGAATGTTGTCTGTGTTAGTGCATTAATCATGAATGAGATTATACCAAAACAGTAACTCATACTCCAAATTAATTTATAAAACGCAAGCGGAAGACTGTCAGGGAAATATAACATATAGAAGTCAAAGATCATGTTCGGTCTCTAGAGTATGAATACATCACTGAGCTACCATATACATGTCATAGTACAAAAATTAAAATGTCAAAAGAGTAGTTCCACTATCATGGTGAACCCTGTAGCCCCATCAATCTAAATGGCCTAGGCAAAACCATCAGAGAACTGCATATATGAGAACTCGTCTTAATCATCGTAGTAGTTAGGCACAGCCTCCTGCGCCTCGCCAATACCTGCATCTAAGAAAGGGTCTGGTGGGTGTCCAGAACACAGTCCCATAACGTGAGAGTGAGTAGCTAACTCAGTGGAATAATAAGGCATAGGTTAACATGTTATCAATTCAGTCAAGCAGTAATGATAAAGCAGTACGATCAAACACTCCTAAATACTATGATTAATGCAAGGATGAGATGCAATAATGATGCATGCCCTCGCCAACATACTCCCTCATGCGACACCATCTTATGTTTGTGGCATGTTTCGTCCCTCAGTGCTCCACATCTTCCAGGCACATGCAGTGCAATATGGACATGATTACCAAGTTGTTATTAGTCTTTTTCATACAGCAATATTAAGAAACTAAGGTACCTCCCTTGTATCATTCCCAAACAATGATCCATTCTAGGGTCATCAGTCATAAATAATCTCATACGATGATGCGGTTCTAGGTCGCTGTAAAGGGTTGCCAGGGCTGTTACACGCACTCGTTGCACCGCTCCCCCATCACCTTATCAATACAGGCCTAATTTATACTTTGTTCACTACGGGAAGGCTCGTCGCCTCTCTGCATATTCAGAGTATGCTCGAGGTCACTACAAAGGGCTGCCAGGGTTGTTACACGCACTCGTTACACCACTCCCCCATCACCTTATCAGTGTAGGTCGATAACTCGAATACAGTGTCCCATACCACCATATTCGGCTCACGAGTCTATGTTGCTCACTGGTCACTACGGGGAGGCTCGTGGCCCCTGCGTAGGCCGACAGCTCGACTACGGTGTCCCATACCATTATGCCCGACTCATGAGTTTTAGCGGATCAAGGTACCAAGGTTAACGGGGATATCATTGGCAAGTTCAGTACCCTAGGTTCAAGCAGTTATGACGAATACAAGGTGAACATACAACGATCAATCGGGTTACTTGATGAGCTCGACTAGTACGAGTGCACATCGTATCGATCGACATGAAATGCGTAAGTACTTCGTGTGGTCTAACCACTGCCGTCGACCAACGTACGACTTGGGTTCGTCAAACGTGTCCTACGTGGTGAATGAATCTTAGCCACGAACTCCAAACCTGTTATCAATTGCCTGGACCATAACATGGCCCCAAACTCATTCCGTTTCCATGAGTAATCATATGAAATAGTTAAAGTAGTAATGAACAGATAGTTCAATTCTTACAAGCATATGAGCATGTTGTGAAGTGCAACACAAACATGAATTCACACACATTCATTCCATAAAGAAAGCAGACATCATAATGTAAATGTACATGGAGGAAATCATACACATAAGTAAGGTAGCCAAGATTTACATCTCAGCCCTCATACAAGCATAACTTGGTAACAACTAGCTCATTCAGTCAGTTCTACAAACACTTATACTACACATAACATCATACATATGGTGTGTTGGCTACACATGTATTAGGCCAAATCCTTTCACTAGGGAGTTGCCCCGTATACCACGCACATATACCCACAACGGATTATCATGGCATACATGAATCTGGGTTCCATATTCATTTGGCATTTCTACAAACATTTGGGCTACACACTTAGTCACATATAACGTATATTTGCCGTGACGTGATTTTGGGCAAGTCCTTTCGCTAAGGAGTTGTCGCACATGTATTAGACATATATTTACAACAAATAAACATGTTAAGTGCAAATCCAAATTCCAAACATATTCAAACATTCCAACATATGCATATAATACACTATATTCTACATAGTTCATGTGAACACGTATAACGAAACAGACGACGCATTTTGCATGTTTAATCGCACCCTTGTCAGTTATAAATCATTAACTGACATTGAAAGTCTTGAAAATCATAACCTATACATCTAAAGTCCGCACCTTACGCCGGTAAACGCATAACGAATTTAGTTTAGACACTGAGTCTTGTCAATGGTGGAATGACAACCTACAATACGAATTAAGTTAGCCATCATGCTACTTGCATCGATGGAAACCCCAAAACAGGTTAGGGTTAGATTTTTTTACTTAGGAATGAAGTCAGAATCGCCGGAATAGCGATTAGATCGGGATGGTTAAGTACGTATGGTGGCAAGGTAGAGTAATAGGAACTTTCTCCCACAACTCTCACACTATCTCTCTTTTCTCTCTTCTCTCTCCTAGGGTTTCTCTCAAATTCGTATGTGAGGAATGAGAGAGGGTTTAAGGTCCTTATATAGGCTAAAAACTCACCAAATTAGACCCAGGGCCAAGGTATACTTATGTTATAACCAAATCGGCCTTACTCCGATCCAACGGAGCATTTCTGGAGGTCCTGTTACTGTGTGCGGTCGGACTTAAGCTCGTAGATGTTGGATCTTAATCAAGTTAAGTTTTCAGTCCGGTCGAGTTCCCAGATCGACCGTGGCGGACCAGTTTCAGTTCAACAGTTATGGGAATTCAATCAGAGCTACAAGTACTATGACATAGAAGGGCCACCTATCCTGATCCGAGGGTAAATTTGGGTCAAAATCCAACGGTCAGAATGCTTAGAAATAACGCGCAAGCGACGCGTCTCAGATTTCTTAAAATTATATTTAATTTCTTAAAAATCTTTATTTTCTCACACTCTTCACTTCGGACTCAAGGAAATCGTCCTAGAGCATCGTTTGGACGTGATTTTCGCGGTGCTTGTCAAGTTCAACTACGCGGTCAATATCTTTTAAGTTTATCGCTATCAGACTTTCGACGTGCGGTCCAGGTCCGATATGAAGTTTCAGAGTGCTCCCGAGAGCAACTGGGTTTTGAGTTGGATTCTAGATTTCAGGGTATTATAGCGTTAACGATTCCACAAGTTTTGGGTCTTGCAGAACGTATTTAAAGCGAACAGTGCTAATTTCACAGCTAGTCTAACTTAGCGCTAGTTAACTTATGTTTAATCTCTAAGGGAATTAATCCTAAGTGATTTATACTCGAGGTGGTACTCGGGTCTTGGTACGAAATTTTTCGAGTCGTTACAATGATGCTCGGGTCAGTCTCAGCGGAGCTTTAACACTAAGGTTGTCAATTCAAAATAATCTAAGACTGAGGCAGTCAGTACGAAGATCATACCAGAATCTACTTGTGATCTCTTAGACTGCTCTACGATTTCCAAACCAAAGACGAGTCGTTCAACCATTCACATCCGTGTTATCTATTATGAGGGAACTCAACTCGACAGGTCAAGTCTGCCGCCCACCTCAGAATCCGAAGGGAAGATCTCTGGAACACCCTACGGATATGTAAGGCTGAGCCCGCCATAAGGCCAGGCCAGAGCTCGGCTCGGATTCAGCCGAGTTTGCCATAGGGCCGGGCCGGAGCTCGGCTTGGACTCAGGAAGCGATCCTCGCCTAGCAACCTGACAGTGAGAGCTCGTGCACACGCTAGCTTATGGCCGAGACTTGGGGTCAAGGTCTCTTTAGCCAGAAGTTCCGAGCGAGGCCGAGGTGGGACGTGGACGCTTCATGTACTAAACTAAGAAACTACCTTAAGCAGACACGACCGATTGTTTTGCCCGCAAATACGCACAATACGCTATACAATTCCCGGATTACGGATAATATCTCTACGATCAAAGTATTCCACTAATTGAGTGAATTGTGCCGAGATTAACGGACCCAGACTTTCCGATAGTCATGTATAAATACAATGAGACTCTATCGCTACACGTACGCAAGATCTCACACCCTCTCTCTACAATCAACTTAGACCCAGATTTCCTTGACCTGACTTGGGCATTGAAGGGTCCCCGACTTAACTTGGGTCTCCTTTGCTTACTCGCTGTGTAGGACCACAATTCTCTAGAGTTTCACCATACCTAGTGGAGAGAAGTCGAGATTTTGACATCAACATATTCCACATGCAGAATGTGTTATTATTAATTTATTCAGTTAGAAACAACAAATGCTTTCGATAGACAATCCGGACGGATGATTGGCCATAACATGGATGACCCTACCAATGCTGCGACTTCCTCTCTCCTCCACCTTACACGTGGCATATCAAGTGGAACTAATTTCCGAGTGGACCATCATGTAGGCAGGCTTAGGCGATTCCATTCCATGCCTACCATCAAATGGTCTGGATTTCATATAGGTTTGGATTGGGTATCAATGATCGATCCATCCAACCCATCCACTGTGGTCTACTCATCGCCGCATAACTTTTAAAAGATGGCGGAGAAAACAATGAAAAAAAGACATCCGTATGCTTTGATAGGTCTCTCTCTCTCTCTCTCGGAATTGACTCCCATCTTTAGACAAGAAATCTCTCTCTCGGAATTGACTCCCATCTTTAGACATTTCTTGCCTTTTTTAAAATTTTTTAATAAAGAGGGTGAAACACGTTTCATACGCCGTTTATTTCTATATTTCATCCCAGATATTCTCTCCCTGTTAGTTCACCGCCTCCTTTTGATTTCTTTTAAGTTGTGGTGTCTCAACCTCTATTACTTGTGGCATACATGTACCTTTGATCCAAACCGTCTAAATCGTAGGGCACTTTTGAAATGAAGCATACTCAGAAAATAATCATCAGATGGACGCTTCAACATAAATATGGTTGACGCTCTAATATTAAGTAGCAAAATCAGATAGTTAATACTATTTAACTAGTGTGAATTTTGTGCTTTATCCATCTACAGTGGTCGACATCTTGGACAGTACAGATTGCAATGCTGGTTGTCCCACATGTCTAATAGATGCGACTACACAGAAGAAAACACCGGGGTGGAAGTTCGCGGGATGCCTATGCGTTGCAACTGAACAGACAATGAAATGGTAATAACGACAATTGATATTTTTTATATATATATATATATATATATATATATATATATATATATATATATATATATATAAAATATGAAAACGAACAAAGATGAGTGTATACATGCACTTATAATTAGAGTTCAACTTGAGGAACTAGGATTTACCAAAAAATGGCTTGGGAAATGAAAAAAAACATTATTGAGTGGCGCATTTATCAAAATCAAGTTTGTTTTTTTTTTCATTTTTGCGATGATGCTCGTTTACCAGATGCATTGTATAAGTAAAGAATATCCATTTTCACGTTCAATTCTTTGTAATTAATATATTGTCTACGTTGACCCATTGAAACAGTGTCTGCCTAGTGAATATATAACCGTTCCGGTGGTTCAGGTTCCAGATTGATACTCATTTTCAAATTGATGAGGAACATGGTACACATATTAGGGATGTGTGGCTGCCCAAGAAAAGCTGTGTGATCTTGCTGTTCAAGTTTGGTTACATTTTATTATCTTTATATGATAAATTGTTTATTTCTTGTATCATTGAGACATTAGTTTCTATAAGCCGTATGGGCAGCCGCTTGTATATCTAGAATGTGTATACAAATTTTTCTTTATATTTGATTTGTTTCAATTTCACAGAACTGCTAACTCTGATATATATATATATATATATATATATATATATATATATATATATATATATATATATATATATATATATATATATATATGTGTGTGTGTGTGTGTGTGTGTGTATGTGTGTGTGTGTGTGTGTGAAATTGGGCTATCTTTAAAGGTTAACACTTGAGTTTTCGAAAAATGAGTACTAAACTCGAGTTACGAAAACCAGAGCATTACACTGAGCTTCCAACCAGAGCCAATTAGATTAAACTGTAAGTTGGCCTTCATTGTACTATCGATAAGGAACGACCGAGACAGTCAGTTTTATAACCAACAGGAATACCCCGACTGACAGAATTATTACCCTTTCGAGAGTCAATACCCGACTAGTGTGACTAACTCAGGGGTAGTAATTATCTTATTACCACATAGCTAAATTGATTGGAAGGAAACCTCTAAACGTCTCGGTCAGTCATAATGGAACCTAGAGGGCTGAGTACCCAAGGGGCAATCCCAAGCAATATCAACCACCTATCAGGGACAACAATGGACAAAAGCGCTCGGAAGACCACTAACAACAGTGCCTCCATTCTACCAAGGACACCACAAGATTGAGATGCTCAGGTAACGCCCCGTGTTTTCAGGACCCGAGTATACGACAGTGTTAACTTATATAGAGCCAAATCCCATACATATAAATTTTTTTTTCATCTGAGTAAGCAGATGAGCGTAGAATGGACAAATCAACTGAAAGAGAAATTTGCATTTATTTTTAGAATGTTCAAGAGGTCGCCCATAATGATTTATACAAACCAATGTCCTAATACTTACAATTACAAGTGAAATAATGTTACATGTAAACAAAACAAGTTAAATAAATCTGGGACTATAAAACTACGTAGCAACTCTGTGCCATACGATCATGCATCTTCAACAGTGGTACTCTGCTCTTCATCAGACCAAACCTAAAAAATCACTTAAGCTACCTATGTTACCTGTACGGTTATATATTTGATGGATGAGTGGTCAACTCAGTGTGAATTTCTCTCAAGATTACACACCACCGCACTAGGTAAGCATAGTTATGAAAACATACAAGGCATACAAATAATAAGTGAATGCGATCTTATTAAATGCATGGATGTATGAGTGCACATCAACTGTGGATGCTCATCCAGTCGGCTTTTGGGCAAAACTCATGAAATGTGGCCAGTCACTAGCGAAAGTACATAGTACATGTGTAGTGCCAAACTCACCAAAAGTGGGTCGATAGTCGATGGTCAGGGAGCTAGCGAAATGATACCTCAACTAAATCCTATTAGGTATATGCTACAACATCCAGAATTAGCTACCTGTCATCACCCGAATGATAAGAATGCATGATTAGCCCAAATGTTATTAATCCGTTTACAACCAGTAGGTTTAATAAGCTCAAAGGTTACTACGGGGAGCTCAGAGCCCAGCATAGGCCGACTGCTCAGGCATAATATCTCATTTTACCATCCCTGGCTGATGAGGCTACCACCTTAGGATGTTTAATGGAACCCAATCGACTAGTGGTCAATCATATTCAGTGTATGGGGCTTATCATCGCATGGTTGCACAAAAGGAAACATCGAACCCATATAGGAAAAATACCAAACAAAGCCACGTAGGACCAATATCAAAACAAACCACTTATGGCAAATATCAAAATAAGCCACATAGGGTGAGTACCAAAACCATGTGATAAAAGACCATTCTTGAAAACTACTTAGACACAACAACCCTGGATGGTAAGCCCACATTAATAATCCCTCTAGACCACCACTTAATAGCCACTAGATCGAAGGTCTATTGCAATCGCTGTCAATCAAGTTACATCCCAAGTGTGGGTGTACATTTATGAGTGAGGGTTTCCCACTAATATACCACTTTAAATCCCATAAGCAACCCACAAGTAATCCAATAGCATAAATTAAATATACAGGATAAACATTAAGCATGTGATGTAACAACTCAATCCCAACAATTAACACATATAGTTATACAATGGAGATATCAATCATAAATTAAAATAAAAACTATAACTTAAGCTAATAGGAAAATGAAAAGCTCAAGGGGAAGAATCATCACCTTATGTTTGCATCGCCTACCGGCATTGCTAGGAAGCACGTGTGCCCTTAGAATCAAACCCTACCACAAATCATGAGCTTGTACAATTAGATCTAAGTTTTACACACTACTTAGGCTTGAGATTATAACTTAGGGTTTGAATCACTTATTTTAGGGTTTTGGTGTGGGATTAGGTTCCCATCCTAGAGTTTAGTTCTAGGCTTATATTTTTAGGATTTGAGCTCCAGTTGGTGTGTCATTAATTATAATATAAACTTAATAATTTCAAGACAACTATTAGTGTTAGTGTTATAATTTATATTATCTAACACACTAATACTAATCATTATGATGATAATTGGCATTATAGCCCACTATTTATAATAATATTCAAGAGTGACAAAACAAAGCACCAGTGTCTAATAATGATATTATTTTATTTTATTTTTATCTAACATAACTAATATTAGTATAGATAATTTGCTAGTGGCTATTCTTAGCTAATATTCATAGTAGAAATATTAATTAGTCAATACTAATAATGATGATTCACAAGTTCATATTTAAATATACCCACATTATCTAATATCCTTATAATGACTACTAATCCATTAAATAATACAAGTAATAATGATAATAATTTAATATAATAAGGACTAATACTAGTAACCATATTAACAAGAGGTATACTAATCCCATGATAATATTTAAGGATAGTAGATAAAATGTAAGTATCTAATAATTATAGTTTTGTTTATTATATCTAATATTAATATATGTAACATGCTAATGGCTCTTCATGATTAATATTCATGATAGTTAGGGTCTTAACTATGTTATCTAATGGACTTCAACCTACAACCTATCCTATAGTTAGGGATTTGAGAAAGACAAATTTCATAGTTACAATCTCTAATTCAGTAATCAAATTTAAATTACACTTAAGAGGGTAGAGAGTTTATACCTTAGCAGTAGTTGAGTATGGCCCAACACCTATTCGAGCGAGTTAACTCGGTCCTGAGTCAACCCCTCAACTCGGTCGAGTCGAGCTAGTGCGGCTATTGTAACGGCCTGAAAATCGGGGGTCGAGCAGGAGTCCAACTCTCGAGTTCTAACACATCACTTATGCAACATAGATAATGATGATTAAAATATTGTCCATGTTAGTGCATTAAACATGAGTGAGATTATACCAAATCAGCATATCATACTCCGGAGACAGTTAATTTACGCAAGTGGAAGACTGTGATAAGTATATATAGCATATAAGTGATTGTAAGTCCCCAAAGTATGAATGTCACCAGGTTAAATAATTACATGTATAATACCAAAATTCACAAAATGATAAAGTGTAATGTCATCTAGTCCATATCCCTGTAGCCTCGGTGGTACAACTCCAGGTTTATGTAGACCCGCTAGAGAGTTGCAGATAGGAGAACTCCTCATCATCATAGAAGGTAGGCTCCGTCTCGTATGCCTCGCCATCATCTGAAACTATAACAGAGTCTGATTAGATTTTTAAAACACCATCTCAGAGTGAGAGTGAGTGATCAACTCAGTGGAGCTATAAGGCAAAGGTTAACATGTTATCAATTTAATCAAGCAGTAATGATAAAGCAGTAGAACAATCATGCCCTAAGTACTCTTGTTAATGCAAGGATGGAATGCAATAATGACATATGCCCTCATCTGCACTCCCTCTGCGACATCATCTCGGGGTCGCGCATACAACACTCCCGCTGTACTCAACACCAACGCCAAAGGCACATGCAATGCGGTGCATGTGCGTGGTTAGCCAAGTTCTTAATTAGACTTATTCATACAATAGGTTTGGGAAGCTAAGGTACCTCTCTTTATATCATCGATCCATCTATGGTAGTCAATCCTAGTTAATTACATACAATAGGTAGTTCCAGGTCGCTACGGAGAGGCTTGTCACCTCAGCGCAGGCCTAGTTTATACTCGAGGTCACTACGGAAAGGCTTCTCACCTTAGTGTAGTCCTAGTGTATACTCGAGGTCATTATGAGAGGTTCGTCACCTGATTATAGGCCGACAGCTTGAATACAGTGTCTCATACCACCGTATTCGGCTCATGAGTTTGGTTTTCTTAATGTATACTATGGGAAGGCTCGTCACCACAACGTAGGTCGACAGCTTGATCACGGTGTCCCATACCACCATGTCCAGCTCATGAGTCTTGGCGGATCCAGGTACCAAGGCTAACCGGGCTTTTCACTAATAAGTGGTACCTTAGATTCAAGCAGTAATGTCCATACATGATGAACATACAATGGGCCAATCGGGTTACTTGACAAGCTCAACTAGTACGAGTACACGTTGAATTAATCGACATGGAGTGCGTAAGCATTCTGCGTGGTCTAACCATTGTCGACAAACAACGTATGACTCGAATTCATCGAACGTGTCTAGTGTGGCGAAATGACCTCGACCACTAATTTGAGAATCATTACCGATTGCTTGGACTGTGTAGTAGTCCCAATCATATTCAAACAAAATATGCATTCATCTGTGATAGTTAAATAACATGTAACAACAAATCAAATATAAATTTTATTTGAGTATTTTAACAAACACATAGCACACATATTGTCATACATGCCTAAGGCATTTCATCCCTTAGGCATGCAGTAGTAAGATAGGTTACGTGAAGGAAACTGTAACTATAGATAAGGTAATTGAAATTCCCATCTCAACACCCTCGTTAAATACGTTTCAACAAGCATTTACTCATTCAGGAATTTTATCAAACACTTAGACTACACATAATAACATACATGTAATAAAGTAGTTATAACATATACTATAACAAATCCTTTTATAAGGGATTTGCCACACATGCAACAATCATATATTCTCAATCAATAGTCATGACAAGAATAAATTATAATTTCACATTCATTCAAACATTTTAACAAACACATGTTATGCATTTTAATATACAACTTAGTTTACACATACATGTTATATCGAAAACATTATAACTAAGATCATATGAAAGCAATTAAGTCAAACATAAATCATTACCGATATTGAAAGCCTTGAAAACCATAACTTAAATATTTATAGTCCGCACCTTCCACTGGTAGACTCATATCGAGCTCAGTTTGAACAATACGTCTTTATCTACAGCACAACGGCTACTTATAGCATGACATAGGTTAGCTATTTCACCATTTACTCTATTTGGATCCCAAAAATAGATTAGGGTTAGGATTTCTTGCCCAAGAACGGAGTCAAAATCGCTGGTGTAGCGATACGGGTAGGATGATTTGGCACGTGGAGCAGTAGGATTGAATCCCAGCAAGTATCTCTCACTCTCTCTCTCTTCTCCTCACACTTTCCTTCTCTTTTTCTCTCTTCTCTCTCCTAGGGTTTGGAATTTCGTATGGAATGAGAGAGGGGTAGGTTTAGGTCCTTATATAGGCCCAGAACTGGTGTAAATGGCTCCAGGGCCATGGTATACTTAGGTTACAACCAAAGAGTGGTTGTTTCGGTCCAATGGAGCCCATCTGGAGGCCCATTTCTTGCATACGGTCAGAAAAAATTTCCTTGTCATTGGATCTAGGCCAGGTTAAGATTTTGGTCTGATCGGATTAGTGGATCGAATGTGTAGGACCCGTTTCAGTTCAATAGTCACTGTTACTCGATCAGGGCTACAAGTACACTAACATGTGTTGGAAAATTTTTCCTAATTCGAGGGTATAGTTGGGTCAAAATCTGACAGTCTGAAATATTAAATTTTAGCCTACAAGAGAACGGCCCAATTTACTTAAGTTTGAGTTCATTTTCTAAAGATATTCACGTTTCTCACATACTTTGATCTGGGCTCAAGTTGTGCACTTTTGGATACTATTTGGATTTGATTTCCAAGATGGTTGTCAAGCCCAGTAAGACGGTCATAACCATATAGTTTCGTGGTAATCAAAATTTTGACGCGCGGTCTAGGTCTGATATGGAGTTTCATGATGCTCTTGAGAGCAACTGGGTTTTGAGATTGATCCTAGGTTTCTTGGTAATGTAGCGTTAGCGATCCTATTAGTTTTGGGTCTTGCAGTCCGTATAAAAAGTGGTTCAAGCTAACCTACTAATTAATTTAGCTTAGTACTTAATTAATTTTTATCTAATTTTTAAAGAATTCGTTCCTTAGTGATTTCTGCCTGAGGTGATACTCGAGTCTTTGTATGGATTTTTCTAAGACGTTACAATCTACCCCCTTTAAAGAAAAATTTCTTCTTCGAAATTAGTACATTTTCGTACTTCTCGAGAATTTGAGGATAGTTCTTGCGGACCTTGGCTTCTGTTTTTCAAGTAGCCTCCTCCTCAGTGTGATGTGTCCACAATACCTTCACAAGCGAAATCACCTTACTGCGCAGTACCTGCTCCTTCCTGTCTAGGATACGCGTTGGTCGTAGTATATAAGTAGCATCTTCACTCAACTACACCTGCTCCTATTTGATAATGTGGGAAGGGTTAGGAATGTATTTCTTCAGCATTGATATATGAAATACGTTGTGCACGCCTGTGAGTGGTGTGGGCAAAGCAAGGTAGTATGCTATCACACCCACTCGATTTAGTATTTGGAATGGGCCAATGAATCGTGAAGTGAGTTTCCCTTTCTTTCCAAACCAGAGGACTCCCTTCATTGGAGAAACTTTCAGGAATACATGGTCCCAACCTCAAACTCTAGGGGTTGCCGCCTCATTTCAGTGTAACTTTTTTGTCTGCTCTATGCTGCCAGAAGTAGACGTGTGATAATGTCGATCTTCTCTGAGGTCGTCTGCACCAACTTTGGGCCAATTAAACTCTTCTCGCCAACCTTTGCCCAATAATACGGTGCTCGACACGGACGCTCATATAGTGCCTCATAGGGAGCCATATCAATACTCGCTTGAAAGTTGTTGTTATAATCGAACTCTGCATAAGGAAGACAATCATCCCAATTGTCCTTGAAATCAAGCACGCAAGCTTGTAACATGTCCTCTAACATCTGATTCACCCGTTCTGTCTGCCCATCTGTCTGTGGGTGGAATGCGGTACTGAACTTCAGTTTCTTACCCATTGCTTCTTGGATATGAGTCTAGAAGATAGATGTGAATCGCGTGTCTCTATCTGACACGATCTCCATAGGAACTCTGTCACGCCCCAGACCCAAAAATCGGATTCACATGAATTCCGATTGCCGAATCCGGTGCCAAAAGCCTCCGTAGTGGCCCATTCTCGGCTCCTAACAATCAAATACCAGATTTTCGATCCTGGGATCCTACAAGGAGGATTTTCAGAATGATTTTTTTTAATGAAGAATAACCATAAGTATAACCGAGTCACAAAACAACATCACCACATATCCACTATATCAAAAACTTTAAGTACAATTCGAAAAGGGAAATACAAGGTGATCAAAAAGCTCCAAAAGGTCCTGATACGCACTCCTGCCTCAGCGTTGCTGCTGTCCAATGCTACCTGCACGCAACTGTCGTGCATAAGCATATAAAAGATTAGAGGGTGGTATAAGTGTGTGCGCAAGACAAACGCCAAGTGTACAATATTAGAGTAATGCGGAAGTATGCGGTAAGTCCATGAATAAAATCATCCATACCAAGGCTATGTAATGCAAGACATGAATGCTATCGGCCATACTAAGGCCATGCGATGCTAGATATGAATGTCATAGGCCACATCGATAAAATGCAAGGCCTACATAGCCGAATTTTATATGCGAAATGTAATCCAAGCAAGTCGGTACTCATTAAGTACACATATCACTACAGTTCCTCTCTAGATATCACCGGGGTCTAATACACTCACACTGACTGCCTCCTCCCTAGCTGCACAGCTAAGCAAGCGGAATAGACCTCACTATTCGCCTGACTAGTAGTCTTCCAATACCTACCCGGCTCGTCGATAGCAGACTCATTTGCTAGCTGGTCAAACTCAGCCTAGCTTATAGCCCCCTCACTTAGACGGATAAGACCACATCCCCTTCCAACTGACCACGACATAGTGGGAGAAGCGGCCTACTGGTATTCGGCACTCGGGCGCTCATGTATCCACTCAGTCTAGACGTTGGAGTATCTCAAGGTTTTGGATCTTTCACCCAAGGTTTTGGATTAAGCTCATGTATCCACTCGGCCTCACCAATGAGCTTTATGTACATTGCAATGGTCCATGACTCATGACCTTGAAATACATCAAAGTGGGCCTCAAAACTTGGGCCTTATATGTATAAAATGAGCTTAATCTTATGGCCTTATTGAATGGGCCTAATCCCATAGCCCTTATATATGTAAAATGGGCCCGATCCCATGGACCTTATATATGTCAAATGGCTTAGTCCCATAGGTCTTACACATGCCAAATGAGCTTAATCCCATAGGCCTTATACATGCCAAATGGGCTTAATCCCATAGGCCTTATACATGCAAAATGAGCTTAATCCCATGGGCATTAGATATATACCAAGATAGGCCTCAATGAATGGTCACAGTTAAATCAATAAGAGCCCTATACACATGCTAAGGTGGGCCCACTTGAACCATAGATCTGACTCTTTTTTTTAACTCTCAAAATGGATGGACGGTTAGGATACAACTCATGCATCATGGTGGGGCCAGTCACCAAATGGATGGACAGTAGGGATGCAGCACGTGCATCATGGTGGGGCTTGTCACCAAATGGATGGACAGAAGGGATGCAGCACACGCATCACAGCGGGTCCCACTGTCTTTGGACAGTGAGAATTAAACACATGCATCACCGAGGGCTCCACCGTCCACGGCTGTGGACGGTGTAGTAAAACACATACATCAATGGTGGGATCCACGTGTGTGGCCCACCATCAGGTTTACCTGCCATCCAAACCGTTGATAAGGTCACGTAGACTTGGATGAAGAGTAAAAATAAATTTCGTATTGATCCAAAACTTTTGTGAACCCAAACAGGGATTCAATGGTAGACGGTCAGCCCCACCGTTTCCTGTGATGTGGGCTACCTGAGCTTTGGATGGGCCTGATCCTTGAAGGGGGCTCACTTCAGGGAGGGACCCACATAATGAACAGGTTGGATGACATACACACATCAAGGTGGGACCCACGGCTGGAGCCGTGGTTCCTGGCTCGTTCGTCCGCCAACGCGAGCGCAGGCAGCAGCCTCTGCTGCTTGCTTTTTTTTTTTTTTGAATGCAGTTTTTCTAGTGTGGGGCCCGCGTGTGATAGATCCACTCCAGCCATTGGGTTCAACAGCTCATAAAAAATGTATCAGGACCAATATCGGGTCTCTTTCAGCGTATAGAAAATAAAAAAATGATTTTTGAATGGTATGGACGCAGTTTCCAATGCTATGGCCCACCAGATATTCCGGTCAACCTCATTTTTCGGTTCAACGCCTAAAATGAGTTGGAAAAAAGGATAGATGGAGTGGATTGGATCCATTCATCTATGTGGGGCCTATTCGTGTGGTCCACCCCAAAGGCTTGTGAATCAAGCTAATATTATTTTTTTACATTGCACGTCCAGCGTCCCTGGACGCTGGACGGCTTGACATAACACGTACCCTAAGGTGGGCCACCAAATGATGGATGGTGTGGGTACAACATGTATGCAAAGTGGGCCCACCTACAAATGCTTAAAAAAAATACATGTTTCATGGTGGGGTCCATCCGGGTGGGCCACAAGGCCATATCATCTCATAAACACACAAAGAATGAGAGAGGGAGAGAGAGAGAGAGTAAAAGAGCGGGACACGCGTGATGGAGGGACCCCAACACTATAGGCCCTCCGTTTCAACCATCCAATCATACATCAATGGGTCCCATTGCATATAAGCCATCCAAACAAAAGATCAACGGTGGAGATCCCTCTCCATCCAAAATGAACGGTCTATATGACCTCTTAACGTAAGAAAAGTAAACATCATGATGGGTTCCATGGAGAATGGCCCCATCATGGAATTATTTTGATGATCAAGATGGGCCATTGGCCACATCTTAGGGTCCCAAGTGAGATCCAAACCATTGATCGGTTGGCCTCACTTGACCCATCTTAAAATATGAAAAACTAGGCTATGGAAGCACCCACCACTTGATCTTCTTGGTCCGTTGGATAGCATATCTCCTTACATTTCACTTTGATGGTGGAAGATGAAGAATGGATGGCTAGGATGAGAGATTTGGGATGGGAAGTGGGCCACCAACATGCACTCTCTCACATGGAAGAGAGCTTGGACGTGAGAGCTCTCTCCTTGCTTGGAAATGTTGAGAAATGAGAGGGAGAGAGAGAGAGTTGTAAGGAGGGATGTGAGTGATGGATGTGAGGTGAGTGATGGGTGAGGTGAGTGATGGGTGAGGTGATGGATTGGTTGACTTTGGGTTTGCTTGACTTGTGGAGAAAGAAAGTATGGGTGCTTTGTATTTGACATGAGAGGTGATTAATGGGATTGATTTGACATATTGTAGAGATTCTCTTGGGATTTTCAATGCACAGTATTTTTTCTTGAACTGAACATGGGTCCACATCACCTCATCTGGGTATCGGATCGGTACATGAGTCGCGACATTGGAACCGCGGCGACGGTGCGATCGCAATGGTACAAGTCTCGGATTAAGCCGACTCAAATGTATAGGATATGACTTACGGTCATGCGCAACGTCGATTACAGGTCACGAATTGCCGAAATTTGATGGGAAGGATCGCTGGAGTTGACGGAACAGTACGGTCTAGGATACGGCTCTTACAAACTCCATGCAGATGTATTATCTCCTTGATGTACAACCTAGCCAAATCGTCTGCCGAGTTCAAAACTCTAATAGGGAGAAAGCGAGTCGATTTCATCAGTCGGTCCACAATTACCCAAATGGAGTCATGTCCCTTCCTCGTCTTCGGCAACCCTGAAATGAAGTCCATAGAAATAAAATTCCATTTCCATTCAGCTATGGGCATGGGCTGAAGTAAACCAGGAGGTGGGCGATGCTCTACCTTGACCTACTGGCATATGAGACAACGGGACACATAATCTGCTATGTGGGCCTTCATGTTATCCCACTAGTATGACCTCTTCATAGCTCGATACATCTTCGTACTACCAGGATGCATCGCCATTCTTGAATTGTGAGCAGCTTCGAGAACTTCCTTTCTCAAGTCATGAAGATTCAGGATGCATAGGCGGCCACGATAACATAAACCCCCATCCATACCAACTCTCCATTCCGAGTCTTCATTATCGCTCACCTGCCCTCTCATCTTTACCAATAGCTCATCGTCTCTTTGAGTCGTAATAATCCTATCATCAATGAGTGGTTGCACACGAATGTGTGCGACGCTCTTGAACAGCTCCTCTATCATAAGCTTCTACTCAAAATCTTGCACAAATTCTACCATATTCCACTCCTCTATCATCAGCGGAGCTGCAAATGCTATCGTCTTCTTGTGGCTCAACGCGTTTTCCACAAGGTTGGCCTTGCCAGGATGGTAGGAGACCTTGAACTTGAAGTCCTTTAAGGTTTCCATCCAACGTCACTGCCTCATATTCAAGTCCCTCTGCGTGAATATGTACCTGAGGCTCTTGTGGTCGCAAAAGAGCTCGAACTCTTCTCCATAGAGGTAATGTCTCAAGAGCTTCAATGCAAAGATGACGGCCACTAACTCCAGGTCGTGCGTAGGGTAATTTTCCTCATGTTTCTTCAACTGTCACGATGCATAGGCGATCACCCTATCCTTCTGCATGAGGACGAAGCCCAAACCAACAGGAGAGGGGTCGGTGTATATCGTATACTTGACCCCTTACTATGGTAATACTAGCACAGGGGCGGATGTTAACTTATCCTTCAATTCCTGAAAGAGTGCTTCTGCCTTCTCATTCCAGGCAAACTTAAGATCCTTCCTTGTGAGCTAAGACAATGGTCTGGCTATCTTGAAAAAGTCCCTGATGAATCGACGATAGTAACCTTCCAGGCCAAGGAAGCTTCTCACCTCAGTAACAGAATCGGGCTGCTCCTAGTACTGAACTACGATCACCTTAGCAAGGTCCACAGCTATCCCTTCCTTGGACACCACATGTCCCAGGAACTTGACTTCTTCTTTCCAGAAGTCGCACTTCTTATTTTGTGTAAACAATTGGTTCTTCTTGAGAGTATCAAAAACTACTCATAGGTGCTCCTCATGATTTGCACGACTCTTAGAGTATATCAGGATGTCATCTATAAACACGATGATGAATTGAAGGCTAAAGGCACTGTAGCTACTGAATCAGACGCTTTAGCTGCGAGCGCATGTATTCGCGCTTGCTGAGAATGGTTCAGTTACGGTGCCATAGGCCATTGAGGTGGCCTAAATCAGGGTGCGAGTGGCCTGTAAGAAGGCTGTGCAGGTAGTACAGATCGTAGAGGTGGAGTTGAGATAGCTGGTGACATCTGCTGATTGATCTTCTGAGGAGGCATAAAGTCGTTGTCCCTCATCTTAGTGAAACAGTAGGTGTTAGCATGGCCCTACCTCTTGCAGTAGGTGCACCTTATATCAGGTTGCCTCGGCTGTGTTGGTGGAGCCGTAAGCCAAGGAGGAGAATCTGCACGTGGCATCTTACCGAGGAACGGCCTGCTCAAAAAATCTGGTTGGGGCCTAAGAACCATAGGTATGCGTGTACGGGATAGCCTATCCCCATCCTACTCAGCTTGTAGGGACATGCTTACTAGCACAACATAGTTATTTATGCTAGCACAACACACCTTCGAATGGATCTCGGGCCGCAAACCCTCAAAGAATCGTTGCATCTTCATCGGCTCGTTTGCTAGGATCAAAGAAGTATATCTGGCCAGCTCTGTGAACCTATTCTCATATTCTGCCACTATCATCCCTCCTTGGCGGAGGCGAAGAAACTCTCCCTCATTATGGTAGGTGAGAGAGAAATACTTCCCGTGGAAGCATGTCTCAAAAGCCTCCCATGACCACACGTAACCAGGAGCAACGGTCTTAAGGACACTGTCCCAATAGAGACTGGCCTCCTCAAACATGTAGGTGACCAACTCTACCTGCTCTGCCTCAGTACAGTGCAATGGCTTTAGCATCTTAGAGATCCGGTTAAGCCAATACTCGGCCTCCTCGAGTCCGTGAGTACTCACAAATGTAGGAGGTCGGAAGCGTTGAAATCGCTTAAACAAGCCACTAACACCCATGTTTCCAAAAGGGTGCACAAGTGGTGCAGGTGGAGTCACGCTCATATTCTGGGCAAGGGCCCCTGTGATGGTGGTCCATATCTGTTGTTGCTGCTGCATAAGGAGCATCATCTTCTCCAGCCTATCAGGAGAAGGAGCTTGGTGCATGTGGGGCGTCGACGAGGATGCACGATTCTACTCGGGAACCGGTGGTGCAATAGGTGTTGGCCCATTTGTGGGGCCAGTGGCCGGCTGAGAATCCGGTATAGTCTCGTGAGTCAAGCCCAAACTGGGGTCTGTATGGCTATCTCTCGGGGGAGGTGCCCCGTCAATCGAGTCGCCAAGTATAAGACATGCCGTACTCCGTGTGGCCTTAGGTGGCATTCCCTATATACAATATAGGGTGCAACTCATGTAAGATTTAACATACAATACTCAATTTCTTAAGCATTCTACACATCTCATAAACAAAGGAGTTACATACATTTCATTTAACCAAAATTATCACTATTCATGAGATGTAGTATTACATGGATTATGACAGAAGATACATGTGAGCTAATCTACGCAAAGTTTTAAACACTAAAGCATACCAACCACCCTACAATATTACTAAGCCTATAAAGGCTATAACATAGAAAACAGGAAAACAAAGAAAACCCAAAGACAACTACAACATGAGACTAATCAGAATCTGGTGATGGAGGAGGAGCACCCTTGTGCTACACACAGCACATGATAACCCTCAAAGTGCGAGACACCTTCTTAAATTTTTGTTTCATAAAAGCCCTATTCTCTTCAATTTTGGCCTGGGTCTCGCTGACCTCCTATCGCAGGCGACCTGACGCTCCTCAAGTTGAGCCAAGCGGGCCCCTAAAGCAGCTCGATCACGGTGGGGCTCATGTGTAGCAGGAGGAGAGCTCTCGTTAGAGTCTTGGGCCTCCTCTTCTTCCTCTTCCTGCCCTTCCTCTTCCTCACTTTCTTCCTCTATCTCATCTCCGCCTTCTTCATCACTCTCTTCCTCTTCACTTCCCGTCTCATCCTCATTCTCATCGAGGCGGGCTTGACGTTGTTGTGGCCCAATACGCATATTGTTGAGAGTGGTGTCGTCGATGAAATGGATCGGTGCAAGCCTTTCTGAGGCAAGTCTATAGTCAAATTCACGTGCAAGCTTGCATATGAGTCGGCCGAATATGAGTGAAATGTTTGTCCTAGAAGAGCGTGCGGTCTAAACTATTTGTAGTAGTACATACGTAGGCAGGCACAACTTGTCTCCTTGCCCAGTCGTATATAGGAAGTCTACCACCAGACGTGTGCATTTTTGTGATTGTTCCACCTGGGATACACATTGTGCGTGAAGATGTAGTGGAGTAGGCAGAAGTCGTGAGTCATCTTGGTCGCTGAGAGATAGTTGCCTCGATTCCAGTGGACTAGTCGGCCACAAAGAAATCGCGTATGTCGATCTTTTACATGCACACTCTCGAGACTCTTATCGCTAGCACGAACCTCTCCCCATGACTCGAGCAATCAAGTCCATGTTGATAATGGCTTCCTGCCTTCCCACGGGGAAAGAGAACTGTAGAGGCTCCAGTAGTGGCTCTCATATATGGGCGTAGAAGGCTCGAACAGTGCCCTCATTCGCACGAGACTTGCCCTTAAATATGGGACCCCATCCGGCGTCCAACAGAAGATCCATCACCAGATAAAGTTCAAATAGTTTCTCGTCCACGTGTGCTTCAAAGAGGACCCTAAGGCCTTGAAACCTTCCATGTACCATATCCGCCAGTAGAGCTCTTTCAAGAGGAAGCTGGGGATCAATCTCCCGCTTCATCCTTATTTCTCGATTAACGCTTGTGCCAGCCTCAACGCCTTTCTACCTCCTCGAACGAGTAGGGCGGCTAGGCCTCTTCTTCCCCATGAGAGAAAGAAGTGTGGAAAGGGAGAAAATCGATGCCGCAAGTTCAAAAAGAACCATGAGAGGGAAATACAATGAAAGGATAGGATGGGTTGTTGGACTTTGAGATTTTTGAGACACAATGTAGGGTTTGTGTGCTCAAATGGAAGGAAATGAGGGAGTTAGGAGATGGATTTGAGGGATATGATGGAGAATGGGTATGTAATGAAGAAGAAGAAGATAGTATGGGAATGGAGGGAGGATTTGAGAGAGAAAAATAAAATCTTTGAAAGTTTGGAAAGCTTGGAGTGGTGTAAGAGGAAGAAATGAAGTAAAAGGGGAGGTTATAGGGGCCCTCACATGATTTTGTGGGCCCCACATGTGTGTAGAAGGGTTGGCATGTTGTGGCCCAACAGGCCCGGACAAACAGGACTGCGAGGCCTCGCGGGTGGTGCGATGCCATATTGGTCCACTGGACCAAGGGCGATGACATCGCCTTAGGGGTGATGGTATCCCCTCAGGGTGTCATGTAACAATAAATCAAATATAAATCTTATTTAAACATTTTAATAAACACATAGCACACATATTTTCATACATGCCTAAGGCATTTCATCCCTTAGGCATGTAGTAGTAAGATAGGTTACATGAAGAAAACTGTAACTATAGATAAGGTAATTGAAATTTTCATCTCAACACCCTCGTTAAATACATTTCAACAAGCATTTACTCATTTAGGCATTTTATCAAACACTTAGACTACACATAACAACATCTTAGACTACACATAACAACATACATGTAATAAAGTATTTATAACATATACTATAGTAAATCCTTTCACAAGGAATTTGCCACACATGCAACAATCATATATTCTCAATCAATAGTCATGACAAGCATAAATTATAATTCCACATTCATTCAAACATTTCAACAAACACATGGTATGCATTTTAATATACAACTTAGTTTACATTTACATGTTATATCGAAAACATTATAACTAAGATCATATGACAACAATCAAGTCAGACATAAATCATTACCAACATTGAAAGCCTTGAAAACCATAACTTAAACATTTATAGTCCACACCTTCCACCGGTAGACTCTTATCGAGCTCAGTTTAAATAATACGTCTTTGTCTATGGCACAATGACTACTTATAGCATGACATAGGTTAGCTATTTCACCATTTACTCTATTTGGATCCTTAAAATAGATTAGGGTTAGGATTTCTTGTCCAAGAACAGAGTCAAAATCGCCGGTGTAGTGATACAGATAGGATGATTCGGCACATGGAGAAGAGGGATCGAATCCCAGCAACTATCTCTCACTCTCTCTTCTCCTCCTCTCTTTCCTTCTCTTTTTCTCTCTTATCTCCTAGGGTTTGGAATTTCGTATGGAATGAAAGAGGGGTGGGTTTAGGTCCTTATATAGGCCCAGAACTGGTGTAGATGGTCCCAGGGCCATGATATACTTATGTTATATCTAAAGAGTGGCTGTTTCGGTCCAACGGAGCCCATCTGGAGGCCCATTTCCTGCATACGGTTTGGAAAAAGTTTCCTGACATTGGATCTAAGCTAAGTTAAGATTTTGGTCCGATTGGATTAGTGGATCGACCGTGGATGACCTGTTTTAGTTCAACGGTCACCGTTACTCGATCAGGGCCACAAGTACACTTACATATGTTGAAAATTTTTCCTGATCCGAGAGTGTAGTTGGGTCAGAATTTGACAGTCTGAAACCTTAAATTTTGGCCTGCAAGCAAATGACCCAATTCACTTAAGTTTGAGTTCATTTTCTAAAGATATTCACGTTTCTCATACACTTCGCTCTGGGCTCAAGTTGTGCGTTTCTGGATACTATTTGGATTTAATTCCTGAGATGGTTGTCAAGCCCAGTAGGCAGTCATAACCGTATAGTTTCGCGGTAATCGGACTTTTGACATGCGGTCCAGGTCCGATACAGAGTTTCGTGATGCTACCGAGAGCAACTGAGTTTTGAGATTGATCCTAGGTTTCTAGGTAATGTAACGTTAGTGATCCTATTAGTTTTAGGTCTCGCAGTTCGTATAGAAAGTGGTTCAAGCTAACTTACCGATTAATTCAACTTAGTATTTAATTAATTTTTGTCTAATTTCTAAAGAATTCGGTCCTTAGTGATTTCTACCTGAGATGATACTCAGGTCTTTGTACAGATTTTCCCGAGACGTTACAGCTACGCTCCCACTCACTCGTTGTCTTCTTTCTTCCTTTCTCTTTCTTTTCTCTCACTTTCCCCTTTTTTCTTTTATTTCTCTCCTAGGCTAACCCAAATCAGACTAGATCCAACTGGACCCAGCTAGAGTTAGCCTCAACTGAGTTGACTCAGTTTCAGCTGAGTCGACTTAGTACAACACCTTCACTCTCCCTATTTGCACTCTCTCCTTTTCTCTCTCTTTCTTCTTCTCCTTTTCTCCTTCTTTTCTCCTTTGCTGGGATGTCCAGCAATACTCGAACCAGGCCCAACCTAACTGGAACTGGCCCAACCCAGACTGGCTTGGCAGACCACATCTCACATATCTCTCTCTCTCTCTCTCTCTCTCTCTCTCTCTCTCTCTCCCTGATTCTTCTCCTTCTATCTTCTCTTTCGTTTTTCCTCCTGCTACCACCACTGGAAATTCCCAGCAACAGCCTAGACCAGAACCAGATGATTTGGTCCAGCCAAACCGACGCAATAGCGCCCCTTTCTGGCTGACGGCTTGGGTGGGCTGAGATTTGTGCAACACGCACCATCTCCCCATCTCTCTCTTTGATTTCCTTTCTTTCTTCTTTTCTCTGCTGGGTTCCCAAAAGGAATAGGAGTACTGGATTCAACCCGAATTGACTTGGTTTAGTGCCGGTTGAATGAGGAAGAAGCTTCGCCATTAATGGCAGATCGCCAACGGTGGAGACTTTCTCCAAAACGAAGCTTCTAGGTGGTTAGAATAGGTCTATGGGAGCTTGTTCTAAGAAGTTTAGGTGGTGGGTTCGAAAGGAGGAGAGATCAGTGGATTTTTAAGTGCAGCCGCAAGAATGGAAACGCTGCTGCAGCTCGATCCTCCGTTTCTTATAGGAGACTGTGGTTCTTCCTAGAGCATTGGATGGAAAATACATGGCCAGGATCCGACCTAGAGGTTCCTCTCTTCCTCTCTTCAAAATATCCGGTCGTTCGGTTGTATAGCTGGCAACAACGCCTGCTGCTCTCAACGGTCGGGATTGACTCCCCATGGACGGCCAGGATAGACGGGTGCAGGAGGACGTGGATTGCCAGCCTGGCAACGAAAGGAGAACGAAACCTTCCGTTTTTGGTAAAACAGCCGCTCTCAGCCCGGCTTGTGGCTGAGATTGTGCGTATAACTGCGGGATCCAATGGACAAGATTGGGCAGGTTGTGGTTTTCTTAGGGCTCTCTACAATATGAATGGTTTGGCTCGTCTAAGTGGGCAGTGGAGGTGGGCCGCTGATCGACATCATGGACGCCTGTCCGTTTGAATTGAAACAGGGAGGGAAAAGAGGGGGAATCTTCCTATTTGCGGACGAGCGCGGGTCAGTGCTCGTCTGACCATTCTGGGAGTCTGGTGCAGTGCGGGTTTTCCCACATTGTGCACACGCACTGCAAGTATGGGGCCCATATAGGTGTTTTCTGACGAATCCACTCCGTCCATTAGGTTGGCAAGGCATCATTATGATCATTCATAAAAAATTGGCCAATGCTACAGGTCAGGTGACCATGATATCAGTTTTATGCGTTTAAGCGGTGATACCCGACGATTTTTGAGTGTTTAACGGTTAGATCTCTCCCTAATATAATTAAATTATCTATTTAGGGCCCTGAGGGCTGATTACCTGGCATTTGATAACAATCCTGAGTATATGTGATTATATTGCTTTATAAAATTACATTAATAACAAGAAATAATGAAATTTGCTATATATAATTCATTTTATTCACATATTATTAATATATAAAATTATATAGACATTAGTGAAAAAGAATCAAAGATTTACATGTCTTATTTGTGCATTATTTGTATGGTTATGTATGTCTTATGTTAAAATGTTAGATTGTCTGAAACATGTTATTTATTATAAATTTCATTAATATCCGTAATATAAATTTTATGATTTGTGATTTATATAAATTATTTTACAAATGTACAAATATAATATGTATTATAATTATATAGCATTTTAACATGAGGTTTTTAAATATTTATAAAGTATATAAATATCATTTCGTAGTGTATATATATTTATGTGGTACTATAGTATTTATCATAAATTATTATCAAGTCGTTAGATTATGTCCAATATATATGTACTAAGTTATATATATTTGATAGTTATTTACATTTTACATATCCTGAGTTAGGATGTCCAATTTGGTGATCGGAAAATTCCAAGATTGGGCCTAGGCGTACCTAATGTTTTTCAATATTATCATTAATGTTTCTAAGTGTCCTCAAGCTAACATGGAGGGACCCTAATTGTTCCTTTTAGAGTTGGGTGGTTATACCATGTAGGTAAGCGTCAATTCATCCCACAGGAAGCTGCGGGCTTGTCGAATGGTGGATCTTGTGATCCATAGATTTTAAATCTACAATGGTTGGTCAGATCTGTTTATCAATGAAATTAGAATTCTAAGGATAGGTTTTCTGATGACGTGATGGTTCGTCTCAAAAAATAACGGATGGATAGCCTGGTGTACGATGGGGATTGTTCTCTTAAGTCATGCTTATTTACATTAAATTAGAGTACACGGTAACACCCGAGTACTGGAAAGTACAGGGTGTTATAGTAACTGTCGGCCACACCTCTCATCCAAAACTGCTAACAAAGGGTAAAGGCGTCCGGAGACCAACCTTTGGCCGCACCTTTCCCACAACTGTTCCTTTTATGGCACAAGATTCAAACCCCGAGCAACAGTATGAATACTCTGGCAAAGAAAATCTGCTAGGCCCACAACAGTTGCTCGGTTGGGACGATATTATTGGGCTTGTCCAAGAGTATGGAGTACGATCGAATGGCCGACGGGTTACTTGGCCGATATACACAAAATAGTACCTTGAGTGGGTCGACCAAAACTACAAGTTTCCCAAATCATTAAGGTTCCTAGAGTTCACAATTCTCTACGAAAAATATGACACTTCTACGATCGAACCACAAGGTCGTCATCCACCACCTTAGGTAGTCGCGAGAATAAATGGTTGTTCCTACAACTAATAAGATGAAGACTTCCAAAGCATCCATATGCTTGGGGGAAACTCTACGCGTGCAATGATTAGCACGTGGGGTAACTACCATCATCGTTAGCAAAACCAAAAAAATATATGAGGGTTGATCCACCTGAGGGTAGCATCCAATGCCTCGCACCCCAGTAATTGTGAAGACAACGGCTTGAAGTTCACCACTCGCAACACAATCATGACAGGCGAAAAAGGTGACTCGTCAATCTCAAGACAGAGTGTTTACTAGATCTTCAACGGGCATGGCTGCCCCAGAAAAATAAGAATGGCTAAAGACAACAAATAGTCACTTAAAATCTCAAGAACGGTATTCCAAGAAATGACTGAAGAAAATAGACAAGTCGAGTCTATGGACACCCGAGGGCCAAAGATGAAAATTGAACCCTAGTGAAGAAGATCCGCCAAAAGATATACTGCCAAGGCATATAACATGTGATTGTTGTTGCCAAAAGGTTTATGCGACTGGCGGACATAGTGCTTTAGACAAGCCAAGTGATGAATCGCCATGGCCGCATCTAAAGTTGGTTCCTCATGAAGATAACCTGCCAAGAGACGTTCTACATAAGTACGTGTTATATCAACGATGCCGTTATAAGATTCATGCAGTAGACATACACACATCTCCAAGCAAACCACAATGGTTGCATGGAGAATCATCAAGGCCACCCTAGCTAAATACAAGAAATTTCTCACTACCGAATATAAAAACATCATGACCATAATGGCCGATAAGAAAACTTCAGCAGGCGAAATGACTAACCTAATGGCCAATTTGATGAAAACGGCTAGGTTAATAGTGAAAACAGACAGGTGAATAGTGTCATTAGACAGATGAATAGTGCCTGAGTGAATAGTGTCACTGGCTGGATGAATAGTGTATAGGTAAATAGTGTCGGCTGGTGAATAGTAGCCAATGAATCATGCCAGCCAATGAATAGTGTTAACCAGTGAATAGTGACTGATGAATAGTGTCAGTTGAGTGAATAGTACTGACTGTTAATAGTAAAATGGCCGTGAATAGTTTTTTTTTAAAAAAAAAAAGAAAAGAAGAAGAAAATGACAAAAAATTATTATTCAACGTCTCTTCACATTCTCTAAGTATATTTGTAGAATGCAAAGATACGTGGTAGCATTATTTATACCCATTTTGGCACACTTACGTGGACTAATAAGATGACGCCACGTGTTGGCACTATTCACTACATGTTAGGTAAAATACTACTCATGTACCGAGAATATTATATATATATATATATATATATATATATATATATATATATATATATATATATATATATATATATATATATATATATATATATATATATATATATATATATATATATAACTTGAGGCGCCTTGATCAAACAGTCCAAAAGATGTCATTTGGTAACTATGCCATATGTGGTGTAGATGACTTCAAGATGAGTTAGATATATATACATGAGAGAGTATTAAATGCTAGAGTTCTATTAAAAGTACTCTATGCACAAGTAAGAGTCTCATTAAAGCAAGTCTCTCTCTCTCAACATTATCCAAAATCCTATCAAAGCAAATCTTTATTTAGAATTACATGCTAGAGTCATGCCAAAAGTGCTCTCTACGGATGCCAAAGGCAAGTGACATAAGAACTTCAAAAACTTTCCTATGTGAGAGTCCAATGATGAAAGTCTCCAATCAATGCATGATCCAAAGGTGTGAAAGTCTCTCTTGTACACGTGCCTGTATGCGATTGGCTACACTGATGTAGAAGAATCAAGGAGATTTTCTGTAACACCCTGAAAATCAGGGGTCGTGTATAATCTCAACTCCCGAGTTCCAGACCGTCACTTATGCAACAAAAATGGTTATGATTCAATGTTGTCTGATTTAAAGCATTCACATGAGTAAAAGTATACCAAAACTGCAATTCATACTTCAGATCCAGTGATAAAAGCAAGCGGAAGACTAAACAATGTATATATCACTGTATGGAAAAAATAAAGTAATCTCATCTGTCTCCAAAGTATGACTACATCTCTGAGTCTCATATACATGTAAATAAACAAAAGAATAAAGTTCAAAATAGTCCCACTGAAGTCCCCTCGATCCAGGTCACCTACGGGAAGCCGTCGTGATACTGCATATATGAGAACTCATCCTGGTCCTCGTCAATCTCCGGCTCTACCTCCTGGATCTCGTCCTTACCTGCAGCTACAACAGGGTCTGGTGGGTGTTGCAAACACCATCCCGTAACGTGGGAATGAGTGATCAACTCAGTGGAATCATAGAGTAAAGATTAGCATGTTCACAATTCAATCACGCGATAATAGTAAAGCAGTAAATCAGACAATCCTAATACTGTTGTTAATGCAAGATGATATGACCTGATGTATGCCCTCACCGACGATCACCCTCATGCGGCAACATCTTATGACCGCGGCATGCCACACTCCCTAGAGTGCTCCACATCTTCCAGGCACATGCAATGCTATGGTGATATGATTTCCAAGTTGTTATTAGTCCATTCAAACAGCAGGATTGGGAAACTAAGGTACTTCCCTTGTATCAATCCCAACACAGATCCTGTCTAGGGTCGTCACTCCTAGTAATCTCATACGATGTGTATTTCGTAGGTCAGTGCAAGGGCTGCCAGGGCTGTTGCTCGCACTCGTTGCACCGCTCCCCCATCACCTTATCAATACAGGCCTACCGTACTCTACTGCAACGGAAGGGTCGTCGCCTCCCGTGGACTCAGAATACGCTCGCGGTCACTACAAAGGGCTCGTCGCCTGATCAGTGTAGGCCGACAGCTAGAATATAGTGTCCCATACCACCATAATCTGCTCACGAGTTTAGGTGCTCACTGGTCACTACGGGGAGGTTTGTGGCCCCAGCGTAGGCCGACAGCTCGACCACGGTGTCCCATACCACCATGCCCGGCTCATGAGTCTTCGTGGATGAAGGTACCATGGTTAACAGGGTTTACAGTGGTAAGTTCAGTACCCTAGGTTCAAGCAGTTATGACACATACAAGGTGAACATACATCGGCCAGTCGGGTTACTTGACGTGCTCGACTAGCGCGATCGCATCTCAAGTTAAACGACATGAAGTGCGTAAAACACTTCACGTGGCCTAACCACTGCCGCCAACTCTCAACACGAATCACGTTCATCGACGCGTCGTTCGTGGCTATGACCAGTCAGCCACGAATTCGCTCGGTTACCGACTGCCTGGACTAGGTCAAGTCCCACACATCTATGGAATTTCATTAACACTATATACAAAGGTATTGGAATTGAAATACATCATGTGAGCATGTTAGCACATGTTATAACATTCAACTTAAGCAAATCTTCAAGGCATACTTTCTATGCATATTCAACTTAAGCAAATCTTCAAGGCATACTTTCTATGCATGTAGTGCAATCATGCATAAGGTAAACATGTAGGAAATCATTTAGGTCAGCATTTTAATCATGAAATCAATCTCAAACTACTACATAACATCATTTAATTCAATACATACTAATACAAGCATTTATACAAACACATACACTACACACTTAAGTCCACATATAGTATGTCGACCCAAAGTGCGCAACTTGGCGAATCTCTTCGCCAAACTGATTATGCAAGCATTCCTAACTCACTAATGCGGCGACAAACCATGTCAATCACGTCAGCAAAATATGCATGTAGACCGTACTTCCTACAAATGACTAAAATGCCCTAAATCTCATATCTTCGTTAATTTACGAAACAGGAAACGGAGAGCATGTTGTACATGTCAAACGGCGATGCCGTCGATAATCTACTATTAAACGACATTGAAAGCGTTGTAAACCGTCAATCAAAGCGTCTAAAATCCTCACCTAGTCTCTTACGGTCGCGGGATTTTGAACGGAGCGTGTACGCTTCGTCTACGGCAGTAGGAGAGCCTGATTTATGGAATACGTTAGCTAACATGTTGTGTATCTAAGAAAACCCTAAATCAGCAAGTTTTTGGGGTTATTTTATACCTGAAAAGGTGGAGAAATCACCAGCCAGGTGATTGGAAGGAAGTGCTGAAGCAGCAACTGTCAGGGCTCGGAAGCGGGCAAATTCTCTTCTTCTCTTTCTCTCAAACTCTTTCTCCTTTTTTCTTTAGGGTTACAAATTTTGGATGGAAGGGAGAAATGAGGGTTTCAACCCCTTTTATAAGCTTAAAATTGCCGAAAATAGGCTCCGGGACGAAGTTTACTTGATGCCTATCCATTTCGGGGCTGTTTCGGTCCAAAAACTGCTTTCTGGTGGTCCCCTGGTCGATTGCGATCAGATTTAAGCTCATGTGTACCAGATGTACCTCGTATTAAGTTTTCAGTCTGGCAGGGTTCGCAGATCGCACGTGGCGGACCAGTTTCAGTTCAGCAGTCACCGCACATAGATCAGGGCTGGAAGTCTCATGATAATAAATAGAAATTTTTCCTGATCCGAGGGTGTAATCTGGATGAATTCTGACGGTCAGAACGCTTAATACTGACGCGCCAAGTCGTGTGCCAGATTTGAATTTGAAATTCCAAATTCGTCCCTATTCGCGGTCGCTTCAGTCCGGGTTCAACGAAATCGTCTGTGATTATCGGTTTGACTTGGTTTTCGAGATGATTGTCAAGTCCAGCTAGGCGGTTCTAACGGTCTAAGATAGGAGGTATCGGACCTTCGACGCGCGGTCTAAATCCAATACAAAATTTCAATATGGTCCAGAGAACAAACCTGCTTAGAGTTTGATCCGAGGTTATAGAGTATTGTAGAGTTATTTGTTCTACTCGATTTGGGTCTTGTAGAACGTATTTAAAGTGATCAGGGACTATTTCCCAGCTACTCTAGCGTTGCGCTAGCTAACTTACGTTTAATTTCCATGGAAATTATTTCTACGCGATTTCGGGTCGAGTTGGTACTCGTGCCCAAGTACGGATTTTTCACGGGCGTTACAATCTACCCCTCTTAACAAATAATTTCGTCCTCGAAATTTGTACCTGTTCGTACTCCTCGAGAAGCTGTGGGTAGTTCTTTCTGATCTCGGCTTCTATCTTCCAAGTAGCCTCCTCCTCAGTATGATGCGTCCATAGTACCTTCGCAAGGGGAATCACCTTGCTACGCAGTACCTGCTCCTTCCTGTCTAAGATGCGTGTCGGTCGCAGGATATAAGTAACATCCTCTCCTAACTGCACCTGCTCCCATCTGATGATATGGGAAGGATCAGCAACGTACTTCTTCAGCATAGAAACATGAAATACGTTGTGGACGCTCGCGAGGGGCGTGGGTAAAGCCAATCGGTAAGCCACTGCTCCCACACGATCGAGGATCTGAAATGGACCAATGAATCGCGGTGCCAGCTTCCCCTTCTTCCCGAACCGAAGGACTCCCTTCATAGGGGAAACTCGCAAAAACACGTGATCCCCGACTGTGAACTCAAGTGGTCTCCGTCTCGTATCGGCGTAGCTCTTCTGTCTGCTCTGCGCTGTAAGAAGCCGACGTCGAATAATATCGATCTTCTCTGACGTCGCCTGCACCAACTCTGGGCCAATCAAGCTACCTCACCGACCTCTAACCAGCAATGCGGTGCGCGACAAGGTCGCCCATACAGCGCCTCATAAGGTGCCATGCCGATACTCGCCTGGAAGCTATTATTGTATGCAAACTCCGCATATGCAAGACAGTCATCCCAACTGTCCTTGAAGTCCAATGCGCAAGCTTGCAACATGTCCTCCAGGATCTGGTTCACTCGCTCCGTCTGTCCGTCCGTCTGTGGGTGGAAGGCAGTACTGAACTTCAACTTCACACCCATAGCCTCCTGAATGCGAGTCCAGAAAATAGAAGTGAACCGCGTGTCTCTGTCCGACACGATCTCCAACGGAACTCCATGCAGACGCACGATCTCTCTGATATACAATCTAGCCAGCTCGTCTGTAGAGTTCATAACTCTGATCGGTAGGAAGTGCGCCGACTTCGTCAATCGGTCGACGATCACCCAAATGGAATCATGCCCCTTCCTCGTCTTCGGCAACCCAGAAATGAAGTCCATGGAAATGAAATCCCACTTCCACTCTGCAATCGGCATAGGCTGCAAAAGTCCAGGTGGTCGGCGATGCTCTGCCTTCACCTGCTGACAAGTGAGACAACGGGACACGAACTCAGCTATGTGGGTCTTCATACCTTCCCACCAATACGTCCTCTTCACGTCACGATACATCTTCGTGCTGCCTGGATGCATCGCGAGTCTAGTAGAATGCGCAGCCTCGAGAATCTCTCGTCTCAAGTCAGGGACATCTGGGACGCATAGGCGGCCACGGTAACGTAAGCCCCCATCCATACCAACTCGCCAGTCGGCGTCAGCATCATCACTGGCCTGCTCTCGAAGCTCAGTAAGATGCGCGTCGTCCCTCTGCGCCTCGATGACTCGGTCATCGATCTGAGATCGCACCTGTACGTGTGTGATGAACTCAAATGGCTCCTCTACGGTGAGTTTCTGCTCAAAGTCTCACAAAAACTCCACCATATCCCACTCGGCAACCATCAGCGAAGCCGCAAACTCTATCGCCTTCTTGCGGCTCAACGCATCAGCCACAAGGTTCGCCTTCCCAGGATGGTAAGAGACTTCAAACTTGAAGTCCTTCAGCGTCTCCATCCATCGCCGCTGCCTCATATTCAAGTCTCGCTGCGTGAATATGTACTTGAGGCTCTTGTGGTCGCAAAAGAGCTCGAACTCCTCTCCGTAGAGGTAATGTCTCCAGAGTCTCAGTGCGAATATAACGGCTGCCAACTCCAGGTCGTGTGTAGGGTAATTCTCCTCGTGCTTCCTTAATTGTCTCGAGGCATACGAAATTACCCTGTCCCTCTGCATAAGGACACAACCCAAACCAACGCTAGACGCGTCAGTGTATATAGTGTATCTAACCCCTTGCTCTGGCAATACTAGCACAGGGGCGGACGTAAGTCTGTCCTTCAGCTCCTGAAAAGCCGACTCCGCCTTATCGTTCCAGGCGAACTTCACGTCCTTCCGTGTCAACTGAGATAAGGGTCTCGCGATCTTCGAGAAGTCCTGAATGAAGCGCCGATAGTAACCAGTGAGACCCAAGAAACTCCTCACCTCTGTGACAGAACCAGGCTGCTCCCAGTCCTGCACCGCAGCTACCTTAGACAGGTCAACTGCCATGCCATCCTTAGACACCACGTGTCCCAAATACTTCACCTCCTGCTTCCAGAAGTCGCACTTCTTATACTGTGCGAACAACTGATGTCGTCTGAGCGTATCAAGGACCAAACGCAAGTGCTCCTCATGCTCCTCTCGACTCCTAGAGTATACCAAAATGTCGTCGATGAAGACAACGATGAATCGATAGAGGAAAGACAGAAATACCCGGTTCATCAGATCCATGAACACGGCCGGTGCGTTCGTGAGACCGAACGACATCACGAGGAACTCGTAGTGGCCAAAACTGGTCCTGAATGCTGTCTTCTACACGTCCTCATCCCTGACGCGCAGCTGATGATAACCTGACTGAAGATCAATCTTCGAGAAGTACTGCGTTCCTCTCAACTGATCAAACAAGTCATCGATCCTGGGCAAAGGGTACTTGTTCTTCACCGTGAGCTGGTTCAGCCTGCGATAATCAATACACAATCGCAGCGAACCATCCTTCTTCTTCACGAACAAGACCGGTGCTCCCCAAGGTGACACGCTAGGCCGTATAAAGCCAAGCTCTAGCAGACCATCAATCTGCGTCCTCAACTCCTCCATCTCACATGGTGCCATGCGATACGTCGGCAGTGAGACGGGTGTAGAACCAGGAACCAGATCGATAGTGAAATCGATCTCACGTCGGGGCAGCAAACCAGGGATCTTCGTGAACAGATCCCCGAACTCAGAAACAACTGGCGTCTGCTCAAGTACCTGGGCACCAGCGTCTCGCAATAGAGTGGCGTAGCTAAGAATGCGGAAAGGAAGATTTACCCGCACTGGAAATGTGAAGGATGCACCCTCAGGCTCGTACGCTGTGACTATACGGGTCTCGCAGTCAATCTCGGCTCTCGCTGCAGTCAACCAATCCATGCCAAGAATGACGTCGAGATAAACGAGCGAGGGATCAACGACCAGATCAAGAGTCATCGTCCTGCCTCCCAGATCAACCAAACAACCCTCACACATCTGGGTGACATCCGAAAAATCTCCATGAGCTGCAAAGACTCGCACGCTATCCATAGTGATAGTCTGCAACCCAAGACGTCTGACTACGGCACGCGATATCAAAGAAATCGTGGAACCAGTGTCCACCATGACAAGAACGGGAGTACCTCCGATATGGCCCGTGACCTCGAAGGCTGAATGCTGGAAAGTCGGCGTTGTAGCTGCCTCAGCGGTCAGTGCATGAACTCGAGCCTGCTGTGGCCGGTTCGGCCGCTGTGTCAAGGGCCGTGGAGGCTGTCGAATCTACGATACCGTAGGTCTGAAAGAAGGATGCGCAGGAGCTGACCGTATAGGCGGTGCTGATATCGCCTGTGGACGTACACGATCAATCTTCTGCGGCGGCGAGAACCCACTGTCCCGCATCCTCGAAAAGCAACTCTGCGCTAAGTGGCCCGTCCTCCCACAGTATGTACATGACAAATCAGGGCACCGAAACGGTGGTACAGGCACCGTGGTCCTGGTAGGAGGATCAAAGCGAGGCCTCTTGCCCGCGAAGGGCCTGTCTGGTAAATCCGGTCGCGGCCTAGAAGTAGCCGGGCCTCGAGATCGCCCAAGTTGATCCACGTCCTGCTCTGCCCGCATGGACATGTGAACCAACTCCGCATAGGAAGGAAAACTGACACAGCACATCTTCGACCGAATATCCGGTCGCAAGCCCTCCAAAAAGCGCCGTATGCGCATCTACTCATCAGCTAGAATCGTCGGGACGTACCTGCCCAACTCTGTGAACCGATGCTCATACTCGGTAACCGTCATCGCTGCCTGCCTGAGACGGAAAAACTCATTCTCCCTCTCGTGCCTGTAGGTCTGGGGATAATACTTCTCATGGAAGCGGAACTCGAATGCTGCCCACGTCCATACGAAATCTGCGGCAACAGTCCGCAATATGCTATCCCACCACATACTGGCCTCTCTCTCAAACAGGAAGGTAGCCAGCTCTACCTGCTCAGCCTCGGTACAGTGCAACATCCGTAGAATCTTCGACACTCGGTCGAGCCAGAACTCAGCTTCCTCGGGTCTGTGAGAACCCGTGAAAGTAGGAGGCCGCAAGCGCTGAAATCGCTCCAGAAGGCCCCGTGTGTCGGCAGGATTCCCCGCAGGGAAAGCAGGCGGCGCAGGATGTGCTAGGCCCTCATCCTGGGCATAAGTATAGGCATCCTCAGCTGGATGCGCGGGTGGTGCAGGTGGAGTAGATGTAGTCGCACCCCCACCCTGGGCTAAAGTCCCAACTATGGTGGTCAGAAGCTGCTGCTGCTGTAGCATCATAGCCATCATCTGCTCGAATCTGTCAGGGGGTGGAGCAGGCTGTGGCGGATGCGGTGTGGAAGTAGACGCGCGATGTGGCTCTCTAACAGATGGTGTAAATGGCGGTGGTCCATCTGTAGGACCAACAGCAGGCTGAGACGATCGAACCGTCTAAGGAATCGGGCCCACAGCAGGGTCCGGACGAGTGCCAGACTGAGAGGGAGTCTGATCCATCTGCTCTGACAATGAAAGCCGAACCGCGCTCCTCGTAGTCTTAGGTGGCATTCCCTATATTCAAAATAGGGTGCAACCTTGTTAGTCTCAATTGCACAATTACACCGCAAACATTCACTTAAAGAGTCAAAGGCATTCCATGCATTTCAATTAATCAAAATTGTCACAATACAAGGGATATATCCTTATAAGCATCATGACTAGAATTATATGGAAAATTAAGACAGTTAAGCAACAGCAACATAAACAAAGCACTAGCCCTAATAGGCTTTACACACATAAAACAGGAAATGGCTAACTACAATAACAACATCAAAGATCGCATCGCTAGTCGGAGTCTGGTGACGGAAGAGGAGCACCCTTATCCTATAAGTAACACAGGATTGCCTTCAAGGTACGAGTCACCTTGCCAAACTTCTTCTTTGTAACGGCCTTGGCATCGGCGACTTCTGCTCGAAGTTCTTGGACTTACCTACGCAAAGCGGTCTGGCTCTCCTCCATCCGAGCAATGCGATCGTCGATAGTAGTCTGCGCAGAAGGAGGAGGGCTATCATCAGTATCCTGAGCCTCCTCTTCTGCTTCTTCCTGAGCTTCTTCCTGAACCTCTGCTCTAGGTTCTTCTTCGCTTTGATCTTCCTCTTCATCAAAGTCATCCCCACTATCCCTTTCAAGTTGATTTTCACGGTATTGTGACCCAATCTTCATCTTAACCATTGTCGACTCATCGATGGTGTGAATCGATACCGGCAATTCGGGCCCAAGTCTATAAGCAAACTCAAGTGCAATCTTGCAAATAAGTCGGCCAAAGGGAAGCGATTCGGATGTTCTTCTCGACCTGGCTATGAGAACTATCTGCCGTAAGATGAAAGTGGCCATACATACGTTCTCTCCCTGGGCCACCAGAAATAAGAAATCGATCATAAGACGTGTACATTCAATGCGGTTCGTCGACCTGGGATAGACATTGAACGTGCAGATATGATGCAGCAGGCGCAAATCCTCAGACATGTACGTCGCCTTGAGGCTATTATTAGGCTGCCATGGAACCAACTTACCGCACAGAAACCTGGTGCGGCGATCTCGTTCACGTCTAGTCCTCAAATTCTTCTCACTTGGATGCACATCACCTAGAGGCACGTTGAGAAGTCGCGCAATCAATCGGACGTCGATCGTAGCCATCCGATCTCTATCAAAAGGGATTTTGAACTGCAAAGGCTCCAAGGTAGGATTCTGGATGCTAGCATAGAAGGCACGAACAGTGCTCACATTAGCACGAGCGCGAGCTTCAAAGATCGGTCCCCAGTGCGCAGCTTCAATGCGTTCGAACAACAGATACTCGCCGAACAATCGCCCATCTACGTCCGCCTCAAATAACACTCTACGATCAGTGTATTCACCATGAGGCATCTCTGATAGAATGGTTCATCCAAGGTGTGCATGGGGATCCAAATCCCGCTTTGTACGGCACTCCAAGACTGCAGCTGGACCTGCGGCGGCGCTTGAACTTGCGGCACCACCCCGCGGTCTTCTCGATCGAGCAGGGCGGCTCGGACCAGCCTCGTCTGCCGCAGTTTTTCTCTTACCCATCAAAGATATGATGGATGAGAGTGACAGAAGGCCCAAAATAGCTTCCACAAAAGCCATGAAAAATGCCAAAAATGCGGAGAAATGGCTGCCCAATCTGAGAAAAGGAAATCTAGGCATCGTAGAGGGTTGCTTCAAGCTTCCCAAGGCTGTACTTTCAGGAAAAAATACAAATAAAAAGATGGGATGGAGCACCTCACGATTTCAGCTATATTTGAGGGATTTTGGAGCTCCAAATGGTGATATCTTCAAGGAAAGAGGCTGCCAACACCCAATAAGTGATGGGTGGTGGTCGGTTTTGGCCAAGGAGGGTCCTAGAAGTAGTTTGGGACGCTGGGGTTTGGAATGGGTTGCTGAAAATAGAAACTAGGGCTATGTAGGGGGCTGTTTGTGAAGGAGAGGTAAGATTTGGGGGTTTTCGTGAGGTGGGAGGTGTATAGGGATGATGTGTATCCCATTTAAGGGGGTACGCCCGAAGGACAGCACCAACGGACACCGCCGACCGGCGATGCATCGCCTGACCGGCGATGGCATCGCCGGCCAACTCCCACGTTGGCCGGTGGGACCCCATGGGTCTGGTCCCCCATGGTCCCAGGGTTCCAAAAAATCACATCCCAGCCCCTAGTTCATAGTAATTTGGTCTGTATAAGCCCAAACATGGGTTTGGGGCTTTTCGGGTCCACATCGCAATCCCGAATACCAAACCATATGATGCAGCATATGAATTTGAGGTAGAAGGAGCCAGTACACCTATCTAGCTCCTTAATTGCTAAAGAAAGTAAAGTTAGAATGGCCTTATGGCCATTTTTCATGAAATTTTAATATTCACTGTAAAATTTTATGAAAGTACTAATTTGTATTATTTTCACATTAGGTTTGATGCCTAACATGAAATGGATAAGAAAGAAATTAAGATTGGAGTGTTTAGAGGAGGAATTTTGAAGATTTTTGGTGAAACGGGGTTTTTAAGCCCTGGCGATTGATTACTGGAGTCGTGGTCATCCCACGGCCCAAGGATTCACTTTTGCGGTTTAAAACCGCTCATAGGACGTCTCCACCCGACTTCCTACAGCTTAGAAGTGATTCGGGTCGCTTTACGCGACCCGAGATACGTTACAGATTCGATCTTGCGATCGATCCTAATAGACTTCGCCTATCGGCGAATCTGCGATCCTAGAAGTGTTTCTAGACCCTTCTCACACCCACCTAAGTCAAAGGAAGCGACAGCGTACGTCGCAAGACCATAACCCAGGCCCAGTATACTCTCATTCATGCTCTGATACCAACTTGTAACACCCTGAAAACCGGGGGTCGTGTATAATCTCAACTCCCGAGTTCCAGACCGTCACTTATGCAACAAAAATGGTTATGATTCAATGTTGTCTAATTTAAAGCATTCACATGAGTAAAAGTATACCAAAACTGCAATTCATACTTCAGATCCAGTGATAAAAGCAAGCGGAAGACTAAACAATGTATATATCACTGTATGGAAAAAATAAAGTAATCTCATCTGTCTCCAAAGTATGACTACATCTCTGAGTCTCATATACATGTAAATAAACAAAAGAATAAAGTTCAAAATAGTCCCACTGAAGTCCCCTCGATCCAGGTCACCTACGGGAAGCCGTCGTGATACTGCATATACGAGAACTCATCCTGGTCCTCGTCAATCTCCGGCTCCACCTCCTGGATCTCGTCCTCACCTGCAGCTATAACAGGGTCTGGTGGGTGTTGCAAACACCATCCCGTAACGTGGGAATGAGTGATCAACTCAGTGGAATCATAGAGCAAAGATTAGCATGTTCACAATTCAATCACGTGATAATAGTAAAGCAGTAAATCAGACAATCCTAATACTGTTGTTAATGCAAGATGATATGACCTGATGTATGCCCTCACCGACGATCACCCTCATGCGGCAACATCTTACGACCGCGGCATGCCACACTCCCTAGAGTGCTCCACATCTTCCAGGCACATGCAATGCTATGGTGATATGATTTTCAAGTTGTTATTAGTCCATTCAAACAGCAGGATTGAGAAACTAAGGTACTTCCCTTGTATCAATCCCAACACAGATCCTGTCTAGGGTCGTCACTCCTAGTAATCTCATACGATGTGTATTTCGTAGGTCACTGCAAGGGCTACCAGGGCTATTGCTCGCACTCATTGCACCGCTCCCCCATCACCTTATCAATACAGGCCTACTGTACTCTACTGCAACGGAAGGGTCGTCGCCTCCCGTGGACTCAGAATACGCTCGCGGTCACTACAAAGGGCTCGTCGCCTGATCAGTGTAGGCCGACAGCTAGAATATAGTGTCCCATACCACCATAATCTGCTCACGAGTTTAGGTGCTCACTGGTCACTACGGGGAGGTTTGTGGCCCCAGCGTAGGCCGACAGCTCGACCACGGTGTCCCATACCACCATGCCCGGCTCATGAGTCTTCGTGGATCAAGGTATCATGGTTAACAGGGTTTACAGTGGTAAGTTCAGTACCCTAGGTTCAAGCAGTTATGACACATACAAGGTGAACATACATCGGCCAGTCGGGTTACTTGACGTGCTCGACTAGCGCGATCGCATCTCAAGTTAAACGACATGAAGTGCGTAAAACACTTCACGTGGCCTAACCACTGCCGCCAACTCTCAACACGAATCACGTTCATCGACGCGTCGTTCGTGGCTATGACCAGTCAGCCACGAATTCGCTCGGTTACCGACTGCCTGGACTAGGTCAAGTCCCACACATCTATGGAATTTCATTAATACTATATACAAAAGTATTGGAATTGAAATACATCATGTGAGCATGTTAGCACATGTTATAACATTCAACTTAAGCAAATCTTCAAGGCATACTTTCTATGCATATTCAACTTAAGCAAATCTTCAAGGCATACTTTCTATGCATGTAGTGCAATCATGCATAAGGTAAACATGTAGGAAATCATTTAGGTCAGCATTTTAATCATGAAATCAATCTCAAACTACTACATAATATCATTTAATTCAATACATACTAATACAAGCATTTATACAAACACATACACTACACACTTAAGTCCACATATAGTATGTCGACCCAAAGTGCGCAACTTGGCGAATCTCTTCGCCAAATTGATTATGCAAGTATTCCTAACTCACTAATGCGGCGACAAACCATGTCAATCACGTCAGCAAAATATGCATGTAGACCGTACTTCCTACAAATGACTAAAATGCCCTAAATCTCATATTCTTCGTTAATTTACGAAACAGGAAACGGAGAGCATGTTGTACATGTCAAACGGCGATGCCGTCGATAATCTACTATTAAACGACATTGAAAGCGTTGTAAACCGTCAATCAAAGCGTCTAAAATCCTCACCTAGTCTCTTACGGTCGCGGGATTTTGAACGGAGCGTGTACGCTTCGTCTACGGCAGTAGGAGAGCCTGATTTATGGAATACGTTAGCTAACATGTTGTGCATCTAAGAAAACCCTAAATCAGCAAGTTTTTGGGGTTATTTTATACCTAAAAGGTGGAGAAATCACCAGCCAGGTGATTGGAAGGAAGTGCTGAAGCAGCAACTGTCAGGGCTCGGAAGCGGGCAAATTCTCTTCTTCTCTTTCTCTCAAACTCTTTCTCCTTTTTTCTCTAGGGTTACAAATTTCGGATGGAAGGGAGAAATGAGGGTTTCAACCCCTTTTATAAGCTTAAAATTGCCAAAAATAGGCTCCGGGACGAAGTTTACTTGATGCCTATCCATTTCGGGGCTGTTTCGGTCCAAAAACTGCTTTCTGGTGGTCCCCTGGTCGATTGCGATCAGACTTAAGCTCATGTGTACCAGATGTACCTCATATTAAGTTTTCAGTCTGGCAGGGTTCGCAGATCGCACGTGGCGGACCAGTTTCAGTTCAGCAGTCACCGCACATAGATCAGGGCTGGAAGTCTCATGATAATAAATAGAAATTTTTCCTGATCCGAGGGTGTAATCTGGATGAATTCTGACGGTCAGAACGGTTAATACTGACGCGCCAAGTCGTGTGCCAGATTTGAATTTGAAATTCCAAATTCGTCCCTATTCGCGGTCGCTTCAGTCTGGGTTCAACGAAATCGTCTGTGATTATCGGTTTGACTTGGTTTTCGAGATGATTGTCAAGTCCAGCTGGGCGGTTCTAACGGTCTAAGATAGGAGGTATCGGACCTTCGACGCGCGGTCTAAATCCAATACAAAATTTCAATATGGTCCAGAGAACAAACCTGCTTAGAGTTTGATCCGAGGTTATAGAGTATTGTAGAGTTGTTTGTTCTACTCGATTTGGGTCTTGTAGAACGTATTTAAAGTGATCAGGGACTATTTCCCAGCTACTCTAGCGTTGCGCTAGCTAACTTACGTTTAATTTCCATGGAAATTATTTCTACGCGATTTCGGGTCGAGTTGGTACTCGTGCCCAAGTACGGATTTTTCACGGGCGTTACATTTTCACACTCGATCATTCAAATCCTTCATGATGTTGAAGACTATGTAAGGCCACCAACTCCTATTGGCTAATAAAAAGAGCAAACGATGAAGAGCTTAAGGCCCTATGCCAAATACATTTATTTACTTTTCAATTTACCTTTCTGAGCATAGCCCAGCCTAGTTCTAGCATAGATCGCTACTGCTTAGCAGCTCTCACTACAGTACCATAGGAGTAGATTAAATATCTGCAACCTAAGTTATTGGATTATGATCCACTGAGTTCCAATTTACATGGTCATAACAATCCGATCACATCCTGTTGACCATCTGCCTCGATTGTTTGTTTCAATAGATGAATCAAGTATTTATCTCTCATTTTTTTTATTTCATTGGTTGTTCGATACTTTATCAATTATAATGGGCCAAACATTAATTAAAATAATAATAAAATTAGCATTGATTAACCTTCTTTTATTTACCAGTTTATCTCTATTCCTTTAAAAAATATTAAGCTAAGGTATTAGTAAAAGAATAAGTCCTTAAGTCCATTGACACAAGGAAAAAGAAAATCCATTTGGAAGGGTTAATCCCTACCATTTCACAAATCGCCCGATCACTTATCACAACCGGTGGTTGAGAGGATAACTGGATCATTGGGTCCAGTCTCTAATAAGTCCGACTTAACATGAGGGCCACTAGTGGTTCAATCAAACATTAAGTCGAGTAGACTCTGGCATGCCTGTGTATCATACACACACACACACACACACACACATGGAATTCAAATACTAGCCCTCGATCACATGTGTGGCCTTGTGTTTGATTGAATTGACACAACAATATTTTAGCTACGTCCTGCGGGACACAATAAGGTTGTATATTTCTAAATAGAATAGGATACCTCCTAAATAAAAAATGTTAGTTTTGTGGCTGATGTTGCGGAAGAATAACAAGACTTGGGCCAACATTATGTAATTGTTGTTGATGTTGAAGCAGGATCGTCTTCCCAGTAAATCTCCAGCAACTTCATTGCATTCTTCGACCAATTCGTAAGATGCATGCATCGTGTCACTAGGGTATCTAGCTCACAACTCAAAATAAATGAGAAAAGACCTAAAGTCTTCTTAAGAGACTCGAAGCCATTATAAGTGCTCTTCCTTAATTCACCCCAGTGGACATGAGGCAGAAGGACCCGCCGAGATGTAACTAAAGAGAATCAGATCGAATCGCAAGGTCGACCTTCACTGCCTGTACCAACAAAAAGGAACAATTGAGATGGTCAATTTTTTAACCAACCAGTATATCCTAATTGACAGAGTTATTACCCTTCTAGGAGTTAATACCAAACCAACGTAAGCAACTTGGGGTGCAACTAGCTGTCCAATCGTTATCTTATGGCCAAGTAGCTGAATCACTCGGAGGGCAACCTCTAAATGGCTCAGTCATCCATAATGGAGCCCAGAGGGTCGAGTACCTAAGGAGGGTAAACCGAAGCAGTATTAACCATTTATCAGGGACACCATAAGACAGAGGTACTCGAAAGATCATTGACGGCTATGCCTCCATTCTACGAGGGACACCACAGGACAAAGGTGCTTAGGGGCGACCATCAACTACGCCTCTCGTCCATAATGACTACCAAGGGTAGAGGCGCCTGGGGGGCAACCCCTAGCCACACCTTTCTGCATGACCGTTCCTTATATGGCATAAGGTCCAAACTTTGAGTAGCTGTATAAATGCCCCAACTAAGAAAATCTTCTAGGTAGATAATGACTGATGAGTTGCTCGACCACTTACAAAAAATCGTGCCTTGAGTGGTCGAGTGAAACTATTAAGTTTCTCAAAGGATTCATGTTCCCAGAGTCCACCATTCCCTCTGGAGAAGTAGACACTTCCACGATAGAACCACAAGGTCGTCATACACCACCTCAAGTGGCTGTGAGAAGATATAACCAAAATGACCATTTTAACAACCAACAAGATGAAGACTTATAGAGTATTCATATGCTTGGGGGGCAACTCCACATAGGCCCCAATCAACCCCGAAAGGGGGGGGGGGGGGGGGGGGGGGCAACCTTTCATGCCTCACACCCACTAGTTGTGAAGACAATGACTCCAAGTCCACCACTTACAACATAACCATGATAGACAGAAAAGGTGACTTGTCAATCTCATGACTGAATGTTACTAGATCTTTAACAGACGTGGCCACCCCAGAAAAATTAGAATGGCTGAAGATAACAAATAGTCGCTTGACATCTTAAGAATGACATTCCATAGAAATGAATGAAGAAAACGACAAAGTCCAAAGACACTCGAGAGCCAAAGATGGAAATTGATCCCTTGTGAAGAAGATACGCTAAAAGATATACTGCCAAGTCATATAACATGTGAACGATGCTAACAAAAAGTTTATGCGACTGACCAACATAGTTCTCCAAAAAAGCCAAGTAATAATCTACCATGGTTGCATCGTCTGCATCTAAAACTAGTTCCTCAAGAAGATAACCTACCAAGAGACGAGCCGTTTAAGCATGTGTTATATCACCAACACTATTACAAGATCTATGTAACAAACATATGAACATCTCCAAGCAAACCACAATGGTTGAATGAAGAATCATTAAGGCCACCTTAGCTAAATATAAGAAAGTTCTTATGACTGAATACAAAAACATTATGGCCACAACAGTCGATAAGAAAACTTTAACGGGTGAAATAACTAACCTAATGGCCGGTTTGACGAAAATGGTCAGGTGAATAGGGAAAACAACTGGGTGAATAATGTCACCAGCTGGATGAATAGTGCTTGGGTGAATAGTGTCAGCCAGTGAATAGTGACTGATAAATAGTTTTAGCCAGTGAATAGTGGGCGATGGATAGTGTCATCCGATGAATAGTGTCGGTTGGTGACTAGTGGCTGATGAATAGTGTCAACCAAGTGAATAGTGGTTGGGTGAATAATACTGGTCGTTAATAGTAAAACGGTTGTGAATAGTTAAAAAAAGAGAAAAATTGTATTTTAAAAAAAAAACAGAAGAAAAATTGTAATTAAAAAAAACTATTATTTAATGTCTCTTCACATTCTCCAAATTCAAAGTGACATGAGGGGCATTGTTTACACCCATTGTTGGTACACTTACGTGGATTAATGAGATGTCGCCATGTGTAGGCACTATGTGTTACATGATGGGTGAAATCCTATCACGTATTGAGAATATTATGTACATCTTTCCTAGCGCTCTCTATTCATATGGTCCAGAAGATGTCATGTGGAAACCATGCCATATGTGGTGTAGATAGAGCTGTACACGAGTCGAGTTATCTCATTAGCTCGCTTGGATCGACCGGATCGAAACTGTGTTTGAGTTGAGTCAAGCTAATTTTTTGAGCTCAAAAAAATTTCAAACCAAGTTCAAGCTTACCTAAACTTGACTCAACTCAAATCGAACCAAACTCAAATCGAACTCAGATCGAACCAGTTCGGTGACTTGGTTACTTTGATATTGCTGTTACTCACCAAGTGTTTGATGAAATGACTCAACGGAGTGTGGCTGGTGGCAACTTGCACTTCGGTCTATTATTTTCTAACTTTTCCTCTGGTTGTCATCTTTTATAGATAATGTTCCTGTTGCATTTTCTTTTTGTGCTTCTCTTGAGTTTGATAGGATATCTGTCTTTTCAGTGAAATCTGAAAATATCAGAAGAGCATTGAATGACTGATCAGGAAGCTGCCATTCTAGAGGTTGGTCCGTGAGATTGCACAAGACTTCTAGGTGAGTAGGAGATGAAATTATAATGTTGGTCCCTTTTTTCAACATGAGGTAACGAGCTAACTCGACTCATGTATAGCCCTAGTGGCAAGGAAGGTACGTATATGAAACCAAATACCCTTTTTTTCTTGATTTTAAGTTATTTACAAGGTGTTTGATGAAATACCTATAAATCCATTGTTGTAGTTTTACATACAATAAGATTTTGAAAGTGCAGTTCATGTGTTGGTGAAAATGCCGCATAGGCTAACTTGACTTTATCTTGGCTCAAACTCAGGTCGAACTGGCTCGAGCTGCTGACCGAACCAAGCTAAGCTGGCCAGTCAAGCTCGAGGACCGAGCCAAGCTGAGTCAGATCTGGGGTCAGCAAATGGTCGAGATGTGCTAAGCTCGACTCGAATTGACTCGTGTACACCTCTAGGTGTAGATGACTTTAAGAGGAGTTCAATACATACACATGAGAGAACATTAAATATTAGAGTTCTATCAAAAGTACTCTATGCAAAAGTAAGAGTCTCATTAAAGCAAGTCCCTCTCTTTTTCTCTCAGCTTTAAATGCCAAAATCTTATTGAAGCATATCTCTATCTAGTATTAAATGCTAAAGTCATATGAAAAGAACTTTCAATGAATGTCAAAGCTCAACAACTTTCGTATATGGGAGTCAAGTGACGGAGGACTCCAAATAACCATGATCCAAAGGAGCAAGAGTCTCTCTCTCTTATATAAGTAGCCATACTCGATAAGCTACGCTTATGTAGAAGAATCAATGAAATTTTCAGTATTGATCATCCAAATCCTTCATGATGTTGAAGACTACACAAGGCCACTGCTTTCTAAAAGCTTATAAAAGGAGCATGCAATGAAGAGATCAAGGCTCTCAGGCAAAAACATCTATCTAATTTTCAATTTATCTTTCTTAGCATAGCCTAGCCTAGTTTCAGCATAGATCACTACGTCTTAGCTACTTTCACTACATTCCATAGGAGTAGGGGTGTAAACGGGCCATGTCGGGCATGAATAGTTTGGGTCTGACATGCCTTGTGCCATGCCGGATGACATGTCATGCTGTCCTGTTCTTTTTTTTTTTTTTTTAAAGTGAGGCCTAACACTGCCCATGTGCCTAACGTGCTAATGTCCTTATAGTGCCTAATGGGCCGTGCCATCCAGACTGTACCTAATAGGCTATGCCTATCCGTCCATTCAAAATGAAGGCGAACACACTAATATACTAAAAATATTATTCTTTATTTAATATATGGATTAAATGTTGAAATGAATGGACAAATTTCATAATTTGTTGAGTACATCTCAATTAGGTTGACACTCACTCACCTATGACGATTGATAGAAAGAAAAAAAAAAAGATTACTTGATAATATATATATATATATATATATATATATATATATATATATATATATATATATATATATATATAAAAGAAAAAAAACTATAACTAAGAAGAAAATATTACATATAATACTAAATTAAACAAATTGCTAAATTTCTACTTTATTGATTTCAACTCCAAGAGCATCTTCATCGATCAAGCTTTGCTCTCTACTCTCCACTTTAAACCAATCCCTCAAGCACACACTGTTGGGGATTTTGACCTGCGGAATCACACAGATCTAGATCTAGGATAGCAATTCAATGGCACCAAGCACACAAGAGAACACAAAGAACACCCAGATTTAACGTGAAAAACCCTTTCGAGAAAAAACCACGGCACAAAGCGACAGATCTCCACTATGAAAATAAAAATTACAAAGAGAGAGGACTTACCCAATTCGAACAACCTCGAATCTCTCCCTTGCTACACTCTTTTCGTAAGCCTAGGACCCTTTAGAATACCTTTAGAAAGCCATAGAATCATCTCACATACCCTAGAAAAGCCCTAGGAACACCTATTTATAGTTTAGGCAACTTCCCCTTTCATACCTTGCGAAAGGCTGACTCAAAATCCGCAGTCCGCATCGGATTCAAAAACGAATCTACGTAACTACGACTGGTCGAGTAGACTTCTCGACTGGTCGAAGGACCCTTATGACCGGTCGTGCATAGGTCACGACCAGTCAAGCACCTCAGACCCCAAAAAACACTACTCACTGGATTTTGAGTCGTGCACTGCTCGACTGGTTGAACAGACTCCCACGACCGGTCGACCCTGCTCACGACCGTCGTGCACGCTAAAGAATTTCTAGATTTAAGACATCTCTCAACACACACAACACTCTATCATCTCTACCAATAATATGCTCCTGTAGTTATCTAGCATGTAATTACCTACACTAAACACCAATTCGAATGCAACTGTAGAAACTGAAACCATTAGTAGATCTCTAGTCATGGTAGAAAGAACAGGAAAGCTAGCTTAATGTTCCCTCCACTAGGCCAGAACATCGAAATGAGCAGCTTCATCTAAAGTATGAAAAATGAACCCTTCATTTTCAAGATAAATAACTAATTTAGAGAATAAATTACTAGATGATCTACCTATTTTTCTATTAAGAATAAACCAAGATGAATTAGATCTAGTTAATGGCAGGGTAGGGGTAGAACTTGTTGTTACCCTAACACCTACCTACTTATGATATTCTTCAAAAAGTTCCTTTAATGTTGTCCTGATAATGGACGTATGGATTGGACTATTGATATTAATATTTTTGCTACATTCCTCAAGGAAAACTTTTAAACCATGTAATTTTATTCTTGAGTTTATAGTAGAAACTAAGAAAAAAATTATAGGAATATCTCTCCAATATTTTAAAATTTTTTCTTCCATTACTAAACAAATTTCTTGAAAACCATCTATATTTTGGTAATTTAAAAAAAGTAAACTTATATTATATAAATGATTTATAGTTTGATTAAATGCTGGATAATAAATACCAGATAAAGTTGTGGTTGCATTATAAAAGGCATGTAAAAACTCTTTTATTATTTTTACAATGTCTCAGTTTATATTAATTGTCGAATACTTAAAATCTCTGCTTAAGGAAAACTTGGTTATCAGATCTTTAAATTCATATGAATCATTTAACATGAAAAATGTAAAAATCCACCAATGTTTAACATCAAAAGAAAATTTTCTGACATTTTTACCTGCTGTTGTGCACATGACATTAAAGTCTTGATATCTAGTAGGAGAAGTAAAAAAATAAAACTTATTGATTGCCTAATACATTTTATGTGAGGTCTAATAAATGTTAAACCATCTTGCACAACCAAATTTATGATATGACAAGCACATCGTACGTGGAAATTTTTTTCACTAACATTAAGGGCAATACATTTTTTTTAGAAATTCAAATACTAAATCGTTAGATGAAGCATTATCCAAACTTATACAAATTCTTTATTCTAAATTCCATAATCCCTAAGGCTATATATTGAGTATAGTCGAACCTATTTTGGACCATGAGTGAGGGGATTCAAGTAAAAAAATATTATTATTATTATTTTTTGTAATCTCTAATATGAATCTATCTAATGAGCGATTACACATATATAACTTAAATCTTGATTGAAAATCCATAAGTTTGAAGTTAGACTTATTTTTATAAGAATATTTATAAAAACTTTAATTAAGGTATCATTCTTTTCTCTAAATAGTTTCAAAGCATCATTTCTACTAGTATTTTTTTTTTCTTTTTTAAAATTGAGGGGTAAATAAATTTAGAACCATTTGTTTAAAAGTTTTATTTTCTGCAAAAGTAAATTGTTTTTCAGTTTCAATAATAAATTTGATGAGTTCTAGAAGAGCATTGACTTGGCTAAGACTAAATGTAGAGAAGTTGCTCCCTTTGGAGGCTTCACTAAATTAGGTTTGTTAGGATATTTTTCCTATGTTTTGGCAAATATTTATCCAGACAATGTTTGAAGAGCCCAGTACCACCGAAGGAATTACAAGTATACTACTAGCTTTTACATAAGGCACAAATAGCCATGAATACCATTTGACTTTCATTATTTTTAAAATTAGTTACTTTCATATATTTCCAAACCTATGAAGTACGAGTCTTTTTCGAACTAGTTGATAATTCTACGGGTTCTTTTTCCTCTCTAATTTCTTAATTTAAATTGCGGGGGGGTGGGGGTGCACCTCATTCTCATCCTGGACTTCCCCAACCCTAGGTTGAGGTTGTCCTTCTGGTTGATTGACCAATTGATTTGTAGTCATATCCTCAATTAAAGGATTTCGAGTGGTGTCTAGTCCTACGATGAAAAGTTAACCCCTCAACCAATCCTCCTTCAGTCAAGAGACGTCGAGTGTTGTCACGGACCCACTTGGGCATGAAACACTCGCAACCCTCAATCTTAGATTTTAACCTAAACCTAAAAGAAAAAAAAGGAAATAGAAATCTAGAAAGAAAGAGAGAATAGTTGGAAAGAGGTTACCAAATTAGAAGTTCCTAATTGAAATCTTGTAAAACAAAACAAAACAAGTCAGTTTCTAAAATTAGAAAGTTCCTAAAATAGAAAGTAAATTAGTTTCTAAAAAGGAAAAACTTCTAAAAACCAAAACTAGAAAGTTTTTAAAAACTGATTAGAAAAGTTTTAAACCTAGAATTAGAAAGTATGTTAATTTCTAAAAATCAAAGAAATCCTAGAATTAGAAAGTTTCTAAAAATAGAAAATAAAACCCTAATCTTAAAAATAGAAAAATTAGAAAGAGATTACCAATTTTGAAAGTCTATATCAGAATCCTACAAAACAGGAAAGTTAAATTAGTTTTTAAAAATCAAACAGAAAAACTTAAACTTAAAATTCGAAAACCCTAACCTAAACCTAACTCTAAAACTAGTCAATCTCAGAAAAATGCAACTGTCAATCCCCGGCAATGGTGCCAAAAACTTGTTCACCACCCTAAGTATAGGGTCACGATGTAGTAATAATCTCGATAAGACCAAGGTCAAATTCACAGGGACTGAACCTTGTACGTATTTTGAAAGTAAATAGAACTAGAAGAAGATGTAATCTGAAGCTAGAGAATGTAAAAGAATAATGGTGAATTACTAAACTAAAACTTGTAAAATTCAAAGGTGAAAAACTAGGGTTTCCAAGGATCCACTTGTAAAGATCAGGGAGATCTATGCTTAATTCAAGAACACAACTAGAATTAGTCCAAGCTTCATCCAATTGGAAGATAATTCATTAAAAATCAATTATGAACTTCCTTTGATCTAGTTTTCTATGAATGATTGGTATGAGAACTAGAAGTGATTCCATCACAAAACCATGCCCATGAGACAAAGCAAACCACGGAATTTATCCAATCCACAACTAATCTAAGAGAATTATGAACGTTAGGAAGGGTTCAATCATCCAACCATGTCCATGAGACGATGATGAACAAGGAGATTCCTATGTTCACAACCTCGATACATGCACAGAATATACTCAAAGCAATCGTAGATCTATTATAATTTAAGTCACAACAAACCATTAAAAACTAAAAGCATTCCTTATAATTAAACTAAAAGCAAGATAGTTCAACTTAAACATGAATTAAAGCCTTAGAAAGCATCCCATCACACTACAAGCTTCACCTCTTAGCCTTAGCTAAGAGGTTTAGCCCATCATAGACATGATTAAGCTAAAAATTTCTTTTAAAAAATAAAACAAATGGAAGAAGGAGAAAACTCTTAGTGCCGGCCCATGTCCTTCTCTCTCTCTCTCTCTCTCTCTCTCTCTCTCTCTCTCTCTCTCTCTCTCTTCTCTCTCCTCCTCGTTCTCACATCTGATGATTCCACGTTCCTCCTCTCTCTCTCTCTCTCTCTTCATATAGCCGTCCATAGGTTGGTTTGTTGCAGTGGAGAAAGTCGGTTGCATGTGTACACTTACGCAACAACAGGTTTGATCAGCGAGATTGTGAAACCGACCTGCATGCAATGGCTATGGGGAAACCAATGATTAGATCTCTCTGATTTGACTTCTTGGGGAGGATCGGGATTCATCCCCTGAGTGCTTGATCGGTCTGGATCATCTATTCGATCCTAATCATGGTCACTAAATGGCCCGGAATGTCCGGTTCTCTCCGAACATTTTTACGTGCATAACACATGCAAAAAATGGACATTTGGGTTAACAGCGGGGCCCACATTCTATGAGGTTTGCAAAATCAACTCCGTCCATCAGGTTTGTGGTGTAATCTTCGCCTAGGAGAGGTCATTTTGATTTACCGTGGTGTGGCCTACCTTGTTGATCACATGGTGATAAACCACGCGTCCATCATCGAAGAGGGCGATCCCCAGCATTTCTTTAGCTAGGATGCTTGGGTCCTGGTCGGACGCCTCGTTGGTTCGAATAGATAGTTTGGATCGTCGATTGGGACTCACTCAGTAGAGCCAAATTCGAACCCATTGTTTGGAGGGAAAATAGAGGAGAAAACCTCCTTTCTTGTGCTAGAGTCGGGTCAAACTAGGTTTGACCTAATTTCTAATTCGGTGCACAACAAGTGCACCCCTGTTATGCATCTGCAACATGCGTGCTGGGCCCACAGTGATGTTTGCTTAGGAAATCCACACTGCCCATTCATTTTACCATTCAATTTAAGGGGTTGAGCCCAAGTTTGAAGCATATTGAGAGATTAGCTGAGCCCCAAATCGGTGGTTTTGTGGCTGATCTTTCCATTAGGCCACTTCCACAAAGATGCAATGGCTGAAATTCTATGTGTATGGTTACTTTATGATCCTCAAGTTAGATATAAAGTTTCAAGCCAAACAGATGGTGGGAACCCTATGATCTTACATTCAGAATAATTTTTAGGCCTCTTTATCTTCAATCACTAGGTGTTCTCGGATCATTTTTGAAATCCATGAGTGTTCAATCACTAAGTTTATAGAAATTCATAGTTGTAGTATAGTGGTGAGTATTCCCGCCTATCATGCGGGTGACTCGGGTTCGATCCCTGGCAACGGCGCTAAAAACTTGTTCACCACCCCAAGTATAGGGTCATGATGTAATAATAATCTTGGTAAGACCGAGGTCAAATCCACGGGGATTGAACCTTGTACGTAATTTGAAAGTAACTCGAACTAGAACTAGAAGAAGATATAATCTAATCAGGATAATTTAAGAGAATAATGTCAAATTATTAAACTAAAACTTGTAAAATTCAAAGATGGGAAGCTAGGGTTTCCAAGGATCTACTTGTAGATATCAGGGGGATCTATGCTTGATTCATGAACACAACTGGATTTAGAGTCTCATCTTCATCCAATTGGAAGATATTTCATTAAAATCAAATTTGAACTTCCTTTGATTTGGTTCTCAATGAATGATAGGAACGATTCCATCACAAGGCCATGCCCATGAGACAAAGCAAACAAAAAAATTTAACCAATTCACAACCAATCTAAGAGAGTTATGAATGTTAGGAAGGATTCCATCATATAACCATATTCATGAGACGATGGCGAATAATAGGGTTCCTACGCTCACAACCTCGATACATGCACAGAATATACTCAAAGCTATTGCATATCTATTGTAATTTAATTCACAACAAACCATTAAAAATAATAAATATTCCTTACAATCAAACCAAAATTAAGGAGAGTTCAACTTAACATGAATCAAAGCCATAGAAACACCCCATCATGATACAAACTTCACCTCTTAGCCCCAGCTAAGTGGTTTATCCAATCACAGATATGATTGCACTAAAATCTTAGGAAAATATCAAAGGAAAAGAAAAAACCAAGGAAGAAGGAGAATTCAATGCCGGCCACACTCTTTCTCTCTTTCCACATCCAATGTCGCACGTCTAATTATTATCTTCGTGTCCATAACTCTCTCTCTCTTTATAGCTGTTAAGAGGTTGGTTAGCTGGAGTGTGCAAAAATGGATTTGGAAATTTCTTGCGCAGTCCCAGTTTGTGCAACGAGAACTCTTACTTTTGGAATGAGTTTTGGGACGGCTGATCGTCCCAAAGTTGTTTTGTCTTCATGGATCACCGATCTGATCTTGACCATGATCACACCATTGGCCACAATGGCTGGCTCTCTCACAAGTACACCCTGCACAAGAACTTGCGCTATAATGATCGGTGGGCCCCTGATCAGCTCTTGCGAGGAAATCCACTCTGTCCAATGGATTCACGTCGAAAAACCAGTCGAAGATGGACAATTTTGGATTGGATTTGGTGTGGCCCATGGAGTTTTTATTATGTCGATCGTCTTGCATTTGAGATTTCATGTACATGTAACGTTCGAGAAAATCAAGCCGCAGATCAGGGTACGGTTAGTTTGGCCCCCTGAATTTAATGAACGGTGTGGATCATCAAATAGGATGATGATGGTAGCCCACCGAATTTCAACAATAACTTCCTATTTCGAATTACGCATGCAGGAATGATGAAGGAAACTCCTTCTTTCGGACAAAGACGGTTTGACCGTCTTTACTGTCACGGTACACAGCGGGTGTGCATACCCCATGTGCATGCACGACACTAGTGTGGGGCCACAGTGATGTGCATGAGAAATCTGCACCATCCATATGCCTTCCCATCTAATTTAAGGAGTTGAGCCCAAATTTGAGGCATATCCAGAGATTAGGTGGGCCCCAAATTGATGATTTTGTGGCTGATCTTTTCGATGGGCCACTTCCACAAAGATTCAATAGCTGAAATTTTATGTGTACGGTTATTTTATGATCCCCAGGCCAGACGTGAAGTTTCGAGCCAAACAGATGGTGGAAACCCCATGATCTTGCATTCAGGGCGATTTTCAGGTTTCTTTATCTTTGATCACTTGATTTCTTCGGTTATTTAGCGTATGAATTCTTCAATCTCGGTCTCTTAAGATCCGTCCCTTACCTTGGTGATTCTTGAGCATCAAATCCATGCTTCTACTAACCAAGCTCTTAAATTCACCTTACAATACAAACATAATTAAAATAGAGCATTAAACATTATCATGTTCGTAAAATCAGATAATAACTGGGGTCTAATATGCAATATTTAACCCTCAACACAATCTCCAACCGGCATTTTTCTAGTCTCGAGTAAAGTATACGAAAAATATTTTAAAAATTACGGGACAATTTTTATAAACTCGAGTGATTTTTGAAAAACAATCCATATACTAGAATTTTAAGATGCATTAATGTCAGGCATTACTTTCTCCTAGACTTAAGCGCACGGTAAACTTCATAGTCAAGTTCAAAGTATTAATTCATCAATTGGAATAATTCTAAACATTAAGTTCCATAGGTGCATAGTATAACCTTGACTTATCACAATTAAAGATCCAATCGTCAATTTTCATGATAACATTGATAATTAAAAGGAGCATTTCGAATAACCCAACCTAAACTGAAACTTTCCTTACAATTTAGCCTTTTTATTCTTCTCGCTTTTGATTTTTCCATCGATGGCTTCACACTGTGTTAACCTTTTTAAAGATCTTTAACAGGTAGCCGTTTTCGATGACAAATTCCTTAGGCTGGTTCCTTTCATGCTTAGTGATTACCAAGTTAACAATTCAATATCAAACTGAAACCTTAATATGTAAGCTAGATGTGACATGTGTAATCATGACTCAATCAATGTTTAAAATTTCTAATCACGGATTAATAACCCAAACTTAACTGTGAAATCTAACAAGCAACTGAATCTAAGAGTCATTAATCACCAACATTAAGTATCTTATACTTCTTAAATCAAGAATACCTTTCAAAATCGTTTAAATTCATAAAATTTTTAGAAAAAAATCAAATTTTTTTATAATTTTTGCTCAAGATTGAGAAAGCACTTATTAGGTAACCTAATCTCTCATCCCCAACCTAAAATCTACATTATCCTCAATGTAAAAGATATAAGCATGCAATGCACATGAGACAACAAAAGTAAAGAGAAAGTGATGAAAAGATAGAACCTGAGGAAGGAATTAAGAGGCTTTTCCAAAAGATATCAACGTGAAGGTGGGTCAGCACAAGAGTTAAACCAACAAAAGTAACTATCCTAAAACAAATGGAAAGAAACCTATCCTAACAGCATAAAGTCGACTATCCTAGAACAGCCTAAGGGCGTGCTTGGATGGGCAATGGATATCGACCATTTTACGATATACTACGGTTATCCAGACTCATCCATCCTACCATCTATTTGGCCAGTCTATGTATGAGCGATGGCACCGCCCTCATAAACGGTGCGTGGAATTTCGGTCGGATTCGACGAATCCGTCCCCTTGTTTTCTCCATCCCACCAAATCCCATGGGATTTGTGATGGGATTGAAAAGTTTGTTCAGACGGCAGGTGCAGGCGACTCGGAAGGGTGATGGAAGGGACGTGGCACTGCGAACAGACCAGTGCTGCTTGTCCATATAAGGTTCATGGCCAGTTCGGATAAGCAGAGGAGAAGCTTCAGGGTTTTGTCGTTCGACTCCCTCATCGGCGTTGAGCTGGGTTTTCCACGGTCGTCTTCATCACCCTCATTATACAGCCACCGTTTGACTACTTCGAGAAACGGCATTACCAACCATAGTGTACCCTATCCCTGTTACAAAAAATGAGGTGAATCTTCACGTCACGCCCCAAACCCAAAAATCGGATTCACAGGAATCCCGATCGTCGAATCCGCTGCCGACAGCCTCTGTAGTACCCCATTCTCAGCTTCCAACGTCCATACGCCAGATTCTAATCCTAGGATCCTACAAGGAGGATTTTTAATGTACATTTGTTTCATAACAAGCATAACCACAAGTTTACCCAAATCACGAAGGCAACATCATCATCACATATCCACTAATATAAATATTTGAATATAGTACTGAAAGGGAAATACATATGTCAAAAATTAAAGCTCCAGAAGTCCGTTGTATGCTCCAAGCTCAACACTGCTACAACCTGACGCCACCTACATGAATCTATCGTGCATAAGCTTATAGAAAGCTTAGAGGGTGGTGAAAGTATGTGCACAAGGTAAGTGCCAAGTATGCAATACAATGCCATAAATCATACGATGGAGTAAACAGAAATAAGTAGAATTATACTGGTAAGTCCACAAGTCATATAATATCAGAGTACGCAATACAACCAGCTATACAAATGAGGAGTCAAAGTGAGCCAAATATTAGATGCCGAGGATACAATGTCATAAATCATACAATATCGAAATAAGCGAAAATATACTGGTAAGTCTTTGAGTGCTATCAACCGTACCAAGGCTATGCGATGCAAGGCATGAGCATTAATGGTCATATCCATGCAAAAACATGGCAACCCAAAATGCTAAGTACTACGGATGCAATGTGATATGCGGTGCGAATGAAATGACTAAGGTGAGTGAAGTCGGGATGATAGTACGTAGTATCGTAGGCTATGGGGTCCACCACAAGAGACTTCTATCCAAACCAGTCCCATACCTAAATTTGGATAGTAAGACTCAATGTGGTAAACTCTTGATCTCAGGTTAGTCACGCGTCCAACCGAAAATCTTACCATAACGAAGGTACATAATAATTAGTTGCGCACCACCAGCCCGAGTGGATAGTTAATGAAGGAATGAAGGAGCATGAAATTCCTAGTCAATAAGTCCACATATCAGTACAGTTCCTCTCTGAGAGATTACCGGGGTCTATTACACTTCAAACCAGATTGCCGCCCCATCGCGCACAATAAGGTGAGTGGAAGAGACCTCACTATTCGCTTGCCAATATCGGGTCTGCCTCGTCGATAGCGGATCCATTCCTCGAGCTGGTCAGACTCAGCCTAGCATTGCCCCCTCCTCTCAAGCAGGTAAGGCTGCACCTCCTTCCAACCGACCACGACACTGTGGAGATACGGCCTAATGGTGTACGACCCTCAGCACTCATGCATCCACTCGGTAACGTTGGAGCAACCTCTGGAACCAAGAGGGTTTAGGAACTTTCACCCAGGGATATCTATAGTATCCCATGTAGAACAGATTTTTAGTGTCCCATCTGGCCATTCATGAAATATCTGCGGAGGCTACGACCCTGATGTCGCTAGGGCATACGGTGGTCATGTCACAGAAATGTGAGATGCATGCATCACAAGTTCAATCATGCATCAATACTATCCATGCCATGATCTCATATGGGGCAACTCCGCCTATCAGGGAGCCCTATGAACAACCTGCCCTATGGCATATGCAATGGTCAATCACATCTCATAACAAACATGCAGATGATGTGTATGGGCATGTATTATGATGCTATGTTGTCACCTACTCATAATCAGTATCAATAATTATCCTCGACAATATGGTCATTTAACTAACATTACCCCCAAGGAATGACCCTCATAGGGCTAAACACATAATGGGCCTATGGCCTCACACAAAGGCCTAATATACAACACAGTGGGCCTTGCCCAAGGACCACAAATACATCATAATGAGCCTTAACTACGGGTCGCATATACATCATATAAATCTAGGCAATCGGCCTTGGTAATCGAAATTGGCCTCAACAATCGAAATTGGTCACGACAATCAAAATCGTCAATCGGTCATGACAATCGGAATTGATCGATAATCGACCTCAATACTCAAAATCGACAATCGGTCACGATAATCGGCCTCGATCGCTAATCGAGCAATCGGCCATGATAATCATAATCAATCGGTAATAAGAATCAGTAAATCGGTCACGTCAATCGGAATCGACAATCGGTGATCAGAGTCGACAAATTGGTCACATCGATCGGAATCGGTAATCAGTCGTGATAATTGGAATCGATCGATAATCAGAATCAGTAAATCGGTCACGTCAATCACACCGATAATCAGCAGATAAATAAAATGGGGTCCATAGATGATCAACCGATCAACTATAGTATAAAGATCAGCACTCAGCCGTGGTTATATCAAATCTGATAACACGGAGCCATCCATCTATGGTGAATGGGGCCCACTTATTTGGGTTAACGCATTGAGGGAATGATGAGAATGGGCCTAACAAGGCCTAAGGGAAGGTCACAATGTGGACATCTAACCATCATTGCCCATCAATGTGGACATCTAACCAACATTGCTCCCAAGGAGTGGCCTACATAGGGCCAAACATATAGTGGGCCCATGACCTCACACAAGGGTCTAATATATAATATCATGGGCCTCATACAAGGGTTACATACACATCACTATGGGCTGCACCACATGGGCCTCGCTCATGGGCCTCATATACATTAGGTGGGCTGCATCAATGGGCCGCACTAATGGGCCTCATACACATCAAGTGAGTCGCATCAATGAGCCGCACTAATGGGCCACAAGTATATCAAAGTGGGCCTCATCACATAAGCCTCACATGCATCACATTAGTCCTCACACAAGGCCATATGTAACATCATAATGGTCCCCATATACGGGCCGCATGTACATTATAATGGACCATATCCCATGGCTCCCAAACACTTCGTAATGGGCCACATCCCATGGGCCTCTCATACATAACATCAGGCCTTACTATTTGGGCCTAAAATACATCTCAATGGGCCACAACCCATGGGCCCTAATACATAATGGGTGGACCCTAAACATAGGCCTAATATACATCACAGGTGGGCCTTACACATGGGTCTCGTATACATCAAATGGGCCATGCATCATGGGTCTAATATACATCACAATGGGCTTTACCCATGGGCCACGAATACATCACAATGGGTCTTAAATACATCACAATGGGCCTTGCCCATAGGCCCCAAATACATCATTTTGGGCCTCAACAATAACTCCATACACATTAAGGTGAGCCTCAACAATGGGTCATGATTATGACAAGATGGGCCTAATCACTTGGGCCTTATATATATATATACCAAAGTGGGCCTCAACAATGGGCCATAAATATGGCAAGTGGGCTACATCACACAGGCCATGTGTATATCAAATGGGCTAGACCCACATATAGGTGGTGATAAGGATTTCCACCATAAAAATTCCTAAAGGTTTAATGGTGGACATTCAAACCCATTGCTTTCTATTATGTGGTCCACCTGATCCTAAATCTGTCTTATTTTTAGCCTCAGGCCTCAAAGAGAGTTGGCAAATTGGATGGACAGTTGAGATATGATACATACATCATGTATGGGCCTCACAGATGGGTGGTGGTCGTACATACATCAATACACGTCGGCCCTACATTCATAAAACACATACATCAAAGCAGGGTCCACCGTCCGGATGTACGGACAGTGGATATAAGATATTCATCAAGGGGACCCATAGAACTTGCTCTCGTCATCACAGTAACGGGACCCACTGTCCCTAAAGAATGGTTGGACGGCATGTATAAAACACATGCACCGTAGTGGGTTCCACCGTCCATGGACGGTGTGGTATATAACACATACATTCATGTGGGTCCAACCGTCCACTGCCTGTGGACGGTATGAATAAAGCACATGCATCATTGTGGGTCCCATGTGGGGCCCACCATAATGTTTGTGTGACATCCAAACCGTTGGTAAGGTCACACGGACTTGAATGAGGAAGAAAAATAAATATCATATAAATCCAAAACTTCTGTGGACCCCAAAATGGGTCTCAATGACAGCCATTTAACCACACTGTTTCCTATGTTGTGGGCCACTTGAGCGTTGGATGTGGCTGGAATTTGGAAGGAGTCCAATTCAGGGAGTGGTCCACCTCATGAACGGATTAGATGGTATAAATACATCATGGTGGGGCCCATGCCTGGAGCAGTGGGTTGCTACCCGGTCGTCCGTCGTCCCAGCGCAGGTGCTGCCTGCGCCTCTGACAACAGCAGCAGCAATGCTGCTGCATGTTTTATTTATTATTATTTTTGTTATTTCCTGTGGTTTTTCACAGGTGGGTCCCACATTAGAGAAATTCGACATCGCCATTGATCCCCATAGCTCAAGACAATCCGAACGAGTCCAATATTCAACATATTTTGGGTACAGAAATGTCAAGGTGAATTTTAACAGTAAAGCCATTGTTTGCTATGCTATGGCCCGCCAGATACTCGGATCAGATTCATCCTTCGACTCAACGGGTTGAATGATCCAGAGAATGGAATGGACGGCGTGGATTAACAACATGCATCAAGGTGGGGCCTACACAAGCAGTCCACCCAAATAACCTTAAACCAAGCTGATATTTGTATTTTCCTTTCAACGTCCAGCGTCCAGGGACACTGGACGGCTGTGTATTTCAAGTGGGCTGCCCACGTGGGCCACCAAATGATGGGTGGTGTGGATACAATGCTTATAAAGTTGGCCCCACTTATAAATGGCTTGGCTAAAATACGTACTTCATGGTGGTGCCCATCCGGGTGGGCCATACGGCCACATCATCATACCAAAAAAAATATGAAAGAGAGAGGGAGAGAGAGAAAGAGAGTGGGACACACATGTGATAGAGGGCTCCGCCACTATGAGCCCTCCCTTACAAGAAATCATACATCAAATGGGTCTCAATACATGTGGGCCCACCAAAACAAGGATCAATGGTGGAGATCTCTTCTCCACCCAAAATGGATGGTCTAGATGACCTCTTTCATGGAAGGAAAAAAATAAACATCATGACGAGGTCTATGAAGAATGGCCCCATCATGGAATGATATTGATAATCAAGGTGGGCCATATGCCACATCTTAGGATCCCAAGTGAGATACACACCATTGATCGGTAGGCCTCACTTGGCCCATCATCAAAATGAAATCTAAGCCTGTAGAAGTACCCACTGTTCGATCTTCTTGCTCCCTTGACTTCCTTTACTCCTTAGCTTCGATTTCAACGGAGGAGATGAGGTTTGGATAGTTGAGATGGGAGATGAAGGGGTAGAAAAGGTGGGCCACACTTGTTGCTTGTGAGAGTTGGAGAGGCTTAGACGTGTGAAGCTCTCTTGCTTGGGAAAGTGAATTGAAAAAATGAAGGAGAGAGAGAATTGTAAAGGGAGAGAGAGAGAGAGAGTGATGGGTGATGGATGATGGATGTAGTGAGTGATGGGTGTAAGGGACTTTTTGACTTCTATCGCAAATGGTGTAAGAAAAGTATGGGCTTCGTAAGAACTTTTTGACTTTTGTGGTTACTTGGGAATGGGTGAAAGGTGATGTGTACTTGACATGTACTTGACATAATGGGATTGATTGATTGATGTGACAAGCCATAGAGATTCTCTTGGGTTTTGCAACGCGCGGCGTTTTCCTCACACTGAACGCAGGCCTGCATCTCCTGGCCAGGGTATCTGATCGGCGCGCGAGTCGTGGCATCGGAACCGCGACGACGACACGCTTGCTAAGGTACAAGTCTCGGGTTAAGTCAACTCGGCTTATGATTATGCGCAAGCGTCAGATAAAGGTCAAAGGTTGTTGAAATTCGACCAGAAAGATCGCGGAGGCCTATGGAACAGTACGGTCTAGGTTATAGGTCTTACATCGCAGCCATCTTCATAATGCCACGAGTTCACCATCATCGAACTTGCAGGTAGGTACCTGAACCCAAACAAAAATAATGGTGATTTCCCTAGTGGTGTGGTGTAAGATATTACAATACTCTGCTTCAATGTCTGTTTGGGTGTGTGTGTGTGTGTGTGTCTGTGTGTTTTCCTTCTTTTATTTTTTCCATAATGAGTTGTCTGGGGAGTTTTTTTCTTAGATTAAAATGGGTCCAATCTGTTTTTGGTTGATGACTTTTGCATTCTTTAATTTCTTGGAGCTTGAATGGATTTGGGTACTTCATTTGATGGATGAAAATATCATTTCCGATGATTAAGAACAACACTCGAAGAAAAACTAGTTTCTGCATTGTGTCTGTGTTTTTTTTATGTTTTCTTTTTTTTTTTTTCGCTTTAAAAACAATAATAATGTGTTGTTTGGGAGTGGTTTTTTCTTTGATTGAAATGGGAGAAATCTATTTTTGGCTGACAGTTTTAGTTATTTGATGGATCCTGCATGGATTTGGGACTTGTTTCTTTCATTTGTAGTGAAAGACCATTCCAGCGAGAAAAAGATCATTTAAAAGGACTAAGAACTGCAGCTGAATAAACTCCTACTATTTGCATTGTGTGTGCCTCTCTCTGTGTGTGTGTTTCTCTTTTTCTCCTTTTCAAAATATAAAAACAATAGGTTGTTCGCTTCGATGGAAATAGATATATATGGTGAGATATGGAATTGCCCAAAACATTATCAGGAAGGAATTGCTGATAGTTGGTGGCTAGGAATAAACTGATACCAAATACATTTCAATACAATGACCACAAAAAATGATCAGGAAGGAATTACCATCCTATGTAGCTTTGGATGGTTCTTGGTGAGGGTTTGATGAAACAGTGGTAGAGTGAAATCTTTGTTAAACATATGAAGATAACTTGAAAAATCATATTAGCCCATTGTAACAATGTTAGTGATGGTGGAGTTGAACCTAAATTGGCTGGAGTAGTTCATTGAGCTGAACTAGCCAAAAAAACTGGAATGGAACGCCGTTAATTTGATTAGTGGTGTTGGAATTTAAACTCCAAAATCACTCCATGATGTCTAATTCTACCATAAAAAGAGATGTCTCCATAATGTTCCAATTAAATAATTATTATTTTCCCTGAGTCGAGATTTTAGTGGAGCAAAGTGGACGTACATAATAGTTCACTACACGTCTTACCCTCAGCAAGGGCTTCCCCTCTTGACATGTGCATTGGGCTTGAATTACATGTACTACTGACTGACTATCTGGCAATTCACTTCCTTTAATGTGTGTTGCATATTCACTACTCATTGATGAATGCCAATCAAAACTCATAAATTCTTTGCTAGATTGCTGTTGAGAGTTGAGACTTCATCTTTACTACAAAAGAAAATAAGTGGTTGTTTCTCACCTTTCAAAAAAAGTGGTTGTTTCTCACCTTTCAAAAAAAGTGGTTGTTTCTCACTTTTAATTTTGTTGATTTGGGTATTAAAAAGAAATTTATTTGGGTGTTGTTATTCTTAATCGAACAGTGAAGAAGATAGATGTAATCTTTATTTCCTACTTGGGTTTTCTTGTTTGTGACTCATTGCGAGCAGAATCAAGCGGAGCTCGAGTTTCATCGAGTTTTCTTTTTCCAAGTTTTAGGAGTTATGACTACTCAAGTGGACTAAATCTTTAACAAGTCTCAACTGAATTGTGACTAAATTGATATTTTCGTTGTCCATCAAATCACAACTACAAGCTGGCTTAATTTGCATCTACAAGGCAACTGGGCATTGGTTGGGTGGTTTGGGAAAAAAATGGGGATGTCAATTTGGTTTTCTTAGTTTCAGTAGGCAAAGGAGATCACATCAAACTATTAGCTATTTGTATGGGTATTAAGCTAGTAAGGGATGCTTTCATGGAGCACATGGGCTTCTATGTCGTACATGTAGCCATTGTTTGATCTTTTAACTATTAGAATGGCATAGATGTGGTTGGATTGTTTCCAGGTTTTCAAATTATCAGATGAAATGGTTTGTAATAGTTCTGATACAACCATTTTTTTTCTGGCAACATGTCAAATGTTTATGAATATCTAATCCATGCAAAAGGTGGGGCACACCATGATGGTTGGTGGAAGCAGTCATTGAGTGGGACACCATCAAAATTCATGTACAACACATGGGCTTCTATGTCGTACATGTAGCCATTGTTTGATCTTTTAATTATTAGAATGGCACAGATGTGGTTGGATTGTTTCTAAGTTTTCAAATTATCAGATGAAATGGTTTGTACTAGTTCTGATACAACCATTTTTTTGGCAACATGTCAAATGTTTATCTAATCCATGCAAAAAGTGGGCCACACCATGATGGTTGGTGGAAGCAGTCATTGAGTGGGACACCATCAAAATTCATGTACAGCTAATGGTATGACTCTGTACACTTATTTGTTGGGACTCCATGTGAGTACTGAATTGGTTTGTAAAATGCATGATAATTTTTTCAATGGAAATGTTTGAAAGCTTCTATTTTTTACTCACACATAAGAAATCACGTGTGTTTATTTTATTTTAAGAGTTAAATTATGTTTGCATTTTTGGACAACTCATGAGCATGCTTTCAGTTGAAAAGGACTTAAGGGAACAGGGGTGCCTTAAAGGTCCTTTATCTTCAACGTTTGACATTTCTCCCTCCTATAATTTGGTTTTTATTTGAATGTTAATATTTTTGTTTCCTTTTGTATATTGCTTATAATAACTAGATCTTTCTTTCTTGTGTTCTGCTGCTGTAAACATATATGAATGGTGTGTTTGAGCCTCCATTTAAAACCTCTCAGCTAGGGAAGCATTGTCATGCTTGGCTTCTCTCATCATATATGAATGATGTGTTTGAGGTTCCAAGTAAATACATTTTGCATTTACAATTTACCAAAAGAAGAAAAAAGAAAAACCATTGTCTTTTATTTTCTTCTTCCTTTCCTCTGCTGCTGTAATCTCTGTTAGAAAAGTAGAAGATTGCAGAATTCATTTCTGGGTTTTGATTATTGAAGTGGATTTATGAGATTTTTGCCTTTTTCTAAGACCTTATAGTATTTTCCCTTTTTAGATATGACTATTTTTTTGGTTGGATTCTTAGAAGGAGAGTTGGTTGAGCTTATAAGAGAAAACCCACTTCAATATAGCTGGTTTGGTTCATCTTTTTGTGAAAAATAGTATCATGGATTGCATTGAATTCTAAAGAATCACTCTTATTAGGCAATTTCAATTTGCAACCATCCATCCTAACGTTTAAAAAGAAGACAACTAAAGTTAATAAGGCCAAATGAAGGATGGATTGGATCATCCAATTAGTGTGATTTTGCATGCGGCCCATGAAATGTGTTCTGGACTTAATGGACAATTCAGATTGATCAAGTGGAGTGCCCAAGTTAACCAATGCAACTAGGAGCAGCACTAGAACAACTTATGAGTTACCTCGATTTTTCGTAACACACTAATGCTACTATATTTTCTTGGTCATTGATTGGATTATCACATGCATCTAATGCTACTCTAAGTCTAATAAAATGACAAGCCAGATTACATTTTATATTATACTTGCCAAAGACCCTACAAGACCAAATTACATTTTGTATTATACCTACCAAATATAATAGAAGACTATATTGCAATTTGGACATGTGCGGACCAAATAAACAAATTCAGGTTGGTGGACATCTCCTTTCCTAATTTCATAGGGAAGGTCCTGACTTTAATTCATTTGAATCCACCCCAGGAGAGCGTTTGGTTAATGGATATTTCGCACCTAGTGTAGACCAGATGAAAGACGACAATCATCGATATCTCCATTGATAGGATGGTGCTTAGAAGGGAGAGTCCTATGATGTGATGGAATTGCAAATATAAGAAAAATTGTTCTAGTTGCAAGTAATGGTATTAAATAACAATGCACATAGAAATAAAGTAGGAGTTGTGAAGATATTTATTAAACCATCGACGCTGTACATCTAGGTGCAGGTGACTTGGACAAATGGATAGCGAAGAGGAGGAGGACAAACGTAGGGCCGTGGTCGTTCAAGCAATGATAGCTTGTGTGGCGGCCATTGAAGAATACTATTAAGCTTACATGTTTAAACAACCGGCACGTTATGGGGATGATGAGTGGGCAAGGTTCATCAACTCGATTATTCGAGCCATTGACCGGGATTGTGTTACCCAACTCAGGATGAGTCGAGAAGCATTTTTCTTGCTATGTTCTCAACTCCACGAGAAGATACTTCTTAATGATACTCGGAATGTCAGTCTTGAAGAACAAGTCGTTATGTTTCTTCACACGGTGGGCCATAATGTTCGCAATCGCGTCATAAGGCATCGTTTCATTCGCTCAGGTGAAACGGTAAGCCAACATTTTCATCGCACTCTTAATGCGGTGGTATCGAAGTACCCTGTTTACGTGAAATAGGCCGAACAAGAGCCACCCACCGACCTCCAAACAAATCAAAATTGGGCTTCATATTTCCAGGTATAAGTATTTTCGAAGGTCTCTTTGCTACTCTACTGTTCATTTTCATCCATCAATTCACAAATACACACCAGTTTAATTTACATGTAACACATCATAGGACTGTGTTGGTGCAATTGACGGTACACATATTCCAGTGCACGTTCTAGCACCCGATAATGCTAGCTTTCGCAACCAAAAAGGGGTTTTATCCTAAAATGTTCTTGCAGCCTTCTCATTTGATATGAAGATATTGTAACTGCTAGCTGGCTGGGAAGGTTCTACATCAGATGTGAGGGTGCTACATAATGCGTTGACTCAAACTGATGATCCTTTGACAGTCTCAAATGGTAGATCACTATAGTCGTTGCACTGGAAAATAATTTGATAATTAATGGTTCAATTTGATACACTTAATGTAACATTAGTTTTAATGTGTAGGAAAATATTACGTTGTCGACGCTGGATATGATCATTCGCTAGGATTTATGGCTCCTTACTGTGGTGTTCGATACCATTTGCAAGAGTATCAAACTGATAGAGCACCGTCGAACATGAGGGAGCTTTTTAATTATCATCATGCCCAGTTGCGGAATGCAATTGAACGTTGTTTTGTCTTAGTGAAGGGTAGATTTTTGATACTAAAGACGACGATCCAATATCCATTTGAAATACAAGTGAAAGTTGTCATTGCTTGCTTTATCTTACATAATTTCATTTGATCTGATATTGAGTGTGGTGAAGATCTACAAGCTGTTGGTATATCAGTATGTGAGGTGGAGGGTAACCCTACACCCATCGAGGTCCCACACATGACGAGCAACATTGTTTATTTCGATCGAATCAAATGGAGAAAGAAGCGTGGATTAGGGCGCACGATGCCATCGCTGAGCGAATGTGGACAGATGTGCAATGTAATAGTAGGACAAGATAGTACAGTAGATAGTCGTTACATTGTAATTTAGTTTTTGCAAGTTTTGTCTTTACGTATGAAGTACATTAGACCAAACGTGTTGTAACTAAATGGAGCGGGCAAGGATTATTCATGTCATGTTAATCAACCATATAATTTGCCTAAAGCACTCTGACTTTCTTTACGCATTGAACTTGGGTGGTTTGATTGTCTGAATAACAGGGCACGTAATAGTTTGTTTTCTATGTAGGTGTAATGTCAGACAATTATCTATCTGATACATCCACACCGATATAGTCGCCCATTCGGTCCCCTGCTTTACCTACGTGATGTTCACCATGAGAAAAGACAGCTAAATCCCTTGCAGAACCCCTATTCCAAGCAGCAAAGAGCAAGTGGAGCTCTACAATGGATCAGGTTCTATGTAACACATTATTGGAACAAATCGCACTGGGAAGGAAAGACGATAATGGCTTCAAAAGAGAAGCATATTAAGTTGCGGCCGAGCAAGTGACAAGATAAACAGGGGCGCCTGTCACCTGGTAGAACGTACAAAATAGACTCTGATATCACAAAAGAGAGTACAATGATGTCAGGGACATGCTTGCTGCTAGTGGATTCGGCTGGGACAATGAGCGTATGTTGGTCACTGCACTAGATGAGGTATGGGAAGAGTATTTCAAGGTACTATTAAATCTAGTTGTTATATACCTACCTATCCAATGTATTAGCTTTCAACCCAAATCTCTGATTATATAAATCTAAATACATGGAAATAATGCAGGGTGTTCTTTTTCTATAGTCACACTCACGCGTTGCGAGACTACGGGGTAAGAGGATTTGCAGAATGGATGACTTAGGGGTTATCGTCGGCTCTGATCAAGCGACCGGACATTATGTGAAGGGATCAAGGACAATGGTTGCATCATCATCTAGGATTAATCGAGATCTAAACGAGACTTAGACAGAGTTAGATGATGATCTTGATGATCATGTTGACCTCTCCGACGATACGTTAGGGGATTCTATAGGGACCATGCAAGGTCAATTTTCCTCGGACACACCAAGCACGCAAAATTGATGCTATGGCGGCACTCCCACTCACACAGTTGTTACAGATCTTTGTCGCAGTGGGAGTGGGAGTAGCACTAAGAAACGACAGCGCCCACCTCGACCATGTGATGTACTTGGGTTTCTCTGAGGTCTGTTGCAGACGCTATATGCGACTTTGGGCTAGGAAAGGAGGTCAACCGAAATAGTAAAGCTCTGGATGTCCTCGAAGAGGTGCAGGGCCTAACCAACTCTGAGTTCATTGAAGTTGATTAGCTCTTAAGTAGGGACGAGAAGATGGCATCCTTCTTTGTCAGCCTACGCCCTGAGCGTCATGTCGATTGGTTAAAACAAACCCTCCGAAATAAGTTTGGTGATGGTGCTAGTGGTTCTGTTTGATGGGCTTTGTCCCATGATGATACTTTTTATGCTTTTGGAATTATAATAACTAATATTTTTCCTTTTCTTTTTTTTGGCTTAGTTGTGTAGATTGCTTTTTTTGTTTCAGGTTGGTTTAATGTTAGTAGGTTTACATTTTGTGGATGACATTAAACTGCTTACAATCGATAACTATAATGCTTTCATATGATCATATCAAGTAGACATTCATGCTATTAGCCAAATCTTAAATTCATAAATTTGAAATATATAAGCTCTAATACAGGTCTTCGACAAAGGATCAAGGTACATGTTAATATTCGTTTCAATGCAATGAAATAGCCCCACCAAGGCAGGTGTAAATAAGAAATTCATCTCACTTCCCTTTCTTCAATATTACATACAAACTTTGTATCTACTAATATCTTAATTCTCCTAGTATCTTCATTACACATTGCGATCTCCTGAATTGATTGAGCATTATTTGTTTCTGTAGATGAAAAAGGAAAAATATTATGTTGTTCTAGTTGGTCGTCATGCAGGAATTTATCTATCCTGGGAAGAGGCCCGATTGGAAGTAGAAGGATACAGCAACAGTAGGTTCCGGGCCTTCAAAAACTAGAGAGAAGTTACAGCTTATTGGGAGAGTTATCATTCTAGCACCATTGCTCAGGCAAGTATAGTGTCACCACACATCAAGGCACCTGCATCCCATTCCAGTGATGGGCTCGCCTCTTGGAGGACATCATGGTCGTCGACCCAATAAACGACCTGAACAGTGGTTTCTCGAGCGACTTCAACGGATGATGTCGATGTGTCAAGGGGCAAAATGTTAGTTGCATTGCTAACGGGTATTATAGTTATTTTTTTAATTCTATATATTGTCATCAAACTTTAGTCACTTGATTTTCTTAGTAACCAATTTTAGTACTAATTAAGCATACCATGATACTATGTTACATAGAATGCAATTCCTGCGATTCCACGTTTATTTGATATACTTATCTTAATTGATGCAAAGGAAGATGATGAGTGAGGTACACCAATGTTCAGAGTATATACTATACACCGTATCATTCCTAGATAAAACTAAACACCCCAAAAAAACAAGCTAAGATGGAGAGAGGCTAAAACATTGCTTTTAAACTCTCACCGAATATATACAAGACTCCGGCCCACCATTCCCATCAGGATTCATCATCTAGACGGCTTCTGAATCTCTGGACCCAATTACCAGCTCGACGTGTTGTGTCTTTCTAGTTTAGCTAATAGCTGACCGCCTTGATCTTCAAGACACATCATCTACATGTGGTTCCAAAGAGACACACAGCACGGACGTACCACATACGTGCCATGAAATGTTATCCGTGTAAGTATGTGCAAGTGCAAGGTGTGCGCGTGGGACCTGTCTGATATACAATATCTATTGGGAAAAAATGTGGTGTTTTTTTTTCCATGAACTACTAAACTGTGGTAACTCATTCACCAAACAGTTGGAGTTACGATTTTCTCACTAACTGTCTCATTGAAGATAATCAATCGATGGTAAGGCTTTTTAGGCCTATTACAAATTTAGAATGAGATCAATCCAAAATGAGGCCAATGATTTGGATGGTTAGTTTTCGCATACATGTACGTCACACGTACCTAGATGGGTAGGCACAATTTCAATAAATTGTGACAAACACACACGATAAATCCTTATTTGGACTAATGACTAGGCAGAAGAATCCAAAATCTTTCTTAGCTGTTGACCTAACACTGTAACGTCCGAAAGTAAGTGGGGTACACTAAAATAGAAAAAGGAAAAAGGTATTTACTGCTGCATAATTACACACGCCGAAACAAGTGCCATACACGTGTGTAATTGCATCCATGTATGAGATCTCTTCCGTTCATCATCCTAGCCCATGTGTGTAATTACACACGCCAAAATGGCCTGATGAACGTTCTGGATCTTACATTTCTGAAGATTGTTGGAGGGTGGAAAAAGATGGCATGGGTGTAGGTGAAAAAAGCAATTGGAGGATAGGTCCACATGGTGGTGTGTGGCACATGTATAGCCACACACATGTTTAAAAATAGATGGATAGCATGGATGAGACATAAACATCATGGTGGGGCCCACATAGTACGGTCCCACCCGTTTCCCTCGTACGGTCGATTACTGTACAAGAAGTGGGCGGGCATTGGATACAGTAGAGGTCTAGTCCCATGGGATTGGTCCGGCCTTCCGAAACACGCCCGACTGCAAATCGACAGTGTACACCAAAACCCACCGACATCCTAAACATGCTCGCCATCCATCCTGGTATTCCTTCCATCCCATGGGATTAACCGACATCCACTGACACCACCATCATTACCTTCAAAACCATTCCATCCCACCTAATCCCATGGGATTGGTCTGGCCAAACACACCCTAGAGCAAAATACCCTAGTCCTATGAAAGCAGTAAACCTACTTATACCTGCATCAGACTAGGAGATCAATCCTGGTACATAGGATCATTTAGATGTATGAATATATCCTGTGAATCAAATTTCTCAACAAATAGCTTTAATTGATGTCCATTTACTTTAAACTCATTGCTATTGTTTGAATTTCAAATCTCAACAGCCCGATGAGGATAAACATTGAGAACAGTGAAAGGGCCGGTCCAACGAGATCGAAGTTTACCTGGAAAGAGATGTAATCAATAATTATACAAAAGGACATTTTGACCTGGCGTGAATGATTTTTGAAGAATGTGTTGGTCATGAAATGCCTTCATCCTGTCCTTGTATATTCTTAAGTTCTCGTATGAATCCTTCCAGATTTCTTCGAGTTCATTCAACTGAAGTTTGTGTAGCGAGCCAGCGTTGTCCAAATTGAAGTTCAGATTTTTGATCGCCTGGTAGGCTTTATGTTCAAACTCTATAGGAAAGTGGCAAGCTTTCCCACAGACAAGTCTAAAGGGAGACATTCCAATAGGAGTTTTAAATGTAGTATGGTATGCCCATAAAGCATCGGTTAATTAGATTGACCAATTAACTTTTTTCTCCAAAATGTGTTTGATCACCCTATTTGAAATCTCATCTTGCCTACTTATATGGGTGGTATGGAGTGCTCACCCTATGAGAGATACCATATTTCTTCATTAAATTCGCGAATGGCCTATTATAGAAATGTGAGCCTCCATCACTAATGATGGCTCGAGGCGTTCCGAACCGAGAAAGGATGTTCTCTTTTAAGAATTTAATGACCGTTCGATGGTCATTGTTCCGGTACAGAATCGCTTTGACCCATTTAGTAACATAGTCTATGACGAGCTAAATATATAAATTTCTAAAAGATTGAGGAAATGGTCCCATGAAATTGATGCCCCAACAATCAAATGCTTCTATGATAAGGATGGGTTTCAAGGGCATCATATTTCGACGAGACAATGTTTCCAATTTCTGATAACGTTTACAAGCCTTACAAAACTAATGAGTGTCCTTGAATATAGTGGTCCAGTAAAAGCCACACTGTAGAATCTTGATCATGGTCTTTTTAGCAGAAAAGTGACCATCACAGGTCTGAAAGTGATAGAAGGAGATGACACTTTGATGTTCATTGTCTGGCACACATCTCCGTAAGATTTGGTTGAAGCAATATTTAAACAAATATGGATCATCCTAGAAGAATTTATGCACCTTGGTCAAAAATTTCTTCTTATCTTGCACAGTCAAATGTGTCAGTGTGAAACCTGTAGCAATATAATTAGCAATATCAGCAAAACAAGGTGAATAAGAGACTTCGAACAATTGTTCATCAAGGAACATGTCATTTATGTGTCGTCTCAAGGGAATCAAAGAGATTAAAGCGAGAAAGATGGTCGGCCCATACGTTGTCTACTCCCTTTTTTATCTTTTATTTCTAAATCAAATTCTTGGAGTAGGAGAATCCATCTTATTAGGCAGGGCTTAGCATCATTATTAGAAAGAAGATACTTGAGCGCTGCATGATCTATGTAAACGATGATCTTGGATCTAATCAAGTAGGACCTAAACTTGTCCAAAGTGAACACTATGGCTAAGAGTTCCTTTCCCTTAGTCGAATAGTTCACTTGGGCAAGATTTAGAGTTCTACTTGCGTAATGAATAATGTATGGCTTCTTTTCTTTTCTCTAACATAAAACCACCCCAAGAGCATAGTCAGACGCATCGTACATAAGTTCAAAAGGAAGTCTCCAATCGGGTGGTTGTATAATAGGTGCATTGGTTAACATGCCTTTAAGCTTAGTAAAAGCTTCCTGGCATTGCTCGGTCCACTTGTATGGTGCATCCTTTTGAAGTAGATTACATAGAGGATGAGAGAGGAGACTAAAGTCCTTTATGAATCTTCTATAAAAACTGGCATATCCTAAGAAAGATTGCACGTCTTGTATGTTCTTGGGTGGAGGTAGGTTAGAGATAAGATCGATTTTTACCTTATCTACCTCGATTCCTTTGGACGAGATGATATGTCCAAGGACAATTCTCTTACAAACCATGAAATGATGCTTCTCCCAATTGAGTGCCAAATTCCGTTCTTCACATCTTTTCAGTACACATTTAAGATCATTTAAGTAATCACTGAAAGATGGACCGAAGATAGAGAAGTCGTCCATGAAGACCTCTAGATATTGCCCCGCCATGTTAGAAAAAATACTCATTATGCATTGCTGAAAAGTGGCAGGGGCATTACATAATTCGAATGACATCCTTCGATAAGCAAAGGTGCCGTAGGGACATGTAAACGTGGTCTTTTCTTGATCTTTAATGGCTATCTCTATCTGGTTATAGCCTGATTATCTGTCAAGGAAACAGTAATATAAATGACTAACTAGCCTTTCTAAAATTTGATCGTTGAAGGGCAAAGAAAAGTGGCCCTTCCTCATGATGGTATTCAACTTCCTGTAATCAATGCACATTCTCTAACTAGTAGTAACTCTATTTGGCACAAGTTCATTGTTGGCATTGGCTATGATGGTGATTCTAGACTTCTTGGGAACCACCTGCATTGGACTCACCCATTGACTATCGGATATAGGGTATATGATACCCACATCCAATAGTTTAAGAACTTTGGCTTTAACCACTTCCTTTATGTTTAGATTTAGTCTACGTTGTGATTGTCGAGATTTTTTCGCATTATCCTCGAGATAAATACAATGAGTACAAATTGAAGGGTTAATTCCCCTGAGGTCCGCAATCGTCTATCCAAGGGATCCCTCATGCTCAATGAGAGTAGATATGAGTATACTCTCCTGTTCTTGCTCAAGGTGGGAAGAAATTACTATCGGGTATGTCTCATCTTGACTTAAATAGACTGTAACATCTTAAAAAAATCTGTACAAATACCCAAGTACCACCTCAAGCAGAAACCACTAAGGACCGAATCCTTTAGAAATTAGATGAAAATTAACTAAGTGCTAGACTAAATTATCTATGAAATTAGCTTGAATCACTTTCAATACATACTGCAAGACCTAAAACTAATAGGATCGCTAATGCTACATTACCTAGAAGCCTAGGATCAATCTCAAAACCTAGTTGCTCTTGGGAGTATCATGAAACCCCGTATCGGGCCTGGACCGTGCGTCGAAAGTTAGATTACTGTGAAACTATATAGTTATGATTGCCTTCCTGGGCTTGATAACTATCTCAAAAATCAAGTCCTAATAGTATCCAGAAATCCACAACTTGAACCCGGAGTGAAGTGTGTGAGAAATGCGAATATCTTTAGGAAATGAACTAAAACTTAAGTGAATTCAGCTGTTCGCTTGCAGGATAAATTTAAAGTTTCAGCCAGTCAGATTCTGACCCAACTACAGCCTCGGATCAAGAAAAATTTTCAACACATGTCAGTGTACTTGTGGTCCTGATCGAGTAACGGTGACTGTTGAACTGAAACAAGTCCGCCACGATCGATCCACAAATCCGATCGGATTGAAATCTTAACTTGGCCTAAATCCAATGTCAGGGAACTTTTCTCAGACCGTATGCAGAAAATGGGCCTCTAGATGAGCTGGGCCAAAACAGCCACTCTTTGGTTATAACCTAAGTATACCATGGCCCTAGGGCCATTTACGCCAGTTCTAGGCCTATATAAGGGCCTAAACCCACCCTTCTCTCATTCCATATGAATTTTCAAACCCTAGGAGAGAGAAGAGAGGAAAAGAGAAGAAAAGAGTGAGGAGAAGAGAGAGAGAGTGACAGATTGTTGCTGAGATTGGATCCCGCCACTCCACATGCTAAATCATCCTACTTGTATCACTATGCTGGCGATTTTGACTCCGTTCTTGGATAAGAAATCTTAACCCTAATCTTTTTGAGGGATTCAAATAGAGGAAATGGTGAAATAGCTAACCTATTTCATGCTATAGGTAGTCGTTGTCCCGTAGACAAAGACGTTTTATTCAAACTAAGCTCGATACGAGTCTACCGGTGAAAGGTGCGGACATAAACATTTAGGTTATGGTTTTTAAGGCTTTCAATGTCAGTTAATGATTTATGACTGACTTGATTGCTGACACATGTGCCTAGTTTTGATCTTTTTTGTATATTATATATATATATATATATGTAAACTGTGTTGATATTTAATGCATTTCATGTGTTTGTTGAAATGTTTGAATGAGTATAGAATTATGATTTATGCTTACCATGTCTATTGACTGAGAATACATGATTTTTATATGTATGGTGAATCCTTTGTGAAGGGATTTGCTATAATACCTGTTATAACTACTTTATTACATGTATGTGATATATGTAGTCTAAGTGTTTGATAAAATGCCTGAATGAGAAAATACTCGTTGAAATATATTTAATTAGGGTGTTGATATATGATTCTTAATCACCTTATCTATAGTTACAGTTTTCTTCATGTAACCTATGTTACTATTACGTGATTTATAGATGAATGCCTATGTATGATAATATGTATGCTATGTGTTTGTAAAATGCTCAAACGAGATTTATATTCGAATTGTTTGTCACATGTTGTTTTGACTATCACACATGAATGCCTATTGTGTTTGAGTATGATTGGGACTACTACATAGTCCAGGAAATTGGTAATGTTTTCTGAGTTAGTGGCCGAGGTCATTTCGCCATAGAAGACATGTTCAAGGAATTTGAGTTGTATGCTGCTTGTTGATAGTGGTTAGTGAAATAGTGGTGAAGACCGCTTGAGTTGAAGTGAAAATATGCCAATATGTCCTAGATGGGGGTGAATAGGACATTTTAAAATTTTTATGAATTATTAAAAATCATTATCACACTAATCCTATCACAGAGTACAGATTAGGATTACTCAAAATTAACTCTACTGGCTTCCAAGCCTGGTAGAGGATCCAATCACAAACTATTTAAAAGATAAAAATTTATAGATAAGATTGTGATGGATATGACTGTGTGTGTGTATAAGTTGTGATTTCAGATGATCAACTATAAAGGCATATAAGGAAATCACATAAATGAAAGACAATTCCAATCTCAAACACAGTCATTTTATAGTGGTTCGACTACTTGTCTACTCCACTATCAGCTTCCACACTCAACCCTTGAGTGATCGAATTTCACTAAGGAGGTTTCCCATGGTTCACCTCAAACCTAAGGTTTTAAATCAGGTTCACCTTCAACCTTTACATGGAGGTTTCTACTCGGTTCACCTCTAACCCTAGAGTTTTTCTGGCGCACTCCTAACCAGATGTTTATGCCCACACAAAGAGAGGGTCTACACAACGCACCAGGATGTTTATGCTCTCCACAGAGCAAGGGTCCACACAACGCACCCCGTACGTACACTCCCATTGGAGGCCTCCTTTGAGGACTTCAAAGGGTGAGCAACACTTAAGACCCAATCCTAAAAAGGAATGATCACAAGTGTCCTCTAGACTCTAGATACTTAAAAATAAGTTGATGAGTTTCATTCAGCGTAATGTCGAAGATCTACTCCTTGATGTTGAAGGGTCTTCAGCTCCCTTGATCCACAACACAAAAGATATACCTATACTAGGCTTTAGGTTGGGTCAAGGTTATGATGGAATTCCACTCTCTAAAGATTCTCCTATTAGGAAGATAGAGTGGTTCCGATCATCTATGCATTCAAGGCATCCTAGCTTATTGATTTGCCATTAAGGTAGTAGCTAGAGGATCCTTGAATGCAGAAGTTCATTCCCCAATCCACTCTATTGAATATCAATGATGAGGGTGGATTAGAGGATGAACTCCCTGAGAGAAAGAACTTAAGGTAAATGATATGAAGCTTAAAACACTCAAAAGCACTCTCTTCTTTCTCTACCAGTAATAAAGGCAAGCTTCTCTATATATAGGCAAAAGGTTCTAACGGATATAAAATGGTCACATTTATGAAAGAGTTCGATATCATCGAGAAAGAGTCGATATCATCGAGCATATACTCTCGATTGTATCAATGATCCGCTCGATGATACAAACTTAAATATCATTTGCGCTTTTGGAAACCTTTTTCCAACTGGTTGATGGGATCAAGACACATATCGATGTTATCGAATTTCGAACTCTAATTCCATCGATAAATGTATCGATCTATCGACAGGTGAAAATAAGAGAGACAAGCCTTGAAGATATTCAGGTTCTAAAGATATGATCAGGGAACAATCGATGTCATCGAAATTTGTATATCGATGATATCGGAGACCGTGTCGATGGGATCGATAAATCGTATAGATTTACCTATAAACTTGCTGGACAGTTTGTGTCCAATGTCGATCCAATCGACCAAGTCTCGATAAGATCGACATAAGAATATCGATTTCTCGACTGGCACCCCGATCAACATTTAAAAACATCCTGAAAATCATGCTGGAGGAAACATGTGCCCACTATCGTTGTGATCGACTGACTTCTAATATGATCGATATTTGAGTTTAGATTGAATCGGATAATCATCGATATATCGAAGCTCATAGTAGTTTTCTTTAGAAAAACAGGGGCTTCGAAAAACTGCCTGTCGATATTATCGATCCACTTTCGATAGGATCGATATTTGAATATCGATGATATCGACTGAACCGTCGATATATCGATAAATCGTCCAGATGAATGTTTGATTGGTGGATGCTTTTTGTCCTCACTCGATTGTATCGATTGAGATGCCGAGGACATCGACAGAGCAAGTCGATCATATCGAAAGATGAATCGATATAATCGACAGTGTAAGAAAAACTCGAAGATTTTTCTATTTGGTAAAAATTTTTCTTACACAAAAACCCTAAGATGTTCTACTTATTTTTAAGGATTTAAATCACTTGGTGTTTTGGGACATGGGCTGCGAGGCTATGATTTACCTATGGCGAGCTTCCACACATCCAGTTGAAGCAAACACTTGAGTTGATCTTCCTGTTAGGCGCTGTTGTCCAATGACTCAACTTACACCGTAATTGACAAACCAGGGCATTAGTAGGTGTACTTTCATTCTCCTCCTTGTCAATTACGTGACAAAATACCCAAAACACCATAGGAAAATATCTAGACAGATACATCCTAAATTGTGTGTACATGCATTAACACAATTTTATAAATTCTAAGTACTCATGTACACAACCAGAAATTTCTCCCCCTCACTTCAAAAACTCTCCTTTTTGTGTTACGGCTGCTCCCCCTAACACCTGCAATATATAAGAACACAAATATCCAATTTTCCACAGGGGTGTTGGGAATTCTTCTCCCTCTTTTTGTTAGTCATTGACAAAGATATAGCAAGTGATATTGACTGAAAAATTAAAGTGCAGATGGGAGAAGCACAGACAGATAGATGTAGATAGAAATCCAACAGTGATAAATGGATGAAGCAATTAGCACAGTCAGTGTATGGGCAACAGGAGTGACAATAAAATAAGAATGGAATTCAGCCATATTAACAAAAGGTTTCATTATCCAGAAACATCTATTAAAAAAAATCATACTGCCCCAAACAGCAGTATCATAATCATCTGACAGAAATGTCAGCCCCATGTAGGGATACCCAAAGAAAGTAAACAGAGATGTATGTAAAGGAAATAAGATAGAGGGGATAATCACAGTAAACAGGGAACATCATATGCACATCAACAGTTTGTAAGGAAAATAGGTTGATCAAAAAGAAATTCTTCACATTGGTAACCTAACCTCGCCAAGTTTGTAATCTATCACACCCATAAATATGACCACAGCCATCCAAAGAGATATTTAGGCCTGGAGCATTTCAGGAGGACTTTAGGGTTGTGATGGATGTTTATCCAGGGTAAGCTTATGGGGCAGGTATCCGTTCCATAACGCGTTTTGTTGCGCGTTGCAGGACCATCAGTCGTTGTCGAACTTTAGAAAGGTGGGTTTTGCATTCATCTAGCAGCTTCATAATGTGAGTCTGTTCATCTAAAATGTCTTGTATGCTGTCTCGTACAGAGATGTTGTCACGCCCCAAACTCGAAAACCGGGCTCACAAAATTTTCGATCGCCGAATTCGGCGCCGACAACCTCCGTAGAACCCCATTCTCAGATTCTAGCTCCCATTCTCCAGGTTCCGATCCTGGAATGCTACGAGGAGGATTTTTAACGTCAGTTTGATACGTAATAAGCATAACCAAAGGCATAACCCACAAACAACAACCAAGAACTCTATTACATTTCCACTATGATCAAAAACTTTACAAGTACAATGAGCATAAAGGGAAATACAATGATAAAGAATAAAAACTCCAAAACGCTCTGCGACGTGCTCCTGCCTCAGCGCTGCTGCGATCCAACGTCACTTGCACGCAACGGTCGTGCATAAGCTTATAGAAAGCTTAGAGGGTGGTGAAAGTGTGTGCACAAGGTAATAATACGAACATGCAATGTCAGAGTAATGCGGAATATACAGATGGAACCATAACATCATGAGCCGTATCAAGGCTATACAATGCAAGACATGAATGGTATCGGCCATCCCAAGGCCATGCGATGTGCAATGCAACTCAAGCATACAGATCCTCATCTATGTCCATACATCAATACAGCTCAAAATATGGAATATCACCGGGGTCTAGTACACTCTAAACCAGATTGCCGCCACATCGCGCGTAATAAGATAAGTGAAAGAGACCACACTATCCGCTTGTCAATATCGGGCGCGACTCGTCGATAGCGGACCCATTCCTCGAGCTGGTCAAACTCAACCTAGCATTGCCCCCTACACTCGGGCGGGTAAGGCCGCACCCCCTTCCAACTGACCACGACACAGTGGAGAGCGTAACCGTCTGGTAATCGACGCTCAACGCTCATCTACCCACTCGGTCTAGACGCTGGAGCAACCTCTTGGTACCATAAGGGTTTAGGGACTTTCACCCAGGGATATCTATAGTACCCCATGTAGAACAAGATTTTCGGTATCCAATCCTACCAACCACGATACATCTGTGGAAGTTACGACCCCGATGTCGTTAGGGCATACCATATCCATGTCATACAAATGCGACATGCATGATTCACACTATCCAATCATGCAGCAAATCCTACGCGTATCGTACGCTGATGTAGGGCAACACTGCCTAACCAGGAGCCCATAAACAACCTGCCCGAAGGCATATGCTATGATCAGTTAATCCTCATATCAAGCATGCATATGATGCGTATGATCATGAGTCATGAAACTACACTAAACATGTTAATGAGTGATGATCCATTCTTACAACGCAGATGGGCCTGGACGGCCTATACACAGCAAGTACGGCCAGTAATGGGCCCTAAGGAGAGTCGTAATGTGGACATCCAACCAGCATCACACTCGCAATGTGGACGTCAAACCAACATTGCTCCCAAGGCACGATCTTTGTAAACCTCAGTACTTAGACTATAATGGATTCACACATTGCAATGGACCGTAAGTTGTCCCCATTGGTCCTTACATATATATCAAATGGGCCATATCCTATGGGCCTTTTATTCTTCAGATGGGCCACATAAATGGGCCACACCAATGGGTCTTATGTGCATTGCAATGGGTCAAAACCTGTGGGCCTTGGATTGCATCAATTGGACCTAGTCATATGAGTCTAATATGTATCAAATGGACCACACCAATTAGGCCCCACATGTAGATCAAGTGGGCCTCAACCCATAGAACTAACATGAGTCAAATGGGCCTAAACCCCTAGGCCTTAATCAAATAAAATGAGCCTAACTCATGGGTCTCAAATAAATCCAGTGGGCCTAATCCCATGGACCCTTTTATAATCAAATGGGTTTAGTCCCATGGGCCTTACAATATATCAAATGTCCTACTTCCATGGGCTTTAAAATTTTAACAAAAGGGTCCAAGTGCGTGGGCCTTAAAGTACATCAAATGGGCCTAGTCCCATGGACTTGCAACACATCAAATGGGCCTAAGTTCTTAGGCCTTAAATGAATCCAATGGGCCTAGCCCATAAGCATTTCATAAACCAAATGGGCCTAGCCCATTGCCCCTTTGAAATTTAAATGGGCCAAACCCATATGCCTAAAATGATCTTTTCAAGTGGATGGACGGTCTGGATGCATCGCCTGTGACAATGGTGGGGTCCACATGAAGGCGTACAATCGTATATATTATATAATATATAAACTACATATAATATAATATATGTAATATATACAATATTATATGTAATATATATATATATATATATATATATATATATATATATATATATATATATATATATATATATATATATATGTGGGCCCCACTGTCTAGTGGGGACGGTGTGGATACAACACAAATCACAGTGGGCGTCACCGTCCACGGACTGTGGACGGTGTGAATAAAATACATAAATCACTGTGGGTCCCACGTATGTGGCCCACCGTGATGTTTATTTGAAATCCAACCCGTTCATAAGGTCACTCAGACCTGTATGAAGGGACAGCAAAAATTTCAGCTTGATCCAACACTTCTGTGGGCCCCTGAAACTTTTCAACGGTAGAATTCAATTCACACTGTTTCGCGTGGTGTGGGCCACCTGAGTTTTGGATCTGACTCATTTTTGGAGGGGGGCCCACCACTGGGGTGGCCCACCTAATGAACAAGTTGGATGACAAATAAACATTATAGTGGGGCCCACACGCAGGGCCGTGGGCCCCTGCTGGACGACCGCCGCCCGCACGGCTGCACGCAGCAGCGTGCAGCGCTGCGCCCGCTGACAGTTGCAGGGGCTGAGGTTATGCCTCTTTTCAAAAAACCAAGAAAAATGGTTTTTCAGTAGTTTTTCACACATAGGGCCCGCTAAATTGAAATCCGCCCCGGCCATTGCGTTCAGCGGCTCGAGGCTGTCCAAATGAGTCCAGAGTTTAAATTTTAAAATGCTACGAAAATGAAATAAAATACGAAAATGATGTTTGAATGGTGAAGGTGCGATCTTTGACGCTATGGCCCACCAGGTGCTCCGTTCAATCTCATTTTCTGGCTCAACGCCTAAAATGAGATGGTGAAAGGGATGGACGGCTTGGATTAGAGCAATACATCAGGGTGGGGCCTATGCAAGTGGGCCACCAAAGCCCTTCTTTCTTCTTTCCCTTTTATTCTTTCCTTTGAAAATGTCCAGCGTCCCAGACGCTGGACAGTTATATTACTATTTTTTTTTTAAATGGTGGGCCCTGATGAAGTGGGCCACCACTGATGAGTGGCATGGGAATAACGTCTAAGGTGGGCCCCACTTGAATAAAATAAATACTTCAAGGTGGGATCCATTCAAGTGGGCCACACAATCCTATTGCATAAACACAAAATAAAATAAAATAAAAAGAAATAAAAGAGAGAGAGAGAGAGACATGGAGAGTGGGACACGGCTTGTGATGGAGGGACCCCGACATTATGGGCCCTCCCTTACAATGAATCATAAATCAAGTGGGCCTTAAAGCATGAGGGACCATCAAACTTAAAATCAACGGTGGGGATCCTTTCCCCACTAATATGGATGGTCTAGATGACCTTTTTGTAATGGAATAAACATCATGATGGGGTCCATGGAGAATGGCCCCATCATGGAGTGATCATGATGATCCAAATGGGCCATCGGCCACATTTTACGGTCCCAAGTGAGATCCACACCATTGATCGGTGGGCCTCACTTGGCACATCATAAAAATAAGAAAAATTAGAATGATCTAGCACCCACCGTCCGATCTTCTCGCTCCTAGGGGTTCCTTGGTACCTTGGCTTCAACTTCAATGGTTAAGATGAAGAATGGAGGGTTGAGATGAGAGATTTTGGGATGAAGAGGTGGGCCACTTGGAGTTTAGGGATTTTGCAAAATTCCATACGTGAAACTCTTTGTTGCTTGGAATTTTTGAAATGAGAAAGAGAGAAAGAGAGAGAGTGATGTAGAGAGAGATGGATGGATGGGTGAATGATGTTTGTGTAAGAAAAACTTGACTTTTGAGGCTTTTGTGTAAGAGAAGTATGAGAGGTGTAAGAAAAGCTTGACTTTTGTGGCTTTTTATGTAAGAGAGGTATGGTTTTGGGAGACTTTTGTGGTTGCTTGAGAAAATGGAATAAAGTGATGTGTACTTGACATGTGATGGCTTGATGGATTGATTGATTGATGGGATTGATGTGATTGATGTGACACATCGTAGAGATTCCCTCAGGTTTCGCAACGCGCTGCGTTTTCTCGCACCGAACGTTGGCCCATATCTCTTGACCAGGGTATCGCTTCGGCGCGCGAGTCACGGTATCGAAACTGCGGCGACGGCGCGGTCGCTATGGTATTGGTCTCGGGTTGAGTCAACTCGGGTTGTCGGCATATGAATCAGGGTCGCGCGTCGATATCGATTAAGGGTCGAAGGTTGCCGAAATTTGACCGGTAAGACCGTGGAAGTCTACGGAACGGTACGGACCAAGATACGGGTCTTACAGATGTTTGGAATGATCTCAAAAGAGTCTGAATTTTGCATTAGGCTACTACTGCCAGGAATTGAACCGGTTCTTCCACCACAAATTACATTTTCAAAGATGTTTATCTATGTATGTCTTCAAAGTTGAACCATGCACATGGATAAGGGAGATCATTAGTCGATGACAGTCTGAATTGACGTGAAAACTTAGACAGGAGACATGGAAATGGTAGTGCAATGATGGATGCTTCTGTGAACACATGGATCAGCTACTGTATGATCAGAGTGGGTAGGCATATTGGAATTCTCAGATGAATGTCGTACAAAATGTTGAGGATGTATGGTGAGAGCTGGTTGCCAGAGACTTCACAGGGATAGACGTTCAAGCTAAAAATGTTGTGGAGAATTTTATAGGTAGGATCAAGATACTTGACATGAAGAACATTTTTGACATTCTTGGGAATGGTGGCACCATTACATAATGCACGAGTAACTTCCCCCCACACACCTAAACCATTCATATTTCGATTTGATATAGGTATTTCAGTCATTTTTAAGTTAAGCATCCTACTTACCCGGTTTGGTGTGATGTATTCAACCCGATTTATGACCGAGACTGAGATAACTGGGGGATCTTTTTCAACATTGTAGATCAAACTTAGAAACTGATGTACCAGATTATGTTGAAAAGTTTCTCCAAAGTTCACAATATTTTCCCACCCAATTTGTTTCAATAGATCGATGATCCTAAAGGGTTCAATGCTCTTTTTGTGAATCATTCGTTCCGCCACAGGGTTTAAGTTGAATAGATGAAAAGAGGCAGTTGCATCCTGCTTACCTTTCTTCTTTCCAATTGATGCATGCTGTGGATGAACCAATCCTTTATTTTTGGCCATTTTAGAGAGATGAAATATCCAGGTCTGAGAGCACCAGATGCGGCTCTCCTTTTTGATTTTCTGATTCTCACCAAGAAACTACAATCTATCCCTTTGATCATATTCCTAGATTCCAAATTTTAATTTTTTTTTATTTCAAGTTCTAGGGAAGAACAACCGTCCCGACGTTTCAACTACCCGGAGAGTCGTCGATTCTATCGATTCTCAGTCGATGTGATCAACATTCTCAAGTGACCAATCGATGTTCATATCGAAGGTGGATCTTTTCAAGTTTTTCTGAAGTCTGATGATCATTCATGTACAAAATAGTATATCTATTTTTTTGAGCAAAAATTATCAGCAAAATTTTGTATAGCATATGTAAATCAAAGGTATAAACATTTGATTGTTTATGTGTAAAAAAAATAAGGTGAGAGATCTCAGATTGTTTCTTCAGTATAATTGCATCATTTCAGCAAGTATCTAGATTTTGATGCATATCTTAGACCAGTTTCTTCACACTCAGCGTTTCTTAATATCACTCTTTCCTTTTCCTACAATAATGTAGCAGTAGTTATTTTTATGAAAACCCTTCATAATTGATTTTCCTGATCGATCTAGAATCTCGCATTCTTCTTTGTTGAAATTGACCACATGCCCATTATCACAGATTTGAGAGATGCTTAGTAGGTTATGTGTCAAGCCTTTTATGTAAAAAAACATTCTCATTTTTAAATAAATTGATTCCTTCTATGATTCTCTGTCCAATTACTTCAGCAGTGGTTCCATCTCCGTAAGTGACTATCTCTTTATGAAGATCCTTATAGTTTGAAAGAAGAGACTTGTCACCTGTGACATGTCTTGAGCAACCACTGTCTAGGTATCATTTAGCCACATTGCCTGATAAAAGATCTGAATGAGTAACAAGGAAATTTTTCTTTTCCTTAATCACCCACTTTGTGACAAGAGTTTTACTCATGGTAGATTTGTTCTTCTTATCTGATTTTTTCACATGACTTAATTGCTCCTTCATCCTGTCAACTATCTCAAGTGGTGATGATTGTATACTTCTTTTGTTTAGCTCTTAAACTGACTCCTCATTTTTGTAATGAGCTGGGATAGGTTTGGTGTTACTAATGGATGCAATAGATTTTCCAAATGGTTGCGCATTATATTTAGTTTTTATTCTAACCTTTCCATAACCTAATCTCTTTTTGTCCTCTCCATATTTTCTCATTCCTAACAGTTTTTCTAATTTCTCACCACTCTGGGAAAATTTACAGTTTATTTTGGTAATTTTTCTTGATTCTTCTAGATCATTTTGAAGTGTATAATTTTTATACTGAAGAATCAAGTTTTCCTCATTTAGTTCTTTGACTTGTTTCGTTAATTTCTCTGACTCAGATTTCAAGGCAATGTTAGTTCTTTTAAGTCTAACATTATCTGAGTGACATTGCTGCAAATCTATAATTAGATGAGTATTAATATTTGAAGCTTTATCCAAATCTAATTTCAGCAATTCCATTTTTTTTTCCAGATATACCAAGTCATTTAAACACTTTAATGCTATGGATATAGAGTTGATTATAAGCATCTTGCAGTTTATCCTTTTCAACTCCTTCCTCTTCTTCTTCAGACTTAACTTCCTTATTGTCAGATGGAAATGATTCAGTGGCTTGCTGTTCTTCATTTCTTTCAGGTTCCATGAAAATGATTGGAGATGTGGAAGCCATAAGAATTTTTAAGAATTTTTGGCCACCATCACTCTCTGAGTCACAAGTTTTTGAGTTTGACTCTTCTGTATCATCCCATGTGGTGGCCATCGCCTTGCCCTTGGTTTTTCTGTTTGGGCATTCGGTAGATAGGTGTTCATACTCATAACAGGTATAGCATTGTGGTTCTTAGGTTCTTTTCTCAAATTTTTCTGTAGGAGGTTTGTCATCCACCTTTATACCTCTAGAGGGGCGGCCACGATTCCTTTGAAAGAATCTTCTGAATCTTTGTCCTAGTAAAGACACTTCCTCATCTTCATCTTCTTTTTCACTCTCACCGTCCTCATGTTTTATTTTCTTAGAAATTTTTAAGACAGTGTTTTTAGATTTTTGGGGTTGTGTGAAGTGTAGTTCAAAAGTTTGTAGGGAACCTATTAGTTCTTCTACTTTCATCTCATCAATATTCCTACACTCCTCAATTGTTGTTACCTTGGGATTGAACCGTTTCGGTAAGGATCTTAAGATTTTCCTACATATTTTAGGTGTCGGAACCCTCTCTCCCAATCCACCCATGGAGTTACAAATGATATTCACTTTGGTGAAAAACTCCATAAATGTCTCATGTTCTTCCATCTTGAGATTTTCAAATTATGAAGTTAAAAGTCTCTTCACAGTGTTTGTGCCTTCATGTGTTGTTTCCAGTAAGACCCATGCTTCTTTAGAGGTCCCACACATACTTATCTAATTGAAAATATCTTGAGACACGGCACAGTAGATGGTGTTCATTATTTTTTCTTCAGCATTTCACTGTTCTTTGTCAAATGCCGTCCACTTTTCATTAGGTTTTGGTTTTATGATTGTGGTTTCATGTTCAAGTACAATTTGGTCAGATGGTACCACATATCCTTTTTCAACTACATCTCAAACTTCATAATCCAAAGATCTCAGGAAGTAATGCATTCTAGCCTTCCAGTAAGCATAATTTGAACCATCAAATACTGGAGGTCTAGTGACGGATGAGCCCTCTCCTTTGGCCATATTTCAACTTTAGTCAAGATCACTCTTTAGGCGGTGAAGCCCTTAAAGATAGACTCGCTCTGATACCAATTAAAATAGTGGTGAAGACTGCTTGAGTTGAAGTGAGAATATGCCAATATGTCCTGGAGGGGGGTGAATAGGACTTTTTAAAGTTTTTATGAATTATTAAAGATCATTATCACACTAATCCTATCACAGAGTATAGATTATGATTACTCAAAATTAACTCTACTACCTTCCAAGCCCGGTAGAGGATCCAATCACAAACTACTTAAAAGACAAATAATTTATAGATAAGATTGTGATGGATATGACTGTGTGTGTGTATAAGATGTGATTTCAGATGATCAGCTATAAAGGCATATAAGGAAATCACATAAATGAAAGACAATTCCAATCTCAAACACAGTCATTTTATAGTGGTTCAACTACTTGTCTACTCCACTACCGGCTTCCACACTCAACCCTTGAGTGATCGAATTTCACTAAGGAGGTTTTCCATGGTTTACCTCAAACCTAAGGTTTTAAATCAGGTTCACTTTCAACCTTTACACGAAGGTTTCTACTCGGTTCACCTCTAACCCTGGGGTTTTGTTGACGTACTCCTAACCAGATGTTTATGCCCACACAGAGTCAAGGGTCCACACAACGCACCCAAATGTTTATGCTCTCCACAGAGAAAGGGTCCACATAACGTACCCTGCACGTACACTCTCGTCGAAGGCCTCCTTTGAGGACTTCAAAGGGTGAGAAACACTTAAGACCCAATCCTAAAAAGGAATGATCACAAGTGTCCTTTAGACTCTAGATACTTACATGTAAGTTGATGAGTCTCATTCAATACAATGTCAAAGATCTCCTCCTTGATGTTGAAGGGTCTTCAGCTCCCTTGATCCGCAACACAAAAGATATACCTATATTAGGCTTTAGGTCGGGTCAAGGTCATGATGGAATTCCACTCTCTAAAGATTCTCCTATTAGGAAGATAGAGTGGTTCCGATCATCTATGCATTCAAGGCATCCCAGCTTAATGATTTGCCATTAAGGTAGTAGCTAGAGGATCCTTGAATGCAGAAGTTCATTCCCCAATCCACTCTATTGAATATCAATGATGAGGGTGGATTCGAGGATGAACTCCCTGAGAGAAAGGGCTTAAGGTAAATGATATGAAGCTTAAAACACTCAAAAGCACTCTCTTCTTTCTCTACAAGCAATAAAGGCAAGCTTCTCTATATATAGGCAAAAGGTTTCAACGGATATAAAACGGTCACATTTATGACAGAGTTCGATATCATCGAGCAAGAGTCGATATGATCGAGTGTATACTCTCGATTGTATCGATGATCCGCTCGATGATACAAACTCAAATGTCATTTGCACTTTTGGAAACCTTTTTTCAACTGGTCGATGGTATCGAGACACACATTGATGTTATCAGATTTTGAACTCCAATTCCATCGATAGATGAATCGATCTATCGACAGGTGAAAATAAGAGAGACGAGCCTTAAAGATTTTCAGGTTCTAAAGATATGATCGGGAACAGTCGATGTCATCAGAATTTGTATATCGATGATATCGGAGACCGTGTCGATGGGATCGATAAATCGTATAGATTTACCTATAATCTTGCTGGATAGTTTGTGTCCAATCTCGATCCAATCGACCAGGTCTCGATAAGATCGACATAGGAATATCAATTTCTCGACTGGCACCTCGATCAACATTTAAAAACATCCTGAAAATCATGCTGGAGGAAACATGCACCCACTATCGATGTGATCGACTGACTTTCGATATGATCGATTTTGAGTTCAGATTGAATCGGATAGTCATCGATATATCGAAGCTCATAGTAGTTTTCTTTAGAAAAATAGGGGCGCCGGAAAACTGCCTGTCGATATTATCGATCCACTTTCGATAGGATCGATATTCGAATATCGATGATATCGACTGAACCGTCGATATATCGATAAATCGTTCAGATGAATGTTTGATTGCTGGATGCTTTTTGTCCTCACTTGATTGTATCGATTGAGATGCCGAGGACATCGACAGAGCAGGTCGATCATATCGAAAGATGAATCGATATAATCGACAGTGTAAGAAAACTTGAAGATTTTTCTATTTGGTAAAAAGTTTTCTTACATAAAAATCTTAAGATGTTCTACTTATTTTTAAGGGTTTTAATCACCTGGTGTTTTGGGACATGGGATGTGAGGCTATGATTTACTTATAGCGAGCTTCAACACATCCAATTGAGGCAGACACTTGAGTTGATCTTCCTGTTAGGCGTTGTTGTCCGACTGACTCAACTTACACAATAATTGAGAAACCAGGGCACTAGTAGGTGCACTTTCAATTAGGTCACAAGGAATGCTTACGCACTCTAAGTCGATTAAGTCAACGTGCGCTCGTACTAGTCGAGCTTGTTAAGTAACCCGATTGGCCCATTGTATGTTCACCATGTATGGACACTACTGCTTGAATCTAAGGTACCACTTACCAGTGAAATGCCCATTTAACCTTGGTACCTCGATCCGCCAAGACTTATGAACCAGACATGGTGGTATGGGACACCGTGGTTGAGCTGTCGGCCTACGCTGGGGTGATGAGCCTCCCCGTAGTGTCTAGTAAGCAAACCAAACTCGTGAGCCGAATACGGTGGTATGAGACATTGTATTCGAGCCTCTTATAGTGACCTCGAGTATACACTAGGACTACGCTAAGGTGACGAGCCTTTCCGTAGTGACCTCGAGTATAAACTAAGCCTGCGCTAAGGTGATGAGCCTCTCCGTAGTGACCTAGAACTACCTATCGTATGCGATTACTAGGATTGACGACCCTAGATGGATCAATGTTTAGGTCAATGATATAAAGGGATGCACCTTAGCTTCCAAAACCTGCTGTATGAATAAGTCTAATTAAGAACTTAGCTAATCACGCACATGCACCACATTGCATGTGCCTTTGGCGTTGATGTTGAGTACAGCGGGAGTGTTACATACGCGACCATGAGATGATGTTGCAGAGAGAGTACAGGTGAGGGCATACATCATTATCACATCTCATTGACATACTGTACTGCTTTATTATTACTGCTTGATTGAATTGATAACATGTTAACCTTTTCCTTATAGCTCCACTGAGTTGATCACTCACTCCCACTTTGGGACGGTGTTTTAAAACACCAACTAGACTTTGTTGTAGTTTCAGATGATAATGAGGCATACGAGATGGAGCTTGCCTTTTATGAGGATGAGGAGGAGTTTTTCTATCTGGAACTCTCTGGCGGGTCTGCATAGACCTGGAGTTGTGCCACTGAGGCTACAGGGATCTGGACTAAATGACTTTACACTTTATCATTTTGTAAATTTTAGTATTATATATGTAACTATTTAACCTGGTGGAATTCATACTCTGGAGACTTATAATCACTTGCATGCTTTATATGTATTTATCACAGTCTTCCGCTTACGTAATTTAACTATCTCTGGAGTATGATATGTTGATTTGGTACAATCCCACTCATGTTTAATACACTAATACGGACAATATTTAATCATCATTATTTATGTTGCATAAGTGATGTGTTGGAACTCGGGAGTTGGGCTCCTACTCGACCCTCGATTTTTAGGGCATTACATAGACATATTTTAAATTAGAAGGCAAAGATTTTAAGTCAAGCTTTGGTGCCTTAAGGTTAGACGGTAGAGGCACTTCATTAGTTTGGGGAAACTCTTCAAATTGTGGCCTCACTGGTTAACTTCAAGTACCGGCACAACATTAAACATGACACTCATCTCCTTAATTATGTCATTATCAAAATTATGAGAGTGGGCCAGGCACGTCTCTAGAGGATCAGAGGATAAGGTCAAAGGTGTTCTATCTTCCACGAAAGAGTCAATCATATTAATGTTGTGGAAATCGTCATCATCCTCTAACCGTCTGCCTGTATTGAAAAAGATATTCAACTTCAATGTCATATTCTCGAAAGACATACTCATGACTCCATTCCTGCAATTAATGATTGCGTTTGAAGTGGCAAGGAATGGGTGACCAAGGATGATGGGAATTTGAGTGCTCATGTTACTGATGAGTTCTGTATCCAAGACAATGAAATCTACTAGGTAGTAGAATCTATCAACTTGGACCAACACATCCTCAATTATCCCTCTCAGTACAAGAACCGAGTGATCAATAAGTTGTAATGTAGTTAGGGTGGATTTTAATTCACCCAAACCTAATTATTTGTACACCGAATAGGGAATCAGATTTATGCTTACTCATAAGTCAAGAAGTGCGTGCTCAATTTGGCAGTTTCCGATTACATAAGGTATGGTTGGGCTACTGGGTTTTTTGAATTTCTGTGGCACATCTTGCTTTAGGATGACACTCACTTTCTCAGTTAAGAAGATTTTCTTTTAAATATTTTATCATCTTTTGGTCGTATATAAGTCTTTCACAAATTTGACATATGAAAGTATTTGTTTAACCACATCCGGTAGAGCAATATTGACATTAATTTATTTTAACACCTCTAGAATGTCTTGAGAGTTAGAGAGAGGTTTTGGTGCAACCAACCATTGGGGGAATGGGGCAACTGGCTTGCCTTGAAGTTCCAGTTCTAGTTCTTGTAGAGCATGGCTAGATCTATCATTGTTGTCCTCTTCCAGGTCCTTAGGCTTTTCATCCCTAACTGGAATGGTCTTGTCAATGGTCTTCCCACTCCTAAGAGTGGTGATAGATTTATCTTGCTCCATCTAATTTTAAGAGCTTGGGTCGCTAACTTCATATTGTAGTTTTGGATTGGGAAGAGGTTGAGCTGGGAGGCTCCCCTTATTCCCAATCAAACTTTTACTCTCAAGTCCTTGTATGACCTTTGTGAGGTCTTAAAAGACTTGTAGCATACTCTGATTGAAAAGCTCTTGCTTTTGAAGATGTTTTAGAACCAGGTCCTCTTGAGGTTTCTCTTGATTTGGAATTTGGTTCAAGAAACCTTGAGGGGTAGCCATTTGTCCATTCCTCCAACTAAAGTTTGGATGACTTCTCCAACTGGGATTGTATGTATTCGAGGTAAGTCCATTGAAAGGTCTTTGGTAATTATTCATGGCATTAGATTGCTCATTCAACACCCCTTAAAAGACAGGTATTGTTGGACAATTTTTAGTAGTGTGAATGTTGCAAGCACAAATACAGCAAACAATTTTCATAGCCTTATCCTTCTTTAATTCCATGGCCTCGAATTTTTTTATAAGATTAGCCACTTTAGCATTGATATCATCGTCTTCTTTCATGAGATACATTCAACCCCTTTCCTTAGATTGAGTTGGCCTAGATATGGTGCTTGGTTTTAGAGAGATGTCCCATGATTTTGTGTTTTCATTAAGCTTATCAAAGTAGTCCCACACATCATCAACACTTTTATTCATGAATTCCCCATTACACATCATCTCGACTAATTAGCGAATGGGAGATGTCAGTCCATCATAAAAAAAAGTTCGTGATGCACCACGTTTTAAAACCGTGTTATGAGCATGAACTGATAAGATTCTTGAACCGCTCCCAACATTGGAAGAATGTTTCATCTTCCTTTTGGATGAAGTTCATGATCGACTTTCTAAGGGTGTTCGTCTTATGGTAAGGGAAATTTTTCTTTATGAACTCCCTTATCATGTCATTCCATCTACTAATAGATTGAGGACATAGTGAATGTAAATACGTCTTAGCTTTCTCTTTCAAAGAAAAGGGGAAGAGTTTCAGCCTGACCATGTCGTCAGATACGTTAGGAAAATATAGAGTGGCTATGATTTTATCAAACTCTTTCAGATGTAAATATGGATTTTCAAATTCAAGATCATGAAATTTTGAAAGGAGTTGGATCACCCCTGGCTTGATAGCCATGTGTCCCATATTCTCTGGAAAAACTATGCACGAGGGCATGCTCACCCCTGCCAGTTGTAAATAATCTCGTAAAGTATGGGGCGGGGGTGCTTGATGCACCTCATTCTCATCCTGGACTTCTCCAACCCTAGGTTGAGGTTGTCCTTCTAGTTGATTAACTAATTAATTTACAGTCATATCCTCAATTAACTCTGAGGATCTTGAGTGGTGTCTAGTCCTGTGATGGATAGTTAACCCGTCAATCAATCCTCTTTCAGTCAAGAGATGTCGAGTGTTGTCACGGACCCACTTAGGCATGAAACACTCGCAGCCCTCAATCTCAGATTCTAACCCAAATTTAAAAGAAAGAAAGGAAATAGAAATCTAGAAAGAAAGAGAGAATAGTTGAAAAGAGGTTACCAAATTAAAAGTTCCTAATTGAAATCCTGCAAAACAAAACAAAACAAGCCAGTTTCTAAACATAGAAATTCTAAAATTAGAAAGTTCCTAAGATAGAAAGTAAACTAGTTTATAAAAAGGGAAAACTTCTAAAAACTGAAAATAGAAAGTTTCTAAAAACTGATTAGGAAAGTTCTAAACCTAGAATTAGAAAGTATGTTAATTTCTAAAAATTAAAGAAATCGTAGAATTAGAAAGTTTCTAAAAATAGAAAATAAAACTCTAATCCTAAAAATAGAAAAATTAGAAAGAGATTATCAATTTAGAAAGTTTATATCAGAATCCTACAAAATGGGAAAGTTAGGTTAGTTTCAAAAAATTAAACAAAAAAACCTAAACCTAAAATTAGAAAACCCTAATCTAAACCTAATTCTAAAACTAGTCAATCTTAGAAAAACGCAATCGTCAATCCCATGCAACGGTACTAAAAACTTGATCACCACCCTAAGTATAGGGTCGCAGTGTAGTAATAATCTCGATAGGATCGAGGTCGAATCCATAGGGATTGAACCTTGTACGTATTCTGAAAGTAACTAGAACTAGAAGAAGATGTAATCTAAAACTGGAGAATATAAAAGAATAATGGTGAATTACTAAACTAAAACCTGTAAAATTCAAAAAACTGGGGCTTTTAAGGATCCACTTGTAGAGATCAGGGAGATCTATGCTTGATTTAAGAACACAACTAGAATCAGAGTCCCATCTTCATCCAATTGGAAGATAATTCATTAAAAATCAATTATGAACTTCCTTTGATCTAGTTTTCTAGATATGAGAACTAGAAGTGATTCCATCACAAAACTATGCCCATGAGACAATGCAAACAACGGAATTTATCCAATCCACAACCAATCTAAGAGAATTATGAACGTTAAGAAGGGTTCAATCATCCAACCATGTCCATGAGATGATGGTGAACAACGGGATTCCTACGTTCACAACCTCAATACATGCATAGAATATACTTAAAGCTATCGCAGATTTATTATAATTTAAGTCACAACAAACCATTAAAAACTAAAAACATTCCTTATAATCAAACTAGAAACAAAGATAGTTCGACTTAAACATGAATCAAAGCCTTAAAGAGCATCTAATCACACTACAAGCTTCACCTCTTAGTCCTAGCTAAGAGGTTTAGCCCATCATAAACATGATTAAGCTAAAAATCTCTTTAAAAAAAAACAAATAAGGAAAAAGGAAGAAGGAGAAAACTCTTGGTGCCGACCCACGTCCTTCTCTCTCTCTCTCTCTCTCTCTCTCTCTCTCTCTCTCTATATATATATATATATATATATATATATATATATATATATATATATATATATATATATATATATATATATATATATATATATAGTCATCCATAGGTTGGTTTGCTGCAATGGAGAAAGTCAGTTGCGTGCATACAACTACGCAGCAATAGGTTTGCATAACGAGATTGCGAAACCGACCTGCATGCAACGGCTATGGGGAAACCAACGATTAGATCTCTCTATTCTGACTTCTTAGGGAGGATCAGGATTTATCCCCTGAGTGCCTGATCGGTCTGGATCATCTATCTGATCCTGATCATGGTCTCCAAATGGCCTGGAACGTCTGGTTCTCTCCGGACACTGTTACATGGGTAATGCATGCGGAAATGGGACGTTTGTGTTAACGGTGGGGCCCACATTCTATGATGTTTACAGAATCAGCTCCATCCATCAAGTTTGTGGTGTAATCTATGCCTAGGAGAGGTCATTTTGATTTACTATGGTGTGGCCTACCTTGTTGATCACGTGGTGATAAACCATGCATCCGTTATCAAAGAGGGCAATCCCGAGCATTTCTCTGGCTAGGATGTTAGGGTCCTGGTTGGACCCCTTGTTCGTTCGAATGGACGGTTTAGATCATCGATCGGGACTCACTCAGTGGACCCAAATTCGAACCCATTGTTTGGAGGGAATACGGAGGAGAAAACCTCCTTTCTTGCGCTGGAGTTGGGTCAAACCATGTTTGACCCGGTTTCTAATTCGGTGCATAGCAAATGCACCCCTGTTATGCATGCGCAACATGTGTGTTGGGCCCACAGTGATGTTTACTTAGGAAATCCACACTGCCTATTCATTTTTCCATCCAATTTAAGGGGTTAAGCCTAAGTTTGAAGCATATCGAGAGATCAGGTGGGCCCCAAATCGATGGTTTTATGGTTGATCTTTTTGTTGGGTCACTTCCACAAAGATCCAATAGCTAAAATTTTATGTGTACGGTTACTCTATAATCCTCAGGCTAGATATAAAGTTTTGAGCCAAACGGATGGTGAGAACCCTATGATCTTGCATTCAGGATGATTTTCAAGCCTCGTTATCTTCAATCACTAGGTTTTCTTGGATTTTTTTTTAGAATCCATGGGTGTTCAATCACTGAGTTTATAGAATTCATAGTCGTTGTAGTATAGTGGTGAGTATTCCCGCCTGTCACGTAGGTGACCCGGGTTCGATCCTCGACAATGGTGCCAAAAACTTGTTCACCACCCCAAGTATAGGGTTGCGATGTAGTAATAATCTCGGTAAGACTGAGTTCAAATCCACAAGGACTGAACCTTGTACATAATCTAAAAGTAACTCGAACTAGAACTTGAAGAAGATGTAATCTAATCAGGAGAATTTAAGAAAATAATGGCAAATTATTAAACTAAAACTTGTAAAATTCAAAGGTATGAAACTAGGGTTTCCAAGGATCCACTTGTAGAGATTAGAGAGATCTATGCTTGATTCATGAACACAACTAGATTTAGAGTCCCATCTTTATCCAATTGGAAGATATTTCATTAAAATCAAATCTGAATTTCTTTTGATCTAGTTCTCAATGAATGATAGGAATGAGGATTGGAACTGATTCCATCACAAGGCCATGCCCATGAGACAAAGCAAACAATAAAATTTAACCAATTCACAACCAATCTAGGAGAGTTATGAACGTTAGGAAGGATTCCATCATCTAACCATATCCATGAGACGATGGTGAACAACAGGGTTCCTACGCTCACAACCTCGATACATGCATAGAATATACTCAAAGCTATCACAGATCTATTGTAATTCAAGTCACAACAAACCATTAAAAACTATGAATATTACTTATAATCAAACCAAAATTAAGGAGAGTTCGACTTAACATGAATCAAAGCCATAGAAACACCCCATCACGCTACAACCTTCACCTCTTAGCCCTAGCTAAGAGGTTAGCCAATCACAGACATGATTGCACTAAAATCTCAGGAAAACATCAAAGGAAAAGAAAAAACCAAGGAAGGAAGAAGGAGAATTCGATGCCGGCCACACTCTTTCTCTCTTTCCACATCCAATGCCACACGTTTGATTATTATCCTCACGTCCATAGCTCTCTCTCTTTATAGGTGTTGAGAGGTTGGTTGGCTGGAGTGCGCAACAATGGATTTGGAAATTTCTTGTGCAATCCTAGTTTATGTAGCGAGAACTCCTGCGTTTAGAATGAGTTTTGGGACGGCTGATTGTCCCGAACGCATCCTGTCTTCATGGATAGGGTCGGGACCTCCTCCTCGAGATTTTTAACGGTCTGGATCATCGATTCGATCTCAACCATGATCACACCATCGGCCATAGTGGCCGGATCTCTCAGACGTACACCTTGCACAAGAACCTGCGTTGTGATGATCAATGGGCCCCTGATCAGATCTGGAGAGGAAATCCACTCCGTCCAATGGATTCACTTAGAAAATCCAGTCGGAGATGGATGGTTTTAGATTGGATTCAATGTGGCCCATAGAGTTTCTATTTTGTCATCTGTCCTACGTTTAAGACTTCATGTACATGCAACGTTCGAGAAAATTGGGCATTAGATCAAGGTATGGTTGGTTTGGCCCCCTAAATTCAATGAATGGTGTGGATCATCGAATAGGATGATGATGGTGGCCCACCGAATTTCAACCGTAACTCCCTGTTTCAAATTGCACAGGCGAGAATGAAGAAGGAAACTCCTTCTTTCAGTCAAAGATGGTTGACCATCTTTGCTGTCACGGTACACAGCGGGTGCGCATACCCCATGTGCACGCATGACACTAGTGTGGGGCCCACGGTGATGTGTATGAGAAATCTACACCATCCATCTACCTTCCCATCTAATTTAATGAGTGGAGCCCTAATTTGAGGCATATCCAGAGATCAGGTGGGCCCCAAATTGGTGATTTTGTGGCTGATCTTTCCATTGGGCCACTTCTACAAAGATCCAATGGCTGAAATTTTATGTGTACGGTTACTTTATGATCCACAGGCTAGACATAAAGTTTCGAGCCAAACGGATGGTGGGAACCATATGATCTTGCATTCAGGACAATTTTCAGGCCTCTTTATCTTCGATCACTTGATTTCTTCGAATCTTTGGTGTGTGAATTCTTCAATCTCAATCCTCTAAGATTCGTCCCTTGCCTTGGTGATTCTTGAGTATTAAATCCATGCTTTAGTACCCTTTTTAATCCAAACTCTTAAATTCACCTTGCAACAAAAACATGATTAAAATAGAATATTAAACATTATCATGTTCGTAAAATCAGATAATAACTGGGGTATAATATTCAATATTTGACCCTCAATAAAAATTCATCCACCATCACACTCGTTGTAGGTGGTGAACCAATCCTTCTGAGAAATCATGTGGTCTGAGGTCCCCGAATCCAAAATTTAGTTGTTATTGAGGTAACCAGATTTGGATGCGGTCAAGACATCACCACCATCCACCTTCTCATTAGATTGGGTTGTATTGGCCCCCTTCGTCACATTCTCATATTTCTCTCCTTTACATGCCCTAGGATTTTGACAATCCTTCTTCATCTATCATGTCATTCCATAATTCCAGCACTTCATCTTTTCTCCCTTTCGATTTGGATCTAGACCGAGAATTTTCATTCTCCCATTTAGAATTTCTTCCCCTGGCAACCAACACATCTATAGAGGTACCCTCTCCATTGTCTTTCCTTCTCAATTGTTTCTCATGAAGGGCTGAGATGATAGTTTCAACATTGATGGTATCCCTACAGTGGATCAACATATCTACCAGATTCTTAAAAGATGATGGAAGATAATTCAAAAGAATTAAGGCTTAATCTTCCTCTTCGATCTTAACCTCCGCATTCGTCAATTTATACAACAATTCGCTAAAAGTGCTCATGTGTTCATTGATATCAGACCCCTCTGCCATCTTAAGATTATAGAATTGTTCCTTAAGATACAGACAACTGCCTAGGGAGTTTGATATTGTAGAGAATATTTTCTGCTAGATACAATTAGATCGAGGTTGCAGCCCTCTCATCTAGTTCATCCCACTCTTCATCATTTATAGATGCAAGACACTTTGCCTTACTAAGGAAAGCTTATTGCAATCCTTGCTGAACTAGAAGACCGTCTTAACCTTCTATAGTTCAATGTTGTTTCTACCAATCAATTTCTCGATTTCGTACTTCATGCTAGACCCTTTTTTTGAAATGTTTTATATTAGAACTTGAAACTCTCACATTATCTCTGACACCACTTGTTGGGAGATCACACAGAAGAAAACCCGAATTCAATCAAATAAGGCAAAATAAAATGCAAACGAAAGTATACAGAGAACACATGAATTTTATGTAGAAAAATCCTCACAGAAAAAAGCTAGCTGAATTTATATAAGAACATGATGGAAAAAGTCTCCTCATCTTCTGATTCAGGGGAGGTTAATGGGCATCTTGGAGAAGATACCACTACCTCGAGCATGGATGAAGAAAATGATGGATCCAATCTCGGTTCAGGAGAATATTAAAATTATGAAAGATGTATTAAGTTTTTTACTTATAGACTTGGAGTTGTATGAAGTAAATACACTAACTTAACTTTCCTACTATAAATGCACTAACTTAAGTTACTTAACTTACATTTAAATCATTATCCCATTTTTTTTCTTATATATTTTAATTTTTTTTTCTTTAAATGTTTATACTTATGATTCTTTGTTAACTGATGTTGTTAATTAGTACTTAGGTCACTTAGTGGTTTAGCAATGTATCCCTTTGTTTATAAATTTATATTGAACAAGTACAACCATTTGACTAAAAATTCTTATTCTTTATGGATTTCTAAATTGCCCCATTTTGGACAGTTCGATACCATACCATATACTAGGTTATCCTCATTTTTAGTTTACATATAGTTAGAATTTCGGTAGTGTCTCCCTATATTTTCTTTGGATATATAATTCTTTACTAATTGGTTTCCACTATCCATATATAATGAATTACATTTGACAACTAATTTGTATTAAATTTTGTATATATCTGAAGAATATTGGGAGGTGTTGTTGAAATTTCAACTTGCATGTAAACTGTATGAGGACAGTACATAATATGTTACTGAATGAGATAGAGATAATTAACACCTCTAGATATAGATAAGTAGGAATAAATGAGATATTTAGAGACAATTAGTAAATAAAATTTGAAACAATTATGGACAATATATAGTTATGTATATGTATGTACCCCAGCGGATTTATTTACTAGGGGACTATTTGAGATACTTATGTCTTACAGTTTATGGAGTGACCCAATATTATTTGTACTTTATATTTATAAATACATATAAATGTGATTGACTGATTACTTCAACCTCTAAAAGTCCTGATCTTACCTTAACCCTTGTTATGTTTTGATTTATAAATAACTAGTAAGGAAAACCCAAGTACCCATGATGATGGTGCGTCGGTCACTTATTGTAACATCCTAAAATTTCGCACTCGAGTACATGCTCATGCCCAAAATTCGAGGTGTTAGTAATGTAAGGTTTTGGATGTGTTTCAAGTACTATCTCAAATTTCCTTTCATTTGCTTCACATCCAATTACATTCACGAAGGTAATCATTCATGAAAGTGAAATTAACCATATTTATTATTCCATTAGAAATAAAATTCAACCAATGATCAAATGCTCTCTCAATGTGAGCTTATTACATCATCAAGTTTGCAATGGAAATATAAATAAAACAAATCGTAAAAACTATCTTCTTTATTGAATTAGTGTAGTCATTCATTGGGAGCTGGTCCTCTGGGTCTTCAATCTGTACATCACTTGTATCATTTGTATGATTGGAGAGGGTCAACACCCTACCCATAGTGATGGTTACCCTTTAAAATTATCAACAACTCGAGATTCATAAAAGTATTGTAATGGTTGATACATCTCACATTCCATTACCATGAGAGTTATTAATATGCACAAGCAGCCTATATAAGATGCATGCCTAGCAAAATACATATGGTTCATCACACTTAGTGATCACCACAATGTGAAAAATAATTTAGAGTTATCTAACTTGCCCTGCATCCCATTTTGTGAAGATTCGTCGGCGTATACTGTGTTAACATGGATTTACGTGATTATCATAAGATGACACAATGCATGACTTTGATGAATTACGTGACACAATTTGTTCATGGAGCGAATATTTGCGACATCCAATCCTGAAAATGATGTAACACACATTGTGAATTACTTACATCGATTTGTGTACTAATACCCAAAATTCATGGAATTGAGTGTCGGCCCAGGGGCTGCTTCCTGAACTACATTACATCCATAATATTTATTTGATTGCTAGAAGTGAGATTTTCAATATAGTACTTATGTGCAAGATAATGACATAATGTTTTGAGTTATGCACTAATAGTTTGTAGTAAAATTTGAGATTTGAAGCATGTAAGATAGTTGCAAGTGATTCAATTCAAAATTTAGAGGAAACTAGCCCTCACGTAAAATTAGAAAGATCATGCATAATTAACATCACATCGTAATCATTATTCCCAAATGGTAGATAATTGATGGGAATAAATTAATTATTTGTAAGGAGGATTCAAAGCATATGAAGAAATAAAATAAGTCAACCAACTCGAGTTAATATAGGCTTAAAGGAATCCCTCACCTTTAGTCGTTCGATCGTCTACTAGTAAGGTTAATGGTTTAGGGGAATCTTAGGATCAAACCTATTTCTTTTACCCTAATCCACGGGATTCAAATAGTTAGGATCAGGGTCTAGTTATAATTCTACTAGATTTTATCTAAGTCTTAAGAAGTCTAAAAAGATATTTCGGCATGATTTATTTTAGAATTCTCACATCCATTGTTGTGAAAAGAATAGGAAAGATTTAGAAAAAAAAGGAAGATTTAAGTTTTAGACCTGAACTGAATTCGATAAAAATTTGGCACTTGTTAGACTGATGTCCGGCTTTTCTTCTTTCCTCTCTCATTTCTTTATCCTTCTTATTCTTTTCTTTCTTTCAAACGTTTGTTCCTTGTATTCCTCTCCTCCAATATTATAGTGATTGGTCCTAGCGAAAGAGGAGTTGGAGTCGGACAGATGCTCTTCTCTTGCACTCTGTTTACGCAGAGGTTTCGCAACCGACCAGTGAGTGAATCTGAAAGCATGCTTCCATTGTAGTGTTTGATCCGATCGGTTTGTTGGGGAGGTTTTCTTTAATGAAGGGCCATCAGATGGACGTTTTCGATCCTTTCTTGGATGCCTGTCCCTGTTTCTATCACTCCGCGTTTAATCAAGTAGATGGTCGCTGTTCTAATGGCAAGTTGTTTCCTAACCATTCTTTGTTTGAAATCTTACCTTTAGATGGTCAGGGATTATCGTTCGACAGTCCCTGGCCCACAGGACTAGCATTCCGATCACATTAATCCTTTACAAACATGGTTTCTGGAGGCCTTGCAAATGGGATTTTCGTGAGCATGTTTAATGCGGGGAAACCGATGGAAGGTTGTGCTCTCTGATGTCTTTCCTTCTTGCGGTTAGGTTGGGTGGAATCAGGGCCTTTGTTCCCTGATTTTGAACGGTCCACATCGCACAAGGATGTTGTCGTGAGAGGACGGAAGGTCCTGGACCTTCTCGTTCGACCTTGTGCAGCATACATTTCGATCGGACAGCGTGCCCGATCTCATCGTCCCTTCGATGCAAGTTGTTGATTCCTTAGATTGTGGTTGAGGATCGTGTCTGATGAACGGCTTGGATTTGATCATCTCGTCATGCTCGTGGGTCCCATCTCCTTCCGAACTCGTTCGTATGTTTCGAAACGAACGTGAAGGGTGGATGTGAATGTGAAAGGTGGGATGTTATTTCCTTATCGAGAGAAGCCCGTTCAACTATATTTTGACCAACAGGAGTGTTGTGGGTGCACATAGGTTTGTATACATGCCATTTGATTTTGGGGCCCTATGCTATGTTTTTGGTGAATTTGTTCCGTTTGTTTGACTATTTACTGTGTGTAAGTCCTCAAGTTTAGGAATAGGGCTGGACTAAGGTTTTAATGATACCGTTATGTCATTCCTGGACTTTAATCGTGGTTTTCTTTTGGTAATTTGACAGTGGTTTTCTTGAGTTTGATTATCAATGTAACTAACATTTTAAAGTTCATTTTAGGATGATTTGAGGTTAATTGTATTTATTCGTGTTGAAATGATTTCAAGATGTTACATTTATCCTCTTATCGTGGAGGGAGACATATTAGAAAATAAAGCTGAGACGACTTCAGGTTCAGTGAAAATGAAAAAAGAAAAAGAAAAAGCAAAATCAACGGTATGAGAATTTTTTTATAAGATTACGCTACCAGATGGTTCGGTTAAGATTAGATACAAGTATTATAAAACTCTTTATGGTAAACATTCTACTTCTTCTATAAATCATTATCAGAGGCATTTTGATAAATGTGTAAAGAGACCGAGAACATTAATGGGTGGAGTCCAGCAACTGCTTTCATTTACCGCTTTTGAAAATGACGACTCTCCACCTATAAGTATGATCCGAAAAGGATGAAAAAGTGGTATGCAAGATTGGTGATAGTTAATGAGAAGCCATTTAGCATGCTAAAAAAATAAAGTTTTTTTAAAATTTTACAAATTCTTTAATCCCAAATGTGAGAAAGCTTCTCGTCTTAATGTAAAAAGAGAGTGAATGAAGATGTACGTGATTGATAAAACAAACTTGAAACCTCTTCTAACATTCGAATCATGAATAAGTTTGACTTCGGATATGTAGATGTTATCGAATCAAAGAAATGAATGTGTATTAGCCGCACACTTTATTGATGTAGATTAAAAACTCTAAAAGAATATTATAAACTTTTTCTACATTACTCATCCTCATACTGGTATGGTAATGTTGGAATGCATTTATAATTGTCTTATTGAATAGGGCATAAAAAAAAATTATCTTCAATAATTTTAGATAATGCCTCTTCCAATGACTTTTTAGTTTCTTTCTTAAGTAGTCAATTTAAGGCAGTTGGAAATTTATTCTTTGAGGGTTAAATATTCCAAGACAGATGTTGTGCCTACATACTAAACTTGATTGTATAAGAAGGGCTTAAAGTAATTGACTCTACAATCGTTAACATACGAGATAACATTAAATATACAAGGGGGTCACCTTCAAGACTGAGTACATGGAATGATATAATCCAACGTTTGGATTTAAAATCTAAAAAGTAGAGTTGAAGTTGGATGTTTGTATGCATCGAAATTCAATTTATAAAATGTTGGATACTGCTTTAAAATATGAAGTTGCATTCACTGAACTTGCAGCGTGTGATAAAATGTACACATACGTGCCTCGTTATAAAGATTGGACGAAAGCTGAACATATTCATTAGTTTCTAAAAAATTTTTACGATTACACGAAAATTTTTTTTGGGAATAAGTATCCTATAGCAAATCAGTTTATTTCAGAAATTATTTTCATTATGGACATACTAAAAAAGTGTACTGATGAGGCTCAGATTTTTTTTACAAGTGATGGCGCTAAGAATGCAAATGAAATTCAATAAGTATTGGATTGACCGCTATTTGTTAATTGTCATTATAGTTGTTATGGACCCACAATACAAAATGACATTGGTTAGATACCTTTTCAGATAACTTTATTCCGATTCCGAAAGAGTTTTTGTGGAGATCGCCATTATTTAAGTTGCAGTTGAAGAGCTGTTCACTTCATATGTTGGTCCTTTAGCCACAACATTTAGTACAAAAGTTGCTCCTCAATCTATAGGTAGTACTTCTACCAGAGAAAAATGACTTTGTAACTTTGTGTCTTTTTTAAACGAAAAAGAAGCAGAGAGGCATAAAACTGAATCAGAAGTGGAGAAGTATTTAAAGAAGCCGGTCATAAGGTTACAAGAAGATAATTTTGATGTTTAAAAGTGGTGAAAGTCAAAAACTTATGAATACTCTAGACTTTCGGTAATAACATGAGACATAGTGTCAATTCCAAATTTAACTGTGGCATCAGAATCAACTTTTAACACGAGGAGCAGACTTCTTAGCAAGTTTCAAAGTTCACTCGCCTCGTAAATAGTTGAAGCACTGATATGTATACATGATTAGTTGTATCTAGTTTAGGGTGATAGCAGTTTTGATGTTGATGAGTATGGGGATGAGAATGCATCTAAAATTGTATGAAGGAATGTATACTTTTAAAATTTTATTAAAGCTTTTATATTTTGTAATATATTTTCACTTTTTGGACTCGATATTGTGGACCAACTTGTGGTATCTAGATAGTATACATGAGACTTTTTTTATCTTGATATTGTGGCATGTGGGATATTTTGGACTTAATATTGTTGACTTTTAATTTCTATTTTGTAGAAAAAAATATAATAAATTGAAGTGGGAGCAAACTCGACTCAAATCGAGGTAAACTCAATCCACTAGCTTGCCTCGACCTCATCTCGAAAGATTTGGCAAATGAGTCAGGCTCCAATGTTAAGCTCGGAGGGTAGAGCACAAAAAAGTCAAGCCAAGATTAGCCCACCTTGACTCGGCTCGATGTACGGTTTGGGAATGTATACTCTCATTGAAGCATTTTGCATTTCTACTTTTTGTCCGATGTAGGCACCATAGCATCCTTCATCTTGATGTCCGTTTGACCTAAAATCCGGTCAATTTGTGCATCTCGATGTGACCTTCGAGATGGTCAAGTTGGATTAAATAAGTGTTGACCTTCGAGATTGTCTAGTTGGATTAAATAAGTGTTTGATCTTGTTTTCAATCGATCATATTGGACTGAAACTTGCCTAGCTCATTTTGAACATTCTGAAAAAAATCTAACTTGTTAGATTGACCAAATGGTAGCCCAATCTAAAGAGATCTGATCAAAACCATCCTTAAACGCCACGTAAATAGAGAGATTCGGACCGCACATTGTGTTCTATGAGTGATTTGGACATGCTTTGATGTATATAGCATATTATCCATGGTTTTGATGTGTACAATGATTACCTTATACGGTGATGATGATGGCTACATGAGTCCTATGCATCATATAGGCATCTCAAGCACCATTGGTAAATCTGCTTGAGAAGTTAGTATTAAATAATAATGGTGTAGAAGTCAACGAGGGAAATACCGCAACACGATGACGTGAGGTGTAAGATGTTAAACGGCCAGCCACTGTGATTTTGATGAGCATTACATTGACTGATGACGGATAGATCGTGATTGGTGAGACACCACTTTTGTAGATGGCACTTATATTGGTGAATGAAGAGCATGAATAATCTCATATGTATGGTGTGAACTGTGCTTTATCCTAGACTAGAAAGTATCCTAATCATGCACATGAATCTGTGACTGAATACAATAGATGAGACATGACAGTTCCACTATGATGTATATTGAATTACATTTGAATGTGTGAAATTCAGCAAGTCTCTCTAGTCTAGGACCTTTTTGGACAGGTGCAACCTATTTAGGAGATAATCCATGCACGTTTTGTTGAGGTACAAAACTTATATTAGGAGTATTCAATTAATAAATGTGAAGTTGGATATTAAAATTTTGCAAAAAATCATAATAAACAGCAAATTCTGTACCAATGGCATCGATTGATATCATCACTGAAATTTTCAAGTATTCCCAAAATTCTCATGCATCAATGATAATATAAATATTATGATTTTTCAACCGTGCAATATTTTACTGATATATCTTTGATATGTGGCTATTGATCATCATTATGTTTCAACTGAAACCAGCATAATAAAAGGAAATCAGAAAAAAAATAAAAAAAATTTATTTTTCACTGATTTTTTTTTTTTAGGGTTCTCTTTGTAGTTGTTTTTTCAAATGAAAACAGGAATTCAGTGAAGAAAGCACAATTGGAGAGGGATTTTAGGGTATTATTTTATCTTGCGGTGCTTTGTTTTGTCCCTTAATCAAAACTATAATGTGCATGGTACTTTTCTTTCTTTTCTTTCTTCCACTGAATTTTACAAACAACCAAGTTGTGGTGCCTTTTTCAGAAAGGTTTAAAAAAAGCTGCCTCATCAATCGTTACCATTATTATTCAAATACCTTCCATAACATTTCGTTAAAAGGCCAATTGGGTGGGCCAGGCAGGCAAATGGGTAGGCTGCTTGGGTTGGCCCCAGCATAATGTTTATGTAAACTCTACCTGACCACCATTTGCATCACCTCATGCTAAACTAACGGTCCAAAAATCAACCCCATCTGTGATTCAAGTGGACCACATGATTAGAAACAATGTACGGGGCAACAACCACCCTGCGAACTGTTTCCTTTGGAATGGCCCGCTAAATCACATATACGCCTTTTTAGGCCCAGGCCTAAATATTGGTGTGGCACCTAATAATTGAAGTAGATTTGTATTATCATGGCGGTGAGCCCTGTAAAAATCAAGGGTACACGTCTCTCTCTCTCAACTGGTTCCGTTGGTGTGGCCCACCTGAATCACAAGTAGGCCTGATTTTTTTATTTTTTTATTATTATTAATTTTTTTGTACCGAAATTGGGATTAGGTTTCTAATAATCAAGTGGATTTAGCATATACATTATGGTGTGCCCTGTCGAAAATAAGTCAGGCCGTGTCAGCTCTGCACCTAGAGATTATTGACGCGAAACCAAATGGCATGGGACACCTCTTAATTTTGACGGGCCCACGTGATGTTTATCAATGATCCACTCCAACCATTAGATATTTGCTCCCGTATTAGGCTGGCGAAAAGAAAAAGAAAAAGAAAACAAAGCCAACCTGTGATTCTGGCAGCCACACCAAAGGAAATAATTGGAAAAGAAATGTCCACCGTTGCTTGTTACAGGGCCCACCATTAATTATATAAAATCCACTCTAACCATTAGGTTCCGTACAAAAATTCAGGCCCGTGGCCCAAACCTCATACCCATCCATGATTCACGTGGGAATTAATGGAAACCATTTGGAGGGCAAGTGTTACATGTACACTATTTCCAAACTTCTTGTCCACTTGAATCACGAATGGAGCTGATTTTTGCAAAATGGGATGACACACCTGGTGCTTGGGGTGGATTTTACATCAACATCACAATGGGGCCCACCCGAGTCACCCACCCACTTGCTGTCACAGCAACCATCACAAAAAGTATAGCAGTGAATGATGATTATATGAGCTAATGAGGTAGCTTTTTAAAAACCTCTCTGAAAAAGGTACCAGAATGTAAATTCCATATTAATTAGGTAATTTCTGTAAAATCCCCTCTTTTTATCTAAAGTTTCATTCCACAATTTTGTTACCCTTAAACTGTGATGCGTTATGCATATACGTGAAATTTCCCAACGTTTCCGCATTGTAAGAGTGCAACAATGTACTGATTACTGAGGGAGGATTATTGTTCCTCTTAAGAGTTCTACTAGCTTATGACAGCTTTCGGTTGGCCTTGATAGAGGTTCACTGCTGATAATACTCCTACCTTTTCAGCATTTTACCTGGAGCAAAAGAAACCTTTTTGTTAGCAGAAGCAACTTGATCGAAGACATGTGGATCTATCTTTCAATTATTGTCCTTTCCTACAGTGCCCTGGCAAATTTCCATTCATCTAATGCTCCTCGAATAACCAAGACGCCAAAGAAAAACATATGGCTTTGTGATATCTCAAACATGCGAAAACCCAAAAAAAAAAAAAGGTTGCTGGCAAATTCATGAAGTCCACATATGCATTACACTGCACGTGGATTCTATGGGTTTACTGGTAGATTTATGAGGAAACTGATGCATAGATTCTATAGGTTCATGGACCCCATGTACTCCTACATTACGTTACTCCACTGAAAAGCACTATTTATCTGTTCTATTTGATGACTACAGAAGATCTCATGCAGGAATCTTTTGTTGCCCATCCATGTTTGGAAAACTTTGTCCATACTACATGACATCAGTATATCATTACAACATCTCTTTTTCAGTTAAGCATAAAACTGAAAATAATTAGCTCTTCTCATTCATTGTGCATAATTCTTCATACCATTTGAACAAGTCAAAGAATCCATCCGGAGTAAGAAATGTAGATTGGAAAATAACTTATCCATTTTATTTTATTTTTAAAAATTCTAAATAAGTTCCCATCAGAAATACTCTAAAAGTCTCCCCAGAAACAAAGAAGCTTAGACAAAAATATAAGGAAATTACAACAAACCAATGAAATGTTAAAAAATAAATGGAGGCATCACGCCAGAGATACAAATTTTCAATTATGGAGACGTCATGCAAAAGCAATATATTTATCACTAAAGGACTGATCACCTACAACCGGTTGTATGCTGCAAACTTATGAGTTTGGAATCTTGGTTTCTAATTTTGGGTTTCCAATTAGAGCTGTACGTGAGCTGAGCTAGCTTGAAAAGCTCACTTGGCTTGGCTCGATCTACCTTGGTTTGACTTGGCCTGAAAGGTGACTCAAGGCGAGCCAAGCCTCTCATGACTCAACTTGTTTGAAATCGAGCAGAGTAGAGCTCGACTTGCCTTGGCTCGAGTCCAAGCTCAGCTCGCTCAAGCTCGAGCTCGGCTTGGGTATAATTTCAAAAATTAATAATCTATATTATAGAGCTGTACATGAGCCAAGACGAGCCAAACTGAGTTTGACCCAAGTTTAGTTTGGCTTGTTTATGTGAAACTCTCTATTTGAGCTTTACATGAGCTGAGCTTCGAGCTTATCCCTACTGTTTGAGAATGGTTTGGTCCAAATTATACGTTTGGCTTATTCGAGCAGAGCTGAATTGAGCCAAGTCTGAAACTTCTGTCCCCCAACAAGCTTGGATCATGTGTTGTGGTTTACTGGCAGTTTGGATCTTCCTTATTTTTTGTTTAATATCGTAAAATGAGCTGATTTTTTTTTTTATGGACAGCTGGATAAAACACATATCATGGTGGGGACCACAGAGCTTTGACACCAGCTACGTGGTGGGTGTTGAGGTCATTGGCTAATTCAAACCCCGCCTTAGCATACTGAGTAAACTTTGTGGATCCATCGTCATGTATATGTATTATCAAAATTGAGATTTGGGGTTTTGATTTGGGGCCCGTCAAATTATTTAAAAATTAATGATTTGGGGTTTGGATGGGGGCTGGGTTGGATCGGTTTGGGTGGGGGCTGGGTTGGATCGAGTGTGGGTCAAGTTGGGTCAGTTGGGTCGGGTGGGGGCTGGGTTGGGTTGGGTCAATTGGGTCGAGCGGGGGCTGGGTTGGGTTGAGTGGGGGCTGGGTTGGGTCGGGTGTGGTCAGTTGGGTTGGGTGAGGGCTGGGGTGGGTCAGGTCGGTTTGGGTTGTGTCAGATTGACTCTAATTAACACTTAGATTTGTCATTTGTATAAATGTAATTACATTAGATTTGTAGAGTTGAATTCTTTATAATTATGTATGATTTTATTTACAGATAAATACATGTGTAATAGGATTAGATTTGTATTTTGTAATTGTAATATTTGTATTATGAATAGTTACATTTGTGTAATTGGATTACATTTCTTTATAATTGAATTCTAATTGTGATATTTGTATTTTTGGACATATAAATAATTATGGTCATTAGTTAATTACATTCACGTCGACTAATGTGTTTTGATGCGTATTAAATAATCTACCTACCCATTTAAAAATCCATATACAACTACATTGTATTATCCAATGTATATAACAATCTTGTGTAATTCAAAAAATGTGATTTCAAATCATATCTTGTTATAGTTATTGATGTAATAATGTTTGTTCTATATGTATTCTTAAATTGTCTAAATTTGTGGACAGTTTGGTAGTATATCTTGTACTTAATGTTGCTTGCACGATTTACATACAATCAGAAATTCGGTGCATTTACCAATTATGGTTTTATACTAATTGAATGTCTCCTCTATGAATAACAAATAATGTTGATGGTACTAAATCAGTATAGAATTTTGCACATATTTGGAGAATTATGGAGAGATGCTGCTGAATTTTCGACTCGCATGTAAATTTTGTGAGTGTAGTACATGATATATTATTAATAGGATAAAAAGTTGAATTAAATTCATAGAGACATTAGGACTTTAGGAGATGACCACATACAAATTAGAATGGCACCATTCAAATTCACAAATTGGGATTGTGTAATTGTTTTTTATTTTTGTAATTATAGATGACTTGTGCGGAAGTTCTAAGTACCCCTGGTGCTGTTGCATCAACTATGTCTCCTCTACATGTGGAGGCAAACAATGGAAATGAGAATGTAAACACTTCAGGTGAGAAGAAGAGACGATTTAGGAAGACTTATACAAAGAGACGAGAAGTGGTGAGACAGAGATTATATGTTCGCATTGCAAGACAGCTTTCAAAAAACATTAGGGTCAGTAACTAATTATTCCAGACACCTTTCACAATGTCCCAAGTGACCAAGAACCATGAGTGGAGGCCAACAAATGCTCTCGTTTTTCCCATCTGTAGGAGACTCGAGCTAGCATCACGACTCATAAGTTTGAGAAAGAGAAGGTGAAAGAGTTTATTGCAAGGTTAATTATAGTCGAAGAGAAACCATTTAGATTCATAGAGAGCAAAGTATTCAATGAATTATGCAAATACCTTAATCTTAAAGTTGATAAGATGCCGCGTATCACGGTACAAAGAGAGTGCATGAAGATGTATTCAAATGAAAAGGCAAAGATGAAAGACGTATTGAAATCAGTATTACGTATAAGTTTGACTTTAGATTTGTGGACGAGGTTCAATCAAAGAAAGGGGTACATGTCATTGACCATACATTACGTTGATGCAAAATGAAAGCTGTACAAGTCAATCATAAACTTCTGCCATCTTCCTACCCTCATACTGGTTTGGCAATTTTAGACCGCATATATAATCGTATTCTAGAATGGGGCATTGATAATAAAATTTTCGCAATAACATTAGACAATGCATCCACAAATGATAGTGTTATTTTTTACTTGCAGAACCAATTCAAGGCGACCGATAAGTTATTCTTCGGTGGAAAATGTTCCAAGTTCGATGTTGTGCCCACATACTAAATATGATTGTACAAGAAGGGCTTAAATCAATTGACCCCACAATAAAGAATATATGAGAAAGTATTAAATATATAAGGGGGTCACCTTCAAGACTTAGTATGTGGAATGAGATACTCCATCGTTTGAATGTTAAGTCCCAAAAAACATTGAAGTTAGATGTATACATGGATCAGAATTCAACATTTGAAATGTTGGATTAGGCTGTGGAATTGAAACTTGCATTCATTGAATATAAGGCACGTGATAGACCATATGCCTAGTGTCCTACTAAAGATGATTAGACATGAGTTGAACATGTTCATCGGTTTCTAAAGGTTCTTTTTGTTAATGCACAAAGATTTTTTCTGGAAGTAAATACCCTACCGCAAATCTATTTCTTTAATGAAAGATACCTCGTTTCAACACTAAGGTCTTGGTATCAATTCCTTGGGGTGGCTAACACTGATGTGTGAACTGACAGTGGGGTGTATTAACAAGCTAAATATATATATATATATATATATATATATATATATATATATATAGAGAGAGAGAGAGAGAGAGAGAGAGAGTCATGCTCCCCTGTGCACCTACGCACGTGCGCACCTTTGCACACGTGCCATGGGTGTCTAATCTGAACGGTTCATGTGATGCGGAATACCATGAAACCCCATGTGACAAATTTTCACCCCAATCTAAAATTCTAGTGGGCCATAGCAAAGAGAAATGCAAATCAAGGGAGGAAACTGTTTTCATTTTTCATGGCCCATCAAGTTTTAGATCAAAGTAAAACTTCGGCCTGGGGGCTTTCACGAGGTGTTGCTTCACATGAATGGTTCAGATTTTGGATCCACATCACGTATGATGGGTTTTCAAAAAAGTTGGTACGTAGTACATACGAACCGGTTCGCAGGTGAGCATTCCGCTATATATATATATATATATATATATATATATATATATATATATATATATATATATATATATATATATATATATATATATATTTCTTTAATCCCTTTCAAAGATTAAAGACACTCTACATAAAAGTGGTCCAAATTTTCTACAGACAATGGCTAAAGGTATGCAAATCAAATTTGAAAAGTACTGTCTAAATGTCATTTGTTAATGGTCATGGCAATTGTTCTTGATCCGCGAGGTAAGATGGCAATGCTTAATTACATTTTCAAGAAGATTTATTCAACTGAAAAAGCAGCAAGAAAAACTGTCAGTGTTCATGAAGCGATTGTCGAATTATACAATTTGTATGTTGCTAAAGTGGCCAAAAGACAATACACAGATGAAGTTAAACAACCTAAAAGTGGTTGTAGTCAGCTATAATTAGTAATGATGTGTTGGATCTATTCTTCTCAGTTTATGAGTAAGAAAAATTAAATGAGGACAATACTGAGTCGGAAATAGACATATACCTCAACGAACCAATCGTGAAGGTCGCATGCGCAGATTTTGAAGTGTTGGAATGGTGGAAGGCACAAGCTTGTGAAGCAAAATACCCTACACTATCGATGATAGCACATGATATTTTATCAATTCTGATTACAACGGTGGCATCTAAATCTGTATTTAACACGGGAAGTAGAGTCATCAGCAAGCATTGAAGCTCCAAGGTGTCCCGTATCGGTATCGGTTGGCGTAATGGTGCCATCTGAAACCGATGCGGATACGGGGGCATAACGGCCCGTAACAGCGCAAAATATTATTTTTTTTGCCAAATTTTTTTTTTTAAAAAAAATATGGATTAAATCCAGAATATTATAAGCATTCCAAATATGCATTCGTTTATAAATTGGAACATCTTTATGGTGGTGTAACGGTCCACTCTTTGGTGAGAAGTTGTATCGGACTGTCTGATTAAATTTTGAACCAGGTAACCTGAATTTGACTACAAAATTCATATATTTAAATTTCTAAATATAATTTATATACTTAACAACTTAATATCATTTCTCCCAATAGTTCTTTAAAAAAATGAAATTAAATTCAAGTAGAGATGGCGTTGCCAATTTGGGGCTGACTTGGAGGACCAATCTATACTCCAAATCAGCCTCAAATTCATGCAATTTATTGTCATTATCCTACTTATGAATTGGTGGACATTTATTGGATAGTGAATCATGAAAAAAAATCAAAATGCCCTATTTTAAAAAATAAAAGTCCACAAATTAACAATTAAAACTATTCAAACAATTTGATTTTGGCATTGTGAGTTAGCAATTGCAGTCCATAATTTAATTGCTAAATTTGAAGTTAATATATGTCTCGTGTACAATTTTTTAAGGCCCGAATTAGGCGGGACTTGGATTGTGAAGTGTAGCACACGTGTCAAAGTTTTTTGGGCCCCACTCGTGATGTGTTATATCTACACTGTCCATCCATTTTGCCAAATAATTTTAGGGCATGAGCCCAAAAATGAGGCACATCCAAAGCTCAGGTGGATTGCACCATAAGAAACAATAATAATTAAACGTTCACCTTTAAAATTTTATTGGGGGCTACAAAAGTTTTAGATCAAGCTGACATTTTCCCTTCATCCACGTCAGTGTGACCCAATTAATAGGTTAGATTGAAAATAAACATTACAATGGACTTTAAGAAATTTTTAATGGTGAGCATTCTATAACCATTGTTTCCTATGGTGTGGTCCACCTGAGATTTGGATATTATTAATTTTTTGGATCCTGACCTAAAATGACGTGGCAAAATGGATGGACGACATAGATAAAATATATACATCATGGTGGGGCCCACTCAGGTCTGATCAGATTGGATGGAAAATAAACGTTACGGTGGGCCCTACGAATTGTTTAACAGTGAGAATCATTATCTCCGCTGCTATTTTTGGTGTGGTCCAGATGATCTTAGCATATAATTCAATTTTTTGGTAGTGCTCTAAAATGATATCTGAAAATAGAGGAACAGGGTAGATATAATAAATACATCATTGTGGAGCCCATGTAACTTTGATCTCCTTTGAACCGTTCGTACAATTCGAAGCTCGAGGAGTGTCAGCGCTCGTCTTAGCATGACACGTACCTACAACGGCTAGCTGCTATGTGGTACACCTGCAAATTAAAAAAAAAAGGGGGGGGGGGGGGGGGGGGGAGGGGGAAACCGAAAAGAAAAAGGAGGGAAAGAAGAGAGAAAAGAAAAGAGGGAAAGGAGAGAGAGAAAGAGAGAGGAGGAGGAGGAGGCCACAACTGCCCGAGAAGAAGAAAAGGAAGAAGAAGAAGAAGAAGAAGAAAAGAAAGGAAACAGTTAAGTTTTTTTTTAAAGGCCCGTAACAGCCGTTATGGTCACAGAATTCCATAACGGCCGTTTCGACCCCGTATCGCGTAACAGTTTCAACCGTTACCGTTAACGGATACAGGACACCTTGCGAAGCTCTCTTACACCAAAAACAATTGAAGCACTTATCTGTACACAAGATTGATTGCGGCCGATTTAGGGCGGTAGCAGTTTTGAGGTTGAGGATAATGAAGAGAACGACAACAAGGGTCTGGGAAAGACTGCACCTTCATCTGTTTAAAGGAGGTTAATTTTTTATATTATTATTGGTATTGTTAAACAATTTAACATTGTGTTTATTATTATTGGCGGTGGTGTTGAATCATGAATGGATATTATGGATTACACTTATTGAGTTGCTGACATTAAATCTCATGTGATGTGTCATTCATATCATGTTTTTAGTCTTTTAACAGTTACGTTAAATTCCTTTTTAAAAAAAAAATAAAATTTGTAATTCTGTTTATTTCTTTATTTTTCTATAAAAATACTTCTTTTACAACAAAAGGGTGTGCAACAATGTCTTCAGATGATCCATCCATCAACATTTGGCATTACGGTTCCCAAGTCTACTCCCCATATTCTAGAAGAACGAAGATTTAATGCAATTTGTGTGGGGCCAAATTTATAAACAAGACAAACCGGCTTAGACTACACTTATCAAGTTGGGGGGGAGACATAAAAACATGTCCCTAAGCATCACGAGAGGTACAAGTTTTATTACAGACTCCAACAGGAAGCCTTCCATCCCCTCCCCCACACCGAATACTACAACTAGCCACAATATATATCATAACATGCCTATTGTAATCGATGAAGAATCTGAAATAGAAAGAGGAGAATTAATAAAAGGAAGAGAAGATGGAAGCTAGATTGAGAGCTTTAAAAGGATAGCAATTAAAAATAACCTTGAAGTTAAGCAATGAAGAAACAAAGGCATCTAGATATCAACGATGTCCTTCTCGACAACATGACGCCAAAGTAGGGCCGAGCACGAGAAGCAAGAATTCATTGAAGTTTTTCTCCAGACTCGCCTCATTCTACAAGATCTTGAGTACTCTGTATGGATCATCTCACAAAATAAGTTTGAAAAAGCTAGCTAAATCTATAAAAGAACATGATAGAAAAGTCTCCCCACTTTCTGATTCAAGGGAGCTTAACGAGGAGGAAGATACCAACTCAAGCACGAATGGTGAAAATGATGGATCTAATCCCAGTTCAGATAGAGGAGATGAGTATTATGGACGTGGCAGCCATGGCTATGAAATTATGCTAGAAAGGCATTCATCCTGTAGAATATTAAATTGATGAAAGATGTGTTAAGTTAATACTATAAGATGTATTAACTTCTAGTCTTCTAGTTCTACTATTAATTTATTATACTTACCTTTTCATTTCAAAATTTATTTATTTTTTTTTAAAAAAGACAAAGCTCGGCTTGACTTGCCTTGGCTCAACACAGCTCGCTGGGCTCAACTCGAACTCAACTCGCTCAGCTAAAACAGTCAAGCCAAGCTAAGCTAGCATTTTGAGCTTGAAGCTCGAGCCGAGCTGAGATAGCATTTTGAGCTCGAAGGTCGAGTTGAGCCGAGCAGGGCAAAGCTCGGCTTAACTCGACTCGATGTACAGTTATGTTTCCAATATCATATATTTTCAAGGGCAAAATACATGCATATGAAAGTAGGTAAAATTAGTCTAAAAGTGTACAATCGGTTGAAGGGTGATAAATTCTCCTGTCACAATAATGCCCTATTGGAGTATTTAAATGTAGGAAGAGGGCTCATGCATGAGTTTCACAGGTACCATTTTCTATTATATTAATGGAAACCTATTGGCCAATTTAATAGTTCCCATGCTCAACGGCAAGTTGATCCTTTTTCACCGTTGTTATTTACAACCATGGGCGAAGCACTTGGTGAGCAACTTCTTGGAGAGAAGGTAATGCATGGGCATTTTCACACCGGGCTCGAGTGGGGTGGCCCATGGGATGTAGGGGCACAATCGATGTGGGCGGCCCATGTGAGGCGGTACCCATATGATGTGGGGCCACGAGGGGGGTTTGGACCATAGGATATGGGGCCTGGGTTATGAGATAAAGGGATTAATTCGCCATGCTCTATCAATTCGAGCTTTTAGAGCAATTGGTTGATTGTCCTACATCAAGAGGCCAGGTGTTTTTTAAAAGATTTCAAAGTGGGAAATCTTCTTTTCCCCTCAACACTTCTGTTTTGGGAGGTAATGAAGAGCAAGTCGTAAATTTAAAAGATATTCTATGTTGTTTAGAAATGACTAGGGGTGTACATCGAGTCGAATCGAGTCGAGCTAGCCTCAGCTCGACTCGACTCGGCCACTAGTTGACCTCAGCTCGAACTCGGCTCGGTCAACATCTCGGGCCAGTTCAAGCCAAGATCGAGCCGAGTTCGCCATTGCAGCATTTTCACAAACACCTGGACTACACCTTCAAAATCTCACTGTATTTGAGACAGCAGCAATGGCTTTATAGGTATTTTATCAAACACCTTCTAAGCAACATAAAAATTAAGAAAAAAAGGGTGTTGGTTTCATATACATACTTTCCTTGCCACCAGCCACACTTCTTTGAGTCATTTCATCAAACACTTGGTGAGCAACATCAATATCAAAGTAATCGAGTCACCGAACTGGTTCGATCCGAGTTTGATTCAACCTGGGTGTGATCCAAGTCGAGTCGAGCTGGGGCCAGCTCGAACTCATTTTTGAGCTCAAAAAATCAGCTCGACTCGGCTCGAACTCAGCTTCGAACCAAGTCGAATCAAGCTTTTTCGAGTTGAGTCGAGCAAGCTAACCGAGCTAGCTCGATTCATGTACACCTCTAGAAATGACTTCAGCCCTTAGATGAAACAACCCATTGTGGATATCTGTATGGAAGATAGTAAGGTTGAAGACTTTGCCAGTTGTCAGTCTCTTGTAGGGCTTCTTGGGACTTAAAAGTTCTTCAAAGTTGGTATTTGAAAGGATTAAGAAGAGTTTGCCACATGGAAGAGGCAATAAATTTTCTTTGAGGTAGAAAAATAAAAATAAAAATTGACACTGAAGATCCACCCTCAGGAGCTTGTGGTGTATTCATTTGCATTTTGAAAATTATATGCTCAGTGGCAGGTAGAACAAAGAAGATACAAAGACATTCCTATTTTCATGGGATTGAAAGTAGGACAGGTAAACGTTTCACGTCACTAAGTCGAACGAGGTACATAACCAAGAAGAGATAGGGGATTGGGATTAGCAACATTAGAGAAAGAAAATAATCCTCAAAAGATGGTTATGGGGAACCCTTATGGAAGTGTTTTCCAAGAAAGTAGAGGTTTAGGTACATGGATGCCCTTTCTATGAAGTTTTAGGTTAATTACAAAAAGTTGACAAGTTTAGAGGTGAGGAATTAAGTTAGATTTTGGTATCTCATTTGATGGGAAGAGGGTTGACTCCTATTTTCCATATCTCAACCTCTATAGATAGCTTTGTAAGAGGAATTCTTTGTAGGAGAATTTTACAAGCAATGAGGGGGTAAGAATGTGTATAACTTTAAAGAGTTCTAGAAAGATTTTAAAGTGTTAGAAACTTTATCTTCAATGGATCTTTCTATTAAGGGCCTGTTTGGATAGTAGGAAAAGAAACGAAAATTGTAATAATTAGCTATTGATAATTTCTCACAATTTCCATGAGCATGTACTCCCCATGCAATCGATTTTTTGGAGGCTTGTTAGGATGTCATGAGGAAATTTGATAAAGCTCCCACCATAGTCACCCCAAATCCTATGCATGAGGATTTGACTACAATGTTTGGGTAATGATTACTTTTTGAATTCCATATTTCCTTTGCTATCCAAACACCATGAAACATCTCATCATGGGAAAAGTCACCATTTTCTTTTCTTTTCCTACTATCCAAGCAGGCCCTAAGATAGATGAGGTTTATCTTCCTTGTGAGGGAGCTGACAAAAAGATTCTGTATTGGGAATGCTGATGGTGTCTTCTCAACTAAAATCTGTCTTTTAAATCCATCATCCCACAACCAACGTTGAGATGCCCAAGTCCACCTAGAGTGGTTGCCTTCTTCTAGATGGCATTAGCAAATAGAAATCTTAGCTTGCAACCATTCAACAAATAGGGAGGATCGAATCCCGACAATGTATCATTATGTAAAATGGGCGAGTCTTCCATCTTTTTCATTCATCATGAAATAGCTAGGTTCTTGATGGCACTACTTTTTGAGAGAAGGATTGTATCCTTTGGCAATGAACTTGGTGTGCTACTTGGTGAGAAGTGTGGCTAGAAAGAAATATGAGGAATTCAATGATGAAATAACATCTCTATACTCTATTATCAATTACTAGAGTAAGGAAGTATGGTTCGAAAGAAATAAAGTATAGAGGTGGATATTATCAGCTGGGGCTTTAACAATGAAACAATTAGGTGGTATATATTTTCAAGACATTAACTGGGATTGGAGGAACGTGGCCAGAGGGAGGGTTTGGGTTCAATTTATTGCCTCTAGGTCACCAATTGTGGGGCTTGAGCTCAATCAATTGTATATAGGTAGAAGGACCAACCTATTGGCTTCCTTAAGGTGAACTTGGATGGTGGTTCTCTTGGTAAGCCAAGTCCAGCAGCAATGGGAGATGTCGTGAGATAGATTGATATTCAATTAATATTTTCAGGCACAATTGGTGAAAAGAGACTCAAACAAAGTGAAGCTTAGGCTTATCCTATAAAGGAGAGGTCAATTTCTAATTAGTTTCAAGCAAGGTTTATTATGGAAGGCTCCCCAACTGCGATCTCTTTGGTAATTAGAAACAGTGGTGGCAATTTATCACTGTCTTTCTACCACACAGAGGCTAACAATTTAGCAAAAAGCCTATCAAAGAAGGGTGATGTCCAATTGAGATAATAATGGTAACATTTAATTGATATTTTCAGGCACAATTGGTGAAAAGAGACCGGAATGAAGCAGAAGCATAGGCTGTTCTAGAAAGCTGAGGTCAATTTCTACTTTATTTCGAGCAAGGTTTATTGCAGAAGGCTCTCCAATTGTGATCTCTTGGGCAATTAAAAAGAGTGGAGGCTCTAATTGGCAAGTTATCACTGTCTTTCTACAACCTACATGAAGCTAACAATTCAGTGAAAAGCCTATTTTTATTTTTATTTTTATTTTTAAAAAAAAGATAGGCCTTCCTCGCGTGTACTCATTGGTATTCTCTTGATGTACATTCTCTTCATTTTAGGATTTTTTTTTTTTTTTTTAATATATATATATATATATATATATATATATATATATATATATATATATATATATATATATATTAAAGAGTTCTAGTTTTCATTCAATAAATTCTCATCTATAAATGCATACATATATCCATTTACTTTCTGTCCTCATACATATATACAAACAAAGTAGTCTGACAGGTAACATAACACATTAGCAATTTGAAAACCAGTTCATCAGTCATACATAGAGCTAAGAATAAAATAACAAAAAAGAGAAAAACTAAAGCTGCAGGAAGAACTTTACAAGTTTACCTCCAAGAGTAGATGGCCACAAAGACGATCATCATCTGTTCTCTAAAACTGATCGATGGACACCATCTGATAAGTTCAAATATAAAGGGGTTTTGCACTATCAAGAGTAAAACATTGAGGCATAGCAAATATTGGTAAGGTACACCTCACATTAAAAAAAAAAAAAAAAACATTATGATAGTCATACAATTGCAAAGGACAACGTTACTTATTATTTTTCTGGAGGAAACTTAAAGGATGAAAGAACATTCTCTGAACTATGTAAGGCACCTTGGCATCAATTTTGAATGTGTAATGGGAAATACAGGCTATACAAAGAATGTCGTATGAGCTGGGAATGGGATGTCCAAAATTTCTTCCACATGGAACTCAATTCGCTGACGTTGCAGTAATGGAGCTTTCTTTCTTCCCTTGAGAGTTTTCAGAACCCACCATGAATACAATGAAAGCAATACAATTCTCCACTATTTGGACCTAGATGACAGCATTCTATGGATGCCTGCTATTCATAATTCTTTCTCTGCTTATTAAGCAAGAAACATGGTGCAGATCAGTATCAATATCAAGATATATTTTCCCTGTGATGTCATGTCATTGAATGGCTAACTATCCAGTGGAAACAGTATACGACTCTACTAGGGTCTGTCCATCCCCATCAAATGCTTCCAAACTAGAAGATCTACAGGTGAAGTAGAAAACAGCACTCATCATATAATCAACAAGTACCACAAACGAATACATAACCACGAGCAGAGGTCCTTCCCATATCCTCGAAGACCCATCTCCATAGCTCAAAGTCTTCACTCTATGCTCGAACAATCCTTCCACAAAAGTCATGCCAATGGTCGATCCAAGAAATATCAGAAGACCCACTTGAGTCTGACCCTTGATCAGAAAAACCGACCTCAAGAAGGCCTGCGGTCCTGACACATCCTCCAAAACAGAGATGGCAGTTGCAAGGTTGCAGACAATAATTGTATGGGCAAAAACCACCGCGAAGACAATTTCCACAACCAGAGCAGGATAGACAATTAGCTCAGAAGGAAAACACACCAGAACAAATATATTGGAGACAATCACAAGCAGGACCATAAACAGGGCTACACAGCCGATAATCGCCATACAAACCCACATATACGTCACAAGCACACGCCTCCAGATCTTAGCGACAGTCGCAAAAAACTTGGAGCCGGCGACCTTCTTTCCAGCATAAGCGCAGGCTACTGAATACACTATGGCAGCTTTGGCCAACAGCAAGAATGTGATGTAAAAAGGGAAGCAGAAAGCAGCAGAAGCAACCATTTCAGAGAGACGTTGGCATGACTGCTTTAGTGAAGGAATCAAGGGAAGCCCACAGGACCTTGCAAGCAATAAAAGCCGGACCGTCAATCTCTTCACGATGGACTGATTAACAAGGGCATTCGAGAGCAGGATAGCGGATACAGGGCAAATGAGGACTGCCGCTATCGCCAGGAAACATGTGGAGTTGAAGCGGAGGATACGGATGGTTTCTCTCAAGATCTCAAGCGCATTCATCGAATAGAACCGTTGGTCTGGCCCAACAGCCTGTGGGATTCCAGAATCAGAGATTTCAAACTTAGGGCTTTGAATCCGTGATTCTTGGGAGATTTCATTGTTTGAGCAATCCAAGGCAATTCTATGGCTATTGCTTCCACTAGATGCCTCCATATTTACCCAAGATGTCTGCTGAAACCGACTGAATTCTGCAAACACAATGCAGAAGAAATTCCCTTAGTCTATACCGTTCATCTTGAAAGAATAGGTTTACATTGCACAATTTTCAGCACGTCGGTGAAATTGTAGATCGGGTCAAGGAAAAGGAGAGCGCCGATGCATACGACCATTTTTCTCATAAATGAAGGTTCGATCTAGAGAAGATCGACGAAAATACAGATAAGATGATGAAATTCTCCCGATTTTCGTTTTCAGAGGAACGCAGGAAGTAGGAAATGACGATGATCATGATTATAGTTAGAAGAAGAGGAAGAAAAATGTTCAAGATCCAGATTAGAGAAAGAAAGACCTGGCTTTATGCATAGTCGTCGCAGCATCAGAAGCAGAAAGCCCACTTCGATCCGATGGAAAGCCCTAGGATTGTAGGAATCCCAGCCACGGATCGAAGCTTCATCGTAAAGGAGTGAATGGGGAAGGAGATGAAGAGACGTGAAGCCGTGTGGAATGTGTTCGTGGGATGGGGAGGAGGGAATTTCAGAACCCGGGAACACTTCCTCTGACGGGAATCGCGCGAGTGAGAGGAAGATGTGACGTCGCCTCACACGTGCCCACGTGATTGGTAGACCGTCGTGTTTTCTTGCGTCGGTTTACCATCCGACCCTCATGCATATAGCCCGGTTTTACTCTGCACCGTATCGGCATGTGATACGCGGCGCCGTATTCATCTCAACGCCATGTCTCAATGCACTCATCTCCAAGGTGCACTCCACGCAGAGTAGAAACCTTGAAGCGTGTGCGAGATTGGTGCCGCAGCCCACCCTGGCTCATAGGCATGTGTAACCCGTCCCGGACACCAAGAATAGATCTGGAATTTTGTCAATTTGTGCTCAATATTATATACATTAAAGGCTTATACACTCTATACAGAGAATGGTAGAAGTTCTACGTAGAAGTTTCATGTTAGACTATTATGCGCGAGATCACAAGGAAAAGATGAAAGAGGAAATCAGGCGTGCCCAATAAACGGGAAAGAGTTTTCTAGCCTCATTTCTTCCTTCTCTTTTATACCCCCAGGGCCTATTTGGATAGTGTTTTGAGATGTATTGTATCATATTAGATGTTATGATGTGATGTTCACCGTGTTTAGATTAAAGTAAATAGGACTTGAATCCCATGCGCATGAATACAAATGCGAGCCAAAATTTTAAAGCGACGATAGAGTATTATCAGTGGGATCACATGCCATCAGTACTTTCTCTTCATTGCGCTGTATTTGGCAGCGGACGAGTTTTTCAAAACTCTAGAGACTTATCTCCAACGGGAGAAGGAGACATCTTTACACTAGTACCCCCTTCGTTTAACACCAATCTTCTACATGTCGTTTTGCAGTTGAAAATCTTCTCTTCCACACGCAGGTTACTCCATTTAGTTGCCAGGATACTCTGCTTACGACGTTGCGACTTGTCAATCGGGCAATCGCAAACCCGATCGTGGTTTCATACGGCGATCCTACAGGTATGAATCTCTCTCTTCCAAACAAGGGTGATACTAACAGCCAAAGACCAGTAACCATGAGCGGTTTACATCTATATGGCCCTTGTATTGCCCTCAGAGACATGCACGTTTTGTTTCCTTTGCTACATGGTGTGTATACGGTCTGCCGTATATACCGCAAGGTGTATATTGCATCTACTCCCTATCCACCTATGGTTTGACCTCCGCTGGGCTGAAAATGAGGGAAAATCTCTGAGGGTAAGAATCCAACATTAGGATTTTACAAAATTGGGGTGGTGTACATAGAGGAATGGAAATGACGAAGCATGTGCCACAGAATCAGGTACACGATTCTGTCTGTGGCTTGAAGATATTTCGATTTTTGGAATGCTTCAGTTTATAAAAATCCATCTTTCGTTTTATCTCTTTAAATGATTTTTGTATTTGAAAAGATTTCCTATTCCCCTAAACATGCTCTACATTTTCTAGGTTGATCTGTTTGTAAGGTACTACACTCCTAAAACACTTGTTCCTCTATATTGCACTCTCTCTTTTTGCATGTCATCGATTGATTATGGCCCTTTTAAGATGAATCTCTATCCATTAAATGTTAACTAATTTCACTGTAACATCCCGAAAATCAGGGGTCGAGTAGAAACCCAACTCCCGAGTTCCAAAACGTCACTTATGCAACATAGATAATGATAAATGCATGTTGTCTGTAGAATGGTATTAAACAAGATTAGGACTAAGCCAAAACAACATATCATACTCCAGAGACAGTTAAATTTTACAAGCGGAAGACTGTGATAAATACATAAAATATATAATTGATTGTAAGTCTCCAGAGTATGAACATGTTACCAGGTTAACAAAATACATGTATACTCCAAAATGAAAAGAAAATAATATACATGGGTGTTTAAACACGAAGCAAAATACCAAGTGTATGGGCATCTAATCAATAACCCTGTAAACCCCGTCGATCAGAACCTGCATATAGGAGAAATCCTCCTCAACATCCTCAAGTCCGGCTCTGCTTCGCAAGCATCGTCATCATCTGAAACTAAAACAGGGACTGGTTGGTATTGCAAACACCATCCCGTAACATGGGAGTGAGTAGCTAACTCAGTGGAAACTATACAGCAAAGGTTAACATGTTATCAATTCAATTAAGCAGTAATGATAAATCAGTACAATCAAACATTCCTAAATACTGTAATTAATACAAGGATGAAATGACATGATGTATGCCCTCACCAACATAGTCCCTCATGCAACACCATCTTACGTCCGCGGCATGCTTTCTTCCCTCAGTGCTCCACATCTTCCAAGCACATGTAGTATGATATGAACATGATTACCGAGTTGTTATTAGTCTTTTTTTATGCAGCAGGATTGGGAAGCTAAGTTACCTCCCTTATGTCAATCCCCAAATAATGATCCATTCTAGGGTCGTCAGTCCTATCATATCTCATACGAAGTATGGTTCTAGGTCGCTGCAAGGGCTGTCAGGGCTGTTGCACGCACTCATTGCTCCGCTCCCCCATCACCTTATCAATACAGGCCTAGTTTATACTCTGTTTACTGCGGAAGGCTCGTCGCCTCTCCGCAGATTCAGAATATGCTCGAGGTCACTACAAAGGGTTGTCGGGGCTGTTGCTCGCACTCGTTGCACCGCTCCCCCATCACCTTATCAGTGTAGGCCGACAGTAAGAATACACCATAATCTGCTCACGAGTCTGGGTTGCTCACTAGTCACTACGGGGAGGTTTGTGGCCCCAGCGTAGGTCGACATCTCGACCACGGTGTCCCATACCACCATGCTCGGCTTATTAGTCTTAGGAAATCAAGGTACCAAGGTTAGAGGGGCTTTCCAATGGTAAGTTTGGTACCTTATGTTCAAACAGTAGCGTCCAAACATGGTGAACAAACATCGGATCAATCGGGTTACTTGACGAGCTCGACTAGGACGAGCGCACGTTGAGTTGATCGACATGAATGCGCAAGCACTCGACGTGGCCTAACCACTGTCGACAAGCAATGTACGGCTCGGGTTCATCGAGACACGTCCTAAGTCGCGAGACAATCTTAGCCACCAAGCAGAGTCTATTACCGATTTCCTGGACTATTTCATAGTCCCAAACCCATACAATCACAACAAATAAGCATATGATTCATATCTTGCATCCATATGAACAATCATGAAGTATAACTTGAAGATAAACAGTACATGCAGGAATTGATACACACATTCAACATGTTTCAACTAAGTACATAATCTATGGAGGAAATCACATACACAGTTAATACAAATAATCTAAGTTACACAATGCATGGAGGAAATCATATACTCAAGTATTGTGATTGAGATTCATATCTCAACAACCTTAGCAATCACATTTTTACTGATTACTAACTCACTTAAACATTTATACAAACCCTTAGATTACACATTATATCATACATCTTATGTATTCAATAGAATACGTACTAGGGCGAATCCTTTCGTCAAAGGGTTACCGCCTATACAACAACCATATATCCATGACAGTTAGTCATGGCGAGCACGAAAGCCAATTCCATACTCATTCAATCATTTTCACAAACACTTAGACTATACAATATAACATACGAAACGTATGTTGACATATCGTGTATTTGGGCTAAACCCTTAGCCCGGGAGGTATTACACATACATCTAGCATACATAGACGACAGTTAATCATGACAAGTACAAATCCAAATTTTATACGTATACGGTATTTTCTATGAATACGAGGAATACAGTATATTCAACATATCTAACGTATAATTGAAAAATGAAACGGACAACACTTTGTACATGTGAAATAGCATCCTAGACAAGAATAAATCATTACTTAACATTGAAAGTCTTGAAAATCGTAACCTAAACGTATATAGTCTGCACCTTAAACTAGAAATTGCGAAACGGAATTGATTCAGACGATAAGTCGTCATCAACGGCGAATAGGTTACCTAAGGCATGAAACAGGTTAGCTACAACATCACTACAGCTATTTTAAGCTTCAAAACAGGTTAAGGTTAGGGTTTCTTACCTAAGAACGACGCTGGAATCGCCGAAAAAGTGATGTAGATGGACCGCTTTGGCACGTGGGGCAGCAGGGAAGAATCTCAGGGGAAATCCCCAACTTCTCCCTCACTTCTCTCTTTTTTCTCTCCTCTCTCCTAGGATTTTTTCCAAATTCGTATGGGTTAGAAAGCTAAGGGTTTAAGGCCCTTTTATAAGCCCAAACATAACCAAAATAGACTCCAAGTAAAGGTATACTTGGGTTATAGCCAAATCGGGTCTTTCTCGATCCAAAAGAACATTTCTGGAGGTCCCCTGACTGAATGCGGTCGGACTTAAGCTCATGGATGTTGGATGCTGATCACATTAAATTTTCAGTTCGATAGGGTTCTTAGATCGCATGTGGCGGACCAGTTTCAGTTCAGCAATCACTGAGACTCGAGAAGGGATTTCAAGTACACTGACCTGAGTGAGAAATGTTCCCTGATCTGAGGGTGTATTTGGGTCAGATTCCAATGGTCAGAACGCTTAGAAAATGTCGCGCAAGCGACACGTGCCAGATTTCATAATTTATATTTAATTTCTAACATTTCTCACACTCTTCACTCTGGACTCAAGGAAATCGTCGTGGGACATCATCCAGACTTGATTTTTGAGGTGATTGTCAAGTCCAACTAGGCTGTCAGGATTGTCTAAGTTTGGGATAATCGGACTTCCGATGTGCGGTCCAGGTCCTATATAAAGTTTTCGAATGCTCCCGTGAGCAACCGAGTTTAGAGTTTGATCCTAGGTTTTAGGGTATTGTAGCGTCCACTATTCTATACGTTTTAGCTCTAGTAGATCGTATTAAAAGTGATTGGTGAGAATTTCATAGGTCATCTAGTGCAGCGCTAGCTAATTTATGTTAAATTTCTAAAGAATTAGGTTCTAAACGATTTATTTGACTTTAGAATTGGGTTCTGAGAGGTTACCAAGGTGTTATGGTTGACCCATTGCCTAAGGATGCCTAACTCCAGGTTGACAAAAATCCGGGGTGTTACATTCACCAACGTATTTCCTGTAAACTGTCGGAAGATTGGTGTATGATGTTCCTAATATCATCGTGCATCTGCATATTTACAACTACAAGGTTGCTTGATTACATGTGGCTACCCTGAGATATTCAGTGGTAGCTACATACCTTTCCATTTTTAAACTTATTTGAAAGTTCCAATAGCTTCATGCTTTTCCATCTGTGTGTGGTAACACAGGCACGTTTGAGAATGACGACTGTTAATATCAAAGTTCATATAAGAATATGTTTCTGGTTTTAATGTTCGTCTATATCTCTCCATCAAGTCATGTGTGCCATGAAAGATCCGTATTAAGCTTCTATCTCATTAATGTAATGTCTATTTATGGCTGAATTAAAGCCTAACCCCTAAATCTAATCATACGCCGATGCAGACATTAGAAGTCTCTCATCTGTCAGTGTAATTTTTTCAACTCTCTACAATCTCCATTCTTAGTGAACAAGGTATGTCATTACTGATTCTCAGATTGTCTTTTTTTTTTTTGATTGTATGATGTTCACTGTTAGTTATCTAAACATATACAAGCAGACAGAATATTAAAATAGTAAATCTATGATTGACTATCCATTGTTGGTCTCATATGAAATTGTGTTTCATGCAAACATACCTTACTACAGATCGATATCCATATTTGTTTAACTAACTGTCAACATATATTCACGTATGCTTAAAAATCTATAAAGAGATGTTGATATGCTGTCTGAAGTAAGTTTAGTTATCGTATTCAGCTTCGTTTGAAGTGTAAATAGGGTTTTTAAGGTTTGAGACCCTAGAAACCAATATTATTATTTAGACAAAGAACTATAAGAAAATATCAAAGATATGCTTAAATTTCCCAAAACAAATATTCGTGTATAGGCCAGTGACTGTAATCACATATTCATGCTTATTTAATTTCATATTTTTAGTTCTACAGTTATGCATACATAACTAAATACTAGAGAGACACAGCTGGAAAATAATTGTCCGAAAATATGAATTTAACATTAAAAAATGACTACCAAAGCATAATGATAGTATATGTTAGAAAACGAGCTTCATTATTGAATCTGTTTTTTGTAAGGAAATTCAGTTATGATTACATAACTGTGAATAGATTTTATAGTTTGAATAAATTACAGTAAGATGACATCCATGCTTCTATCAAATTCATGCCTCATTCAACTGTAATAAGATATTCTTACTTCATTAATTCAATTAAATTACAAACTGTAAGCAACTCAATAAAGTTTTGCATAACAAAAGATGCATGACATACTTTCTTTGAATATTTGTAGTGACTCTTACATATCACTTCTTACATAATTAATAATCTTATTACTGCATTCTAATTCCCATTCAGATAAATTTCATGTACAATAATCTTATGGCTTCCGATAGTGCTGAAAATAGCGATGAAAGGTCATCTACTAGTGATTGGACTGAGAGTGAAGTAGTTGCTGCATTAACAGTCATTGCAGCCTCTGCATGTGAATGGGCACTGCTGAATATTATCGCTGTTACTGTATTAAGACAGAATAAGGATTGTCACATTGAGAGGGATAAATTTGTAAATTGCATAATAAGAAAGAGCGATGTGGATTGCTTGCACAGCTGAGAATGGGCAGGGATACTTTCTTTGAATTATGTTCATTGTTGAGAAATTGGAAACTCTTATCCGATACCAAGAGATGTACTATGGAGGGGCAGGTTGTAATGTTCTTACATACTGTGAGACATAATATACGTGATCGTGTGATTGATCATCGATTTACAAGATCTGGTGAGACCGTAAGCAGGCACTTACTAGGGTGTTGGATGTTATTATCGATTTATATCCAGAATACGTGAAGTTTCCTGGTCTGCGCACATACAAAGAAATATCTGACAATCCGTTATAGAGTGCCTTCTTTCAGGTAATATTATACAAGTGTTGGCTGTCATTGGTAAGAATTTTACTTCATAATAGGAACGAAGTGTTCATATGGTACACATTTGATTGTAGAACTGCATCGGGGTCCTAGATGGCACTCATATCCCGAAGTTTTTACCCAAAGAAACGTGTGCAACTTTCAGAAATAAGAAAAGATTTTTATCTCAAAATGTTCTTGCTACATGTATTTTCGATATGAAATTTGTATACGTGCTTACTGGTTGAGATGGCTCCACATCTGATCCACGTGTCTTACAAGATGCATTAACCTGTCACTCAGACTGTTTTCTTATTCCTCATGGTAATCATATATATGGGGTGTTTCTTTACATTTTAGGAGTTTATGTTCATAACATAACTGAAACATATCTTCCAATGTGTAGGAAAATATTATGTTATTGATGCTGGCTATGCACATTCACCTAGGCTTATGGCCCCCTATTGATGTGTGCGAAGTCTGCTAATAAAAAAGAACTATTCAATTATCACCACGCACAATTGTGTAATATCATAGAGAAGTCATATGGAATTTTTAAGGGCCGCTTTCCTATTTTATGTACTCCTCTTCAGTTCAAGTTTAAAACACAAGTTAAGATTGTTATTGTTTATTGTGTCCTTCATAATTTCATTCGTATTAGTAGTGATGACGGACTGGCTGAGGTAGTAGAGGACGATGGAGATAGTATAGAGGATGTTGCACCATCCCCTGTAAAGATATCTACATTAGAGGAAGGGCGAGCTCTATCTCGGGTGATGGACCACAGTCGGGAAGAGTGGTCGAGGAAGAGAGATGACATAACTGAGAGAATGTAGAATGACAGTCTTCCATGCACCAAACAACATATTTAGTTTTTCTGTGGCATTGTACTTATCTACTATGTTCATAGCAGGAATATTTTAATGAATATTTACTTTTCGTATAGTTACCCAAACTAGATAACATTTTTAAAACATTTTTATGTTCCGTATATGAATTATTACTTTATCAATAATACTTGTGACCTTGTCATATTACTATTAATATCTTATGTTTGTAGCTAAAATGAATTTTCTACGGAGCGGCACAAAAGATCTAAGGAATAAAAATGTCGAAATTTCACCGTCACATAAGGGTGGTTATCTAGCCTAAGTCCAAGATCACCCACACAACCTATTTCAACTCCAAAAAAAACTGTTACACCGTCAAGGAAAGGGCCATCACCAAAGGGTATCTCCACTCCAAGGTGTAAGATTGCCTCTACTAGTAAAATAAGTAGAGTGCAATTGACCGACAATATGGCCAATTCATTGGTTAATGCGTTGGTTGAAAAAGCAATTTGGGCCTAAAAAGTGATATTGGGTTTAAACCCGAGGCGTATAAGGCAATCATCAAAGAAATCAATGATACTTGTGGCATTTTACTTGAAAATCATCATATATCTAATCGCCTGAGGACTTTAAAGAGGTTGTACTGGGCTATCAAGGATCTGTTAAATGCCTCTGGCTTTGGCTAGGATGAGGACAAAAGGATGGTTGTCGCAACCGATGATGTATGGGACAGGTATCTCGTGGTAGGATTTTGATACTTTTCACAGTTCCAGATTAGTACATATGCTTTCCATTCTACTCATGTTTAACACATTGTCTTTGTGTGTACAGACACACCCCTATGCCAATTGAGTCCAGGGTAAGCACATTGACAGATGGGACGATTTGGCGTTTATATTCGAGAATGAGTGTGCACATGAATCATTTGTTAGCACGACTTACTCTTCACCTATTTTAGGAAAGCGACGCCATAATGAAATCTCTTGATGACGACTCAGAGGAGGAGGCTTCTGATACTGTAAGACTCGCATCTGATGATAAGGATGATTAGAGGCTTACTCCCCACACTCGAGGAGGTGATGGATCCACAAATAGGGCTAAGAAGCATAACAAAAGCCCTATGGAGGCAACATCAGGATCTCACCACAGTTGCACAATTGTGAGTGACGTAAACTGTCATAGGAATGGTAAGCCAAGCGATCAAATTGGGGAAGTTGCAGATGTTATAAAGACCCTGACCATAACTATGGCGCAGGGCAAGACCATGACGGGTGTGCAGCAGTTGCTAAGGATACTTTAGAGGTTGAACGTCTTAGTAATGAAGATCAAATTCGGGCTGCAAGGGTGTTGCAATCCGATTTAGTCAGTGCAAGTTATTTTATGAAGATGATACACGAAAGAAGAAAGGTATGGATAGAAAAATTTATCCTTCCTCCGTGTGGCCTCGAGTGATGTCGGGTCACTTAAACTTTCAATGATTTGTTAATGGTGGTGTGGAGAATACCTTTTTTTTTTTGCTGAGTGGTTATGGTTTTTGTTTTAGCAGGCTGTTCTTGGCTCATTGGGGTGATGTAAGATTTAACTATAAGACTGCTGATTAATATTGTTGTTTCAATCAACAACATTAAAGACAATATAGATTTGCATATATAGTAGGATCTAAAATTTTGTTCATTACTGTAGATTTTTATGCAGGTGGGTAGGTTCATGCCTGACTTGAATTGGTGGATAGTGTCCTCTAAGTTTCAAATAATGCAGGAAATGGATCATGCAAGGACGGGTATAGATTTTAATGTTGGCTACTAAGATATGTGGCAGTTATGTAATGGCCTTTTAACTATTCCAATGACTGCATTGTAATACATTGGGTATTATTGACAGTTATTTTTCACAGGATGTATTGAGTTTCTGATTCTAAGAGAATATAGGAATGATACATATTCACAAGTTTGAATTTCATTTTTTATATATAGATAACCTTCACAGATTTGGATTATATCCGATAAGCTAATGTTGATATTACACTTTCTGATTCCCAGCATTACTGATACACTCTTGTATGAAATTTTTTGGATAGGTTATATTGACATAAAATAACTGAATCAGAGCTAATTGAATCTATTTCTATAGTGATAAACCTCTGACCTTGGTGATGTAACATACAGACACTTTGACACAAGCATCATAATCAATATGTCAAATTTTTTTAGTATGTCATCACTCAATATTTGGGCTAAGAAACTGTATGTTTATCAACTGAAGAGAAAATGAAGAGGAGGTTTTACGTAGTGTTTGAGGGAAGAACGCCCGACATATACGAGACGTGGGAAGAGTGCAAAGCTCAAGTTCATGGATTCAATGGATGCAAATATAAGTCATTCACGACTCATGAAGATGCCATGCTTACATGGAATCAACATAAGGTTGGATGAAACTTTAACAACTATTGGTAGGTTATAATAAATCAAATTTTCATGATTAATTTATATATCTTACAATTATATTATTAACAAAGATTATGCATTATTTACTATATTATTCAGGCCACCGCCATCAGTAGAGCAACGAATGAAACAGATGGAACTCGGGATGTTCATGCATCAACTACTACCATGACGATGGATAGCGGGACATGTGTAGTTGCACCCATAGAGCCAATTGTAACTGGTAACAATGGTTCTGAAGATGGCAATAAAGAAAGAGTGGGACCTGATGGTCTAGGAAATGAACTCGTAATCAATCGTCCGCTTGTTGGTTTGCTACTTGGTCTCTTCATATTGTTTGCGGGTATTTACGTGAATGTCTACAGAAGCAAATAATCCTTTGCATCTGTAACCATCAAAGAATTGGAGGACTATTTAAAAGTATGTAGTTAAGGATGTCTCATTTGGAATTTTCCTTTGGAATTTTTTTTAATTTGTTTTTGTTGTTTTGTTTTCTGGAACTTTCAATATCATGATAATTTTTAGGTTTTTTTTCCACTTTCGTATAATCTCTCCCTTCACTCGTTAATATTGTACGACACGATGGTGCCCCAAATCATGGACAGTTAATTCTTCAATGAACAATGGGGGGTGTGGATGACATCCGAGCTACACATGGGGTCCACATATCACCACTATGGCAATCTTAGTCTGCCACATTTTTTTAATCCTTAGCTGTATGGCGACGTGGTCACAAGGTATTGCCCCACTGGTAAGCAAGGTGGGCATCATTATGATGTTAATTCGCGGTTCAACAGTGACAATCTAGCATCGAATAATGATAAGCTTCAAAATCTTACCACGGTCAAGCACCCCCATACTGTTAATACGTGAAATGCATGGATGGATGGGTAGAATCTTTCAATGATGGACCTTTTTTGTAGAACAGATTGATGGAATCAAATAACGGTGGGCACGAGTTAAAAGTGCCCTTACTAGTGCCCTGGTTTGTCGATTAGCGTGTGTGTTAAGTCAGTCAGACTGCAGAGCGTCACAGGAAGATCAATTCAAGCGTCTGCCTCAATTGGATGTGTGGAAGCTCGCCATAGGTAAATCTAAGCCTCACATCCCTTGTCCCAAAACACCAGATGAATAAAACCCTTAAAAATAGGTTAGAACATATTAGGGTTTTTGGTAAGAAAACGTTTTCAAAAATCAGAAATTCTCTAAGTTTTCTTGTCCTGTCAATTATATCGATACACATCTCGATATGATCGACCTGTGCTATCGATGTCCTCGGAAGACCAATCGATAAAATTGAATGAGGACTTAATGTGTCCAGCAACCAAATACATATTTGGACAGAATTATCGACGTATTGAGACACTTATCGATATCATCGATATTTGAATCTCGAGCCCATCGAAAGTGGCTCGATAATGTTGACAGGCAGATCCAACACCCCTATTTTTACTTAGAAAAATCATATATTCTTCGATATATCAGAGCCCTCCTCGATACCATCGGAGTCCAAATCTCGATGATATTGGAAGTCTCTCGATATTATCGGTCATGGGCACGAAGTTCTTCAGCAACATTTTTTAGGTGGTTTTTTTAACTCGGATCGGGGGTCACTTGATAGAATCGATATTCTAAATATCGATGATATCGGGGCCGGATCGATTACATCGAGAAAGGACAAACTTGTCCAGCAAGTTCATTGATAAAATCCTTGGATTTATCGATGCATTGACATGACTTCTGATATCATCAACATTCAAATTTTGATGATATTGAGTATCCCCCGATCATATCTGATGACCTGAAAAATTTCAAAGCAAGTCTCTCTCATTTTCAAATGTCGAGGACTCGATCCTTGTATCGATAATATCGGAGTTCGAAATCCGATGGCATCGACATGAGTCTCGATCCCCTTGACCAGCTGGCAGAAGGTTTTTCCAAAAGCGTATGACATTGAGTTTATGTCATTGAGCGGACCATCGATATGATTAAGAGTATACACTTGATGATATCGAACCTGCTCGATGATATCGAACTCTGTCATAAATGTGACCGTTTTATATCCGTTGGAACCTTTTTGCCTATTTAAAGAGAACTTGTCTTTGGTTGCTGTGAGAGAAAGACGAGAGTACTTTTGTATGTTTAACCTTAGATCATATACCCTAAGACCTTTCTCTCAAGGGAGTTCATCCTCCAATCCACCCTCATCATTGATATTCAATAGAGTGGATTGGGGAATGAACTTCCGCATTCAAGGATCCTCCAGCCACTACCTTAATGGAAAATCATTAAGCTGGGATGTCTTGAATGCATAAATGATTAGAATCGCCGTACCTTCCTAATAGAAAAACTTTTAGAGAGTAGGATTCCATCATAACCTTGACCCAACCCATTGCCTTATATTGGTACATCATTTGTTGCAGATCAAGGGAGCTGAAGACTCTTTGTCAACAAGGAGGAGATCTTCGCCACTATGCTGAATGAGACTCATCAACTTATCTGTAAGTATCTAGAGTCCAGAAGACCCTTTGATCATTCCTTTGTAGGATTGGGTCTAAGGTGGTTCTCACCCTTGAAGTCCTCAAGGAGGCCTCCAGCGGGAGTGTACGTGGTGGATGCATTGTGTGGACCCTTGCTCTATGGAGAGCATAAACATCTAGTTAGGGGTGAACCAGTAAAACCTTCGGTTTGAGGTGAACCGTGTAAAACCTTGGGTTTGAGGTAAACTGGGTGAAACCTCCGTTAGGATCTTCTGGAATATCCTTGGCCAGTGTGCCTAAAAGTGGGTGCGTTGTGTTGACCCTTGCTCATGAGAGCATAAACAATCAACCTTATTGTAGGTTGTAAAGGTTGAAGGTGAACCTGATTTAAAATCTTAGGTTAGAGGTGAACCATGGAAAACCTCTTTAGTGAAATCCAGTACACTTAAGGGTTAAGTGCTGTTACTGGGAGCAGAGTAGACAAGTAGTCGAACCACTATAAAAATGACTGTGTTTACAATTGTTATTTTTTTATTTGTGTGATTTGCTTTAATATTTTCATATCTGAATATTTGAGATCACACTTCTCACACATACACTGTCATATCCATCATAAATTAGTTTGTTTATTATTCACTTCTTAAATAGTTTATGATTGGATCCTCTACCATGCTTGGAAGCTAGTAGAGTTATTTTTTGAGTAATCCTAATAAATGCATAATTGATAGGATTAGTGTAATAGGTTTTTTTTTAAAAAAATAAATTGTAAAAACTTTAAAGAGTCCTATTCACCCCCCCTCTAAGACATATTGACATATTCCTACTTCAACTTCAAGCGGTCTTCACCGCCATTTCACAAGTTTCTATGATATAGTAGAGAAATTGCTACCGAAACGTGGGTCGATCATCCGTACATGTAGTATTGAAATTTGTACAATTGTACAATATCTAGACATAATACCTCTTATCCAAACATTGATCTATATAACGTACTGTATACTATGCCAAAGAATACCTCCTATCCAAACATTTATTAGTATCTGATTGATTTGGATGTATTCTGAAAACTGTCCAATGTATACATGAATAGTAACCGAATACAATACAATAAATCCTAATACATGAATCCATACGGGCCCTCACACACCTTCATAAGATAGGTCCTTATGATAATCATGGTGTTGAAGTTGAATGGATGTCTTCAATTTGTGTAGGAATAGGGGCATTGATCAATCAACAATCTTACTTAATTTATCCGATCTCTTCGGAATTAAACAGATTGTTCATTGGACAGTTTGGACCATATTCTATTGATCGAACCATCAGGTTGATTGATCAACAATATTTAGAAAATTCTCTTCTTTCTGGATAGTTTTGGAATAGTTTAATCACTTGAGTTTTGTACTGCTCGATCGATCGAAGGGTGATCGATCAATGTTGATTGATTGACACTTCGATCAATGGCATATGCGGAATTGCATAAATGTGCCATTTATTTCCTATTACTATTGTGATGTTATATATATGGAGTGTAATCAGGATAAGGGCATTTTAAGGGATTGCTAAGACCTTCCTACGAGTTTTAGAAAATAAAAGCTAGGGTTTAGGGAGATTTAAATGGGGTTTCCATCATTGTAAGTACATAATCACTTGTAATATTATTTCAAAATGGATTGCTTGTCGCTTTGTATCGTGGTTTTTTTCCATGAGGATTTTTTCATGTAAAATTCATGTGTTCTTTGTGTGTTTTGTTTATGTTTAATTGCATTTTATTTGATTGAATTCAAGTTTGCTTCTACAAGATCCTCAGTTTTAAGACCCGTATCCTAGACCGTACTATTCTGTCGACTCCCACGATCCTTCCCGTCGAATTCCTACAATTCACGACCTATAATCGATGTTTGCGCATGACTGTAAGTCGTATCATATACATTTGAGTCAGCTTGATTCGAGACTTATATCATTGCGACTGCACCGTCCCGCGGTTCCAACGCCGTGACTCACGCACCGATCCGATACCCAGACGAGGTGATGTGGACCCACGTTCAGTTCGAGAAAAAACATCGCGCATTACAATTCCAAGAGAATCTCTACAATATGTCTCATCGATCCATCAATCAATCAATCTACCCATCAATCCATCAATCACTTCATGTCAAGTACACATCACCTTTCACCCCATCCCCAAGAAACTACCAAAGTCAACTCTTTCTCACCCTCTCTCTTACACTACCTTACATGTCAAGTACCACATCCATCACTCCATCACCCATCACTCACATCTCTCCTTATAACTCTCTCTCCCCCTCTCATTTCTCAACATTCCCAAGCCAAGCAAGAGCACCCCCACGTCCAAGCTTCCAAGTGAGAGAAGGGAGAGTTTGTGTGGCCCATTTTCCTTTCCCAAGATCTCCCATCCTAGCCATCCATCTCCCATCTTCCACCATCAGAGAGAAGCACAAGGAAATAGGCTTTCCAATGGACCAAGCAGATCGTTATGTGGGGTATTTTCCATAGGCCTAGATTTCACTTTTATGATGAAGGGCCAAGTGAGGCCTACCGATTGATGGTATGGATCTCACATAGGACCCTAGGTGTGGCCGATGGCCCACCTTGATCCTCATGATCATTCCATGATGGGGCCATTCTCCATGGACCCCATCATGATGTTTATATTTCCTTGCATAAAGAAGTCATATAGACTGTTCATTGTTGGTGGAGAGGGATCTCCACCGTTGATCTTTTATTTGGAGGGCCCATATGCAATGGGACCCATTGATGTATGATTGTATGCTTGAAACGGAGGGCCCATAGTGTCGGGGTCCCTCCATCACATGTGTCCCACTCTCTTTTTATTTTATTATTTTGTGTATGATATTATGGTCTTATGGCCCACTTGGATGGACCCCACAATGGAGCATGTATTAGATACAAACCATCTATAGGTGGGGCCCACTTTATAAGAGTTGTACCCACACCACCCATCATTTGGTTGCCCATGTGGGCAGCCCACTTGAAATGCAAAACTGTCCAGCGTCCCTGGACGCTGGACGTTGAATGGCAAGGACAAATATAAACTGGATTTTCAAGCTTTTTGAGTGAGTCACTTATGTAGGCCCCACCTTGATGTTTAAATTCAATCCACTCCGTCCATTCTATTCCCCATATTATTTTAGCCGTTGATCCGAAAAATGAAGTTAATCTGACTATCGGGTGGGCCATAACTTAGAAAACAGTAGTTTCTACTGTTGGAAACCACCCTGCCATTTCTATACACCGAAAAATATCATATATTAGGCTTGTTTGGTTTGTTTTGAATTATGGGAACTAGTGGGCAGGGTGGATTCCACTGATGCGGACCCCACATAGGAAAAACCTTGAAAAAAAAATTCTGTTTTAAAAAAAAAAAGCCCACGGAAGTTTTGAATCAATCTGATATTTATTTTTCCTATTCATCTAGGTCTTCGTGACCTTATCAACAGGTTGGATGGTAAGTAAACATTATGATGGGCCCTCACGTGGAGCCCATAGTGATGCATGTGTTCCATCCCACCATCCAGGAGGACGGTGGGGACCCACTATAATGTATGTGTTTTATCATGTCGTCCAGCCTTTTGCTGGCTGGAGGACATCTAATGGGACCCCCCCCGCCTTTATGATATATGTGTTTTATTCGCACTGTCCAAGGACAGTGGGCCCCACCATGATGTAGGTGCTACATCCAAACTGTCCACCCATTTTGAGAGCTCATTTTATGACATGAGCTAAAGAATGAGTCAGATCTATAGTTCAAGTGGATCCCACCTTGGTATATGTATGGGGCCCATCTTGATTAGATTGTGGCCGTCCATTGAGGCCCACCTTGGTATACACATGAGGCCCTTGTGATTAGGCCCATTCGATGTATTTGTGGCCCATTATTGAGGCCCACTTTGATATATCTAAGGCCCATGTTGCGAGGCCCATTGTGATGCATTCCAAGGCCCATGGGTGATGGCCCATTGCAATATACCTAAGGCCCATTGGTGAGGCCCATTGATGTGGCCCACTTGATGAATATAAAGCCCATTGATGTGGCCCACTTAATGAATATAAGGCCCATGAGATACGGCCCACTTGATGCATTTATGGCCTAATGGGATGTACCTAAGGTCCATTACAATGTGTGATTCCACCATGATTTATCGAATGATATTGATGGCGAGCCGAGCCTCGGGAACAATGCTGGTTTGATGTCCACATTGTAAGAGTAATGTCGGTTAGATGTCTGCATTATAACTCTCCCTAGGGCCCATTGATAGGCCCATACTTGTTAGGTGCAGACCGTCTAGGCCCATCGTCGTTGTGAGGATAGTCCATCACTTTATAACATGCTTAGTATAATTCTGTGCCTCATACCATACACATCATATGTATGCTTAATGTGAGTAGTGACTAATCATAGCATATGTCATTGGGCAGATTATTTATGGACTCATTGATAGGAGTTACCCACATGAGCGCATGGTACGCGTGAGATTGTTGCATGATTGTACGGTGTGTCTCATGCATCTCGCATATATGTGACTTGATCATTATACACCTTAGTGATATCAGGCCCGTGGCTCCATACGTATATCGGGGATGACCGCATTAGATATCGAAAATACTTAATTTTAGCACTATGGGCACTTAGGATGTCTTTAGGTGAAAGTCCCAGAACCTTTTTGGTACCAGGAGTTGCTCCAACGTTTGGACAAGTGGATACACGAGCGTCAGAGTGCCGAATACCAGTAGGCCGCGTCTCCCACTGTGTCGTGGTCGGTTGGGAGGGGGTGTGGCCTTATCCGCTTGAGTGAAGGGGTTATAAGCTAGGCTAAGTTTGACCGGCTTATAAATGAGTTCGTTATCGACGAGTCGAGTAGGTATTGACAGACTACTGTTCAGGCGGATAGTGAGGTCTATTCCACTTGCTTGACTGTGCAGCTAGGGAGGAGGCAGTTAGTGCGAAGTATATTAGACCTCAGTGATATCTAGAGAGAAACTGTATTGATATGTCTACTTGATGAGTACTGGCATGCCTGCTTTGCATCTCGCATATGACATTTGACTATATAGGCCACGCATCGTATGACCTTGGTATGGCCGATAGCATTCATGCCTTGCATCATATAGCTTTGGTACAGCTGATAGCATTCATGGACTTATCGCAGGTTTTCGCATTACTTTGATATTATATACTTGACACTTGCCTTATGCATACACTTACACTACTCTCTAAGCTTTTGTAAGCTTATGCACGACCGTTGCATGCAGGTGTCGTTAGAAAGCAGCAGCACTGAAGCAGGAGCGCGTATCAGACCATTTTAGAGCTTTTTGATCATCTTGTATTTCCCTTTACGCATTGTACTTAAAGCTTTGATATAATGGATATATGGTGTTGTTGTTTTGTGACTTGGTTATGCTCCATTACAAAAAAAAAATATTCTAAAAATCTTCCTTGTTGGATCCCAGGATCGGAATCTGGCATATGATTGTCAGGATCCGAGAATGGGGCACTACGGAGGCTGTCGGCACCGGATTTGGCCATCGGGATTCCTGTGAATCCAAGTTTTGGGTTTAGGGCGTGACAGAAGTTGGTATCAGAGCATAACTTGGAAATATCTGAGGATCACATCACATATCTACTATAAATAGGTTCTTAGTTCGAATGACTTAGCGATTTTCTGACATAGACCCTTAACGTTTATTCCTTTGAGAATTCTCAAGGCTAATAGGCCATTGTTCCTTCCTGTAGGACACTATGGCTAGAAGAGCGACCTGAGCGAATCCTGCTCCACCACCTACTCCCTCACCACCACCTGCGGCTCCCGCTTTACCACCGGTTACTCCGGCTCCACCACGGCTCCACCACCGGATATTCCTGCTTTTCAGCCTGAGGATGCTACTCCTTTACCTGAAACCGATGCGGATCCGACCATACCTGTGAGTGCCGCCCAGCTTCAGCAGATGCTGCAAGCAATGACCGTCATTCTTCAGGGGCAGAGCAGGCGTCCCACTGTTACACCAGCCGAGGCCGAGCAGGAGCATGCGAGCGCTCTTCTCAAAGATTTTCTACAGAACGATCCTCCACGTTTTTGGGGTGAACCAGACCCTACTACAGCAGAGATATGGTGCTCCGAGGTGGAGAAGATATTCAACACCATGAGATTTACTACCCAGTAGCGAGTCTCATTAGCCACAGGGTGAGGTTTAGATTGGTGGGCATCTGTTGCCCGATCGGTATCAGTTAATTTTGAGTGGACTTAGGAGGACTTTCTAGACTGGTTCGACTGGAAGTTCTTTCCCCAGCATGTGCGATAGTAGTGTATGTTGGAGTTTGAGACTCTAGTCCAGGGGGACATGATCGTGTCCCAGTACGAGGCACGTTTCGTCGCATTATCAAGGTTCGCGACGTATCTTGTTGATGATGAGGGGCAGAAGGCCCGCCGTTTTGAAAATGACTTACGTCCTGCCCTCCAGAGTCGTGTGATCGAACACATGCTTCCAACATTTGAGCAGATAGTGGAGAGAGCCCTGATATATGAGACAGATTGGGCCGGTGTGCAGAGAGCCCGTGATCAGAAGAGGAAGGCACCCTCTAGTAGTTCCCACTAGCAGCATCGTTTACAGCAACGACGCCTGAACCGCCCAGCCTTCGGAGCACCAGGGGCACCCCCAGCACCACCTTTGGGACTGTTCACAGGTACCTACTTTAGATGCGACAGGTTAGGACATTGTGTGCAGGAGTGTCCCCATCCTCAGCAGTAGTAACCGAGGGCACGCATCCACCTCCGTGACAGCCACTACAGCAGCAGCGAGCTCAACACCAGCCTCCTGTACCTCCTCCGCAACAGCAGAGGCAGCAGGCTAGGTCCCCAAAGTGACCACAGCAGTAACAGAGACCTCAGAGGGGACCTGCACCTCCCCAGCAGGCTCAGGGCAGATTTTATGCAACCCAACAGGACCCTCAGTCATTAGGAGGGGTCGTCGAGGGTACTCTTCCTGTTTCTGCATGCATTGCACATATATTATTTGATTCTGATGCATCGCATTCATTTATCACCGATGATTTCTGCCGATCGACCGGTTTGTCGTTGGAGGCTGCCCGTGAGGGTTTGTTAGTATCGACGCCCTTAGGGAAGATCGCAGTGTTGGGCCGATTTTGCGCATCTTGCCCCGTTCTGATTAGGGATATCTTTTTGTCGGCTGATCTTTTCTCTTTGCCGATGTCTAAGTTTGATGTCATCCTAGGCATGGATTGGCTCATCGAGTACTACGCCATATTAGACTGCTTTGCGAGGACAGTCACGTTCTGCATACCCGGCGTGCCAGAGTTTCAGTTTGTTGTCCAGCCCAGAGGAGAGCAGCTTTCCTGTCTGTTGTCATGTGTCGTTGAGGAATCAGTTACTTTGAGTATCGACCAGCCGCCGTTCGTTTGTGATTTTTTTGATGTGTTCCAGGAGATTCTGGGGTTACCACCTCGTTGGCACACCGAGTTACAGATTGATCTTGTACCTGGTACCGTGCCTATTTCGAAGGCCCTGTATCGTATGACACCGTTCGAGTTACGGGAACTGCAGAAGAAGTTGAACGAGTTGCGCAAGCTAGGCTTTAATCGTTCGAGCAGTTCACCGTGGGGAGCGCCGGTACTCTTCCTGAAGAAGAAGGATGGTTCATTGAGGCTTTTCATAGATTACCTCGGGCTCAACAAGGTCACGATCAAGAACAAGTATCCGCTTTCAAGGATCGATGACTTGTTTGATCAGCTGCAGGAGGCACAGTTCTTTTCGAAGATAGACTTGTGGTCCGTTTATCATCAGGTTCGGGTTCAAGATGAGGATATCCCGAAGACAACCTTCAGGACGCGCTATGGTCATTTTGAGTTCCAGGTCATGTCCTTCAGACTGACCAATGCGCCAGCAGTATTCATGCAGTTGATGAACGAGGTCTTCCGTCCGTATCTCGACCAGTTTGTTATGGTGTTCATCAACGACATTCTGATATATTCGAGGACCCGTGAGGAGCATGAGCGGCATCTGGAGATTACATTGCAGACCCTCTGTGCACACCAACTTTATGCGAAGTTGGATAAGTGCGAGTTCTGGCAGGATGAGGTGAAGTTCCTTGGTCATGTGGTGACGAGGCAGGGTGTTGCTGTAGACCCCTCGAAGATTGATGCCGTGCGTCAGTGGGGCCAGCCCATGAACGCATCCGAGATCCGCAGTTTTCTTGGCTTGGCAGGCTACTACCTACGTTTCATTGAGGGATTCTCTCGTATTGTAGCCCCGTTAACCAGGTTGACCCAGAAGGGTGCTAAGTTTGTTTGGATCAACAGTTGTGAGTAGGCATTTATGGAGTTGAAGGACAGCCTCACGTCCACTCCTTTCGTCACTCGTCCCTCTAGGAGTGATGGATTTGTTATATTTACCGATGCCTCACGAGTTGGCTTAGGTGCTGTCCTGATGCAGCACGGGAAGCCGGTGGCTTATGCGTCTTACCAGCTTAAGATCCATGAGCTGAACTACCCCACGCATGATCTGGAGCTGACAACGGTTGTCTTTGCACTGAAAGTGTGGAGGCACTGAAAGTATGTATAACACCCCGGATTTTTGCCAACCTGGGATTAGACGTCCTCAGGCAAGGGTTCAACCAAAACACCTTCGTAATCGCTTAAAACCCAATTCCATAGCGAAAGAAATCACTTAGGATTAATTCCTTTAGAAAATAAGTGTAAGTTAGCTAGCGCAACACTAGAGTAGCTGGAAAATAGTCCCAAGTCACTTTAAATACGTTCTACAAGACCCAAATCGAGTAGAACCAATGACGCTATAATACTCTAAAACCTCGGATCAAACTCTAAGCCAGTTTGCTCTCTGGACCTCTTTGAAACTTTGTATTGGATCTAGACCACGCGTCGAAAGTCCGATACCTACTATCTTAGACCGTTAGAACCGCCTAGCTGGACTTGATAATTATTTCAAAAATCAAGTCCAACCGACATTCGCAGGCTATTTCATTGAGCCTAGACTGAAAAGAGTAAGAATAGAGACAGATTTGGAATTTGAAATTTAAATCTGGCACACGACTTGACGTGTCAGTATTAAGCGTTCTGACCGTCAGAATTCAGCCAAATTACACTCTCGGATCAGGAAAAATTTTAATTTCATATCATGAGACTTGCAGGCCTAATCTACGTGTGGTGACCGCTGAACTGAAATTGGACCGCCACGGGCGATCTACGACCACTGCTGGAATGAAAACGGGATGTGAGCGACATCCGACGTGCATGAACTTAAGTCCGATCGCGTTCGGCCAGGGGACCACCAGAAATGGTCTTTTGGACCGAAACAGTCCCGATTTTGATATAACTTAAGTAAACATTGTTCCCGAGCCTATTTCGGGTATGTTTGGGCTTATAAAAGGGGTTGAAACCCTCATTCCTCTCTCCCATCCGAATTTGAGAAAAATCCTAGATTGGGAGAGAGAAAAGGTGAGAGTTTGTAAGAGAGAGTGGGAGAGAATTCCTTGCCGCTTGTGCTACCTGTTGCACGTGCTTTAGCAACATGCTCCAATCACTTGGACGGTGATTTCTCCATGTTTCTAGGTAAGAAAACAACCCTAATAGTTGCTGATTTGCTGTTCCCTTGGTTCCATAGTGAAATAGCTGATAGATCTTGTGTATTAGGTTCACAGTTTGCCGTAGACGAAGCGTATACGCTCCGTTCGAATTCACACACCTATAGGAGATAATGTGTGGATTTTAGATGCTTTGATTGACTGTTTCCAATGCTTTCAATGTCGTTTAATAGTATATTATCGATGGCAACGCCGTTTAACATGTACAACATGCTGTCCATTTCCTGTTTCGTAAACAGACGAAGAATATGAGATTTAGGGCATTTTAGTCATTTGTAGGAAATACTGTTTTCATCCACATTTTGCTGATATGATTGACATGGCTTCTTGTCGCATTAGAATACTAGGAATGCGTGCATAATTAGTTTGGCGAAGAGATTCGCCTAAATGCGCACTTCAGGTCGACATACTATATGTAGACTTAAGTGTATAGTGTAAGTGTTTGTATAAATGCTTGTATTAGTATGTATTGAACTAAATGGTGTTATGAATTAGTTTGAGATTGATTTCTCAATTAATATGTTGAGGCAAATGATTTCCTACATGTTAGCTATATGCATGATTTTATTGTATGTATGAAATGCAGGTGCTTGATGATTTACTTAAGTTATATGTTATAACATGTGTTAACATGCTCACATGATTGTATTTCATTTCCATTACTCTTACATGATGGCTGATGTGATTCCATAATTGTTTGGGACTATACTTAGTCCAGGCAGTCGGAAACTGAGAAATTTCGTGGTTGGCTTATCTTTGCCACGAACGACGCGTCGATGAACGCGAGCCGTGTTCTGGAGTTGGCGGCAGTGGCTAGGCCACGCGAGGTGTTTTACGCACTTCATGTCGTTTGACTTGAGATGCGATCGTGCTAGTCGAGCCCGTCAAGTAACCCGACTGGCCGTTGTATATTCACCCTGTATGAGTCATAACTGCTTGAACCTAGGGTACTGAACTTACCATTGTAAACCCTGTCAACCATGGTACCTTGATCCACAAATACTCATGAGCCAGGCATGGTGGTATGGGACACCGTGGTCGAGCTGTCGGCCTACGCTGGGGCCACAAACCTCCCCGTAGTGACCAGTGAGCACCTATGTCTGGTGAGCAGATTATGGTGGTATGGGACACTATATTCTTGCTGTCGGCCTACACTGATCAGGCGACGAGTCCTTTGTAGTGACCGCGAGCGTATTCTGAGTCTACGGGAGGCGATGACCCTTCAGTAGCAGTGAGAGTACAGCAGGCCTGTATTGATAAGGTGATGGGAGAGCGGTGCAATGAGTGCGAGCAACAGCCCTGACAGCCCTTGCAGCGACCTACAAAATATACATCGTATGAGATTACTAGGAGTGACGACCCTAGACAGGATCTGTGTTGGGATTGATATAAGGGAAGTACCTTAGTTTCCCAATCCTGCTGTTTGAATGAATTAATAACAACTTAGAAATCATATCACCATAACATTGCATGTGCTTGGAAGATGTGGAGCACTTGAGGGACGATTGTATGCCGCGGTCGTAAGATGGTGCCGTATGAGGGAGATCGTTGGTGAGGGCATACATCACGTCATGTCAGATTGCATTAACAACAGTATTAGGGTTGTTTGATTTACTGCTTTACTATTATCGCATGATTGATTTGAGAACATGTTAATCCTTACTCTATTATTCCACTGAGTTAGCTACTCATTTCCACGTTATGGGATGGTGTTTCCGGATACCCACCGGTCCCTATTGTGATTGCAGATGATGGCGGGGCCTGCGAGGTGGAGCTGGACTTGATAATGATGAGGAGGATCTCTCCTTTATGCGTGTTCTGATTGACGGGATTACAGGGAGGTTGATTAGATACCTTGACACTTGTCATTTTATATTTTCATAGCACTCATGTATATTCTTTTTGTTTACTTTTGGAGTATACATGTATGTATATAACTTGGTAACATGTTCACACTCTGGAGACATACAACAGTTTATATAGGTTATACATACTATCACAGTCTTTCGCTTGTAAATTTAACTGTCTCTGGAGTATGATATGCTGTTCTGGCTTAATCTCTCTCATGTTTAATACCTTAACACAGACAACATTCAATCATATATATCTATGTTGCATAAATAACATTTTGGAACTCGGGAGTTGGGTTTTTACTCGACCCCCCGATTTTCGGGATGTTACAGATGATATCAGAGCATGAATAAGATTATACCGGGCCTAGGTTATGGTCACACGATGTACACTGTCACTTCCTTTGACTTATGTGGGTGCGAGAAGAGTCTACAAACACTTATAGGATCGCAGATTCGCCAATAGGCGAAGACTATTCATATCAATCGCGCGATCGAGTACGTTACGCATCTAGGGTCGTGAGAAGCGACCTGAGTAGCTTCTAGGTTGTAGGTAGGTGGGTTGAGACATTCTTTGAATGATTCTAAACCCGTAAATGTGAATGCTTAGGCTGTGGGACAACCGCAACCCCTTCATTCAATCGCTAGGGCTTAAAAACCCCGTTTCACCTAAATTCTTCAGAATTCTTCCTCTCACCACTCCATTATTCAATTCTTTCTTATTATTTTCATATTAGGCATTGATCTTAATGTGAAAATGACATAAAATCATACTTCGATAAAATTTTACAGTGAATAGTAAAATTTCATGAAAACTGGCCATAAGACCATTCTAAGTTTACTTTCTTTAGTAAATAATAGGCTAGATGGATGTATTAGCTCCTTCTACCCCAAAATCATATGCTGCATGATAGGAGATTGTATTTGGGTTTGCAGATTGGCCTCAGAAATCCCCAAACGCATGTTTGGGCCTATATAGGGCAATCTAGAATGAACCAAGGTGGGGCCCATAGTTTTTTGGGGTCCCTGGACCATGGGGGACCAGACCCATGTGGTCCCACCGACCAGATCATGGGACGGTCGGCGATGCCATCGCCGCCCGAGGCGGCCCACTTGATCCGAAACTTTGCACGTACGGTCTTTTGGAGTAGTACACCCCCTCCATATAGGGTCCGACCATAGAAAACCCCAAAAATGAGTACTTCCTTCACAAAAGTCCCCTTCCCTAGCCCCATTTCAAGTTTTCTTGCTGCCCATCTCCAAACCGTGGCTCCAAATCGTTCCTATATCCATTCCCTGTTGAAAACGACCACACTCCATCACTCCATAGTGATTTGCAGCCCTCCCTCTTGCAAATCTCATCGTTTGGAGCTCTTAAAACTCCCAAATCGAACTGAAATCGGGAGGTGCTCCATTCCCCTTTTTCATTCTCTTTTCTCTCTGAAAATACATCCTAAGGGTGCTTGAAGCATCCCTCTATAACTCCTAGATCTCCCTTTTCCAGTTTGGACAGCCATTTCTTTGTATTTCCTCCATTTTCTATGGCTTTTGTTGAAGCTATTTTGGGTCTTTTATCTCTCTCCACCATCCTCTCTTTGATGAGAAAGAGAAAGACCGCAGCTAATGAGGCTGGGCCTAGTCGCCCTGCTCAATCAAGAAGACCGCGGGGTGGCGCCGCAAGCTCAAGCGTCGTCGCAAGTCCAAGCATAGCCCGAGAGTTCCATACAAAGCAGGATTTGGATCCCCATACTCAACTTGGGCGAGTGATTTTGGCAGAGATGCCTCACGGTGAATACACTGACCGTAAGGTGTTGTTTGAGGCGGATGTGGAAGGACGACTATTTGACGAATTCCTGTTATTCGAGCGCATTGGGGTCCGATCTTTGAAGCTCGTGCTCGTGCTAATGTGAGCACCGTTCGTGCCTTCTACGCTCGTATCCAGAATCCTACACTGGAGCCATTGCAGTTCAAGATTCCTTTTGGTAGAGACCGGATGGCTACGATCGATGTTCGGTTGATTGCGCGACTTCTGAACGTGCCTCTTGGTGATGTTCATCCTAGTGCGAAGAATTTGAGTAGGCGTGAGCGAGATCGTCGTACCAGGTTTCTATGCGGTAAACTGGTTCCATGACAGCCTAATAATAGCCTCAAGGCGTCTCATATGTCTGATAATTTGTGCCCACTGTACCACATTTGCACGTTCAACGTGTATCCTAGGTCGACAAATTGCATTGAGTGTACGCGCCTTATGGTTGATTTCTTGTATCTGGTGGCCCAGGGAGAGAATGTGTGTATGGCCACTTTCATCTTACGACAGATTATTCTCATAGCGAAATCAAGAAGAACGTCTGAATCGCTTCCTTTTGGCCGACTTATATGCAAGATCGCGCTTGAGTTTGCTTATAGACTTGGGCCGGAGTTGCCAGTCCCAATTCACAGCATTGATGAGCCTATAATGGTCAAGATGAAGATCGGGTCTCAGTACCGTGAGACTCAACTTGAGGAGGATAGCGAGGACGATTTTGATGATGAAGAGGATCCAAGTGAGGGAGAACCTGGAGCAGAAGTTGAGGAAGAAGTCCAGGAAGAGGTAGAAGAGGAGGCTCAGGATACAGATGAGAGCCCTCCTCCTTCTGCTCAGGCTACTGGTAATGATCGCATCGTCCGAATTGAGGAGAGCCAGGTTGCCTTGCGAAGGGAAGTTCAGGAACTTCGAGCTGAAGTCGAGGATACCAAGACCGTTACGAAGAGAAAATTCGGCAAGGTGACTCACACCTTGAAGGCGATCCTGTGCTGCTTGCAGGATAAGGATGCTCCTCCTCCGTCACCTGACTCAGACTAGCAATGATTGTTGATGTTGTTGTTAGTAGTTTATCATTTCCTGCTTTAAGTTGTGTAAGCCTGTTAAGGCTAGTAGTTTGCTTATGTTGCTGTTGAAACTTTAACTGTCTTAGTTCCCATGTACTTCTTGTCATGATACTTGTAAGGAGGTATCCCTTGTATTGTGACAATTTTGATTTAATGAAATGCATGGCATTTTTCGGCTTGTTATGTGAATGTTTGTGTTGTGGTTTGGGCTTAATATAGCCTAATTTTGTTGAATGGAGTGCATGCCGTTCGTTTGTTGTAAGGTATTATCCCTAGATTGGGAGTATTGTAACTCTTGGGATTCAGCCTACAAATTAATTTTTATCCCAACCCACCCTCCTACCAAGCATGCCACTTCCAATCCCTACATGGGACTAGGAATGCCATTCCATTTAATACAACTTAACGCTACTGGCCACATAGGCCCTTAGCGTTTTGGACCTAATGTTAGCACTCCTAGATTTGAAGGATCTGACTATATAGGAAAGCCAATTCTATTTAGATAATCTTGACCCTAAGCGATAGAGCAATTTCCTATATTAGTAATGGTATGGAACCATTTACCGTATAATCTTAGGCTTTGGATTATAGCTACTGAGTTACAGACTAGCCTACTAGTTACCTTAAGTAGTGTAAAGCCTGTATATGCTAAGGAATTGTAGGTTAGATTTGGTTGAAGTAGAACCTTATTCCTTCGATAGATCCCCTTATGACTTATAGACTTCTGTTGTTGCCTATAGGAAAGAACCATTCACTCTTAGGGGAGACTTATAAATTCCTCAGGTCGAACTTAGAATGAACCAACACACCCCTTAGAATTGCCTTCCCCAAGGGCTTATTGTATTCGAGAACGCAGAGTAAAAGAACTGCATGTAAGCGATGTATTTGCGGTTTGAATCGACTTCTTAATCATAGTGGTTACCAATAAATCCAATGCTCTGATCAACCAGAAGATCGGCATCGACTCGGATTAAGAATTGATACAATAAATCTTCTGTCCTAGCTAGACAGAAAGTCTATGTATCTAGCTTAGACCTACTACACAACCTTTCTTCTGTGATGGCCCAACCACGTACAACCAAACGTGATCACATCGCCTTTGGGAAATGGCGAGGACTTAAAGCCAGTAGAGAATTCGACATCTTGCCACCAACTCATACCTACCCCTGAACTCAACCACAATCAAGATTAGGCTCATCTCTATCGCCATAGATATCAATGCCATAGAACGCATCATTAGCAAAGGAAACCCCTGTAGTGAGACGTTGTTTCCATTTTATGTCAAGGATAGGTCTTAGGTTGCACCTCATTCTGATGTATGGAGCGATGCATAGATTTTTGAACTTTAAGTAGAACCAAGTTTTAAGGGGGGTAGAACGTATTGAGTCCAATCCAGTTAGGTTATTCAACGCTACCGTTCGATCAGAGTGGCGCAGCGGAAGTATGGTTGGCGTCTTCCCCACTGGCCCAGGATCGAAACATTTGAGTTAGGATATACGTACGGTTCGGTCATTAAATAGGATTTGAACCTTCCTTAGAATGTCAAGACTAAAGTCTTGCTAGATACTCTTTACCCTTTACCAATTTCGGGGACGAAATTGTGTTTTAAGGGGGGTAGATTGTAACACCCTGAATTTTTACCAACCTGGGATTAGACGTCCTTATGCAAGGGTTCAACCAAAACACCTTCGTAATCGCTTAGAACCCAATTCCATAGCCAAAGAAATCACTTAGGATTAATTCCTTTAGAAAATAAGTGTAAGTTAGCTAGCACAACGCTAGAGTAGCTGGGAAATAGTCCCAGGTCACTTTAAATACGTTCTACAAGACCCAAATCGAGTAGAACCAATGACGCTATAATACTCTAAAACCTCGGATCAAACTCTAAGCCAGTTTGCTCTCTGGACCTCTTTAAAACTTTGTATTGGATATAGACCGCGCGTCGAAAGTCCGATACCTACTATCTTAGACCGTTAGAACCGCCTAGCTGGACTTGACAATCATTTCGAAAATCAAGTCCAACCGACATTCGTAGGCTATTTCATTGAGCCTGGACTGAAAAGAGTAAGAATAGGGACAGATTTGGAATTTGAAATTCAAATCTAGCACACGACTTGATGTGTCAGTATTAAGCGTTCTGACCGTCAGAATTCAGCCAAATTACATCCTCGGATCAGGAAAAATTTTAATTTCATATCATGAGACTTGCAGGCCTGATCTACGTGCGGTGACTGCTGAACTGAAATTGGACCGCCACGGGCGATCTACGACCACTGCTGGACTGAAAATGGGATGTGAGCAACATCCGACGTGCATGAACTTAAGTTCGATCGCGTTCGGCTAGGGGACCACCAGAAATGGTCTTTTGGACCGAAACAGCCCCGATTTGGATATAACTTAAGTAAACATTGTTCCCGAGCCTATTTCGGGCATGTTTGGGCTTATAAAAGGAGTTGAAACCCTCATTCCTCTCTCCCATCCGAATTTGAGAAAAATCCTAGATTGGGAGAGAGAAAAGGTGAGAGTTTGTGAGAGAGAGTGGGAGAGAATTCCTTGCCGCTTGTGCTACCTATTACACGTGCTTTAGCAACACGCTCCAATCACTTGGACGGTGATTTCTCCGTGTTTCTAGGTAAGAAAATAACCCTAATAGTTGCTGATTTGCTGTTCCCTTGGTTTCATAGTGAAATAGCTGATAGATCTTGTGTATTAGGTTCACAGTTTGCCGTAGACGAAGCGTATACGCTTCGTTCGAATTCACACACCTATAGGAGATAAGGTGCGGATTTTAGACGCTTTGATTGACTGTTTCCAACGCTTTCAATGTCGTTTAATAGTATATTATCGACGGCAACGCCGTTTGACATGTACAACATGCTGTCCGTTTCCTGTTTCGTAAACAGACGAAGAATATGAGATTTAGGGTATTTTAGTCATTTGTAGGAAATACTGTTTTCATCCACATTTTGTTGATATGATTGACATGGCTTCTTGTCGCATTAGAATACTAGGAATGCGTGTATAATTAGTTTGGCGAAGAGATTCGCCTAAGTGCGCACTTCGGGTCGACATACTATATGTAGACTTAAGTGTGTAGTGTAAGTGTTTGTATAAATGCTTGTATTAGTATGTATTGAACTAAATGGTGTTATGAATTAGTTTGAGATTGATTTCTCAATTAATATGCTGAGGCAAATGATTTCCTACATGTTAGCTATATGCATGATTTCATTGTATGTATGAAATGCAGGTGCTTGATGATTTACTTAAGTTATATGTTATAACATGTGTTAACATGCTCACATGGTTGTATTTCATTTCCATTACTCTTACATGATGGCTGATGTGATTCCATAATTGTTTAGGACTATACTTAGTCTAGGCAATCGGTAACCGAGAAATTTCGTGGTTGGCTTATCTTTGCCACGAACGACCCGTCGATGAACGCGAGCCGTGTTCTGGAGTTGACGGCAGTGGCTAGGCCACGCGAGGTGTTTTACGCACTTCATGTCGTTCGACTTGAGATGCGATCGTGCTAGTCGAGCCCGTCAAGTAACCCGACTGGCCGTTGTATGTTCACCCTGTATGAGTCATAACTGCTTGAACCTAGGGTACTAAACTTACCATTGTAAACCCTGTCAACCATGGTACCTTGATCCACAAAGACTCATGAGCCAGGCATGGTGGTATGGGACACCGTGGTCGAGCTGTCGGCCTACGCTGGGGCCACAAACCTCCCCGTAGTGACCAGTGAGCACCTATGTCTGGTGAGCAGATTATGGTGGTATGAGACACTATATTCTTGCTGTCGGCCTACACTGATCAGGCGACGAGTCCTTTGTAGTGACCGCGAGCGTATTCTGAGTCTACGGGAGGCGACGACCCTTCAGTAGCAGTAAGAGTACAGTAGGCCTGTATTGATAAGGTGATGGGAGAGCGGTGCAACGAGTGCGAGCAACAGCCCTGACAGCCCTTGCAGCAACCTACAAAATATACATCGTATGAGATTACTAGGAGTGACGACCCTAGACAGGATCTGTGTTGGGATTGATATAAGGGAAGTACCTTAGTTTCCCAATCCTACTGTTTGAATGGACTAATAACAACTTAGAAATCATATCACCATAACATTGCATGTGCCTGGAAGATGTGGAGCACTTAAGGGACGATTGCATGCCGCGGTCGTAAGATGGTGCCGTATAAGAGAGATCATTGGTGAGGGCATACATCACATCATGTCATATTGCATTAACAACAGTATTAGGGTTGTTTGATTTACTACTTTACTATTATCGCATGATTGATTTGAGAACATGTTAATCCTTGCTCTATTATTCCACTGAGTTAGCTACTCATTTCCATGTTACGGGATGGTGTTTCTGGACACCCACCAGTCCCTATTGTGATTGCAGATGATGGCGCGGCCTGCGAGGCGGAGCTGGACTTGATAATGATGAGGAGGATCTCTCCTTTATGCGTGTTCTGATTGACGGGATTACAGGGAGGTTGATTAGATACCTTGACACTTGTCATTTTATATTTTCAGAGCACTCATGTATATTCTTTTTGTTTACTTTTGGAGTATACATGTATGTATTTAACTTGGTAACATGTTCACACTCTGGAGACATACAACAGTTTATATAGGTTATACATAATATCACAGTCTTCCGCTTGTAAATTTAACTCTCTGGAGTATGATATGCTGTTCTGGCTTAATCTCTCTCATGTTTAATACCTTAACACAGACAACAATCAATCATACATATCTATGTTGCATAAATAACATTTTGGAACTCGGGAGTTGGGTTTTTACTCGACCCCCCAATTTTTGAGATGTTACGGTATGACTTTAAGTTTGGTCTGCAGTCATCTATCGTTCAGCTATTGAGCTTGTCTATTCAACTCTCTCTTGTCACAAGGGTGCTCGAGGCTCAGCAGACAGACGAGTTATTACAGGATTATCGGGTAGCGGCTACATTTGAGAGTCAGACAGATTGATAGATTGGTTTTGATAGTGGACTTCGCTTTAGAGGCCGATTATGTGTCCCGGATATTCTTGAGTTGCGCCGAGATCTTATGGCCGAGGCACATCGATTATGATTCTCTATCCACCCTGGCTCGACGAAGATGTATCGCGATATGAGGCGCTAGTATTTTTGGTTAGGGATGAAGCGCCATATATCCAGTTTTGTGGCCGAGTGTGACACTTGCCAGCGTGTCAAGGACGATCATCAGAGATCTCCTGGTCTATTACAGCCGCTGAGCGTCCCGATGTGAAAGTGAGAGCATATATCTACCGATTTTGTCATGGGTTTGCCGAGGACTAAGCACGGTCATGGCGCCATCTGGGTTATTATGGACCGTTTGACGAAGTTGACACACTTCTTTACGATTCATGAGTCTTGGCATGCGGACCAGCTCGCCAAGATGTTTGTTGATGAGATCGTGAGACTGCACGGTGTTCCCGTCTCGATCATTTCAGACCGAGACCCAAGGTTCACGTCTCAGTTTTGGAGGAGCTTTCAGAGAGAGATGGGGACTGATTTGCAGCTCAGCACCCCATATCATCAATAGACCAATGGTCAGACCGAGAGGGTCAACTAGATCCTTGGGGATATACTTCATGCTTACGCGATTGATTTCTCAGGTAGTTGGGACGAGCACCTACAATTAGCTGAGTTCACGTACAACAACAGCTATCAGGTGACCATTGACATGACTCCTTTTGAGGCATTATATGGCAGACCGTGTAGATCTCAGATTTGTTGGACCGAGGTTGGAGAGCAGCGTCTCCTAGATCCCGAGCTTGTGTTGTAGATGTCAGAGACTATCGACATCATCAGGCAGAGGATGCGCACAACTTAGAGCTAGCAGAAGAGTTTTTCTGATTGTCAACGTCGTCCCTTGGAGTTTGCAGTAGGGGACAGAGTGTATCTCAAGGTCTCACCCATGAAGGGTGTGGTTCATTTTGGGACGAAGGGCAAGCTTGCCCCGAGATTCATACGACCTTTCGAGATCACTGAGCGCATTGGCGCCATGGCTTATCGGCTTGCCTTGCCATTGCAGTTGTCTAGTGTCCACAACATTTTTCACATTTCTATGTTGAGGAAGTGTAGGTCAGATATCGTGCCGGTTATTGATTGACAGCCGTTGGAGGTTCGTGAGGACGCTTCTTATGTTGAGTAGCCCATTCGTATCCTCGATCTGAAGGAGCAGGTCCTGCGGACTAAGGTCATCCCCTTGGTAAAGGTGCAGTGGGGCCATCATAGTGTGGATGAGGCGTCTTGGGAGCGCGAGGCGGAGATCCATGAGCGTTATCCCCATCTTTTCGATGTTTGATTGTATGATGTATTATGTCTCGATTATATATGATGTTATGTTTTCTATTTCCCTATGAGTTATGTCATAACTGCGATGGTAGTGTAAATTTCAATGATGAAATTTTTATTAGGTGGGGAGAGCTATAAGACCCGTATCCTAGACCGTACTGTTTCGTCGACTCCCGCGATCCTTCCCGTCGAATTCCAGCAATCCGTGACTTGTAATTGATATTTGCGCACAACCGTAAGTCATATCCTATACATTTGAGTCGGCTTAATCCGAGACTTATATCATTGTGACAGCACCATCGCCGCGGTTCCAACGCCGCGACTTACGCACCGATCCGATACCCAGACGAGGTGATGTGGACCCACGTTCAGTTCGAGGAAAAAATCGGTGCGTTGCAATCTCAAGAGAATCTCTACAACATGTCTCATCAATCCATCAATCAATCAATCAACCCATCAATCCATCAATCACTTTATGTCAAGTACACATCACCTTTCACCCCATCCCTAAGCAACCACCAAAGTCAACTCTTTCTCACCCTCTCTCTTACACCACCTTACAAGTCAAGTACCACATCCATCACTCCATCACCCATCACTCACATCTCTCCTTACAACTCTTTCTCTCTCCCTCTCATTTCTCAACATTCCCAAGCCAAGCAAGAGCACCCCCACGTCCAAGCTTCCAAGTGAGAGAAGGGAGAGTTTGTGTGGCCCACTTTCCTTTCCCAAGATCTCCCATCCTAGCCATCCATCTCCCATCTTCCACCATTAAAGAGAAGCATAAGGAGATAGGCTTTCCAACGGACCAAGGAGATCGCTAGGTGGGTGTTTTCCATAGGCTTAGATTTCACTTTTATGATGAAGGGCCAAGTGAGGCCTACCGATTGATGGTATGGATCTCACATGGGACCCTAGGTGTGGCTGATGGCCCACCTTGATCCTCATGATCATTCCATGATGGGGCCATTCTCCATGGACCCCATCATGATGTTTATATTTCCTTGCATAAAGAAGTCATATAGACCGTTCATTTTGGGTGGAGAGGGATCTCCATCGTTGATCTTTTATTTGGAGGGCCCATAGGCAATGGGACTCATTGATGTATGATTGGATGCTTGAAACGGAGGGCCCATAGCTTCGGGGTCCCTCCATCACGTGTGTCCCACTCTCTTTTTATTTTATTATTTTGTGTATAATATTATGGCCTTATGGCCCACTTGGATGGACCCCACAATGGAGCATGTATTGGATCCAAACCATCTCTAGGTGGGGCCCACTTTATAACAGTTGTACTCACACAACCCATCATTTGGTGGCCCACGTGGGCAGCCCACTTGAAATGCAAAACTGTCCAGCGTCCTTGGACACTGGACGTTGAATGACAAGGATAAATATAAGCTTGATTTTCAAGCTTTTTGAGTGAGCCACTTATGTAGGCCCCACCTTGATGTTTAAATTCAATCCACTCCATCCATTCTATTCCCCATATTATTTTAGGCGTTGATCCGAAAAATGAAGTTAATCTAACTATCGGGCAGGCCATAACTTAGAAAACAGTAGTTTCTACTGTTGGAAACCACCCCGTTGTTTCTATACACTGAAAAATATCATATATTGGGCTTGTTTGGTTTGTTTTGAACTATGGGAACCAGTGGGCAGGGTGGATTCCACTGATGCGGACCCCACATAGGAAAAACCTTGAAAAAAAAAACTCCATTTTCAAAAAGAAAAAGAAAAAAAAAAGATAAGTGCATGTAGCAGACGCTACTGCAGTCAGAAGCGCAGGCAGCGCCTGCATGTGTGGACGGGCGGATAGGGACCCACGGCTCCAGCCGTGGGCCCCACCATGATGTATATTTTGTATCCACACCATCCATGAGGTGGACCACCCCTGAGGTGGGTCCCCTCCAAAAATCAGCTTGATCCAGATCTCAGGTGGCCCACACCACAAGAAGCAGCGGTGATTGAACTCTACCATTGAAACCGTTTTTAGGCACACGGAAGTTTTGAATCAATCTGATACTTGTTTTTCCTATTCATCTAGGTCTTTGTGACCTTATCAACAGGTTGGATGGTAAGTAAACATTATGGTGGGCCCTCACATGGAGCCCACAGTGATGCATGTGTTCCATCCCACCGTCAAGGAGGACGGTGGGGACCCACTATAATGTATGTGTTTTATCATGCCGTCCAGCCTTTTGCTGGCTGAAGGACGTCTAATGGGACCCCCCCTGCCTTTAAGATATATGTGTTTTATTCGCACTGTCCAAGGACAGTGGGCCCCACCATGATGTAGGTGCTACATCCAAACTGTCCACCCATTTTGAGAGCTCATTTTATGACATGAGGTAAAGAATGAGTCAGATCTATAGTTCAAGTGGACCCCACCTTGGTATATGTATGGGGCCCATCTTGATTAGATTGTGGCCGTCCATTGAGGCCCACCTTGGTATACACATGAGGCCCTTGTGATTAGGCCCATTCGATGTATTTGTGGCCCATTGTTGAGGCCCACTTTGATATATCTAAGGCCCATGTTGTGAGGCCCATTGTGATGCATTCCAGGGCCCATGGGTGATGGCCCATTGCAATATACCTAAGGCCCATTGGTGAGGCCCATTGATGTGGCCCACTTGATGAATATAAAGCCCATTGATGTGGCCCACTTAATGAATATAAGGCCCATGAGATACGGCCCACTTGATGCATTTATGGCCCAATGGGATGTACCTAAGGTCCATTACAATGTGTGATTCCACCATGATTTATTGAATGATATTTATGGCGACCCGAGCCTCGGGAACAATGCTGGTTTGACGTCCACATTATAAGAGTAATGTCGGTTAGATGTCCACATTATAACTCACCCTAGGGCCCATTAATAGGCCCATACTTGTTACGTGCAGACCGTCTAGGCCCATCGTCGTTGTGAGGATAGTCCATCACTTTATAACATGCTTAGTATAATTTCATGCCTCATAACATACGCATCATATGTATGCTTGATGTGAGTAGTGATTAATCATATCATATGCCATTGGGCAGATTATTTATGGACTCATTGATAGGAGTTACCCACATGAGCGCATGGTGCGCGCGAGATTGTTGCATGATTGTACGGTGTGTCTCATGCATCTCGCATATGTGTGACTTGATCATTATACGCCTTAGTGATATCAGGCCGTGGCTCCATAGGTACATCGTGGATGACCGTATTGGATATCAAAAATACTTGGTTCTAGCACTATGGGCACTTAAAATGTCTTTAGGTGAAAGTCCCAGAACCTTTTTGGTACCAGGAGTTGCTCTAACATTTGGACCAAGTGGATACACGAGCGCTAGAGTGTCGAATACCAGTAGGCCGCGTCTCCCACTGTGTTGTGGTCGGTTGGGAGGGGGTGTAGCCTTATCAGCTTGAGTGAGGGGGATATAAGCTAGGTTGAGTTTGACCATATTGTAAATGAGTCCGCTATCAACGAGCCGGGTAGGTATTGACAGACTACTGTTCAGGCAGATAGTGAGGTCTATTCTACTTGCTTAACTATGCAGCTAGAGAGGAGGCAGTCAGTGCAAAGTGTATTAGACTCCGGTGATATCCAGAGAGAAACTGTATTGATATGTGTACTTGATGAGTACTGGCATGCCTGCTTTGCATCTCGCATATGACATTTGGCTACATAGGCCACGCATCGCATGGCCTTGGTATGGCCAATAACATTCATGTCTGACATCATATAGCTTTTGTACAGCTGATAGCATTCATGGACTTATCACAGGTTTTCGCATTACTCTGATATTATATACTTGGCACTTGCCTTACGCACACACTTACCTCACCCTCTAAGCTTTTGTAAGCTTATGCACGACCGTTGCATGTAGGTGTCGTTGGAAAGCAGCAGTGCTGAAGCAGGAGCGCGTAACAGGCCATTTTGGAGCTTTTTGATCACTTGTATTTTCTTTTCTGCATTGTACTTAAAGCTTTGATATAGTGGATATGTGGTGTTGTTGTTTTGTGACTTGGTTATGCTTGTGGTTATGCTCCATTATAAAAAAAAAATTCATTCTGAAAATACTCCTTGTAGGATCCCTGGATCGGAATCTGGCATATGATTGCCAGGAGCCGAGAATGGGGCACTACGGAGGCTATCGGCACTGGATTTAGTGATTGAGATTCCTATAAATTCGATTTTCAGCTTTGGAGCATGACACCAGCAAGTGGTATCAGAGATAATGGTGTGTTTTAAGTTCTAATATGAAACATGTCGATGAAATTGTCTAACGTGAAGTACAAAATGGAGAAATTCACCAATAAAAATAATTTTAAACTATATAAGGTCTAGATGAGGGGCCTTCTAGTTTAACAAAGATTGTAACATGCTCTCCTTAGTAAGGTGAAGCGTCCAACGTCTTAAGCGATGAAGAGTGGGATGAATTTGATGAGAGAGCTACAACCTCGATACAATTATGTTTAGTAGACAATGTTCTCTACAATGTTATAACACCCCAGATTTTTTCCAACCTGGGGTTAGACGTCCTTAGGCAATGGGTCGACCATAACACCTTGGTAACCTCTCAGAACCCAATTTCGAAGCCAGAGATATCATTTAGAACGAAATTCTTTAGAAATTTAACGTGAATTATCCAGCGCTACACTAGACTTCCTGCAAAATTAGCACCAACCACTTTAAATACGATCTGTAAGACCCAAAACCTCTAGAATTGTTACCGCTACGTTATCCTAAATTCTAGGATCAAACTCTAAACCCGTTTGCCCTCAGGAACCCTTTGAAACTTTGTATTAGATCTAGACCCCGCGTCGAAAGTCCGATAGCGATAATCTTAGACAATTACGACCGCCTTGTTGGACTTGACAATCGTTTCAAAAATCAAGCCCAATTGATGTTCTGAGGCTATTTCATTGAGCCTAGATCAAGGAGTGTGAGAAAGAGTAAAATTCATTAAAAATTAAATGTCATTTAAATAAATCTGGCACGTTTCGCTTGCGGGTTAAGTATAAGCATTCAGACCGTTGGAATCTGACCCAAATACACCCTCGGATCAGGGAACATTTCTTACTCAGGTCAGTGTACTTGAAATCCTCGATCGAATCTCCGTGACCGCTGAACTGAAACTAGTCTGCCACGTGCAATCTGGGAATACTACCGAACTGAAAACTTGGTGTGAGTAGGATCCAATATACATGATCTTAAGTCCGACCGCATTCGGCCAGGGGACCTCACGAAATGCTCCTTTGGATCGGAAAAGACCCGATTTGGCTATAACCTAAGTATACCTTGACTTAAAGTCTGTTTTGGTTATGTTTGGGCTTATAAAAGGGCCTTGAACCCTTCGCTTTCTAACCCATACGAATTTTCTAGAAACCCTAGGAAGGAGAGAGAACAAAGAGAGAGAAAGTGAGGGAGAAGCTGATATGATTGCCATGAGTATTTACCGTGTACTTATACTAGTTAGGCGTGTATGATCTGCTTGGCAAAGAGATTCATCCTAATGCACATATTGGCCGACATATGCTATGTAGACTAATGTGTGTAGACTAAGTGTTTGTTGAAATGCCTAAATCAATATGATTTATGCCTGCCATATGTTTTGAATATAAGAACATGATTGTTGTGTATAAGACATCTCCTTGATATAAGGATCTGTCATATTATATGTTGTAATCAATATACGTCAAGTACGCTAGAGTTGAGTAGTCTAAGTGTTTATATAAATGTATGTATTAGTAAGTATTGAGTATATGGTGGTGTAGATTAGCGTTGAGACTGAATTCTCAACTAATTTGATGATATATATGATTTCCTCTACGCTTGTCGTATTTCAATTGATTTCCTTATGTGTGAAGTACTTATGTATGGTTTAATTGCCTATGTTGTATCTTATAACATGTTGCTAACATGCTTGGATTACTTGTTATTTCAATTTTATTTATCTCATATGATTATTAATTCACATCTTTGTGCTTAGGGCTATACTCTAGTCCAGGCAGTCGGTAACAGTTTAGAATTCGTGGTTGGATTCTATTCGCCACGAAGGATGTGTATGACTAACTCGAGTCGTACTAGAATCATCGGCAGTGGTTAGGCCGCACGAAGTGCTTGTGCACTTCATGTAGGTCGATTCAACCTGCTCTCGTGCTAGTCGGACTCATCAAGTAACCCGACTGACCATTGTATGTTCACCTTGTATTGGTCATAACTGCTTGAACCTAGGGTATTGAACTTACCATTGGAAAACCCTTCTAACCTTGGTACCTTGATCCCCTAAGACTCATGAGCTGGGCATGGTGGTATGGGACACCGTGGTCGAGCTGTCGGCCTACGCTGGGGCCACAAACCTCCCCGTAGTGACCAGTGAACACCCTACTCTGAGCAGATTATGGTGGTATGGGACACTATATTCTTGCTGTCGGCCTACATTGATAAGGTGATGGGAGAGTGGAGCAACGAGTGCGAGCAACAGCCCTGACAGCCCTTTGTAGTGACCTTGAGTTTATCGTGATACCACATGGGGGCGACGAGTCCTGATGCAATCTCAAGGATATAAACTAGGCCTATATTGATAAGGTGATGGGGGAGCGGTGCAACGAGTGCGTGCAACAGCCCTGACAGCCATTGCAGCGACCTAGAAATATATCATCGTATGAGACTACTAGGAGTGACGACCCTAGACAGGATCATTGTTTGGGTATTGATATGAGGGAGGTACCTTAGTTTCCCAATCCTGCTGTATGAAAAGGACTAATAACAACTCGGTAATCATATTCATATCGCATTGCATGTGCCTGGAAGATGTGGAGCACTGAGGGAAGAAAGCATACCGCGGACATAAGATGGTGTCGCATGAGGGAGTATGTCGGTGAGGGCATCCATCATGTCATTTCATGCTTGCATTAATCACAGTATTTAGGAATGTTTGTTTTGCTTGCTTTACCATTATCGCTTGATTGATTTGATAACATGCCTAACCTTTTCTTTATGATTCCACTGAGTTAGCTACTCATTCCCACGTTACGGGATGGTGTTCCGGACATCCACCAGTCCCTATTTTAGTTTCAGATGATGGCGATGCTCGCGAGGTAGAGCCGGACTTGATGATGATGAGGAGGATCCCTCCTATATGCAGGTCCTGATTGACGGGGTACAGGGTTACTGATTAGATGCCAGTACACGTGGTATTTTGCCCTTTATTTTTGCACCCATGTATATTCTTTTTTCTCATCTTTGGAGTATACATGTATATGTTTAACCTGGTAACATGTTCACACTTTGGAGACTCACAACAGTTCATATATTCTATATATCTATCACATTCTTCTGCTTGCTAAATTAACTGTCTCTGGAGTATGATATGTTATTTTAGCTTGATCCACCTCATGTTTTATGTACTATTACCGCCGACATTCATCCATCATTGAAAATGTTGCATAAGTGATGTTCTGGAACTCGAGAGTTGGGTTTCTACTCGACCCCCGATTTTCGGGATGTTACAAATGTCCTAGATTAAAAGACTGTTGTATTGGTATGGATGAAACTTGACAATTTGTAAATGAAGAAATCCTTAGGCAATAGTCGTATGTATCTTAAGAAACAATTCTATAATCTTAAGATGAGAGAATGTTCTGATATCAATGAATACATGAGCACATTCAATGAATTGCTATATAAACTGATGAATGCGAAGGTTAAGATCGAAGAGGAAAATCAAGCCTTAATTTTGTTGAATTCATTTCGACCGTCTTTCAAGAATCTAATAGATACGATGATCTACGATAGGGATACTATAGACATGGACACTATCATCTCAGTCCTTCATAAAAAGTAGTTGAAAAAGAAGGACAGTAGTGAAGGTATCTATGGATGTGTTGGTTGCCAAAGGGAGGAATTCTAAATGGGAGAAAGAAAATTCTCTATCGAGATCCAAATCAAATGAGAAAGGCAAGATGAAGTGATGAAATTATGAGATGATAGGATGCTTGAAGAATGATTGTTAGAATCTTAAAGCTCAAAAGGGAGAGAAATATGATAATACATCGAAGGATGCCAACATAGTGGAATCTGACTAGGAAGTTCATGGTGGAGATTTTCTAACTACATCCAAATTCAGGTATCTCCACAACGAGTGGGTTTTGGATATGAGGGCCTCATACACATGACTTTTCATTGAGATTGGTTCACCAGTTATAATGAGTGTAATGGTGGATAAGTATTTATGGGCAATGACATTGCTTATAAAGTTATTGGTGTCAGATCAGTGCACATAATGATGTTTGATGAGGTGGAGCGTATCCTAACAAAGGTGATATACGCTCTTGAGCTCATAAAGAATCTAATCTCTCTTGGAGCATTAGAGGCACTTGGGTGCAAGTTCATAAGTTTTGATTGGGTTTTTAAAGTTTTAAAGGGTCACTGTAGTAATGAAAGCACAACGGAGTGGTAACCTTTATAAGTTGATCAGTGATACCATATCAGGTGGAGCTGTAGCATCTATAGAAGAGTCCACATGTCTAGGCCATATGAACAAACGTGGTATAAAAGTACTCTCTGATCATTCTTTGATTTATATATTTAAAAGTGTTAATTTTAATTTTTGCGAACATTGTACATTTGATAAACATTCATGGATAACTTTTAATAATAGAAATCATGTAAGGGTGTATTGGAGTATGTGCATTCAAATGTATGCAGCTCGTAGCCCGTTGTTTCTGCTGGGGGGTTATCATTTTTGTCTCATTCATAGATAACTACTCCAGAAATGTATGTGTTTATTTTCTAAAAAATAAATCTGATGTGTTCGCTTAATTCAAAGTATGGAAGGTAATGGTTGAGAAGTAGATAAGGCAGAATTCGAAAGTCTTAATGACAGACAATGATGGTGAATTCACTTCAAAGGAATTCAATCAGTTTTACAAAGATGGGGGGATTATTAGGCATAATACATTGAGGTACCCACTTGAGCATAATGGTGTGGTGGAATAGATGAATCAGACTCTCTTATAGAGAGGCCGAAGTGTGTTAAGCAATGCTGCATTGGGCAAGGAATTATGGATTGAGGCCGTTAATACAACTTGTTATCTTGTGATTGTTGAGACTCAAATATTACATATTTTCTCCCATTTATATCTTAGTTTTATGAACATGATACTGTTTAATGTTATGTTTTATACATATTTATGTTGCAAGGTAAATCTAAGAGCATGGATTCAAAAGAATCTAAAAGCATGGATTTAGTACTCAAGAATCACCAAGCTAAAGGAGAGATCTTAGGAAATTAAGAATAGAGAATTCTCATGCCAAATATCTAAGAAAACCAATTACAAAGGATGAAGAAAATATTGGCAAAAGTACGAGTTAAACAGCAGAAAAACACGACATTTCGGTGCTACCTAAGTACTCTGCACATACAATTTCAGATGCGATAAAATACAATTTCGACGCCACCGATCTAATTTCGGTGCCATCGAAATCACGCAGTGTAATGCGGTGTCTATGCGGATTGCGTAAATAGAGTTTGTTTTACGAAAGTAACCATGCTAGGCTATAAATATAGGTTTCCTACGGACTTTTAAAACATACCTAGGGTTTTTTTTAAAAGGATATTTAGGGGTTTTAGAGAGCATTCAAGGGCAAGATTTAGGTTTTTTTAGGGTTTTTAGATCTTTATTAGTTTTTTTTAGATCTGTATTAATTTATTTTCTTGCTTTCTTATTGCTTTTCTATTTTGTAATTTAATTATGTTTTTCTAGTTCTCTCTAGCCCAAGCTAGAAAGGAAGCACATTGGCATAATGATTTTATAAATTATGATGATTGATTGTTTTTAATGATGAGATGAATGGTGTATGCATGTTATCAATTATCTAGGGTTAGGTTTTTTATCCTCATGTGAGATCTATATTGATGGATAGGCTTAACACGGATCATTAAATTTCTTATATGGGAGATGTTCTCAACCTGCTACATTTATTTGATTCATTATCTTATAAATATGGATGCTTAAAATCACTTGCACTTGAGAATATATATTAATGATGCTAATTCATTATTCTCTAATATCTTATATCATTTACTAAAAATATTTGAACTATTTTATTTTCCGATTAAGCCGACCACAGTGCTCGGATCCTAATTGTGTTATCAAAGTTATCATAATTTATTGATCATTAACTTATGTGTGGAACTTTGAAGATTGGGTGTTGTTTTTAATTAAATTAAATTCCATTTAAAAGTCATACCTTCAAAACTTTCAAAATCGTTGCATCTGTTTAGTTTCCATTACTTAGTTTTGCATTTGATTTTCTCATTCTCATAAATCATCTCCCTGTGTGAATTGATCCTGTATTCACATGATATTACTTATGAACCTTTGCAATTGGAGGCAATCAATCAAGTTTTTGAGACCGTTGCCGAGGAGACGAAGATAGATTAGATCTATGAAAGATAGCTAAGGTAAGTTCTTTCTAAAACCTCCAAAATTTCTGTAGATTTTCTATTTTACTTTGAAAGTAAATTCAGATGGGTCTTTCAAACACTAACTATGACATAAGGTTGCTCCTGCTTGGGATTTCATCACCCAAGTGTTATGGTTGTCCTACAGTTGCTGTTTGGTCACAAAGATCATCCGCTAAATCTATTTTCTAGATTAGTATAGTTTAATTTTTACATTAGTTTTACTTTTTTTATATTTATTTTGCTTTGTGGTTTGAAGCCTTATGGTCAAGTCTGTCACTTTGGTTGTTGGATAAGTTTTTATTTTTAATCTAAGTATCATATTTTCTATTTGAAGTTGTGGTTTTTGTTGTATGGTGTGGATGATTTATGTCTTATTGGAGTAGAGATCAAAACAATCGACTCTCCTCCGAAGGTGGACTAGTCCCAAGCCTTGATCATTCATTTAGGAAAGGCAATCAACACCACTTAAATTTCATGGCAGACCCAGTTGATAATGCAAATCCAAATCTGCAAGATCCAACTCTAATCCAAAACAGAGAAAATCAATGCAATCCTCCACTTGAGGATGAGAATGAAGTTCATAGGTGATTGCTTCCCTCCAAGTGTAGAGGTTCGTAAGTAGTATCTCATGAATACAGAGTCGATCCTACAGGGAGATGAATTGTGAGAAGGAAAAAAAATCAAATGAAAAATAAACTAAGTAATAAAAACTAAACTGATGATTTGATTTTTGAATGGAAGTAATTCAACTGAATAAAATAACACCCAAGCTTCAAAGTTCCACACATAGGTTAATGTTCTAAAATGATGATGACTTGGATAACACAATTAGGATCTGAGCGTTATGGTCAGCCTAGTCAAAAAATAAGATGATTTAAGTATTTAAAAAAGTGATATAAAATATTAAAAAATTATGAATTTGCATCATTGACATATATTCTCAAGCGTCAGTGATTTTAAGTATTCAATATCTATAGGATAATAAATATCAAATATAACAGGTTGAGAAACTCTCCTATCTAGGAAATCTGATTCATATAGGCTAAGCCTATCCATCAATGTGGATCTCATATGATGGAAACATATGGATTTCACAAGAGGATAAAAAAAATAAAACCTAAGTAATAGATAACATGCATACACCATTCTTCTCATCATTAAAATAGAAAGAAGAATGAAAATAAAAAGCAACAAGAAAGAAAAAATACAAATAAAAAAGATCTAAAATAAAAAAATAACTTATAAAGCTTTAATAAAACTAAAAACTCTTTAAAAACCTTAAATTTTACTTTGAAATGCCTTGAATGATGATTAGGAATGCCCTAGGAAACCCTATTTATAAGTAGAGAAATTTAATTTTTGAACAAAGTTGAAAACCTTAGAAACTGCCTCAAATATACGAATTTTCTCAAAATAGACTTTTCGCTGCATAGTTCATTTAAAACAGACTTCTTGCTGTGCAGTTTTTCAAAATAAACTTCACAGCTTCAAAATACACTTTTTTAGGACGATTTTAAGATTCTTCACTTTAAATCGTCGATTCTCTTCATTCGTCATTTGATTTTCTTGGATCTTTGGCATGTGAATGCTTCAATCTTGGTCTCATAAGATCTATCCCTTTCCTTAGTAAATCTTAAGCATCAAATCCATGCGTTTTAACACCCTTTTTCAATCTAAACACTTAAATTCACCTTGCAACACGTACATGAGTAAAATAGAATATTAAGATGATTTATGTCCATAAAACTAAGAGATAAATGGAGAAAATTATACAATATTTGAGTCTCAACACACCCCCCAATCAACATTTTGCTAGTCCCGAGCAAAATAAGTGAAGAAAAATAAAAATAAAAATAAAAATTACTTCTAGAAATAAAATAAAAATAAAAATAAAATTCTAATTACATCACTTTCGCAGGTAATCTCGAATGCATTTAGCATATGCAACAAGCCTTTAAACCCTTAGGTTTCCCCTAGTGGACGAGTTATAGTCTCGTGAGGGTTTCTAGAAATGTTAGCCACAAACATTTAAAACATGAAAAATAGTTCAAAACTCAGAAATATATATAATTATGCTTCCTTTCATCATATGAATTCCAAAACAAAACAATACTTACCCTAAGTCTGAAGTTAGTTAGAATCTCAATTTCCTAATCCATTACATCCTTGAGTTTAGAGACCTAATCAAAATTTAGAACAGTTATGATCCAATATCCTTAGATGCTCCGTGACACTAGTCTAACTTTGAGAAATATGCATGTTCTCTATCCTAACTCCTTTTAATCATTCCAAAAATATGAAATCTCTGGTTATCTCATTTTTTTCATGTCATTTCTTCTTTTATCATCATATCCTCATTTTTATAGACCACCCGTAGATGAAGATTTCCACCGGGTTTGCTTCATAACATAAGGTATCGTACTTGTAATGGTAACAGTAATGGATACTTAAGTATCCTTACTCTAGATTACTGACACGATTGTTATGGTCATTACATTCATGCTCTATAATAATAAAAAAATTTCATGATTTTTTTCCTTCAATATTCTTTCTTTTAAGCATATATCAATGATACGAGTTCATTCAATCTTGTTTGAATCAAAAGTTATTATTCTAATTTATATATTATATTCCTTATTTATTATTTTGAAAATAGTGAAAAAAATTTCTCCATAAACCTAAAAATAAACGTAAACCTAATTGAAACCTAAAAATAATAAAAATAATAATAAAATAAATTGAAACCCAAAAAAAAAACATTCACATGGATGACTATCCACACCCCCAACCTAAAATCTACATTGTCTCCAATGTAATGATAATGTAATGCAGAGAACAATAAAAATAAAAGAAATGGTGTATAGTACCTACCATGAAAAACTCACCTTCTATGTGATACTAAAAAGAATTGAATATGATACAGATCCAGAAATGCTCCGTCAGACTAGGAGTATCATTCTAAATATTCTGGCTCATGAAGAAGGGACAAACTCCTCTCCCAAATAAAAGTTTTTCACATAAGGCTTCAATCTCTAACCATTAACCTTGTACGCATTGTCATTACATGGATTTTTAATTTTAACAGCCCCATGAGTATAAACATTCTTCATAATGAAGGGGTCTGTCCATCTTGATCTTAATTTTTTCAGAAAGAATTGGAGACGAGAATTGTACAATAGGACCTTTTACTAAGGTTTAAAATTCTTCCTCAAGATATTTTTATCATGAAAAGTTTTGGTCCTCTCTTTGTAGATTTTAAAATTTTCATAGGAGTCTCTCCTCAGCTGCTCTAATTCATTCAACTCTAATTTCCTTTGTCCACTTGCTTGGTCCATATCAAAGTTTAATTTTTTATTACACAGTAGGCTCTATGTTCCAATTCCACGGGTAAGTGACAAGTCTTCCCATACACCAATCCGTATGGAGACATTCCAATCGGGGTCTTATAAGCAATCCTATAAGCCCATAAAGCGTCGGATAGTCTGAGAGACCAATCCTTCCTATCTGACCTTATAATTTTTTCTAAAATGTGTTTGATTTTCTGATTAGAAATCTCAGTTTGCTCACTCTTTTGTGAGTGGTATGGGGTGCTTACTTTATGCTTGATACCATATTTCTTCATCAAAGCCTCAAATGTCCTATTGCAAAAGTGAGACCCCCCATCAATAATAATGGCCTTTGGAGTTTCAAATCTAAAAAAAATATTTTCCTTGAGGAATCATATGACTACTTTGTTGTCATTAGTCCTACTTAAAACTACCTCAATCCACTTTAAAATATAGTCCACACCAACTAATATATAAAGAAATCCAAAAAAAGATGGAAATGGGCCCATAAAATCAATACCTCAATAAAAAAAAAAATCTCCAATGGTAAAATTGGGGATAAAGGCATCATGTTGTGCTGGGACACTCTTCCCAACCTTTGAAATTTATCATAAGCAACACAGAAAGTATGGGTGTCTTTAAACATGGTGGGCTAGTAAAAACCACACTGAAGGATTTTTGTGGTAGTTTTCTTAGCAGAAAAATAGCCACCGCATACTTCCATGTGATAAAAGGAAATAACACTCTGAACTTCATCCTCTAGGACACAACGTCTAAAATTTTTTTCAGTCCCATATTTATATAAATACGGGTCATCCTAGATGAAGTTCCTAACCTCGATTTCAAAACGCTTCCTATCTTGCGACTTCCAATGATATGACATTTTTCCCATTACAAGATAGTTCACTATATCCGCATACTAAGACAATTTAGAGATCACAAATAATTGTTCATCACGAAAAGTGTCCTGGATATGCATCTCCTCAGTGAAATCATCTAACACCAATGTGAAAAGGTGATCGGCCACTACGTTTTCTACTCCCTTCTTATCTTTTATCTCTAAGTTAAATTCTCAGAGTAGGAGGATCCATCTCAAAAGTCTCAGCTTTGCATCCCTCTTAGATAGCAAATATTTTAAAGCCGAATGGTCCGTGAAAATGACCACTTTAGATCCCAGCAAGTAAGACCTAAACTTATCCAAAGCAAAAACTATTGTAAGTTAACTCTTTTTCAGTTGTTGAGTAGTTCACTTGGGCCGAGTTTAGAGTTTTACTCGCATAGTGAATAACATAGGGCCGTTTATCTTTCCTTTGACCCAAAACAACCCTTATGGCATAATCACTTGCATTGCACATTAGTTCAAAAGGAAGTATCCAATCTGGTGGACGCATGATAGGTGCAGTGGTAAGGGATGATTTAATTTTATTAAAAGCACTTGCACACTCATTTGTCCACTTAAATGGAACATCCTTTTGAAGAAGATTAGTCAAGGGTCTAGTGATGGCACTAAAATCCTTGATGAATCTTCTATAAAAGCCAGTATGCCCTAGAAGTGATCTAATATCCCTAACAGTTTGGGGGATAGGTAGATTATCTATAATGTCGAGTTTTGAACGATCTACCTCGATTCCTTTTTTGGAGATAACATGGCCCAAAATAATTTCCTTTTAAACCATGAAATGACATTTCTCCCAAGTTAAGACAAGGTGTTTCACTTCACACCTAGACAAGACAAGAGATAAATTTTTGAGGCATTCCTTAAAACTACTCCCAAATACAGAGAAGTCGTCCATGAAAACCTCAAGAAACTTTCCAACCATATTTGAAAAAATATTTAACATACACCGTTGAAAAGTTGCTGGAGTGTTACACAATCCAAATGATATCTGTTTGAAAGAAAACGTGCCAAATGGATAAGTGAATGTGGTTTTCTCTTGGTCTTTTAGGGCTATCTCTATTTGGTTATATCCGGAATATCCATCAAGAAAACTATAGAAGGAGTGACCTGCTACCCTCTCTAAAACTTGATCAATGAATGGTAGAGGGAAATGGTCATTCTTTGTGACCTGGTTCAATTTTCTATAATCAATGAAAACATGCCAACTTATGATGACACGTGTTGGTATGAGTTCATTATTAGAATTTTGCACAATAGTTATTCCGAATTTCTTTGAGACTACTTGAGTTGGACTCACCCAAACACTATCGGATATTGAGTAGATGATTCCCACATCCAACAATTTGATCACCTCATTTTTTACAAGTTCCATCATGTTTGGATTAAGACGCCGTTGAGGTTGTCTAATTGGTTTGGCGTCCTCATTGAGATGGATCCGATGAGTGCATATGGAAGGGCTTATACCCTTGATGTCAGAAATGGCCCAGCCCAAGGCTCCTTTATGGACCCTTAGAACATTCAACAATTTAATCTCTTAATCCCTGTCTAAAAATGAAGAGATCACCATAGGATAAGTTTTATTTTCACCTAAGTATACATACTTAAGCTCATTTGGTAGTGGTTTTAAATCAAGCTTTAGAACATTGGTTGGTGATGGCAGAGGTCGCGAGTCCTCAATCGATAGGATTTGAGGGCGCGGTCTCCATTGGTACATACCAATGTCCTGGGTGGTAGTGCTCTCATTATCATTAGAAATTTCAGTAAGCACTTTTTCTAAATTAGAATTTTTCAAGTCCCCAATGACTTGAATCAATTCCTCAGTCAGACTAGGTTCCAATTTCTCTTATTCTATCAAGCAATCCATAAAATTCAGTTCATGGATTTTATTATTATCAATGGGCTGCTTACATAGATTGAAAATATTTAGCTCTAAAGTCATGTTACGAAAAGACAAGTTCATCATTCCATTCATGCAATTTATGATTACATTTGAAGTTGCTAGGAATGGACGGCCTAAAATGATGGGAACTCGAGCGCTAACATTTATACATGGTTCAGTATCTAGTACAATAAAATTCACAGGGAAGTAGAATTTCTCCACTTGGACTAGTACGTCCTCTAAAATTCCCCTTAGTACCTTAATAAAGTGGTCAGCGAGTTGGAGTGTAATCATGGTTTGTTTAAGCTCGCCTAACCCCATTTGTTTGTAAACCGAATAAGATACTAAGTTGACACTTGCACCCAAATCTATCAAAGCATGTTCAATTTGAAAATTTCCAATAATACAAGGAATAGTGGGACTTCCCGAGTCTTTATATTTAGGTACAACCCTTTGTTGAATGATAACGCTCACTTTCTCGATAAGGAAGGCCTTTTTGTGCACATTTAATTTTCTCTTTACAGTGCACGAGTCCTTGAGATATTTAGCATATGATGGAATTTATCTAATGGCATCAAGCAGATGAATATTGACAGTAACCTTTTGGAGCACATCCAACACCTCTTGATATATCATGGGGACAGTTGGATTCTGAAGTCTAAATAGAAATGGAACTGGAGGCTTATATGACTTAGTCTCTTTATCCTTTTGCTTTTGCGGCTCTTGAACCATAGCCGGTTCATCATTTTCTTAAGATAGTGGCTCATCCTCTAGTATTTCTACCAGTTGCATTATCTCGTTATGAACCTCTTTTCCACTTCTCAAGGTAATGATGACCTTAGCTTGTTCATGACGTAGCTCATTTGGATTTGAGTCTCCAGTGAAATGTGTGTTTCTAGGGTTTGGCATAGGTTGAGAAGGAAGGGTACCTTTTTCCCTAGCATTTAGTTAAGTCTCAATCGTAGCCACAGTCGTCTTTAATTCCTGATTTGATTGGATTAGAGACTGATTCATTTGAGCTTGAGAGTTCATGAATGCGGTTAATGCATCCTCCACAGATGATCGCTTTAACTAGGGCACATATGGTGCATTGTTAGGTGCCCCAAAGAAGTTATTTTGTGGAGGCATTTGAGGTGTATTGGGCACATTAATTTGTAGTCCATTCCTCCAACTAAGATTAGGATGGTTACGCCAATTTGGATTATACATGTTTTCCATTGTTGCATAGCTGACCTTTGGTAGTTATTTATAGCATTTACTTGATCATGTTCCTGCGTGATATTTTGTACAACTGAGATTATTGGACAATCCTTTGTGTCATGGTCTGTACCACCACAAATGCCATAAGAATTACCTAAGGAAGTGTTTGCTTTAACCATATCAACCTTCCTAATTTTCAAGGCTTTGACCTTTCTAGCCAATGCAGCGAATTTTGCATTAAGGTCGTTTTCCTCTCTTAGGACATACATCCCCACTTTCTCTCTAGAAATGGATCTATTTTGGTCTGATTTAGCAGAGACATCCCATGTCTACGTATTCTCTATTAACATATCTAGAAAATCCCAAGCTTCATTATGATCTTTGTCAAGAAAGGTTCCACCACACATCATCTCTATGAACTAACGGGTATCCATGGTGAGCCCCTTTCGGAAAGCATCAATCATTTGCCATTGTTCATAACCATGACGTGGACAAGTAATTAGAAGGTTTTTGAAGCGCTCCCAAGATTGAAAAAATAGTTCATTCCCCTTTTCAGAGAATGACATGATTTCTTGTTTTAATGCATTTGTTTTGTGCTTGGGAAAGAACTTTTTGAAAAACTCTCTACTTAAGGCTTGCCATGAAGTGATGGTATTAGGTCTTAGAGAGTTAAGTCATGCTTTGTCCCGATCCTTTAGAGAAAATGAGAATAACCTAAGCTTAAGTGCATCCCTATTGCCATTATTTACTTGTAATGTTGCAACTACTTCCTCAAAATCCTTGAGGTGCAAGTAGGGGCTTTCAGAATCCAAGCTATAAAATTTGAGAATTAATTGAATCACATTTGGTTTATAATCAATGTTCCCTGTGTGAGCAGAAAACATTATGCAAGATAGTAAAGTTGATCTCTCAGGGTGTAAATGTTCACAAAAAGTCCGTGGTTAGTTTAACACATTCCTATGAACTTCATTTTCATCCTCAAGAGGAGGATTATGTCAATTTTCTCTATTTTGGTTTATAGTTGGATCTGGAAGATTTGGATTTGAATTATCAACTGGGTCTGCAATGAAATCTAAGTGATGTTGAGTGCCTCTTCTAAGTAAATGATCAAGGCCTGGAACTAGTCCGCCTTTGGAGGAGAGTCGATTGTTTTGATCCCTACTCCAACGGGACATAAACCATCCACACTACACAACAAATACCACTAATTTAAATAGTAAGTATGATACTTAAAATAAAAATAAAAACTTAACCAATAACCCAGATGGCAGGGCTGACCATGAGGGTTCAGTCCACAAAGAAAAATAAATAAATAAATAAATCAACAACCCGTGCGGTAGGGCCGACCATGAGGGTTCAATTCACAAAGCAAAAATAAATCAACAACCCAGGCTGCAAGGCCAACCATGAGGGTTCAGTTCACAAAGTAAAAATAAATCAACAACCCAGGAGGCAGGGCCGACCATGAGGGTTCAGTCCACCAAAAAAAATAATAAATCAATAAAAGGAAACTACTGCAGAAATTAAACTATATTAATCTGAAAAATAGATTCAGTGGATGATCTTTGTGATCAAATAACAACTGTAAGACAACCATAACACTTGGGTGATAAAATCCCAAGCAGGACAACCTTATTTCATAGTTAGTGCTTGAAAGACCCAACTGAATTTATTTTCATAGAAAAAGAGAAAAAAAATCTAAAGAAAAATTGGAGGGTTTAGAAAAGAACTTACCTTAGCTATCTTGCATAGATCTGATCTATCTCAGTCTCTCCCCGGCAATGGTGCCAAAAACTTGATTGCTTCCATCCAAGTGCAGAGGTTCGTAAGTAGTATCTCGTGAATACGGAGTCGATCCCACAGGGATATGAATTATGAGAAGAAAAAAAATCAAACGCAAAACAAACTAAGTAATAAAAACTAAACTGATGATTTGATTTTTAGATTTTTGAATGGATGTAATTCAATTGAATAAAATAACACCCAAGCTTCAAAGTTCCACACAGGTTAATGTTCCAAAATGATGATGACTTGGATAACACAACTAGGATCTAAGCACTATGGTCAGCCTAATCGGAAAATAAGACGGTTTAAGTATTTTAAAAAGTGATATAAATTATTAAAAAATCATGGATTTACATCATTGACATATATTCTTAAGCGTCAGTGATTTTAAGTATTCAATATCTATAGGATAATGAATATCAAAGAAATATAACAAGCTGAGAACCTCTCCTATCTAGGAAATCTGATTGATCTATGCTAAGCTTATTCATCAATGTGGATCTCATATGATGGAAACATATGGATCTCACAAGAGGGTAAAAAATAAAACCTAAATAATAGATAACATGCATATACCATTCTTCTCATCATTAAAACAATCAATCATCATAATCTTAAAGAAATATTAAACCCATGTACTTCCTTTCTAGCTTGGGCTAGAAGGAACTTAGAAGAACAAAATTAAATTGCAGAAATAAAAAGCAACAAGAACGAAAAAATGTAAATAAAAAAGATCTGAAATAAAAAGAACAACTTGTAAAGCTTTAATAAAACTAAAAACTTTTTAAAAATCCTAAATTTTGCTTTGAGATGCTTTGAATGATGATTAGGAATGCCCTAGGAAGCCCTATTTATAAATAGGGAACTCCAATTTTTGTACAAAGTTGAAAACCTTAGAAACTGACTCAAATATATGTATTTTCTCAAAATAGACTTCTCGCTGCATAGTTCGTTTAAAATAGACTTCCTGCTCTGCAGTTTTCCAATATAAACTTCTGTAACGCCCTGAAAATTGGGGGTCGAGCAGAAGCTCAGCTCCTGAGTTCCAGAATGTTACTTATGTAGCATTTTTGATGATGAATGAATGTTATTGGCATTAGGGCATAAAATATGAGGTAGATTAAACCAAAACAGCAAACATAGTTCAGGGACAGTCTGAAAGCACGAGTGAAAGACTGAAATACATATATAAATCAACATAAGTCCCTAAGTTATGTATGATCTGCCAAGTCATAATTACAAGTCTTGTTTCATAATACCTATATCAAAAGTGATAAATCACTACCAACATAGCCTTGAATCCTCGTCAATCAGAGCATTGTTCACATGAACCCGCTTGAGATCTGCATACAGGAGAAATCCTCCTCATCGCCATAAAAGACCAACTCTGATTCACAAGCATCGCCACCATCAGAAACTAAAAAAGGGACTGGTTGGTGTTGTCAACACCGTCCCGTAACGTGGGAGTGAGTGATCAACTCAGTGGTAACTATACAGCAGAGGTTAACATGTTATCAATTCAATCAAGTAGTAATGATAAGGCAGTAAAATCAAACATGTCTTAGATACTCTTGTTAATATATGAATGTTATGAAGAATGATGCATGCCCTCACCACAATCCCCTCTGCGACATCATCTAATGATCGTGACATGAATCACTTCCTCAATGCTCTATCATCAACCCCGTTAGCACATGCAATGCGATGATATAAGTATGATTACCAAGTTCTTATTAGTCCTTTTCATACAATAAGATTGGGAAGCTAAGGTACCTCCCTTATATCATTACCCAAATGTTGATGCATTCTCGGGTCGTCAGTCCAAGATAATCTCATATGATGTTACGGTTCTAGGTCACTGCAAGGGCTGCCAGGGCTGTTACACGCAATTGTTACACCACTCCTCCATCACCAAATCAATACAAGTCTAGCTTGTACTCTTGTTGCTACGGAAGGATCGTCGCCCCCACCTAGACTCAGAGTACGCTCGAGTCACTACAAGGGCTGCCAGGGCTGTTGCACGCAATCGTTACACCACTCCCCCATCAACAAATCATGTAGGCCGACAGCTCGAATATAGTGTCCTATACCACCATAATCGGCTCACGAGTCTAGGTTGCTCACTGGTCATTACGGGGAGGCTCGTGGCTCCAGCGTAGGCTGACAGCTCGAATATAGTGTCCCATACCACCATAATTGGCTCATGAGTCTTAGCAGATTGAGGTACGAAGGTTAGAGGGGATTTTCATTGGTAAGTTTGGTACCTTAGGTTTAAGCAGTAGCGACCAAACATGGTGAACAAACATCGGTCAATAGGGGTAGTTGATAAGCTTAACTAGGCCACGCGCATGTTGAGTTGAACGACATGGAAAGCATAAGCACTCCGTGTGGCCTAACCACTGCCGAACATTCCAAGCACGGCTTAGATTCGTTAAACTCATCTTGCGTGGTGAAAACAACCTTAACCACTATTTGAAGTACGATTACCGATTACCTGGACTGTAGTATAGCCCCAATCATGTACAAGCTCAATAACAGGCATATGATTCATATCCTACATTCATATGAACAATCATGAAATATGACTTGAACGTAAATACAATACATGGAGGAAATCATACATGTAGTTAACATGAATAATGTAGGTTACACAATTCATGGAGGAAATCATACACGTCATTGATGTGGTTGAGAATCATATCTCAACGCGCATACAGGTACATCTTACTAATTACTAACTCATTCAGACACTTTACATGCACTTAGTCTACACATTGCATCATACATATTATGTAGTCATTAGAATACGTATTAGGGAAAATCCTTTTGTCAAAGGGTAGTCGCCCATACAACAATCATATATCCATGACGGTTAGCCATGGCGAGCACGAAAGTGAATTCCATACTCATTCAGTCATTTTCATAAACACTTAGATTACACAATTTAATATACACAATATATGTTGATAAAACATGCATTAGGCTAATCCGTTCACCTAGAAAATGATACACATGCATCTAGCATACATAGACAACAATTAATCATGACAAGCACAAATCTAAATTTCATACGTATATGGTATTTTCTACAAATACGAGGAATACAATATGTTCAACATAGTTAACGTATAACTGAAAAATGAAACGGACAATACTTTATACATATGAAATAGCATCCTAGGCAAGAATAAATCATTACTTAACATTAAAAGTTTTGAAAACCATAACCTAAACGTACATAGTCCGCACCTTAAACCAGAAAACACATAACGGATATGATTTAGACGATGAGTCTTCATCAACGGCGGATAGGCAACCTAAGCCATGTATATAGGTTAACTACAACTACACTTAGCTATTCTAAGCTCCAAAATAGGTTAGGGTTAGGATTTCTTACCCAAGAATGGAACCAGAAACGCCGGAATAGCGATACGGGTTGGTGGATTAGGCACGTAGTAAAGCTAGGAAGAATTCTAGGAAGAATCACCAACTTCTCTCTCACTTTCTCTCTCTTGATTTAGCTAGGGTTTGAAATTCGTATGGGATTTGTGAGAGAGGGTTTAAGGCCTTTTTATAAGCCCAAAAGTGACGAAAATAGACTTGGGGCCAAGGTATACTTAGGTTATAACCAAATCGGGTCTGTTCCGATCCAACGGAGCATTTTTGGAGGTCTTGTTACTAAATGCGGTCAGACTTAAGCTCTCTAATATTGGATCTAGGTCAAGCTAAGTTTTCAGTTCGGTCGGGTTTCCAGATCGACCGTGGTGGACCAGCTTCAATTCAACGATTACCGAACTTAAATCAGGCTACAAGTTCTATGATATGAAAGGGCCACTTATCCTGATCAGAGGGTGAATTTGGGTCAAATTCTAACGGTCAGAACGCTTAAAAATATCGCGTAAGTGAAACGTTCCAGATTACTTAAAAATGTAATTAAATTTCTAAAAATCTTCATTGTCCTACTCTCTTTACTTCGGGCTCAATAAAATGGTCTCAGGACATCGTTTGGGCTTAATTTTTTAGGTGATGGTCAAGTCCAACTAGGCAGTCGTAATGGTCTAAGTTCATAGCTATCAGGCTTTCGATGCGCGGTATAGAACCAATACAAAGTTTCTGAATGCTTCCGAGAGCAACTGGGTTTAGAGATTGATCCTAGGTTTCTAGGTATTATAGCGTTAGTAGTCCTACTAAATTTGGGTCTTGTAGTTCATATTTAAAGTGGTTCAAGTTAATTTTACTGAATATTCAATTTGGTACTTAACCAAATTCTACCCTAATTATGGCAGAATACGGTCCTTGGGCCATTCTATGCCCCATTTTGGGCACTTTTAGTTATCATATTATTTTAATTATTTTTATATTAGTTCATCATCAATTTTATCCTATCTCCACCAAATTTCATAAGATTTCGAGTTGTAGAAAAAGTCTAAAAATTCTCGAAGCAGCAGCTGTCTAACAAGTAATTTTCGGATAGTATTCATAACGTCCTACTTTAAACTATATTAAATATTTTATTATATTTTTATATAAAACTATACTCATTTATCTTCAATCTGGTTTTTGAATGACCTAAATCGGAGTTATAATGAAGGAGATATGATTTTTTAAATTTGGGTGAAATGCGTAGAAAACGAGCTGCCTGACCGCTGAACGGGCGAGGCCTCGCCAGCCACTGACTTATTTGGTGAGGGATCACCCCAGGGGCGATGTCCTCACCTCCCAGGGATGCCGAAAACATGTGGGACCCACCTCAAGTCCTCCCGAATTGAGCCGTTTGGGCCCACGAGTCCGTCGAGGCGTTTATCGAGTTTCATTTGCAAACCGGAATGAGTTACGTGACGTACAATATATGATTTTGGGATAGAAGAAGCTAATACATCCAAATAATCTATATACATCATTATATTCCAATAATAATATAGTCAAAATCTTATTTTATGTATGTATGAACCATTTATAGTAAGTTTTAGCTTAAGTATAGTTCTTTACCATTTAAACTCTAAGATTTGTGTCTAATATGAAAGTACTTGGAGAAATTTGAAGAATGAGGTAGTGAAAGGTGAGATTTTGAAGGAAATGGGTTGAAAAGTGATTTCTAGACTTTATGATTGATCTTTGAGAGTGATATGGTTGACTCATTGCCTAAGGACGTCTAACTCCAGGTTGGCAAAAATCCGGGGTGTTATAATCTACCCCCCTTAAAAATAATTTCGTCCCCGAAATTAGTTAAGGGTAATGAGTAAAGATTTTATTATTCCTTTCACCTAAGCTTTACTGATTTTAAGTTTATATGCGTGGTGGGGTATATACATTCATACTAGTCTGGCGCATTTTTATCTATCCTCCTTAAAAATTTACTCTTTATCTCTTGCTTATACCCTGATGGTTGGCTACAATTAGTTTCTTTATCTATTTGAAGTCTTGTTGACGATTCCCATCTACTTCGAGTAAGATCTATGTTTTCAGTGGTTTACTAGTACAGAGAGACGGTTGTAGTGGGCTTGATCCCGATACAGTGATCATCTACCTGACCAGGGTAGAAGGCTCATCATATCCCTTCCTAGTCCTGGTAGATCCTGGTCTCCTGTCCGGTCAAGCAGTGAGTCCGTTGGTAGTCTCCCAGGATTGAGAAATGGGTCAAGCCGCGAATGCTTCGCCATTGTATATTTCAGTAACTCCGTATAATCCGATTACTCCAAAGCTTAGGGAATGGCCATCACTGAAAGGTTCCAATTTCCTATTTATAAGGTTGCTCTTTGGGTCTTGGTCTAAGGGAGTCCTCGTCTGAATCTATGTCCAAGGTAGGGATTAATAAACACTTTAATAGATCATCTTAAAGAGTTTCTAATCGTACAGAATTGGCTCAAGCTTCTATTATGCTCGTATTTAACGAGTAGGTTTATGGATACACTGATCTTCGCTCGCTCCCACTGTTAGGCCTATGATTTAATATGAATGGGTTCAACACTTAAGCCCTAATTGTCTCCCTATAAAGACTTCAATATTGACATTCTAAGGAACCTGAGCCTGTGGGGAAGGGGCTAACCACGCTTTTGCTACGCAACTCTGATCCAACGGTTGTATTAGCTGACCTAACTAGATCGGGCTCATAAGGTTCTACCCCCCTTAAACATTTATGTTTACTCTCAAGGCTCTAAAATCTATGTCCGAATCCATATGTCGGAACGAGGTGCAATTTAAGACTTATACTTGACATGAAATGGGAAACAACCTCTCACTATATTGGTCTTCCTTTGTTAATGATGCGTTCTATGAAATTGGTACCTATGGTTGTAGAAATGGGCCTAATCTCTATTGTATTTGAGTTCAGGGGCAGGTATGAGTTGGCGGAAAGATGCCTAATTCTACCCAATAAGGACTCTCACTACGGTCCTAAGTTACCCTCTTTAATACCATAATATAATCTATACATTATTAGCACATAAGGAAGTTGGACAAGGCAGGTTGACGGGCAAACTATCTCTCTAACTTCATAAGCACAATATGTATGTCAAAATAGTCTGTGATTTGGGACCTAATTCTTAAATGTCTAGTGCCCATTGAGACATTTCTAGAGCCTAAAAAGATAACTTTTTATCGGCTGTAGGTTCTTAACACTCCTTAAAGACAAAGTACTAAACTTTTGGTTGTAGGTGGTCGGGCCAACAAGGAAGATAAGTTGTGTAGTGGGTCTGAGCCGGATACATAAACTTTCCGTCTAGTTAGGATAAAAAACTTGTTGTATCAGTTCTTAATCCTAGTCGATGTCGATCCTCTGCTTGATCAGAGCATTGGACTTATTGGTAACTACTAGGATTAAGAATTCGATTCAAATCATAAATACTTCTCTTACATATAGTTTTTCTACTCCGTGTCCCCGATTGTACTAAGTCCTTGGGAGGCCAATTCTAAGGGGCGTGCTGGTTTAAGGCGTGCTGGTTTGACCTAAGTTTAATTAGAGAAATATACAAGTTTCTCTATGCATGAATAGTTTATAAATCGAAACAACTTTCCTAAGAGTTATTAAGGATGCCTATACGTATCAAGGGAATCCAACAAAGGAACGAGATCTCACTCAACCAAATCGAACCTACTATTTCTTAATGTATTCAGTCTTTACACTGCTTAATACAACTAGTAGCCTAGTCTATAACTCACTAGTTGTAACCCACAGGCTAAGTTTATACGCTAGATGGTTTCATACCATTTCTACTACAGGGAATTTTTCTATCACTTAGGGTTAAGAATGTCTAATTAAAATTAGATTTCCTATATTGTCAGATCTTTCGAAATCTAGGAGTACTAACTCTAGGTCCAAAACTCTAAATGTCCTAGCACTAGATGGTCACTGTTTATGGACTAAGCTATTGTGTTTGGTCTCGCCCGATGGTAAAAGCATAAAGATCGAGAAGATGGTTGTAACTAGCTCATAAAGAGCCATGAAAAATGAAGAAAATGAAGGGAAGGGCTGAGATCTTTGGGTCTCCATGAATTTGGACCTGATATGGGAGTGTAAAGGGTTTAATGAAAGAGAAAGAAGAGGAAGAACAACAAAAGAGGATGGGTTAGAGGACTTACACGAATTTGAGACTCAAATGGGAGATGTGAGAGCTTAAATCAAAGAAAATGAAAGGAGTAGGTGATGGATATGGCTGAGGACGGTAGAGGAACGTGAAACTTGAAGAAAAATAAGAGAAAGAGAGATTTGAAGGCGATTTGAAGGAGAATGAAGCAGTTTTGAAGAAAAGGGAAAGCATGGGAGGGTGTTTTGTGAAGGAAGTAGTAGAATGGGGATGAAATAGGGGTCGAACCCTATACCATAGGGTCCCACTAAGCCCCAAAAGCCATCGGACCGAAGGCCCGACCCTAACTGGCCCGCCGGTCGACGAGGCCTCACCGAATCGGCGAGGCCCTCGTCGGCCACTGGATAAACCGGCGAGGGGGCGAGGACCTCCCCATCCCCTGAGTTTAAAAAAGTTAGGGTCCCACCCTTGAACCCCCTGAAAGTTGATCGTTTGACCCCCTCTTCCGATTTGAGTCGTTTCGGGTCATTTCGGAACTAATCTGATCTCTATTTACTTTTACCGATTTCTAACGGATGGAATGGGATGAAACGCGGTCTATACCCGTCAATTGATGGTCTAGACTTGATTTGGGGTCGTCGTGTGTGATCAGGAGTGTACACAGACGCGATCTCGGTGATTGTTTTCAGTAAACTTTCACCAACAAACAAAAATGGGAGTCCTAAACATGTTTCTAGATTTTTCTCGCACTCTCCTACATTAAATTGGCGTCAGCATGCAGTGTGTGACCATAACCCAAGTCCAGTCTAATCCAGATCATGCTCTAATACCATCTTGTAACGCCCTGAAAATCGGGGGTCGAGCAGAAGCTCAGCTCCCGAGTTCCAGAACATTACTTATGCAGCATTTTTTAGGATGAATGAATGTTATCGGCATTAGAGTATAAAACATGAGGTAGATTAAACTAAAATAGCAAACATAGTTCAGGGATAGTCTGAAAGCACGAGCGGAAGATTGAAATACATATATAAATCAACATAAGTCCCCAAGCTATGTATGCTCTGCCAAGTCATAATTACAAGTTGTGTCTCATAATACCTATATCAAAAGTGATAAATCACTACCAACATAGCCCTGAATCCCCGTCAATCAGAGCATTGTTCACATGAACTCGCCTGAGATCTGCATATAGGAGAAATCCTCCTCATCGTCATAAAAGACACTCTAATTCACAAGCATCGCCACCATCTGAAACTAAAACAAGGATTGGTTGGTGTTGCCAACACCGTCCCATAACGTGGGAGTGAGTGATCAACTCAGTGGTAACTATACAGCAGAGGTTAACATGTTATCAATTTAATTAAGTAGTAATGATAAGACAGTAAAATCAAACATGTCCTAGATACTCTTATTAATGCACGAATATTATGAAGAATGATGCATGCCCTCACCACAATCTCCTCTGCGACATCATCTAAAGATCACGGCATGAATCGCTTCCTCAATGCTCTATCACTAACCCCGTTAGCAATTGCAATGCGATGATATGAGCATGATTACCAAGTTCTTATTAGTCCTTTTCATATAGCAAGATTGGGAAGCTAAGGTACCTTTCTTATATCATTACCCAAATGGTGATCCACTCTCGGGTCATCAGTCAGAGATAATCTCATACGATGCTACGGTTCTGGGTCGCTGCAAGGGCTGTTAGGGCTGTTACATGCAATCGTTACACCACTCCCCCATCACCAAATCATTATAGGCCTAGCTTGTACTCTTGTTGCTACGGAAGGGTCGACGCCCCAACGTAGACTCAGAGTACGCTCGAGGTCACTACAAAAGTTATCAGGGCTGTTGCACGCAATCATTACACCACTCCCCCATCACCAAATCATGTAGGCCGACAGCTCGAATATAGTATCCCATACCACCATAATCAGCTCACGAGTTTGGGTTGCTCACTGATCACTATGGGAAGGCTCGTGGCCCCAGCGTAGGCCGACAGCTCGAATATAGTGTCTCATACCACCATAATCTGCTCATGAGTCTTAGCGGATCGAGGTACTAAGTTTAGAGGGGCTTTTCATTGGTAAGTTTGGTACCTTAGGTTCAAGGAGTTGCGACCAAATATGGTAAACAAACATCGGTCAATCGGGTTAGTTGATAATCTTAACTAGGCCAAGCGCATGTTGAGTTAAACGACATGGAAAGCATAAGCACTCCATGTGGCCTAATCACTGTCGAACATCCCAAGCACGGCTTAGACTCGTTAAACTCATCCTGCGTGGTGAAAACAACCTCAAGCACCATTTGGAGTACGATTACCGATTACCTGGACTGTAGTATAGCCCCAATCATGTACAAGCTCTATAACAGGCATATGATTCATATCCTACATTCATATAAACAATCATGAAATATGACTTGAACGTAAATACAATACATGGAGGAAATCATACACGTAGTTAACATAAATAATCTAGGTTACACAATTCATGGAGGAAATCATACACGTCATTGAAGTGGTTGAGAATCATATCTCAACCCGTATATAGGTACATCTTACTAATTACTAACTCATTCAGACACTTTACATGCACTTAGTCTACCCATTGCATCATACATATTATGTAGTCATTAGAATACATATTAGGGAAAATTCTTTTGTCAAAGGGTAGTCGCCCATACAACAATCATTTATCCATGACAGTTAGCTATGGCGAGCACGAAAGCGAATTCCATACTCATTCAGTCATTTTCACAAACACTTAGATTACACAATTTAATATACACAACGTATGTTGATAAAACATGCATTAGGCTAATCTGAAATAGCTTGATCGTCTGTTAGAAATTTTAGCATAATGACTGCCCCCAAAGATGACTCGTGCAACTCATACAGGAGTTGCACGGACCCACGCAACTTACTATGAGTTGCGTAGCCCTCCTTCCCTTCTCTCTGCCCTCAATACGTGTCAAAGGGACTAACCTTCTGAACATCCAATCCATCAAATGAGGGGGTGAGGGGGTATTTATAGGCATCCACACGTGTGAGCCTTCGATTCCTATGCCATGGGCCCCACCTCACATCACCAGGTCCTCTTTCTCTGATGAAACTTGCCCGCCTCAGCGCAACTCGGGCGAGTTGCACGGACCCGTGCAACTCAGGTCCTGCATAACTTAGGACCCGCGCAACTTGCACTCTCCTTTCATGCCTTTCTCTACCTCTCTCTCCTTGATCATTTTTAGTACCCCAATAGATGCCCCCTTGATCCAAAATTTGATTTTTCTGAATCAATTTGAAGGATCAAACTTTGTCATGGAGAATTTGATTTGTGCGGCTTCATGCAACTCTCTTGCTCACACAACTCTCTAGCGGTGCCTTGAGCCTATAAATACTGGTCCATTCAACTATTCTTCACTTCAAAATTCAATCTTCCAACCAAACCCACTTTGCGCGTGCAACTCATTCACCCTTGGTGCGATAAATTTCTGTCTCGAAATTCTGCTGAAATTTCTTTAACCTTTCTCTTCCATATCATCATGAATCCTTCAAAAGCTTCATCTTTGAGAAAAAGGGATTCTTGAATTTCTTCCGCACGTGAACAATTCCATCATCATATTTGGAATTGTGTGGAGATTAATGAAAAACTACTGGAATTTCATCACCCCCACTCGGATAAAATTATCTCTTATCTCAAGAATCTTTAATGGCATTCGTCAATCCCTCGTAGCGAACCTTCCTCCTACCAAAGCTGCCTTGTCTTCATAGATAATTAGATCATAAGAGAACCCCAAATCCTTGAAGGTCGGATAGAAGGAAAGGATTTACATCAGAAAGTTGGCATGATATACAAAATGCTATTTTTACGCCCTTGCCATGATTTTCATCGGCCTTTTCCAACTCATTTCTTCGAGGCTGCTCGTCAACATTTCTTTATCAACTGCATCCCCTGGAGGCCAGATGACTTCATAGTCTGTAACACCCCGAACTTTTCAATACCCGAGTATTGAAAGTTCTCGAGCGTTACCGAGAAATTTACTTAGTATGTGCGTGTGTACCATACCAATTCAATTGTCCTAGCCTTACATCCCTGCCTGACACAAATCTAACCATTTGGAAAATACCTCCATTCAATGGATCTAACCATCTACCATTGTTTCCAAGACAAGACCATCCATTACATGATTGATCTACGTGTTTTTCCTTAAATAATTTAGCTAATAACGCACTAACATAATGATTTGGATGTGAGATCTTTAGCAAGAATTATTTAGAAAAGCACCTACGACTATGTAGAACTATCATATTTCACGGAATTATTAAACCAGTAATAATTACAAAAAAAAAATGCCATTAGTTTAGGCTTCGAATTGAAGATCACCTAGTTTCTACTATCTGATCAATGTGAAATCACATAGGTTGCCTATGAATCCAAAATTAACCATACATGTCAGCTTTCTGCCACTGGATCCTCATGAAAGTGGCTTAATGGGGAAAGCATCCATGACCATCAATTATTATCCACTTGATCTTAGGATGTGCTTCAAATTTGGGCTCAACCCCTTAAATTATCTAGATAAATGAATGGACGATGTAGATCTCGCATGCAAAAACCATAGTGGACCCACACATGAGTTGCGTGTACACCCCTGTGGGGCACCCGCTGTGCACCGAATTAGGATTGTCGGTCAGCACACGCTGACTTGACTTGCATTTGAAAAAGGAAAGGTTTCCCTTCTTTCAGCCGTGTGAAACGGACGATCGACGTCCACTTTTGATGGAATGGTGGCCCACCAGGATGGCCCATCTGGTTGATCCAAACTGTCCATCACGTAGATAGGACAAAACCATCCTAACCCAAGAAATCTCGTGTGGGATTGATCACGAATGTGCTTGCGAGCCCCGACCGAAAAAGGACCCCTACACTGTGAAACTGACAGACTGTCCGTTTGAAGGATGTTGTGGGCCATTTCTATAATCATTCCAAATGATCGGAACCATCCATCTCATTCCGGGGTCAAATCCAACCAAACCTGGACACTTTTTATACCCAACCCGATGTAAAAATTGAAGGCATTCCCATCCAAAAACTCGTCTGTAAGCGACACGAAGAAACTGACACCGATTCGGAATCTGTAGTGTTTGAAAACTGAAGGAAACTTCTTCGCTCTGAGCGGAACCATCTGAAACTGAGGTGGGGCACTTCCGACCCAATCCAAGATCACCAGACACTAAATCCAAACCATCCAGAGGGTCAATCGAGAATTGGAAAGTGGGCAGTAAGAAATTCTATCAGAAATAGGGCCATCCTTCCTGAGTGAACTTGTGACGTTAGAAGTTGCCCCAACCCAATCCTGACCATAAAAACATCCATCCGATGGCCTCCATCAAAAAAATCCCCACAAAGAGTCAATCAGATCAAAGGTTATAATGAAATTTTGAGTGCAAAACCACTTGTCTGCTGGTTTCGCAGCTCTGCTGCGAAACAGTGTGCGGAAGATTTAAGCCGAGCTTCGCGTCGCGTAACCTTGCTATGAAGAAGAGACATTGTATCTGGACAACCTATAAAATAGGTCTCTAATCCCATAAGGAGAAATCGTGAGAGAGAGAAATTGGGCAGTAGCAGTTCTCATTCGACAGGCCTACAGCCGTCCAGCAGGGGAGGAAGAAAGGAAGAAAGGAAGGAAGGAAAAGAAAGGAAAAGAAAAGAAAGGAAAAGAAAAGAAAGAAAGAAAGAAGAAAAGAAAAGAAAGAAACAAGAGAAGGAGAAAGAGAAAGAGAAGGAATGAAAAGAGAAAGAAAGAATGAAAGAAAAGAAGAAAAGAAAGAAGTAGAAAAGCCGACTCGCCGAGTCAACTCGCCTGAGTTAATCTGAGTTCGGCCCACCTCCTTGATGTTCAAGTCTTAGCAATCCAAAAGAAGGAAGAGAAAGAAAGATAGAAGGCATTATATTGTGACTCATTGAGTCAGAGTCAAGTTCAAATAAAGGTAAGATTTTCATCTTTTAAGGGTTACAACTATTAGATCTAATTCTAACATCAACCAAAAATCGAACCCTAAATAAATCCTAATTGTTCAAACCATGTGATTTAAGATATAGGTTGTTATACAGGTGTATACATGGACATCTAGCCTCAATTGAGGACGACTCGATTTAAAGGTGAGGGTTTTATCCTTTAAGCTTACACTAATTTAAGTTATTATATTTATCTTGCCTTTCCATGCCTTTTATGATATGAATTATCTTGCCTTTTCATACTTTTGATGATGAAAGTTACTATGCCTCTTCATACCTCTAATGATGTGATTCATCCTACCTTCCATGTTTATATATATATATATATATATATATATATATATATATATATATATATATATATATATATATATATATATATATATATATATATATATATATATATATATATATATATATATTTGAGAATTATCTTATCAATTGGTTCCATAATTATCATTACAATTATTGGCCTTTTGGGTTTACGACATGATGTCAATTACCAGTGATTTTTTTAAATTTATGTGAGGTCATGGATGTAAGCCTTGCCCCTGCCTCATCAATTTATTGAGTTGGCCCTGCCACTTGTCTCTTTACTTGAGTTGGCCATTGCCACTCTTCATATTATAGAGTTGACCATATCACTCTTCTCATATTATGTTGGTTATTGCCACTTTTATTAAGTTGACCATTGTCACTCTTCTCTTTATAATATTGGCCTCATGCCGTCTGTCTTTACGGCTTAGACATGTGTATTGCTATTCCAAAACCTCCATGAATCAGATGATATCCTTCATTATTCGGTTTATATTTTCTTGATGTAAGTATTATGTTGGGAATCCCTCCTCTAGCGATCGATTAAATATCGTGAACGTAATGCGCTTTCAGTAGTGGCCCTGGGGTGACACGTAATTCCATGTTCTTGGGTGAGAGTGCAACAGCTAGTGTGTGTAAATCTTTCTATATGCGTGACACATCAGTTTGAGGAACTGGATATCACTTAGTCATTCCTTTTTCAGTTTTTGGGGAACTAGATGTCGCTTTGTCGCTCCTTTTTCAATTTTTCTTAGGGAACTGGTTGTCGCTTTAGTCGCTTCTTCTTTAGTTTTTAGGGGTTAGTGTTTGATTTAGTTGCTGCAATCCGGGTTACGAGATTCACCTGGTCATGTGTGGTGTTCGTCTTGGGACAACCACGTAAAGCCATGTTAAGCGTGGGACACGTCGGCGAATATCCGTAGTATGGTATGTGGGTTGAGTCGGATAAGTATAACCATATTCCACATTATGGCGATTGCTAGGTGTGATACACCGTTTAAGCTCTGCTAGGCATGCTTCTCATATAGACTGTTTGTGCATAAATATCTCTTATAGTGTGGATTACTTGATGTATCAGAACATTTATCTTGCTTTCATGAATCTCTTGAATTACTGTCAATCTTAAAGGATAACCATCACTATGAGTAGGGCATTGACCCTCTCCCAACTGTATAGATGTTGTAGGTGACGTATAGATTGAAGACTTAAGAGACCAATTTTTTATAAGAGACAACACCAAAAGAATATGAAGACAAATTGTTTACTTAGTTTTATATTTCCGCTGCAAACTCGATGAATGTAATAAGCTTCCATTAGGAAGGCCATTGATTATTCTTTTACTATGATAAAATATAATTAATACAATTGATTTAATTCATATGAATGTTACCTTCATGAATGTATCTGGATGTAAATCAAATGAAAAAAAAATGGATGCGATTTTCAGAGCATCCAGTTGTACATTATTAACACCATATTTCCTCTAGCACGAGGACATACTCTAGCCATGATAATTTGGGCTGTTATAGTTGGTATCAGAGCCCAAGAATGAGATTAACTGGGCCTGAGGGGAGTGGACCATCATAAACGATTAGGAAACATGCTCAGATTCATCATTAGGGATATCCAGTTAGACATGGAATCTAGAAACCATGAATCAAGGTTCCCATCAACTTCCTTTAGAGATGTTCAAATCCATTGTCGTCTAATCCAGTTAGGATACCTAGTTTTCACCTAGATGACCTAAATTTAAATCCCAGTAACGGAACCATAATCGAAAAAGACATAAGAGGACTAATCCAAATTATAAAGTCTCAGGGTCGAGATTTTTATTTAAGGGGGGTAGGCTGTGGCACCCTAAATTCATATGGCTAGTTATAACTGCATCTAGACCTATACAAATACATCTTACAAATAGTATATTGAAAAATCCTAACGTAATAAACCAATAAGAATGATAAAAGATAAGATTAGGTAGTGTATCAGATAATTAAGTACGTAGGACACATAAGATTATCCATGATGAGAGAAGACTTCACGACACTTCCCAAGAGTTTAAAATAACCAGGGTTACGGACTGATGGAACCATACTTACACAAGATTTACAAGGTTCGACTCAAATTCTAAGTCCTAGAAAATCTCAAAAGATTCTAAGGCCTTGATCAAGCAAAGGATCGAGATTCAACGAAATCACGAATTGATACCAGTAAATCCTCTGTACTGCACAGACAAATGATTCTATGTGAAATAGCGGTGAAGACCGCTTGAGTTGAAGTAAGAATATGCCAATATGTCCTAGAGGGGGGTGAATAGGACTTTTTAAAGATTTATAAGTTATATTTCAATCCTATCACACTAATCCTATCACAGAGTACAGATTAGGATTACTCAAAAATTAACTCTATTGGCTTCCAAGCCTGATAGAGGATCCAATCACAAATTACTTGTAATAATAAAAAAACTTTATGAATCAGATTGTGATGGATATGACTGTGTGTGCACAAGATGTGATTTCAGATAATCATATATAAAGGCATATAAAGCAATCACATAAATGAAAGACAATATCAATCTCAAACACAGTCATTTTATAGTGGTTCGACTACTTGTCTACTCTACTATCGGCTTCCACACTCAACCCTTGAGTGACCGAATTTCACTAAGAAAGTTTCCCATGGTTCGCCTCAAACCTAAGGTTTTAAATCAGGTTCACCTTCAACCTTTATAGAGGTTTCTACTTGGTTCACCTCAAACCCTAGAGTTTTGCTGGTGCACTCCTAACCAGATGTTTATGCCCACATAGAGCAAGGGTCCACACAACGCACCTGGATGTTTATGCCCACACGGAGCAAGGGTCCACACAACGCACCCAGATGTTTATGCCCACACAGAGTAAGAGTCCACATAAAGCACCCAGATGTTTATGCTCTCCACAGAGCAAGGGTCCACACAACGCACCCATGCACGTACACTCCCGTCAGAGGCCTCCTTTGAGGACTTCAAATGGTGAGCAACACCTACGACCCAATCCTAAAAAGGAATGATCATAAATGTCCTCTGGACTCTAAATACTTACAGATAAGTTGATGAGTCCCTTTTAGCTCAGTGATGAAGATCTCCTTCTTGTTGATGTAGAGTCTTCAGCTTCCTTGATCCGCAACACAAAGATGTACCTATGCTAGGTTTAGGTTGGGTCAAGGTTATGATGGAGTTCCACTCTCTGAAGATTTTCCTATAAGGAAGATAGAGTGGTTCCAATCATCTATGCATTCAAGGCATCCCAGCTTATTGATTTGCCATTAAAGTAGTAGCTGGAGGATCCTTGAATGCGGAAGTTCATTCTCCAATCCACTCTATGAAATATCAATGATGAGGGTGGATTGGAGGATCAACTTCCTGAGAAAAAGGGCTTAGGATAAAGGATATGAAGTTTAAAACACTCAAAAGTACTCTCTACTTTCTCTCACAACAATAAAGACTAATCTCTCTATTTATAGGCAAAAGGTTCCAACGAATATAAATGGTCATATTTATGATAGAGTTCGATATCATCGAGCAATCGTCGATATGATCGAGCGTATACTCTCGATTGTATCGACATACCACTCGATGATACAAACTTAAATTTCATTTTGCTTTTGGAAACCTTTCGCCAACTGGTCGATGGGATCGATAAACACATCGATATTATCGGATTTCGAACTTCGATTCTATCGAGAGATGGATCCATCTATCAACAGGTGAAAATAAGAGAGAAGCCTTAAAAAATTTCAGGTTTTACAGATATGATTGGAGAACAGTCGATGTCATCGAAATTTATATATCGATGATATCGGAGACCATGTCGATGGGATCGATAAATCGTATAGATTTACTTATAAGCTTGCTGGATAGTTTGTGTCTGATTTCGATTCAATCGACAAGGTCTCAATATGATTGACATTGGAATATCGATTTATCGATTGGCACCCCGATCAACATTAAAAACAACTTGAAATTTATGCTGGAGAAAACATGCGCTCATAATCGATATGATCGATTAACTTCCGATATGATCGATTTTTGAGTTCAGATTGAATCGGACAGTCATCGATATATCGAAGCTTATGTTAGTTTTCTTTAGAAAAATAGGGGCGCCGAAAAACAGTCTATCGATATTATCGATCCGCTTCAGATATGATCGATATTCGAATATCGATGATATCGACTCACAAGTCGATATATTGATAAATCGTCCAGATGATTGTTTGATTGCTGGACACTTTTTGTCCTCACTCGATTGTATCGATTGAGATGCCGAGGACATCGACAGAGCTGGTCGATCATATCAAAAGGGGAATCGATATAATCGACAGTGTAAGAAAAACTTAAAGATTTTTTTATTTGATAAAAAGTTTTCTTACACAAAAACTCTAAGATATTTTAGTTCTTTTTAAGGGTTTTAATCATCTGGTGTTTTGGGACATAGAATGTGAGGCTATGATTTACCTATGGTGAGCTTCCACACATCCAGTTGAGGCAGATACTTGACTTGATCTTCCTGTCAGGCGCTGTTGTCCGACTGACTCAACTTACAACATAATTGATAAACCAGGGCACTTAGTAGGTGCACTTTCACTATGTATCGGGCTTGAACCTACTAAAACCATTTATCTGAATCACTTGGAACATAGGATATAGAGAATTTGTAGAGACATGAAAGGTGGCTTGTACATTAGAAGTACTAAATTTTGGGGGCGAAATTATGTCTAAGGGGGGTAGATTGTAATGCCCTGAACTTTACAATACCTGAGTATTGAAAGTTCTCGAGCGTTACTGAGAAATTTACTTAGTATGTGCGCGTTTACGATACCAATTCAACTGTCCTAGCCTTACATCCCTGCCCTGACATAAATCTAACCATTTGGGAAATACCTTTATTCAATGGATCTAACCATCTACCATTGTTTCCAAGACAAGACTATCCATTATGTGATTGATCTATGTGTTTTTCCTTAAATTATTTAGCTAATAATGCACTAACATAATGATTTGGATGTGAGATCTTTGGCAGGAATTATTTAGAAAAGCACCTACGACTATATAGAACCATCAATTTTCACGGAATTATTAAACCAGTAATAATTATAAAAAATGCCATTAGTTTAGGCCTCGAATTGAAGATCACCTAGTTTCTACTATCTGATCAACGTGAAATCGCATAGGTTGCCTATGAATCCAAAATTAACCATACATGTCAGCTTTCTGCCAATGGATCCTCATGAAAGTGGCTTAATGGGGAAAGCATCCCTAACCATCAATTATTATCCACTTGATCTTAGGATGTGCTTCAAATTTGGGCTCAACCCCTTACATTAGCTTGAAAAATGAATGGACGGTGTAGATCTCGCATGTAGAAACCATAGTGGACCCACACTTGAGTTGCGTGTACACCCCTGTGGTGCACCCGCTGTGCACCGGATCAGGAGTGTCGGTCAGCACACGCTGACCCGACTTACGTTTGAAAAGGGAAAGGTTTCCCTTCTTTCAGCCGTGCGAAACGGACGATCAACGTCCGCTTTTGATGGAATGGTGGCCCACCAGGATGGCCCATTCGGTCGATCCAAACTGTCCATCACGCAGACAGGATAAAACTATCCTAACCCAAGAAATCTCCTGTGAGATTGATCACAAATGTGCTTGCGAGCCTCGACCGAAAAAGGACCCCTGCACTACAAAACTGACAGACTATCCGTTTGAAGGACGTTGTGGGCCATTTCTATAATCATTCCAAACGATCGGAACCATCCATCTCATTCCGGGGTCAAATCCGACCAAACCTCGATGCTTTCTACACCCAACCCGATGTAAAAACCGAAGGCATTCCCATTCAAAGACTCGTCCGTAAGCAACACCAAGAAACTGACATCGATTCAAACTCTGCAGCGTTCGAAAACTGAAGGAAACTTCTTAGCTCTAAGCAAAATTGTTCGAAACTGAGGTGGGGCACTTCCGACCCAATCCAAGATCACCAGACACTAAATCCAAACCATCTTGAGGGTCAATCGAGATTTGGAAAGTGGGCAGCAAGAAATTCTATTAGAAATAGGGCCATCCTTCCCGAGTGAACTTGTGACGTTAGTAGTTGCCCCAACCCAATCTTGACCATCAAAACGTCCATCTGATGGCCTCCAGCAAAGAAAATCCCCACAAAGAGTCAATCAGATCAAAGGTTATAATGAAATTTTGAGTGCAAAACCACTTGTCTGCCGGTTACGTAGCTCTGCTGTGAAACAGTGTGTGTAAGATTTAAGCCGAGCTTCACGCTGCGTGACCTTGTTACGCAGAAGAGACGTTGGATCCAAACAGCCTATAAAATAGGTCTCTAATCCCACAAGAAGAAATCGTGAGAGAGAGAAATCGGGCAGCAACAGTTCCCGTCCTACAAGCTTGCTACCGTCCAACAGGGGAGGAAGAAAGGAAGAAAGGAAGGAAGGAAAAGAAAGGAAAAGAAAAGAAAGAAAGAAAGAAGAAAAGAAAAGAAAGAACGAAGAGAAGGAGAAAGAGAAAGAGAAGGAAATAAAAGAGAAAGAAAGAATGAAAGAAAAGAAGAAAAGAAAGAATGAAAGAAAAGAAGAAAAGAAAGAAGAAGAAGAGCCGACTCGCCGAGTCAACTCGGCTAAGTTAATCTGAGTCCGGCTCACCTCCTTGATGTTCAAGTCTTAGCAATCTAAAAGAAGGAAGAGAAAGAAAGATAGATGGCATTGTATTGTGACTCACTGAGTTAGAGTCAAGTTCAGATAAAGGTAAGATTTCCATCTTTTAAGGGTTACAACTATTCGATCTAATTCTAACATCAACCAAAAACTGAACCCTAGATAAATCCTAATTGTTCAAACCATGTGATTTAAGATATAGGTTGTTATACAGGTGTATACATGGACATCTAGTCTCAATTGAGGACAACTCGATTTAAAGGTGAGGGTTTTATCCTTTAAGCTTACACTAATTTAAGTTACTATATTCATCTTGCCTTTCCATACCTTTTATGATATGAATTATATTGCCTTTTCATACTTTTGATGATGAAAGTTGTCATGCCTCTTCATACCTCTAATTATATGATTCATCCTGCCTTTCATGTTTATATTTTTTTATTTTTGAGAATTATCTTATCAATTGGTTTCATAATCATCATTACAATTATTGGCCTTTTGTGTTTACGACATGATATCAATTACCAGTGATTTCTATAAATTTATGTGAGGCCATGGATGCAAGCCTTGTCCCTGCCTCATCAATTTATTGATTTGGACCTGGCACTCGTCTCTTTACTTGAGTTGGCCATTGCCACTCTTCATATTATAGAGTTGACCATTGTCACTCTTCTCGTATTATGTTGGCTATTGCCACTTTTGTTGAGTTGACCATTGTCACTCTTCTCTTTATTATATTGGCCTTATGCCGTCTGTCTTTACTGCTTAGGCATGTGTATTGCTATTTCAGAACCTCCATGAATCAGATTATATCCTTCATGATTCGGTTTATATTTTCTTGATGCAAGTATTTTGTTGGGAATCCCTCCTCTAGCGATCGATTAAATATCGTGAACGTAATGCGCTTTCAGTAGCGGCCCTGGGGCGACACCTAATTTCATGTTCTTAGGTGAGAGTGCAATAGTTGATGTGTGTAAATCGTTCTATATGCGTGACACATCAGTTTGGGGAACTGGATGTTTCTTAGTCGCTCCTTTTCCAGTTTTTGGGGAACTAGATGTCGCTTAGTCGCTCCTTTTTTTATTTTTCTTGGGGAACTGGTTGTCGCTTTAGTCGCTCCTTCTCCTGTTTTTGGGGATTGGTTGTTACTTTAGTCGCTCCAATTCGGGTTGCGAGATTCACCTGGTTATGTGTGGTGTTCATCTTGGGACAACCGCGTAAAGCTATGTTAAGTGTGGGACACGCCGGTGAATATCTATAGTATGGGATGCGGGTTGAGTTGGATAACTATAACCATATTCCACATTGTGGCAATCACTAGGTGTGATACACCACGTATGCTCTGCTAGGCATGCATCTCATATAGACTGTTTGCGCATGGACATCTCTTGTAGTGTGGATTACTTGATGTATCAGAACATTTATCTTGCTTTCATGAATCCCTTGAATTACTGTCAATCTTAAAGGATAACCATCACTATGAGTAGGGCATTGACCCTCTCCCAACCGCACAGTTGTTGTAGGTGATGTACAGATTGAAGACTTAAAGACTAGTTTTCTATAGGAGACAACACCAAAAGAATATGAAGACAAATTGTTTACTTAGTTTTATATTTTCGCTGTGAACTCGATGAATGTAATAAGCTTCCATTGGGAAGGCCATTGATTATTCTTTTACTATAATGAAATATAATCAATACGGCTGATTTAATTCTTGTGAATGTTACCTTCATGAATGTATCTAAATGTAAATCAAATGAAGAAAAATGGATGCGATTTTCAGAGCATCCAGTTGTACATTATTAACACCCGATTTCCTCGGGCACGAGGACATACTCTAGCCGTGAAAATTCAGGCTGTTACATAGTCGAGGGTCTCCTATCTCCTCGAGATTTATATAGTGGTGCCTGGGCCCGCGCTGGTGCTTGAAAACATTCGATCATCTCGGAAGAAATTAATCTTTATGATGCCATCGTGGCTACATCAGAGCATTTTTATGGAAACACAACTATCTTCAGAGGCTTTAACTTTTAGTCCCCCATAACCAACTCATTCCATCTTCGTCTAGGTGAGATGAGTATTACCTTATGGGATCTTTGTTCTATGGTAGGTCTTCCTATCATAGTTGACATCCTTGATATTTATATTCCTTCGAATGAAGAATTATCTGATGCTTTTGCAAAAAATAGTTAAGTCCGAGATTTCGAAGCCTACTCTGAAACTTTTTAGTGAGTTAGTTAACTTTCCCCATCTTGAACACATCACTCCTCTTGAATGATTGGATAGCTTTTGGAGTATCTCTGCAAAGTACTCATGAATCTCCAAATTTTTTAGAAGAAGATGGTAATTCTGTACAATTTCACCCTCCTCCTTTGTAAATTGTGAAAGACATTATTCTCGGGGCGTCAGGAAGACAAGAGATAGATGGGCACTGTCATTCTCTTCGAAAGAATAAGCATATCATCATTGAAAGCTTATCCTCTTCGAAATAGAACAATAGTAAATACATTCTGTTAAGTTTAATAGGAGTACATTTTGAACAGGAAATATGACTCTCTTTTTTTTATACCTTATATGAAACTTATCTATCTTAATGTCATATCTTCATGTGGCATATATTTATCTTATCATTGCATCATTTTGAACTTGAGCAATTCTTATAAGTATATTTGATAGATATGTGGAGCTTGAGTGATAAGTTATAATAATGGTCAGAATAACTTTGCCTAAATGATATTCAGAATGGGCGGGACTAAGTTTCAATTCCAGTTAGTTGCACACACAGTTTAGGCTCATAAGTAGTTGGAGCAACCATAGTTTAAACTCATAAGTAGTTGGAGTTGGTCTTACGTGAATGACCCTTGTAACTCTCTAAAGTTCGTAGGGCTTATCGCGACCGAGGAGTTCACAAACCGTGATCCATCAGAGACTCAATAGGATTTATGCATAGGGTTGGCCATAGTAACTCTCAAGAGTTCACGAGGGCGCACAAGGCTACCGTTGGAGTACCAAATCCAAAGCCGCCAGTTCATCAGTGGAGGGTTTCCTGCTTCAGAGACTTGTCCCCATGAGTTACTACTAAAATCAAACCAGGGATCTGGAGAGTCATCCTGCTTTGGAAACTTACTTTTCCTTCGCCTGCAAGGTCAGACCCATTCGCAAGGGGCGCTCTTCGGCCATCCTCATGACGCTTCCTGAAACTATACAGATGGCATGGGTCTTACATAACTTCTTCGTCAATTGCCCACATAGGTGCACATGAAACTCTCTATAGGCTTTTTAGGGCCACAGACTCCATTGTTACTCAAATGATATATATGTGTGTGTGTGTGTGTGTGTGTGTGTGTGTGTGTGTGTGTGTGTGTGTGTGTGTGTGTGTGTGTGTCGCTGTCGATGATAGGTCTTATGTATGGTTGGTCATATAAGGCTTGCCTAAGCTACCTTAAATGATAAGCTCCCATCGCTATCATCAACTTTATATGTGGTTAGCCATATAGTTTCATTCTACTGCCAAAAAATGGTAAATTAATAATTGATATTCACTACTGTCGATAATGTTCCGCCAATATTTATATTATATTTAAGATAATATCAGCTTGGTGATGATAGCAATTTTGATAAGATAGGATTGTACAAGTGATTATTACTAATTTTCACAATTATGGCGATATCCATCAACTTTTGATGCTTATCATCAATGCTTAGTCTTGACTCAGTCGCATAGTAGTAATAGTTCAATTTTATAGCAACACTTTCTTACTATCATACATGACGGATCATCATTACTACAATAGCTCATTGTGATCTTTGCATTTAGCTTTTCCATCTGACGACCTATTCTCGTGATAATCATTGATGCTAATCATCGGCGTTATCATTGACATTTTGGTGATTAACAATATATATATATATATATATATATATATATATATATATATATATATATATATATATATATATATATATATATATATTGGCGCTTTTCACCTGACAGCTTGGCTGATGCTTTTAATGCACCTCAAAAGTTTGCATTTTATTAGTACTTAAAGAAAGAGAATACAACACTGAAAAGGAATGTAGAGATCCATCTTTATTACACTCTTGCCTGCCCCCTTTTTATTGAGAAGAATTATGGAGTTATGCCGCAAGTCTTCTGAATCAAAATTATATGCATATTCATGGATAGTATATTTTTAAGAAATGGGCATTCACTGGTATACTTATACCCCATTCGCCTTGATCCACTACCCGATATGCCCCATTAGAATACACTTTAGATATTATATCCGGGCCATCCCATTTAGGGTCAAATTTCCCTCATGTCTTGTAAGTGACCACTATCGGTCTCTTCAGTATTAATTCCATATCACCCTTTTTGAAAGAACGATGCCTAACCCTTTTATCAAAAGCGGCGGAGATTCTTGCTTGATACATTTGTAATCGCTGATGAGCTGCTAACTTCTTTTCATCCATCAGATCTAATTTAGCCCATTTGATCTTAGCGTTCTCATCATCAGTGATCAACTGATGTATTGCTACTCTGAGCGAGGAAACTTGCATCTCTATAGGGATAATAGCTTCAACCCCGTAGACTAGAGAGTATGGAGTCGCTTTCGAAGCAGTACGGTGAGTAGTTTGATAAGCCCACAAAGCTTCTTGCAACTTCTCATCCCAATCACATTTGTTCCCTACAACAGTTTTCTTTAATATTTTCATAATTATTTTATTAAAAGCTTCGGCTAATCCATTAGCTGGTGGATAGTAGAGTGTCGAGAATGAATGCTAAATATCATATTTTCGGCACAATTTTCCCATTCCCCTATTCTTAAATGGCGTCCCATTATTAGTGATAATCTTTATCAGAATACCGTAACAGTATATTATTGCATGTCGTATTGTAACGCCCTGAAAATCGGGGGTTGAGGATAAACTCCAGTCCCGAGTTCCAGAACATCACTTATGCAACATTTTCAATGATGAATGAATGTCGACTGTAATAGTGCATAAAACATGAAGCGGATTAAGCCAAAACAAATATCATACTCCAGAGACAGTTAAACTAGCAAGCGAAAGAATGTGATAGATATATAAAATAAATAAATGATTATAAGTCTCCAGAGTGTGAACATGTTACCAGGTTAACTAAATACATGTATACTCCAAAATAGAAAGAAAAGAATATACATGGGTGTGTAAATAAAAGGCAAAATACTAAGTGTATTGGCATCAAATCAGTAACCCTGTAAACTCGTCGATCAGAACCTGCATATAGGAGGGATCCTCCTCATCATCATCAAGTCCGGCTCTGCTTCGCAAGCATCGTCATTATCTGAAACTAGAATAGGGACTGGTTGGTGTGCGCAACACCGTCCCGTAACGTGGAAGTGAGTAGGTAACTCAGTGGAATCATAGAGCAAAAGTTAACATGTTATCAAATCAATCAAGCGATAATAATAAAGCAAGTAATTCAAACATTCCTAAATACTGTGATTAATGCAAGAATGAAATGACATGATGGATGCCCTCACCGACATACTCCCTCATGCGACACCATCTTACGTCCGCGTAATGCTTTCTTCCCTCAGTGCTCCACATCTTCCAGGCACATGCAGTGCGATATGAATATGATTACCGAGTTGTTATTAGTCCTTTTCATACAGCAGGATTGGAAAACTAGGGTACTTCCCTTATATCATTCCCAATAAGGATCCTGTCTAGGGTCGTCACTCCTAGTAATCTCATACGATGATATATTTATAGGTCACTACAAGGGCTGGCAGGGCTGTTGCACGCACTCGTTGCTCCGCTCCCCTATCACCTTATCAATACAGGCCTAGTTGTACTCTTATTGCTACGGAAGGGTCGTCGCCTCACGTAAACTTAGAGTATGCTCGAGGTCACTACAAAGGCCTGCCAGGGCTGTTGCTCGCACTCGTTGCACCGCTATCCCATCACCTTATCAATGTAGGCCGACAGCAAGAATATAGTATCCCATACCACCATAATCTTCTCACGAGTATGAGTTGCTCAATGGTCACTACGGGGAGGTTTGTGGCCCCAGCATAGGCCGAAAGCTCGACCACGGTGTCCCATACCACCATGCCCGACTCATGAGTCTTAGGGGATCGAGGTACCACGGTTATCAGGGTTATCACTGGTAAGTTCAGTACCATAGGTTCAAGCAGTTATGACCAATACAAGGTGAACATACAATGGTCAGTCGGGTTACTTGATGAGTCTGACTAGCACGAGCGCACGTTGAATCGACCGACGTGAAGTGCACAAGCACTTCGTGTGGCCTAACCACTACCGACAACTCTAGTACGACTCAGGTTCGTCATACACATCCTTCGTGGCGAATAGAATCCAACCACGAATTCAAAATTGTTACCGACTGCCTGGACTAGAGTATAGCCCCAATTACATACAAATCTAACAACTAGCATATGATTCATATCCTGTATCCGTATGAACAATCGTGAAGTATAACTTGAATGTAAACAGTACATGCAGAAATTCATCCACACATTTAACATGCTTCAACTAAGTAAACAATCCATGGAGGAAATCATACACTCACTTAGCATGGATAATCTAAGTTACACTATTCATGGAGGAGTTCATAGACTTATGTATTGTGATGGAGATCCATATGTCAACCAGCTTAGCAATCATACTTTACTAACTACTAATTCACTTAGGCATTTATTCAACCACTTAGATTACACATTATATCATACATATTTTACATTCATAAGCATACATATTAGGACAAATCCTTTTGTCAAAGGGGTATTGCCCATACAACAATCATATATCCATGACAATTAGTCATGGCGAGCATAAAAGCAAATTCCATACTCATTCCGTCATTTTCACAAACACTTAGGCTACACACACTAAATACATATTATATGTTGATATATCATATATTTGACCAAATCCTTTCACTAGGGAGTTGCCCCATAAATCACTTGCATATACCCATGACGGATAATCATAGCATGCATGAATCTGGGTTCCGTATTCATTTAAACATTTTCACAAACATTTGAGCTACACAATTTTACATATATAGCGTATATTGGTCGTGGCGTGATTTAGGGCAAGTCCTTTCGCTAAGGAGTTGTCACGGAAATTAATCATGTGAAGCACGAATCTGAATTTTATACGTATACGGTATTTTTTACAAATACCTAAAATGCCCTAAATCTCATTTTCTTCGTACGTATTTGAAATGAAAAACAGACAGCATGTTCTACATGTCAAACAACATTCTTGTCAACAATCTACCATTAAACGCAATTAAAAGCTTTGAAAACAGGTAATCTAAGCGTCTAAAATCCGCACCTTACGCCGTAGGAGCGTAATGAATCGAACAGGAACTCTACGTCATCGTCAATGACTGATTGACAACCTAATGCACAAGGTAAGTCAGTTACTTCGCTCCTTGTATCGATGGAATTCCTAAAACAGGTTAAGGTTAGGGTTTTCTTACCTAGAACGAAACCAGAATTGCCGGAATAAGGATGCAGGTGGATGGCTTTGGCACGTGGAGCAGAAGGGAAGAATAACAGAAAGATTCTCCCACTTCTCTCACACTTTCTCTCTCTTTTCTCTCTTATCCCTCCTAGGATTTCCCCAAATTCGTATGGGTTAGAAAGCTAAGGGTTTAAGGCCCTTTTATAAGCCCAAACATAACTAAAACAGACTCCAAGTCAAGGTATACTTGGGTTATAGCCAAATCGGGTCTTTTTTTATCCAAAAGAATATTTCTGAAGGTCCCCTGACTGAATGTGGTTGGACTTAAGCTCATGGATGTTGGATCCTGATCACATTAAGTTTTCAGTTCGATAGGATTTTCAGATCACACGTGGCGGACCAGTTTCAGTTCAGTGGTCACTTAGACTCGATCAGGGATTCTATGCACACTGACATGAGTGGGAAATGTTCCCTGATCCGAGGGTGTATTTAGGTCAGATTCCAATGGTCTGAATACTTAAAAAATGTCGCGCAAGCGACATGTGCCAGATTTATTAAAAATTGAATTAATTTTCTAAATATTTTTCTTTTCTCACTCTCTTCACTCCGGACTCAGTAAAATGGTCTCAGGATATCGGTTGGGCTTAATTTTTAAAAAGATTGTCAAGTCCAACTAAGCAGTCGTAATTGTCTAAGATTATCGCTATCGGACTTTCGACGCGCAGTCTAGATCCAATACAAAGTTTCAAAGGGTTCCTGAGAACAAACAGGTTTAGAGTTTGATCCTAAGTTTTAAGGTAACGTAACGTCAATGATTCTATAGGTTTTGGGTCTTACAGATCGTATTTAAAGTGGTTGGTGCTAATTTTGTAGGAAATCTAGTGTAGCGCTGGCTAATTCACGTTAAATTTCTAAAGAATTAGGTTCTAAATGATTTCTTTGGCTTTGGAATTGAGTTTTGACCGTGATATGGTTGACCCATTGCCTAAGGACGTCTAACCTCAGGTTGGCAAAAATCTGGGGTGTTACAATCTACCCCCCTTAAAACAAAATTTCATCCCCAAAATTTTCCTAAGGGTAATAAGTCCCTAGAGAGACTTTCGTATTGACATTCTAAGAATGGTTCAAATCCTATTTAATGACCTAACCTGACATATAACCTAAATCAACTTCTTCGATCCTGGGCCAGTGGGGAAGAGGTTAACCACGCTTCCGCTGCGATACTCTGATCTAATGGTTGTATTAGCTAATCTTAACTAGATTGGGCTCAATACGTTCTACCCCCCTTAAAACTTAGTCCTACTTAATGCTCAAGAATCTATGTCTCGATCCGTGTATCGGAACGGGGTGTAACTTAGGGCCTATCCTTGACATGAAATGGGAAACAACCTCTCCATACATTTGTCTTCCTTTGTTAATGATGCGTTCTATGGCATTGGTACCTATGATTATAGAAAAGAGCTGAAATGATGGGTGTTGCGGTTGATTTCAAGGATGGATGTGAGTTTGTGGCAAGAGGTCTAATCTCTATTGGCTGTATGTCCTTAACATTTTTCAAAGGCAAAGAAATAACTTTTGGTTGTAGGTGGTCGGGCAAACACGGAAGAAAAGTTAGGTAGTAAGTCTGAGCCGGATACATAGACTTTCTGCCTCGCGATGACAGAAAATTTATCGTATCAATTCTTAATCTGAGTCGATGCCGATCTTCTGCTTGATCAGAGCATTGGATTTATTGGTAACCACTAGGATTAAGAAGTCGATTTAAACCGCGAATACTTCGTTTATATATACATTTCCTTTACTCCGCGTTCCCGATTGCAATAAGTCTTTGGGAGGGCACTTCTAAGGGGCGTGCTAGTTTATTCTAAGTTTAATCTGAGGGATTTATAAGTTTTCCCTGAGGGTGAATGGTTCTAACTTAAAACAACTTTCCCAAGGGTTATAACAAAAGTCTATAAGTATTAAGGGGATCTATTGAAGGAATGAGGTTCTACTCCAACCAAATCTAACCTACTATTCCTTAGCATATACAGGCTTTACACTATTTAATATAACTTAGTAGACTAGTCTGTAACTCACTAGCTGTAATCCAAAGCCTAAGCTTATACTCTAAATGGTTTCATACCATTTCTACTACAGGGAATTGTTCTATCACTTAGGGTCAAGATTGTCTAAATGGAATTGGATTTCCTATATTGTCAAATCTTTCAAAATCTAGGAGTACCACTCCAAGTCTAAAACTCCAACGACATATGTAGCCAATGGTCTCAAGTTGTGTTAAATGGGACTGCTTTCCTACTCCCACCTTAGAATTGAGAGTGACATGTTTAGTAGATGGGTGGGTTGGGATCCAAATCAATTTCATAGGCTTTGAAAAATGGATCTTGTGTTGGAAAGTGTGAGATGGGATTTCTAAATCCCATGATGATGAATTCCTAAGTATAAGTTGAAAGAAATCCTGAAATTACATTTAATTGGATACACCAAACATGGTGTTGGAAACCATTTATTGTTGCTTTTACAATTCCATCCATCATAAAACCATTTATGATGGATTGTTAAGTTATGAAGTAGTGAGTCACAAGAGGGGATTCGTGAGCTCAAGGCAAGGAAAAGAAGGAGATGGGAGATGCATGTACCTGTAGAGGGCAGTTAGGAGAATAAAATGTAAAAACAAAAACTTATTTTCTAAGAAGTACAAGGTGGGATATGAAGTTCCCATGCCTTTGAGGCATAAAATGAGAATTTGAGAGGTCAAATGAGAGAGGATGGAGAGTGTAGACAGCAGCGGGGATGGGTTTTGAATGGGTAGGGACAGTGGTGCATGAAGATGAAAGAGGAAGTGATTGAAGGGGTGGTTTTTGCCAAAAATCAGACGTTTGGAAGAGAAAGGAGAGCTTGGAGGGGTAGTTTATGAAGGAAGTAGTTGATCGAGGGTGTTTTAATCAAGGAACCATGGACCAGTGGGGTCCACAAGTCCCCAAACTCGGTCGGCCCGACCGGCCCGCCCAGCCGAGCCCACTGGTCTGCGAGGTCTCGCCGGTCTCCGGACTGCTCGGCGAGGGCTCTCCATTTTGGCGAGGTCCTCCCCCCCCCCCCCCCCCCCCCCTTAGGTCCAAAATGATGTGGGTCACTCCTGGGTCTCCCTAAAACTGCCTCGATTGGGCCCTACCTCCGTTTTGAGCTTATGCGGGCTAGTTTGGGTCATTTCTGAAGTATAATCGCCTTTAGTGATTTCTGGAGGCTGAGATAGGATCAATAGGGGTCTAGACCCGTCGATAGACGGTCTATGAGTGATTTTGGGTCCTTGTGTGTGATCAGGAGTGTGAAAGGACTCGATCTCGGTGATCGTTTTCAGTAAACTTTCGTCGACAAACAAACTGGGAGTCCTAAACTTGTTTCTAGAGTGTTCTCGTACCCTCCTACATTAAATTGACGTCAGCATGCGGTGTGTGACCATAACTGAGGTCCAGTTTAATCCAAATCATGCTCTGATACCATCTGTAACGCCCTGAAAATCGGAGGTCGAGGATAAACTCCACTCCCGAGTTCACGAACATCACTTATGCAACATTTTCAATGATGAATGAATGTCGGCTGTAATAGTGCATAAAACATGAAGTGGATTAAGCCAAAACAGCATATCATACTCCAGAGACAGTTAAACTAGTAAGCGGAAGAATGTGATAGATATATAAAATATATAAATGATTGTAAGTCTCCAGATTGTGAACATGTTACCAGGTTAACTAAATACATGTATACTCCAAAATAGAAAGAAAAGAATATACATGGGTGTGTAAATAAAAGGAAAAATTCCAAGTGTATTGGCATCAAATTAGTAACCCTGTAAACCCGTCGATCAGAACCTGCATATAGGAGGGATCCTCCTCATCATCATCAAATCCGGCTCTGCTTCACAAGCATCGCCATTATCTAAAACTAGAATAGGGACTGGTTGGTGTGCACAACACCGTCCCATAACGTGGGAGTGAGTAGCTAACTCAATGGAATCATAGAGCAAAGGTTAACATGTTATCAAATCAATCAAGCGATAATGATAAATCAAGCAATTCAAACATTCCTAAATACTGTAATTAATACAAGAATGAAATGACATGATGGATGCCCTCACCGATATACTCCCTCATGCGACACCATCTTATGTTCACGGCATACTTTCTTCCCTCAGTGATCCACATCTTTCAGGCACATGCAATGCGATATGAATATGATTATCGAGTTATTATTAGTCCTTTTCATACAGCAGGATTGGGAAACTAGGGTACTTCCCTTATATCATTCCCAATAAGGATCCTATCTAGGGTCGTCACTCCTAGTAATCTCATATGATGATATATTTCTAGGTCACTGCAAGGGCTGGCAGGGCTGTTGCACGCACTCGTTGCTCCGCTCCCCTATCACCTTATCAATACAGGCCTAGTTGTACTCTTGTTCCTACGAAAGGGTCGTCACCTCACGTAGACTCAGAGTACGCTCGAGGTCACTATAAAGGGCTGCCAGGGCTGTTGCTCGCACTCGTTGCACCGCTATCCCATCACCTTATCAATGTAGGCCGACAGCAAGAATATAGTATCCCATACCACCATAATCTTCTCACGAGTATGAGTTGCTCAATGGTCACTACGGGGAGGTTTGTGGCCCCAGCATAGGCCGAAAGCTCGACCACGGTGTCCCATACCACCATGCCCGACTCATGAGTCTTAGGGGATCGAGGTACCACGGTTATCAGGGTTATCACTGGTAAGTTCAGTACCATAGGTTCAAGCAGTTATGACCAATACAAGGTGAACATACAATGGTCAGTCGGGTTACTTGATGAGTCTGACTAGCACGAGCGCACGTTGAATCGACCGACGTGAAGTGCACAAGCACTTCGTGTGGCCTAACCACTACCGACAACTCTAGTACGACTCAGGTTCGTCATACACATCCTTCGTGGCGAATAGAATCCAACCACGAATTCAAAATTGTTACCGACTGCCTGGACTAGAGTATAGCCCCAATTACATACAAATCTAACAACTAGCATATGATTCATATCCTGTATCCGTATGAACAATCGTGAAGTATAACTTGAATGTAAATAGTACATGCAGAAATTCATCCACACATTTAACATGCTTCAACTAAGTAAACAATCCATGGAGGAAATCATACACTCACTTAGCATGGATAATCTAAGTTACACTATTCATGGAGGAGTTCATAGACTTATGTATTGTGATGGAGATCCATATGTCAACCAGCTTAGCAATCATACTTTACTAACTACTAATTCACTTAGGCATTTATTCAACCACTTAGATTACACATTATATCATACATATTTTACATTCATAAGCATACGTATTAGGGCAAATCCTTTCGTCAAAGGGGTATTGCCCATACAACAATCATATATCCATGACAATTAGTCATGGCGAGCATGAAAGTAAATTCCATACTCATTCCGTCATTTTCACAAACACTTAGGCTACACACACTAAATACATATCATATGTTGATATATCATATATTTGACCAAATCCTTTCACTAGGGAGTTGCCCCATAGATCACTTGCATATACCCATGATGGATAATCATAGCATGCATGAATCCGGGTTCCGTATTCATTTAAATATTTTCACAAACATGTGGGCTACACACTTTTACATATATAGCGTATATTGGCCGTGGCATGATTTAGGGCAAGTCCTTTCGCTAAGGAGTTGTCACACACGTAACAAGCATATATTCACGGCAATTAATCATGTTAAGCATGAATCTAAATTTTATACGTATACGGTATTTCATACAAATACCTAAAATACCCTAAATCTCATTTTCTTCGTACGTATTCGAAATGAAAAACAGACAGCATGTTCTACATGTCAAACAGCATTCTTGTCAAAAATCTACCATTAAACGATATTGAAAGCTTTGAAAACAGGTAATCTGAGCATATAAAATCCGCACCTTACGTCGTAGGAGCGTAATGAATCGAACAGGAACTCTACATCGTCGTCAATGACTGATTGGGAACCTAATGCACAATGTAAGTCAGCTACTTCGCTACTTGTATCGATGGAATTCCTAAAACAGGTTAAGGATAGGATTTTCTTACCTAGAACGAAACCAGAATTGCTGAAATAACGATGCAGGTGGATGGCTTTGGCACGTGGAGCAGCAGGGAAGAATAACAGGAAGATTCTCCCACTTCTCTCACACTTTCTCTCTCTTTTCTCTCTTCTCTCTCCTAGGGTTTCTCCAAATTCGTATGGGTTAGAAAGCTAAGGGTTTAAGGCCCTTTTATAAGCCCAAACATAACCAAAATAGACTCCAAGTCAAGGTATACTTGGGTTATAGCCAAATCGGGTCTTTTCTGATTTAAAAGAACATTTCTAGAGGTTCCCTGACTGAATGCGGTCAGACTTAAGCTCATGGATGTTGGATCCTGATCACATTAAGTTTTCAGTTCGATAGGATTTCCAGATCGCACGTGGCGGTCCAGTTTCAGTTCAGCGGTCACTGAGACTCGATCAGGGATTCCAAGCACACTAACATGAGTGGGAAATGTTCCCTGATCCGAGGGTGTATTTAGGTCAGATTCCAATGGTCTGAATGCTTAAAAAATGTCGCGCAAGCGACATGTGCCAGATTTATTAAAAATTGAATTAATTTTCTAAATATTTTCCTTTTCTCACTCTCTTCACTCCGGACTCAGTAAAATGGTCTCAGGATATCGGTTGGGCTTGATTTTCAAAATGATTGTCAAGTCCAACTAGGCGGTCATAATTGTCTAAGATTATCACTATCGAACTTTCGACGCGCAGTCTAGATCCAATTCAAAGTTTCAAAGGGTTCCTGAGAACAAACAGGTTTAGAGTTTGATCCTAAGTTTTAGGGTAACATAACATTAATGATTCTATAGGTTTTGGGTCTTACAGATCGTATTTAAAGTGGTTGGTGCTAATTTTGCAGGAAATCTAGTGTAGCGTTGGCTAATTCATGTTAAATTTCTAAAGAATTAGGTTCTAAATGATTTCTTTGGCTTTGGAATTGAGTTCTGAGAGTGATAAGGTTGACCCATTGCCTAAGGACGTCTAACTCCAGGTTGGCAAAAATCTGGGGTGTTACACGTATGAAATTCATGACGTCCCTCTCTTTAACACTTCTTAACGCAATAGCTTCAGTTCACTTAAAAAAGTAATCTATGGCTGCCAAGATATGCTGTTTCCCTTTGGATGATGATAAATTTATGGGAACTATAACATCAAGCCCCCAGGCTGCGAAGGGCCAAGAAGTATGCAAATCTTCAGGAGGTACATATATTATATCACCATGTATTTGACATTCATGACATCGTCATGCATAATCAATTACATCCTTGAACGTCGTTGGCTAGTATACCCCATTTGACATATTTGATGAAAAAAAATTCTATCAGCCTGATGAGCTTCACATTCTCCTAAATGTGCTTCACCCAATATTTGATTTGCCTCCTTCGTATCCAAACATCGCAACAGTACCTCGTTGTAGGATTTCTTATAAAGTTCCTCATTACACATAATGAATTTATTTTCTCTTTACCTTATTTGCATCTTTTATGCAGGATCCTCCATTAGGATATCATATTTGAGATAATCCACAAAAGGCTGGTGCCAATCATCAATCATGATCTCTAAACATGATACGGGAAGTACCTCATCAATCTCGACATCATCAACAAGCGGTAAGAACCTTCTTCGATTGTCACTTGTAGAGTGCTCCGATTAGAACAAGCTAAGGTTGTGGCTAGACCGGCCAAAGCATCTACCCTTGCATTTTCTGACCTCGGTATGTGTTTGACTTCAACATCTTGAAATTGCTCTAAAAGCTGTTGTATGGCGATAATATGGGAGGAGTTCTTGCTTCCTTACTTCGAATTCAATCGTGAGCTGGTTTATTACTAGCTTAGAACCACCAAAAATTTACAACGCCCTTATCTTCATTTCCTGGGCTATTTCCATCCCTATAATGAGGGCTTGATATTCAACCTCATTATTGGTGCATGTTGCACCTAATGTGAAAGAATATGGCAATAGATCGCCTTATGGACTAACAAATATTACCCTAGCACCAGTTCCTAAAGTTCTGGAAGCACCATCAAAATACATCCGCCACGGGCAGCATAGTTCTGTCATCATCACTATTCATTTGAAAAATCATCATTTATCATTTCGCTGTCTGACACGGGATGGGCTGCCAAGAAATCCACTACTGCTTGTCCTTTTATTGCTCTTGTCGGTTCATATGTGATCGCATATTCTAACAGTAAAAGCATCCACTTGGCCAATCTCCACGATAACATCGACCTTGTCATTAAGAATTTCAATGGATCTACTCACAAAATTAAAATTATATCGTGGGAGAGACAATAATGTTTTAATTTTTGTACTGCAAAGATCAGAGCTAGGCACACTTTCTCAATAGGCACATAGTTGCATTTGGCTCCACTAAAGTTCCACTCAGATAATATAGCCTGATTTACTTCCCTTGCTCGTTTGTTTGTGCTAACAAAGCCCCTAATGAATTTTTTAAGGAAGAAATATAGAGAATGAGGGGTTTACCTTTCAAAGGTGCTGCCAATATTAGGGGATGTTTTAACAACTCTTTGATTGAATCAAATGCGTTTTGACATGACTGGTCCCATGCAAATTCTCCTTTCTTCATTAGATGAGAAAACGGTTGACACCTCCCTACAAGGTTTGAAATGAAACAGTGAATATATGTCAACTTTCCTCGTAGACTTGTTAATTCCTTCAGTGTTTTTGGAGGTGACATTTCCTGTATAGCTTTAATCTTTCCTGGTTTGATTTCAATTCCTTGATGTCTAACAACAAAAACGAGAAACTTTCCCAACGAAATGTCGAATGCACATTTAGACGGATTCATCTTCAGTTGTTTCTTTCTAAGACAGTGGAATACTAAAATCAGATGTTCACAATGTTCTTTATGGTCATTTAATCTAACCACCAAATCATCTACATAACATTCGACATCTTTGTGCATCATACCTTAGAATATGCTTTGCATCGCTCTCTAATATGTTGCACTAGCATTTTGGAGACCTAACGGCATGACTCTGTAACAGTAAATTCCCGGCGAGGTTCTGAATGTCAGAGCTTCCTCATCTTCTGGAGCCATTCTTATCTGATTATATCTCACGTAACCATCCATAAAGGACATGACAACATATTTTGTCGTATTATCGATTAACAGCTCTGTAATTGGTAGTGGGAAGTCGTCCTCGGGAGATGCTTCGTTCAAGTTCCTGAAGTCAACGCATACTCTGATTTGTCCACTCTTCTTTTTCACTGGGATGATATTCGATATCCACTTGGGATTCTTGACTTCCCTGATGAACCTAACTTTGATGAGTTTATCAACTTCTTCTTCAATCAGAGGAACTAGTTTTGGATGGAATCGCCGTTGCGTTTGCTTAATCGATCTCTTGTCTTTAGAAATATATAACTGATGCACTGCCGCTGATGATTTTAAACCTAACATTTCAGCATATGTCCAAGAAAATACTTCTCTTTTAAAAGTCTCACATATCGGTTGGCTTCCTACTCAGAAAGACAGGCGCTTATGAATATGTTCCGGGGTTCTTCTTCTATCCCTATGTTTATTTTTTGCAAGCTATCAATCGTCAACTGCCCCTATCTTCCATTTGCTTGGGAGCCACTTCGGGATGTTTTATCATTTCAATTTCCTCTTCTTTTATCGCCTCTGCGATGATTGTATTTATTGAGGATTCCCCTCCCAACCCACGAAATCTTTCCTGTTTCTTTTCATCAACTCCAACCGGGATAAAAACACCTTTTCCACTGTTTAAACTAATTGACTCTTCACAATTAAAGACCATATTCTTCATTATTCTTTTGCTAACAGAGCTGTACCTTTCCAAATCTTCGGGTGTCAACTTTGCAGATCTCATCTTATTATCTCTCTTTACTTTTATCTCCCCCTCTGACGCTACATGGAAGTCAATAGGTTTAGGGTTCTTCTTATTGGCCTCAACATGGAACCTTTTAGGCATAACTGAGAATGGTTTCTTCCTTTTGGCTTGCTGTAGAGGCATCGTATAATTTTCTTATAAAATTTCTAACTGCTCCGGTGATAATAATGTCAATGAAGGTTATCCTGGCTGTCTCAGATGTTTTGGTACAAAATAGAACTTCTGTTTCTTCTTCTCTTTCTTGGACATCGTTGTCTTTGCAATTCCGTTTTGTGTTATGATAATACTTTCTTTCATCATTTCATTATTATTGCTTCTCTTGTTATTTCTTATGGCGAATTTGTCATAATAACCGGCATCAGCGAAGAAATTATTCTGCCTCCGTATATGGTTTTGCATCAGCCATCACCTTACACTGAATCCCGTCTTCACAATACTTGAAGCATTGGTGAAGAGTTGACGGTACGATGCCATATTGATGTATCCAAGGTCTTCCTAAAAGGAGATTATATGTTGTTACTGCATCGATAACATGACAAACAACATTCATTATTAGATCCTTGATTTCCAATGTCAATGTGATTTTGCCAAGCGCTCTTTGTCCATCTTGATTAAACCCTTGTATCATCATCCCACTAGGGCACAAATAAGAGCGGCGATATCCAATTCACTTAGAATCAACAGTGGCAATAAATTCATTGCAAACCTATTATCTAACATTATCTGTTTTATTTGTTTACCGCCAACATGGCCTTCAACCATCAGCAGTCTATTCTGATCTTCACCATAAATTAAGTCTTCATCAGAGAAAGAAATGACCGACATACAACTGGTTTGTTTGTTGTGTTCCATCTCTGTATGTAATGCTCTCATGACGTTATTATCAGATAGGGCCTATATTAGACTGTTTCTAAAATATTCTAACAATCGTAGTGCATCATATACACTTAGCCAAGCTGCCTTTTAAATGACTCACTACATCATATGCCACCCCATCCACCTTATCTTTCCCTTTTCCTCTGGTATTGTCATGGATCTCTTCGTGTATCTCTTTCCTTATTACCTTTGTGTTCTGTCTGTACAGACTCTTTACCCTCTTTCCGAAATGTAATGTGACCACCGTAGCTTTACCCATTCGTTCAAAAGGATGATGGTCACCCATTCTTCTACTGTAATTTGAATGCGTACGTTCCTGTCAAGTATCATGTGCAATATTAGCCAGTACTTATTTGTAAATAAATTCTATTTTAGAGATGAAAGGGAGGACGCTCCTGCCGAGAGTTGCCATTTTGGCATCTTATAAGATGTCAAACAATGATAAAACCCCCTGAGTCGTCCTTAAATCAACATTAAATAAGAGTAATCCCCAGCAGAGTCGCTATTTTGTTTCGACCAGAAATGAAATGCATTTGATTCCGGAGAATTTCTTATTTAACATCAATAAAGATAGAAAAAAAGAATATTTATCAATTTCATTTATTCTAAGTTCATTAACATCCTCTTGATCATTTAATTCCAAGATAGAATCTCTTAATAAAGAGAAAAGTACATAAGTCAAATATAATCAAAATGTAAATTTTGACAGCATTCTGGCGCATTTTCATCAAATCTTCAAGGGAGACGAGTTGTACGGGTTTCCCATGCTAGGATCCCTTAAAAGTATCTGAAATAGCTTGATTGTCTGTCAAAAATTTTAGCATAACGAGTTGCCCCAAAGATAACCCGTGCAACTCATACAGGAGTTTCATGGCTGGCGAGTTGCACGGACCCACGCAACTTACTATGAGTTGCGCAGCCCTCCTTCTTCCCTTCTCTCTTCCCTCAATACTTGTCAAAGGGACTAACCTTCTAAACATCCAATCCATCAAATGAGGGGGTGAGGGTGTATTTATAGGCATCTGTACGTGTGAGCCCTCAATTCCTGTGCCATGGGCCCCATCTTGCATCACCAGGTCCTCTTTCTCTGATGGAACCTGCACGCCTCAGCGCAACTCGGGCAAGTTGCGCGGACCCGCACAACTCAGGTCCCGCGCAACTTAGGACCCACGTAACTTACTCTCTCCTTTCATGCCTTTCTCTACGTTTCTCTCCTTAATCATTTTTGGTGCTCCAACAGAAGGTTACTATTAATTTTCTCTGCTTGATGTCATTAGACAAATTCCATTATATGCTAAATATCTTAAGGAAATGTGTACTGTGAAGAGGAAATTAAACGTACACAAGAAGGCTTTCCTCACTGAAAAAGTGAATGCTATCATTCAGAAAAGGGTTGTACCTAAATACAAAGATCCAAGAAGTCCCACTATTCCTTGTATTATTGAAAATTTTCAAATTGAGTATGCTTTACTAGATTTGGGTGCAAGTGTCAACTTAGTACCTTATTCGGTTTACCAACAAATGGGGTTAGCGAGCTTAAACCAACCACAATTACACTCCAACTTGCTGACCGCTTCATTAAGATGCCAAGAGAATTTTTAGAGGACGTGTTAGTCTAAGTAGAGTAATTTTACTTCCCTGTGAATTTTGTTGTACTAGACACTGGAATATGTGTAAATGTTAGCGCTCAAGTTCCCCTTATTTTAGGCTACCCATTCGTAGCAACTTCAAGTGTAATCATCAATTGTAGGAATGGAATGATGAAGTTGTCTTTTGGTAACATGACCTTAGAGCTCAATATTTTCAATCTATGTAAGCAGCCTATAGACAATAATGAGATCCATGAGCTAAATTTTATGGACTGCTTGATAGAGGAAGAGGATTCGGAACCTAGCCTATCTAAGGAATTGATTAAAGTCTTTGGGGACTTAAAAAATTTTGATTTAAAAAAGTGCTTGCTGAAATTTGTGATGATAATGAGAGCACTACCACCTAGGACATTGATATGTACCGATGGAGACCGCACACTCAAATCTTATCTATCGAGGACTTGCGACCTTTGCCATCACCAACCAATGCTTCAAAGCTTAATATAAAACCACTACCAAATGAGCTTAAGTATGTATACTTGGGTAAAAATGAAACTTATTCTATGGTGATCTCTTCATTTTTAGATAAGAATCAAGAGATTCAATTACTGAATGTTCTAAGGGACCACAAAGGAGCCTTAAGCTTGACCATTTTTGACATTAAGGATATAAGCTCTTCCATATGCACCCATCGGATCTACCTTGATGAGGACACAAAAGTAATTAGACAGCTTCAAAGGCATCTCAATCCAAATATAATGGAGGTTATAAAAAATGAGGTGATCAAAATGTTGGATGTGGGAATCATCTACCCAATATCCGATAGTGTTTGGGTGAGTCTAACTCAAGTAGTTTCAAAGAAATTCAAAATAACTATCGTGCAAAATTCTAATAATGAGCTCATACCAACACCTGTCACCACACGTTACCGTGTTTACGTTAACTATAAAAAATTGAATACGGTCACAAAGAAGAACCATTTCCCTTTACCATTCATTGATCAAGTTTTAGAAAGGGTAGTAGGTCACTCCTTCTATAGTTTCCTTGATGGATATTCTGGATATAACCAAATAGAGATAGCCCTGGAATACCAAGAGAAAACTATGTTCACTTGTCCATTTGACACATTTTCTTTCAAATGGATGTCTTTTGGATTATGCAATGCCCCATCAACTTTCTAACGGTGTATGATAAGTATTTTTTCAAATGTAGCTGAAAAGTTTCTTAAGATTTTCATGGATGACTTCTCTGTATTTGGGAGTAGTTTTGAGGAATGCCATAACAATTTATCTCTTGTTTATCTAGGTGTGAAGAGAAGTACCTTATCTTAAATTGAGAGAAGTGTCATTTCATAGTTCAAATGGGAATTGTTTTGTGCTATGTTATCTCCAAAAATGGAATTGAGGCAGATCTCTCAAAACTCGACATTATTGTTAATCTACCTATTCTCCAAATTGTTAGAGATATTAAATCACTTCTAGGGCACGCCAGTTTCTATAAAAGATTTATCAAAGACTTTAGTGCCATCACTAGACCCTTGACTAATCTTCTTTAAAATGATGTCCCATTTAAGTGGACAGATGAGTGTGCAAGTGCCTTTAATAAAATTAAATCATCCCTTACCACTGCACCTATCATGCGTCCACCAGATTAGACACTTCCTTTTGAACTAATGTGCGATGCAAGTGATTATGCCATAGGGGCCATTTTGGGCCAAAGGAAAGATAAACGGCCCTACGTTATTCACTGTGCGAGTAAAACTCTAAACTTAGCCCAAGTGAACTACTCAACAACTGAAAAGGAGTTACTTGCAGTAGTTTTTATTTTAGATAAGTTTAAGTCCTACTTGCTAGGATCTAAAGTGGTCATTTTCACAGACCACTCGGCTTTGAAATATTTGTTGTCTAAGAAGGATGTAAAGTTGAGACTTTTGAGATGGATCCTCCTACTCTAGGAATTTAACTTGGAGATAAAAGATAAGAAAGGAGTAGAGAATGTAGTGGCCGATCACCTTTTCAGATTAGTGTTAGATGATTCCATTGAGGAGATGCATATTTAGGATATTTTTCCTGATAAATAAGTATTTGCGATCTTCAAATTGCCTTGGTATGCGGATATAGTGAACTATCTTGTGATGAGAAAAATGTCATATCATTAGAAGTCACAAGATATAAAGCATTTTAAAACTGAGGTTAGGAACTTCTTCTGGGATGACTTGTATTTATATAAATATGGGGTTGATCAAATTTTTAAACATTGTGTCCCAAAGGATGAAGTTCAGAGTGTTATTTCCTTTTGCCACATGGAAGCATGTGGTGGCCATTTTTCTACTAAGAAAACCACTATAAAAATCCTACAGTGTAGGTTTTACTAGCCCATCATGTTTAAATACATCCATACTTTCTGTGTTGCTTATGATAGATGTCAAAGATTGAGAAAAGTGTCCTGACATAACATGATGCCTTTATCCCCTATTTTACCATTGGAGATTTTTTATTGTTGGGGTATTTATTTTATGGGCCCATTTCCATCTTCTTTTGAATTTCTTTATATATTGGTTGGTATGGACTATGTTTTTAAGTGGATTGAGGCAATTTCAAGTAAGACCAATGACAATAAAGTGGTCATATAATTCCTTAAGAAAAATATTTTTTCAAGTAGGACCAATGACAATAAAGTGGTCAATAAAGTAGGACCAATGACAATAAAGTGGTCATCATTTGTGATGGTAGGTCTCACTTTTGTAATAGGATATTTGAGGCTTTGATAAAGAAATATGACATCAAATATAAAGTGAACACCCCATATCATCCACAAACGAGTGGGCAAGCTGAGATTTCTAATCGGACAATCAAACACATTTTAGAGAAAATTATAAGGGTAGATAAGAATGATTGGTCCCTCATACTATCCGACGCTTTATAGGCTTATAAGACTGCTTATAAGACCCCAATTAAAATGTCCCCATATAGATTAGTGTATGGGAAGGCTTGCGACTTGTCTGTGGAATTGGAACATAGAGCATACTGGGCAATAAAGAAATTAAACTTTGATATGGATCAAGTAAGTGGACAACGAAAATTAGAGTTGAATGAATTAGAGAAGTTGAGGAGAAACTCCTATGAAAATTCTAAAATGTATAAAGAGAAGACCAAAACTTTCCATGACAAAAATATCTTAAGGAAGAATTTTAAACTTCAGCAAAAGGTCCTATTATACAATTCTCGTTTTTAGTTCTTTTTGAAAAAGTTAAGATCAAGATAGATAGGCCCCTTCATTGTAAAGAATGTATATACTCATGGGGCCATTGAAAGTGAGAATCCATGTAATGACAATGTGTATAAGGTTAATGGTCAAAGATTGAAGCCTTATATGAAAAACTTTTATTTGAGAGAGGAGTTCGTCCCTCTTCATGAGCCAGAATATTTAAATTGATGCTCCTAGTTTGACGGAGCTTTTGTGTAGGATTTGTATAATGTTCATTTTTTTTTAGTGTCACCTTGCAGGTGAGTTTTTCATGGCAGGTACTATCCATCCTTTCTTTGATTTTTATTTTTGTCATATTTTCTACATTACATGTATCATTACATTGGGGACAATGTAGACTTTAGGTTGGGGGGTGTGGATAATCATCCATGTGAGTTTTTTTTAGAGTCTACTTTTGAGTTTTTTTTAGGTTTATGGAAAAAAATTTCAAAATTTTAAATATACAAGAATGTGAACATGATATTATGTGAATTCCAAAGGTAAAGTTAATATTTATTATAGGTTGATAGTAGTCAGAATTCTAATAACTGAAAATTATAGACTTGAGTTCGATTATCTAATCACTAGTATAAAGCGAGTTGTAATTTGATGTACTGATTTCACAATACACCCTAGCTAAGTGATGAATATGATATGTGAACTAGAATAACAAATTTTGATTCAAAAAGGTTGAATGAACTAGTACCATTGACATATGCTTAAAACAGAGAATATTAGAAAAGGAAAAAAGAAAAAAAAAGTGATAGAAAAAGAAAATTTTATTATAGAGCATGAATTTAATGAAAGGCTATGCGTAGAAGGAGGCTGTCGACTTCAACAATATTTTCATATCTATAGTCAAGCAGGTGTCTATTAGATTTGTATTGATGCTACTCGCCCAATACAACCTAAAATTAGAGCAAACAGATGTGAAGACTACTTTCCTACATGGAGAGTTGGAAGAGCAGATTTACATGAATCAACTAGAAGTATTCAAAGAAAATGGGTTAGAGAATAAAGTCTGCAAGTTGAAGAGGTCGTTATATAGCCTAAAACAGCTCCTAGGCAGTGGTATAAATGGTTTAATACTTTCATGATAGGTCAGTGATTTACTAGAAATGAATATGATCACCGTGTCTATTTTAATACACTGAGTGATGGACAGTTCATTGTACTAGTTATATACATAGATGACATACTTATCTCTAGCCATAACATGTCTGAGATTGATACATTGAAGACTTAATTGTCAGGGACATTCGAAATGAAATATCTAAGGGTTGCAAAGCAAATTCTTGGCATAGATATATATACAAACACAAGCAGAGGAGTAAGCTATGATTATCACAAGTAGAATACCTTGAGAATGTATTGGTTAAGCTTAGTATGGACAAGGAGAAACCGGTTAACGTAGCCCATGCTGCTCACTTTAACTTTCTTTAGAGTTATTTCCTATTACATATGAAGAAAAGTAAGTCATATCTCATGTGCCCTATTCGAGTGCAATTAACAGTTTGAGGTATGCCATGGTCTCTACATGTAACACCCTGGTTCTCAAAACCCGCGGATAGTCGATTCTCATTGAGAACCTGAGTATTAAGTTATGAAGTGGACTAACATACATCCAAATAGCGATAAATTTCATAACATGGAGTAAGGCAACATTGCATAAACTAAGGATATCAAGAGTTATGGAGTAAGGAAACATTGCATAAACTAATGATATCAAGAGTAACACAAAGGGAGTTTAATACATGTAAATGAGAGTAAAATGAAATCCCATAATAGGGAAAATGTTTTATTACAATTCAAACAAACAAAAGATCTAAAATATGAAAGCAAGTAAATTCTAAATTATAAGTCGAGCTCCAACGACTCAACTGCAATGGCATAGAGGCCCTTATCTCCATGCTCCTCATCAGCTGCACCAGGGGCCCCATTATAGGCGCCATCTTCTTCTATCATACATGTGTTTATTTGGTGCAACCGCATGATTGGGTGAATGAAAACTCAGTGAAAATTTCCCGCAAGGATTCATGCATACCATGTCATTCCAAGACAGTTTAAATCAAACATACACAATCATAATGAGGATAACATGAATTTAAATGTAAATGTATGCAAGTATGAATGTATGCTCAAGTCACAGATCTGAGGATGCACATCCAGCTGTCAAAAGAAAGGGTTGTCCATGGTAGTAGATTACTTGGAAACGACCATATAAATCGCCCGCGGTATGCTAACTACCTGGAATAGGCCATTCAGACGAGTGCACCCAAGGATATCTCCTGGAAAGGTACACGGCGTACGATCGAGGAGAGTCTAATCCTGGAAAAATCTCATGTAAAGAAAGAGCGCCCAAAGTGGCACAAATGCACATGCTTTGTGAGTTTAACTGAAGTGCTAGATGAAATAGTCAAGCTATATATCCTAGAGAAGGGGGGGTGAATAGGAATATGCCAAATTAAAATAAAAACAACAGCGGAATTAAAGAAAGAGAGATAGCCAAATAAAGAAATCAATTCACAATGCTAAATTAAAATGCAACCTCAAAATTCAAGTCTTAAGAGGTTGATATAAATGTTGTTCTCAGGATAACCTTACACCAAAAACCAGAGTTTATGGTAGGACAACCTTATTTTTAGACAGGTCTTTATATAAAAAACTCAAACTGAAGAGGAATAAATAAATAGCAAGGAATTGAAATAAATTGTAGTAATTTAAATCTAAATTATTACAACATTCCCCACTGTGCTTGAAATGTAAATATTATAACATTCACATCCACATATACATCCCACAATTCTGAATGATGAAAGATAGGAAATATAAATCACACATCCACAAAATATAAAGAATTATAGTGGTTCACCTGTGTGTTCACCAACTGTTAAAAAATAGCAACATAGATTGCTACTCTACTCCTAATATCCTCACACAGGGGATATTAGCGTTCACTATCAAAATAGGTTTTCACAGGTTCACCCAAAACCTTCATAATTGTGTCTTTTAGAAAAGGGCTTACACAATCCAAAAACCCTCACTTCTGAGTTTTCTAGTTCTCCTCAGATAACCAATAAATTGAGATTTTTCTGGCTTAATCTCAAATAAAACCAAAATGAAAGAAATTTACAATAAATGTAAAATACTTGGATTTCTCCTTTTGTTGTAGCCCGGAAGAACCAATCGGAGTAGATGATTGAATGTAGAAGTTTAAAGTCCAATTCTCACTTTATAATGGTTCTAGGTTCTAATTGATTTTAAATTAAACCAATTGGGCTATCTATATTTGATTTTGATTCTAGGAAGAAGGAATATCACAATTCCTCTTTTTAATTAATATTGGAATATAGAAACAAAATCAAATCTGTAAAGCTAACAAAAGAGAATATAAATTATGCACAAAGTAACTTAAAATGAACATAAACTTATCTCAGAGTAATCCCTTGATATTTCATGAATTTTTATCTCAAACTCTGAAATTCATGCTCTCTTCATAGTTGTAGAAATCGCACCTTCGACTGGTCTTGAGGACACTATGACTGGTCGTAGGAGAACAGATTTTTAAATTTTTTAACGCGATCGGATAAAACTGTTCCATGACTAGTCGTAGGGTGTCTGCGACTGGTCGTAGCCCCTTTACGATTGGTCGTAGCATTCCCACGACTAGTCGTAGGATCCAGAGTTTGGTTGCTAGAGTTTGAGTCGTAAAACCAGGACTGGTTGTAAGACGAGTCAACACTGTTCACACAACCAGTCGAACAGAGTCCAGGACTGGTCGTGGACAAATAAAAAAGTTTGAAAATTTGCAAGAAACTTTGGACTGGTTGAGGTAGTGCAAGGGCTAGTCGAACAAGGTTCAGGACTAGTCTTAGAACAATCCAATTCCATGTAAAATGATTCAAAGGAATTATGTATCCAAAATGACCTATCATAAGGACAATCTAAGGTCAATCTTACCTTGAAAGTGAGATATGAACTTCGATACTTCATATCTTCAGTTGATAGATGACCTTTGATCATTATGAAGCTTGAGAATTTTGAACATAATGTAGCACTGAAACAAGAGATCTTCTAAAGCTTGGATAACCATTCATCTTGTGTTGTACACTGGCTTGATTCTTGAACAAGATCACTTCTACTGTTATAGCTTGTACTTGCATTTCTTGAAGTAGTTTGTACTTGTAGTTGAAGTTGTTTGTACTTGCATTTCTCGTTCTTGACTTGAAGTAAAGTACTTAGAGTGTTGAAGCAATGTCTTGAACATTTATAACAATGAGGTACACAAGACATAAATTGAGGTTTTAGCACCACACAATTTGACAACCAAAGGAACATAAAACCATAGCATTTACAATCTCCCCCTTTATCAAATTTATGACAAAACACTCAACAATAATATAACCAATATGAGTATAAAGAATTATGCACAGGTTATAAAAGAAAAAAAAATCAGTTACAGCTTGCTTATAAAATCATGCACCAGTTGTTAATACACATCAAGATGAGGAAGTCATCTTAGTTACTCCCCCTGAGTAGCACACAAAAATTCAGCTACTCATAATCAATCCACAAATAATCCATATCAATCAATCCATATGCAAAACTATATAAATTCTCCCCCTTTTTGTCACAATATGACAAAGGAAGAAGAAAAATGGAAAAGGATAATAGACAGGAGTAATCAAGGAAGCAAGATATAAGCAAATAAAGTCCATATAACATGAACTAGTTCAACCAAAGTCAAGAAACCATAGTTAGCAATCCAAATAAAGTTTACAACCTAACAAAAGTAAACTTAAGGTTATTACAGACCAAAGAGTAGATATGGTAGGATCAAAATGATGCATGCCCTTGTTTAAGCACCTAAGATACTTGCGCATATATTTGAACTGTAAATCATGGGCAACATTCATATTTTCTACCTTCTCCTCAAGTGCACGCAGATGCTCATCAAACTCAAATGGTTCATAATCAGGATCATTAGCTGAATCAGACTCAATTTCATCAAAAATATCATCCATGTTTATGTCATCAGGAGGAAGATCATCAGTTTCTTCTTCATTCCCAGCTTCAGCTCCATCACCACTATCCACTTGGCCAGGAGCCAATTCCAACTTCATTTTATTTATATTTGAGTTGTTAAAAATAAGATTATGGATAGGAGCCTCTCCAACAGGCATACCGACCAACATATAAGAAGTCAAAACAGTCATAAGATAGGAAAATGGTATATCACTATGACCTGGATGGAGACGAAACTGAATGATGGAATGACATATTAGCGATGGAAGATAACTTTAGTATTAGAGACGATAGAATGCAAAACACGAACCATAAAGGAAGTTAATTCTGTTTTATTACCAGAACGCGGATACATATTTGAAGTAAAGATCCTATGGAGGACTCTGTATCTGGGTAACAAGTACTTTGAGGGGAGCGCATTCCCTTTATGAGTCCATTGCACATTCATGTTACATAATGCTCTGGTGAACATTCGTTTTTCAGATTCAGAGGGTTTTTTAGTTAGAATATGAATGGGGATGCCCTCATCATTAACAAGTATTTCCATAAGGCCAGATATTAGATGACGGTCTACACCATAAGGGCCTTCTCTAGCATCTATTTTAAATGTTAAATTTTTAGTAGAAAAGTTAGAGACGCATGCAAACATGAACTGTGCAATAGATTGGTATGCAGGCCCACCCCAATGTAAGATGTTATCCCATCCTATAGCTTGGAGGAGAGGAAAGATGCCAAAAGGAGAAATGTGATTAAGATCAACAACTCTTTCAACAATAACCTTGTGCAAACGTAAATCTCGTACATATGAGGGATCATTTTCAGGTGAACAAAGATGGCATTGAGTTATTTGAGCTGATCTAGAGGATGATGGACCATGGGCTGTTTTTTTTTTTCCCTCTAGCATCTATTGGCAACAAGAAATACAAAGGACTAAGGAGATGCAAAAGATGAGAAATGGGTTCTCTCAAAATCAGAAATTTGAGAAGAAAACCCCAAATAACCCAACAAAGCTTGAAATCAAGAACTCCAAAGAAAAGTTGAAGCAAATGGACTATGAATCTACAAATAAGAAAAAAATGGACTAACCTTGATGAATCACACTGTAGGGTTTGACTAGTCGTGCCACAGCTTGTTGGAGAGTAAGTTAGAAATGAGGAAGATGAAGATTTTTCCCAAATTAAAGAAGACAGCATGCTCCACGACCGATCTTAGGCTGTCCTCGACCGGTCATACCACGACTGGTCGAGTACTGACTACAAATGTACATTTTTCATAAAAATTTAAATTTAAACATATAAAATCTCAAAAATACTTACACTATGATACACATATGCATGAATAATCAATTTAAATTACACATACCAAGATCAAATTTTAATTTATTAAACCTGCTTTTGTCGAGCGGTTTTGTAAAAATGTTAGCAAGTTGAGTCTCTGTAGGAATGTATTCTAAAGATATTATTTTTTCTTCCACTAATTCACAAATATAATGATACCTAATGTCAATGTGCTTGGTACGTGAATGCTGGATTGGATTTTTTGAAATATTTATTGCACTGGAGTTATCGCAATATAAAACCATTGAGTCCTGTGTAATTTCATAATCACTTAACATATGTTTCATCTAAACAAGTTATGTACATGCATTTCCTGTTGCGATTTATTCAGCCTCAGCTATAGAGAGTGATATAGAACTTTGTTTCTTGCTAAACTAAGAAACCAAGTAATTTTTAATATAAAAACAACCAGCACTGGTTGATTTCCTGTCATCAATATTACCAGCCCAATCAACATCAGTGTACCCTGCCAACTGAACACTAGTATCATATGGATACCAGAGACCAAAATTAATTGAACTTGTGACATATCGCATAATTCGCTTAACAAAAGTTAAATGTGACTCTTTAGGATTAGACTGATATCTAGTGCAAATACCAACACTGAAAAAAATATCAGGTTACTAGCAATTAAATAAAGCAAACTGTCAATCATGCTACGATACAATTTAGGATCCACATCTTTACCTATAGAATCCTTTGAGAGTCTTAAATTTGTACTCATAGGAGTATCAAAATTCTTACCATTCTCAAATCCAAACCTTTTAATCAAGTTCAAAGCATATTTGGTCTAAGAAATAAAAATTCTATCAGGTTGTTGTTTTACTTGCAATCCTAGGAAATAATTTAATTCCCCAACCATGCTCATTTCGAACTTAGATTTCATTAAATTTACATTCAACAGTCATGTTAGTATAAGTTGATCCATAAATAATATCATCAACATAGATCTAAATCATTAAGATATCATCGTTGTGTTTCTTAACAAAGAGTGTCTTATCGACACTGCCCATTTGAAAATTATGACTGAGTAAAAAGTTAGTCAATTTCTCGTACCATGCCCTAGGAACTTATTTTAGACTATAGAGAGCTTTTTTAAGATGGTATACATGATCAATAAACTTAGGGTCTTCAAATCCTATAGGTTGTTCAACATATACTTCATGTAAATCGTCATTCAAAAAAGCACTCTTTACATCCTTTTGATAAATTTTAAACTTTCTAAAGCATGCAATGGATATAAAAAGTCTAATTGATTCAAGACAAGTAACTGGTGCAAATGTTTCATCATAATCAATGCCTTCAATTTGAGTGTATCCTTGTACAACCAGTCTTGTCTTGTTTCGAATTATATTACCAAGTTCATTAGACTTATTTTTAAAAATTCACTTTGTTCCAATAATATGTTTATCTTTAGGTCTAGGAACAAGATACCAGACATCATTTCGAACAAATTGATTAAGTTCTTCCTGCATAGCAACTATCTAGTTTTTGTTAGAAAGAGCTTCTTTTACGTTTACTGGTTTTTTCTGGGATGTAAAGCACACGTAATTACATATGTCTTCTAATTATTTATAAGTGCGTACACCAGTAAGAGGGTTTCTAAGAATTTGAGTGGTTGTATGATCTTTAATAGTCCTCAATTCAGAATTAGTTTGATTTGATGAAGTATCTGATTTGTCAATTAAAAGAACTTCATCATGGTCTGAACTTGGGGCAGGTGTATTCAAGTGATTGTCTATGACCACATTTATAGATTCTTGAATAACACTGGTCCTTTTGTTCAACACACGATATGCGCGACTATTTAAAGAGTAACCTAAAAAGATCCCTTCATCACTCTTAGTATCAAACTTGGCCAATTTTTTCGGTCACGTAAAATATAACACTTGCTATCAAAAACTCGAAAGTATTTGACAGTAGGCTTCTTTTTAAACCACATTTCATAAGAAGTTTTATTATTTGACTTACTTGTATAAACCCGGTTAATTATATAACATGCAGTATTAATAGCTTCAGCCCAAAGATTTCTAGGGAGCTTCATACTATTCAACATTACGTTTCCCATTTCTTGAAGTACTCTATTTTTTCTTTCAACAATTCTATTTTGTTGAGGAGTTTTGGGTGTAGAGAATTCATGCAATATCCCCTGATCACTACAAAATTTCTTAAAACTGCTATTCTCAAACTCAGATCCATGATCAATATGGATCTTGCTGACTTAAGAACATTTTTACATTTGAATCCTTTTGAGAACTCTTTTTACTTCATAAAGGGTTTCTGATTTATCCCTTAAGAAAGATACCCAAGTGAATCTGGTAAAATCGTCCACTATTACCAAAATGTATTTCTTGCCACCTCGACTTTCCATCCTGGTAGGTCCTATAAGATCCATATGGAGAAGCTCGAGTGGTCTTGATGTGGCATTGGAGTTCACTTTCTTGTGAGACCTCCTTGATTGCTTTCCTATCTGGCATTCGCCACATATTTTGTCTACTTTCTGTAATTTGGTAGACCTCTGATTAGTTCTCTTTTGCTCAATCTATACAGATTATGGTAGTGTACATGTCAAAGGTGTTTATACCAGAAATTTGTCTCATTAGTATGGACCATGTAACACGTTCGATTAGATGAGCTAGATTCACTAACTATATAGAAGTTTTTAGAAGTTCTACGACCAGTTAAGATTACTGAACCCTTATTATTTCAAATTCACAACCTTAGTTAGAAAATTTTACGCTATGATTGTTATCACATATTTGAGATATGCTTAACAGGTTGTTTTTTAATCCTTGAACATATAAAATATTTTTAAACAAAGGGAGGTTATAGAGTTGAACCGTACCTTGGCCAATAATCTTGCAATTGCTGCTATTACCAAATGTGACTCAATCATCAGTCATATCTTTGAGATCGGTGAATAATCTTTTATTACCAGTCATATGCCTTGAACATCCACTATTTAGATACCACTTTGAATGACTTGTAGCTTTGAAAGTAGTGTGGGCAACCAAGCAGGAAACCTTAGGAACCCATTTCATAACAGTTTTGGGTTTAGGAGTATAGTGAGTTTTCTTTTGATTGTAGTTATTGTTAGAGTGACCCACTGAGTTAGATTTTAAGAGCTCCTTAAGAAGATCAACTATTTTCTCAGCTAAAGGGTTTTGGTTCTGATGTTTATAATTAATATAATTATTTTTCAGTTTTTGAAAAGTTTTAGCATTTTTAGAAAAACCTTGAATAGTACTTTTTCCTTTTGAGTTCAAAGTCTCTCCTTTTACAAATTTAGGAGGTGTGTTCTTATATTTAAGAGGAACATCTTTCACTTAGCCCAAACCGGATCGATCGCCACATTTCCTTGATCCAGATAAAAGTTTTTCTAACTTTGGATCTTCTTGGGCATACTTCCATGTATCCTTTAAACTTAAAAGAGAAGAGACTTCAAGTTTAAATTTTTCATTTTCAAATTTCAGACTTTCAATTTGGGAGGTTTTGAATTCCAAATTGCATTTGTATTTTTCAAAACAATCCGAAATATGGGATTTTTCTAAAACAAGGGATTCAAAATTTTCTTTAAGCTTTGAAAATTTTTCTTTTTGAAGTTTAAGTTTCACAACAATTTTACAACTTTCCTTGTATAGGGCATTGTAAGCAACTTGAAGATCATCTTTATTTTCACATTTACTATTCAGATTTTCTTCACTTGTTGAATCATTATCTGAAAATGTGAATTTGGCTAGAGTTATAAAGGCTTTCACTTCATTACCCGACTCGGTTTCAGAATCTTCTAAATCAGAAGAGGCTTCAGAATCAGAGAATTCTTCCCAAGTAGCCAACATACTCTTCTTTTTGGATTTTTCCTTTTTAGGACACTTGTTTGCTAAATGCTCATATTCTTGGCAGTTGTAACATTGACTATCTTTTAAAGCTTTCCAAGTCTTAGATTTAAATTTAGATCTTTTCTTATCATTATTTTTTTGAAAATCAACCCTCTTTTTACTTTTGAAAATTTTATAAAACTTTTTCACTAAAAGGGCCATATCGTCTTTAGAATTTTCTAAATCAGAATTGTTTTCTTGAGAAACATCTTTAGAAGACTTAAGGGTAATAAATTTTCCTTTAGGAGCTTTAAAATTTAACTCGTAGGTTTGTAAAGACCCAACTAATTCTTCTACCCTTATAGTATCCATATCACGAAGTTCCTGGATCGCAGTTACTTTAGAATTAAACCATTTAGGAAGTGAGTGTAATATTTTTACAAACACTTTACTTTCTGGGATTTTATCTCCAAGACCCCACATTGAGTTCACAATATCATTTAATCTAGTGTAGAAGTCCATAAACATTTCATTTTCTTCCATATGTATTTCCTTAAATTTGGTTGTGAGGATTTAGACTTTAGATTTCTTGACAATTGATGTACCCTCGTGTGTCATTTCTAAAATATCTCAAGCTTGCTTTGCAGAATCACAGGATATAAATCTTTTGAATTCATCCGATGATAGTGCATAAGTGATTGCATTTAGTGCTTTAGCATTTGCACTACTCTCACTTTTCAGAAGTGCGATCCATGAGAAATAAGGTGTTACTCTCATTGATTTTAAACCATCGATCCCAGTTACTTTAGTGGTAGGAGGGATCCATTCATTCACTGTGTCTAGCCACACACTTTCATCCATGGATTTAAGGAAGATCCTCATCCTGACTTTCTAATAGGCATAATTGGTGTCATCGAAAGGTGGAGACCTAGTGACTGATAGACAATCAAAATTTGACATCTTAAATATAGCTTAGATTGATTAGCTCAATAAATAAATCCAAATAACAAGAATTAAAATGATCTATTAGGCTCTGATACCACTTGAAATGGCCAAACTATATGTCCTAGAGAAGAGGGGGGTTGGTGAATAGGACTATGCCAAATTAAAATAAAAACAACAGCGGAATTAAAGAAAGATAGATAGCCAAATAAAGAAATCAATTCAAAATGCTGAATTAAAATGAAACCTCAAAATTGAAGTCTTGAGAGGTTGATACAAATGTTGTTCTAAGGATAACCTTACACCGAAAATCAGAGTTTATGGTAGTACAACCTTATTTCTAGACAGGTCTTTGCATCAAAAACTCAAACTGAAGATGAATAAATAAATAACAAGGAACTGAAATAAATTACAGAAATTTAAATCTAAATTATTACAACATTCGCCACTGTGCTTAAAATGTAAATATTACAACATTCACATCCACATATACATCCCACAATTCTGAATGATAAAAGATAGAAAATATAAATCACACATCCACAAAACACAAAGAATTATAGTGGTTCGCCTGTGTGTTCACCAACTGTTAAAAAACAACCACATAGATTGCTACTCCACTCATAATATCCTCACACAGGGGATATTAGCATTCACTATTAAAATAGGTTTTCACAGGTTAACCCAAAACCTTCACAATTGTGTCTTTTAGAAAAGGGCTTACACAATCCCAAAACCCTCATTTATGAGTATTTTGGCTCTCCTCAGATAACCAACAAATTGAGAATTTTCTGGCTTAACCTCAAGTAAAATCAAAATGAAAGAAATTTACAATAAATGTAAAATACCTGGATTTCTCCTTTTATTACAGCCTAGAAGAACCAATCGGAGTAATTGATTGAATGTAGAAGTTCAAAGTCCAATACTCACTTAATAATGGTTCTAGGTTCTAATTAATTTTAAATTAAACCAGTTGGGCTAGCTATATTTGATTTTGATTCCAAGAAGAAGGAATATCACATTTCCTCTTTTCAATTAAGATTGGAATATAAAAACAAAATCAAATCTATAAAGCTAACAAAAGAGAATATCAATTATGCACAAAGTAGCTTAAAATGAACACAAACTTATCTCAGAGTGATCCCTTGATATTTCTTGAATTTCAATCTCAAACTCTGAAATTTGTGCTCTATTTATAGTTGTAGAAATCACACCTTCGACTGGTCTTGAGGACACTACGACTAGTCATAGGAGAACGAATTTTTAAATTTTTTAGCGCGATCGGATAAAACCGTTCCACGACTGGTCGTAGGACCTAGAGTTTGGTTGCTGGAATTTAAGTCGTAGAACCAGGACTGGTTGTAGGATGAGTAGACATTGTTCACACGACTGGTCGATTAGAGTCCAGGACTGGTCATGGATGAACAAAAAAGTCTGAAAATTTATAATAAACTTAGGACTAGTCTTGGAATCTCTTGGACTGGTCGAGGCAGTGCTAGGACTAGTCGAATAAGGTTCAGGACTAGTCTTAAAACAATCCAATTCCATGTAAAATGATTTAAAGGAATTATGTATCCAAAATGACCTATCCTAAGGACAATCTAAGGTCAATCTTACCTTGAAAGTGAGATATGAACTTCGAGACTTCATATCTTCAGTTGATAGATGACCTTTGATCATTGTGAAGCTTAAGAACTTTGAACATAATGTAGCATTGAAACAAGATATCTTCTAAAGCTTGGATAACCATTCATCTTGTGTTGTACACTGGCATGAGTCCTGAACAAGATCACTTCTACTGTTGTAGCTTGTACTTGCACTTCTTGAAGAAGTTTGCACTTGTATTTGAAGTAGTTTGTACTTGTATTTCTTGTTCTTGACTTGAAGTAAAGTACTTAGAGTGTTGAAGCAATGTCTTGAACATTTATAACAATGAGGTACACAAGACATAAATTGAGGTTTTAGCATCACACAATTTAACAACTAAAGGAAGATAAAACCATAGCACTTACACTAGAGCCTTCAGAAATTCAATTAGAGTGTGACTTACATCGAGCACTCGGAAAAGCTCATATGTCATGCGTGAATGTTATGCACTATGATACCCATGTACATTCCTTACATTTAACAAGATTACTCTTATACACATCATCAAAGCTTGAGGTCTTTTAATCAGATAGCAACATCAAACATGAGCTTAATCATAAATCCTAATAATTCCTCTAGGCTCAAGTAAAGTCCCACAAATGCTGTGTGTCAATCTCAAGTATGGTTAAACAAGTTGAAATATTTAAAGGTCCATTCTACATTTCTTATCAAAGAAGACATTCATCATATATTCCTCATTATACAATTTATAAGACAAAATAAGACGTAAGTTGAAGGCTGAAGTCATAACTACTAGAAGTGTACCTATAATTAAGCAATCACAAATGTGCCATAGAGAATATAAGGCTAAGTTCTATGCACATGGTTAATCCATATAGAATTAGAGTAATAGGAATTTAGTATTAATTCATGTTCATCACTACGAAATAGGAATAAAAGGATTAGATCACTATTCATATTATTCCAAAATTCCATACACATTAAATTTGAAACTAAAACGGCCTAGCATATATAAGAAGTAATGGGGCAATTATACTATTTGTAAGATGGTTGGAAACGAGATTCTTATCTCATGTTATAACTAGTATGTGAAATCAAGCAATTACCAATGAGGCATAAAGAGTGTAATGCAAATTCCTATAAATTAAATTAGAGAAATATGGTTCAAATATTAACTCATGATTATCAATATCAACTAGAGGTTAAATGGAGTGAAAATCAGTATTTACATCATTCTAAATTTTCTACTCTTTAGGCTAAACCAATTTGGAACTCAATGACATGAAGGAAGCAATGTGGGATATTCCTCACCTTGAATGGATGTCTCTCTTGTTTTGAATTTTCTCCCAAGTGAGCTTATGAGGTGAATGTAGGGATCTTGATTGGACAAATTGAAGGAAGAAGTGCCTTCTAAGGTGATCAATTGCTAGTTTTACCCGAATGATCTGTTACAAGGCACCAGTGAGTCAAGACCGAGTTGACTCGATTGGGTTTTCAACTAACAACTAGTTGAGTTAGTTTTAAGAGTTCTAATAACTACAGGGTCAAATTACTGATCCACTGAACACAATGCTTCCCAAATCATCCAAAGATGATTGGAGTCAGCTAGACTCAGTTGGGAAAATTGGACGAGTCAACTCGCCACTGAGTCGAGGTAGGTTCTAGTGTAGCGTCTGCTACAATTGGTAGAGAAGAGTAGGTTTGGAGCAATCCTACTAACTTAGAACTTCATTCTGTATTTTCAAATTTGGCTGAGTTAATAAGTAGATGACTCGCTAATGACTCAACCCTAAAACTCGGTTGGGATAGGGACTCGTTACCTAAGTTGGATGGTTTCTTCCGTCAGATCCCGCTGCTTCGCAGCTGATTCGAGTCGTTTAAAGATGACTGATCTCGAGAAGACGGTTGTGATTTCCAAAGAGCTTGGCTGGCCTTTCTAGAAGATGGGGTTGATGTGAAATCATCGAGACCACAATTGAGTTAATCCAAATCTCAGGCTAATCAACCAGTTGTTGTGGTTGAAATGGCTCTCCACCTCACACTCTCTTTCTCTCTCGGCAAGAAAATGAGTCAGGATTTGATACTGACTCACTAGTTGGGTGGCTGAGTCGAGTTGCTACAAGGCATGCAACTTGCTCCAGCGGCTAATCCGATTTCTCTCCCACCTTCTCTTTCTATCTCTATCTTTCTCTCCTTGGGATTCGCCCTAAAACCAGGCTTTTTATAGCCTTTCTGATTCTGGAGGGTTTTACGACTAATCAGAGGATTAGTTGTGGAGATATTTTCATTAACGGTGGATAGCTGATTGGACGAATCTCTTAAGGTGTCGATCCTGATGTTTGGGTTTAGGAATTTGTCCCCGATGAATAATAGGTGGGATGGGCCATCAGATGAACGGTTTGGATGTGTGAACAGGCCACTGGTGTTGGGTGTGGGTTTCACAGTTGGATCAAGGAAGATGACCGGCTGTTCATGGCGTTTTTGTCATGGACGGTTCATGCATTGATCTAATATGTCTAAAAGAGTTGGATGGTGTCTAGGAGGTTTAAATGGCCCACCTAACAATGTGTAATAGTTGGTGATTACCACATTGATCTGGGAGAGGCGATGTCACGTGTCCATGCGATTTCTCATCAAAATCTCGGTGTTGCTACGAGATTTTGAACTGCCCTAACATGGATGATCTAGATTAGCTCAGAAGAAACTTCCAGAAGCCAAGGATCGACTGAGATTTTTCTTCCTATAATAGGGAAGGATCGTTTTCCGCTTTCCGATGAGTAGGGGTACTTTTTTGGAAAGTAGTAGGTCTGACTAGGATTTCTCCGCGTACATGGCCTCCGTCCGACGGTTTCCAACTGTCGAATAGGTCAGAGGCGTGGCAGATGTGGACATTTCATCCTCGTCAGCGACGTTCCTATGTGTTGCCCGTTAGTTCAATAACAGAGGAGGCGTGGCTAATTTTCAATCGGGAACTTCATGGATATGGTTGGTGGGACACTATAAGTCAGATGGACGGTGTGGATTTTACTCCCGTATTCGGATGGGTAGTGATTTCCTTGACAGATGGGGACCAATTTGAATTGTTGACGGGCGGGAGTTTTTAAATTTTCTATGCTTTCATCAGGTCAACACTCGTTTGACCCAATGGTGAATCTCATGCACGGTGTGAGTGCACAATCTGTGCTCACACACACGCTAAAAGTGGGCTCCATGATCTGATCTAAGGTGATTGGCACCGTACAATGGCCTTGAGGGATTATTATTCACCCACAGTTACTGTTATTTGGAAATTCTCAATTTCTTTGTGGTGAGATCTAAGTCGTTCGGTTCTCAAATGGATTTATAAATCGTTTTAAGCCTGTTTCCACTCTTGTAGAAGCTTGTGCTAGGAGATTTAGTGTTGACTATGTCAGTTAGACAGTTAGCTCTTGTTTAGTTGTGTAGGTTAGTACTCATGGGGTGTGTCTAGAGGGAGACAAAGTCTTTCTTATGGCTAGGATTTCGCTACTAGGTTTACGTGAGTTTATAGTGTTGAGAAATGGATTATAAATCTTAGTCATTGTGACCTGATGAACGGAAGGTCTGATGATTAGGGGTTTGTTATTGACTATGGATGGTTTATTCCACTTATCGAGAAGATAGAGATCCTAGATGACGTGCTAGTTGTACTTGAATTCCAATGGAGGGATTCAAATCTATGGATGAAGATTGACAGTTGGATCCTCGTGTTGATGTACTCTTTGGTTGAAAGGTCAAGGGCCAGCTCGAAGTACCTTGCAAGTACATTGTGGTTGACATAGTCTGAATTTAACGGTCAAGACAGATAGATTAAGGATTGACTAGATGGAGGTGTGTGGTCTACATTACATGTGTTCTCATGCATGTATAAAGTTATTTAGATCTCTATAGTAATACTCGAGTATAGAAAATCTGGGGTGTTACAATCTACCCCTCTTAAAGAAAATCTCGTCCTCAAGATTCAATAATGTAAATTTTAATTATGGCTATAAGCAGTACAAGTTTCATACTAAGTGCCTTAATTCGAATTTATTTAGATGCATAATTAGGGTTTAGATTCTTAAGAATTTGTGTCTCTCTTTTGGCCATGTTTTATAGGTTTATCAAATGTAAATTTACTTATTTATATTTATATTTAGATATATATATATATATATATATATATATATATATATATATATATATATATATATATAATTATTATCATCATTATTATTAGTCTATATATTATTTATGTGGGTCACACACCGATCAATGCAATCTATCCATAGGGCTTTGCCTTGAAGGATTAGATCATTTTAAATTAGTAAGTGGGCCACAACATGTGGGTCGTAATGTTCGGTTATTGATTTATTTAAATTAATGGTTATATATGCAATTTTTTATTCCAACTAGTAAGATTAAATCGTGGGTCGAGATTTATCAAATGATGGCAAATAAAATAGATTATTTGTACCTTCACTCAAACGTACTAATATAGTTTATAATCGTAATACTTGAGTACACAGGAAAGTACAGGGTGTTACAATCTACTCCGCTTAAAGTAAATCTCGTCCTTGAGATTTGGTAACATACAACCTAACGGTAGTAAAATCACAATGACTCATTAATGTTCCAATTATGCTACCACATTATAGATTTAAACAAACTATATTTAGATTTTTCCACTACAACTCTTATATTTTTACTCTAGCCAAGTATTGTATATAAGTTCTCAGTGAGAATTTTTCACAAGGATTCATGCATACCATGTCATTCCAAGACAGTTTAAATCAAACATACGCAATCATAATGAGGATAACATGAATTCAAATGTAAATGTATGGAAGTATGAATGTATGCTCAAGTCACAGATCTAGGGATGCACATCTAGCTGTCAAAAGAAAGGGTCACCTGTGGTAGTAGACTACTTGAAAAAGACCATACAGAGTGCCCGCGGTAGATTTACTACCTGGAATAGGCCATTCAGATGAGTGCGCCCAAGGATCTCCTGGAAAAGTACACGGCGCATGCTCGAGGAGAGTCTAATCCTGAAAAAGCCTCATGTAAAGAAAGAGCACCCAAAGTGGCACAAACGTACATGCTCTGTGAGTTTAACTGAAGTGCTAGACCCTTCAGAAATTTAATCAGAGTGTGACTTACATCGAGCACTCGGAAAAGCTCATATGTCATGCGTGAATGTTATGCACTATGATACCCATGTACATTCCTTACATTTAACAAGATTACTCTTATAAACATCATCAAAGCTTGAGGTCTTTTAATCAGATAGCAACATCAAACATGAGCTTAATCATAAATCCTAATAATTCCTCTAGGCTCAAGTAAAGTCCCACAAATGCTGTGTGTCAATCTCAAGTATGGTTAAACAAGTTGAAATATTTAAAGGTCCATTCTACATTTCTTATCAAAGAAGACATTCATCATATATTCCTCATTATACAATTTATAAGACAAAATAAGACGTAAGTTGAAGGCTGAAGTCATAACTACTAGAAGTGTACCTATAATTAAGCAATCACAAATGTGCCATAGAGAATATAAGGCTAAGTTCTATGCACATGGTTAATCCATATAGAATTAGAGTAATAGGAATTTAGTATTAATTCATGTTCATCGCTACGAAATAGGAATAAAAGGATTAGATCACTATTCACATTATTCCAAAATTCCATACACATTAAATTTGAAACTAAAACGGCCTAGCATATATAAGAAGTAATGGGGCAATTATACTATTTGTAAGATGGTTGGAAACGAGATTCTTATCTCAAGTTATAACTAGTATGTGAAATCAAGCAATTACCAATGAGGCATAAAGAGTGTAATGCAAATTCCTATAAATTAAATTAGAGAAATATGGTTCAAACATTAACTCATGATTATCAATATCAACTAGAGGTTAAATGGAGTGAAAATTAGTATTTACATTATTCTAAATTTTCTACTCTTTAGGCTAAACCAATTTGGAACTCAATGACATGAAGGAAGCAATGTGGGATATTCCTCACCTTGAATGGATGTCTCTCTTATTTTGAATTTTCTCCCAAGTGAGCTTATGAGGTGAATGTAAGGATCTTGATTGGACAAATTGAAGGAAGAAGTGCCTTCTAAGGTGATCAATTGTTGGTTGTACGCGGATGATTTGTTACAAGGCACTAGTGAGTCAAGACCGAGTCGACTCGGTCAGGGTTTTCAGCTAATAACTAGTTGAGTTAGTTTTAAGAGTTCTAATAACTACAGGGTCAAATTACTGATCCACTGAACCCAATGCTTCCCAAATCATCATTCTAATAACTACGAGTCAACTTGCCACTGAGTCGAGGTAGGTTCTAGTGCAGACAGTTGAGTTGGGTTCCATACCTGAGTAGTGTCTGCTACAATCAGTAGATAAGGGTAGGTTTGGAGCGATCCTTCTAACTCAGAACTTCATTCTGTATTTTTGAATTTGGTTGAGTTAATAAGCAGATGACTCGTTAATGACTCAACCTTAAAACTCGGTTGGGAGAGGGACTCGTTACCTAAGTTGGATGGTTGCTTCCGTCAAATCCCGTTGCTTCGCAGCTGATCCGAGTCGTTCAAAGATGACTGATCCTGAGAAGACGGTTGTGATTTTCGGAGAGCTTGGCCGGCCTTTCTGGAAGATGGGGTTGATGCGAAATCATCGAGACCGCAATTGAGTTAATCAAAATCTTGGGCTGAACAACCAGTTGTTGTGGTTGAAATGGCTCTCCACCTCACACTCTCTTTCTCTCTCAACAGGAAAATGAGTCAGGATTTGATATTGCCTCACTGGTTGGGTGGCTGAGTCAAGTTACTACAAGGCATGCAACTCGCTCCAGCGACTGACCCGATTTCTCTCCCACCTCCTCTTTCTATCTCTATCTTTCTCTCCTTGGGATTCGTCCTAAAACCAGGCTTTTTATAGCCTTTCTGATTCTGGAGGGTTCTATGACTAATCAAAGGATTAGTTGCGGAGATATTATTGTTAACTGCGGATAGCTGATTGGACGGATCTCTTAAGGTGTCGATCCTGATGTTTGGGTTTAGGAATTTGTCCCCGATGAATAATAGGTGGGATGGGCAATTAGATGAATGGTTTGGATGTGTGAACAGGCCACTGGTGTTGGGTGTGGGTTTCACAGTCGGATCGAGGAAGATGACCGGCTGTTCATGGCTTTTTTGTCATGGACGGTTCATCCATTGATTTAATGCATCTAAAAGAGTTGGATAGCGTCTAGGAGGTCTGAATGGCCCAACTAACGATGTGTAATAGTCAGTGATTACCATGTTGATCTGGGAGAGGCGGTGTCATGTGTCCACGCGATTTCTCATCAAAATCTTGGTGTTGCTATGAGATTTTGAACTGCCCTAACATGGACGATCTAGATTAGCTCGAAAGAAACTTCCAGAAGCCAAGGATCGAATGAGATTTGTCTTCCTATAATAAAGGAAGGATCGTTTTCTGCTTTCCGGTGAGTAGGGGTATGTTTTTGGTAAGTAGTGGGTCTGGCTGGGATTTCTCCGCTTACGTGGCCTTCGTCCGACGGTTTCCAACGGTCGGATAGGTCAAAGGCATGGCGGACGTGGACGTTTCATCCTCGTCAGCGACGTTCCTATTTTTTGCCTACTGGTTCGATAACAGAGGAGGCGTGGCTGATTTTCAATCAGGAATTTCATCATGGATATGGTCGGTGGGACCCTACAAGTCAGATGGACGGTGCGGATTTTACTCCCATATTCGGATGGGTGGTGATTGCCTCGACAGATGGGGACCACTTTGAATAGATGACGGGTGGGAGTTTTTGAAATTTCTGTGTTTTCATCGGGTCAACACTCGTTTGACCCGATGGTGAATCTCGTGCATGGCGTAAGTGCACGATTTGTGCTCACACACACTAAAAGTGGGCTCCACGATCTGATCTAAGGCGATCGACACTGTACAATGGCCTTAAGGGATTATTATTCACCCACAGTTACTATTATTTGGAAATTCTTGATTTCTTTATGGTGAGATCTAAGTCGTCCAGTTCTCAAATGGATTTATAAATTGTTTTAAGCCTGTTTCCACTCTTGTAGAAGCTAGCGCTAGGAGATTTAGTGTTAACTATGTCAGTTAGACAGTTAACTCTTGTTTAGTTGTGTAGGTTAGTACTCACGAGGTGTGTTTAAAGGGAGACAGAGTCTTTCTTATGGCTAGGATTTCGCTACTAGGTTTATGTGAGTTTATAGTGTTGAGAAGTGGATTATAAATCTTAGTCATTGTGACCTGATGAATGGTAAGTCTGATGATTAGGGGTTTGTTGTTGACTATGGATGGTTTATTCCACTTATCGAGAAGATAGAGATCCTAGATGATGTGCTAGTCTTACTTGAATTCCAATGGAGGGATGGTTGAATCTATGGATGATGATTGATAGTTGGATCCTCGTGTTGATGTACTCTTTGGTTGAAAGGTTAAGGGACAGCTCGAAGTACCTTGCAGGTACATTGTGGTTGACATAGTCTAAATTTAACAATCAAGACGGATAGATTAAGGATTGACTGGATGGAGGTGTGTGGTCTACATTACATGTGTTCTCATGCATGTATAAAGTTATTTAGATCTCTATAGAAACACCCCAGTATAGAAAATCTAGGGTGTTACACTACAAGATCGGATATTTCACATGCAGTAAATGTTATGAGAAGATGCATTCCCAACCTCAGTAAGCAACGTTGGGAGGCAATGAAATGGTTGCTTTAGTATATATGAGGTACAATGGACTACATCTTAACATTCAAGAAAATAAAGGAAAAATTAATAGGCTGTGGATGCCAATTATGCATGAAATGTGGATAATAGAATGTTAACTTATGGCTACTCGTTTGTTCTATCGGGTGGAGTGATCAGTTAGATGTCAAAGCTTCACTCTGTGGTTGCTTTTCCATAACCGAAACTGAGTGAGTATATGGCATTGATAGAGGCATTTAAAGAATGTGTTTAGTTTAGAGGAATGATAAATTATCTTGGGCTTAAACAAGAAGCCATGCATTAATTGTGATTTCTGTAATCAATTTGGCAAAAAACTCAGTTTATCACTCACATACTAAGCATATTGATATTCGTCCTCACTTTATCTTATACGTGCTCAAGGAAGGCAGTGTGACTCTAGAAAAGATCTATTATGACCCTCAATTTTTATCATAAATTTCAACTTACAAATGGGATCAACTACTCCACTTCCCAACACCAATATAAACCCAGTAGCAAGATCCTAGCCATAAGAAAGACTCTATCTCCCTTTAAACACACCCCGTGATTACTAAATTACACAACTAAAATATAAAAAAAACTAAGAGTCCAACTAAATCTCCAGGTACAACCCTTTACAAGAATAGAAACAGACTGATCTTCAGTCCAGGGCAGTTCATAAACCCTGTAAAAGGAGCGTTCGGCTCAAATTACAACCATGGGTGATCACGACCCATGAAAATCTAGAATTACTGATTATAAACCCTTAAAAGATAAACACCCAACCATTTGAACGTACCAACCTTTAAGTTGTAGCCATTAGGGAACCCTCCAGGACTAATGGACGATGTTGAACGACTTAGATCACAACGTGGACCCCACGTTTGATCTATGCGTGTGCACACTATCTGTGCACGCGCCATGCACAGGACTTAGTAATGGATCAAACAAGCTTTGACCCGATAAAAGACAAAAAAAGCCGTGATTTTCAGCCAAAATCCCACCCGTCTTAAATTCAAATAGACCCTTTCGTCTGTTACAAATGATGGCCCACCATCAGACCCCATTTTGGAAATCTAAACCATCCATCTTCTAGATAGGGTCCCAACGACCCTAACCATGGTTAAATCCACGGTCGAAAGTCAATCACACAGGTTCAGTCAGCAACTGATCTGGCACTGCATAAGGAAAAAGCTGACGAGGAGAGTAAGGCCACATACGCAATCGCACTGGCAAATCCAACCGTTGGAAATCGTTGGACGGAAGCCACGCGTGCAACAAGAGCCCCATCATCCCTACGGTTTCCTGAAATAGTTCCCTACACAGTGAATGGCAGAAGGAATATTATCAGTTTTAGATATTTCAATCTCCACCATTCCTTGGCTTCTAGAAGGCTCGCTGGAGCATTATGAGATGTTGAGATTAGGTTCTGTAAGAGAAGCACCCGGTGAATGAGTTTTTGGGGAGAACTTAAAACGGCGAAGGAGTTCTCGCCTGTAGTATGACCATCTTAACCTGCGGTCCATCTTGCACCGTGAATGGACCCCACAAGCTTGATGGACACCATATGGACCATCTGAACGTCTCAAATCGTTGAATCACCCGTCCAATGCAAAATTGCCATTATTAGCTGACCATCTTCTCCAAATCGACTGTGGGACCCACTTTTTGTAACCGCAATCGTAACATCAATCTGAGACGTCCATATTGTGGCCCACCTCTCTAATGCCTAACAGAGTTTAGATTAGAAATCCATGCATAAGATCTGATGCATGAGGAGACCCTGATGGCAAGTCATTCTCGGCTAATGCATATTATCTCCATGCTAATCTTCGGATTAGCTGTGGAACCATCCAGAAGCAGAAAGGCTATAAATAGCCCTGTGTTAGGGCAGATCCCAAGGAAGAAAAAAAAAGGAAAGAAATAGTAAGAGATTATGAGAGAGAGAGAGAGTTTGGGCTCCGCTAGAGCGAATTACAGGCCTGGTAGCAACTCGACTCGACTTGGGTTGTTCATTTGTTGAGTAAGAACTGAGAGAGAGGAAGAAGATAGTGAGAGAGAAAGACGGGAGAGATAAAGAGAGGGTGAGTGGGTCGGCCGCTGGAACGAGTTGCAGATTCTGTTCCAACTCGACTCAGCCGCACCAGATAATAAGTCAGTCGGGTTTAACTTGTTTCCCTGCTAAGAGAGAGAGAGAGAGAGAGAGAGAGAGAGAGAGAGAGAGAGAGAGAGAGAGAGAGAGAAGAACAGGAAGGAGAGTGAGATAGAGAAAGAAAAAGAGAAAGATAAAGAAGGAGAAAGCACCTTAGCCAGCTCCATTTGAATACGTCCTCACTAAGTTGCAGAGCGCTGGTGCTACATCGACTCAGCTTTCCAGACCCACTGTAAACTCCGACCTTGCAAGTGCAACTGGTCGGCTCCAGCATCGCTGATTTGTCGTAGCTTGGATAAAACTCGTCCAAATCCACTCTACATCTCTGACTAGATCAGGCAATTATCAGGTATGAAACCCAACTCGGTTGTCTACATTTAGATCCATTCCCAACTCGGTCACGAGTTGGTGCGACTCGAATCTGCATTTCAGTGTAAGAACCCTGATTTAGATCAAAGAAGGAGATTGGTTTGCATTAAAATAACCGCACCATCAGGTATCTCAAACTGATCTCAGTCGTTTTTGTGGCATTGAACTCAACTCGTTAATGAGTTGACTCAACCCAACCGAGTCAAGCAGCGTGTTACCTCCAGAAATCCACGTTTGAAATTGGCCAAACAGACCCTGGCGATAACACAAAATTCCCGAGTTGAATGACCTAATAACAGTTTGTAAATGGGCTCAATCATCCTCTCATCCCTACCATTAGTAACTAGACAGAGTTAACTCAGTGATAATGTGCAAACATGGTGCATCCAGGGAGGCATTTAACTGACTACACTGAAGGTTAATCATACCTCATCCACTCTTCGACGGCTGTGAACATCGCCGTTCAGGTATAAAAACCAACACCTACTCGGTTGTGAGTTGACTTGTCCAGTTCCCAACTGAGTTGACTTGGTCATGACTCACAGATGTCCTGTAACATGTTATCCCGGTACAACTAGCAACCGTCTATCTTGGAAGACATATCTTCCTTCAAAAAAACCCCAACAAGTGAGTAGAAGTGGAGATTTATGTAAACATTAGGCTATAGGTAAGTAGGATTGGAAATCTAAACTTACACTTGCTTGGATTTTAGGATCCTTACATTCACCTCGTAGGAGCATTCCAAATCAGCAAAAGGATACCCACCCAAGGTCAGGGATATCCCACATGGCCTCCTGTCACGCCCCAAACTCGGAAACCGGGCTCACAGAATTCCCGATCGCCGAATCCGGCGCCGACAGCCTCCGTAGAACCCCATTCTCGGCTCCTAGCTCCCATTCGCCAGGTTCCGATCCTGAGATGCTACGAGGAGGATTTTATATGTCTGTCTGATTCGTAATAAGCATAACCAAAGGCATAACCCACAAACAACAACCAAGAAATCCATTACATTTCCACTATGATAAAAAACTTTACAAGTACAATGAGCGTAAAGGGAAATACAGTGGTACAGTACAAAAACTCTAAAATGCTCAGCAACGTGCTCCTGCCTCAATGCTGCTGCGGTCCAACGTCACCTGCACGCAACGGTCGTGCATAAGCTTACAGAAAGCTTAGAGGGTGGTGAAAGTGTGTGCACAAGGTAGAATATGAACATACAATGTCAGAGTGATACGGAATATACAAATGAACCATAACATCATGAGCCGTACCAAGGCTATACAGTGCAAGACATGAATGGTATCGGCCACCAAAGGCCATGCTATATGCAATGCAACTCAAGCATACAGATCCTCATCAATGTCCACACGTCGATACAGCTCAAAGTATGGAATATCACCGGGGTCTAGTACACTCTAAACCAGATTGCCGTCACATCGCGCGCAATAAGGTAAGTGAAAGAGACCTCACTATCCGTCTGCCAATATCGGGCGCGACTCCTCGATAGCGGACCCATTCCTCGAGCTGGTCAAACTCAGCCTAGTATTGCCCCCTACACTCGGGCGGATAAGGCCGCACCCCCTTCCAACCGACCACGACACAGTGGAGAGCACAGCCAACTGGTATTCGGCACTCAGTACTCATCTACCCACTCGGTTTAGACGTTGGAGTAACCTCTTGGTACCATAAGGGTTTAGGGACTTTCACCTAGGGATATCTATAGTACCCCATGTAGAACAAGATTTCCGGTATCCAATCCTGCCAACCACGATACGTCTGTGGAGGCTACGGCCCTGATGTCGCTAGGGCGTACAATAACCATATCACACAAATGCGGAATGCATGAATCACGCTCTCCAGTCATGCAACCAATCCTGCGCATACCGTGCGCTCATGTAGGGCAACACCGCCTAGCCGGAAGCCCATAAACAACCTGCCCGAAGGCAAATGCTATGATCAGTCAATCCTCATATCAAGCATACATATGATGCGTATGATCATGGGTCATGAAACTATACTAAACAGGTTACAATAAAATGATTTATCTTATAATGCAGATGGGCCTGGATGGTCAATACACAGCAAGTACAGCCTGGTGATGGGCCCTAAGGAGAGTCGTAATGTGGACATCCAACCAGCATTATGCTCGCAATGTGGACGTCAAACCAACATTGCTTCCAAGGCACGATCGTTGTGAACATCGTACTTAGTCTATAATGGATTCACACATTGCAATGGACCGTAGGTTGTCCCCATTGGATCTTACATATATATATCAAATGGGCCATATCCTATGGGCTTTTATTCATCAAATGGGCCACATAAATGGGCCACACCAATGGGTCTTATGTGCATTGCAATGGGTCGAAACCCGTGGGCCTTGGATTGCATCAATTGGACCTAGTCATATGAGTCTAATATGTATCAAATGGGCCACACCAATTGGACCCCCAAATGTATATCCAATGGGTCTCAACCCAGAGGCCTTATATGACTCAAATGAGCCTAAATCCCTAGGCCCTAAACAATTCAAATGGGCCTAAACCATGAGCTTGCATGCATGTCAAAGTGGGCCTAAACCCTTAGGCCTTACATATATCAAATGGCCTACCTCCATGGGCTTTAAATTTCAACAAAAAGGGTCCAATTACATGGGCCTTGAAGTACATCAAATGGGCCTAGTCCCATGGACTTGCAACACGTTAAATGGGCCTAAGTACAAGTGAGCCCAAGCCCATAGGCTTTACGTATCAAGTGGGCCCAAATTCTTAGGCCTTAAATGGATCAAAGGGGCCCAGCCCATAAGCATTTTATAATTCAAATGGGCCTAACCCATAGCCCTTTTTACAGTCCAAAGGGGCTTAACCCATAGGCCTTATATGTTAAAGTGGATGGACGGTATGGATGCATTTCATGCATCATGGTGGGCCCCACTGTCCAGTGGACAGTGCGGATGGCGCACGTAAAAATACACAGGGCCCCACCGTCCGCTGGACGGTGGAGGCATACATGCATCAGGTGGGTGCCACCGTCCACTGGACGGTGGACTTTAATATGCACCTCATTGTGGGTCCCATGTGGGGCCCACCCTGCAGTGTTTACTTGACATCTAATCCATTCAATAGGTCCCTCGGGCCTGGATGAAGGGACAATATAAATTTCAGCTTGATCCAATACTTCAGTGGGCCTAAAAAGGATTTTAATGATAAAATTCAATTCGCACTGTTTCACTTGGTGTGGGCCACCTGAGTGTTGGATCTGTTTCATTTTTGGAGGGGGCCCATCTGAGGATGGGACCCACCTCATGAACTGATTGGATGGCAAACAAGCATTACGGTGGGGCCCACGGCTGAAGCCGTGGGTCCCTGCTGGACGCCCGCCCGCCAAGACGTGCAGCGCCTGCTGCACGTCTGCTGCATGTCAGAGAGAGGCAATGCCTCCTTTGCCTTATTTCAATTTAAAAGAAAAAAATTCATTTCCTGCGGTTTTTCACGCCTGGGGCCCACGTCAAGTTGATCCACCCCGTCCATTGAGTTCCGGGGCTCAAAACAATCCCAATGAGTCTAAGGTTCGGGATTTTTGGGTGTATAGTCTCATCAGGAAGTGTATTTAAGGGTAGCCGTCCAAGTTTCTGATATTATGGCCCATTGGATAATCACGTCCACCTCATTCTTCGGCTCAACGGTTAAAATGTTGTGGGCAAGGGGATGGACGGTTTGGATCGAATATCTACATCAAGGTGGGGCCTACACAAGGGGCTCACCTTAAAAGTTTCTTTCTTTTTTTTTTTGGTTGAAACGTCCAGCGTCTCTGACGCTGGACGGTTTTCCTTTCTTCTCTCTCTTTTTTTTTTTGTAGTGGGCCTTGATGAAGTGGGCCACCATTGATGGGTGATGGGGTTCAACATGCAAGGTGGGCCCCACTTGAAGGACTCTTAGACCCAATAAATACCTCAAGGTGAGGTCCATTCAAGTGGGCCACACAACCCCTTTCATAAAAAAATAAAAATAAAATAAAATAAAATAAAATAAGAGGAATGAAAGAGAGAGAGAGACATGGAGAGTGGGACACGGCTTGTGATGGAGGGACCCCGTCCTTATGGGCCCTCCTTCAAAAGAAAATGATACAAAAAAAAGGGTCCCTCAACACATGGGACCATCAAGATCGAGAATCAACGGTGGAGATCCTCTCTCCACCAAAATGGACGGTCTAGATGACCTTTCTTAAAGAAATAAACATCATGATGGGGTCCATGGAGAATGGCCCCATCATGGAACGATCATGATGATCCAAGTGGTCCATCGGCCACAAATAAGGGTCCCAAGTGAGATCCACACCATTGATCGGTGGGCCTCACTTGGTCCACCATAAAAACAAGAAAATCTACCCTATAGAAGCACCCACCGTCCGATCTTCTCGCTCCTAGGGGTTCCTTGGCACCTTGTCTTCAACTTCAATGGCTAAGATGAAGGATGGAGGGTTGAGATGGGAGATTTTGGGGTAGGAAGGTGGGCCACTTAGAGCTTAGGAAGGTTGGAGATTTCCATACGTATGGAGCTCTTGGAGTTGCTTGAAATTCTTGAAATGAGAAAGAGAGAAAGAGAGAGTGATGTAAAGGGAGAGAGAGAGAGTGATGGATGGATGGGTGAGTGATGGTGGTGTAAGAGAAATTTGACTTTTGTGGCTTTCGTGTAAGAGAAGTATGGGTTAAGAAGACTTTTGTGGCTTTTTGTGTAAGAGAGGTATGGGTTTGGGAGACTTTTGTGGTTGCTTGGGAAAAGGGATGGAAGTGATGTGTACTTGACATGTGATGGATTGATGGGTGATTGATTGATGGGATTGATGTGATTGATGTGACACATCGTTGAGATTCTCTTGGTTTTTGCAACGCGCGGCGTTTTCTGGCACCGAACGTTGGCCCATATCTCTTGATCCGGGTATCGCCTCGGCGCGCGAGTCGCGGTATCGGAACCGCAACGACGGCGCGGTCGCTATGGTATAGGTCTCGGGTTGAGTCGACTCGGGTTGTCGGCACAAGAATCCAGGTCGCGCGTCGATATCGGTTAAGGGTCGAAGGTTGCCGGAATTCGACCGGTAAGACCGCGGAAGTGTACGAAAAGGTACGGACCAAGATACGGGTCTTACAGCTCTCCCCTTCTTATAAAAATTTAATCCTCGAAATTTACACAAGCGTCGCAACTAAGCATAACTCGCGAGGAATAAGAAACATAACGTCATTATATAGAATTAGGGACAGCGTACAAAATACAATACATGATCATCAACCATCAAAGAGATGAGGATATCGCTCTCGAATCTCAGCCTCACGCTCCCAAGAAGCCTCCTCTACAGAATGGTGACCCCACTGCACCTTCACCAACGGAATGACCTTGGTTCTGAGGACCTGCTCCTTCCGATCAAGGATACGGACTGGCTGCTCAATGTAAGAAGCGTCCTCACGAACCTCCAACGGCTGCCAATCAATAACGGGAACTATGTCTGACCCACACTTCCTCAACATGGAGACGTGAAACACGTTGTGGACGCCAGACAACTGAGATGGCAAGGCAAGCCGATAGGCCACGGCGCCAACGCGCCCAGTGATCTCAAAAGGTCCTATGAATCTCGGGGCAAGCTTGCCCTTCGCTCCAAATCGAACTACGCCCTTCATGGGCGAGACCTTAAGATACACATGGTCCCCTACATCAAACTCCAAGGGACGACGCCGACGATCAGCAGAACTCTTCTGTCGGCTCTGAGCTGTGCGCATCCTCTTCCTGATGATGTCGATAGCCTCTGAAGTCTCCTGCACAAGCTCGGGACCTAGGAGACGACGCTCTCCAACCTCGGTCCAACAACTCGGTGATCTACATGGTCTGCCATATAGTGCCTAAAAAGGAGCCATGCCGATGGTCGCCTGATAGCTGTTATTGTACACAAACTCAGCCAATCGCAGATGCTCATCCCAGCTACCCCCGAAGTCAATCGCGCAGGCCCGAAGCATATCCTCAAGTATCTAATTGACCCTCTCGGTCTGGCCATCGGTCTGCGGATGGTACGCGGTGCTGAGCTGCAAATTAGTCCCCATCGCACGCTGGAAGCTCCCCCAAAACTGAGACGTGAACCTCGAGTCTCGGTCAGAAATGATCGAGACTGGAACGCCATGCAGTCTCACAATCTCCTCGATAAACAGTCTCGCAAGCCGGTCCATAGACCAAGTCGCACGCATCGCAAGGAAATGTGCCGACTTCGTCAGACGATCCACAACAACCCAAATGGAGTCATGACCGCGCTGAGTCCTCGGCAAACCCATAATGAAATCAGTCGACACGTGCTCCCACTTCCACATCGGGACGCTCAACGGCTGTAATAGACCAGGAGGTCTCTGATGATCGGCTTTGACACGCTGGCACGTGTCACACTCGGCCACAAAACTGGAAATCTGGCACTTCATCCCCGCCCAAAAATACCGTCGCCTCATGTCACGGTACATCTTCGTCGAGCCTGGGTGGATAGAAAACCGCGATCGATGTGCCTCGGTCATAAGATCTCTGCGTAACTCTGGAATATCCGGGACACATAATCGGCCTCTGAAACGAAGTCCACCGTCTGTACCGATCTGCCAATCAACCTGACCCTCAGATACCGCCTCAGCCATATAACCCTGCAATGACTCATCAGCCTGCTGAGTCTCAATCACCCTAGCGACAAGAGAGGGTTGAATCGACAAGCTCGATAACTGTACAATGGAAGACTGTAGGCTGAACTCAAAGTCATACGCAGTAATATCCTCAAGCATCCGCCACTCCTGAATCATCATGTACGCCACTAGGCCTCGTGGCTAACGGCTGAGGGCATCTGCCACCACGTTCGCCTTGCCCGGGTGGTACTGAAGGTCGAAATCATAGTCCTTCAGGAGCTCCATCCAGCGCCTCTGTCTCATATTCAACTCAGACTGCGAGAAGAGGTACTTCAAGCTCTTGTGATCAGAGAAGAGCTCGAACCTAATCCCGTAAAGGTAGTGCCTCCACACCTTCAGTGCGAAGACAACGGCAGCCAGCTCCAGATCATGTGTAGGGTAGTTCAGCTCATGGACCTTGAGCTGACGAGACGCGAAGGCCACTGGTCTCCCGTGCTGCATCAGGACAGCACCCAAACCGATATGCGAGGCATCGGTGAATACAATAAAGCCGTCACTCCCAGAGGGAAGAGTGAGGACAGGAGCGGACGTCAGACGGTCCTTCAACTCCGTAAATGCTCGCTCGCAGGCATCACTCCAAATAAACTCTGCGCCCTTCCGAGTCAACCTGGTCAGCGGGGCTGCAATACGAGAAAAACCCTCGATGAAACGTCGGTAATAGCCCGCCAAGCCAAGGAAACTACGGATCTCTGTCGCAGTCGTGGGCTGGCCCCACTGACGCACTGCCTTGACCTTCGAGGGGTCCACTGCGACACCCTCCCTCGTCACCACGTGACCGAGGAACTTCACCTCCTCCTGCCAGAACTCGCACTTCTCCAGCTTCGCATACAGCTGGTGTGCACGGAGGGTCTGTAAAGTAATCTCCAAGTGCTGCTCATGCTCCTTATGGGTCCTCGAGTAGATCAGAATGTCGTCGATGAAGACTACAACAAACTGATCTAGATATGGGAGAAAAACCTCGTTCATCAGCTGCATGAAGATCGCTGGTGCATTGGTTAGTCCGAAGGACATGACCTGAAACTCAAAATGACCGTAACGCGTCCTGAATGCAGTCTTCGGAATGTCCTCATCTCGGACCCGAATCTGATGATAACCGGAACGCAGGTCAATCTTCGAAAAGAACTGTGCACCCTGCAGCTGGTCAAACAAATCATCAATCCTAGGGAGCGGGTACTTATTCTTGATCGTGACTTTGTTGAGCCCACGATAGTCAACGCAGAGCCTCAACGAACCATCCTTCTTCTTCACGAAGAGTACCGGTGCTCCCCACGGAGAACTGCTCGGACGGATAAAGCCCAGCTCACGCAACTCGTCCAACTGCTTCTGCAGTTCCCGTAACTCTAACGGTGCCATACGATACGGGGCCTTCGATATAGGCGCGGTACCGGGCACGAGATCGATCTGGAACTCGGTGAGTCGACGAGGTGGTAATCCCGGAATCTCCTGGAACACATCGGGAAAATTGCAAACTATCGGTAAATGGTCGATGCAAACGGCAACAGGCTCCTCTATGCCGCAAGACATCAAGCAAGACAACCGCTCTCCTCTAGCCTCTGCAACGAACTGGAACTGTGGCACGCCGAGTATACAAAACGTGACGGTCCTCGCGGCGCAGTCCAAAATGGCATAGTACTCGGCGAGCCAATCCATGCCCAAGATAACGTCGAACTCGGACATCGGCAAAACAAACAAATCAGCAGGCAGGAAGGTATCCCCAACTAGAACGGGGCATGACGAGCAAAATCGTTCTAACGCTGCAGTCCTCCCCAAGGGAGTAGATACTGATAGGCTCTCACCAGCAGACTCCAACGGTAAGCCAGCCGATCGACAGAAGCTCTCGGCCACAAAAGAATGCGATGCACCAGAATCAAACAATACACGTGCAATGTATGCAGAAACTGGCAGTATACCCTCAACGACTCCTCCGGATGACTGCGGATCCTGCTGAGCCGCATAAAACCTAGCCTGAGCTGGCTGGGGAGGTGCCTGTCCCCTTTGAACGTGCTGCTGCTGCTGCTGAGGTCGCTGAGGCGGTCGAAACTGCTGCCTCTGCTGCTGCGGCCTCTGAGGCTGGTGCTGATGCTGATGCTGCTGCTGAGGTGGCCTCGGTGGTAGAGGCTGCTGTCGCTGCTGCTGTGGGGGTCTCTGCTGCTGCGGTGGAGGTCTCTGCTGCTGTGGACCTCTCTGCTGCTGCTGGGGACTGGGACACTCCCATGAACGGTGTCCCGTCTCACCGCACCTGAAGCAAGTGCCGGTGAACTGTCTCTGAGGTGGTGGTGGAGGTGCTGATGGTGCTGATGGTGCACGGAAAGCTGGGCGACCAGTGCGCCTCTGCTGCTGTGGTCGACCCTGCTGGGAATGACTGGAAGAAGCCTGCCTCTTCCGGTCTCCCCTCTGACCACGATCAGACTGAGAACCGGCCCACTCAGTCTCATATATCTGAGCCTTCCGCACTACTGCCTGGAAGGTAGGAAGCTCATGCCCAATGACACGACCTCGAAGGCCGTAACGTAAGCCGTGCTCGAAACGGCGGGCCTTCCGCCCCTCGTCATCAACCATGTACGGTGCGAATTGTGATAGTGCCATGAAACGGGCCGCGTACTGCGCCACAGTCATATCTCCCTGCACCAGAGTCTCGAACTCTAAGGCTCGCTGACGACGGATGTGGTCAGGGAAGTACTGCTCCTCGAATCGGTCCATAAAGTCCTCCCATGTCCAGACATAATCAGGTCCGGCGACACGGGCGACAGAGGTCCACCAATGCTCGGCCTCACCATGGAAGAGAAATACTGCTAATCGGACGCGCTGCTCGGTCGTGCATAACATGGTATCGAATATCTTCTCCACATCGGAGCGCCATCTCTCGGCTGCAGTCGGATCTGGCTCGCCCTGGAAACGTGGGGGATCATGTCGTCTAAACTCACGAAGTACGGCGCTCGCGCGCTCCTTCTCCGCCTGAGCTGGTGAAACAGCTGGGCGTCTACCCTGTCCCTGGAGTGCGGCGGTCACAGCCTGTAACATCTGCTGTAACTGAGAGGCACTCACAGTCACCGTCGGCTCCTCATCGGTCTCAGGTGGAGGAATGTCATCCTCATGGGAAGAAGCAGGAATCTCTGAGGGTGGAATGGGAGACGCAGGTGGTAAAGCTGGAGTCTCCGATGGTGAAGTAGAATCCTCAGGTGGTGGTATGGGAGTCGATCGAGTAACAGACGCCATACCCTATAGGAAAGAGCGAAAGCGCCTATCAACTTCAAAACTCTCGAATGTACGCACGTTAACGGTCTGTATTGGAAGGTCGCGAAGTTATCCGAACTTCGGAACTTAGTCATTCTTCACTCATAGCACACATGTAATGTTGTTCTCGGTTATTCTCAAGTTATGCTCTGATACCAACTTCTGTCACGCCCCAAACTCAGAAACCGGGCTCACAGAATTCTCGATCGCCGAATCCGGCGCCGACAGCCTCCGTAAAACCCCATTCTCGGCTCCTAGCTCCCATTCGCCAGGTTCCGATCCTGGGATGCTACAAGGAGGATTTTATATGTCTGTCTGATTCGTAATAAGCATAACCAAAGGCATAACCCACAAACAACAACCAAGAAATCCATTACATTTCCACTATGATCAAAAACTTTACAAGTACAATGAGCGTAAAGGGAAATACAGTGGTACAGTACAAAAACTCCAAAATGCTCAGCAACGTGCTCCTGCCTCAATACTGCTGCGGTCCAACGTCACCTGCACGCAACGGTCGTGCATAAGCTTACAGAAAGCTTAGAGGGTGGTGAAAGTGTGTGCACAAGGTAGAATATGAACATACAATATCAGAGTGATACGGAATATACAGATGAACCATAACATCATGAGCCGTACCAAGGCGATACAGTGCAAGACATGAATGGTATCGGCCACTAAAGGCCATGCTATATGCAATGCAACTCAAGCATACAGATCCTCATCAATGTCCATACGTCAATACAGCTCAAAGTATGGAATATCACCGGGGTCTAGTACACTCTAAACCAGATTGCCGCCACATCGCGCGCAATAAGGTAAGTGAAAGAGACCTCACTATCCGTCTGCCAATATCGGGCGCGACTCGTCGATAGCGGACCCATTCCTCGAGCTGGTCAAACTCAGCCTAGTATTGCCTCCTACACTCGGGCGGATAAGGCCGCACCCCCTTCCAACCGACCACGACACAGTGGAGAGCACAGCCAACTGGTATTCGGCACTCAGTACTCATCTACCCACTCGGTCTAGACGTTGGAGTAACCTCTTGGTACCATAAGGGTTTAGAGACTTTCACCCAGGGATATCTATAGTACCCCATGTAGAACAAGATTTTCGGTATCCAATCCTGCCAACCACGATACGTCTGTGGAGGCTACGGCCCTGATGTCGCTAGGGCGTACAATAACCATATCACACAAATGCGGAATGCATGAATCACGCTCTCCAGTCATGCAACCAATCCTGCGCATACCGTGCGCTCATGTAGGGCAACACCGCCTAGCCGGAAGCCCATAAACAACCTGCCCGAAGGCAAATGCTATGATCAGTCAATCCTCATATCAAGCATACATATGATGCGTATGATCATGGGTCATGAAACTATACTAAACAGGTTATAATAAAATGATTTATCTTATAATGCAGATGGGCCTGGATGGTCAATACACAGCAAGTACGGCCTGGTGATGGGCCCTAAGGAGAGTCGTAATGTGGACATCCAACCAGCATTACGCTCGCAATGTGGACGTCAAACCAACATTGCTTCCAAGGCACGATCGTTGTGAACATCGTACTTAGTCTATAATGGATTCACACATTGCAATGGATCGTAGGTTGTCCCCATTGGATCTTACATATATATATATCAAATGGGCCATATCCTATGGGCTTTTATTCATCAAATGGGCCACATAAATGGGCCACACCAATGGGTCTTATGTGCATTGCAATGGGTCGAAACCCGTGGGCCTTGGATTGCATCAATTAGACCTAGTCATATGAGTCTAATATGTATCAAATGGGCCACACCAATTGGACCCCCAAATGTATATCCGATGGGTCTCAACCCAGAGGCCTTATATGACTCAAATGAGCCTAAATCCCTAGGCCCTAAACAATTCAAATGGGCCTAAACCATGAGCTTGCATGCATGTCAAAGTGGGCCTAAACCCTTAGGCCTTACATATATCAAATGGCCTACCTCCGTGGGCTTTAAATTTCAACAAAAAGGGTCCAATTACATGGGCCTTGAAGTACATCAAATGGGCCTAGTCCCATGGACTTGCAACATGTTAAATGGGCCTAAGTACAAGTGAGCCCAAGCCCATAGGCTTTACGTATCAAGTGGGCCCAAATTCTTAGGCCTTAAATGGATCAAATGGGCCCAGCCCATAAGCATTTTATAATTCAAATGGGCCTAACCCATAGCCCTTTTTACAGTCCAAAGGGGCTTAACCCATAGGCCTTATATGTTAAAGTGGATGGACGGTATGGATGCATTTCATGCATCATGGTGGGCCCCACTGTCCAGTGGACAGTGCGGATGGCGCACGTAAAAATACACAGGGCCCCACCGTCCGCTGGACGGTGGAGGCATACATGCATCAGGTGGGTGCCACCGTCCACTGGACGGTGGACTTTAATATGCACCTCATTGTGGGTCCCATGTGGGGCCCACCCTGCAGTGTTTACTTGACATCTAATCCATTCAATAGGTCCCTCGGGCCTGGATGAAGGGACAATATAAATTTCAGCTTGATCCAATACTTCAGTGGGCCTAAAAAGGATTTTAATGATAAAATTCAATTCGCACTGTTTCACTTGGTGTGGGCCACCTGAGTGTTGGATCTGTTTCATTTTTGGAGGGGGCCCATCTGAGGATGGGACCCACCTCATGAACTGATTGGATGGCAAACAAGCATTACGGTGGGGCCCACGGCTGAAGCCGTGGGTCCCTGCTGGACGCCCGCCCGCCAAGACGTGCAGCGCCTGCTGCACGTCTGCTGCATGTCAGAGAGAGGCAATGCCTCCTTTGCCTTATTTCAATTTAAAAGAAAAAAATTCATTTCCTGCGGTTTTTCACGCCTGGGGCCCACGTCAAGTTGATCCACCCCGTCCATTGAGTTCCGGGGCTCAAAACAATCCCAATGAGTCTAAGGTTCGGGATTTTTGGGTGTATAGTCTCATCAGGAAGTGTATTTAAGGGTAGCCGTCCAAGTTTCTGATATTATGGCCCATTGGATAATCACGTCCACCTCATTCTTCGGCTCAACGGTTAAAATGTTGTGGGCAAGGGGATGGACGGTTTGGATCGAATATCTACATCAAGGTGGGGCCTACACAAGGGGCTCACCTTAAAAGTTTCTTTCTTTTTTTTTTTGGTTGAAACGTCCAGCGTCTCTGACGCTGGACGGTTTTCCTTTCTTCTCTCTCTTTTTTTTTTTGTAGTGGGCCTTGATGAAGTGGGCCACCATTGATGGGTGATGGGGTTCAACATGCAAGGTGGGCCCCACTTGAAGGACTCTTAGACCCAATAAATACCTCAAGGTGAGGTCCATTCAAGTGGGCCACACAACCCCTTTCATAAAAAAATAAAAATAAAATAAAATAAAATAAAATAAGAGGAATGAAAGAGAGAGAGAGACATGGAGAGTGGGACACGGCTTGTGATGGAGGGACCCCGTCCTTATGGGCCCTCCTTCAAAAGAAAATGATACAAAAAAAAGGGTCCCTCAACACATGGGACCATCAAGATCGAGAATCAACGGTGGAGATCCTCTCTCCACCAAAATGGACGGTCTAGATGACCTTTCTTAAAGAAATAAACATCATGATGGGGTCCATGGAGAATGGCCCCATCATGGAACGATCATGATGATCCAAGTGGTCCATCGGCCACAAATAAGGGTCCCAAGTGAGATCCACACCATTGATCGGTGGGCCTCACTTGGTCCACCATAAAAACAAGAAAATCTACCCTATAGAAGCACCCACCGTCCGATCTTCTCGCTCCTAGGGGTTCCTTGGCACCTTGTCTTCAACTTCAATGGCTAAGATGAAGGATGGAGGGTTGAGATGGGAGATTTTGGGGTAGGAAGGTGGGCCACTTAGAGCTTAGGAAGGTTGGAGATTTCCATACGTATGGAGCTCTTGGAGTTGCTTGAAATTCTTGAAATGAGAAAGAGAGAAAGAGAGAGTGATGTAAAGGGAGAGAGAGAGAGTGATGGATGGATGGGTGAGTGATGGTGGTGTAAGAGAAATTTGACTTTTGTGGCTTTCGTGTAAGAGAAGTATGGGTTAAGAAGACTTTTGTGGCTTTTTGTGTAAGAGAGGTATGGGTTTGGGAGACTTTTGTGGTTGCTTGGGAAAAGGGATGGAAGTGATGTGTACTTGACATGTGATGGATTGATGGGTGATTGATTGATGGGATTGATGTGATTGATGTGACACATCGTTGAGATTCTCTTGGTTTTCGCAACGCGCGGCGTTTTCTGGCACCGAACGTTGGCCCATATCTCTTGATCCGGGTATCGCCTCGGCGCGCGAGTCGCGGTATCGGAACCGCAACGACGGCGCGGTCGCTATGGTATAGGTCTCGGGTTGAGTCGACTCGGGTTGTCGGCACAAGAATCCAGGTCGCGCGTCGATATCGGTTAAGGGTCGAAGGTTGCCGGAATTCGACCGGTAAGACCGCGGAAGTGTACGGAAAGGTACGGACCAAGATACGGGTCTTACACCTCCTCATTTCATTGAATTCTAAGATAGTTTAAGCTTAATTGTATAAATATATTATAATTGTGTAAATAGTAGTTGTGTTTCCTTTAACTTTGAATTGACATGGATAATCATGTGGGAATGCCTTAAATCATGTTGCTCTAATCCATCTCATAAGAGTTGTAACACATTCATTATGCTACATTTGAAATTGCTTGAGTACATGTATACTTCTATTAGTTGCATTAAAGTTAAGAATTCTTGTTTCCATTCCAATGCTAAGTTTGCTCCATTCTTCCTTATATGGGTTAGATTCGTTATAATTTGATTCTAAGGAAGTTTTAGAACAACACCAAGAGTAAGTTAGTTCTTTAGTTTCCCATATGGATGTGATGAACATGATTTAGTACATTAATTCCATTACTCAAGCCTCACATTTGATAACCATGTACTTGGAATTTAGCCTTACATTATCTATGATATTTTAGTAATTGCTTGATTTTGGGCATAATCTTGCTAGTAATGACAAGGGTCATGATATTTCATTTCCTCCTATTTTATAAATTGAGATTATGTGTGGCATTTTATCTTTCATGAGAAATGTAGAATAACCTTGTTACTAATCTAGCAAGCTTAAAATGTCATATTTATGGGCCTCATTTGGACTTAGAGGAAGTAAATGATTTATGTTGAGCCTATGCTTGGATGTTGATATCCTATTTAAGACCTCAAGCTTTGACAATGTTATGAGAGCAATCTTGTTAATCTTATGGAGTGTACATAAGTATCATGGTGCATGACATCCACGCATGACATATGAGCTTTACCGAGTGCTCAATATAAGCCACACTTTGTTCGATTTATTGCTAGTCCTATCACTTCAGTTAAACTCCCAGAGCATGTGCATTTGTGCCACTTTGGATGATCTTTCTTTACATGAGGCTTTTCCGGGATTAGACACTCATCGGGTGTACCCCATGTATTTTTTCAGGAGTCAAGATATCCTTGGGCGGACTCACCTGCATGGTCTTTTCAGAGTGGCTAGTTCTCCTTGGGCGTACCTTTGTGTACTTTTATGGGTGACTAGTTCTCCTTGGGCGACCCTTTATATTTGAGAGTTGGATGTGCATCCCTGGATCTGTGACTTGAGCATACATTCATACATCCATACATTTACATTCCAGTTTATATTATCCTCATCATGATTGAATGTGATAGGTTTAAGCTATTTTGGAATGACATGATATGCATGAATCCTTACGAAAAATTTCCACTGAGTTTTCACTCACCCAATCGTGCGATTGCACCAAATAGACAAAGGTATGATGGAGGAAGGCGACACCTATGATGGGACTCCTGGCGCAACTGAGGAGGACTATGGTGAGGAGGAGTCGTACACTGACATGGTTTAGCCGTTGGAGCTCAACTGAAACATAGGATCTAATTACTTTCATGTTTCAGACATTATCTTCATTTTGCTTTAGTTTGAGAATTATAATTAAAAATCCCTTGTCGAGGGATCTTATTTTATTTCTTTACTTCTAACCACACATGTTGAACTCTTTTCATTAGTTTATACAATAGTTACCCTTTGATGTTATGTAGTTTGTTAATAAGTAGATGCATGATAGTTTCATTTTATGATGTAACCCTTGGGTTCTCTTACTCAAGCCATCATCCTCGGGTTATGAGAACCAGGGTGTTACAAGATCTATACAAGCATGAATTCGACCAACATATTGACGAAGGTGGTTCCTTTAGAGAAGTTCTGATTCTATTCTTCTCTGAGTTTGGCGAAGGTTTGATGAATATAGAGTGTGCATGAGAAGCGAGGATGAAACTATGATGGAAGACAATTAGAGATAGTGACAACAGAGGAGCAATGGAGCATAAAGATTAAATCCATGGTGGAGATTATTAAATTGGATGTCTTCAATCTGTGCAGAAATAAGGGCATCAATCGCACAACGGCCTTGCTCGATTGATCAAATCTCTCCAAAATTAGACAGATTGCTCACTAAATAGTTTGAACCATGTTCGATCAATTGAACCATCGAGTCAATCGATTAATAATATTCGAAAAAATCCCTTTTAATCTCTATACAATTTTGGACTAGTTTGATCCCTCGAGCTTTGTGCTGCTCAATTGATAGAAAGGTACTCGATCAGTGTCAATCAATTGAAAGGTACTCAATTAGTGTAAATGATTGAAAGGTACTCGATCGGTGTCAGTTGATTGACACTTCGATCAATGGCGCGTGTGGAACTGTAGAAGTGCGTGATTTATTTTTCATTCCAGTTGTGATGTTATATATCAGGTGTAATAGGGATTAGGGCATTCTAATAGATTAATAAGACGTTCCTAAGGGTTCTAGAGAAGAAAAACTAGGGTTTTATGAGATTCAAAAGGGCTTCTCATCATTGTCAGTACATCATCTCTTGTAATATTGTTTCTTAGTACATTGTTTGTCGCTTTGTATCGTGGTTTTTTTCCTGTGAGGGTTTTTCCATGTAAAATCCATGTGTTCTCTACATGTTTTTTTATTTTTATTTTTTACATTTGATTTCATCTTGTTTGATTAAATTCATATTTTCTTCTGCACGATCCCCAACACATAGAGTAGCAATGAGAATCTTCTATTAGAGACAATGGAACATAAATTATTCAAACTAGATAAATCTATGGAAAATAAAATGTTGCACATATTACAATAATTGTGAAAGTACTCCCGGCCGATGCAGAAGCTTCCTTTTTGTTGGATTAGGTGTAGACAACATCACTCCCTTTGAGATAATTCGTGTCCCTTAGTATAATATCTCCAATGCAGAAGGTTTGCAGCACGCTATCCCCAGGATATAATTGTAAAATGTAAACACTGAGGTCTTGGTATCGATCCCTTGTGGGGGTGGCTAACAGTGAAGTGTGAACTGACAGTGGGGTGTACTAACAAGCTAACACCTTCGTATACCTAAAGAGAAGGAAAAGAAGATTTTTCAAAAATAGAGAGAAGAGACAATGTGTCAAATGTAAGAGATGAAACTCCTTTTTTTTTAACACAAAAGACAGAGACCTAATCCCACCATGACATTGTTACACTATACGTACATGCTACGTGTGTGGAGATCCGACACACATGTGGGGACATACAAGAAAAGGTAGGCAACATAAGGATTGATTAAAAGAAGATGATGTAAGTTTTAGCATAACTCAGCCCATCTTGACTCAAAGAAAGGAACTCGCTTAAGCCTACCGAGGCCTAATCCCCCCCCTCCCCCCCCCCCCCCCCCCCCCCCCATGCACAAGTATATGAGAGTGTGCACGGGCGCACATACCTGATTAAAGGTTTATATATATATATATATATATATATATATATATATATATATATATATATATGAGGTATGCTCACCTACACACCTACGCACGTGCGCACCTTTGCACATGTGTCATGGGTGTCAAATCTGAATGGTCCATAGGATGCGAAATCCCATGAAACCTTAGGGGGTGAATTTTCACCTTAATCTAAGATTCTAGTGGACCATAGCAAAGAGAAATTCAAATCAAGGGAAGAAACTGTTTGCATTTTTATGGCCCACCGAAGTTTTGGTTCAAAGTAAAAATTGGTACTAGGGGGTTTCATGAGGTTTTGCTTCATGTGGACCGTTCAGATTTTTGAGACTCATCAGATATGATGAGTTCTCAAAAAAGTTTGTAGGTAGTCCGTGTGAACTGGTTCGCAGGTGAGCATGCTGCTATACACACACACACACACACACACACACACACACACACACACACACACACACACACACACACCAATTTTCCCCATTAGACTGGCCTCAAGTATGAGTCTGGGTCTATCATAGTATTACATCAACTCAAGACACCAATAAGATGAAAGACTTATAAAGCCATTAGAATTCTTCTCTCCATCCAACATAAGACTAAACTTTAGCACAAAAGGTGAAAATGCAACTTTTCTAACATACTTTTTTTTACTCTTTATTTTATTTTTATTTTTTTTGAAATATCCCATCAATTTCTAACTTTTTCCAAAATAATATGTAACACCTTGAATTTCAAGGGTCGAGTACGCACTCAATCCCCAACATTTCATGTGTTACTTTAAATTGCTAAAGCATAGTCTCATAGTATGATTAGGATGCAATCAAATCAATTGTGAAGAAACAAACTAAGCAGTGCATATATAGTCTGAAAGTAAAGTGGAGTAAAACAATCACCTCCTGATAATGCCTAAATATTGTATATTTATCCTCTCAATTGCACTAGTTTCCATGCATTCAAAGTGATTAATTGAACTAATTAGCTATGTTTTTTACATGCGAGGTAAATCAGAATCCTAAGATAACATCGTGCTTAAATGGAGGATTTAAAGCTAAAAAAAATCAAATACAATGAAGAATTATATGTTTAGAAGACAATATTGAAGAATTCATATGTCAAAGATCCAAGAAAACTAATTTCCAATGATGGAGAAAAGTATAGAAAATTATGTAGTTTAATAACAAAAATAATATACTATTCGATCCCACCTGAGGTTGGTTTGGTCCAACAAAAAGTGCACAAACAGTCCAATAAGAAATAATAATTTTTATACTTAATTCGGCTTGACACTTAGGTGCGACCGAAGTTAAGTTCGGTCTCACTGAAGGAGAGTTCAATTCGACCTAAGAGAGACAGAGACTTTAAAAGAATATTGAAGAAATTTGGCTGCAATCGAAAGACCTAGTCAGTGCGACCAAAGCGTAACAAAAGTGTGAAAATATAAAGTCGGTGCAAAGTTGGTATAAATTTTTCTTATTTAAAGGGATGTTTAAAACCATTCTAGATATGAATTGGGCCTTGGGATAAAGACCAAAGGGTGGCGAAGCTTCCATGGAGCCATCCTTTTTCTTTAATCATTCGGATTTAATTTATTTTTCATGTTTTCTTTTATTTTACGATGTTAGCCATGTTAAGTTAATCCCTTAGCTAAGGCTAAGGGATGAAGCATGTAGTTAATTACATTATTTAGTTTATTTAATTCAACAATAATAAATTTGAATAATGATAATAGATTGAATATATTTCACTTTTACTTTAAAGCTGTTTTATTGTTTCATCTTTGATTTATTATCGACTCCGGGCACATTGAATGCTTGAAAGTGAAATTACAATGCTTGATAAGAGAAGGAATCAATCTGAATAATTGATTGATCTATTATTACCTCTAGGTACATTAAATACTTTTCATTCCCTGCGATTAATGTCCGAGTTTTTCATTAAAGAATCGTTTAATTGAATTTATATTTTATTTGGTGTTGATGATTGGTCTAATAGAATTATTTTCCTAGTGAATATGATAGAACTTCAATTCCAATTGAGTTATAAGAGTTCAATTAGTGAATTCGATATTATAATTGCTATATGTGGATTCCAAGATCCTTATTCTTTTATTATTTTATTTTAAAATAATTTTCTACTTCGTTGGACTAAAAACTTAGATAAACCTTTAGCTTTAGAATATTTCTAGCCATGTTCCCCATTCATGAGGATTCAACCATGGCCTCATTGAGTTATTACTACATTGCAGCCCCGCACTTAGGTTGTCAACCTTTGGGTTCGATTAAGTTTTTGGCGTCGTTGCCAAGGAGTGACGTTGAACACAGTTAGTTTTAGATTTTCTACGTATAATTTCGGTCTTAGGTTAGTTTTTTTTTTTTTTTTTTTTCTAAGGTTTGTTCCATTTCAGCTTTTTTAATATTATTAACACTGGTTGCTTATTTTTGTTTTGTAGGATCCATAAGTAGTACCTCTCTTTCGGTAACATCCTTCCCTTCCCTTCCCTTCCTAATTACATTCTTACTTATTGTAGGAATTGTTTTTATTTTGTCATAGGATTTAGATTAGGTTTGAATTAGGGTTTTATCATGTTCATGCTTGAGTGGACAAGAGATTACTCTAATCAACTTCTAAGAGACAAGACATTAGTTGAAGGGCCGTCAGATCACTATGTTAGGAAATGCCCTGTCTCTCATAAATTAAGTAGAACTTTGATTGAGAACCGACCTATTTACCATGAAAATGAAGTATGTTACATTCCACCGGTTAGGATGATGCGTGATTATTAGATGAGTGATAATGTTTATCAATAACCATTGAGTGCACCCATGTATAATAACATAATCTTAATTGGAAGAATCATCAAAAATTTTATTCGAGAGATGGACCAACCTTGGATTCTAACAAATATTCCCTCAGGTCCCCTACTTATGAGATCCCACTGAAGAAGACCCAAGAGGATCCGGTTCAAAGGTTCATGAATGCTCAAGAGCAAGTCAACCAAAACATCATGCAAACATTCCAAGACATTAGAACATCGTTAGGGATGTTTGCAGCCTCCATTTAAAGACTTAAGGCATGCCTCAATAGGGAGGAAGAGACTGTTTTTTACTCAACCTTAGTTTAACCTAGAAGCATAATGTGAGGTGAGTTATCTTAATTCTCCTAATACGTTTGTTGAGCATATTGAATCGGAGGGTGATAATAAAATTATTAATGTTCAACTTTATGAAGAGTCGGAGTGTGTTTATGAGCCTATGATCAAGTTCTCCCAAAGGTTTACCTCAGTTACACATCCAGTTAATGATAAAAAGATACATGAAATTTTCAACCATTATGATGTTGATAGAATCCATGTCATGCTCCAAACTCGCAAACCGGGCTAACTAAATTCTTTGCCACCGAATCCATTGCTGACAACCTCCATAGTACCCCTATTCTTGACTCCTAGTTGCATAAGCAAGGTTCCAATCTTGAGATCCCACAAGAAAGATTTTTAGGGCAATTACACATATACATATATATATAAGAGCATAACCATAAGTTTATTTGTAAGCCCCGTATCCTAGACCGTACCTTTCCATAGACTTCCACGGTCTTACCAGTCGAATTCCGACAACCTTCGACCTTTAACTAATATTTATGCGCGACCTTGAGTCACACGTCGTTAACCCGAGTCGACTTAACCCAAGACCTTTACCATAGCGACCGCACCGTCACCGCGGTTCCAATGCCGCGACTTGCACGCTGAGGCGATACCCTAGTCAGGAGATGTGGGCCAGCGTTCAGTGCGAGAAAAACGCCGCACGTTACGAAACCCAAGAGAATCTTTACGACTTGTCAAATCAATCTATCAATCAATCAATCCCGTCATGTTAAGTACATGTCAAGTACACATCACTTTTCACCCTTTCCCAAGTAAGCCTCAAAGTTAAAAAGTCTCTTACACACCCATGCCTTTCTTATACAAATAGCTACAAAAGTCAAAAGGTCTCTTACACCCATCACCACCACATCCATCGCTCCATCACCCATCACTCTGTCTCTCTCCCTTTACAAGTCTCTCTCTCTCATTTTTAAACTCTATTCCAAGCAAGAGAATCCCCATACGTCCAAGCCTTTCCATGGAGAGAAAAATTCATGTGTGAGGCCCACTTTTCCATCCCAAGATCTCCCATCCTAGCCATCCATTTCTCATCTTTCACCATCAAAGATGAGTACAAGGAGACTGGAAAACTGATGGAGTAAGAAGATTAAGCAGTGGGTGCTTTGTTAGAGTAATTTTTATGTTTTTAAGATGGGCCAAGTGAGACCAACCGATCAATGGTTTGGATCTCACCTGGGACCCTAAGATGTGGCCGATGGCCCACTAGGATCATTATGATCATTCCATGATGGGGCCATTCTCCATGGACCCCATCATGATGCATATTTCTTTGCGTTAAAAAGGTCATCTAGACCGTCCATATTGGTGGAGAAAGGATCTCCACCGTTGATTTTGATTTAATGGGCCCATGTGTAATGGGACCAACTTGATGTATGATTTCTTGTAAGGGAGGGCTCATAGTGGTGGAGCCCTCCATCACACGCGTGCCCCACTATTTTTTTTTCTCTCTCTCTCCGTCCCTTTTTCATTCTTTTTCTCATGTGATGATAATGTGGTTGTGTGGCCCGCTCGGATGGACCCCACTATGAAGTATGTATTTTATCCAAGCAATCTATAAGTGGGGCCCACTTCAAATGTGTTGTACCAATGCCATCCATCATTTGGTGGCCCACCTGAGCCGGGCCCACCTCAATGCATATTGCCCAACCGTCTAGCGACTGGGACGCTGGACGTCAACTGGGAAAAACACAAATATTAGCTTGTTTCCAAGCTTGTGGGGTGACCCACTCATATAGGCCCCACCTTGATGTATGTATTCAATCCACGCCATCCACCTCATTCCTTAGATTATTTTAGGCGTTGAGCTGAAGAATGAGGCTGATCTGAGCATCTGGTGGGCCATAGCATAGGAAAGTTTGGTGGTTACCATTGAAAAATCACCTGATGTTTCTATACACCCATAAATCTCAAACTTTAGACTTATTTTGTTTGTTATGAGTCGTAGAATCCCATGGTTGGGATGGATTTTCTGAATGTGAGTCTCACCTGTGAAAAACCACAGGGAAACTGGTTTTCCAAAAAAAAAAGGGGTAAGAAGGTGCTGCAGCAGGCGCTGCTGCCAGCGCCGTGGGTGGATGGGCCAGGGACCATGGCTCCAGCCGTGGGCCCCACCATGATGTGTATTTTGCATCCACACCGTTCATGAGGTGGGCCGCTCCCAGTAGTGGGCCCCTCCAAGTTTCAGCTCCATCCACATATCAGGTGGCCCACACTGCAGGAAATAATGGGTTTGAACCTCTACCATTGAAACTTCCTTTTATGGGCCACAGAGGTTTTGGATCAAGATGAAATTTATGTTTTTCCTTTCACTCAGGTCCACATGACCTCATGAACAGTTTGGATGGGAAATAAACATTACAGTGGGCCCCAGCCCCACCCCTAAGTCCACGTGACCTTATAAATAGGTTGAATGGTAAATAAATATTACGGTGGGTCCCCCCCCCCCCCTAACCGTGTGACTTTATAAATAGTTGGGTGGCAAATAAACACTATAGTGGGCCCCCTACATCACGGGTCCCTACCAACACGCTGGATGATAAACAAATATTACAGTGGGCCCCCAAGGTCCACATGACCTTATGAATAGATTGGATTACAAATAAATATTATAGTGGGCCCTAGGCCCATGTGACCCTATGAACAGTTTGGATGGAAAATAAACATTACGTTGGGCCTTAGGTCGGGTGGAAAATAAACATTTTTGGTGGGTCTTACTTATCTATGTATTGTGTCCACACCTTGCATCTGTATGGACCTCCACCATGGAGTATGTGATTAATCTATGCCTTCCATCCCTATGGGGCCCACCATGAAGCGTGAGTTTCATCCAAACCGTACAACCATTTTGGAGATTGGTACAAGGCCATTAGTTGAGGCCCATCTTAATGTATTTGTGGCCTGTGGATGAGGCCCACTTTGATATTACATATAAGACCCATGACATTAGGCCCATTTGATGCAATCTAAGGCCCAGGGGTTATGACCCATTGCAATGTGCATAAGGCCCATTGGTGCGGCCCATTGATGTGGCCCACTTGATGAATAAAAGGCCCATATGATATGGCCCATTTGATGTATTTAAGGCCCAATGGGATGTACCTAAGGTCCATTGCAATGTGTGATCCCAACCTGGTTCATGTAATGATATTCACTACGGGCTACGCCTTGGAAGCAATGTTGGTTTGAAGTCCACATTGCAAGTATAATGTTGGTTAAATGTCCGCATTACGACTCTCCCTAGGGCCCATTGAAAGGCCCGTACTTGTTTTGTGTAGGCCGTCTAGGCCCATCTGTGTTGTAAGAATAGTTCATTACTTTATTACATGTTTAGTATAATTCTATAACTCATGATCATACGCATCATATGTATGCTTGATATGAGAAGTGACTAATCATAGCATATGCCTTCGGGCAGATTGTTTATGGGCTTCCAGTTAGGTGGTGTTGCCCTATATGAACGTACGTTACACGCAGGATTGCTACATGACTGGATAGTGTGATTCATGCATTTGCATTGTGTGATATGAAACTATACGCCCTAGCGACATCAGGGCCGTAGCCTCCATAGGCGTATCGTGGTTGGTAGGATTGGAAACTAAAAATCTTATTCTACATGGGGTGCTATAGATATCCCTGAGTGAAAGTCCCTAAACCCTTATGGTACCAAGAGGTTGCTCCAATGTCTAGACCGAGTGGGTACAGGAGTGCCGAGTGCCGATTACCAGATGGTCACACTTTTCACTGTGTCGTGGTCGGTTAGAAGGGGGTGCAGCCTTACCAGCCTGAGAGCAGGGGGTAAAGCTAAGTTGAGTTTGACTAGCTTGAAGAATGGGTCCGCTATCGACGAGTTGAGCCCGATATTGGCAGAGGATAGTGAGGTCTCTTCCACTTACCTTATTGCACATGATGAGACAGCGATCTGGTTTAGAGTGTACTAGACCCCGGTGATATCCCAGAGTTGAGCTGTATTGATATATGGACTTAGATGATGATTGTATGCTTAAGTTACATTTTGCATCGCATGGCCTTGGTATGGCCGACATCATTCATGCTTTCCAACGCATGGCCTTGTTATGGCTAATGGTATTCTTAGCTTTCATCAGCATGTTCCACATTACTCTGATACTGCATAACTGCATTACCACTTGTGCACACACTTTCACCACCCTCTAAGATTTCCATAAGCTTATGCACGACCATTGCGTGCAGGTGACGTTGGACCACAGCAGCGCTGAGGCAGGAGCGCATACCAGATCAACTTGGAGTTTTTACCCATTATCATTGTATTTCCCTTTATGCTCATTGTACTTGTAAATTTTTTGATCATAGTGGAAATGTAATGGAGTTTTGGTTGTTGTTTGTGGGTTATGCCTTTGGTTATGCTTATTACAAATCAAATTGATATTAAAAATTCTCTTCGTAGCATCTCAGGATCGAAACCTAGCGAATGGAGGCTGGGAGCCGAGAATGGAGTTCTACGAAGGGTGTCGGCGCCAGATTCGGTGATCGAGAATTTTGTGAGCCCAGTTTTCGAGTTTGGGGCATGACAGTACTAAAGTCACAAAACATCGTCACATATCCACTATCAAATCTTAGAGTACACTATTAAAAAAGGAAATATAAAATGTAATAAAAGTCCCAAAAGATTTGGCACATGCTCTGGACTTAATGTTGTTGATACGCCCTATCATCATCTGCATAGTAAATAAATGACCATAAGCCTCTTAAGAAGCTCGGTAGACTGTGTGTGTGTGTGTGCGCGCGCGTTCGCGCTCGCGCGCATGCGCGATGCATATAACAGGAATATAGATATCAGAATAAGTGAAAAATGATAGAGGGTTAAGCTGCCAAGTCCATGAATGTTGTTAACCATATGAAGGCTATGCAATGCAAGGCGTATGTGGTCGAGTGTCATATGTTAAAGATACAACGCAAGCATGTCAATCCTCAACCAATCCACATATCAGAATAGTTCATAACTCAAAACATCACCAGGTCAAGTACACTCCAACAATGGTTACCGCCCATTGCGCGCATAATCAAGTGAGTAGAAAAGACCTCATTATCCGCCTTATCAATGGTACGCCAATGTTCACCCAACTCATTGATAGTGGACCCATTTCATGAGTTGGTCAGACTCGACATACCTTATAACCCCCTATACTCGAGTGGATAAGGTCACACCCATTTCCAACAAACCTTGATATAGTATAGGACATGACTTACTAGTATTTGACACTTGGGTACTCATGTTATTCACTCAGTCTTGACGTTGGAGCATCCTACCGGTACCACAAGGTTTAGAGACTTTCACTTAAGGAGATCCATAACGCTTAAGTACTAGAACATATTTTCAGTGTCCAATCCTACCAGCCATAGTATAACTGTGGTGGCCACAACCCCAATGTCGCTAAGGTATTAAGATGTTTGTGACTTACAAAATGCGAGATGCATGATTCATGTTATCTAAGTCATGCACTAAACCTGCGCATACCGCACGATCATGTGGGGTGACCCTATCTCATATGGGGTCCCCTAAGTATATCAAGCCGAAAAACGAATGATATGATCAATCATCATTCATAACATGCATATAGTTGATGCATATGGGCATATGAATGGGCATGCTTTCCATTACACTGAGCATGTTACCGGTGTGTCCTATCAGGATATGTACACTAGCATGTTATCAAACACATCGTGTGATAATTGGCCTTAATTGGCCTAATATGTACAGATAATGGGACTTGAACAACAGACCCTACTAGTAATGTAAAGGTCTATATAGCATAGCCCATGTTAGACTAACATCGGCCCTTCATGCAGCCTTACATTAAAAAATGGAAAGGTCTATATAGCATAGCCCATGTTAGACTAACATCGGCCCTTCATGTAGCCTTACATTAAAAAATGGCCTGGCAATTAGATGTAAGGCATATATAAAAATACATATGCTGAGGCGGGATCCTCTTGGGATAACCTAAATAAACACCTACATTTGTAACATGTGTATCCCTAGGCTATCAATCTATTAGGCACATGGCCTACTAATGATATCCCAAAATAATTAGATTATCAATTGCATCACTATAATTACTTTAATAGGGTGATCTGCATTGTCCAAACATCACTAATGTAAATCAACCGTTATACATAGTTGGTTAGTCACTAGGATGTGATCTAGTACTTATAGCCCTTTCCAAACTTGGAATCTTATCATTTTGAGGCAAGGTATGTATTTCAACGGACTTATTATAACAATTGTGTCAAACATGTATACGCAAGTACATTAATTAGTGATATTAAAATTAATTAAAAAATTAAATTCAAACTTCTATAAATATGTCATGCATAACTACTTTTGGATTATAGGATTTTAAATACAGAGATATCAAACACAGCATGGAGATTCTAAGAACCCGGGGTTCCAAAACCAAGGAGGGCCCCATCCCCACGAGTCCTGGATGAAGCTGATATTTGTGTTTTTCCCTTCATCCAGGTCGTGAGACTTTATAAATTGGTTGGATGGGAAATAAACAATATGGTGGGGCCGACACCGGTTTCAGCAGTGGGCATTACACTGTTCCCTGTGTTGTGGCACACCTGAAATCTAGATCAGCCCCCATCTTTTGGCCCATGGGCTAAAATTATCTGATAGAGAGGGTGGACGGTGTGAATTAAATACATACAACTTGGTGCGAGTGGGAACCCCACTCCTCACGCTGCAACAGGCAGCGTCTCCGACACCTGGGGGTTCCCTGCGGTATGGTCCACCTGAAATCTGAGTCGGCCTAATATTCGAGGCAATGTCTTAAAATGGTTTGGGAAAGCAGATGGATGGCATGAATGAAACACATCCATCTAATTGGCTCCCAAGAGTGGGACCCAGTTGTTGTAAAAAGGGGGCAGCGCCCCTGCCCCGCAGTTCCCCTATGGTAAACCCACTTGAGGTTGGGATATGTTGATTTTTGGGCCTTGGGCCTAACATGGTCTGGCAAAAAGGATAGATGGTGTGGATGGAACAAACATATCAAGGTGGGTCCCCAAGATGGGCTTCTGCCCAGCAACACCCGTTGGACGTTGGGCAGCAGTGACCATGGGACGTTGGCTGCACCAGCGTCCTCGGTTTTTTTTTTTTTTTTTTGTTATATATTTTTTGTGTTTTCAGCAAGTAGGGCTCACGTGAGGACGATTCACTCCGTCTGTCCGGTTCCCAGCTCATGGCGGGCCCTGTAAGCCCAGATTTGGGTCGGATCATCAAATGGCATAGAAATATCAGTAGACTTGAGAAGGTTTCAACAGTGGGTGCCATTGTCACTACTGTTTTCTATGGTGTGGTCCACAAGATATCTGGATCATCTTCATGTTGTCTCACGGCTTAAAATGAGTTGTAAAAATATATGGACGGCGTAGATAAAGCATATACATCATGATGGGACCTACAGGTGAAGGCCCACTCACTTTCTTAGGGGTAGCGTCTGGACGCGGACAGTTCCAGCGTCTCTGCGCCGAGAACGTACGACGTCTGGACTCCTCCCTAATATATATATATATATATATATATATATATATATATATATATATATATCATTTTAATCCTGTGTGCCCATATGTGGACGATCCAATTCGTCCATCAGTTTCGCCATTTCAAGGTGGGCATAAAAAGGTTTGGATTAAATTGATCTTTGTATTTTGACACCATCTTAGATATGTGTAAACCTAATCAGCAAGTTGGATGGTAGCGCCCGCACGCTGTATATGGCAGATCCATCATACCGGTACATGCCCCTGAAACCTTAATTCAATGTGAGGGAAAAACGTCCCTCTTAGATAAAGAGAACCCTGTATGCACCCCTTATAAGTAATGTTGATGCAAAAAACTGGTGTGCCTTTTCCGTCCTACCACTTGCACAAGGAAGAAACAAAGGAAATCTTAGCTAGAGCCGGGGACCCTCCCATGCTTAAGTCAGCGATAGGACTGTGAGAAGAGTTTTTTAAGAAGAGTTTTCTGCATACCTTTATGCTTGGAGGTTTCTATTTTTATAGGAATGGGAGGGTCCCGACGTGCAGGGATTCTCTTCCGCATATCTCGGAGATACGATTTAATTGTAATCTGTTTATGGATTCTGCCTGATCCTGAGATCTTCGGAATCGGAAATCCTTTCACAAGATTTTCGGGACGGTATTTGTGTTTACACCGTCTCTCCCTTACTTGGTTCGGCCTTAACCGACTCTGATTATAATTGAGTCTTAGCCGGCTACAAGAATGAGCTTTTTTCCTTCTGTCGGATGAAATAGAGTTGGTCCGTAGCCGTTATCCTTTCTTAATCCGATAGCCGACAATAACCGACCTAATATGGGGCAGTTTTATAGTCGGCCTGGTGGCTTCTAGCGTTCGGACTTTAATCGGTCCATTTAAATATTGCTGGCTTGGTAGCCGTGTCAACTTTATGCGTCTTACATATTTTACCTATGGCTCATGACTCTATAAATCTCGGTCAAGATTCATTTCTTGCTATCCGAGCTAAGTCTCTCCTTAGGCATTTGACTCTTTCACCTCGGTCGGGCTTATAGCCTCGTAATCACGGGCAGTGCCAATAGAGTTGGTCCATTCCATATCCGAGTCTCCGGACTTATCATATTTTTCCCCAATAAGTAAGCCCCCTTACTCCTTGTGTCAACCGTGTTTTCTTGTCGAAGGCTTCAGAGTAAAGTATGTTGCCCGAGCTGCCCGTATCAATCAAAATGTGATACACCTTCCGATTAGCTATGGGCATGGCCACGTCCAGCACATCGTCATGAGGGTGTTAGATACCGCATGTGTCGTCCTCGGAGAATGTTAGGCTACATGGACTCATTCGTGGTTCCTTGCTCAGTATATTTGCTAGGTGAATATAATGTTCAGGATTGGTGCTCTGAGCATGAGCCTTTTGGCCCCAGTTGAAGTCTCCACCCCCTGAAGGTCCACCTCAAATAGTTCAAATTTCAATGTCTCGTCGGTAGTTCAGTTCGGCTTCTCATCTTTCTGAGCTTGTTTATCTTCTTTGACTTACTCACGCAGATGTCCCTTGCGGATAAGGGTCTCAATTTCCTCCTTGAGATTAACATATTCGCTAGTGTTATGATCGTGATCGCGATGAAAACGACAATATTTACGCTTATCCCATTGATTCGCGTTTATCTTCATACAACTCAGCCATCTTAGAAGCTTCTTATCTCGGATCTCTAGGAGAACTTACTCTGGTGAAGTGTTAAGGGGGGTGTACGAACTGAACCGACTTTGGGGATGTCTGTTATCTTCTTGCTTGAGGACGTCCAAGATGGGGCCTCCTCCTCACGCTTCTTATCTTTCACGAATTTTTTTGTGCCCCGTGTAGATTTTTGAGAATTGAAGAAATCTTCAGCATTCAAGTATTTCTGAGCTCAATTCATGAGTTATACTAAAGTGGACGGTGGGTTATTTCCTATCGAGAAGAGAAACCTTCCTTCTTTGAGGCTAGAGATCATTGCGGTCAGAGAAATATTGTCAGAATAATCATTAACTTGCATCGCTTCGCCATTGAATCAGAGAATATAATCCTTCTATGGTTCCCCCTCCTTTTCTTTGATGGTTAGCAGATGAGTGGCTGGCTTTCGGCGTTGCTTCCCAACGATGAATTGTGTTAAGAACACCTTGTTGAGGTCGGTGAACGAACCAATTGACCTCAGTTTCAGCTGTCTATACCAACCCCATGCAACTCCCGTGAGAGTTAGAGAGAGCGCGACACATGATTGGTCCGAAAGCCGACTGGAGTTCCATCCAGGATCGATAGGATTCCATGTGCTCGGTCGGATCCCAAACCCTGAATATTGTGCAATTGGAGGCATCCGGAACCTTGGAGGCATAATTGCGCTAATTATTTCACTGGTGAATGGGGGCTCCGTCTCTTCCGTCATCGCCTTTATTGTGGTAGGAGCCTATACTTGATAAGATCAGCGCATGGTGCTGATCTCGCCGAGTAACTCGTCGAGCTGAGCTACCTAAGGGTCTTTTTTTTTCGACGACAGTTTCATGGGCCAGACTACCTCGAGTGTTTTCCCACGTCTGCATTTCTCTAACTCATGACGTAAATCAAAGAGGGCCAATGCTGATGTTCCTGAAACATGAGTTGGCGCCCTAGTAGACATGGCTCGGGATACTGCTCTCCTGGGACTGGCAGAACATGACTTGGTCACTCACCCGAGGGTGGTCTGAGCCGATCCATCTGAGCTTATTACATTATAAGTTCGGCTTGGACCTATCTTATTTTTGGGCTCTAGCTATTCCTTGATGTTCCTTTAGTCGAATTAGATCGATTTAATTCTCGAAGAATGCGCACATTCGGTAGTCTGAGGTCTGATTTGCGGGCTTCATGTTAGTTCCTCTTGTTGAAACGTCTTTATAATGGTCGTTCGTCTGGCCGAGCCGACATTGAAGGTAATTTGGTCGAGCCACTCCCAATCGTAACCAGGCCGAGCTAATCTTAAAGGTGGTCGGATCATATTTTACCATAACAGTAACCATTCACAAGAATAAAATCAACTGTATTTATTATTTCATTAGAGTAAAAGAATTCAACAAATTATCAAATGCCCTCTCAATGGGAGCTTATTACATTATTGAGTTCGTAGCAGAAATATAAAACTAAATCATAAAACTATCTTCTTATTCATTCAGTATAATCTTTCATAAGGAGATGGTCCTCTAGGTCTTCAATCTTCACATCAGCTGCATCATCTGTACGGTTAGAGAGGGTCAATGCCCTACTCATACTGATGGTTATTATTGGAGCATAAAAAATCATCATCAAAATGAAGAGAAAATAGTTAAGAAGACAGTGGATGCAATGAGTTGCATGAAACAGTTGAGTTGCGCGGTTCCGCATAACTCATGTCAGTTGCGCAGCTCTACGCAACTTGTATTTGACAGATATGCATGAGTTGTGCATCATAGTGTGAAGTGGGTCCCACAGTACAAGATTCGAGGGTTCACACATGTGGAAGCCTATAAATACTCCTCTACCCCCTTCATTTGAGGGATCAGAATTTCTCAAAAGACTGATACCTCTGATAAGTATCAAAGAGAGAAGAGAGGGAGAGAGAAAGGCTAGTCCGTGCAACTCACATTGAGTTGCGCAGATTGCACAACTTATTGTTGAGTTGCACGGACAGCTGAAGGATAATATTGGTCTGATATTTGGGGGAAGTTCTCTTCAAGATATTATTCATATTATTCATGAAGATACATATATATGTGAAAGAAGATCCACACAACTCATCTCCTATGGAGATTTGAACGATATGAACTGGAATGTTGCTGAAATTTATATTTGAACCCATTTAATATTTGTACTTCTAATTATAAGAACTTTATCTTGGAATTAAAGGATAACAAGGATGTAACGAATTCAGAATATATATTATATATGATGATTATTCTCTTCATTTCTTCTCCTTGTTATTATTGAGTAAGATAATCCCTCAAATCAAATACTTTTCGTTTTTGGTCGAAACAAAATGGTGGCTCTATTGGGGGCCCCTTTATTATATCTTACTTAATATCAACTTGGAGAACTATTTAGAGAATTTCATCTTGGTTTTCCATTATATAGACGCCAAAATGGCGACTCTCAATGAGAATATCCTTCCTTTCATCTCCAAGATAAAGTGTATTTACAAATAAATGCTAATTAATGTCATTTTGACCTTTAACAAAACTACTCTGCAGCAGACAGGTTCAAATTTCAACCAATGACAATCGCTCCTAGCAAAACAATTTTTTACTTCATCCCCACTAGATTCGTAGTGGAATACGCTTACAATCATTCTCTGAAATCAAAGAATCAGCTGGTCCCAAGTACGTCAACACTGACTAAAAGTAGTACTTCACCAGTAGTCGCCGGAGTGATATCTATATCACCGCTCTCGCAAGATAAAGGAGACAAATGGATTGTTGTTTCCAGTCGGAGGTCGAAGGCCCAAAATCGTGTAGTTGTTAAGTCGATCCTCCCGCAGATGACCAGAGGCCCAGTGATGAGAAACGTGGTGAGAAAGAATCCTACACTCGCTCCTTCAGCACTTTGTCCAGGAAGATCCCCTTATTCCCTAACATCACGAGATTTTCCAACCTTGCCTGTCGTGAATGTCCGATGGACAAGAAGAGAGAAGGCTAAATCACCAGTAAAAGATTCACCATCCTTTGTGTCTCCACAAGCAACGCCTCTGCTAGTTACATTACAATCAGTTGAATCTTGTGAAAATACAAGGGAACTTAATGAAACTCATCTCTTATTAAGCCCTATCACTCTAATGCGCTCATATACTGCTTCAATAACAGTTTCATCAAGAAGTGAAGAAGCTACTGTATACATGACAGGAACAAGTTAGGGTCCATTACCGAATGTTGATGAGCGTATGACTGAGATGGCGCAAACTCAGAGGATCCTAATGGAAGAATGTAAGAATCTTCGAGAAGCATTGGCAACTCTCACCCACAATGTATCCCAAGTTGTGGCCCCACCAATGATGGCTATAGTAAATGGAAATGAGAAATGACCTGAAGGATCGCAACCTTCAAAGACGGGATCACATGACTCTGCGCCTTCCATGAGAGTCGTAACTTAAGAGGAAATGTGACAAGTGGTTACAGAAATAGTCAGAGAACACGAGCATACCGGATGGTTCCGCTATAGAATGCCGTATCCGAGAGAAGTTGAGTACATACCATTTTCGACTAATTTCAAACATCTAAACTTTCAAAAGTTCAACGGGGATGGGTCTCCGGAAGAACACTTAATACACTTCATTACCACGGCGGGTAATTTCTCCACAATTTCATAATACTGCTTGCGATTGTTTGGTTCCTCATTAATAGGAAAAGCATTCCGATGGTATTCCAATTTGGCGCCAGAGTCAATACAGACTTGGGAACAAATGCAAGATGCTTTTATGTCAAATTTCTTCTCATCAAATCGCGATATTAGTATTACAGAATTAGTTATTATACGACAAAGAGAGAACGAACCCATGGAGAAATTTATCGATAGATGGAAAACTTTGGGAGCTTCGTGCAGACAGTTGCTCCAAGAAAAAGAACAAGTGAAGATGTTTCTTAAATTCTACGAAAACGGGAATCACGTTCGAACTCACAAGTGCTAACATTAAAACCTTTCGTGATTTGGCTGCAAAAGCACATGCACTAGAGTTAATGGCTAGGAAAATGTCAGTCTTTCAAAACAGAATAGAAAAAAGGGTATCAAATAAATTAATGGTAAATGTCATTGATTGGGAAAAGAAAAGAGATGCATTCCATAACAGATAAGAAACAAGGAAAAGAGAAGATTTAGATCGTTACAAAGGTCGTGCGAATGATAAACGATCTCGATTATATGACTCTCACAAAGAATATTCTTTCGAGAAGATGTTTTGCCAATGATAGAGCAACTACTAACTGTTGGAACTATTAAGCTACCCCAGCTCAAATATTCGGAGGGAGTTGACATGACAAAAGAATATAATTATTGCCACAATCATCGTTTTCTGGGGCATCCTACAAAAGCTTGCTTCACATTGAAAGATATATTACTGAAGATGATAAAGTAGGGTGAGATACTAATAAAAAATGATGATAAGCAAGAGAGAAAAGTAACTGTAAATGTGGCATCTGCAAAAGATCCGTCAAAGACATGGAAAGATAAAGGGAAGGTTGTTATAACAAGAAAACACCAATTTTTATTTTTAATTTTTTATATTTCCTACAACAAGTTCCATAAAAAAATATTCATTATTATCATCCACAGCTTCCTGGGTCATCTACTGAGGGGATCGGTTTAGATGTTTTAGCTTCTATTTGCCAAGGAGAAGATAAATTAGTCTAAGAATTCATCAATCGATGGAGGATACTGTGGGCATCATGTCCATAATTGGTAAAAGAAGAAAAACAAGTCATGCATAGAATGCATAAGACCAGATATTACAATAGGTCTCATTGGTTCGAAGATACAAACCTTTCAAGATTTGATTGCAAAAGCTTGCAATCTAGAAAAGCTCAGTGGGAAAGTGTCTGATTTTTATATGAACCAGATGTTTCAAGATTCCAAAAAGACTCCGGCCCGTAATGAAAGAGAAACAAAGAACTATCAAGGGGAATGAAGAAAATATGAGCGATTGGACAATGGAGAAAGTGAAGAAAATATTTAAACAATTTAATAACTGCAAAAAGTATACATTTGAAGAAGATGATATACTTCCTATGATGAACCAACTATTGGCTGTAGAGAGAATCAAATTTTCATGGCCAAAACACCCAAAAGAGATGAAGATGAAGATGATGAAAGAAAATGATTATTGCTATTATCATTGTCTTCTTGTGCATTGAACTGAGAATTGCTTCACTTTGAAGAAAATTTTACAAGAAATGATGGATAGTGGTGAAATTGTCATAAGGAAAATGTATGATGTAAGAGAAAAGGTAACGGCACGTAATCTCGATTGAAGTCAGTCATGATCATTTGAAAGAAGAAGAGTGCGGATACGATTCGTCTTATTTCTATGATTGGAATGTGGGGTTACAAGTATGCATGACAATGCCTGCTTTATCAAAATATATCGTCTTTGAAGATTGTTGCAATTTTGATTACGAAGATTATAAGCATAATGTTTCATAATAAAAAGGGGGCAAGATAAACAGAAAAAAAAAATGAATGAAAAAAAGAGAAGCCTCCCCTCTAAAAAAAAATAAAAATAAATAAATAAAAAGAAGAAGAAAAGAGAATGCCACGTATTAGTCTTCTTCTTATATGAATGAATAAAAGACACATTCTCAAGCATATTAAACGTGTATCAAGCGTATCAATCTGATCGCCGATCATCGCCGATGATTATCGCCAAAATCAATATTATCGCCGACCATCGCCAGCTCTAATGATTATCATCAAACTGATATTATCGCCATTGTTAATCGCTGCTGACTACTATTGCAAAAGCCATTATCGTGAAATTGATATTATTGCCAAGTTGACACACTATTTTAAACATAAATATTATCAAGAATACTATTATCAGCAATGACAATATATCATTTATCAACTTATCATCTATGGCAACGGTGATGGCGATTTATCACAAAAGGCAGCAGAATGCTAGGACAATATATCAAATATTATGCGGGCACTAGTGTTGAGGGTCAAATATTGCATATTAGACCCTAAATATTGTCTGAATTTACAAACATAATATTGTCTAATGACCCATTTTATCGTGTTTATGTTGTAGGGTGATTTTACGAGCATGAACTGAAAAAGGATGCTAAAATCTTAGATTTAATGCTCTGATGATCACCAAGGCAAGGGACGGACCTAAGGGGACCAAGATCGACAGATTTGCACGTCAGAGACCCGAGATAATCGGGAAACTGAAGCCCAAGTGGCCCGAAAATCATCCAGAATGCAAGATCACATGGTTGTCGCCATCCGATTGACTCAAAACTTCATACATGGCCTGAGGACCATAAATTAACTGTACATGATGAATTTCATTCGTTGGATCCCTCTGAAAGTGGCCCAAAAGATAGATCAGCCCACAAATCATCAAACTGGGGCCCGCCTGGTATCTGGAAATGCTTCAATTTTGGTCTCAACGTCTTAAATTATGTGGAGCAACTAATGGACGGTTTGGATTTACTGAAATAATACTTCAGTGGGCCCCACTTACAGTATGTGCATCCCACCCACGTTCACCAGCGGTGCACTATGAAAAGCAAAGTCGGTTGACCGTCTTTGACCGAGGATTTCTCTATTTCAAACAGCGCCTTCGCACGCGACCGTCGGTTTGTGATCATGGGCCCCACCCATTGTCCATATGGACAATCCAAACCGTTCATTCGTCCCGTGGGGTAGCTACAACCCTCGCCTAGGTGAATTTTTGGTCCCATGCACACACACAGAGGCAGATTGCATGTAAACTCAGGAATGGACGGTAGGAATAAAGATTGCATGGACCATACCGAAATCATACCGAAATTGTCCTTCCTAGACGGTTTTTCGAGATGAATCTAATGGACGGCGTGGATTTGTTTTACAACAATGCTCATGGGCCCCGACAACGTCACAGAGCGTGCGTGCGCGAGCTCTGTTTCGAAAAGCGAAACTGACGTTCTAGGTGGGCCATCACGGACGGCTCTTTATGATAATCCGAACCGTTCATCTGGAAGGCAACTAAAAACCGTCCGTAGGGACGTTTTATTTTTATAAAAACTGGGGTCCAGAGCAACTCAGCAGTATCATTTTCTTGGCTATAGAAACAGGACAGGCTGCGCATGTTGTTGCGTAAATGCAAGTGGCTGCGTTATTCTCCACCGCCTCTACACACAGCAGCCGACTCCAGCTCTCCTGACCATCCACCGACTTTGCTGCCTATAAGAAGGAGAGAGAAAGAAGTGGATGGGGCATCAAATCTCGGCTTGGGGCTGGACCTGCACTTGGGGAGTGAACAAGTTTTTGGCACCGTTGCCGGGGACTGTCGGCTACGTTTTTCTAAAATTAATTAGTTTTAGGATTAGTTTAAGATTAGATTTTCTTTTTAGAATTTTCTAATTCTAGTTTTAGAAGCTTAGTTATTTTCCTTGTTAGAAATTTTTTCCTGACTTTAGAAACTTGCTATTCTTCCTTCTATCTGATTTTTAGAACTAACTCAATTTTTCTGTTTTGTAGGAAACTTTTAATTTAGTAAGCTCTTTCTAATTCTTCTTTCTTTGGAATTTCTTCTTTTCTCTAGAAATTAATTTACTTTTAATTAGGACTTTCTATTCTTAGAAACTAACTTATTTTGTTTTGTTTTGCAGATTCTTAACCTAGGACTCCAAATTTGGTAACTTCTTTCCATCTTTCCCTTTTATTTTCTAAATTTCTACTTCTTTTCTCTTAGGTCTAGGTAGAATTTAAATCGAGGGCTGAGTATGTTTTATGCCCCAGTGGGCACGCGACAACACTCGACGTCTTGTGACTGAAGGAGGATTAGTTGAGGGGTTGACTGTCCATCGTAGGACTAGACACCACTTGAATTCTCCTAAGACAGAGGAGGTTATGGCTGAAAATCAACCTCAAGCACTACCCCAACCTAGGGTTGAGAAAGTACATGATGAGAATGAGGTGCACCACGTACCCCCGCCTCGTACTTTATGAGATTATTTACAACCGGCGGGGGTGAGTACGCCCTCATGCATGATTTTTCCTGCGAATACAGGAAATGTGGACATCAAGCCAGGGGTTATCCAACTCCTTCCCAAGTTCCATGGGCTTGAATCTGAAGAACCATACTTGCATCTGAAAGAGTTCGATGAAATCATAGGCACCTTATACTTTCCTAATGTATCTGAGGATACTATTAGGCTGAAACTCTTTCCATTTTCCTTGAAAGAAAAAGCCAAGACGTGGTTACATTCACTGCGTCCTAGATCCATTGGCACATGGAATGATATGCAGAGGGAATTTATAAAGAAATTTTTTCCACATCATAAGACAATTACCCTTAGGAGAGCAATCATGAACTTTGCCCAAAAGGAAGATGAAACATTCTTCCAATGTTGGGAAAGGTTCAAAGATCTGGTTAATGCATGCCCACAACATGGCTTTGAAATATGGCGCATTACGAATTTTTTCTATGATGGGCTAACATCTTCCATGCGCCAAATGGTTGAGACAATGTGTAACGGAGATTTCATTAATAAAAATGTCGACGAGGTATGGGATTACCTCGATAGTCTCGCTGAAAAAACACAATCATGGGACTATTACCCAAGGACGAACGCTACGTCTAGGCCAACTCATTCAAGGGAAAAAGGAGGAATATATCTCCTGAAAGAAGATGATGATCTTAATGCTAAGGTGGCTAATCTCACCAGAAAATTTGAGGCCATGGAAGGAAAGAAGGAAAAGGTGATTGCAACATTCATACTACTAAAAATTGTCCTTCAATACCTGCCTTTCGAGAAGTATTGAATGAACAATCTAATGCCGTCAATAACTATCAAAGACCTTTCAATGGACCACCCTCTAATACATACAATCCTGGTTGGAAAAATCATCCAAATTTCAGTTGGAGGAATGGACCAACGGCTATACCTCAAGGTTTCCTAAACCAAAATCCAACTCAAGAGAAACCTCAAGAGGATTTGGTTCTAAAACATTTTCAAAAGCAAGAGCTTTTCAATCAGGGTATGATGCAAGCCTTTCAAGACCTTACAAAAGCAATACATGAACTTAAGGCTGAAAATACGATTGAAAATAAGGGGAGCTTCCCAGCTCAACCTCTTCCCAATCCTAAACCGCATTATGAAGTTAGTGATCCCAGCTCTTCAAATCAAATGAGGCATGCTAAATCCATCACCACTCTTAGGAGTGGGAAGGTTATTGATAAAACTCTTCCGGTTAGGCCCGAAAAGCCTCAAGAACCAGAAGAGGACAACAATGATGGATCTAGTGGCGCCTCATAAAAATTTGAACCGGAACCTCTAGAAAAGCCAGTTGCTCCATTTCCCCAACAGTTGGTTGAACCAAAACGTCTCTCTAACTCTCAGGATATCCTAGAGGTGTTGAAACAAGTGAAAGTCAACATTCCTCTGCTTGATGTTATAAAACAGATTCCTTTATATGCTAAATTTCTAAAGGACTTATGCACTACCAAACGACGGAAAAGTGTTCAAAAGAAGATCTCCTTGACTGAGAAAGTGAGTGCCATCCTAAAACAAGATGTGCCGTAAAAATTTAAAGATCCCGGTTGCCCAACCATATCATGTGTAATCGAAAACTATCGAATTGACTACGCACTTCTTGACTTAGGATCAAGCATTAATCTGATTCCCTACTCGGTATACCAACAGTTAGGTTTGGGAGAATTAAAATCCACTCGAACCACACTACAACTTGCTGATCGTTCTGTTCATGTACCAAGAGGGATCATCGAGGATGTGTTGGTCTAGGTTAATAGATTCTACTACCCTGTTGATTTTATCATCGTGGACACCGAACCCATCAATGACACGAGCACTCAGATTTTCATCATTCTTGGTCGCCCATTCTTATCCACTTCAAATGCAATTATCAATTGCAGGAATGGTATCATGACTATGTCTTTTAGAAATTTAACATTGGAATCGAATATCTTTTTTAATAACGGCAGCAACTCAGAGGATGATGACGATTTTCACGATGTTAACATGATTGATTCTTTTGTGGAAGATAGAACACCTCTCACCTTATCCTCTGATCCTCTAGAGATGTGCCTGGCCCACTCTCATGATCTTGATGATGATATAATTAGGGAGACGTGTGCCATGCTTGATACTGCACCGGTACTTAAAGTTAACCGGTGGAGGTCACAAATTGAAGAGTTGCTCCAAACTGATGTGGTGCCTCTACCGTCTAACCTCAAGCCACCGAAGCTTGACCTAAAACCTTTGCCCTCTGATTTAAAATATGTCTATTTAGGTCAAGATGAGACATATCCGGTGGTGATCTCTGCTCACCTGGAGAAAGAACAAGAGAGTATGCTCATATCTACTCTCGTTGAGCATAAGGGAGCTCTTGGATGGACGATAGTGGACCTCAAGGGAATTAACCCATCGATTTGTACTCACCGCATATATCTTGAGGATAATGCAAAGGCTATTCAGCAATCACAGCGTAGACTAAATCCAAACATGAAGGAAGTGGTTAAGGCCGAGGTTCTCAAACTATTGGAAGTGCGGATCATATACCCCATATCCGATAGTCAATGGGTGAGTCCAACTTAGGTGGTTCCTAAGAAGTCTGGGATCACCATCGTAGCCAATGCCAATAATGAACTCGTGCCGACCAGAGTTACTACTGGTTGGAGAATGTGCATTAACTACAGGAAGCTGAATACCGTCACTAGGAAGGACCACTTTCCTTTGCCCTTTATAGATCAGATCTTAAAAAGGTTAGCTGGTCATTCCTATTACTGCTTCCTTGACGGGTATTCAGGTTATAATCAGATTGAAATCGCCCCTGAAGATCAGGAAAAGATCACATTTACATGTCCCTATGGCACCTTTGCTTACAGAAGGATGCCATTTGGGTTATGTAATGCCCCTGCCACCTTTTAGCGATGCATGATGAGTATCTTTTCTGACATGGTGGGGAAATATTTAGAGGTCTTCATGGACGATTTCTCTGTTTTCGATTCATCTTTCAGCGAGTGCTTAGCAAGTCTTAAATGTGTTCTGAAAAGATGTGAAGAAAAAAATTTGGTACTTAACTGGGAGAAGTGCCATTTTATGGTTCAAAAGGGAATTGTCCTTGGACATATCATCTCGTCCAAAGAAATCGAGGTAGATAAGGAAAAAATCGATCTTATCTCTAACCTACCTCCACCCAAGAACATCAGAGATGTGCGATCCTTCTTGGGACACGCAGGATTTTACAGACGATTCATAAAGGACTTTAGTCTCCTCTCTCGTCCTTTATGTAATCTTCTTCAAAAGGATGCACCATACGAGTGGACTGAGCAGTGCTAAGAAGCTTTCACTAAGCTTAAAGGAATGTTAACCACTACACCTATCATGCAGCCACCCGATTGGAGTCTTCCTTTTGAACTTATGTGTGACGCCTCTGATTATGCTCTTGGAGCGATTCTAGGCCAAAGAAAAGATAAGCGGCCTTATGTCATTCACTATACAAGTAGGACTCTAAATCCTGTCCAAGTGAACTATTCAACCACGGAAAAGGAACTCTTAGCCGTAGTGTTCGCTTTGGACAAATTTCGGTCCTACCTGATCGGATCCAAGATCATTATTTATACAGATCATGCAGTACTTAAGTATCTTCTTTCCAAGAATGATTCTAAGCCCCGCCTAATATGATGGATCCTTCTACTCCAAGAATTTGATTTAGAAATTAAAGATAAAAAGGGAGTAGAGAACGTAGTGACCGATCATCTTTCTCACCTTAATACATCTGATTCCCTTGAGGCGACCCATATCAATGACATGTTCCCTGATGAACAACTGTTTAGAGTCTCTCATTCACCTTGGTTCACTGATATTGCTAATTATCTTGCTACAGGTGCCATACCGACACACTGGATGTCACAAGATAAGAAGAAATTCTTTACCAAGGTGCGTAACTTTTTCTGGGACGATCCATATTTGTTTAAATATTGCCCAGACCAAATCTTAAGGAGATGTGTGCCAGACGATGAGCATCAGAGTGTCATCTCCTTCTGTCACTCACAGGCCTATGGTGGTCACTTTTCTGTTAAAAAGACCACGGCCAAGATTCTACAGTGTGGCTTTTACTGGCCCACTATGTTCAGGGACACTCATGAGTTTTGCAAAGCTTGTGAGCGTTGTCAAAAATTGGGAGCATTGTCCCGTCGAAATATGATGCATTTGAATCCCATCCTTATCATTATAGCATTTGATTGTTGGGGCATTGATTTCATGGGACCATTCCCCCAATCATTTGGAAATCTGTATATTTTGCTCGCCGTAGACTATGTCACTAAATGGGTCGAAGCAATTCCGTACCGCAAAAATGACCATCGCACGGTCATTAAATTTTTGAAAGAAAATATCTTGTCGCGGTTCGGAACGCCTCGAGCCATCATTAGTGATGGGGGCTCACACTTTTGTAATAGACCATTTGAGAGTTTGATGAAGAAATACAATATCTCTCATAAGGTAAGCACCCCATACCATCCACAGACAAGTGGGCAAGCTGAGATTTCCAATAGGGAGATCAAACATATCTTAGAGAAAATGGTTAACCCTAACCGTAAGGATTGGTCAATCCGATTGACCGATGCTTTATGGGCATACCGTACTACTTTTAAAACTCTCATTGGAACATCTCACTTTAAACTTGTCTATGGGAAAGCTTGTTACTTGCCTGTGGAATTGGAACATAAAGCATACTGGGCAATCAAAAATCTAAATTTCAATCTGGACAACGCTGGCTCGTTACGCAAACTTCAATTAAATGAACTTGAAGAAATCCGGAACGATGCATATGAGAACTCGAGAATTTACAAGGACAAGATGAAGGCGTTTCATGATCAGCATATTCTACGGAAATCATTCACGCCAGGTCAGAAAGTCCTTTTGTACGACTCTCGACTACATCGCTTTCCGGGTAAGCTTCGATCTCGTTGGACCGGCCCTTACATTGTGATCACTGCTTATCCTCATGGGGCCGTCGAGATTAGAGATCCCGACAATGACAAGGAGTTTAAAGTCAATGGATATCGATTAAAGCCATTTGTCGAAGCATTTGATTCAGAGGACATGTCCATGCCTCTGATTGCTCCTGTTTATCAGGACTGATCTCCTAGTCTGATGGAGGTATAGGTAGGTTTATCGCTTTCATAGGACTAGGGTAGTTGCTTTATTTGTCTGGCTGAAGACGGTAAATTAGCACTCCTGGGAGGCAACCCAGTCATTTTATTCCATTTAATTTTTTAGTTAGATAGTTCAACGTTTGTGGGTAACATTACTGCAAACCCTCACGAGACTACAACTTGTCCACTAGGGGTAACCTAGGGGTTTAAAGGCTTGTTGCATACGCTAAATGCAATCGAGAGCACCTGCGAAAGTGGTATAGGTATGATTTTATTTGTTGTTATTTTTTTGTTTCCTCTCTTGGCTGACCAACTTTCATGCTATGATCTCTTGGAAAGTCTCTTTCTTGATTCGTTATCCAGGTACTATCTTCCCATCACTTTACTTTTGTTGTTCCATGTGCATTACATGTTTAGATCTTTTACATTGAGGACAATGTAGATTTTTGGTTGGGGGTGGGAGATTAGGTAACTTAATCAGTGTTTTTCTTGGTCTTGAGCAAAAATTGTGAAAATTTTTAAAAATTTTCTAAAAATTCCTGTGAACTCGAAGTAATTTTGACAGATATCCCTAATCTAGATTTATAAGATACATGATGTTGGATTTATGACTCGTGGATTCAGCTATCTGTTAGCCTTCACAGTTAAGTCTGATTTGTTAATCCATGATGAGAAGTTTTAAACATTGATTGAGTCATGATTGCATATGTCACATCTCGTTTCCACATTAAGATTTCAATTTGATATTGAAGGATTAACTTAGTAATCATTAAGCATGAAAGGAACTAGCCTGGATAATTTGCTTATTATGATCATTAGAAAAAGAAAAAAAAAGAAAAAAAAAGAGAGTAGAATCGAAGAAAAAGAAAATACCCAGGGTTGGGCGAATGACCTTCACTGTAGGTTTGCTCCCCACAGGTGAAGGTTTGATTCCCTAAGGTTAACATTCAAAAATTATTGGGCGACTGGTCTTTACCATAGGTTTGCTCCCTATAGGTGAGGATTCGACCCCCATCCTTGGCATTACTTTTAAAGAAAAATCAAAAGATGGAATTTCTGAGGCAGGTTTGGTTCGGGTTTTAGGTGTCCTGAATACTCTTGTGATTACCAATGCTATCATAAAATAATAAATTGAATTTTAATGATGATAGGCTGAGATTACACTATCCACCCATGGAACTCAATGTTTAGAATTATTCTAATTGATGGATTAATACTTTGAACTTGATTATGAGTCTACCAAGCACTTGAGTCCAGGAGAAAGTAATCCCCAACATTCATGAATCTTAGAATTTTCGTATCCGGATTATTTTGCAAAAATCATTTAAGTTCATAGAAATCGTCCTATAATTTTCAACTTATTTTTCGCATACTTTGCTCGGGACTAGCAAAATGCTAGTTGGGGGTTGTGTTGAGGGTCAAATATTGCATATTAGACCCTAAATATTGTCTGAATTTACGAACATATTGTCTAATGACCCATTTTATCGTGTTTATGTTGCAGGGTGATTTTACGAGCATGGACTGAAAAAGGATGCTAAAATCTTAGATTTAATGCTCTGATGATCACCAAGGCAAGGGACGGACCTAAGGGGACCAAGATCGACAGATTTGCACGTCAGAGACCGAGATAATCGGGAAACTGAAGCCCAAGTGGCCCGAAAATCATCCAGAATGCAAGATCACATGGTTGTCGCCATCCGATTGACTCAAAACTTCATACATGGCCTGAGGACCATAAATTAACCGTACATAATGAATTTCATTCGTTGGATCCCTCTGAAAGTGGCCCAAAAGATAGATCAGCCCACAAATCATCAAACTGGGGCCCGCCTGGTATCTGGAAATGCTTCAATTTTGGTCTCAACGTCTTAAATTATGTGGAGCAACTAATGGACGGTTTGGATTTACTGAAATAATACTTCAGTGGGCCCCACTTACAGTATGTGCATCCCACCCACGTTCACCAGCGGTGCACTATGAAAAGCAAAGTCGGTTGACCGTCTTTGACCGAGGATTTCTCTATTTCAAACAGCGCCTTAGCACGCGACCGTTGGTTTGTGATCATGGGCCCCACCCATTGTCTATATGGACAATCCAAACCGTTCATTCGTCCCGTGGGGTAGCTACAACCCTCGCCTAGGTGAATTTTTGGTCCCGTGCACACACACAGAGGCAGATTGCATGTAAACTCAGGAATGGACGGTAGGAATAAAGATTGCATGGACCATATCGAAATCATACCGAAATTGTCCTTCCTAGACGATTTTCCGAGCTGAATCTAATGGACGGCGTGGATTTATTTTCCAACAATGCTCATGGGCCCCACCAACGTCACAGAGCGTGCGTGCGCGAGCTCTATTTCGCAAAGCAGAACTGACGTTCTAGGTGGGCCATCACGGACGACTCTTTATGATAATCCGAACCGTTCATCTGGAAGGCAACTAAAAACCGTCCGTAGGGACGTTTTATTTTTATAAAAACTGGGGTCCAGAGCAATTCAGCTATATCATTTTCTTGGCTACAGAAACAGGACCGGCTGCGCATGTTGTTGCGTAAATGCAAGTGGCTGCGTTATTCTCCACCGCCTCTACACACAGCAGCCGACCCCAGCTCTCCTGACCGTCCACCGACTTTGCTGCCTATAAGAAGGAGAGAGAAAGAAGTGGATGGGGCATCAAATCTCGGCTTGGGGCTGGACCTGCACTTAGGGAGTGAATAACTAGTGAGAAGCAAGTGGCTCTAAAAAGCCCGCGTAGGCCATCACATGCTTAGACTCATGCGGGCAATGGATGGAGCCAACGACCAAAAGCCTTGAGTGGCCAAAGTCCACAACGGCCAATATTTGTACAACTTTCGACAATGCCACTGGGGAAGGTGAGAGAAAATGCCTTCTCGTGAATGGGTCTGACCTGACAGACAAAGAAAAAGTAAGCTACAGTGTGTGCTCTTTGGCTCGTCCATAGATAGGTCATCCATGCATAAGAACCCCCAGATTCCTGGTTTGATTCCAATAAATACTCATGAGGATGAGTCTTTAAAATAAACTACCCCCTCATTGATGGACAGGCGGCCTTGGATTTGGTAGCCTTGCGAGCCTTGTGAACTCTAAAGAATTACCGCGGCCAACCCTATGTGTAAAACCCACCGAGTTCACAGCCCCGGTAGCTTTATTGGGCCCCTCTGATGGATGACGATTTATGAACTCCCCCGCCGCGATAAGTCCAGCGAACTCATAAGAGTAATAGAAACCATTTGCGTAAGACCCGACTTCAACTACTTACGAGTCTAAAAAACTATGCCAACTCCACTACTCATGAGCTTAAACTGTGTGTGAAAGAGTCCAGTCAAGTCAAATCTAGTTAAGTCAAGTCAAATCCAATCAAAGTATATTCAGTTAAAAGTATACTAGCTTTGAAAAGGTTGAGCTATATGTCCTAGAGGGGGGGGGGGGGGGGGGGGGGGGGGGTGAATAGGACTATGTCAAATTAAAAATAACAGCAGAATTTAAATAAATTAAATATAGATAGCAATAGATAATCTCATAATGCTAAATTTAAAGACAACCTCAAATCAACGAGTATTAAGAGGTTGATACAAATGTTGTTCTAAGGACAACCTTACACCATAAAAACAAAGGGTTTATGGCATGACAACCTTACTAGAACGGTTTATGTATTAAAAACTCAAACTGATACAAAGGAATAAAGAAATAAATAGCAAGAAAAGAAATCTATGCTATTACAACATTATCCACATTTGCATAAAAGAAATTACAACATTCTCCACAATGCAAAAAAGGAAAATTACAATCATCCGTAAAAATAAATATACAATCAATCCACAAAACTAGAAATTATAGTGGTTCGCTTATGTGTACATCGACTGTTTAGAAAAATAGTGAAATGGCCAAGCTATATGTCCTAGAGAGGGGGGGAGGGTGAATAGGACTATGCAAATTTAAAATAAATACAGTGGAATTAAAGAAAAAGATAGCCTAAATAAATAAGAGATCACAATCCACAATGCAATATGAAATTCAACCTCAATTTAAGACTTGAGAGGCTGATACAAATTATGTTCTAAGGACAACCTTACACCATAAAAACAGGATTTATGGTAGGACAACCTTACTAGAACAATTAATATCAATATCTCAAACTGAAGAGGAATAAAAAAAATAAAGTAGGAGTAGAAATCCTAAATTATTACAACATTCCCCACAACGCTTGAAAATAAAAAATTACAACATTTACATCCACATATACATCCCACAAATGAATAATCACAGATAGGAAAATTAACTACACAACCATAAAATACAAGGGATTATAGTGGTTCGCCTGTGTGTACACCAACTGTTAATAAACAGCCACACAGCTACTCCACTCCTAATATCATCACATAGTTGATATTAGCATTCATTATCAATATAGGTTTTCCAGGTTCACCTAAAACCTTCACAATTGTGTCTTTTACTGTGCGCTTACACAATTATAAAAAACCCCCACTTCTAAGTTTTATTGACTTCCTTAGATAATCAACAGAATGAGATTTTTCTGGTAAATCTGTAACACCCTGAAAATCGGGGGTCGTGTATAAACTCAACTCCCGAGTTCCAGACCGTTACTTATGCAACAAAAATGGTTATGATTCAATGTTGTCTGATTTAAAGCATTCACATGAGTAAAAGTATACCAAAACTGCAATTCATACTTCAGATCCAGTGATAAAAGCAAGCGGAAGACTAAACAATGTATATACCATTGTATGGAAAAACAAAGTAATCTCATCTGTCTCCAAAGTATGACTACATCTCTGAGTCTCATTTACATGTACATAACAAAAGAATAATGTTCAAAAAGAAAGTCCCACTGATGTCCCCTCGATCCAGGTCGCCTACGGGAAGCCGTCGTGATACTGCATATACGAGACCTCATCCTGGTCCTCGTCGATCTCTGGCTCCACCTCCTGGATCTCGTCCTCACCTGCATCTACAACAGAATCTGGTGGGTGTTGCAAACACCATCCCGTAACGTGGGAATGAGTGATCAACTCAGTGGAATCATAGAGCAAATATTAGCATGTTCACAATTCAATCACGCGATAATAGTAAAGCAGTAAATCAGACAATCCTAATACTGTTATTAATGCGAGATGATATGACGTGATGTATGCCCTCACCGACGATCACCCTCATGCGGCAACATCTTACGACCGCGGCATGCCACACTCCCTAGAGTGCTCCACATCTTCCAGGAACATGCAATGCTATGGTGATATGATTTCCAAGTTGTTATTAGTCCATTCAAACAGCAGGATTGGAAAACTAAGGTACTTCCCTTGTATCAATCCCAACACAGATCCTGTCTAGGGTCGTCACTCCTAGTAATCTCATACGATGTGTATTTCGTAGGTCACTGCAAGGGCTGCCAGGGCTGTTGCTCGCACTCGTTGCACCGCTCCCCCATCACCTTATCAATACAGGCCTACCGTACTCTACTGCAACGGAAGGGTCGTCGCCTCCCGTGGACTCAGAATACGCTCGCGGTCACTACAAAGGGCTCGTCGCCTGATCAGTGTAGGCCGACAGCTAGAATATGGTGTCCCATACCACCATAATCTGCTCACGAGTCTAGGTGCTCACTGGTCACTACGGGGAGGTTTGTGGCCCCAGCGTAGGCCGACACTCGACCACGGTGTCCCATACCACCATGCCCGGCTCATGAGTCTTCGTGGATCAAGGTACCACGGTTAACAGGGTTTACAATGGTAAGTTCAGTACCCTAGGTTCAAGCAGTTATGACACATACAAGGTGAACATACATCGGCCAGTCGGGTTACTTGACGGGCTCGACTAGCGATCGCATCTCAAGTTGAACGACATGAAGTGCGTAAAACACTTCGCGTGGCCTAACCACTGCCGCCAACTCTAAACACGAATCACGTTCATTGACGCGTCGTTCGTGGCTATGACCAGTCAGCCACGAATTCGCTCGGTTACCGACTGCCTGGACTAAGTCAAGTCCCACACATTTATGGAATCATATTAGCATTACATGTTAAAGTATTGGAATCGAAATACATCATGTGAGCATGTTAACACATGTTATAACATTCAACTTAAGCAAATCTTCAAGGCATACTTTCTATGCATGTAATGCAATCATGCATAAGGTAAACGTGTAGGAAATCATTTAGGTCAGCATTTTAATCATGAAATCAATCTCAAACTACTACATAACATCATTCAATTCAATACATACTAATACAAGCATTTATACAAACACATACACTACACACTTAAGTCTACATATAGTATGTCGACCAAAAGTGCGCAACTTGGCGAATCTCTTCACCAAACTGATTATGCAAGCCTTCCTAACTCCCTAATGCGGCGACAAACCATGTCAATCACGTCAGCAAAATATGCATGTAGACCGTACTTCCTACAAATGACTAAAATGCCCTAAATCTCATATTCTTCGTTAATTTACGAAACAGGAAACGGAGAGCATGTTGTACATGTCAAACGGTGATGCCGTCGATAATCTACTATTAAACGACATTGAAAGCGTTGTAAACTGTCAATCAAAGCGTCTAAAATCCTCACCTAGTCTCTTACGGTTGCGGGATTTTGAACGGAGCATGTACGCTTCGTCTACGGCAGTAGGAGAGCCTGATTTATGGAATACGTTAGCTAACGTGCTATGAATCTAGGTAAACTCTAAATCAGCAAGTTTTGGGGTTATTTTATACCTGAAAAAGGGGAGAAATCACCAGCCAGGTGATTGGGAAGAACTGCTGAAGCACTAGCAGTCGGCGGCTCGGAAGCGGGAAAATTCCCTTCCTCTCTTTCTCTCAAACCCTCTCTCCTTTTCTCCAGGGTTTGGGATTTTCGGATGGAAGGGAGAAATGAGGGTTTCAACCCCTTTTATAAGCTTAAAAATGCCGGAAATAGGCTCCGGGACGAAGTTTACTTGGTGCCTATCCATTTCGGGGCTGTTTCGGTCCAAAAACTGCTTTCTGGTGGTCCCCTGGTCAATTGCGATCGGACTTAAGCTCATGTGTACCAGATGTAGCTCGTATTAAGTTTTCAGTCTGGCAGGGTTCGCAGATCGCACGTGGCGGACCAATTTCAGTTCAGCGGTCACCGCACGTAGATCAGGGCTGAAAGTCTCATGATAATAAATAGAAATTTTTCCTGATCCGAGGGTGTAATCTGGATGAATTCTGACGGTCAGAACGCTTAATACTGACGCGTCAAGTCGTGTGCCAGATTTGAATTTGAAATTCCAAATCCGTCCCTATTCGCGGTCGCTTCAGTCTGGGTTCAACGAAATCGTCTGTGATTATCGGTTTGACTTGATTTTCGAGATGATTGTCAAGTCTAGCTGGGCGGTTCTAACGGTCTAAGATAGGAGGTATCGGACCTTCGACGCGCGGTCTAAATCCAATACAAAATTTCAATGTGGTCCAGAGAACAAACCTGCTTAGAGTTTGATCCGAGGTTATAGAGTATTGTAGAGTTGTTTGTTCTACTCGATTTGGGTCTTGCAGAACGTATTTAAAGTGATCAGGGACTATTTCCCAGCTACTCTAGCGTTGCGCTAGCTAACTTACGCTTAATTTCCATGAAAATTAATTCTACGCGATTTCGGGTCGAGTTGGTACTCGAGCCCAAGTACGGATTTTTCACGGACGTTACAATCTACCCCCCTTAACAAATAATTTCGTCCTCGAAATTTGTACCTATTCGTACTCCTCAAGAAGCTGTGGGTAGTTCTTTCTGATCTCGGCTTCTGTCTCCCAAGTAGCCTCCTCCTCAGTATGATGCGTCCATAGTACCTTCACAAGGGGAATCACCTTGCTACACAGTACCTGCTCCTTCCTGTCTAAGATGCGTCTCGGTCGCAGGATATAAGTAACATCCTCTCCTAACTGCACCTGCTCCCATCTGATGATATGGGAAGGATCAGCAACGTACTTCTTCAGCATAGAAACATGAAATACGTTGTGGACGCTCGCGAGGGGCGTCGGTAAAGCCAATCGGTAAGCCACTGCTCCCACATGATCGAGGATCTGGAATGGACCAATGAATCGCGGTGCCAGCTTCCCCTTCTTCTCGAACCGAAGGACTCCCTTCATAGGGGAAACTCGCAAAAACACGTGATCCCCGACTGTGAACTCTAGTGGCCGTCGTCTCGTATCGGCGTAGCTCTTCTGTCTGCTCTGCGCTGTAAGAAGCCGACGTCAAATAATATCAATCTTCTCTGACGTCGCCTGCACCAACTCTGGGCCAATCAAGCTACGCTCACCGACCTCTAACCAGCAATGCGGTGCGCGACAAGGTCGCCCATACAGCGCCTCATAAGGTGTCATACCGATACTCGCCTGGAAGCTATTGTTGTATGCAAACTCCGCATATGCAAGATAGTCATCCCAACTGTCCTTGAAGTCCAATGCGCAAGCTCGCAACATGTCCTCCAGGATCTGGTTCACTCGCTCCGTCTGTCCGTCCGTCTGTGGGTGGAAGGCAGTACTGAACTTCAACTTCACACCCATAGCCTCCTGAATGCGAGTCCAGAAAATAGAAGTGAACCGCGTGTCTCTGTCCGACACGATCTCCAACGGAACTCCATGCAGACGCACAATCTCTCGGATGTACAATCTAGCCAGCTCGTCTGCAGAGTTCGTAACTCTGATCGGTAGGAAGTGCGTCGACTTCGTCAATCGGTCGACGATCACCCAAATGGAATCATGCCCCTTCCTCGTCTTCGGCAACCCAGAAATGAAGTCCATGGAAATGAAATCCCACTTCCACTCTGCAATCGGCATAGGCTGCAAAAGTCCAGGTGGTCGACGATGCTCTGCCTTCACCTGCTGACAAGTGAGACAACGGGACACGAACTCAACTATGTGGGTCTTCATACCTTCCCACCAATACGTCCTCTTCACGTCACGATACATCTTCGTACTGCCTGGATGCATCGCGAGTCTAGTAGAATGCGCAGCCTCGAGAATCTCTCGTCTCAAGTCAGGGACATCTGGGACGCATAGGCGGCCACGGTAACGTAAGCCCCCATCCATACCAACTCGCCAGTCGGCGTCAGCATCATCACTGGCCTGCTCTCGAAGCTCAGTAAGATGCGCGTCGTCCCTCTGCGGCTCGATGACTCGGTCATCGATCTGGGATCGCACCTGTACGTGTGCGATGAACTCAAATAGCTCCTCTACGGTGAGTTTCTGCTCAAAGTCTCGCAAAAACTCAACCATATCCCACTCGGCAACCATCAGCGGAGCCGCAAACTCTATCGCCTTCTTACGGCTCAACGCATCAGCCACAAGGTTCGCCTTCCCAAGATGGTAAGAGACTTCAAACTTGAAGTCCTTTAGCGTCTCCATCCATCGCTGCTGCCTCATATTCAAGTCTCGCTGCGTGAATATGTACTTGAGGCTCTTGTGGTCGCAAAAGAGCTCGAACTCCTCTCCGTAGAGGTAATGTCTCCAGAGTCTCAGTGCGAATATAACGGCTGCCAACTCTAGGTCGTGTGTAGGGTAATTCTCCTCGTGCTTCCTTAATTGTCTCGAGGCATACGAAATTACCCTGTCCCTCTGCATAAGGACACAACCCAAACCAACGCTAGACGCGTCAGTGTATATAGTGTATCTAACCCCTTGCTCTGGCAATACTAGCACAGGGGCGGACGTAAGTCTGTCCTTCAGCTCCTGAAAAGCTGACTCCGCCTTATCATTCCAGGTGAACTTCACGTCCTTCCGTGTCAACTGAGATAAGGGTCTCGCGATCTTCGAGAAGTCCTGAATGAAGCGCCGATAGTAACCAGCGAGACCCAAGAAACTCCTCACCTCAGTGACAGAACCAGGCTGCTCCCAGTCCTGCACCGCAGCTACCTTAGACAGGTCGACTGCCATGCCATCCTTGGACACCACGTGTCCCAGAAACTTCACCTCTTGCTTCCAGAAGTCGCACTTCTTATACTGTGCGAACAACTGATGTCGTCTGAGCGTATCAAGGACCAAACGCAAGTGCTCCTCATGCTCCTCTCGACTCCTAGAGTACACCAAAATGTCGTCAATGAAGACAACGACGAATCGATAGAGGAAAGGCCGAAATACCCAGTTCATCAGATCCATGAACACGGCCGGTGCGTTCGTGAGACCGAGCGACATCACGAGAAACTCGTAGTGGCCAAAACTGGTCCTGAATGCTGTCTTCTGCACGTCCTCATCCCTGACTCGCAGCTGATGATATCCTGACTGAAGATCAATCTTCGAGAAGTACCGCGCTCCTCTCAACTGATCAAACAAGTCATCGATCCTGGGCAAAGGGTACTTGTTCTTCACCGTGAGCTGGTTTAGCCTGCGATAATCAATACACAATCGCAGCGAACCATCCTTCTTCTTCACGAACAAGACCGGTGCTCCCCAAGGAGACACGCTAGGCCGTATAAAGCCAAGCTCTAGCAGGCCATCAATCTGCGTCCTCAACTCCTCCATCTCACATGGTGCCATGCGATACGTCGGCAGTGAGACGGGTGTAGAACCAGGAACCAGATCGATAGTGAAATCGATCTCACGTCGGGGCGGCAAACCAGGGATCTTCCTGAACAGATCCCCGAACTCAGAAACAACTGGCGTCTGCTCAAGTACCTGGGCACCAGCGGCGCGCAATATAGTGGCGTAGCTAAGAATGCGGAAAGGAAGATTTACCCGCACTGGAAATGTGAAGGATGTACCCTCAGGCTCGTACGCTGTGACTATACGAGTCTCGCAGTCAATCTCGGCTCTAGCTGCAGTCAACCAATCCATGCCAAGAATGACGTCGAGATAAACGAGCGAGGGATCGACGACCAGATCAAGAGTCATCGTCCTGCCTCCCAGATCAACCAAACAACCCTCACACATCTGGGTGACATCCGAATAATCTCCATGAGCTGCAAAGACTCGCACGCTATCCATAGTGATAGTCTGTAACCCAAGACGCCTGACTACGGCACGCGATATCAAAGAAATCGTGGAACCAGTGTCCACCATGACAAGAATAGGAGTACCTCCAATATGGGCCGTGACCTCAAAGGCTAAATGCTGGAAAGTCGGCGTCGTAGCTGCCTCAGCGGTCAATGCATGAACTCGAGCCTGCTGTGGCCGGTTCGGCCGCTGTGTCAAGGGCAGTGGAGGCTGTCGAATCTGTGATACCATAGGTCTGAAAGAAGGATGCGCAGGAGCTGACTGTATAGGCGGTGCTGATATCGCCTGTGGACGTACACGATCAATCTTCTGCGGCGGCGAGAACCCACTGTCCCGCATCCTCGAAAAGCAACTCTGCGCCAAGTGGCCCGTCCTCCCACAGTATGTACATGAAAAATCAGGGCGCCGAAACGGTGGTACAGGCGCCGTGGTCCTAGTAGGAGGATCAATGCGAGGCCTCTTGCCCGCGAAGGGCCTGTCTGGCAAATCCGGTCGCGGCCTAGAAGCAGCCGGGCCTCGAGATCGCGCAAGTCGATCCACGTCCTGCTCTGCCCGCATGGACATGTGAACCAACTCCGCATAGGAGGGAAAACTGACACAGCACATCTTCGACCGAATATCCGGTCGCAAGCCCTCCAAAAAGCGCCGTATGCACATCTGCTCATCAGCTAGGATCGTCGGGACGTACCTGCCCAACTCTGTGAACCGATGCTCATACTCGGTAACTGTCATCGCTGCCTGTCTGAGACGGAGAAACTCATTCTCCCTGTCGTGCCTGTAGGTCTGGGGATAATACTTCTCATGGAAGCGGAACTCAAATGCTGCCCACGTCCATACGAAATCTGCGGCAACAGTCCGCAATACGCTATCCCACCACATACTGGCCTCTATCTCAAACAGGAAGGTAGCCAGCTCTACCTGCTCAGCCTCGGTGCAGTGCAACATCCGTAAAATCTTCGACACTCGGTCGAGCCAGTACTCAGCCTCCTCGGGTCTGTGAGAACCCGTGAAAGTAGGAGGCCGCAATAGCTGAAATCGCTCCAAAAGGCCCCGTGTGTCGGCAGGATTCCCCGCAGGGAAAGCAGGCGGCGCAGGATGAGCCATGCCCTCATCCTGGGCGTAAGTATAGGCATCCTCAGCTGGATGCGCAGGTGGTGCAGGTGGAGTAGATGTAGTCGCACCCCCACCCTGGGCTAAAGTCCCCACTATGGTGGTCAGAAGCTGCTGCTGCTGTAGCATCATAGCCATCATCTGCTCGAATCTGTCAGGGGGTGGAGCAGGCTGTGGCGGATGCGGTGTGGAAGTAGATGCGCGATGTGGCTCTCTAACAGATGGTGTAAATGGCGGTGGTCCATCTGTAGGACCAACAGCAGGCTGAGACGACCGAACCGCCTTAGGAATCGGGCCCACAGCAGGGTCCGGACGAGTGCCAGACTAAGAGGGAGTCTGATCCATATGCTCTGACAATGCAAGCCGAACCGCGCTCCGCGTAGTCTTAGGTGGCATTCCCTATATTCAAAATAGGGCGCAACCTTGTCAGTCTCAATTGCACAAATACACCACAATCATTCACTTAAAGAGTCAAAGGCATTCCATGCATTTCAATTAATCAAAATTGTCACAATACAAGGGATATATCCTTACAAGCATCATGACTAGAATTATATGGAAATTAAGACAGTTAAGCAACAGCAACATAAGCAAAGCACTAGCCCTAATAGGCTTTACACACATAAAACAGGAAATGACTAACTACTGATAATAACATCAAAGATCGCATCGCTAGTCGGAGTCTGGTGACGGAGGAGGAGCACCCTTATCCTGTAAGCAACACAGGATCGCCTTCAAGGTGCGAGTCACCTTGCCAAATTTCTTCTTTGTAACGGCCTTGGCATCAGCGACTTCTGCTCGAAGTTCTTGGACTTCCCTTCGCAAAGCGGTCTGACTCTCCTCCATCCGAGCAATGCGATCGTCGATAGTAGCCTGCGCAGAAGGAGAAGGGCTCTCATCAGTATCCTGAGCCTCCTCTTCTGCTTCTTCCTGAGCTTCTTCCTGAACCTCTGCTCTAGGTTCTTCTTCGCTTTGATCTTCCTCATCATCAAAGTCATCCCCACTATCCCTTTCAAGTTAATTTTCACGGTATTACGACCCAATCTTCATCTTGACCATTGTCGACTCATCGATGGTGTGAATCGATACGGGCAATTCTGGCCCAAGTCTATAGGCAAACTCAAGTGCAATCTTGCAAATAAGTCGGCCAAAGGGAAGCGATTCGGATGTTCTCCTCGACCTGGCTATGAGAACTATCTGCCGTAAGATGAAAGTGGCCATACATACGTTCTCTCCCTGGGCCACCAGAAATAAGAAATCGACCATAAGACGTGTACATTCAATGCGGTTCGTCGACCTGGGATAGACATTGAACGTGCAGATATGATGCAGCAGGCGCAAATCCTCAGACATGTACGTCGCCTTGAGGCTATTATTAGGCTGCCATGGAACCAACTTACCGCACAGAAACCTGGTGCGGCGATCTCGTTCACGTCTAGTCTTCAAATTCTTCTCACTTGGATGCACATCACCTAGAGGCACATTGAGAAGTCGCGCAATCAACCGAACGTTGATCGTAGCCGTCCGATCTCTACCAAAAGGGATTTTGAACTGCAAAGGCTCCAAGGTAGGATTCTGGATGCTAGCATAGAAGGCACGAACGGTGCTCACATTAGCACGAGCGCGAGCTTCAAAGATCGGACCCCGGTGCGCAGCTTCAATGCGTTCGAACAACAGATACTCGCCGAACAGTCGTCCATCTACGTCCACCTCAAATAACACTTTACGATCAGTGTATTGGCCATGAGGCATCTCTGATAAAATTGTTCGTCCAAGGTGTGCATGGGGATCCAAATCCCGCTTTGTACGGCACTCCAGGACTACAGCTGGACCTGCGGCGGTGCTTGAACTTGCGGCACTACCCCGCGGTCTTCTCGATCGAGCAGGGCGGCTCGGCCCAGCCTCGTCTGTCGCAGTTTTCCTCTTACCCATCAAAGATATGATGGATGAGAGTGACAGAAGACCCAAAATGACTTCCACAAAAGCCATGGAAAATGCCAAAAATGTGGAGAAATGACTGCCCAATCTGAGAAAAGGAATTCTAGGCGTCGTAGAGGGATGCTTCAAGCTTCCCAAGGCTGTACTTTCAGGGGGAAATACAAACAAAAAGATAGAATGGAGCACCTCACGATTTCAGCTCTATTTGGGGGATTTTGGAGCTCCAAATGGTGAGATCTTCAAGAAGAGAGGCTTCCAACACCCAATAAGTGATGGGTGGTGGTCGGTTTTGGCCAAGGAGGGTCCTAAAAGTGGTTTGGGACGCCGGAGTTTGGAGTTGGTTGCTGAAAATCGAAAATAGGGCTATGGAGAGGGCTGTTTGTGAAGGAGGGGTAAGATTTGGGGATTTTCGTGAGATGGGAGCTGTATAGGGAGGGTGCACGTGCCATTTAAGGGCGTGCGCCCAAAAATTAGCTCCAATGGACACCACCGGTCGGCGATGCATCGCCCGACAGGAGATGGCATCGCCGGCCAACTTCCACGTTGGCCGGTGGGACCCCATGGGTCTGGTCCCCCATGGTCCCAGGGTTCCAAAAAGTTAAGTCCCACCCCCTAGTTCATTGTACTTTGGTCTGTATGAGCCCAAACATGTGTTCGAGGCTTTTCAGGTCCACATCACAATTCCGAATACCAAACCATATGATACAGCATATGAATTTGGGGTAGAAGGAGCCAGTACACCTATCTAGATCCTTTTTTGCTAAAGAAAGTGAATTTAGAATGGCCTTACGGCCATTTTTCATGAAATTTTACTATTCACTGTAAAATTTGGTGAATGTACTAATTTATGTTATTTTCATATTAGGCTTGATGCCTAACATAAAATGGATAAGAAAGAACTGAAGGTCGGAGTGTTTAGAGGAGGAATTTCGAGAATTTTTGGCGAAACGGGGTTTTTAAGCCCTGGCGATTGATTACAGAAGTCGTGGTCATCTCACGGCCCAAGGATTCACTTTTTTGGTTTAAAACTGCTCATAGGACGTCTCAACCTAACTTCCTACAGCTTAGAAGCGATTCGGGTTGCCTTACGCGACCCGAGATGCGTTACAGACTCGATCTTGCGATCGATTCTAATAGACTTCGCCTATCGGCGAATCTGCGATCCTAGAAGTGTTTCTAGACCCTTCTCGCACCCACCTAAGTCAAAGGAAGTGACAGCGTACGTCGCAAGACCATAACCCAGGCCCAGTATACTCTCATTCAAGCTCTGATACCAACTTGTAACACCCTGAAAATCGAGGGTCGTGTATAAACTCAACTCCCGAGTTCCAGACCGTCACTTATGCAACAAAAATGGTTATGATTCAATGTTGTCTGATTTAAAGCATTCACATGAGTAAAAGTATACCAAAACTGCAATTCATACTTCAGATCCAGTGATAAAAGCAAGCGGAAGACTAAACAATGTATATACCATTGTATGGAAAAATAAAGTAATCTCATCTGTCTCCAAAGTATGACTACATCTCTGAGTCTCATTTACATGTACATAACAAAAGAATAATGTTCAAAAAGAAAGTCCCACTGATGTCCCCTCGATCCAGGTCGCCTACGGGAAGCCGTTGTGATACTGCATATACGAGAACTCATCCTGGTCCTCGTCGATCTCTGGCTCCACCTCCTGGATCTCGTCCTCACCTGCATCTACAACAGGATCTGGTGGGTGTTACAAACACCATCCCGTAACGTGGGAATGAGTGATCAACTCAGTGGAATCATAGAGCAAAGATTAGCATGTTCACAATTCAATCACGCGATAATAGAAAAGCAGTAAATCAGACAATCCTAATACTGTTGTTAATGCGAGATGATATGACGTGATGTATGCCCTCACCGACGATCACCCTCATGCGGTAACATCTTACGACCGCGGCATGCCACACTCCCTAGAGTGCTCCACATCTTCCAGGCACATGCAATGCTATGGTGATATGATTTCCAAGTTGTTATTAGTCCATTCAAACAGCAGGATTGGGAAACTAAGGTACTTCCCTTGTATCAATCCCAACACAGATCCTGTCTAGGGTCGTCACTCCTAGTAATCTCATACGATGTGTATTTCGTAGGTCACTGCAAGGGCTGCCAGGGCTGTTGCTCGCACTCGTTGCACCGCTCCCCCATCACCTTATCAATACAGGCCTACCGTACTCTACTGCAACGGAAGGGTCGTCGCCTCCCGTGGACTCAGAATACGCTCGCGGTCACTACAAAGGGCTCGTCGCCTGATCAGTGTAGGCCGACAGCTAGAATATAGTGTCCCATACCACCATAATCTGCTCACGAGTCTAGGTGCTCACTGGTCACTACGGGGAGGTTTGTGGCCCTGGCGTAGGCCGACAGCTCGACCACGGTGTCCCATACCACCATGCCCGGCTCATGAGTCTTCGTGGATCAAGGTACCACGGTTAACAGGGTTTACAATGGTAAGTTCAGTACCCTAGGTTCAAGCAGTTATGACACATACAAGGTGAACATACATCGGCCAGTCGGGTTACTTGACGGGCTCGACTAGCGCGATCGCATCTCAAGTTGAACAACATGAAGTGCGTAAAACACTTCGCGTGGCCTAACCACTGCCGCCAACTCTAAACACGAATCACGTTCATCGACGCGTCGTTCGTGGCTATGACCAGTCAGCCACGAATTTGCTCGGTTACCGACTGCCTGGACTAAGTCAAGTCCCACACATCTATGGAATCATATTAGCATTACATGTTAAAGTATTGGAATCGAAATACATCATGTGAGCATGTTAACACATGTTATAACATTCAACTTAAGCAAATCTTCAAGGCATACTTTCTATGCATGTAATGCAATCATGCATAAGGTAAACGTGTAGGAAATCATTTAGGTCAGCATTTTAATCATGAAATCAATCTCAAACTACTACATAACATCATTCAATTCAATACATACTAATACAAGCATTTATACAAACACATACACTACACACTTAAGTCTACATATAGTATGTCGACCCAAAGTGTGCAACTTGGCGAATCTCTTCTCCAAACTGATTATGCAAGCCTTCCTAACTCCCTAATGCGGCGACAAACCATGTCAATCACGTCAGCAAAATATGCATGTAGACCGTACTTCCTACAAATGACTAAAATGCCCTAAATCTCATATTCTTCGTTAATTTACGAAACAGGAAACGGAGAGCATGTTGTACATGTCAAACGGTGATGCCGTTGATAATCTACTATTAAACGACATTGAAAGCGTTGTAAACTGTCAATCAAAGCGTCTAAAATCCTCACCTAGTCTCTTACGGTTGCGGGATTTTGAACGGAGCGTGTACGCTTCGTCTACGGCAGTAGTAGAGCCTGATTTATGGAATACATTAGCTAACGTGCTATGAATCTAGGTAAACTCTAAATCAGCAAGTTTTGGGGTTATTTTATACCTGAAAAAGGGGAGAAATCACCAGCCAGGTGATTGGGAAGAACTGCTGAAGCACTAGCAGTCGGCGGCTCGGAAGCGGGAAAATTCCCTTCCTCTCTTTCTCTCAAACTCTCTCTCCTTTTCTCTAGGGTTTGGGATTTTCGGATGGAAGGGAGAAATGAGGGTTTCAACCCCTTTTATAAGCTTAAAAATGCCGGAAATAGGCTCCGGGACGAAGTTTACTTGGTGCCTATCCATTTCGGGGCTGTTTCGGTCCAAAAACTGCTTTCTGGTGGTCCCCTGGTCGATTGCGATCGGACTTAAGCTCATGTGTACCAGATGTAGCTCGTATTAAGTTTTCAGTCTGGCAGGGTTCGCAGATCGCACGTGGCGGACCAATTTCAGTTCAGCGGTCACCGCACGTAGATCAGGGCTGAAAGTCTCATGATAATAAATAGAAATTTTTCTTGATCCGAGGGTGTAATCTGGATGAATTCTGACGGTCAGAACGCTTAATACTGACGCGTCAAGTCGTGTGCCAGATTTGAATTTGAAATTCCAAATCTGTCCCTATTCGCGGTCGCTTCAGTCCGGGTTCAACGAAATCGTCTGTGATTATCGGTTTGACTTGATTTTTGTGATGATTGTCAAGTCCAGCTGGGCGGTTCTAACGGTCTAAGATAGGAGGTATCGGACCTTCGACGCGCGGTCTAAATCCAATACAAAATTTCAATGTGGTCCAGAGAACAAACCTGCTTAGAGTTTGATCCGAGGTTATAGAGTATTGTAGCGTTGTTTGTTCTACTCGATTTGGGTCTTGCAGAACGTATTTAAAGTGATCAGGGACTATTTCCCAGCTAGTCTAGCGTTGCGCTATCTAACTTACGCTTAATTTCCATGGAAATTAATTCTACGCGATTTCGGGTCGAGTTGGTACTCGAGCCCAAGTATGGATTTTTCACGGGCGTTACAAAATCTCAAATGAAAACTAAATAAAGTAAATTACACAAAATGTAAAATACCTGAATTTCTCCTTTGTTGTAGAAGCCTGGAAGAACTAAGTCGGAGTAGAGGTTCGAATATCAAAGTTCAATGCCTAATACTCACTTTATAATGGTTCTAAGTTCTAATTGATTTTAAATTAAACTAATTGGGCTAGCTTTAATTGATTTTGATTCTAGAAAAAGAAAAATAAAACTTTCCCTTTTCAGATCAGATTGGAATATAAGAAATAAAATTAATTTAAAAAGCTAAAGAAAGATAATATTAAATATGCACACTTAGTTTAAATGAAGCACAGACTTATCTCTTAGAAGGTCGGATTAAAATTGCTTGAGTTCTCTTTAATATTTTGAGATTCGTGCTCTATATATAAGTGAGAAAATCCAATCTTCGACTGGTCCAGAGGTCGCTACGACTGGTCGTAGGACCAACGGATATTTGAAAATTTAAGCGCGATAAGATAAGGTAGTTTCACAACTGGTCATAGGTCACCTTCGACTGGTCGTAAGTTACTCACGACTAGTTGAAGTCAAGTGAAATTCAATGTTGTAGTTTGAGTCATAGGTTCACGACTAGTCGAAGGGGCAGTCGACACTGTTCATACGACTGGTCAAATAGACCCCAGGACTGGTCAAAGCTTAACAAAGAATTTTAAATTTTTTACAACAAACTTACGACTGGTCCAGAAAATTCTTAGATAGGTCGAAGCATTGCTAGGACTAGTCGAGCAAGGCCCAGGACTAGTCTTAGAACAAACCAAATTTCTAAATATAAAACATTTGCATTATGTATCCGAAATGACCTACTCTAAAGGTCAACTTAAGCTCAAACATACCTTAATAGTGAAGTAAGGACATTGAACTCTTAAGATATGTAACCTTTAAAGAAAGTAAAGCTTGAAATCTTAATGTAGCTTGTCCTTAAAAGCTTCAATCATGCAATCTTGAATCTTGACTTGTAACTTGTGAATTCAGTTGAACATTCTCGAGTCTTGACTTATAAACTTGTCTCGTCTTTTGAAGTCGATATTGTGAGACAATGTCATGGCTTAAAATATCTTGAGATGAGCATTGTGCTTCACTGATGTAGTCAACATCCATACACTGTGACTCGCTTCATCCATACTGTGTTTCAAACATGTATGCAATTTCATAAAGTACAAGCGGTGTTTTTGGCACCACAAATTTGACAACATAAAGGGCCTTTCAACCATAACACTTACAATCTCCCCCTTTTGTCAAATTAGTGACAAAACACACTTTCAAGATATATTTCACCAGTTATTTGGTTAAAAAGTCATGCACCAGTTATTATCAACCGGCACACATTCATAATAGCATGAACCTGTAAATCAATTCAACATATAGTCTACCTCTGCACATACTCCCCTTGAGTAACATATATCACATAAATTCAAAAAAAATGCAATACTACTCCTTCCTCATAACATAGACATCCATTCTCCCCCCTTTTGTCACAATAGGACAAAGGAAGCAATGAACAAATGACTGAGGAGTTAAAATGAAAGAGAGATATGAAAGTGAAAAAGATAGAATATAAGAGATAATAGAATAAACAATGCATATAATCCATAAATAGAGATAAGTCAAAAGTAGCAACAATCTCACAACCAGAGAGAGTAGAAGAGTAATAATGTTATTACAATCCAGTAAAATAAAAAGAACTAATCTAAGCCAAATGAATGAGTAGGGATGAAAGGATCAAGGTAATGCATGCCCTTGTTCAAGCGCCTAAGATATTTACGCATATATTTGAACTGCGTGACATTAGTAACATGCATATTCTCAACCTTCTCCTCCAATGCACATAAACGCGCATCAAACTCAGAAGGCTTATAATCGGAATCATTTGCTGAATTAGATTCAAGTTCTTCAAAAATATCATCCATGTTAATGTCATCAGGAGGAAGATCACCAGCCTCTTCCTCATTTCCAGCTTCAATACCACCATTACCATCACCTTGGCTAGGAAGCACATCCAGCTTCATCTTATTAAGGCTAGAATTGTTAAATATCAAATGATGGATAGGGGCCTCTCTAACAGACATGTCGACTAACATATGTATAGCTAACACAGTCATCAAATAAGCAAAAGGGATGTCACTATGACCTGGATGGAGTCGAAACTGAATAATGGAGTGACAAATCAAGGATGGTAAACAAACATGAATACCTCTGACAATAGTATGAAGAACACGAACCATAAAGGACATCAATTCAGATTTATAACCCGATCGATGATATAAGTTGGACACAAAAATCTTGTGAAGAACTCTGTATTTGGGTAACAAAAACTTTGAGAGGAGTGTATTCCCTTTATCCGTCCATTGTACGTCCAAATTGCATAAGGCTCTAGTGAGCATACGTTTTTTTAGTTTCTGAGGTTTTTTAGATAAGTTATGGATAGGAATGCCCTCATCATTCATAGAAATTTTCATAAGAGCTGAAATCAAATGATGATCAATGTTAAATGGTCCTTCTCTTGTGGCTATTTTAAAAGTTAAATTTTTCATTAAAAAATTATTTATACAAGCGAACATGGACTGGGCAATGGACTGGTATGCTAGCCCACCCCAATGCAATAAGTTATCCCAATCTACAGTTTGAAGAATAGGAAGAATATCATATGGAACAACATGATTTACATTAACAAGACGTTCCACAATAACATTCCTTAACTAACGTCCCATACAAAAGATGGATCATCTTCGGAGGATCAAAGATGACGCTTAGTAATAGGAGTAGATCTGAAAGAAGATGGACCATGGGATGTTGTCTTTCTTCCTCTAGATGTCATATGCAATAAAGATTTGAAGGAAACAAAGTGTTGCAATGGATTGAGAAATGGGTTTTCTTGAATTAGATTTGGGTGAAGAAAAACTCCAAATCTTAACAAAACTAAAATAGACAACTTTAAGAAAGAGATAGAAGCAAACTTGATACAAATCCATAAGAAATAAGCAAATGGAACACTAACCTCGATGGATTTGGAAAGTGGGTTTGATTGGTCGGGCGTCGGCTTGTCGGAGAGGGAAGTTGAAATAAGGAAGAAATGAAATTTTCCCAACTTAAGTCAATCAGCGCGATTTACGACTGGTTGTGGGCTTTCTTCAACCGGTCGTGCTACGACAGGTCGAGGAAATCCTCGGTTGGTTTAGTACTGGCAAAAATCTAATTTCCTTCATATTTCATAAAAATTAAAATTTAAACTAGAAAATATATACAATATGATACAAATAAGCATAGATAATCATTTTAGAATGCACATGCCAAGATCAAATTTCAATTTGTTAAACCTACTTTTGTCAAGAAGTTTAGTAAAAATGTCAGCACGTTGATTCTTGGTAGGGATATATTCCAAAGATATAACCTTTTCTTCTACTAATTCATGAATATAATGAAATATAATGTCAATGTGCTTAGTATGAGAATGTTGAATTGGATTTTTTGAAATATTTATGGTACTAGAATTATCACAATATAATTACATAGAATCCTGTTTAATTCCATAATCACTTAGCATACGTTTCATCCAAACAAGCTATGTACACGCATTACCAGCTGCGATATATTTAGCTTCAGCAGTTGAAAGTGATATAGAACTTTGTTTCTTGCTAAATCAAGAAACAAGACAGTTTCCGATATAAAAGCAACCACCACTGATTAATTTTCTATCATGAAGATTACCAGCCCAGTCAGCAGCCGAGTACCCAGCTAATTGAACACTAGTCTCATGTAGATACCAAAGATCGAGATTAACAATACTTGGGACATATCGCATAATCTGCTTGACAACAGTCAAGTGCGATTCTTTAGAATCAGACAGATATCTAGCACAAATACCAACACTTAGAGCGATATCGGGTCTATTAGCAGTACAGTAAACTACCAATCATACTCCGATATATTTTCGGATCTACATTTTTACCTGCAGAATCTTTTGAGAGTTTCAAAGTTGTACTCATAAGAGTATCAAAATTCCTACCATTCTCAAATTCAAATCTCTTAATCAAATTCATAGTATATTTAGATTGAGAAATAAATATTCCATCAGGTTGTTATTTTACTTGCAACCTAAGGAAATAATTCAATTCCCCAACCATGCTCATTTCAAACTGAAATTTCATCAAATCTACAAACTCAATAGTTATGTCAGTACAAGTAGATTCATAAATGATATCATCAACATAAATTTATACTATTAAAATGTGATCATTATGTTTTTTGACAAACAGAGTTTTATCAACACATCCCATTTAAAAATTATGGCTTAATAGAAACTTTGTTAGTTTCTCATATAATGCCCGAGAAGCTTGTTTTAAGCCGTAAAGTGCCTTTTTATGGCGATACACATGATCAGCATTTTTGGGGTCTTCAAAACCCATCGGTTGTTCAACATAGACTTCCTTATGCAGATTTCCATTTAAAAATGCACTTTTCACATCCTGTTGGTAAATCTTAAACTTTCTAAAACACGTAATGGATATAAAAAGTCTAATTGATTCAAGACGTACTACTGGTGTGAAGGTTTCATCATAATCAATACCTTCAACTTGAGTGTAACCTTTTACCACTAGCCTAACCTTGTTTCTAATTATATTACCAAGATCGTCAGACTTATTTTTAAAAATTCATTTGGTTCCAATGATGTGTTTATCTCTAGGTGTAGGTACGAGATACCAAACATTATTTCTCACAAATTGGTTAAGTTCTTCTTGCATCGCAACAATCCAGTTTTCATCAGCAAGAGCTTCTTTTACGTTGGATGGTTCTATCTAGGATGTAAAACATATGTAATTACATATATCCTCAAGTTGTTTATGGGTACGAACACTAGTGAGAGGGTTTTCAAGAATCTGTGTGGTTGGATGATCTTTAACAGTCCTTAGTTCAAAATTAGTTTGATTAGATGAAGTATCAGGTTTATCAATTACAAAAACTTCATCATTATCTGGACTTGAGACTCGTGTGTTTAAGTGATCATCAATGACCACATTGATGGAATCTTGAATCACACCGGTCCTTTTGTTCAGAACCCTATAAGCTCGACTGTTTAAAGAATATCCTAGAATGATCCCTTCATCACTCTTCGTATCAAGCTTTCCCAAATTTTCATGATCTCGTAAAATATAGCACTTGCTGCCAAAAACTCGAAAGTACTTGACAGTAGGCTTTTTATCGAACCACATTTTGTGAGCCATTTTATTATTACCTTTACTAGTGTAAACCCGGTTAATGATATGACAAGCTGTATTGACTGCTTCAGCCCAAAGATTCTTAGAGAGCTTCATGCTATTCAACATGACGTTAGCCATTTCTTGAAGCACTCTATTTTTTCATTCAACTATACCATTTTGTTGTGGAGTTTTGGGCGCTGAGAATTCATGTAATATTCCCTAGTCATTACAGAACTTCTCAAAACCTCTATTCTCAAATTCGGATCCATGATCACTATGAATCTTACTGATTTGAGAACCTTTTTCAGTTTGAATCCTTTTAAGAACTTTTCTTACTTTTTCAAGGGTTTCAGATTTGTCCCTTAAGAAGACTACCGAAGTATATATATGGTAAAATCATCTACAATTACCAGGATATATCTTTTGCCACCTCGACTCTCCGTCATGGTAGGTCCCATAAGATCCATATGGAGAAGCTCGAGTGGTATTGATTTGGCATTAGAATTCACCTTTTTATGTGAGTTCCTTATTTATTTGCCAATCTAGCATTCGCCACATATTTTATCTATTTTTTATAGTTTGGGTAGACCTCTTATAAGTTTTCGTTTGCTCAATCTTTATAGATTTCTGTAGTGTACATGTCCAAGACATTTATGCCACAAATCAATCTCGTATGTATGGACCATGTAATATGATTGATTAGATGAGTTGGATTCACTAACAATATAGCAGTTTTCAACATTCTACAGCCAGTTAGTATTACTGAACCCTTGTTGTTTAGAATCTCACAGCTTTGATTGGAAAACTTTACACTGTGGTTATTGTCGCATATTTAAAATATGCTTAGTAAGTTATGTTTTAGTCCTACAACATATAAGACATTCTTGAACAAAGAGAGGTTATAAAGTTGAACTATACATTGGTCTATAATCTTGTAGTTGCTGCCATCACCAAAAGTGATTGAACCATCAGTCATATCTTTAAGATCGGTGAATAAACCTTTATCACCAGTCATATGCCTTGAGCATCCATTATCTAGATACCACTTTGAATGACTTGTAACTTTGAAAGCTATGTGGGCAATCAAGCAGGTACCCTTTGGAACCCATTTCATAACCGTTTTCGGTTTAGGTGGATAGTTGGTCTTCTTTCATTTGTAAGAGTTATAAGTATGACCTAGTGAGTTAGACTTTAGAAGCTCCTTAAGTAAATCAACTATCTTTTCAGCCAAAGGACTTTGGTTTTGCTTTTTATAGTTGATATGGTTTTTAGGTTTTTGAAAAGATTTAGAGTTTTAAAAAATATTTAATCTTTCCCTTTTGAGTTTAAGGTCTCTGCCTTTACGAACTTGGGAGGAGTACTCTTCGGTTTAGGAGGAACACTCTTATCATAGCCCAGACCAGATTGATCGCCACATTTTCTCGATCCTGATAAGAGTTTTTCTAATTTAGGATCACCTTGGGCATATTTTCAGGTTTCCTTTAAACTAAAAAGTGAAGAGACTTCATGTTTTAGTTGTTCGTTTTTAGATTTAGGATTTTCAATCTGGGAGGTTTTAAAATCCAAATCGCATTTTGTCTTTTCAAAACTGTCTAAAATGTGGGACTTTTCTAAAACAAGAGATTCATAAATTTCTCTGAGTTTAGAAAATTTCTCCTTTTGAAGTTTCTATTTCACAACAATTTTACAACTTTCCTTGTATAGGGCATTATATGCATCTTGAAGATCATTTTCATTTTCACATTCACTATTCAGATTTTCTTCACTAGTCGAGTCATCATTATCTGAAAGAGTGAATTTGGCTAGAGTCATAAGGGCCTTAACATCACTGTCCGACTCGATTTCAAAATCTTCTGATTTAGAGGAGGCTTCAGAATCAGAGGAATCATCTCAAGTAGCCAACATACCCTTCTTCTTGGATTTGCCCTTTTTTAGGACACTTGTTAGCCAAATGCCCATATTCATGGTAGTTGTAACACCGACTGTCTTTTAATGATTTTCTTGATTTAGGTTTAGGTTTCTTTTTATTATTTGCCTTTTGAAAATCAACCCTCTTTTTACTTTTAAAAATCTTATAAAACTTTTTTGCCAAAAGGGCCATATCATCTTTAGAGTTTAAATCATTTTCTTGAAAACCATTTTTAGAAGTTTCTAAGGCAATAGATTTACATTTTGGAGCTTTAAAGGTTAACTCATAAGTCTGTAATGAGCTAACTAATTCCTCAACCCTCATATTGTCTGTATTACGAAGTTCCTGAATTGCGGTTACTTTATAATTGAACCGTTCCGGAAGTGAGTGTAGTATTTTAGCACATATTTTGCTTTCAGGGATTTTATCGCCTAGAGCCCATATAGAGTTTACAATGTCATTCAATATGGTATAGAAGTCCATGAACATTTCATTTTCTTCCATACATATTTTCTCAAATTTAGTTGTGAGGATTTGTATCTTAGATTTCTTGACAATTGAAGTACCCTCGTGTGTCATTTTTAATATATCCTAAACTTATTTTGCAGAATCACAGGATATAATTCTTTTGAATTCATCTGGTGATAGTGCACAAGTAATTGCATTTTGTGCTTTAGCATTTGCACTACTCTCATTTTTCTGAAATGTGGTCTAAGAGAAATATGGTGTAATTCTCATAGATTTTGAACCATCAATCCCTGTTATTTCAGTGTTAGGGGGATCCATTCATTCACTGTGGCTAACCACACACTTTCATCCATGGATTTGAGGAAGATCCTCATCTTGGCTTTCCAATAGGCATAATTGGTGTCATCGAAAGGTGGAGACCTAGTGACTGAAAGACTATCAAAATTTGACATCTCAAATATAGCTTAGATCGATTAGCTCAGGAATTGAATCCAAATAAATAAAAAGAGAACTATTAGGCTCTAATACCACTTGAAATGGTCAAGCTATATATCCTTGGGAGGGGGGGGGGGGGGGGGGGAGGGGGGGGTGAATAGGACTATGCCAAATTTAAAATAAATACAACGGAATTAAAGAAAAAGATAGCCTAAATAAGTAAGAGATCACAATCCACAATGCAATATGAAATGCAACCTCAATTTAAGACTTGAGAGGCTGATACAAATTATGTTCTAAGGACAACCTTACACCATAAAAATAAGATTTATGGTAGGACAACCTTATAAGAACAATTAATATCAATATCCCAAAGTGAAGAGGAATAAAGAAAATAAAGCAGGAATAGAAATCCTAAATTATTACAACATTCCCCACAGCGCATGAAAATAAAAAATTACAGCATTTACATCCACATATACATCCCACAAATGAATAATCACAGATAGGAAAATTAACCACACAAATACAAAATACAAGGGATTATAGTGGTTCGCCTGTATGTACACCAACTGTTAATAAACAGCCATATAGCTACTCCACTCCTAATATCCTCACATAGTTGATATTAGCATTCACTATCAATATAGGTTTTCCAGGTTCACCTAAAACCTTCACAATTGTGTCATTTTCTATGGGCTTAGACAATTATAAAAAACTCCACTTCTGAGTTTTACTAGCTTCCTCAGATAATCAACAGAATGAGATTTTTCTGAAAAATCTCAAATAAAAACCAAATAAAGTAAATTACACAAAATGTAAAATATCAAAATTTCTCCTTTGTTGTAGCAGCCTGGAAGAACCAAGTCAGAGTAGAGGTTCGAATGTCAAAGTTCAATGCCCAATACTCACTTTATAATAGTTCTGAGTTCTAATTGATTTTAAATTAAACCAATTGGGCTAGCTTTAATTGATTTTGATTCAGAAAAAGAAAAATAAAACTTCCTCTTTTCAGATCAGATTGGAATACAAGAAATAAAATCAATTTAAAAAGCTAAAGAAAGATAATATTAAATATGCACACTTAGTTTAAATGGAGCACAAACTTATCTCTCAGAAGGCCGAATTAAAATTGCTTGAGTTCTCTTCAATATTTTGACACTCGTGTTCTATTTATAGGTGAGCAAATTGCATCTTCGACTGGTCCAGAGGTCACTACGACTAGTCAAAGGACCAACGGATATTTGAAAATTTGAGCGCGATAAGATAAGGCAATTTCACGATTGGTCGTAGGTTACTCATGACTAGTCGAAGCTAAGCGAAATTCAACGCTGTAGTTTGAGTCATAAGTTCACGACTAGTCGAAGGAGGAGTCGACCTTCTTCATGCGACTGGTTAAACAGACCTCAGGACTAGTCGAAACTTAACAAAAAATTCTAAATTTTTTAGAACAAACTTGCGACTGGTCCGGGAAATTCTTAAACAGGTCGAAGCAGTGCTAGGATTAGTCGAGCAAGGTTTAAGACTAGTCTTAAAATAGGCCAAATTCTCAAACATAAAACATTTACATTCTGTATCTAAAATGACCTACTCTAAAGGTCAACCTAAGGTCAAACATACCTTAATAGTGAAGTAAGGACATTGAACCCTTAAGATATGTAACCTTTAAAGAAAGTGAAGCTTGAAATCTTGATGTAGCTTGTCCTTAAAAGCTTCAATCACGCAATCTTGAATCTTAACTTGTAACTTGTGAATTTATTTGAACATTCTCGAGTCTTGACTTGTAAACTTGTCTTGTCTTTCGAAGTCAATCTTGTGAGACAATGTCGTAGCTTGACATATCTTGAGATGAACATTGTGCTTCACTGATGTAGTCAACATCCATACACTGTGACTCACTTCATCCATACACGCTTCATCCATACTGGGTTTCAAACATGCATGCAATTTCACAAAGTACAAATAGTGTTTTTGGCATCAAAAATTTGACAACATAAAGGGGCTTTCAACCATAGCACTTACAAATAACCACACAACTACTCCACTCCTAATATCCTCACACAATGGATATTAGCGTTCACTATGAAAATAGATTTTTTCAGGTTCACCTAAAACCCTCACAATTGTGTTTTTCAAGTGGGCTTACATAATTGAAAAAACTCCACACTAAGTTTTCTGGATCACCTCAGACAAACCAAAACAAAGATTTTTCTGGAACAATCTCAAAAACTAAAATAGAAATTTATAATAATGTATAATACTTAGATATTCTCTTTTTTATGCCGCCCAGAAGAACCAAATTGGGGTAGAAGTTCAACGTAGAAGTTTAATGTCCAAACTCACTTATGAAATGGTTCTAGGTTCTAAATTGATTTTAAATTAAATCAAGTTGGGCTAGCTCTATTTGATTTTGATTCCAAGAAAATGGTAATTCCCAATCCCTTCTTTAAATATGAATGGAATATAGAATATAAAATCAAATATAACAAAGCTAAATTAAGAGAATATTAAACAAGCACAATATAGCTTAAAAAGATGACTAACTTATCTCTCAGAATAGTGTATAGATTTATCTTGAATTTGATATAAAACTCTAAAATTCGTACTCTATTTATAAGTGAAGAAATCATGTTCACGACTGGTCCTGAGGACACTATGAATGATCGTAAGACCAATAGATTTTTAAAATTTTAAGCGTGATAAGATCAAGCTGTTCCACGACTGGTCATAGGCCCTTCACGACCGGTCGAGGGACCTCCACGACTGGTCGTGTGGAACCAGATTTAATTGCTAGACTTTGAGTCGAGGCTACAGGACTGGTCGAGAACAAGTTGAGCACTGTTCACACAACCAGTTGAGCAGTCTCCAAGACTGCTCGAGGCTTAACAAATTTTTTTTAAATTTTATAACAATCTTAAGACTGGTCGAGAAATTTCTTGGATTGGTCGAGCCAGTGCTAGGACTAGTCGAATAAAGTCCAAGACTAGTCAAAAAATAATCTATTCACTTATAAAATGATCTAATTGAATTATGTATTTAAAATGACCTACCTTATAATCAATCTAGGGTCATTCATACCTTACAAATGATGTATGAACATTGAAACTTCTTTTTCTTCAGTTGATAATAGTTTTTTGAAGTTTATGAAGCTTGAGATCTTGTCATAGAATGAAGCTTGAACTTGAGTCACTTGAAGCTTAAAATTGACTAATGTTGAACCTTAAACTTGAGTATCAAAATCTAGGAACATTGTCTTGACTTGTATGAAGCTATGAAAATCTTGAACTCTAGAAGCTTGAAAGCTTGAATTCATAATTGATGTTGTACATGAACATGAACAAGTAATCTTGCCTTTGAAGTTTTTGAACTAAAGACCCTTGTCCTTGAGGGATGCACAGACTTCATTATGTAGATGAGCTACACAAGACACGGATTTGAAGAGAGGTTTTGGCACTATAAATTTTGACAATTATAGGAGCTAGAAACCATAGCACTTATAATCTCTCCCTGTAACACCCCGGATTTTTGCCAACCTGGGGTTAGACGTCCTTAGGCTATGGGTCAACCTTATCACTTTCAGAGCTCAATCCCAAAGCCAGAGAAATCGCATTTCAATCCATTTCCTTCAAAACTCACCTTTCACCACCTCATTCTTCAAATTTCTCCAAGTACTTTCATATTAAACACGACTCCTCAAGTTTATATAGTAAAGAACACCAATCCTAGGGTATTAACGATGAAGAACAATACTGAAGCTAAAAATTATCGTGAATAGTAAATAAATGGGTAAAATGGGTTTCGACCCTTAAGCTTTTGGAATCTAACAAAATAGATAGATAGGTTAGTTGGATAAATTAGCATCTCCTACCCCAAAATCATATGTTAAACACTGCAGAAATTCATTTCAGTTTGCAAACTAGCCCCAAAACGCCTCGAACGGAGTCGTGGGCCACCTACGCTAATCCACAATGATCCAAGGTGGGCCTCACATATTTTTGGGACCTAGGGGACAGGGGGACCACGCCCCATGTGGCTGGCATTGCCAGTTTACAGTTTGACAGGTGAGGGCTCGCCGTACAGTGGGCCCCATTCGGGCCGGAGGTGTTTGGGGGTTAGGGTAGCCCCCTAGTATGTGGGTCGTCCCTTATAACCTCCCTGATCAGGTACTTCCTTCACAAAGTGACCCTCCAAGCTCTCTTTTCTCACCAAAATGCCTGATTTTTGAAAAAAAACCACCCCTCCAAACTCTTCCTTCTTCCGTTTCCAAACACCCTCACTCCACCCTTCAAATCTCATCTCAAACAAAAATCAATAAAGGCTACTTCCTTTAGAAATCCAACGAGAATCAACTAGCGCTGCACTAGATGGCCTATGAAATTCTCACCAATCACTTTCAATACGATCTGCTAGAGTTAAAACGTATAGAATAGGTGACACTACAATACCGTAAAACCTAGGATCAAACTCTATTCCCGTTTGCTCTCGGGAGCAACTTAAAACTTTGTATCGGCTCTGGACCACACGTCGGAAGTCCGATTACCCCGAACTTAGACAATCCTGACCGCCTAGTTGGACTTGACAGTCACCTCAAAAATTAAGTCCAAATGATGTCCCACGACGATTTCCTTGAGTCCAGAGTGAAGAGTGTGAGAAATGTTAGAAATTAATATAATTTATGAAATCTGACACGTGTCGCTTGCGCGACATTTTCTAAGTATTCTGACCGTCAGAATTCAATCAAAATTTCTCCTCGGATCAGGATAGGTGGCCCTTACATGTCAACGCACTTGTGACCCTGATCGAGTACCGGTAGCCGTTGAACTGAAACTGGTCCTCCACGTGCGATCTAGGAACACTACCGGACTGAAAACTTGATGTGAGCAGGATCCAGTATACATGAGCTTAAGTCCGACCGCATTCAGTCAGGGGACCTCCAGAAATGCTTCGTTGAGACGGAACAGTCCGTATTTGGACATAAAATAAGTATACCTTGGCCCCAAGTCTATTTTTATCACTTTTGGACTTATAAAAAGGGCTTAAACCCTTACTCTTTCATTCCATACGAATTTGGAGAGAGAAGAGAGAAAAGAGAGGGAGAAAGAGAGAGAAAGAGAGGGAGATTTGGAGCTCTCTCCTGGGATTCTTCCCTGCTGCTCCATGTTCCATAGCCGCTGCTTCTGCACTGTCATTCTGATGTTTTCAGCTCTATTCTTAGGTAAGAAATCCTAACCCTAACCTGATTTGAAGCTTAGAATAGTTCTAGTGTTGGTATAACTAACCTGTTTCATGTCATAGGTAGCGTACCCGCCGTTGACGAAGACTTATCGTCTGAATCAACTCCGTTTCACAATTTCTGGTTTAAGGTACGGATTTTAGACGCTTTGATTGACTGATTTCAAAGCTTTCAATGTTGTTTAATAGTAGATTATCGACGGCAACGCCGTTTGACATGTACAACATGCTGTCCGTTTTTCGTTTCGTAAACGTACGGTAAATATGAGATTTAGGGTATTTTAGGCATTTATAGAAAATATTGTATACGTTCATATTTTGCCGAAATTCTTGACATGTAAATTCATCGTGTTATGATATTATGTATGCGTGTATAATCTTTTTGGTGAAGAGATTCGCCCTAATGCGCACTTTGAGTCGACATACGCTATGTAGACTAAAGTGTGTAGGCTAAGTGTTTGTATAAATGTTTGTATTAGTATGTATTGAGTAGATGGTGTTGTGAATGAGTTTTGAGATTGAATTCTCAAGTAATATGCTGATGTAAATGATTTTCATCATGTTGCCTATATGTATTGATTTCATTATATACATGAAATGCATGTGTTAGATGATTTGCTTACGTAGTATGATATAACATGTGTCAACATGCTTGTATTGTTTATATTCTATTTTATTACTCACATATGCTTACTGATATTGATACACAAATGCTTGGGGATATGACCTAGTCCAGGCAGTCGGTAATGGATTGAATTCGTGGTTGGTTTCTAATTGCCACGAAGGACGCGTCGATGAACGCGAGTCGTGTTTTGGGTTGGCGGCCGTGGTTAGGCCACACGAAGTGTTTTATGCACTTCCTGTTGCTCAACTCAAAATGCGCTCGTACTAGTCGAGCCCGTCAAGTAACCTGACTGGCCATTGTATGTTCACCATGTATGAGTCATAACTGCTTGAACCTAGGGTACTGAACTTACCATTGAAAACCCTGTTAACCATGGTACCTTGATCCATAAAGACTCATGAGCCGGGCATGGTAGTATGGGACACCGTGGTCGAGCTGTCGTCCTACGCTGGGGCCACAAACCTCCCCGTAGTGACTAGTGAGCACTTATGACTCGTGAGCAGATTATGGTGGTATGGGACACTATATTCTTCCTGTCGACCTACATTGATCAGGTGACAAGCCCTTTGTCGTGACCGCGAGCGTATTCTGAGTCTAGGGGAGGCGACAACCCTTCCGTAGCGACGAGAGTACATTAGGCCTGTATTGATAAGGTGATGGGGGAGCGGTGCAACGAGTGCGAGCAACAGCCCTAACAGCCCTTGCAGTGACCTACAAATATAACGTCGTATAAGATTACTAGGAGTGACGACCCTAGACAGGATCTGTGTTAGGATTGATATAAGGAAGGTACCCTAGTTTCCCAATCTGGCTGTATGAAAAGGACTAATAACCACTCGGTAATCATTATCCATATTGCATTGCATGTGCCTGAAAGATGTGGAGTACTGAGGAACGTAAGCATGCCGCAGGCATAAGATGGTGCCGTATGAGGGAGTATGTCGGTGAGGGCATCCATCATGTCATTTTATGCATGCATTAACAATAGTATCTAGGAATGTTTGATTGTTTTCTTTACTATTATCATGTTATTAATTTGATAACATGCTAATCCTTGCTCTATGATTCCACTGAGTTGATTACTCATTCCCACGTTACGGGTTGGTGTTCCGGACACCCACCAGTCCCTATTTTAGTTTCAGATGATGGCGCTGCTTGTAAAGCGGAGCAGGACTTGATGATGATGAGGAGAATCCCTCCTTTATGCGTGTTCTGATCGACGGGATTACAGGGAGTTTGATTAGACGCCTTGACACTTGTCATTTTATATTTTTGGAGCACTCATGTATATTCTTTTCTTTCCATTTTTGGAGTATACATGTATTTAATTAACCTGATAACATGTTCACACTCTGGAGACTTACAATTAATTATATATTTTATATATTTATCACAGTCTTTCACTTGCTAATTTAACTGTCTCTGGAGTATGATATGTTGTTTTGGCTTAGTCTCAATCTTGTTTAATGCCATTCTACAGACAACATGCATTTATCATTATCTATGTTGCATAAGTGACGTTCTGGAACTCGGGAGTTGGGTTTCTACCCGACCCCCAATTTTCGGGGTGTTACACTCCCTTCGACAAATTTATGACAAAACACACTCCATACAAACATAAGCATTATACGCACAAAGAATCATGCACCAATTATCAATCAGTTTGCATCAATTCCACCAACAATCAGTTTGCATCACAATACTCCCCCTTACTTAACTCTCCTTCACCAAAATAGAATCATTCACAATCAACTCATCCATAATCCACAATCTATATACAATCTGAAATAGCGGTGAAGACCGCTTGAGTTAAAGTAGGAATATGCCAATAGATCCTAGAGGGGGTGAATACGACTTTTTAAAGTTTTTACAATGTATTTAAAAATCCTATCACACTAATCCTTACAGATAGGCAATTATCAGGATTACTCAAATGTAACTCTACTAACTTCCAAGCCTGGTAGAGGATCCAATCACAAACAATTCAAGAGATAGCAATATAGAACTTAGTTCATGATAGATATGACTGTGTTTGTGTGTGAGGTCTACTCAGAGAAGTAGATATGAAAGTATTGCCATAAATAATCACACACACACACAGATAAATAACAATCACAAACACAGTCATTTTTATAGTGGTTCGACTACTTGTCTACTCCACTCCTAATAACCGCACTCAACCCTTGAGTGTATCAAATTTTACTAAGGAGGTTTTCCATGGTTCACCTCTAACCTAAGGTTTTAAATCAGGTTCACCTTTAACCTTTACAACCTATACTAAGGCTGACTGTTTATGCTCTTATGAGCAAGGGTCAACACATCGTACCCACATTTAGGCACACTGGCCAAGGATCTTCCCTAAGACCCTAATGGAGGTTTCGCTTAGTTCACCTCAAACCGAAGGTTTTACCTGGTTCACCTCAAACCAAAGGTTTTACTTATTCACCCCTAACCAGATGTTTATGTTCTCCACAGAGTAAGGGTCCACATAACGCACCCACTATGTACACTCCCACCGGAGGCCTCCTTGAGGACTTCAAAGGTGAGAAACACCTTAGACCCAATTCTAAAAAGGAATGATCAAAGGGTCCTCTGAACTCTAGATATTTACAGATAAGTGGATGAGTCCCTTTCAGCAAGGTGACGAAAATCTTCTCCTTGTTGATGAAGAGTCTTCGGCTCCCTTGATCCGTAACAAATGATATACCAATATAAGGTAACGGGTTGAGTCAAGGTCATGACTGAATCCTACTCTCTATATGTTTTCCAATCAGGAAGATAGAGTGATTCCAATCATCTAAGCATTCAAGGCATCTCAGCTTAATGATTTTTCATTAAGGTAGTAGCTGGAGGATCCTTGATTCATTCCCAAATCCATTCTATTAAATATCAATGATGAGGGTGGATTGGAGGATGAACTTCCTTGAGAGAAAGGGCTTTGGGTATATGATCTGAGTTTAAACACACAAAAGCACTCTTCTTTCTCTCACAGCAACTAGAGACAAGTTCTCTTTAAATAGGCAAAAGGTTCCAACGGATATAAAATGGTCACATTTATGACAGAGTTCGATATCATCGAGCAGGTTCGATATTATCGAGCATATACTCTCGATCGTATCGATGGTCTGCTCGATGACACAAACTCAATGTCATACGCTTTTGAAAAACCTTCTGCCAACTAACCGAGGGAACCGAGACTCGTGTCGATGCCATCGGATTTCGAACTCCGATTATATAGAAACAAGGATTGAGTCCTCGACATTTGAAAAATGAGAGAAAGTTGCATGAAAATTTTCAGGACTTTAGATATGATCGGGAGATACTCAATATCATTGAAATTTAAATATCGATGATATCGGCGGTCGTGTCGATGTATCGATAAATCTAAGGATTTTATCAGTAAGCTTGCTGTACAGATTTGTCCGTTCTCGATACAATCGATCCGGCCCCAATATCATCGATATTTAGAATATGGATTCTATCGTGTGACCCTCGATTAGAGATAAAAACCACCTGAAAAATTTTGCTGGAGAACTTCGTGCCCATGACCGATAATATTAAGAGCCTTCTGATATCATTGAGATTTGAACTCCGATGATATCGAGGAGGACTCTGATATATCGAAGCATATATAATTTTCCTTAGTAAAAATAGGGGCACCGGTACTGCCCGTCCATATAATCGAGCCACCTTCGATGGGCTCGAGAGTCAAATATCGATGATATCGATACGTGTGTCGATACATCGATAATCCTTTCCATATATATATTAGGTTGCTGAACACATTATGTCCTCATTCGATTCGATCGAGTGGTCTTTCGAGGACATCGACAGCACATGTCGATTATATCGATATGTGTATCGATACAATCGACAGGGCAAGAAAACTTAGAGTTTCTTTTATGTTTAAAAAATTTCTCTTACCCAAAAACCCTAATATGTTCTATCTTATTTTAAAGGGTTTTATTCACCTGGTGTTTTGGGACAAGGGATGTGAGGCTTAGATTTACCTATGGCGAGCTTCCACACACCTGATTGAGGCAGACGCTTGAATTGATCTTCTTGTGACGATCTGCAATCCGACTGACTCAAGACACACACTAATTGACAAACCAGGGCACTAGTAAGGGCACTTTCACAATCCACATGCCATATACCACTATACCGCAATCACTATATATTAAGCATGCTAAAATTCTTCCCCTTTTGTCACAAAATGACAAAGGAAGGAATCAAGAAATAAATGTGAAATTATATAAAGAAGTAAGAACAAGAAGAGTATTGAAGAATAAATGATCAAGATAGTCAACATAATAAATCAAGAAGCAAGCCAAATCCAAACATAAGTAACCAAGTTCAACCAAGAACTACCAAGTTAAGTCAAGTATAACCTCACAAGATAAAAGAAATCCAAGTATCCTTAAAGTTATTACAAACCAAGATTAGAAAATACTAATCAGATCCTGAAGAGGGAGCAGGAATAGATGGATCAATCTGACGTAAACCCTTATTAATGCGCCTCATATATTTACGCATATAAGAAAATTACGAATCCTGAGTTACACGAATCTAAGTCACCTGTTCCTCAAGAGTATTCAACCTCTCAGCAAAATTAGAAGGCTGATAATCAGGGTTAGCCTTAGAATCTGATTCGATCTCATTAAAGATATCGTCCATGTTAATGTCATCTGGAGGTAAATCGGCTTCTTCATCATTTACTGCTTCAGCTCCACCAACACCCACATTGACCTGTCCTGCGGCCAACCTCAGATTCATTTTGTTAATATTGAAGTTGTTGAAAATAAGGTGTTGAATAGGAGCCTCTCCAACAGGCATAGCCACTAACATATGGGTGGCCAACACATCATAAGAGATGCAAAAGGGATATCACTGCATCCAGGTTGGAGATAAAATTGTATGATGGAATGACATATTAAAGAAGGAAGACATACAGATGTACTAGAGATGATGGAATGCAGAATTCGAACCATGAAAGAGGTGAGTTCGGTTTTGTTACCAGGACATGGATAAAGATTAGAAATGAATATCCTATAAAGGACCCTGTATCTGGGTAACAAATACTTTGAAACAAGTGCATTCCCATTTTTACTCCATTATGCATTGATATTGCATAATGTTGTAGTAAGCATACATTTTTCTGATTCAGATGGTTTAGCAATTAGAGTGCTAATTGGAATACCTTCATCATTGACATGTATGTCCATTAGAGCAGAAATCAGATGTCAGTCTACTTCAAATGGATCTTCTCTAGTTGCTATAATAAAGGTTAAATTTTCAGTGAAAAATCAGAAATACATGCATACATAGCTTGCACAATAGACCGGTATGCAAGCCTACCCCAATGTAGAATGTTATCCCATCCTACAAATTGGAGAAGAGGAAGGATTTTAAATGGAGTAAGATGTTCAACATGAATAGGTTGTTTAACTATAACATTGCGCAACCTTAAATCCTGTACATAGGAGGGATCATCTTCAAGTGACCGAAAGTGGCGCCTTATAATAGGTGTCAATCTAAATGTTGAAGGACCACGAGTACTTTTCTTTTGCCTCTACCTTCCATTATAACTAGGAAATCAAGGAATCAATAGGTTATAAAAGAAGTAGAGTGGGTTTTCTCAAAATCAAATTTTAGAGAAGAAAATCCCAAAAACCTCAATAAAATAAGAAATAAATCAATCCAAAGATATAAAAGAAGTGATATAAACTTGAATGTATAAGGAAAATGAAAATAAAGCACTAACCTTGAAGATCTATAGAGATGGGTTCAACCGGTCGTGAGAAGACTCGTTGGAGAAGAAACCCAAATGAAGAAAAGAGGAATTTTCTCCCAAATTAAGTAGCAGCCCGCGCTACACGACTGGTCGAGTACATGCTCGACCGGTCGTGCCATGACTGGTCGAGTATGTACTCGACTGGTCGTGCACAACCAAAAAAGTGTATTTTTCATTAACTTTTTAAATTTAAACATATAAACTAACAAGTATATACATTATAATATAAAAATGCATGAATAATCAATTCAAATTACACATACCAAGGTCAAATTTTAATTTAGAAAACCTGCTTTTGTCGAGATGTTTTGTGAATATATCAGCAAGTTGAGTCTCGGTCGGAATGTATTCCAAAGTAATTGTCTTTTCTTCCACTAATTCACGAATATGGTGATATTTAATGTTAATGTGCTTGATTCGTAAATGCTGGATTAGATTTTTAGATATATTAATTTCACTGAAATTATCACAATATAAAACCATAGAATCCTGTGCAATTCCGTAATCGCTTAACATTCTTTTAATCCATACATGTTGAGTACATGCATTACCAGCTGCAATGTATTCAGCTTCAGTAATTGAGAGTGATACAGAACTTTGTTTCTTACTTTGTCAAGAAACTAAACAGTTCCCTACATAGAAACAACCACCACTGGTTGATTTCCTATCATCAACATTACCAGCCCAATCAGCATCAATGTAACTAGCTAATTGAACACCAGTATCATGTGGATACCAAAAACCCAGATTAGCTGAACTTGCGACATATCACATAATCCGCTTAACAGCAGTTAAATGTGACTCTTTAGGGTCAGATTGATATCTAGCGTCAGTCCCTACGCTAAATGCAATATCAAGTTGACTTGCAGTTAAATACAGCAAACTACTTATCATACTACGATACAATTTAAGATCCACTTTCTAACCTGTAGAGTCCTTTAAGAGTTTTAAAGTCGTACTCATATGAGTATTAAAATTTTTTCCATTATCAAATCTGAACTTTTTAACTAAGTTTAGAGCATATTTGGTTTAAGAAATAAAGAAACCATTAGGTTGCTTTCTAACTTGCAACCCTAAGAAATAATTTAATTCCCCAACCATGCTCATTTGAAACTTAGATTTCATTAGATCTGCAAACTCAATAGTCATGTTAGCACAGGTAGATCCATAAATAATATCATCAACATAAATTTACACTATTAAATTGTGATCATTATGTTTCTTTATAAACAAAGTCTTATCAACATTCCCCATAAAGTTATGACTTAGTAAAAACTTAGTCAATTTTTTATACCATGCCCTGGGAGCTTGTTTTAAATCGTAGAGAGCCTTTTTTAGGTGATAGACATTATCAGTATTCTTAGGGTCTTCAAAACCTGTTAGTTGTTCAATATACACTTCTTCATGCAAATCACCATTTAAAATAGTACTCTTTACATCCATTTGATAAATTTTAAACTTTCTAAAGTAAGTAATGGATATAAATAGTCTGATTGATTCAAGAAGAGCTACTAGGACAAAGGTTTTATCATAATCGATGCCTTCAATCTGAGTGTACCCTTGTACAACCAATCTAGCCTTGTTTCGAATTATATTACCAAGTTCATCAGACTTATTTTTAAAAATCCAATTAGTTCTGATAATGTGTTTATCTTTTGGCCTAGGAACTAAGTACCCAACATCATTTCTAACAAATTGATTAAGCTCTTCTTGCATCGCAACTATCTAGTTTTCGTCAGTAAGAGCTTCTTTTGTGTTAATCAGTTCTATCTGGGATGTAAAGAACACGTAATTACACATGTCTTCTAGTTGTCTACAAGTGCGCACACCAGTAAGAGGATTTCCAAGAATCTGATTAGTAGGGTGATCTTTAATAGTTTTCAGTTCAGAGTTGTTTTGACTTGATGAAGAATCTGGTTTATCAATTAGAAGTACTTCATCATTATCTAAACCTGAGACAGGTGTATTCAAGTGATCATCAATAACCACATTAATAGATTCTTGAATTACACCGATTCTCTTATTAAGAACCCAATATGCTCGACTATATAGAATATACCCTAAAAATACCCCTTCATCATTTGGTGTCAAACTTATCTAGATTTTCTCAGTCACATAAAATTTAGCACTTACTGCTAAAAACTCAGAAGTATTTTATAGTAGGCTTCTTATCAAACCATATTTCATAAGCCGTTTTACCATTTGATTTTCTAGTAAAAACGCAGTTAATTATATAACACGCAATATTTATGGCTTCAACCCAAAGATTTTTAGGGAGCTTTATATTATTTAACATTACATTAGCCATTTCTTGAAGCACTCTATTTTTTATTTCTACTATACCATTTTGTTGTGGTTTTTTAGGCACAAAGAATTCATGTGATATTCCCTGATCACTACAAAACTTCTCAAAACTGCTATTCTCAAATTCTGATCCATGATTGCTACAAATCTTACAACTTGATTCTCTTTTTCAGTTTGGATATGTCTAAGTATCCTTTTAACTTCATCAAGAGTTTCTAATTTATCTCTTAAGAAGACTACCCAAGTATATTTGGTAAAGTCATCAACGATTACCAAAATATAGTTTTTGCCACCTCGACTCTCCATTCTAGTTGGTCCAATAAGATCCATATGGAGGAGTTCGAGTGGTTTAGATGTGGCATTAGAGTCCACTTTTTTGTGAGAACTCCTAGTTTGCTTGCCAATCTAGCATTCGCCAAATATTTTATCTATTTTTTATATTTTGGGTAGGCCTCTTATTAACTCTCTTTTCCTCAATCTATAGAAGTTACAATAGTGTACATGTCCAAGGTGTTTATACTATAACTTGGTCACATCGTTATGGACCATGTAACACGATAAATTAGATATGCTAGCTAGAGTCACTTATAATATAACAGTTTTCAGAAGTTCTGCCACCAGTTAATATTAAAGAACCATTTTTATTTAAAATTTCACACCCTAGGTTAGAGAATTTTATGTTATGATTTTTATTGCATATTTGAGAAATGCTTAATAAGTTGTGTTTTAAACCTTCTACATATAAAACATTCTCAAATAAAGGTAGGTTAGAAAGTTGAACCGTACCTTGGCTAATAATCCTGCAATTACTGCCATCACCAAATGTGACTGAACTGTCAGTTATGTCTTTAAGATTAATGAACAAACCTTTGTCACCAGTCATGTGCCTGGAGCATCCACTATCTAAGTACCACTTTGAATGGCTTGATGCTTTGAAAGTTGTGTGGGCAACCAAGCAAGTAACCTTAGGAACCCATTTAATTACATTTTTGGGTTTAAAAGTATAGTTAGTCTTCTTGTGTTTGTAGTTGATATAAGACCGACCCTTTGAGTTAGATTTTAAGAGCTCCTTAAGTAAATCAATAATTTTCTTAGCTAAAGGATTATAATTCTGATTTTTATAGTTGATATGGTTACTTTTAGGTTTTAAAGATTGAAAAGTTTTAGCATTTTTAGAATAATTTTGATTTGAACTTTCCCTTTTGAGTTTGAAGACTCTCCTTTCACAAACTTAGGAGGAGTATTCTTATGTTTGGGAGGAATATTTTTGTCGTACCCCAAACCGAATTGGTTACCACATTTTCTGGATCCGGATAATAGTTTTTCTAACTTAGGATCACCTTGGGCATACCTCCATGTTTCCTTTAAACTCAAAAGTGAAGAGACTTCAAGCTTTAATTTTTCATTTTCAGATTTTAGATTTTCAATAAGGGAGGTTTTGAAAACTAAATCACATTTAGTTTTTTCAAAAGAATCTGAAATGTGAAATTTTTCTAAAACAAGAGTATCAAAATTTTCTTTAAGTTTTGAAAACTTTTCTTTTTGAAGTTTTAGTTTTACGGCAATTATAAAACTTTCCTTGTATAGGGCATTGTAAGCATCTTGAAGATCTTTTTCATTTTCATGATCACTATTCATATTTTCTTCACTAGTTAAATCATCATTATCTGAAAAAGTGAACTTGGCTAGATTCAAAAGGGCTTTAACTTTATTGCCTGACTCGATTTCAAAATCTTCGAATTCAGAAGAGGCTTCAGAGCCGGAAGATTCATCCCAAGTAACCAACATACCTTTCTTTTTAGGTTTGCCCTTTTTAGGACACTTGTTCAATAAATGCCCATATTCATGGCAGTTGTAACATTGACTATCTTTTAAAGATTTTCAAGTTTTAGATTTATATCTTTTCTTATCATTAGATTTTTGAAAATCAACCCTCTTTTTACTTTTGAAAATCTTATAAAACTTTTTAGCTAAAAGGGCCATATCATCTTCAAAATTTTTTAAATTAGAATTACTATTTTCTTGAGAAATGCATTTAGAAGATTTAAGAGCAATAGATTTACCTTTAGGAGCTTTAAATGTTAACTAATAGGTTTGTAAAGACCTAACCAATTCTTCTACCATCATATTATCTGAATCACGAAGTTCCTGGATCGCGGTCACCTTTGAATTGAACCGTTCAGGGAGTGAGCGTAGTATCTTTGCACAAACTTTACTTTTTGGGATTTTATCACCGAGATCCCACATAGATTTCATGACAATTTTTGTTCCCTCGTGTGTCATTTTTAAAGTATCTTAGGCTTGCTCTGCAATATCACATGATATAATTCTTTTGAATTTATCCAGTGATAGTACACAAGTTATAGCATTTAAAGCCTTTGCATTGGCATTACTCTCATTTTTCTGAAGTATGGTCCACGAAAAGTAAGGTATGACTTTCAGAGATTTAGATCCATCGATACCAGTTACTTCAGTGGTAAGAGGGGTCCATTCAGTCACTATGGCTTGTCACACACTCTCATCCATGGATTTTAAGAAAATCCTCATTCTAATTTCCAATAGGCATAATTGGAGCCATCAAATGTTGGAGGCCTAGTACTGAAAGGCTATCAAAATTTCACATCTCAAATAGCTCAGATTGATAAGCTCAGGAAATAAATCCAAATATAATAATTAAAAGCGTGCTATTAGGCTCTGATACCACTTGAAAAGGCCGAGATATATGTCCTAGAGGGGGGTGAATAGGACTATGCCAAATTAAAAAAATAACAGCGGAATTTAAATAAATTAAATACAGATAAGAATAGATAATCCCACAATGTTGAATTTAAAGACAACCTCAAATGAACAAGTATTGAGAGGTTAATACAAATGTTGTTCTATAGACAACCTTACACCATAAAAACCAAGGGTTTATGGCAGGACAACCTTACTAGAATGGTTTGTGTATCAAAAACTCAAACTGATACAAAGGAATAAAGAAATAAATAGCAAGGAAAGAAATCTAAGCTATTACAACATTCTCCACACTTGTATAAAAGAAATTACAACATTCTCCACAATGATAAAAGAAAAATTACAATCATCCACAAAAATAAATAAACAATCAATCCACAAGACCAGAAATTATAGTGGTTCGCTTGTGTGTACACTAACTATTTAGAAAAATAACCACACAACTACTCCACTCCTAATATCCTCACACAGTGGATATTAGAGTTCACTATGAAAATAGGTTCTTCCAGGTTCACCTAAAACCCTCACAATTATGTCTTTCAAGTGGGCTTACACAATTATGTTTTCTAGATCACCTTAGACAAACTAAAACAGAGATTTTTCTGGCATAATCTCAAAAACTAAAACAGAAATTTACAATAATGTAAAATACCTGAATATTCTCTTTTTGATGCCGACCGGAAGAACTAAATCGGAGTATAAGTTCAACGTAGAAGTTCAATGTCCAAACTCACTTATGAAATAGTTATAGGTTCTAAATTGATTTTAAATTAAATCAAGTTGGGCTAGCACTATTTGATTTTGATTCCAAGAAAATGGTAATTCTCAATCCCTTCTTCAAATATGAATGAAATACAGAATACAAAATCAAATATAACAAAGATAAATTAAGAAAATATTAAATGAGCACAATATATCTTAAAAAGATGACTAACTTATCTCTTAGAGTGGTGTATTAATTTATCTTGAATTCGATATAAAACTTTGAAATTCGTGCTCTATTTATAAGTGAAGAAATTGCATTCACGACTGGTCCTGAGGACACCACGACTGGTCATAAGACCAATATATTTTTAAAATTTTTAGCATAATAAGATAAAGTCGTTCCACGACTGGTCGTAGGCCCTTCACGACCGGTCGAGGGACCTCCATGACTGGTCGTAACCTATCCACAACTGGTCGTGTGGAACCGGATTTAGTTGTTGGACTTTGAGTCGAGGTTGTAGGACTGGTCGAGAATGAGTCAAGCACTGTTCACATGACCGGTCGAGCAGTCTCCAGGACTGGTCGAGGCTTAGCAAAAAATTTAAAATTTTGTAACAATCTTAAGACTGGTCGATCCAGTGCTAGGACTAGTCGAACAGAGTCCAAGACTAGTCGAAAATTAATCTATTCACTTATAAAATGATCTAATTGAATTATGTATTCAAAATGACCTACCATATGGTCAATCTAGGGTCATTTATACCTTATACATGATGTATGAACATTGAAACTTCTTTTTCTTCAGTTGATAGTCGTTCTTTGAAGTTTACGAAGCTTGAGATACTGTCATAGAATGAAGCTTGAACTTGAATCACTTGAAGCTTGAAATTGACTAACATTGAAGCTTAAACTTGAGTATTAAAATCTAGGAACGTTGTCTTAACTTGTACGAAGCTTTGAAAATCTTGAAATCTTGAAGCTTGAAAGCTTGAATTTATAATAGATGTTGTACATGAACATGAACAAGTAATCTTGCCTTTGAAGTTTTTAAACTAAAGACCCTTGTCCTTAAGAGATACACAGACTTCATTATATAGATGATCTACAAAAGACAGATTCCAAGAGAGGTTTTGTCACCACAAAATTTGACAATTATAGGAGCTAGAAACCAGAGCACTTACAAGCTCCACTACTCAAGAGCTTAAACTATGTGCAGCATCAAAATGGTACAGATACACGTGATCGCCCATTTTACTTAAGATATACTCAAATATGCAATTGCTTGATATGATAAAATAAATCTTGAAAACATCAAACACTGATTAAATAACATACATAAATACATTTCTTTTGAATCAGGTTCAAATTACATTGATAGCAAGTTTGTTCAAAATACTTGCTACATTCTATTCTAAGAGTCAAATCTTCCAAGATCAATTATATGAATTATGGATTTTTGATTAAAATATTCTTATCCTTCTAAAGAGAACAATGATATCTTCTTGTCTCTTGCTTTTCAATGACAAGGGAAGGTTTTCTTATAAAATCTGCAAGGGCAGAGGAGGATAAAATCGCAAAGAACCATCATTTTCTTCTGGAAGATCTGAAAATTTAGCTCATTCTTTAAAGGAGCACCAAAGGCTATCCATCCTTCAAGAGTATCAGCATGCTTCGCTTCACAAATATTATCTTCTGAAGAAATCTTTACGCAAAATTGGCCTGGCGGAGGGAGACAATCTATTTCTTCAAAGTAACCGATGCCTTAGTCTTTCTGCTATCTTTTTGGGTGAGGAGGAAGAATCCATATGGCGTGATTTACCGAGTAATAATTTTTCACTAAGTAATATTGATGAACCCACCAACACATCCAACTATAAGAAGCATGAACTGAATAATTATATCTAAAATTATGAAGCGTGATCCAGTATGAACATTCAAAAGCTGCCTCCATGTTAAAGCCCAATTATATGGTCCGATGCCATAACTTCTTATTGTCTTGGTGAATATATCACAAGTCTCCAGCACAGTTTGATCAAATCCAAATTGACGAGCAAATCTACTTGGATAATTCAGTTCGCGTCAGAATGTGCTACCTTCCCTTAGTGGAAGTGTTGAGGCACAAAAAATATTTCATTGCAGTGGTCAGAAAATTTTATAGTGCAAATCTTTTCCAGGGTTGTGTACTCCGTATTTTGGTAAAAATCCATGTCCAGGGGTATTTTAGGTATTTTGGTAAAAACCCATGTCCAAGGGTATTCTAGGTATTTTGATAAAAATCCATGTCCAGGGGTATTTTGAGTATTTTGATAAAAATTCATGTCCAGAGGTAGTTTAAGTATTTTAGTAAAAGGCAATAAAGAGAGTGTTTTGGTAAAAAAGGGTGCATAGGTGTCATTTTAATGGGGAGAAGTTGTACACCATCATTTAAGGGAGAGCTTGGTGGACACCGTTGTTTAAGAGAAGAAGATGTATATATGTGAAGGGATAAGTGGTGGTGATCACCACTTTGTAAGAGAGCAAAGGCCTATAAATGCCCCTCTCCTACCTCATTCGAGGGGTTGGATCAGTTGGTGGGCCAGAAAATGAGGAAGAAGACGTTAAGAGAGAGAGAGAGAGAGAGAGAGAGAGAGAGAGAGAGAAGAGAGAGAGAGAGAGAGAGAGAGAGAGAGAGAGAGAGAGAGAGAGAGAGAGAGAGATGTTGTTGTGCCAACCACGTAAGGAATACTGCTGTTACGCCAACCGCGCAAGGGAAATACACTATTATGCGACCCGTGCAACAGAAATGGGAGAATTCCCATAAGCCATATGTCACAGATTACTGTCTGAAGGGAGATTTTCTTTACGTGGACCGTGCAACTGGCTAAATCTGTGGACGTGTGTAAACAGGAAGAAAGCCATTTTTCTTCCACTATGCTGCTGGTGAGGTCCAGTATAGCTATCTCTTAAGAAATCCACACCGTCCACTAGATTTCTCTTGAAATTTCGGTCATGAATGGCCAATTTTGGTCATTCGTTAATGTGGCCCACCGAGATTATCAGGCAGCAATGGTAGGTGAACGGTCTTCTTGCGATCGCTGTAATGATCATATGGATGTACATGGTCACCAAAGATCAACATGAGTTTGTGTAACATCCCGAAAATCGGGGGGTCGAGCAAAAACCCAACTCCCGAGTTCCAAAATGTTATTTATGCAACATGGATATGTATGATTGAATGTTGTCTGTGATAATGTATTAAACATGAGTGAGATTAAGCCAGAACAGCATATCATACTCCAGAGACAGTGAAATTTGCAAGCGGAAGACTGTAATAATATGTATAACGTACATAAACTGTTGTATGTCTCCAGAGTGTGAATATATTACCAGGTTATGCACATACATGTATACTTCAAAGGTAAACAAAATGAATATACATAAGGGCGCTAAAAATTCAAAATGACGAACGTCAAAGTATCTAATCAACCTCCCTGCAATCCCGTCAATCAGAACACGCATAAAGGAGGAATCCTCCTTCTCATCATCAAGTCCAGCTCCGCCTCACAGGCCGCGCCATCATCTGCAATCACAAAAGGGACTGGTGGGTGTCCGGAAAACACCATCCCGTAACGTGGGAGTGAGTGATCAACTCAGTGGGATAAGAGAGCAGGGATTAGCATGTTCACAATTCAATCACGCGATAATAGTAAAGCAGTAAATCAGACAAATCCTAATACTGTTGTTAATGCAAGATGATATGACGTGATGTATGCCCTCACCGACGATCACCCTCATACGGCAACATCTTACGACCGCGGCATGCCACACTCCCTAGAGTGCTCCACATCTTCCAGGCACATGCAATGCTATGGTGATATGATTACCAAGTTGTTATTAATCCATTCAAACAGCAGGATTGGGAAACTAAGGTACTTCCCTTGTATCAATCCCAACACGGATCCTGTCTAGGGTCGTCACTCCTAGTAATCTCATACGATGTACATTTCGTAGGTCACTGCAAGGGCTGTCAGGGCTGTTGCTCGCACTCGTTGCACCGCTCCCCCATCACCTTATCAATACAGGCCTACTGTACTCTACTGCACGGAAGGGTCGTCGCCTCCCGTGAACTCAGAATACGCTCGCGGTCACTACAAAGGGCTCGTCGCCTGATCAGTGTAGGCCGACAGCTAGAATATAGTATCCCATACCACCATAATCTGCTCACGAGTCAAGGTGCTCATTGGTCACTACGGGGAGGTTTGTGGCCCCAGCGTAGGCCGACAGCTCGACCACGGTGTCCCATACCACCATGCCCGGCTCATGAGTCTTCGTGGATCAAGGTACCACGGTTAATAGGGTTTACAATGGTAAGTTCAGTACCCTAGGTTCAAGCAGTTATGATACATACAAGGTGAACAAACATCGGCCAGTCGGGTTACTTGACGGGCTCGACTAGCGCGATCGCATCTCGAATTGAACGACATGAAGTGCGTAAAACACTTCGCGTGGCCTAACCACTGCCGCCAACTCTCAACACGAATCACATTCATCGACGCGTCGTTCGTGGCTATGACCAGTCAGCCACGAATTCGCTCGGTTACCGACTGCCTGGACTAAGTCAAGTCCCACACATCTATGGAATTACATTAACACTATAAAAGGTATTGGAATTGAAATACATCATGTGAGCATGTTAGCACATGTTATAGCATTCAACTTAAGCAAATCTTCAAGGCATACTTCCCATGCATATTCAACTTAAGCAAATCCTCAAGCACATACATTCCATGCATGTAATGAAATCGTGCATTTTGTCAACATGTAGAAAATCATTTAGGTCAGCATAATAATTGAAAAATCAATCACAAACTATCAAATAACATCATTTAATTCAATACATACTAATACAAGCATTTATACAAACACATACACCACACACTTAAGTCTACATATAGTATGTCGACCCAAAGTGCGCAACTTGGCGAATCTCTTCGCCAAACTAATTATGCACGCATTCCTAACTTCCTAATGCGACAACAAACCATGTCAATCACATCAGCAAAACATGAATGTAAACAGTACTTCCTACAAATGACTAAAATGCCCTAAATCTCATATTCTTCGTTAGCTTACGAAACGGGAAACGGAGAGCATTTTGTACATGTCAAACGGCGATGCCGTCAAGAATCTACTATTAAACGACATTGAAAGCGTTGGGAACCGTCAATCAAAGCGTCTGAAATCCTCACCTAGTGTCTTGTAGACTCGGGAATTGAAGCGGAGCGTATACGCTTCGGCTACGGTGAATAAGGAGCCTAATACACAAGATCCATAAGCTACATCGCTATGGAAACAAGGGAAACTCAAATCAACAACTATTTAAGGTTTTTACTTACCTAGGATCGCGGTGGAATCGCCGGGAAAGCGGTAGAGGTGTGTTGCTTAAGCACGTGCAACGCGTAGTACAAGTGGCAGGAAGAACTCTCCCACACTCTCACAATCTCCCACCTTTTTCTCTCTCCCAAGCTAGGGCTTCTCTCAAATTCGGATGGGAGAGAGGAGTGAGGGTTTCAACCCCTTTTATAGCCTACAACATGCCCAAAATAGGCTTGGGAACAATGTTTACTTGGTGCCTAACCAAATCGGGGCCGTTTCCGTCCAAAAGGGCATTTCTGAAGGTCCCCTGGCCAAATGCGGTCGGACTTAAGCTCATGCATACTGGATCTAGCACACATCCAGTTTTCAGACCGGTTGGGTTCCCAGATCGCACGTGGCGGCCCAGTTTCAGTTTAACGGTCACCGCACCAAGATCAGGCCTATAAGTCTCGTGATATATAATAGATATTTTTCCTGATCCAAGGGTGTAATTTGGCTGTATTCTGACGGTCAGAACGCTCAATACTGATGCGTCAAATTGTGTGCCAGTTTTGAATTTCAAATTCCAATTCTAACCCTATTCTCACTCTCTTCGGTCCGGGCTCAATGAAATAGCCTGTGATTATCGGTTTGACTTGATTTTTGGAATGAGTGTCAAGTCCAGCTAGACGGTTCTAACGGTCTAAGATAGGAGGTATCGGACTTTCGACGTGCGGTCTAGATCCAATACAAAGATTCAAAGTGGTCCAGAGAACAAACCTGCTTAGAGTTTGGTCCGAGGTTTTAGAGCATTATAGCACCATTGGTTCCACTCGCTTTGGGCCTTGTAGAACGTATTTAAAGTGATCAGGGACCGTTTCCCAGCTATTCTAACGTTGCACTAGCTAACTTATGCTTAGTTTCTAAAGAAATTTATCCTAAGTGGTTTCTTTGACTATGGAATTGGGTTCTGAACGATTTTTCAGGTGTTTTAATTGACCCACTGCCTAAGGACGTCAAATCCCAGGTTAGCCAAAATTCGGGGTGTTACAATCTACCCCCCTTAAAACACAATGTCGTCCCCGACATTGGCGAAGGGCAAGGAGTACTTTCTCTAAGGAAGGTTCAAATCCTATTTAATAACCTAATCGTATGTATATCCGAACTCAAAGGTTTCGATCTTGGGCCAGTGGGAAAGAGGCCAACCACTCTTCCGCTGCGCCACTCTGATCAAACGGTAGCGTTGACTAACCTAACTGGATTGGACTCAATACGTTCTACCCCCCTTAAAACTTGGTTTTACTTAAGGTTGAAGAATATTTGCATCGATCCGTATATCAGAACGAGGCGCAACTTAGGGGCTATCCTTAACCTAAAATGGAAACAGCCTTTCTCTATATGGTCTTCCTTGCTAATGATGCGTTCTATGGCATTGGTACCTATGATCATAGAGATGAGCCTAATCTCTATTATGATTGAATTCAGGGGCAGGTATGAGTTGGTGGCAAGATGTCTAATTCTCTACTGGCTTTAAGTCCTCGCCATTTCCCAAAGACAATGTGATCCTGTTTAGTTGTAGATGGTTGGGCCATCACAGAAGAAAGGTTGTATAGTGGGTCTAAGCCGGATACGTTGAACCTTCTGTCTAATCAGGACAGAAAATGCGTTGTATCAGTTCTTAATCCAAGTCGATGCCGATCCTCTGCTTGATCAGAGCATTGGATTCATTGGTAACCACTAGGAGTAAGAAATCGACTCAAACCGCGAATACATCGCTTACATGTAGTTCCTTTACTCTGCGTTCCCGAATGCAATAAGTCCTTGGGGAAGGCAATTCTAAGGGGTGTGCTAGTACATTCTAAGTTCAATCTGAGGGAGTTATAAATGTTCCCTTAGAGTGTATGGTTCCTTCCTATGGGCAACAACAGAAGTCTATAAGCCATAAAGGAATCTACCGAAGGAAGGGAGTCCCATTCCAACCAAATCTAACCTACTATCCCTTAGCATATATAGGCCTTACACTGCCTAAGACAACTAGTAGCCTAGTCTGTAACTCTGTAGCTATAATATAAAGCTTAAGATTATACGGTAAATGGCTTTCCATACCATTTCTACTACAGCGAGTTGTTCTATCGCTTAGGGTCAAGATTGTCTAAATGGAATTGGATTTCTTATGTCGTCAGACTCTTCAAATCTAGGAGTGCTAACTCTAGGACCAAAACGCCAAGGGCCTATGTGGCCAGTAGCATTCAGTTGTATTAAATAGAACCGCGTTCTTAGTCCCATAGTGGGATCGGAAGTGGCATGCTTGGTAGGAGGGTGGGGTGGGATAAAAACTAATTTGTAGGCTGAATCCCGGGAGTTACAATACTCCCGATTCAGGGACAATAGCTTACAGTGAAATGAGACGGCATGCACTCCATTCCACAAATTTTGGCTACATTAAGCCCAAACCACAACACAAACATTCACATAACAAGTCGAAAAGCATCATACATTTCATTAAACCAAAATTGTCATAATACAAGGGATATCTCCCTATAAGTATCATGACAAAAAGTACATGGGAGCTATGTCAGTCAGCTACTACAGCAACATAGGTAAACTACCAGCCTTATCAGGCTTACAAAACACAACTTAAAACAGGAAATGACTAACTACTAATAATAACATCAAAGATCGCATCGCTAGTCGGAGTCTGGTGATGGAGGAGGAGCACCCTTATCCTGTAAGCAACACAGGATTGCCTTCAAGGTGCGAGTCACCTTGCCAAACTTCTTCTTTGTAACGGCCTTGGCATCAGCGACTTCTGCTCGAAGTTCTTGGACTTCCCTACGCAAAGCGGTCTGACTCTCCTCCATCCGAGCAATGCGGTCGTCGATAGTAGTCTGCGCAGGAGGAGGGCTCTCATCAGTATCCTGAGCCTCCTCTTCTGCTTCTTCCTGAGCCTCTTCCTGAACCTCTGCACTAGGTTCTTCTTCGCTTTGATCTTCCTCTTCATTAAAGTCGTCCCCACTATCCCTTTCAAGTTGATTTTCACAATATTGCGACCCAATCTTCATCTTAACCATTGTCGACTCATCGATGGTGTGAATCGATACCGGCAATTCGGGTCCAAGTCTATAGGCAAACTCAAGTGCAATCTTACAAATGAGTCGGCCAAAGGGAAGAGATTCAGATGTTCTCCTCGACCTGGCTATGAGAACTATCTGCCGTAAGATGAAAGTGGCCATACATACGTTCTCTCCCTGGGCCACCAGAAATAAGAAATCGACCATAAGACGTGTACATTCAATGCGGTTCGTCGACCTAGGATAAACATTGAACGTGCAGATATGATGCAGCAGATGCAAATCCTTAGACATGTACGTCGCCTTGAGGCTATTATTAGGCTGCCATGGAACCAACTTACCGCACAGAAACCTGGTGCGGCGATCTCGTTCACGTCTAGTCCTCAAACTCTTCTCACTTGGATGCACATCACCTAGAGGCACATTGAGAAGTCGCGCAATCAACCGGACGTCGATCGTAGCCATCCGATCTCTACCAAAAGGGATTTTGAACTGCAAAGGATCCAAGGTAGGATTCTGGATGCTAGCATAGAAGGCACGAACAGTGCTCACATTAGCACGAGCGCGAGCTTCAAAGATCGGTCCCCAGTGCGCAGCTTCAATGCGTTCGAACAACAGATACTCGCCGAACAATCGCCCATCTACGTCCGCCTCAAATAACACTCTACGATCAGTGTATTCACCATGAGGCATCTCTGATAGAATGGTTCGTCCAAGGTGTGCATGGGGATCCAAATCTCACTTTGTACGGCACTCCAGGACTGCAGCTGGACCTGCGGCGGTGCTTGAACTTACGGCACCACCCCGCGGTCTTCTCAATCGAGCAGGATGGCTCGGCCCAGCCTCGTCTGTTGCAGTTTTCCTCTTACCCATCAAAGATATGATGGATGAGAGTGACAAAATGCCCAAAATGGCTTCCACGAAAGCCATGAAAAACGCTGAAAATGCGGAGAAATGGCTGCCCAACCTGACAAAAGGAAATCTAGGCGTCGTAGAGGGATGCTTCAAGCTTCCCAAGGCTGTAGTTTCAAAGAGAAATACAAACAAAAAGATGGGATGGAGCTCCTCACGATTTCAGCTATATTTGGGGGATTTTGGAGCTCCAAATGATGATATCTTCAAGGAAAGAGGCTGCCAACACCCAATAATTGATGGGTGGTGGTCGGTTTTGGCCAAGGAAGGTTTTAGAGGTGGTTTGGGACGCCGGGGTTTGGAATTGGTTGCTGAAAATCGAATCTAGGGTATGCAAGGGGGCTGTTTGTGAAGGAGAGGTGGGTTTTGGGGGTTTTCGTGGGATGGTAGGTGTATAGGGGTGATGTCGAGGCCATTTAAGTGGGTGCGCCCGAAGGACAGCACCCACGGAGGTCGCCGGCCGGCGATGCATCGCCCGACCGGCGATGGCATCGCCGGCCAACTTTGAAGTTGGCCGGTGGGACCCCATGGGTCTGGTCCCCCATGGTCCCAGGGTCCCAAAAAGTTAGGTCCCACCCCCTGGTTCATATTATTTTGGTCTGTATGAGCCCAAACATATGTTCGGGGCTTTCCGGGTCCACATTGCAATCCTGAATACAAAACTATATGATGCAGCATATGAATTTGGGGTAGAAGGAGCCAGTACACCTATCTAGATCCTTAGTTGCTAAATAAAGTGAAGTTAGAATGGCCTTATGGCCATTTTTCATGAAATTTTACTATTCACTGTAAAATTTGATGAATGTAGTAATTTGTGTTATTTTCACATTAGGTTTGATGCCTAACATGAAATGGATAAGAAAAAACTGAAGGTTGAAGTGGTTAGAGGAGAAATTTTGAGACTTTTTGGCAAAACGGGGTTTTTAAGCCCTGGCGATTGATTACTGGAGTCGAGGTCATCCCACGGCCCAAGGATTCACTTTTTTTTTTCGGTTTAAAAGCGCTCCTAGGACGTCTCTACCCGACTTCCTAAAGCTTAGAAGTGATTCGGGTTGCTTTACGCGACCCGAGACGCGTTACAGACTCGATCTTGCGATCGATCCTAATAGACTTCGCCTATCGGCTAATCGGCGATCCTAGAAGTGTTTCTAGACCCTTCTCGCACCCACCTAAGTCAAAGGAAGCGACAGAGTATGTCGCAAGACCATAACCCAGGCCCAGTATACTCTCATTCATGCTCTGATACCATCTGTAACATCCCGAAAATCGGGGGGTCGAGCAAAAACCCAACTCCCGAGTTCCAAAATGTTATTTATGCAACATGGATATGTATGATTGAATGTTGTCTGTGATAATGTATTAAACATGAGTGAGATTAAGCCAGAACAGCATATCATACTCCAGAGACAGTGAAATTTGCAAGCGGAAGACTGTAATAATATGTATAACGTACATAAACTGTTGTATGTCTCCAGAGTGTGAATATATTACCAGGTTATGCACATACATGTATACTTCAAAGGTAAACAAAATGAATATACATAAGGGCGCTAAAAATTTAAAATGACGAACGTCAAAGTATCTAATCAACCTCCCTGCAATCCCGTCAATCAGAACACGCATAGAGGAGGAATCCTCCTTCTCATCATCAAGTCCAGCTCCGCCTCACAGGCCGCGCCATCATCTGCAATCACAAAAGGGACTGGTGGGAGTCCGGAAAACACCATCCCGTAACGTGGGAGTGAGTGATCAACTCAGTGGGATAAGAGAGCAGGGATTAGCATGTTCACAATTCAATCACGCGATAATAGTAAAGCAGTAAATCAGACAAATCCTAATACTGTTGTTAATGCAAGATGATATGACGTGATGTATGCCCTCACCGACGATCACCCTCATACGGCAACATCTTACGACCGCGGCATGCCACACTCCCTAGAGTGCTCCACATCTTCCAGGCACATGCAATGCTATGGTGATATGATTACCAAGTTGTTATTAATCCATTCAAACAGCAGGATTGGGAAACTAAGGTACTTCCCTTGTATCAATCCCAACACGGATCCTGTCTAGGGTCGTCACTCCTAGTAATCTCATACGATGTACATTTCGTAGGTCACTGCAAGGGCTGTCAGGGCTGTTGCTCGCACTCGTTGCACCGCTCCCCCATCACCTTATCAATACAGGCCTACTGTACTCTACTGCACGGAAGGGTCGTCGCCTCCCGTGAACTCAGAATACGCTCGCGGTCACTACAAAGGGCTCGTCGCCTGATCAGTGTAGGCCGACAGCTAGAATATAGTGTCCCATACCACCATAATCTGCTCACGAGTCAAGGTGCTCATTGGTCACTACGGGGAGGTTTGTGGCCCCAGCGTAGGCCGACAGCTCGACCACGGTGTCCCATACCACCATGCCCGGCTCATGAGTCTTCGTGGATCAAGGTACCACGGTTAATAGGGTTTACAATGGTAAGTTCAGTACCCTAGGTTCAAGCAGTTATGATACATACAAGGTGAACAAACATCGGCCAGTCGGGTTACTTGACGGGCTCGACTAGCGCGATCGCATCTCGAATTGAACGACATGAAGTGCGTAAAACACTTCGCGTGGCCTAACCACTGCCTCCAACTCTCAACACGAATCACATTCATCGACGCGTCGTTCGTGGCTATGACCAGTCAGCCACGAATTCGCTCGGTTACCGACTGCCTGGACTAAGTCAAGTCCCACACATCTATGGAATTACATTAACACTATAAAAGGTATTGGAATTGAAATACATCATGTGAGCATGTTAGCACATGTTATAGCATTCAACTTAAGCAAATCTTCAAGGCATACTTCCCATGCATATTCAACTTAAGCAAATCCTCAAGCACATACATTCCATGCATGTAATGAAATCGTGCATTTTTTCAACATGTAGAAAATCATTTAGGTCAGCATAATAATTGAAAAATCAATCACAAACTATCAAATAACATCATTTAATTCAATACATACTAATACAAGCATTTATACAAACACATACACCACACACTTAAGTCTACATATAGTATGTCGACCCAAAGTGCGCAACTTGGCGAATCTCTTCGCCAAACTAATTATGCACGCATTCCTAACTTCCTAATGCGACAACAAACCATGTCAATCACATCAGCAAAACATGAATGTAAACAGTACTTCCTACAAATGACTAAAATGCCCTAAATCTCATATTCTTCGTTAGCTTACGAAACGGGAAACGGAGAGCATTTTGTACATGTCAAACGGCGATGCCGTCAAGAATCTACTATTAAATGACATTGAAAGCGTTGGGAACCGTCAATCAAAGCGTCTAAAATCCTCACCTAGTGTCTTGTAGACTCGGGAATTGAAGCGGAGCGTATACGCTTCGGCTACGGTGAATAAGGAGCCTAATACACAAGATCCATAAGCTACATCGCTATGGAAACAAGGGAAACTCAAATCAACAACTATTTAGGGTTTTTACTTACCTAGGATCGCGGTGGAATCGCCGGGAAAGCGGTAGAGGTGTGTTGCTTAAGCACGTGCAACGCGTAGTACAAGTGGCAGGAAGAACTCTCCCACACTCTCACAATCTCCCACCTTTTTCTCTCTCCCAAGCTAGGGCTTCTCTCAAATTCGGATGGGAGAGAGGAGTGAGGGTTTCAACCCCTTTTATAGCCTACAACATGCCCAAAATAGGCTTGGGAACAATGTTTACTTGGTGCCTAACCAAATCGGGGCCGTTTCCGTCCAAAAGGGCATTTCTGAAGGTCCCCTGGCCAAATGCGGTCGGACTTAAGCTCATGCATACTGGATCTAGCACACATCCAGTTTTCAGACCGGTTGGGTTCCCAGATCGCACGTGGCGGCCCAGTTTCAGTTTAACGGTCACCGCACCAAGATCAGGCCTATAAGTCTCGTGATATATAATAGATATTTTTCCTGATCCAAGGGTGTAATTTGGCTGTATTCTGACGGTCAGAACGCTCAATACTGATGCGTCAAATTGTGTGCCAGTTTTGAATTTCAAATTCCAATTCTAACCCTATTCTCACTCTCTTCGGTCCGGGCTCAATGAAATAGCCTGTGATTATCGGTTTGACTTGATTTTTGGAATGAGTGTCAAGTCCAGCTAGACGGTTCTAACGGTCTAAGATAGGAGGTATCGGACTTTCGACGTGCGGTCTAGATCCAATACAAAGATTCAAAGTGGTCCAGAGAACAAACCTGCTTAGAGTTTGGTCCGAGGTTTTAGAGCATTATAGCACCATTGGTTCCACTCGCTTTGGGCCTTGTAGAACGTATTTAAAGTGATCAGGGACCGTTTCCCAGCTATTCTAACGTTGCACTAGCTAACTTATGCTTAGTTTCTAAAGAAATTTATCCTAAGTGGTTTCTTTGACTATGGAATTGGGTTCTGAACGATTTTTCAGGTGTTTTAATTGACCCACTGCCTAAGGACGTCAAATCCCAGGTTAGCCAAAATTCGGGGTGTTACAATCTACCCCCCTTAAAACACAATGTCGTCCCCGACATTGGCGAAGGGCAAGGAGTACTTTCTCTAAGGAAGGTTCAAATCCTATTTAATAACCTAATCGTATGTATATCCGAACTCAAAGGTTTCGATCTTGGGCCAGTGGGAAAGAGGCCAACCACTCTTCCGCTGCGCCACTCTGATCAAACGGTAGCGTTGACTAACCTAACTGGATTGGACTCAATACGTTCTACCCCCCTTAAAACTTGGTTTTACTTAAGGTTGAAGAATATTTGCATCGATCCGTATATCAGAACGAGGCGCAACTTAGGGGCTATCCTTAACCTAAAATGGAAACAGCCTTTCTCTATATGGTCTTCCTTGCTAATGATGCGTTCTATGGCATTGGTACCTATGATCATAGAGATGAGCCTAATCTCTATTATGATTGAATTCAGGGGCAGGTATGAGTTGGTGGCAAGATGTCTAATTCTCTACTGGCTTTAAGTCCTCGCCATTTCCCAAAGACAATGTGATCCTGTTTAGTTGTAGATGGTTGGGCCATCACAGAAGAAAGGTTGTATAGTGGGTCTAAGCCGGATACGTTGAACCTTCTGTCTAATCAGGACAGAAAATGGTGGTAACCCTGTAATCCTACATTCTGGGTGAATTTTTAGGTCCGTTTAACTTGAGCGGCCTTATTTTCTCAGATCTTGGCCATCTAAATTCATCGATCTCGGTCCCCTAGTTGTCTCTGCACCACATTTCAAGCGACCGCCCCACATTTCAAGGAAGAATGATCAAAACTGATCTCAACAGTCAAATCAAGGGCTTTAAGCCCGCACAACCCCCATCTCTTTGAAGATTAGTTGATCAATTCAACATTCCTCCTAAGTCCTATGAGATGACTGAAGAAACTGTCGAAATGCTGCCAGAATTACCATCAGATTGTCTTCTCTTTCATTCATTGCATTGCATTAATTGTACTTTGTTTTCAGAATCAAGGGAATCCGAGGATGTAAATGAACTCAGAATAAATATGATCATTGTTCTCTCATTCTTTCTTTGTAATCATTGAATAAATCCCCCAAATTGAAATGCATTTATTTTCTTGTCAAAATAAAATGGCAACTCTGCTGGGGACTTATTATTCAATGGTAACTTAGAAAATATTCAGAGAACATTTATCACTTTTTAGCATCTATATAAACGACAAAATGGGGACTCTCAATGGGAACATCTTCCCCTTCATCTCTAAAAATAAAGTACAATTTTATTTAATAAATTAACTAACACTCTATTCTAAATGAGATATACCGCAGTAATCCTTCTCTCGATTAACGTAGTTGCCTAGTTCACATCCAATGAAATTCCACCAGAAAGTATAAAAGAATATCAAATCACTCATGATCAAGGACAGACAATGCCAAGTAACATCTGGCAAAAGGTATAGGGTATTGCGCGTACAGGGACAATAGTGATTCGATTGAGCTGATGATGACATCTAAGATTTGGTGAAAGGTGGGCCCATGGAATGCATATTAAGAGTTCGCAAGTACGGAGATCTAAAAAAAAACATAGTGATATCTGAAAAATGAAGGGTTCAATCTTCTTCTACAAGGAATATCATTCTACTGAATAAAGATAATAGTACATTCGAAGTGTGCAGAAAATAAAAAATTTGCCAGCAGATATTAATCAACCTTCGCCAAATGAATGTGTTACTGAAGTGCCTAATTTTCCAACAGCAACTACCGTGAACAACAGTAAACCTTAAGGAAAACCCTCAGATGAGAAGTTAGTTCGATTGAATTAGGCATTGCTCGCCAATAAGTAGACAGATCAATTAATGAATTAACGAATTTATTGGTCAATAGAGATCCCTGGGGGCATCGTCACAACTTGCCAGAGTAGAAAAGCAAGTTAAATTTGCCATTTAAAGTGAAGTTGCTCAACTCTCATATAAATCAGCTACTTGAAAGTCTGAAAAGAGTAGCAACAGATACTGCTGAAGAAAGAAAGAAAAACAAAGGATTGCCGAAGGTAAAGAGTTGAAATTCAACTAAAGAGAACATCGGAAATTTTACAAATAAGAAAGTAGAGAAAGAGTTCAGACATTTCATGGGCTAAGGGAAACATACAGTCAAAGAAGGATGATATACTGCTTAAGAGGAATCGATCACTAGCTGCAAAGGCATTCAAACTACCATGGTTATAATATTCAAAGGAAATGAAGCAACAAAGAAAAGAATATTCTACAGGAGATGATTGACAATAGTAAATTTGTCATAAAAGAAGACGTAAGAAATAAAATAGAAATTAATGACATATGATCCTAAAGGAAAATAGTCACTTGATAGAAGAATCATAGCATTTTGACCAAGAAAATTTATAATGTTTTGATCATGGAGATTCACAGCGTTTTAACTTGGAAGATTCATGGCACAATTATTTGGGGGGCAAGATAAGCAGAGTCTCAGAATGCCAGCAAAGTCTTAGAATGTCAAAATCTCAGAATCCTAAATGAGATAATCATTAATTCCCCAAGATGATAATTGTCTATACTTATTTTTGCAGGTCAAAGTTGGGAATAAAGCAATCGCTAATGCTAGAAAGCATTGATGATTACTATCAAGCATTAACGATTGTCGCTGACAAGTAGAAGAGTAAAAGGATTGGGAAAGACAAAGTCATGTACTCTCTCTTATGCGAATGAATAAATGTGCAAATTTCGAGCAAAGCTTCTCAAGTGTATCAGACATTTCAAGATTTGATCGAAGGAACTTGCAGCTTAGAAATGATCATTACAAGGGTGTCTAACTTTTATACGAACCAATTGACTTCGAATTTCAAGAGAAATTCAGGAGATACAATTGAAGAAGAAAGAAAAGTGAATGGCTTGAAGAACAAGTTACAGAAGACGGTTGAAAATAGCAAAATTGTTAAGGTGTACGACATAAAAGAAGAAATAAAAGTACATAGGCTTGACTAGTTCAAGATTGGGGGTAAAGCTAATCTTGGGCAAGAAGTATGAGATGATGCCATGTCAATATATTTGTTAAAGGTTGCAACATCATGATTTTGATTACGAAGATTCCCAGAACAATGCTTCCTAATCAAAAGGGGACAAGACAGGTGAGTGAGAAACTGTGAAATATAATTCTCACTATAGAATGTATTTCTTTTGTGTATATGAATAAAATGCAAGCTTTCAAGCATATCAAGTCATTATCAAATGCAAAACGTTAATGACGATCGCCAAATGTAAAGCGTTGATGATCGTCGTTAAGCGACCAAGCGTTGATGATCGTTGTAAAGCATTGATATCACTGTCAAGCGACCAAGCATTGATGATCATTGTAAAGTGTTGATGATTACTGTCAAGTGGACAAGCATTGATGATTTCTGTCAAGCATTGACAATTGTCGTCGATGTCAAAGATTTCCGTCAGAATCGCCAGGTATTGATGATTATCGCGCAAATTGGCAACTATCACTATCTTCATCAATCGCTTATCAAAATTTCTATCATCGCCAAGTTGATACACTATTTTAAACATAATATGAATGTTCTCAGAACATTATCAGCAGCGGCAAAATATCAATTATTAATCCACCATCTTTTGGCAGTGGAATAAACTATATAGCCAACCACATATAAAGTTAATGACAGCGATAGTAGCTTATCATTTAAGGCAACCTAGCCAAGCTTATACGGCCAACTACACTAAGACCTATCATTTTTTCCATTTGGGCAATGGTGAGAAGCTAGTGGCCCTAAAAAGCCCGTGAAGGCCATCGTACGCATACCCATGCAGGCTGCGGATGAAGCTAGCGACTAAAAGTCTAAAAGGTCAAAAAGTTCTCAACGACTAGTCACGCATAACCCCCATGCCGCCTGTATAGCTTCCATCAGTGTCATGAGGAATGGAGAAAAATATCCTCCCGTGAATGGGCTCGACCTTACAGGTGAAGAAAAAGCAGGTCATAGTGTGAGCTCTTTGGCCATGTCCATGGATAGGCCAACCATGTGTAAGACCCCACACATCTTTGGCTTGATTTCAGTATTAACTCATGAGGAAGGGATTAAACCTACTCATTGATGGACTGGCGATCGTGGATTTGGTACCCCAAAGGTTGCCTTGTGAGCCCCGTGAACTCTAGATAGTTACTGTGGCCAACCCTGTGCGTAAATCCAACTGAGTTCACGGCCCCGGTAGCTTTACTGGGCCCCTCTGATGGATCGCAGTTTGTGAACTCCCCAGGCAGTGAGAAGTCCAGCGAACTCATAAGAGTTATAGAGACCATCACGTGAGACCCGACTTACTACTTAAGAGTTTAAAAAACTGCGTGGGCTCTAACTACTTATGAGCTTAAACTATGTATTGCTCCAACTACTCAAGAGCCTAAACTCTGTGTGTAGGTTTCAGTCCAGTAGTGTCGTCCAATGGTGTCAGTCTAGTTAGTCTAGGCAAGTCAAGTTTAGTCTTGTCCGGTCAAAGTATGGTCAGTCAAGAGTATACTATCTCCATTACTCAAAAGCATAAACTATGTGCAACATTCAAAATGCCGCAGATACAATTTCACTTTAGAGATGCTCAAATATGCAAAAGCATAAAATAAGTTTGGCATTCAAAATGTCGCAGATACATATTAGATATGCTCAAATATGAATTGCCGGATGAAATTTTAAATATTGAGCAAACAACATGCAAAAATGCATTTCTTTTGAATCAAGCTCAAATTACATCAACAGCAAATGCCTTTAAGATATTGGCGATTATCTAATCAAAAGTTCAAGTCTTCAACTAATATATTGACAAAAGCCATAAGGTCTTTTCATCTCTCGCCTTCTTAATGAATAGAGAAATATTATCGCACAAGATTCTCAAAAGGGGACAGAGAATAAACCAATGAAGAATTATCATTCTCTCCCGGACAATATAAGGATTTGGCTATATTCTTTGGATTCATTAAAGGAGAAGTAAAGATTATCCGTCCTTCAAGAGTATCAACAGGCTTCACTTCGAAAATATTATCTTCTGAAGAAATCTTTATGTGACATTAACCAAGAAAGGGGGTAGAATCTATGTCTTCATCAGTAATCTATGCCTTGGTCTTTCTGATAATATCTTATGCACAATGGAAAAATTCATATGCTGATGTCGTAACTTCTCCTTATCTTAGTAATGATATCTTAAGACTCCAAGTACCAGATCTGATGGAGACAAAGAACAAACGGAATCATCATCAGTAACTTCTATGTCCTTTGGAAATTTATTAAATGAAAATTGAGAGAAGTTTTATTTAATTTTCAAGATCAGCAAAGGTTTAAGGAAAAGTCTACGTCAAGTAGCACAAGCTAGAAACGACTCAGCAAAAATACTCAGCGATTAAACCTTTGGAGCTAAAAATGACATCTTTGAAAGCGTAATATAACAAGCAAAGGATGCAAGGGATGCAATGCAAAGCACAATGACAAGCACAAAGATGAAATGATTAAATCATTATCATATTACAAATATCACAATAAGCCTAAAAAGAGAAGAAACTCTCAATCTATTTCAAAAATTATCAATGCTTCATAAAGCTAAATTGAAAAATTATAATGTATTGAGATACTAATTCCGATCAATTTGGTAGGAAAGACTATCATTCAAAAGCTTGGGTTATGTAGATCATGGATCAAGGAGACAATTGAAAAGATTTTTGTAGTAGGAGCAACATTAAAGAACAATTCCTTAGTTACAAAGTTTAAAGAAAGAGCCACTGGGGTTGATCAAAGAGATCGTTGTAGCAGCAGCAATGTTGAGAGAAAGTTCTCTGATCAAGTTGTTTAAAGATGAAGTCGCCACAACTGTTCAGTGGCAAGTTTTGATGAAAAAGAGAATTTTGTCCTTCCAGTGAAGCGTTTGCTCGACACTGCTGGCAGAGGGCATTTAAGTCTTCCGTTCGAGCGCAATCATTCAAATCTTCCATTCGAATGCAATCATTCAAGTCTTTCATTCGAGTGCGAGCATTCCAATCTTCCGATCAAACATGATCATTCGATCTTTTGGTCAAGTATGATCATCCAGTCTTCCATGCAAGCATGATTATCTAGTCATCCTTTAATTACGGTTCATTCAATTCTTTGGTTGAAAGAAGGTCGATCCTCCATACGTTTCCATGAATTAATCAAATAACGATAAAGGAAGCATCTGTTGAGGCACAAAAAATATTCCACTGCAGTGGTCAGAGAATTCCATGGTGTGGATCTTTTCCAGGATTGTGTACTCCGTATCTTGGTAAAAATCCATGTCCAGGGGTATTCTAGGTATTTTGGTAAAAATCCATGTCCAAGGGTATTCTGCGTCTTTTGGTAAAAATCCGTGTCCAAGGGTATTCTATTTATTTTGGTAAAAATTCATGTCCAAGAGTATTCTAGGTATTTTGGTAAAAATTCATGTCCGGGGGTAGTTTAAGTATTTTAGTAAAAGGCAGTAAAGAGGATTTATATATATATATAAAAGGGTGTATGGGGATCATTTTAATGGAGAGAGGTTGTACACCACCATTTAAGGGAGAGCTTGGTTGACACCGTTGTTTGAGAGAAGAAAATATATATGTGAAGGGATAAGTGGTGGTGATCACCACTTTGTAAGAGAGTAAGGGCCTATAAATACCCCGCCCCTACCTCATTTGAGGGGTTGGATCAGTTGGTGGGCCAGGAAATGAGGAAGAAGAAGTTAGGAGAGAGACATGCTATTGCACCAACCGTGCAAGCAATACTGTTGTTCAAGAAATACTGTTGTTGCGCCAACTGCGTAAGGAATGATATTGCGCCAACCGCGCAAGGAAAATACACCGTTGTGCGACCCGCATACTAAAATGGGAGAATTTCCATAAGCCATGTGTCACAGAATGCTGTCTGAAGGGAGATTTTCCTTGCGCGAACCGAGCAACCGACCAAATCTACAGACGTACGTAAATAGGAAGAAAGTCATTTTTCTTCCACTATGTTGCTGATGAGGTCTATTATAGCTGTCTTTTGAGAGATCCACACCATCCACCAGATTCCTCTTAGAATTTTGGCCGTGAATGGCCAATTTTGGTCATCCATTGATGTGGCCCACCGAGATTATCAGCCTGCAATGCAGCTGAACGGACTTTTTACGATCGCTGTAATGATCATATGAATGTACATGGTCACCAGAGATCAATATGACTTCGATTAGTTTTCTCCCTCTACCTAATGGACGATTTAAATCAGTCCTTTGCTACATGATAGTGGGCTACAATGAACAGACGCAACCTCTATTGTGAAACAGAGTCGACGTACGTTGACTCTATGAAGTGCAATGGTCCATCTATTGAAGTTAAATGAAAAATCCACTCTATACATTGGATTCTATGTAAAAAACCATCCAGAAAGGACCGTTTTTAGAGTGAAATCGATGTAACACCCTGAAAATCGAAAGTCGTGTAAAAACCCAACTCCCGAGTTCCAGATAATCACTTATGTAACAAATATGCTTATGATTCAATGTTGTCAGAGTTAGTGCATTAACATGAGTGAGATTATACTAAAATTGCAATTCATACTCCAGATCCAGTGATAAAACACAAGCGGAAGAATGAAAGATATATATATATATCACTGTATGTAAAACAAAACAATCTCGAACTGTCTCCAAAGTATGAATTCATCTCTGAGTCACATATACATGTATCAAACCAAAATCAAAATGTCATATGATAGTCCAACTAGCAAATCCCGCCGATCCAGGCCACCTATGTGAAGCCGTCGAAAAACTGCATGTATGAGAACTCGTCCTGGTCCTCGTAGTAGTTCGGCTCCTCCTCCTGAATCGCCTCACAACCTACATCTAAGACAGAGTCTGGTAGGTGTTGCAAGCACCGTCCCGTAACGTGGGAGTGAGTGATCAACTCAGTGGAATCATAGAGCAAAGATTAGCATGTTATCAAATCAATCACGCGATAATAGTAAAGTAAACAATCAGACATTCCTAGATATTATTGTTAATGCAAGAATGAAATGACATGATAGATGCCCTCACCGACATACTCCCTCATGTGACACCATCTTACGTCTGTGACATTCTTTCTTCCCTCAATGCTCCACATCTTCCATGCACATGCAGTGCGATATGGATATGATTACCGAGTTGTTATTAGTCCTTTCAAACAGCAGTATTGGAAAACTAAGGTACTTCCCTTATATCAATCCCAACATAAATCCTGTCTAGGGTCGTCACTCTTAGTAATCTCATACGATGGTATATTTCTAGGTCGCTGCAAGGGCTGTTAGGGCTGTTGCTCACACTCGTTGCACCTCTCCCCCATCACCTTATCAATACAGGCTTAGTTGTACTCTTGTCGCTACGGAAGGGTCGTCGCCTCACATAAACTCAGAATACGCTCGAGGTCACTACAAAGGGCTCGTCACCAATCAGAGTAGGCCGACAGCTCGAATGTAGTGTCCCATACCACCACAATCGGCTCATGAGTCTGAAGTGCTCATTGGTCACTATGGGGAGGTTTGTGGCCCCAGCGTAGGCCGACAGCTCAACCACGGTGTCCCATACTACCATGCCCGGTTCATGAGTCTTAATGGATCAAGGTACCATGGTTATCAGGGTTATTACTGGTAAGTTCAGTACCCTAGGTTCAAGTAGTTATGACCAATACAAGGTGAACATATAACGGTTAGTCGGGTTGCTTGACGAGCTCGACTAGTACGAGCGCACCTCAAGCTGAACGACATGAAGTGCATAAAACACCTCGTGTGGCCTAACCACTGCCGACAACCAAAGCACGACTCGCGTTCATCGACGCGTCCTTCATGGCAAATAGAAGCCAACCACGAATTCGAATCTATTACCGACTGCTTGGACTAGAGCATAGCCCCAAGCACTTGTAATCTACATCAGTGATCAGATGAGAGTAACAGAAATGAAATACAAACAATCCAAGCATGTTAACAACATGTTATAACATACAACGTAAGCAAATCAACCAAACACATGTATTCCATATATATAAGGAAATCAATTCAATATAACAACATGGAGGAAATCATGTACATCATCATATTAATTGAGAATTCAATCTCAAAACTAATCTACAACAACATTTACTCAATACATACTAATACAAACATTTATACAAACACTTAGTCTACACACATTTGTCTACATAGCGTATGTCGACCCAAAGTGCACATTAGGGTGAATCTCTTCACCAAACAGATCATATACGCATAACTTATATAACAACATGAAAAATACCCATAATAATTCTATCGAAAAAATACGGACGTATACAGTATTTCCTACAAATACCTAAAATACCCTAAATCTCATATTCTCCGTACGTAATCGGAATGAAAAACAGACAGCATGTTTTACATGTCAAACAATGTTCTTGTTGATAATCTACTATTAAACGACATTGAAAGCTTTGAAAACAGTTAACCTAAGCATCTAAAATCCTCACCTTACGCCGTAGAAGCTTAACGAATCGAATAGAAACTCTACGCTTCATCAACGTCTGTAAGACGACCTACATCACAAGATAAATCAGCTACTTCGCTACTTGTATCGATGGAATCCCTAAAACAAGTCAAGGTTAGGGTTTTCTTACCTAGAATAAAGTCAGAATCACCGAAAGAGTGATTAGAATACGGTGATTAAGTACGTGTAGAAGCAGGATCGAATGACAGGAACCTTTCCTCGCAACTCTCACAGAATCTCTCTCTTTTCTCTCTTCTCTTTTCTAGGGTTTTTGAAAATTCGTATGGGAGGGATATGAGAGGGTTTAAGGTCCTTAAATAGGTTAGAAAGTCACCTATTTAGACTTTAAACCAAGGTATACTTAGGTTATAGCCAAATCGGATCTCTTCTGATCCAAAAGAGCATTTCTGGAGGTCCCTTGACTGAATGCAGTCGGACTTAAGCTCATGGATGTTGGATCCTAATCACATTAAGTTTTCAGTTCGATAGTGTTCCCAGATCGCACGTGGCGGACCAGTTTCAGTTCAGCGGTCACTAAGACTCGATCGAGGATTCTAAGTACATTGACCTGAGTGGAAAATGTTCCCTGATCCGAGGGTGTATTTGGGTCAGATTTCGATGGTTTGAATGCTTATACTTAACCCGCAAGCGTCACGTGCCAAATTTATTTAAATCACATTTAATTTATAAGGATTTCACTCTTTCTCACACTCCTTGCTCCATGCTCAATGAAATAGCCTCAGAACATCAGTTGGGCTTGATTTTTGAAATGATTGTCAAGTCCAACTACGCGGTCATAATGGTCTGAGATTGTAGATATCGGACTTTCGACGCACGGTCTAGATCCAATACGAAGTTTCAAAGGGTTCTTAAGATCAAACGGGTTTAGAGTTTGATCCTATGTTTCAGGATGTTATAATGTTAACAATTCCATAAGTTTTGGGTCTTGCAGAATGTATTTAAAGCGATCAGTGCTAATTTCACAGCTAATCTAACATAGCGCTAGTTGTCTTACGCTTAATTTCTAAAGGAATTAATCCTAAGTGATTTCTGTCTAAGGTGGTACTCGGGTCTCTATACGAATTTTTCGAGATGTTACAATCGATGTGGCCCATAAGGTTGTCTACTCCATCATTCATCCTATGTTCAACGGTTAGAATTTTACAACAGTTTGCATGGTGGCAAAAGGACACCTAGGTGAGGGTAATACCCACCCTCTAGAGTGAATGAACGAACCGGATCATGCGACGGAGTGGAGAGTGGACCCCACTACTCAAACCCAATGAAACAGCATCCGCACGTTGTTCACTTTGAGGAAGAAGGTTGGGTCAACTGACTTTGACCAGAGGGTTTCGTGCGGTGCACGGCGAGTGCACGTGTACATTATGTACATGCAATGTTCATGTAGGGTCTATAGTGATGTTCGTGAGAAATCTGCTCCGTCCATCCATTTTTTCACTGTGTTTAAGGGGTTGAGAACGAATTTGAAGCATATCCAAATATTAAGTAGGCCTCAAATCAGGATTTTAGGGGCTGATTTGATAGTTTAGTCATTTCAACAGTGATCCAAGAGCTAAAATTTGATGTGTATGGTTAATTTGTGGTCCCAAGGCTATACATAAAGTTTCGAGCTGAACTTATTGTGGAAACCCTGTAAACTTACATTCTGGGTGATTTTTTAGGACTGTTTAACATGAGCGGATTGATTTTCTCGGATCTTGCTCGTGTAAATTCATCGATCTCGGTCCCCTAGTTTTCTCTGCTCCACATTTCAAGGGACTGCTCCACATTTCAAGGAAGAATGTTCAAAACTGATCTCAACGATCAAATCAAGGGCTTCAAGCCCGCACAACCCCCATCTCCTTGAAGATTGGTTCATCAATTCAATATTCCTCCTAAGTACTAGGAGATGACTAAAGCAGCTATTGAAATGCTGTCAGAATTGCCATCGGACTGTCTTCTCTTTCATTCATTGCATTGCATTAATTGTACTTTATTTTCAGAATCAAGGAAATCCGAGGATGTAAATGAACTCAGAATAATGTGATCGTTGTTCTGTCATTCTTTCTTTGTTATCATTGAATAAATCCCCCAAATCGATACGCATTTGTTTTCTTGTCGAAATAAGAAGAGTACCGGATCTAATGGAAATAAGAAATGAAAGTTTGTTAAAAGAGATAAATCATCATCGACAACTTCTATATCCTTCGGATAGCTAGTAAATGGAAATTAATAAAAGTCAATAAGATCACTATTCTCTGTTTTTTTTTGGTGACCCAACCCTTTAAATTTTCAATCATCCTCCATAGTTGATAATGCTGAAGAGGGAGCCAATGAGGGTTTGAATATGCTCTTTCAGAGTCACCAAAGGTCCATGGAAAGTACACTCCTAACCAACCTATGAAGAAATGCCAGGAAGCATAAACTGGAAATGTAAGACCCGTATCTTAGTCCGTACCGTTCCGTAGACTTCCGTGGTCTTACCGGTCGAATTTCGACAACCTTCGACCCTTAAGCGATAGTCACGCGCAACCCTGATTCATTCGCCGTCAACCCAAGTCGACTCAACCCAAGATCTGTACCCTAGCGACTGCGCCGTCGCCGCGACTCGCGTGTCGAGGCGATACCCTAGTCGAGAGTTGTAGGCCGACGTTCGGTGCGAGGAAACTCCGCGTGTTGTGAAACCCAAGGGAATCTCTACGATGTGTCACATCAATCCCATCAATCCCATGAATCAATCAATCCATCAATCCATCACATGTCAAGTACATGTCAAGTACACATCACTTTCACCTTCTCCCAAGCAAGCCACAAAAGTCTTCCAATGCCATACCTTTTCTTACACAAAAGGCCATAAAAGTCAAAAAGGTCTTACACACCCATTACCACCACATCCATCACTCCATCACCCATCACTCTCTCTCCCTTTACAACTCCTCTCTTTCTCATTTGCAAAAAAAAAAAACAAGCAACACCTCCATACATATGGGGATTTCTCCAAACATTCCCAAGCTCCAAGGTGGCCCACCTTTCCTAATCCATCATCTCTCATCTCAACCCTCTATTTCTCATCTCCTCCATTGAAATCCAAGATAATGAGCTAAGGAACCCCTAGGAGCAAGAAGATCGGACGATGGGTTCTTAATGCTATTAGATTTTCATGTTTTTGAGATGGGCCAAGTGAGGCCAACCGATCAATGGTTTGGATCTCACTTGGGACTCTAAGGTGTGGCCGATGGCCCACTAGGATCATCATGATCATTCCATGATGGGGCCATTCTCCATGGACCCCATCATGATGTTTATTTCTTTAGAAAGGTCATCTAGACCGTTCATATTGGTGGGGAAAGGATCCCCACCGTTGATTTTCAAATTTTATGGTCCCATGTGTAAAGGAATCCCTTGGATTGTATGATTTTATATTTTTTTTTGGAGCGCTCATAGTGGCAGAGCCCCCCATCGCAAGCATATCCCACTCTCCATCTCTCTCTCTCTCTTTCTAATTCTTTTTATTCTATTTTATTTTATTTTATATAATAGGGTAGTGTGGCCCACTTGAATGGACCCCACCTTGAGGTACTTATTTTGTCCAAGTGTTCTTCAAGTGGGGCCCACCTTACATGTTGTACCCACAACATTCATCGGTGGTGGCCCACTTCAATAAGGCCCACCATAATGTATTTTTTTTTAAGCTAAACCGTCCAGCATCTGGGACACTGGACGTCCCTGTGTAAAGAAAAAAAAAAGAAAGAAGGAAAGAGGAGCTTTTGGGGTGGGCCACCGGCATAGGCTCCACCTTGATGTATATTTCCAATCTAAGTCATCCATCCTCTTTACCATATCATTTTAGGCGTTGAGCCAAAGGAAGAGGTCAATCCGATGTTCAGGCGGGCCGTACCATAGAAAATGGTATTTTTACCCTTCAAAGGCCATTAGTGCCCATTTTGTTGTTTCTACACGCCAAATCAATGCCAAAAAGGAGATTTATATGGCCTGCTTGGGCCCTAGAATCAAGTGGGCGGAGTGGATTTCCCAGCAGTGGGCCCCACATATGATTTTTTTTTTAACAAAAAAAAAAGAAAAAAAGAAAGAAAGGTGGCAGCGCTGCTGCCACCGTCAGAAGGCAGCAGGCGCTGCCTGCGCTATGACGGACGGACCAGCAGGGTCCCACGGCTCCAGCTGTGGGCCCCACCATGATGTTTGTTTGTCATCCAACTTGTTAATGAGGTGGGTCCCCTCCTCAGGTGGGCCCCCCTCCAAAGATCAGCTTGATCCAATGCTCTAGTGGCCCACATCATAGAAAACAGTGTGAATGAACATCTACCATTGAAACAAATTCTGGTGTCCACAGAAGTTTTGAATCAAGTTGAAATTTGTATTTTTCTTTCAACCAGGTCTGTTTGGCCTTATCAACGGGTTGGATGCCAAATAAATATTACAGTGGGCCCCACATGGGACCCACAATGATGTATGTGTTTTAAAGTCCACCGTCCAGGCGGACAGTGGTACCCACCCTAATGTATTATGCTTCCACCGTCCAGCGGACGGTGGAGCCCTTTGTGATGTGTGTGCCCTGTCCACTGTCCACTGGACAGTGGGACCCACCATGATGCATGTGTTGCATCTAGACCGTCCATCCACTTGGGGAGAACATATTTAAGGCCCATGGGATTAGACCCATTTGATTTTGTAAGAGGCCCATGGGACTAGGCCCATTTGACATATTTAAGCCCATGAGATTGGACCCATTTGATGTGTTCCAAGGCCCATGGGACTAGGCCCATTTGATATATCCCAAGGCCCATGGGATTAGGCCCTTTTGATGTATTTTAAAGCCCATGAGTTAGGCCCCTTTGATTTATAAAAGGCCCATGGGATTGGGCCCTTTTTGAAGCATTCTAAGGCCCATGGGACTGGTCCCATTTTGAAGTATTCCAAGGCCCTCGGGTTATGACCCATTGCAATGCACATAAGGCCCATTGGTATGGCCCATTTATGTGGCTTAATTGAAGAATAAAAGGCCCATATGACATGGCCCATTTGATGTATTTAAGGCCCAATGGGATGTACTTAAGGTCCATTGCAATGTGTGACCCTAACACAGAATATGTGCAATATTTATGACGATCGTGCCTTGGAAGAAATGTTGGTTTGATGTCCACATTTCGAGTGTAATGCTGGTTGGATGTCCACATTACGACTCTCCTTAGGGCCCATTATTAGGCTCGTACTTATTGTATAGGCAGCCCAGGCCCATCTGCATTGTAAGGATAGTTCATCTCATTATAACATGTTTAATATAGCTTCATGACTCATGATCATACGCATCATATGTATGCTTGATATGAGAGTGACTAATCATAGCATATGCCTTCAGGCAGATTGTTTACGGGACCCCGATTAGGCGGTGTTGTCCTGCATGAGCGCACAATACGTGCTAGGATTTGCTGCATGATTGGATAGTGTGATTCATGCATTCGCATCGTGTGATATGGTTACTGTACACCCTAGCGACATCGGGGTCGTATCCACCACAGACGCATCGTGGTTGGAAGGATTGGATACCAAAAATCTTATTCTACATGGGGTGCTTAGATATCCCTGGGTGAAAGTCCCTAAACCCTTATGGTACCAAGAGGTTGCTCCAACGTCTAGACCGAGTGGGTAGATGAGCGTTGAGGGCCGATTACCAGACAATTACGCTCTCCACTGTGTCGTGGTCGGTTGGAAGGGGGTGTGGCCTTACCTCGCACGAGTGTAGGGGGCAATGCTAGGTTGAGTCTGACTAGCTCGAGGAATGAGTCCGCTATCGACGAGTCACACCCGATATTGGCAGACGGATAGTGAGGTCTTTTCCACTTACCTTATTGCGCGCGATGAGGCGACGATCTGGTTTAGAGTGTACTAGACCCCGGTGATATCCCAGATTTGAGCAGTATTGATGTGTGGACATAGATGAGGATTTGTATGCTTGAGTTACATTTCACATCGCATGGCCTTGGGATGGCCGATATCATTCATGTCTTGCATGGCATAGCCTTGGTATGGCTCATGATATTATGGATCCATCTGCATATTCCGCATTACTCTGATATTGCATGATCATATTACTACCTTGTGCACACACTTTCACCACCCTCTAAGCTTTCTATAAGCTTATGCACGATCGTTGCGTGCAGGTGACGTTGGGGCGCAGCAGCGCTGAGGCAGGAGTGTGTTGCAGATTTCTTTGGAGATTTTGAATTATCATCATTTTATTTCCCTTTATGGTCATTGTACTTGTAAAGTTTTTGATCATAGTGGAAATGTAATAGAATTCTTGGTTGTTGTTTGTGGGTTATGCCTTTGGTTATGCTTATTACGAATCAAACTGACGTTAAAAATCCTCCTAGTAGCATCTCAGGATCGGAACCTGGCGAATGGGCGCTAGGAGCCGAGAATGGGGTTCTACGGAGGCTGTTGGCGTCAGATTCGGTGATCGGAAATTTTGTGAACCTAGTTTTCGAGTTTGGGGTGTGACAGGAAAAGATTCTGTCATTGAATCTCTAGTGCCGAAAATGACATCCCCGAAGGCACGATATAGGAAACACAGAACTGGAGGAGTTAATGATTATTTCTGACCCTCTGTCATTGCACCTGCGACTACTAAGAGAGATGGACTGATAATATTTATCTGTTTCGAGTCAGGAAATATCAACAAGCTCAGCCAATAAACCAGGAAAGCGGTCAATTCACAAGAAGAGCTATATTTGGTGGTACTCTCAATATTCTCGCGAACAGTCTTGAGGTCTTAATGATTATGGTCTGTAAAACTATTAAGACGAGATGACATGGTTATTAAAACAAGATGATTGGAATATATATATATATATATATATATATATAAGATGAAGGTTCCATATATAAGATGAAGGTTCCGAAAAGTGAAAGTAGAGAGAAGGAAATATATCGTAGTCTTCGGGAAAAATGAGCTAGCCATTCAAGAGAATTAAATTTGTTAGCCTATGGGAAATTAACCATTTCTTTTAAAAGTTCAAGAGCAGACTTCGAAATCTCAGAGTTATTGTCTCCTACAGAAGTAAGAGCAAACTCTTTGTTTGAATGTATATATGTATCAAAGATATTGCCCATGATAGGAACACCTGCTATGCAAAGAAGGTCCCATAAGGTAATACACATTTCGCCGAAGAGAAGGTGGAATGAATTGGTAATTGGAGACCAGTGGTTGAGGAAGCCTCTGAAAATAGCCACATCTCTGCGGAAATGTTCTGATTTAGCTATGATCGCGTCTAACAGGCCAATTTTCTCTAGAATAGTAGTATGTTTTCGAGCGATGGCTCGAGCCCAAGCACTATAAAAGTTACGAGGAGATAGAAGACCCGTCGTCAAGAATCTTTCTGTATTCCAAGATGATCTTTTAGAAAAGAAGTATTGTTAAGCAGTTTCAAAATAATGAGCAGGAAAAAGTTGCTGAGGATCATGGCATGGACATAAACATCTCATCTTATGAATTCTACCAGCTTTTTGGCGAGGCCCATTCCCTTCAAGATATCCTACTAAAAGTCTTGCTTTTGTCATAATCCAGCTATCTATAGAAACAAGACTATTTTGAATCATTTGATTAAAGGGTTCGCTATGTAAAATTGACCAATGGGAATAACAGTTGTTTCATTCGCTGAAGGGTTAGGAAATTCCAAGACTTCTTCATGAATCTATATACAATCTCATGTGTTTTCAAGAATTTGTATCGATTCTGAGGAAGATGAATGATTCTTCCTTTTTGAAGATGAAGCCTTTGAGTGCTTCATACCTGCAAGAGGAAAATTATCAAGTCAAATATAAGGTTTTTTGGAAATAAAGGAGGAACTCAAGGAGTGAAAGAAAATTCAGAAATTAAAGAAAATTCAGCAGAGTTTCAAAATCTAAAGAGATTGTACTAAGTACAAAGGAGTTTCGTGAGGAGCAAGTTGCGCAATATGCAAGTTGCGCGGAAATGAGAGTTGCGTAAGAAGCAAGTTGCGCATGTTACAAGAGTTGCATGGAGAAGAATTCTACGCACAAAAGGTTTTTCTGAAGTGAAAGATAATTATGAAGATCTTATATTTATAGCCATCAGGACTCGATTTGAATTGTGTGGGACCCGATTCACTTAAGTTGCACAAGGGTTGCACAGGTCCACGTAACATGATTCTCAGGCATGAATTTTTTATCCTTCAATTTGACTTGACGATTAGTTAACGATTGAATCAAGGGGGCATCTATTGGAGCATAAAAAATCATCATTAGAATGAAGAGAAATAGAAGAGAAATTAATTAAGAAGACAGTGGATGCAATGAGTTGCGTGAAACAATTGAGTTGCACGGTTTCGTGCAACTCATGTCAGTTTGGTTGGTCTACGCAACTTGTATTTGACAAGTATGCATGAGTCATGCATCGTAGTGGGAAGTGGGCCCCACGGCACAAGATTCAAGGGTTCACATGTGCGGAAGCCTATAAATACCCCTCTACCCCTTTCATTTGAGGGATCAGAATTTCTCAGAAGACTGATACCTCTGACAGGTATCGAAGAGAGAAGAGAGGGAGATAGCAAGGCCAGTCCATGTAACTCAGCTAAAGGATAATATAGGTCTGATATTTGGGGGAAGTTCTCTTCAAGATATTATTCATATTATTCATGAAGATACATATATGTGTGAAAGAAAATCCGCACAACTCATCTCTTATGGAGATTTGAACGATATGAGCCGGAATGCTTCCGAAATTTACATTTGAACCCATTCAATATTTATACTTCTAATTATAAGAACTTTATCTTGGAATTAAAGGATAACAAGGATGTAACGAATCCAGAATATATATAATATATGATGAATATTCTCTTCATTCCTTCTCCTTGTTATTATTAAGTAAGATAATCCCCCAAATCAAATACTTTTCATTGCTAGTCAAAACAGTTATCCTTTAAGATTAACAATAAGTCAAGAGATTCATAAAAGTAATGTAAGGATTCTAATACATCTCACACTCCACCACTATGAGTGGCATCAATATGCAAAATCAATATATATATATATATATATATATATATATATATATATATATATATATATATATATATATATATATATATATATATATATATATATATATGAATGCATGCCTAGTAAAGCGTGTGCAGCTCATCATACATAGTGATCATCATAATGTGGAATATAATTCATAAAAAATTCAGCTCGTCCCACATTCTCACACCATGGAGATTCACCGGTGTGTCCAACGTTAATGCGAACATCTCAAGGTGACACAACAACATGGTTGGGGGATTTACGTAACATGATGTGTTCATGGAGCGACAATTTGCGACATCCATTTTTGAAAAGTGATGTAACATGCATAGAAATTTACTTACATCGATTATGCACTACACCAACCAACCAATGAAATTACATGCCGACCAAGAGGGCTGCTACCCATAACATATTAAGTCCACGATAAATATTTGAATCACTAGTTGTGATACCTTTAACACATCACTTGCACAAAAAAGAAAATAAGTTGAATCATGGGAGTTTTAGAATTTCAAGACACATGCCCAAGCCATAAATAGACGTAGCACAGTGCTAACATAATATAGGAGAAGAGTAGCAATAAGCTAACTCAATAAAAAATGAGAGTAGCAATGACTAACTTAATAAAAGAGGAGAGTAGCAATGACGAACTTAATAAAAGAGGAGAGTAGCAAGTACTAACTCAACAAAATTGGTAAAGGCAATGGCAAGGCTTGTATCCATCACCCCATATAAATTAATAAAGATCACACGTAATTAACATCATACCATAATTCCTTGAGGATAAATAATTGTTAGTGGTAAATTAAACAATTGCAGGTAGAGAATCATAGTAACATAAAAACATGTAAAAAGCAGGATAGATCATATCAACTCAAATTAATGTGAGCTTAAAGGAATTCCTCACCTTATCCTTAGATCTAAACCCTAAGTAGATATCAATGTAAGAAAGCTTTTACATAAAAAGCTTCTACGTGAATCATGACATCACTTGAGCAAAAGAGAGACACCATACATATGGAGAAGGAAGAGGACATCTAAGCTTATCCTTCTCTTTCTCTTTCTCTTTCTCTTTCTTTTCTTTTCTTTTCTTTTTCTTTTTCTTTTTTTTTTCTCTTTCTCTCTTTATCTTTCTCTCACTCTCGGACATTGGTGGGCATGTGAGTGGAGAAGGACATGCACACCCCTTTTAAAAAGAGCGGGTGTGTGAGAGGGGTGTATTTCTCATCCCACTTAGATTGGGTTTCTCCAAAATTTTCTTTTCTGACGATCTTTCTTTAAATCTAATTCGTACATTATGTCAAGTTCGTTGAATAGGGCGGGGGTATATGATTTTCTTGGTGATCCAAAATTTAGATTGGCCTATCTCGAAAATTCTCCTAACGGGTGGCAAAACAAACTTGATCTCAATTAACGGTCCACACTTAATGATTAAGATTCAATTTTAGAAAAAATGTGTAGTCAGGATAAGCAAACAGTTAGAAAAAATTTAGTGGTTGATCAATGGTGGAAAAAGTCTAAATCTAAAATCTCACCTTTTGTACCAAAAAGAAGGAACTGGCTTCAACCTTCAATGGTGTAGGATCATAGATCAGGGCTTAAATTTTGTATAACCTCGTAGTCTTATGTGACCAAAGTGTTTGATTTACGATGGATGGGAGGAAGTAGTTAAATCGAAAGATCCAGATTTATAAGGAGTTGTTAGGCCTCAAAAGGATAGCTTTGCGCTTAAGGAAAAGCCTACCAAAGTAGGGTCTTCATATTTTACACTTTATCCATATTATGAGTAATCCAAATTATTTATATCAAGAAAAATATCCTACTACGACTACCCACGAGGTTTCTTCACTCGATGAACACCAAACGGTTAAGGGGCTGATTTATCAATTGGGTCGCTTTTATAATGATCTAAGGGCTAAATTTTGACATGTATAGTTAATTTATGATACATAGGCATGGTATAAAATTTTACATCAAACAGATCTTAGGAATCATGTATCTAGAATTCAGAGATCTAGGTCAATGACATTTTCATAATTATTGCTGATATGAGAGTTATGGGAAATCTAATGGTTTTACATGATTATAGACACGTTTATAAATAATTCTCACAAAAGAACTTATATCTAAATCATTATGAATAAGAAATTATTCACCAAACTAATAAACAGAATGTACATATATCAACCAACATAATGGATGATAAGATGACATGTTAAAAATAGAAAAACTTCATGGTTGGTACTCTGATCATGTATGTAAGTAGGTGTATGGTCAGTTTTGTAAACGGATGATCACAAGTGAGTTTTTGGAGTGATCAAGAGGTAGAACATGTATACCGTTAGATTCAATTAACTTGTTCACATGTGTAAGTTTCTCATATCGTAGTTTTGATGGTGGGTCAAGCATATTCATAGGTGGTGAACAAGATAAACGGATCAGAATCTCAATTTGATGAGTGTATGAGTAGATACTAAGATCAAGTAACTAGTTTACTATGATCAAGTGGTCTAAACTCAGAGTGGATGGTCAGATATCTTTACCTAGTAGTGAATAGTTGACTGAACAGTTGGTTATAATGGACAAGTGAGAATACTTAGGGATATGATGATCCTAACTCAAAATCAATGGTCAGAAGGCTTGATCTATGAATGGAGATTATTTCCAACAGTCAGATTCATGTTGGAGAATGAATGTAAGGTTAGGATAGCTAGATTGGTATCGTACACATGTACATAATAAGTTAAATTTCATGGTAACACTCGAGAACTTTCAATACTCGAGTATTGAAAAGTTCAGGGTGTTACACCGACCTCCTTAACAAAGCCCAGGAATACTCTAACACTGAGGAAATCGTAACTCTGCGAAAAGCTATTCAGAATAAAGGAAGCTTGGCTAGAGAGATGACCTAAAGAAGAACCTACCTCAACTAACGACATCAAAAGGAGGAAAGACAGAGCCTCCTAGGAACCATCGCCCAATGTTCACAACCCCAAGTGCAGGGTCACGATGTAGGAATAACCCGGTGAGACCGAGGTCAAATCCATAGGAACTAAACTTGTATGTATTCTGAAAATAACTAGAACTAGAACTAGAACTAGAATAAGATCTAAATTCAAATCTGGAATGAAAGCGAGTAATTGTGAATAAAATTTCAATAATCAAAAGGACACTAGATCGCCAAGGATCCTCTTGTAACTATCAAGATGTTACCTTACTTGATTCAAAAAACACAATTGGAATTAGAGTCTTATCCTATCCAATTAGAAAATTAAATCTCTGAACTTTTCATTGACCTACTCCACACATAAAGGAGTATTGTGAGGATTGAAAGGGAATTTATGCATCCACCATGCCTAGGAGACAATGGTGAATCATGAGTTTTACCAATCTCACAATCTCAAAATAAGAAAAAAATCATAGAAAACTAAAAATATTCCTTAAATTTAAATTAAAAATCAATGAGGGGTAACATAAATAAGAATCAAAGAAAGATAATCATCCCAACACACTACAAGCTTCACCTCTTAGCCCTAGCTTGGTATCGATTCCCTAGTGGGGGTGGCTAATAGTGATGTGTGAACTGACAATGGGATGTACTTACAAGCTAACCAAAAAAAGAAAAAAGCTAAGAGGTTTAGTTAACCATAGACATAATTGAAGCTAAAACCCTTAAAGAAAACATTAAAAATAAATAAATAAATAAGAAAAGCTCTTGGGAGGCTGCCCCACCCTTTGGATTTGCTCCTTAAAGCTTAATTCATCTTTTAAACTCCTTAAACAACCCATATTTATATCCTTAGTCCAACTATCTTTGAAAACCACCTCAAATTTACGCACTCTGCATAACGCCTTTGATGTCATCGAATGTAAGTCAAATTCAAAAATCATAACTTTTCACACTCTGTAACTTTTCATGTCATTAAATATGCCTTCGATGTCATCAAAGGGTGTTCGATCAATCGAGAATATGTCCAGGGTGTTCCAACAAGTTACTCCAGAAATCTAAAAAAAAATTGATGTCATTGAAATTCCTTTCGATGTCATCGAATAGGTCTTCAAGCAATCGAATGAGGCTTTAATGTCATTGAGAAATGCATCTAATTTGTCCAGTGACCAAACTCGATTTTCATGTAATTATTCAATGTCATTGACTTGCGTTCGATGTCATTGACCGATGATTGATGACATAGACAGTGAAATTCAGATTCTGTGAATTTTTACACTTTACACTTTCGACTTCCTTCTTCACTTGGTTTCCTAGAATCTTAGGATCTTAAAATCTTCAATCTTGATCTCTTAAGATTCATCCCTTGCCTTAGTGATTCTTGAGCATTAAATCCATACTTTTAACATTTTTTTCAATCCAAGCTCTCAGATTCACCTCGCAATACAAACATGTATAAAATATACTCATTAAGCATTATCATATTCATAAAATCAAGATATAAACAAGGATAAATATGCAATATTTGACACTCAACAACCTAGCAGATGACCCGACAATAGGTTCAGTTCATACACTCCTCTCAACGCGACGACCGAGCAGGTTCTTATAGAAGTAAGAAACAAACATATCCTCAAATGGATGAACAAGATGAAATTCAACACAAGTAGATGAAACAAGCAGAAATATTGTCACTTTCACAAAGACCACGGCCACTCAACTAGTGACTGTTTTGATTTGAAAGAGGAAATTAAAGCTCTCATCCGTAATGGGCACCTACACGAATATTTCAACAGAAAGGAAGAATGAGTTGGCCTAACGAACGAGAAAGTTATCAAAAATAAACTAACTGGAGAAATTCGTACAATCTTCGGCAAACCTACTGGAGGAGGCGACTCAAACCAAGCTCAAAGAGGCCATTCTAGAAGCATCAATTGCTTTAGCTTGGAGCACCAGATCCTCATCACTAACTGACCCCTGAAAGAGTAGAAGATAACACCTTGTGATCTGACCTTCACTGAAGAGGACACCTGAGGTGTTCACCACCCCCATGACGATGCACTTGTGGTAACTATGACTATAACCAACCGTGGAGTGTTTCATATCCTAGTGGACACCGGTAGCTCGGCAGACATCCTCTTCGTTGAAGCGTTCGACAAAATGGGAGTTAGGCAACCCTGCTTCCAAGCCTTCAAAACTCCCCTGCTCAGATTTGTAAGAGACAAGGTCACATTAAAAGGATCGATTCAACTCCCAGTCATGGCTGGGGAAGGGTAGAACCCGACAACAACCATGATCGACTTCTTAGTGGTAGATTGCCCCTCCATCTACAATGTTATTATCGGATGACCTTCACTCAATGTTCTTCGAGCCGTCATGACAACGTACCATCTCGCAATGAAATTCCCTATCGAACATGGTTTCAGAATGGTCAGAGGAGACCAACAAGAAGCCCAAAAGTACTATTCGATGACACTAAGGACCCAACATCAGGCAATGGTCATCACATCTCTCGATCACCGAGAAGACTCCATTGAGAGGGGGTACCCTATGGAAGACCTCACACTCGTCCCACTCAACAACTCCGATCCAACCCGAACGGTACAAATTGGCTCATCCCTGACACCACCGTTGCAAGATGAAGTTATGGGCCTCCTTCGACAATACCCGGCATCAGGCCAAAAGTTATGGTTTATAGGTTAAATGTCGATCCCAATTATCAACTAATATGATAGAAGAAAAGAGCATTTGAACCCGAATGATACACTGTAATCGAAGAAGAAGTCAAAAAACTCCTCAAGGACAACTTCATTGAGGAAATTTACTATCTAGATTGGATAGCCAATGTTGTCTTGGTTAATGGGAAGTGGTGGGTTTGTGTTGATTACACCGACCTGAATAAAGCCTGCCCTAAGGACAGCTTCCCTCTCCCCAGGATCGACCAGCTCGTCGTCAACATGGCCAGGCATGAACTCTTGAGCTTCATGGACACCTACTCAGGCTACAACAAAATGGCTATACATCCATATAACAAGTAAAAGATGACCTTCATCACAGACAAGGGACTCTACTGCTACATGGTCATGCCTTTTAGATTGAAGAACGTCAGGCTACATATCAAAGGCTCGTCAAAAAAATGCTTGCCAACTAGATTAGGCGCTCCATGGAAGTTTATGTCGACAACATGCTCATCAAAAGAATTAAAGTTGTGGATGATATCTCTGACCTTGAAGAAACGTTCATAATCCTACGAGAATATCGGATGAGGTTAAATCCGAGTAAGTGTGCCTTCGGCAATAGTTCGGGAAAATTCCTCGGATTCTTGGTCAGCCAGAGAGTGATCGAGGCAACATTAAGAAAATCCAAGCTCTTCTCGATATGATCCCACCCAGGATAACAAAAGAGATCCAATGCCTTACAGGAAGAACCTTGAACCGCTTCGTATCTCGAGCAACCAACAAATGCCTTCCCTTTTTCAATCAATTGAAAGGAAAATAAAAAATAAAGTGGAAGAAAGAGTGATAGCTCACCTTCCAGCAACTTAAGCAATACCTGGGATCGCCACCATTACTCTCTAAACCCAAGCAAGGAGAACCGTTACTGCTATATCTAACCATTTCAACGGTGGCATTTAGCTCGACCCTCATCATAGAACAAGAAGGGAAACAACTTCCAGTGTACTATGTCAGCAAATCCCTAGTCTTCGTCGAAACTAAGTATCCAAACATAGAAAAGCTGGCCCTAGCCCTTATCATCTCGTCACGTCGCTTACGATCATACTTTCATGCCTATACCATCATCATCCTGACTAACCAACCTCTCTGTCAGGTGCTCCAAAAGCTCGAGGTATCGGGAGACTCACAAAATGGGCAATCGAACTAAGTGAGTTCGAATAAAGTATCAGCCCCGGACAGCAATCAAGGGCCAAGCAATGGCCGACTTCAATGTTAAGCTCATACCCGAGAACAACCTGGGTCCTGCCAAGTTGAGTCATGTCGAGTTGGGACCCTGTCCAATCACCGACCCAGGTCATGTCTACCTTGGTCATACCGAGCTGAAATTCGGTCTTAACATCCAGTCTGAACTGGCTGAGCATCAGATAACCAACCCAAATCAGCTGACATAGATGTTCTATGTTGATAGTTCATCCAATTCTAAAGGTAGCGAGGCCGGTATAGTCTTAGAGGCTCATGACTAGACATATATAAATATGCCTTAAGATTTGGATTCTAAGTATCAAACGATGCAGCAGAATATAAGACATTGTTGGCTGGGCTCAGGTTAGCAGCATCCATGAAAGTCCAACATTTGGAGATTCACAGTGGCTCACAACTTGTCGTCAACTAGATAGTTAACGAATACTAAGTCAAAAAAGAACAAATGAAAGACTATTTGGAGAGAACCTGAGAGCTGATTAGCAAATTCCCAAAGCGCAACATCAGTCTGATCCCCAGGGCAAAGAACTCTAAAGTAGACATGTTGGAAAAATTAGCCTCAGTAGCCGAGGATGACATCCTGAAACTGATCTCGATTGAGTTTTTAACTGAACCGAGCATCAGCAAACCTGACCCAAGAACGGTTCTCCTGATAGACTCGGAGTCGACCTGGATGGAAAAATTGATTACCTCAAAGAGGGAAAGTGTAACACCCCAGATTTTGGCCAACCTGGGATTTGACGTCCTTAGGCAATGGGTCAACTAAAACACCTGGAAAATCGTTCAGAACCCAATTCCATAGCCAAAGAAATCACTTAGGATTAATTCCTTTAGAAACTAAGCATAAGTGTAACACCCTGAAAATCGGGGGTCGTGTATAAACTCAACTCCCGAGTTCCAGACCGTCACTTATGCAACAAAAATGATTATGATTCAATGTTGTCTGATTTAAAGCATTCACATGAGTAAAAGTATACCAAAACTGTAATTCATACTTCAGATCCAGTGAGAAAAGCAAGCGGAAGACTAAACAATATATATATCACTGAAAAAAACAAGTAAATCTCATCTGTCTCCAAAGTATGACTACATCTCTGAGTCTCATATAATATACATGAACAAAATAAATATCCAAAATGGTCCCACTGAAATCCCATCGATCCAGGTCGCCTATGCGAAGCCATCGTGATACTGCATGTACGAGAACTCGTCCTGGTCCTCGTCAAAGTCTGGCTCCACCTCCTGGATCTCAGCCTCACCTGCATCTACAACAGGGTCTGGTGGGTGTTGCAAACACCATCCCATAACGTGAGAGTGAGTGATCAACTCAGTGGAATCATAAAGCAAAGATTAGCATGTTAACAATTCAATCATGCGATAATAGTAAAGCAGTAAATCAGACAATCCTAATACTGTTGTTAATGCAAGATGATATGACGTGATGTATGCCCTCACCGACGATCTCCCTCATATGGCAACATCTTACGACCGCGGCATGCCACATTCCCTAGAGTGCTCCACATCTTCCAGGCACATGCAATGCTATGGTGATATGATTTCCAAGTTGTTATTAGTCCATTCAAACAGCAGGATTGGGAAACTAAGGTACTTCCCTTGTATCAATCCCAACACAGATCCTGTCTAGGGTCGTCACTCCTAGTAATCTCATACGATGTATATTTTGTAGGTCACTGCAAGGGCTGTCAGGGCTGTTGCTCGCACTCGTTGCACCGCTCCCCCATCACCTTATCAATACAGGCCTACTGTACTCTACTGCAACGGAAGGGTCGTCGCCTCCCGTGGACTCAGAATACGTTCGCGGTCACTACAAAGGACTCGTCGCCTGATCAGTGTAGGCCGACAGCTAGAATATAGTGTCCCATACCACCATAATCTGCTCACGAGTCTAGGTGCTCACTGGTCACTACGGGGAGGTTTGTGGTCCCAGCGTAGGCCGACAGCTCGACCACGGTGTCCCATACCACCATGCCCGGCTCATGAGTCTTCGTGGATCAAGGTACCATGGTTAACAGGGTTTACAATGGTAAGTTCAGTACCCTAGGTTCAAGCAGTTATGACTCATACAAGGTGAACATACATCGGCCAGTCGGGTTGCTTGACGGGCTCGACTAGCGCGATCGCATCTCAAGTCGAACGACATGAAGTGCGTAAAACACTTCGCGTGGCCTAACCACTGCCGCCAACTCTAAACACGAATCACGTTCATCGACGCGTCGTTCGTGGCTATGATCAGTCAGCCACGAATTCGCTCGGTTACCGACTGCCTGGACTAAGTCTAGTCCCAAACACTTATGAAATCACATCAGCAATATATGTAAAAGTATTGGAATTGAAATACAATCATGTGAGCATGTTAACACATGTTATAACATTCAACTTAAGCAAATCTTCAAGCACATATATTCCATGCATGTAATGAAATCATGCATTTAGTCAACATGTAGAGAATCATTTAGGTCAGCATATTAATTGAGAAATCAATCACAAACTATCACATAACATCATTTAATTCAATACATACTAATACAAGCATTTATACAAACACATACACTACACACTTAAGTCTACATATAGTATGTCGACCCGAAGTGCGCAATTAGGTGAATCTCTTCGCCAAACTAATTATGCACGCATTCCTAACTTCTTAATGCGACAACAAACCATGTCAATCACATCAGTAAAATATGAATGTAAACAGTACTTCCTACAAATGACTAAAATGCCCTAAATCTCATATTCTTCGTTAGTTTACGAAACGGGAAACGGAGAGCATTTTGTACATGTCAAACGGCGATGCCGTCAAGAATCTACTATTAAACGATATTGAAAGCGTTGGGAACCGTCAATCAAAGCATCTAAAATCCTCACCTTATGTCTTGTAGACTCGGGAATTGAAACGGAGCGTATACGCTTCGTCTACAGCGAATAAGGAACCTAATACACGAGATCTATAAGCTACATTGCTATGGAAACAAGGGAAACTCAAATCAACAACTATTTAGGGTATTTACTTACCTAGAATCGCGGTGAAATCGCCGGGAAAGCGGTAGAGGTGTGTTGCTTAAGCACGTGCAACGCGTAGTACAAGTGGCAGGAAGAACTCTCCCACTCTCTCACAATCTCTCACCTTTTTCTCTCTCCCAAGTTAGGGTTTCTCTCAAATTCGGATGGGAGAGAGGAGTGAGGGTTTCAACCCCTTTTATAGCTTATAACATGCCCAAAATAGGCTTGGGAACAATGTTTACTTGGTGCCTAACCAAATCGGGGCCGTTTCTGTCCAAAAGAGCATTTCTGAAGGTCCCCAGGCCAAATGCGGTCGGACTTAAGATCATGCATATTGGATCTAGCACACATCCAGTTTTCAGACCGGTAGGGTTCGCAGATCACACGTGGCGGACCAGTTTCAGTTTAACGGTCATCGCACCAAGATCAGGCCTATAAGTCTCATGATATGTAATAGATATTTTTCCTGATCCAAGGGTGTAATTTGGCTGTATTCTGACGGTCAGAACGCTTAATACTGATGCGTCAAATCGTGTGCCAGATTTGAATTTCAAATTCCAATTCTAACCCTATTCTCACTCTCTTCGATCCGGGCTCAATGAAATAGCCTGTGATTATCGGTTTGACTTGATTTTCAGAATGAGTGTCAAGTCCAGCTAGGCGGTTCTAACGGTCTAAGATAGGAGGTATCGGACTTTCGACGCGCGGTCTAGATCCAATACAAAGATTCAAAGCGGTCCAGAGAACAAACCGGTTTAGAGTTTGATCCCAGGTTATAGAGTATTATAGAGTCATTGGTTCTACTCGATTTGGGTCTTGTAGAACGTATTTAAAGTGATCAGGGACTATTTCCCAGCTACTTTAGCGTCGCGCTAGCTAACTTACACTTATTTTCCAAAGGAATTTATCCTACGTGATTTCTTTGGCTATGGAATTGGGTTCTGAGCGATTTCTCAGGTGTTTTAGTTAACCCATTGCCTAAGGACGTCTAATCCCAGATTAGCCAAAATCTGGGGTGTTACAATAAGTTAGCTAGCACAACGCTAGAGTAGCTGGGAAATAGTCCCTGATCACTTTAAATACGTTCTACAAGACTCAAATCGAGTAGAACCAATGGTGCTATAATACTCTATAACCTCGGATCAAACTCTAAGCAGGTTTATTCTCTGGACCACTTTGAAAATCTGTATTGGATCTAGACCGCGCGTCGAAAGTCCGATACCTACTATCTTAGACCGTTAGAACCGCCTCGATAGACTTGACAATCATTTTGAAAATCAAGTCCAACCAACGTTCGCAGGCTATTTCATTGAGCCTGGACCGAAGAGAGTGGAATTAGGGCTAGATTTGGAATTTGAAATTCAAATCTGGGTTCTGACCGTCAGAATTCAGCCAAATTACACCCTCGGATCAGGAAAAATTTCTATTTCATATCATGAGAATTGCAGGCCTGATCTACGTGCGGTGACCGCTGAACTGAAACTGGACTGCCACGTGCGATCTGTGAACCCTGCCGGACTGAAAACTTGATGCGTGCTAGATCCTATACGCATGAACTTAAGTCCGATCGCGTTCGGTCAGGGGACCACCAGAAATGTACTTTTGGACCGAAACAGCCCCGATCTGGATATGCCCTAAGTAAACTTTGTTCTTGAGCCTATTTTGGGCATTTTTATGCTTATAAAAGGGGTTGAAACCCTCACTCCTCTCTCCCATCCGAATTTGAGAAAAACCCTAGATTGGGAGAGAGAAAAGGTGAGAGTTTGTGAGAGAAGGTGGGAGGGATTTTCCTGCCACCTGCTGCTGCTGCTGTACGTGCTTAGGCAACGCACTTCAATCACCTGGCCGGTGATTTCTCCACGTTTTCAGGTAAGAAAATATCCTAGAAGTTGCTGATTTAGTGTTCCCTTGTTTTAATAGCAAAGTAGCTGATAGATCTCGTAAATCAAGTTCCATATTCGCCGTAGACAAAGCGTATACGCTCCGTTCGAATTCACACACCTATAAAGGAAAAGGTGCAGATTTTAGACGCTTTGATTGACTGTTTCCAAAGCTTTTAATGTCGTTTAATAGTAGATTATCGATGGCAACGCCGTTTGACATGTACAACATGCTGTCCATTTCCTGTTTCATAAACCGGCGAAGAATATGAGATTTAGGGCATTTTAGTCATTGTAGGAAGTACTGATTTCATTCATATTTTTCTGATGTGATTGACATGGTTTATTGTCGCATTAGAATGTTAGGATTACGCGCATAATTATTTTGGCGAAGAGATTCGCCTAAATGCGTACTTCGGGTCGACATACTATATGTAGACTTAAGTGTGTAGTGTAAGTGTTTGTATAAATGCTTGTATTAGTATGTATTGAATTAAATGGTGTTATGGATTAGTTTGAGATTGATTTCTCAACTAATATGCTGATGTGAATGATTTCTTACATGTTAGTTATATGCATGATTTCATTGTATGTACGAAATGCATGTGCTTGATGATTTACTTAAGTTGTATGTTATAACATGTGTTAACATGCTCACATGGTTGTATTTCAATTCCAATACTCTTACATGAATTGCTGATGTGAATCCATAATTGTTTGGGACTATACTTAGTCCAGGCAGTCAGTAAACGAGCAAATTCGTGGTTGGCTTATCTTGGCCACGGACGACGCATCGATGAACGCGAGCCGTGTTTGGATTTGACGGCAGTGGTTAGGCCACGCGAAGTGTTTTACGCACTTCATATCGTTCGACTTGAGATGCGATCGTGCTAGTCGAGACCGTCAAGTAACCCAACTGGCTGTTGTATGTTCACCCTGCATGAGTCATAACTGCTTGAACCTAGGGTACTGAACTTACCATTGTAAACCCTGTTAACCATGGTACCTTGATCCACGAAGACTCATGAGCCGGGCATGGTGGTATGGGACACCGTGGTCGAGCTGTCGGCCTACGCTGGGGCCACAAACCTCCCCATAGTGACCAATGAGCACCTAGTCTCGTGAGTAGATTATGGTGGTATGGGACAGTATATTCTTGCTGTCGGCCTACACTGATCAGGTAACGAGTCCTTTGTAGTGACCGCGAGCGTATTCTGAGTTTACGGGAGGCGACGACCCTTCAGTAGCAGTAGAGTACAGTAGGCCTGTATTGATAAGGTGATGGGGGAGCGGAGCAACGAGTGCGTCAACAGCCCTGACAGCCCTTGTAGCGACCTATAAAAATATACATCGTATGAGATTACTAGGAGTGACGACCCTAGACAGGATCTGTGTTGGGATTGATATAAGGGAGGTACCTTAGTTTCCCAATCCTGCTGTTTGAATAGACTAATAACAACTCAGAAATCATATCACCATACCATTGCATGTGCCTGGAAGATGTGGAGCACTTGAGAGTCGATTGCATACCGCGGTCGTAAGATGGTGCCGTATGAGGGAGATCGTCGGTGAGGTCATACATCACGTCATGTCATATTGCATTAACAACAGTATTAGGATTGTTTGATTTACTGCTTTACTATTAGAGCATGATTGATTTGATAACATGTTAATCTCTACTCTCTTATCTCACTGAGTTGATCACTCACTTCCACGTTACGGGATGGTGTTTCCGGACACCCACCAGTCCCTATTGTGATTGCAGATGATGGCGCGGCCTGCAAGGCGGAGCTGGACTTGATGATGATGAGGAGGATTCCTCCTTTATCTGTGTTTTGATTGACGGGATTACTGGGAGGTTGATTAGATACCTTGACACTTGTCATTTTATATTTTTAGAACACTCATGTATGTCCTTTTGGTTTACTTTTGAAGTATACATGTATGTATATAACCAGGTAACATATTCACACTCTGGAGACATACAACAGTTTATATATGTTATACATACTATCACAGTCTTCCGCTTGTTAATTTTACCATCTCTGGAGCGTGATATGTTGTTTTAGCTTAATCTCACTCATGTTTAATACATTATCACAGACAACATTCAATCATACATATCTATGTTGCATAAATAATATTTTGGAACTCGGGAGTTGGGTTTTTGCTCGACCCCCCAATTTTTGGGATGTTACAGAAAGTTGCCCGAAAGTCATCCAGAGGCGCACAGGCTTCGAGAAAGAGCAACCACTATACCATGATTGGAGACACTCTATACAAAAAATGATTCTCGCTCCCATATCTCATATGCCTCTGATCTGACGAAGCATAATATGTTTTAAAAGAAGTCCATGAAAGTATTTGCGGTAACCACTCCAGCGGCCGAGGCCTCACCCATAAGGTCAATCTACAAAAAGATACTTCTGGTCAACCATCCAAAGGGACGCACTGTAGCATGCTCGAAAATGTAACAAATGTTAGTGTTTCATGATGATACCTTGATAGCCTCCCGAACAACTGACTCCTATCACTAGAATATGGCCATTTGCCCAATGGGTAATCAACATAATTGGCCCCTTACCAACTGGAAAAGTACAGACTAAATTTGCGGTCGTCTCGGTCCATTGTTTCACCAAGTGAGTCGAGGCCAAACCCCTTGTTAAGATCACTGAGCAGAAAATTATAGACTTAGTTTGGAAGAATATCATATGCCGGTATGAATCCCCCACATAATTATTTCGAACAATGGGAAACAGTTCGACAACAAGCAATTTCGAGGTATGTGTGAGAATCTCAAGATCTGGAATGTCTACTCATCACCCCAGCACCGGCAAACCAACGAACGGGTTGAAGCAGTCAACAAGATCATCAAGAACCAACTTTGAACGAAAATTGAGAAAGCAAATGAGCCTGGAGAAAAGAGCTTCTCAACGTCCTCTAAGAAAGCTGAACTACTGCCCGAACAACCACAGGAGAAAGCCCTTTCTCCCTAACCTTCGATGCAGAGGCCGTTATCCAAGTTAAGATCAGAGTATTGACTGCTCGACAAAAAGTAGAATGTCGAACAGATGGCATTAGATCTCAACCTCGTCGAAGAAAGAAGAGACCGAGTCCAGATCAAGCTCGCGATCTGGAAACACGACCTCGTCGAAGAAAGAAGAGAATGAGTCCAAATCAAGCTCGCAATCTGGAAACACCAGGTCCCCCATTTCTACAACTCCAGGGTAAAGAGAAGAAGATTTTGAGTTAGAGACCTGGTTCTCCGCAGAACTTTCTAGAACACTAAGGAACCTGGCTCAAGAACCTTGGGACCGAACTGGGAAGGACCCTATGAGGTAACATGCATAAGTTGACCAGGATCATACCGACTTAGAGACTTAGAAGGATGATTCTTACCACATGTTGAGCATCTCAAGATCTACTATGCACAAGGGTTGACCTGGCCCGAGCCCCCCAAATCTACTTGTTTGCTATTTTAGTATAAACATTGGAACTATTACAATAAAAATCACAAGGCCAGGATGAGTTTTTTTTTCTACTTCCATGTCCACAAATGATCAATCTACTAAAAATCTACTAAGGTTTTCCCACAATATAGGGAAAGAACAACACTCACTAATGGGCCGACCCTTCAAGGGGAGGTCCGACCATGAACTATCACTGCAACTTAAGTTGAACAACTTACGGTAAAAATAATACTCTAAAAATATAAAAGTATCCAACCTACAGAAAAGGTCGACCAAGAATCATAGATTCATAAGGTTAAAAGGACTAAGGATTCAACCTCGGCACAAGATTCTAACATTCCCGTCACAAAATCTACTAATCTACTCAAAACGACCAACACAATGAACCAAAAGTGCCTTTTCATTACAATAACTCGACGGAGTACATTACAAAAAATTAAAAACTACAAAAAGGGAGAAAGCAAGAATCTTCAGCTCCTAGCTGGAGCAAAATCTTTAAAAGGGCTGACCTTGAAAGAGGGTAAGTTGAGCTTGGGTTATGCCTCCTTAATCTCTTCCAGGCACTTATCATACCCAGCACTGTAAAGAGTGTCTCTCTCTTCCTCCCACTCTTTCGAGGCCTTCAATTCCTCTGCTCCCGCCTCCTTAGCCTTTAGGAGATCCGCCTCCACTTCCTTCGCCTTCACCTTAATGGCATGCTTCAGTTTGGTGTTCTCAGATTTCCACCGAGCAACCTTTTCCTGAGCATCATGAAGAAGTGCCTCCGCTCCATCCATCTCAGCTTTCGACTCCTCAGCTCGAGCTAGCAAAGCAGCATTTTTAGAGCGAAGATGCTTGGACTCAGTGCTCTTCTATAAGAGGGCCACTTCTGCCTCCCTACACTCCATCTTAAGGTGAAGGATGTCATGAAGAGCACTCACGAGGGAAGGGGTGAATTAAAAACGAGCCCATGATTAGAAAACAGAAGCACTGCTTAAAACAAGGGAATTAACCACCATAAAAGAGGACAACTTACCATGTAGAAGAGTGTAGCCATATGACTCGTGGCAGCCTATGGAGACATTTCCATCACCGAGAAAACTCGATGTCGGGCACATGCTGAGCAATCCATGGCATGAAGCTCTCTATCACAATAATGACTGACTTCCAAGAAGGCCGAGCTCCACCACCTAGGAGCCCAACCGAGCTAATTAACTGAGACGGAGGCAGAGCCTCACAACTGAAGGTCGTCTGCACCTCAAGTGGCTGAACCTCGACCATGGAGGCTTCCCCCACACTAGCCTCTACACCTCAATAGACCTCGACCTGCTCTGGAGTAGCGACAATAGTAGAGGAGACGGGCTTAGTAGTCATCTTCTTCTTTGAGGCATGCCTTGACTTCTTCTAGGCCAGCTTGGTCACAGATGGAGCCTTCCGCTTATTCCGACTCTGCTCAGGCATCTCTATATGATATGAAACAAAGGTCAAGAAGCACATAAGTAAAGGGAAGACCTAAAATTTGGAATCCCTAGAAGAATGTACATGTTAAGGAGACAAGACTTGATTTGAGCAACAATTGACGTGTTATCAAATTCTTCCAACACCTTAGCTCGACATATAATGACCTCACCTCAGCAATCCGAGCTTGCTCCTCTCCACCCACCCCAGCAGGATACTTCGGTAGAACTGCCAAAGACGATCACAATTAGAAATGAATAGAAGAAAGCAAACTAAGGTACAGTAGTTCAGATATACTATTAAGTGTCAAATATTGCATATTTTCTCCTATTTATATCTTGGTTCTATGAACATGATAATGCTTAATGGTTATATTTTATTCATGTTTGTATTGTAAGGTGAGTCTAACAGCTTAGATTGAAAGAATGTTGAAAGCATGAATTTGATGCTCAAGAATCACCGAGGTAAGGGATGGATCTTAGAACACCAAGATTGAAGATTTCAAGACCCCAAGATTCAAGAAAATTAAGTGGAGAAAGAAGAAAGTCGGAAGTACAAAGTGTAAAAATTTACAGAATCTGAATTTTTATGTCATCGAATGTTGTTAGATGACATCGAAGCCAGACTTCGATGAGATCGACCACCAGTAGATGGTAGATGACATCGAAGAATTACATGAAAATTAAGTTTTATTACTGGACAAACTAGATGCATTTCTCAATGACATCGAAGCCAATGTGACATCAAATAATTACATGAAAATTGAGTTTAGTTGCTGCATAAATTGGATACATTCCTAGATGACATCGAAGGCTATTCGATGACATCAAAGTGTTATGCAGATTTTATGTGAACTGCGTAAATTTGAGGCAATTTTGCAAAATTAAATGGACAAGGCTATAAATATGGGTTTCCCAAGGAGTTCTAAATATATCTAGGGTTTCAAGGAGCAGAGCCAAAGGGTGGAGCAGCCTCTCAAGAGTTTTTATTCCTTCTTTATTTATTTTTAATGCTTTGTTTTAAGGTTTTAGATCCAATCATGTCTATGGTTGGCTAAATCTCTTAGCTAGGGCTAAGAGGTGAAGCTTGTATCATGTTTGAATGATTTTCTTACTTTGATTCTTATTCTTGATGAACCTCATTGATTTCTAGTTTGATATTGAAAGAATGTTTTCAGTTTTCTATGATTTATTGTGACTCAAATTACAATAGATGTTGTGATAGCTTTGGATATCTTCTTTTCACGTTTTGATATTGTGAGATTAGTAAATCCTGTTGTTCACTATCGTCTCCTAGGCATGGTAAGATGATGGAATCCCTTCCAATCACCATAATTCTCCTCCATTGAAAATTAGGTCAATGAAAGTTCAGATTTAGTATAATTGTTTCATCTTCCAATTGGATAGGATAGGACTTCAATTCCAATTATGTTTCTAGAATCAAGTAAGGTAACATGCAGATAGCTACAAGTGGATCCTTGGCACCCTATTTTCCTTTTAACTATTGAAATCTTAGTCACAAATATTCTCTTTTATTTCAGATTTAAGTTTAGATCTTCTTCTAGTTCTAGTTCTAGTTATTTTCAAAATACGTACAAGATTAGTCCCTGTGGATTCAACCTCGGTCTCACCAAGATTATTATTACATCGCGACCCTACACTTGGGGTTGTGAAAAAAATTTTAGGGCCATTTTCAAGAACTACGATTGCATTTTTATGAGATTTATTAGTATTAGAATTAGGTTAAGATTAGGGTTTATTTTTCTGCTACGTTCTTAAGTTAGGATTTTTTCTAAAATTATTTTTATAAGCTAACATTGTTTTCTGTTTTGTAGGATCCTAAAATAGCAACCCTAATCAAGTAACCTCTTTCTAATTCTCTCTTTCTTTTTTAGATTTCTTATTTACTATAGGTTTTAATTTTATTTTTCTTTTTCTTAGGTTTAGTTTGTTCAATTACTTAAGGACTACGAGTGTGTCATGCTCAAGTGGGTTCATGACAACACTTGATGTTTCTTGAGTGAAGGAGGATTAGTCGAAGGGTAGCCTATCCATCACTGGATTAGACACCACTTGAGACCCTCTGAGTCTATAGAAATTATGGCTACAAATCAACCTCAACATCCAGTTGAGGAAGTTCAAGATGAAAATGAGGTGCATAATGCACCCCCGTCTCATACTCTACGAGATTATTTACAACCAGCGGGGGTGAGTATACCTTCCTATATGTCTTTCCACTTAATGTAGAAAATGTGGATATTAAATCTGGAGTGATACAACTCCTTCCTAAGTTTCATGGACTAGATTCTGAAAGTCCATATTTGCACATTAAGGAGTTTGATGAGATAGTCGCTACATTACACTTCTCAAACATGTCTGAGGACATAATGTGACTTAAATTGTTTCCTTTATCATTGAAAGAGAAGGCTAAGATGTGGATGCACTCCTTAAAGCCAATTTTTTTAGCATATAGGCTGAGATGACCCAGGAATGTCTTTAAAAAAAAATTTCCTTTTCATAAAACTAACACTTTAAGAAAAGCAATCATGAACTTTTCCCAGAAAGAGGAAGAGATCTTCTTCCAATGCTGGGAATGATTCAATGATCTCACGAATTCCTGTCCACATCATGGCTACAAAATATGACGAACAATAAGCTACTTCTATAATGGATTAACTTCACTAATGTGCCAGTTTGTAGAGATGATGTGTAATGGTGAATTCATGAACAAAGAGGTCGATGATGTGTGCGATTACATTGATTAATTAGTAGAAAAGGCGCAATCTTGGGACACCTCTCTAAGACCCACCACTTCTAAGCCTACTTAATCAAAGGAAAGGGGAGGAATGTATATTTTAAAAGAGGAAGATGATACGAGTACAAGAGTGGCTAATCTCACAAGAAAAGTAGAGGCCATGGAACTTAAGAAGGCAAAACCTATCAAATCTGATAAAGCTGCAAAAGTTGTTTGTGGTATTTGTGGTTCTAACATACATACAACTGAAAAATTTCCAACAATTCTTGTTTTTTAAGAGATATTGAATGAGCAATCGAATGTCGTGAACTACTACCAAATACTTTTCAAAGTACCCACCTCAAATACATATAATTCCTGCTGGAGAAACCAGCCAAATTTCTATTGAAGGAATGGACAAATAGTAACCCACAAGAGGCCCTTAAATTTTTAATTTTTAATTTTTTTTTTTTAAAAGACCTCAAGAGGATATGGTTCAAAAATTCATATAAAACTAAGAGCTATTCAACCAGAATACGGTACAAGCATTCCGGGATATCAAAATAACAATGGGAATGTTTACATGTTTATTTAAAGGATTGAGTTACATTTAGCGACTGGGGAGAAAGGGATGCTTCCAGCCCAACCTCTCCCCAATGCAAAACCACAATGTAAAATAAGTGACCTAGGCTCTTCAAATCAGATGGAACAGGCTAAGTCTATCACCACTCTTAGGAGTGGAACGATAATTGATAAATCTATTTCAGTGAGGGCTAAAAAGCCTAAAAGACCCAGATGAAGATAAGAATGGTAAACCTAGCATTGCTCCACATGGGTTAGAATCAGAACCTCAAAGTGAACCGATTGCGTCATTCCCTCAATAGTTGATTGCATCAAAACCTCTAGCTAATTCACAGGATATTCTAAAGGTGTTGAAACAAGTGAATGTCGATATTCCTTTAATAAATGTCATTAAACAAATCCCTTCATATGCCAAATTTCTAAAAGATCTATGTACTACTAAAAGATAACAAAAATACAAAAGAAAATGTTTATGAAAGAAAAAGTGAGTGCTATCATGTAACGACCCGTACTTTTCAGTACTCAGGTGTTACCTTGAAAATCTGAATTAATCACACGTGTGTGGGGTCACACGTGACTTACCTTACACGTCATCACCTAGTGACCCACAAGCTATCCATGTCAACCGTCTAGTACAATCTCCATTGATATATTAATCATCTGACCATTGGGGGTGAAATTCATTCATAAATTGAGCTTTTCGTTCAATTGATCCTTAAGAAGGGCCATCACGTAATTTCAAGGGTTACTTTAGGGTATTAACCTCCTTAATTGTTAATGATCCAGTTGGTATTCAAGACAGACCAAAAGTTTGCATTAGGATTCCTTAAATAAACTATAGATCAATCCAACGTCTGATTTCCCTAATTTGACCATTTAATTGTAAAACCAACTGTAAAAATGCTTGAGTAGTTGAGGTGTCTGGGATTGGACACATGTCCCACTAGAACACCATTCAACCCATTATCGACCCTAATCAAAGGTAAGTCATACAAAATAATAATAATAATAATAATTACAATATCTATGTAGGCACACATAAAAATAATAATAATAATTAAATACTTAATAATAGAAAGTCATGGGATGGATTAGCCTAATAACCTACTAAGTGGGACCCACAACATGATAAAAGAAGACATGTACGTGGGAAATAAAAATAATAATAATAAAGTAGAATAAACAATGATGATAATAAATAGTCTATGATAAAGTAATAATAATAAAATTAATATTTAATTAATAAATTATTATGAAAGTCTTACAAATGACCCATTAGGAACTTTTAACCGTTAACATTTAAGCTCGGGAAGATCTGACCCTCAAATCAAGGGAAAATCCACCATCAGAGCTAGAAATCAATTTGTATGGCCCACCTGAACTTTAAATCTACCTGAACTTTGGTCAGAGGCCTTGATGGAGCCTTCCAAGTGGACTAGACGGAGTGGATGTTCCCAGAACTTCGTGGTGGGCCCCACCTTACAACGGGAGTACACAACAAAGATGTGCACTCACCGTGCACTGGTCAGGGCTGCTCCGTCAAGCACCGCTGATCCGAAAACTTACTAAAAAGAGGAGAAATTGACCGTACTCACCTCGAAGTTTGGGCAAATTACCTCGATCACTACGACACTCCACATATTACCCAAAGGGCCTTCTGACAGCTTTTGGACCTTGTTTCGGACGAAAATGCCCCTGATCATGGTTCAGGAGTTGTACGATCCTGGCGTGAGGCATAAGTCACCCGCTATCTTAACCCTAGAGAAACGGACGGATCAGTTACTCCCCAGGACACCGTCCAATGGCTGGTGTTCGGCGCTCTGCGGGCCCCGAAACTACGTACGTGTTTCATCCATGTCGTCCATATATTTCTCTAGATCATTTTATGGCAAGAGATAAAAAATGAGCATGATCCAATCACGGCGGGCCTAGGGGGATTTTAATGGTGAATATCCAATAACTATAATTTTCCTGCAGTGTGGTCCACCGGGGAGGTATATCACCCTCTTTTTTCGGTTCAAGCCATAAAAGGATATTTTAAACTGGATGGACGGTTTGGACGAAGCACATACATCATGTTGGGGCCCACAGAACACCGATCACCAGCACCACGAGCTTCGGAAGGGGCATTTGTCGCACTTATGTACATTTTGAAAGGCCCTCTCCTTCCTCTTCTTTTATTTTCCTACAGAAGCCAAGATCCAGGGACCAACAACTAAAGAGCGACATTGTTTCTCCTCTTCGTTCGCTCATCTGAAAGCCTCCTCCACCACGAGGTTTATTTTTTATTTTACTTCTGCCAAGCTAAAGGAAGAACAAAGTCGACAAGCCGAGGTACTCTGGTGGTCACGCAAAAGGGAGCCAAATGTAGGGCACACCTTCATCAAACCTCCACCATTGGATGGTAGCCAACCACGGCATCATGTTTGTGATGGTATTTGGATCGTGGCTGCCACTTCTCACTACTGTGGTTGTGATGTTATATGGATCGTGTTCGTCAGGGATATGGCACTGGATACAACTACCACCCAGTGTTCTTCATTACCACGATCCAACGTGTATGAGAACCACAATCCAGTGTGCTTCATTACCATAAGATTACGACCCTGTGTGCTTCATTACCATAAGATTACAAAGACTGCATCGGTTAAATTCTATTTGATAACTAAAGTTGTGTACGGTGATGCAACTCGGAGGTGCATCACCGCATGGGGAATGACCAATGTAGTGAATCTAAGAGGTTTGAAGTGTATGGACAGTCAGTTTACACGGTGCTTCAAAAGACACAGCATGACATTTTAGACGAAGTGAAGGTTTCATGTGAGAATATAATGCCTCCAGAAAGTAGAAGATCTGATGGGAGTCGAAAAGGGTTTGAATTACATGCCAGCAAGAAGATGAGCCAACACCCACATGCTCGAGATGCAAACGAATAGGTCACAATCGGCGTCGATGCAACTTCATCCCTCCTGGCTGAGGACGAGGTTGAGGCTAGTGATGACTTATTATTATTATATTTTTTATTGCTTGTGATAATGTAGTGTGAACTGTAATATATATATATATATATATATATATATATATATATATATATATACACACACACACACACACACACACACCTTATTGATTGATTCATCTACATTGGTGCATGTTAACTACTTTTCAATGTGTATGCTAACCATGATCCATTGTGCATTTGAACCATGACCCATATTGGAAAACGTGAACTGAACAACGGGTCGTGGTTGTCATGATAATCCGATCGCGATTGAAATGTCATATGGGTCGTCTTTCTCATTAGGTCGCGGTTGTCAGTGCCGGATTTACAAGGACGACAATCACGATCCTTCTAAAATCATAACCATGACCGGTCTAAAACATCGACCACGGCCCATCAGAACAACGACACAGTCTCTACAACAACCACAAAATTGTTATGTGATCTTCACGGCGATTCACATGCATTTTAGATCGTGATTACTGTCTACGTTGGATCGTGGTTGTCACCCATGTTTGTTTATGGTTCATAACCATGACCCTACTAACCAGGACCCCTGAAAAGTCTGCATGATATATCTACATTATGGGAAGTAATGGAACTGCGTGCAGTACCATGACCTCCAAGAATGAAAACCATGCCTCATATTATAGGAGAAAGACAATCAGTAACAGCCTTCAACCCATGATCCATATACTGTCACAACAGCGGCCCATGTAACTGGACAACTACAGATTATGCACACGACATGGCTCATGGATGGCTCGATGCTTATATGTTTCATCCATGACGTACAGAATCCATTCCATGCCGTACATGTTGAAACAACAATAACAAATCCAGGCAACATGACAACACGATTTGTATAATATGGCAAGTACAGTGACATATAACACATCAATGGGTGGAGAGTTTTCTACCCGCCGTCGTATTTATCTATAGAGACATGGGGTTGAGAAATTATCTTATGAGCTATAAGTGCATGGAACTCTGGCCATCCATAAATATTGATCTCTTCTCGTTGTAGTGTATGGAAATTTGTCGATCAACGTTAGGACATTGCATACATAGATATCGAAAATCCCATGTATATATATGTGTCATGGTTATGAACATGTGGAGAACATGTTCGTCGATGAAATTTATTGTTGCGGTGAGTAGTTTTTGAGAGATTTACAAACAGAACAACTGGATCGTCGGTCATGTTAATTTTGGTAATTGTTGTGTTAATATTTTCTTGGTTCATATATGTAATAGATCGTGGTTGTAATCCATGCTCGATCATTTTTGAAAAACATTCTTAAGAGAACCACGATCCATACGTCATGCCAGCCACGATCTATACGTAATGGCAACTATGATTCCCATGTCATGGCAACCGTGACCCGTTAAAGTGGTTGTAATGGCCGCGTCTTCTTGTTATATTGTAAACGTCAGTGGAAGAAACTTGTAGAGTCTTGCGCATCACTAAGCTTCTCTTCTTGCAGTTGTGTTGTATGAATCGTGGTTGTAATGTAACAAGGGTCGATGTTTTCATGTTACATTGTCGTGATTGTAATGTTATATGGGTTGTAATTTCTATGTTATACGGATCATGGTTGTCATGTTCCTGGGTCGTTATTGTGGTGTGCATGGCTCTGCAAGTTGAATGGTTCGTGGTTGTCATCAACAATGGATCATGAACTTAACCACGGGTCGTGGTTCGCATGACATGTGGATTATTTTTTTTCGGGATGTATGGGTCGTGTTCCCATACAGTTGTTGTTGTCTAATACGTTTCAACATGGACTAGAACCACGATCCATTATATGGATGAGAACCACGACCCATATCAAGTACGAATCATTCATCCCGTATGTCATGACCATATAAAATGACAACAACGACACATATATCATGCCATTCATGGGCCATGCATCATGATAACCACGACCTATATAACCTTACAACCATAACCCATATACAATGACAGTCACTACCCATGTACCATGTTAATAGCGATCCATATATTGATGATAATCACGAGCCTTTATGCATTTAAACCACGGCCCAAGTATGGAAATAGTGTATGTAACAATATGTTGTGGTTATCGGGATTCCTCCGTCGTGATTGTCATATTAATGTTTCCTACTTTCATTCAGTGCCTTTGTTGAACCACGACACAAACAATGACAACGACGATGCATTCTAAATATTGGAATACTACGCACATAATACGACAACCACGATCCGTATAACACGACAACCATATCATATGATAACTGCGATCAATTCTTCACCCCAACCACAAACCATATAACACGACAACCACGACCCATATATAATTACATTCAGGATCCATATTTATGGACAACCACGACCTATTCAAAATTACAACCACGAACCATTATCTATGATAGTCACGACCTATATATCAGGTTTCGAGTGCCCACCTATTGCTTGTCTATGTCTCACCATGACCTTATAGTCTGAATCCGTCCGTCTTAGCTATCTACTGAGTTCCAGGTTGACGTAAAAGCCCTACAAAAGAAATTGATATTTTGTGGATGAGCACCTACTCTGTGTAGGTGGACCTGGTGTGTAATGGCTTCTTCGGGAGTCTAGCCTGACAACAACGATCCGTATAATACGACAGAATGAGAAATTTTCATCATATCAACGAGCAATATAAAGTGTATGGAAATAATCCGAGCACTTTCGAGAGACAAAATGAGAACCTTTTAAAAATTTCTATCCATCCATGTCTTACAAGGGTTTTGTCCATATTAAAAAATATATACTAGATACTCCAACGAAGGCGCGAAATACTTCCTGTAATACCTGAAAACATGATAAGGTAAAACTGTTAAGAACGATCCTTTGCCTGGGTCTTTTGTTAACAACGTGAAGGACCGTGGTTGTCATATACGAAGGGTCGTGTTTATCGTTGTGGAAGGTTGAGATTACTTTAATAAGGTGTGCTCTACAGTAAGCTCCCTTCACTTGGCCGCAAAAGCCTTCACCATAGCATGTTTGATCCGTAGTAAGCGTCTATAAGAAGGTCCGATAAATAGATACACCCCGGTATAGGGAAATGGTCCTTTCTCACTAGTAAGTCCAATACATTAATTCTCTGTATGGGGAACGATATTTTTCCTTTTCCTTCAACATTCTAGGTATGGGGAAACAGTCGTTGTATGACGTAGGTTGGGCCTTGGTTGTCATCTGAATGGGTTCGTGGTTGTCATGTGAATGGGTCGCGAATGTAATTTGTATGGGTTCGTAGTTTTCGTGATAATGGGTCGTGGTTGTCATTTAATGGGTCCGTGGTTTTTACATGACCCACGTCATCTTACAATCACGACCCTTCCAACATGCAAACCACAACTCATATAACATGACATGAACGAGCCATATCTATAGAACCCACAAACCATATTTAGTCACAACCACGACTCATGTTCAAGGGGCCGCGTTGAACTTCAATTCTTTGACCCACACCTTTGTATCGTGGTTATTAAGATATAAGGTCGTGGTGTTAATGTTCGATTAGTCATAGTTTCCATGACCATTTATATATATTGGTCGTTTGAGAAATTTGCAAAAGGAACAAATGGATCTCGGATCATGTTAATATTGGTTGTCATTGTCGTGTTAATATTTTCATGGTTCATATATGCAATCATTTATGGTTGTCATCCATGTAGGATCATCGTTGACAACTACGAAACAATGAGAAACACTGTCCATACGTCATGGAAACCACGATTAATACGTCATGGCAGCTACGATCCCAATATCATGGAAATCACGACCTCTTAAAGTGGTTATAAGGGCCTAGTATTCTTGTTATAGTGTAAACTTAAGAAGAAACTATCAGATTTTGTGCATCACTAAGTTTCACTCCTAGCAGTTACTGTGCTATATGGGTCGTGGTTGTAATGTTATAAGGGTCGATGTTTCCATTTTATATTGCAGTGATCGTGGTTATGGTGTACAAGATTCTGCAAGTTTTATGGTCGTGGTTTTCATGACACCTGGAGTGGTTTCCATGTTGTACGGATCGTGTTCCTCATAAGGTTGTGGTCGTCGAATACGATCCAACATGGACGAGAACCACAACCCACGACAACTGTGCGCCATGCCCAATTTAACAAGTATATTGTTATTCATATTTCATAGTGTTATAACATGTATATGGATCGTGGTTCTGGTGTTGTATGGGTTGTGGTGTTAGGGTTATATGTGTCATGGTACTCATGTTTTTATTCATGATCCAACGTGAAAAAAATCATGATCCACGGTGCATGCTAGTCATGATCACACGATAGGGTCGTGGTTGTCATGCACATTGGGTCGTGTTATATGTGTCCTCATATCCTCGATCCTTCCATTCGGAATCAGAGTGACCCTTCGGAATAAGCATCACACTATTTTTCAGGAAATCATATTTCGCTACTTCCCTTATCCGCTTGGAATCAGCAAGCCCCTTCGGAATGTTTGACCAACCTATAAATGTGGTACCAGGGTTTCAAACTATTCTCACAAGCTAATCCAAATCAGATTCCTATTGCAACACCTAAGCATTGATGGATTTCTTTTCTTCTTCAATCAAAATAATGGAGGAGATATTTGAAGGAGCCACGTTCTTCTTGTGTACTTCCTTTATGGGTGATCCCTTCCCTTTCTTCATAGATGTTGATGGTCTTCCTGAAGATCAACGGCCTCCACAGGAAATTTCGAAGATACCTTCTCAACCGAGTGTTTCAACTCGCTGGGTGCTCTTTGAAGAGAACAGTTCTTCATACTATATGTAATCATGGTCGTATACTGTCAGCAGCTTTAGCTTCTCTTCTGACAGTGACAAGTCTGAGTGCAACTAAAGCTTCTCTTCTTGTAGTGACCATGTTATATGGCTCGTGGTTTGCATGGGTCGTAGCTTTCATGTTTCATGAGTCGTGGTGTTTACGTTATATGGTCGTGTTTGTCAGCAGCTTTAGCTTTTCTTCTGGCAGTGACATAAGTGAGAGTGCAACTTAAGATTCTCATATAGCAGTGACTGTGTTTTATTAGTCGTAGTTGTTATGTTATATGGATCGTTCTTGTTACGTTATATGGTCATGTTTGTCATGATTGTAATGGGTGGTGGTTGTCATGTAATATGTGTCGTTGTTGTTATGTAATATTGGTCGCAGTTGTTGCATGTTCACCACGACCCATACTGTATTGTAATTATGGTTGTAGATAACAACTCCGAAAACTAGCGCCACTTTCCAATATTGTAATATTGGTCACCTTTATTTTATTATTATTATTATTATTATTATTATTTTTACTTGTTATAGTGTTATGTGAACTGTAATATATATATATATATATATATATATATATATATATATATATATATATATATATACTTATTATTTGACAACCTACGATCCATATATATCATAACAACCACAATCCACTTTACATGAAAAGCACGATTAAAAAAAAAAACAGAATTGATCGTGGTTGCCTCGATTGTGTTTTGACAATGTGAAGGATAGTTATTGTCAACTACGAAATGTCGTGGTTGTCATTGTGCAAGGTAGGGATGACTTTGATCAAGTTGTGACAACGAAAGCCCTCACCATATCCAGTTTGAAGCGGAAGTCTCTAGCCCACAATTCTGTATCGTGGTTATAATTTTATATAGGTCGTAGTGCTAATGTTCAATGGGTCTGTAACACCCTGAAAATCGGGGGTCGTGTATAAACTCAACTCCTGAGTTCCAGACCGTCACTTATGCAACAAAAATGATTATGATTCAATGTTGTCTGAGTTAAAGCATTCATATAAGTAAAAGTATACCAAAACTGCAATTCATACTCCAGATCCAGTGATAAAAGCAAGCGGAAGACTAAAGAATATATATATATCACTGTATGGAAAAATAAAGTAGATCTCGACTGTCACTAAAGTATGAATACATCACTGAGTCTCATATACATGTAAAGAAATAAAATCAAATGTCCAAAATAGTTCCACTGAAGAGTCCCGTCAATCCAGGTCACCTAAGCAAAGCCGTCGTGGTACTGCATGTATGAGAACTCGTCCTGGTCCTCATCATAGTCCGGCTCTGCCTCCTGGATCTCTGCATCAACTGCATCTAAGACAGGGTCTGGTGGGTGTTGCAAACACCATCCCGTAATGTGGGAGTGAGTGATCAACTCAGTGGAATCATAGAGCAAAGATTAGCATGTTCACAAATCAATTATGCGATAATAGTAAAGCAATAAATCAGACAATCCTAATACTGTTGTTAATGCAATATGACATGACATGATGGATGCCCTCATCGACATTCTCCCTCATATGGCACCATCTTCGTCCACGGCATGCGTGCATCTCGCTCAGTGCTCCACATCTTCCAGGCACATGCAATGTATTGGTGATATGATTGCTGAGTTGTTATTAGTCCATTCAAACAGCAGGATTGGAAAACTAAGGTACTTCCCCTATATCAATCCCAATACAGATCCTGTCTAGGGTCGTCATTCCTAGTAATCTCATACGATTTATATTTTGTAGGTCGTTGTAAGGGCTGCCAGGGCTATTGCTCGCACTCGTTGCACCGCTCCCCCATCACCTTATCAATACAGGCCTACTGTACTCTCACTGCTACGGAAGGGTCGTCGCCTCCCGTAGACTCAGAATACGCTCGCGGTCACTACAAAGGACTCGTCGCCTGATCAGTGTAGGCCGATAGCAAGAATATAGTATCCCATACCACCATAATCTCATATTCTTCGCCGGTTTACGAAACAAGAAACAGACAGCATGTTGTACATGTCAAACGGCGATGCCGTCGATAATCTACTATTAAACGACATTGAAAGTATTGGAAACAGTCAATCAAAGCGTCTAAAATCCGCACCTTATCCCTTATAGGTGAAGTGATTCGAACGGAGCGTATACGCTTCGTCTACGGCGAATAGGGAACATGCTTTACGAGTTCTATCAGCTAACATGCTATGAATCCTAGTGAACCTCAAATCAGCAACTTCTAGGGTATTTTCTTACCTGAAAACGTGGAGGAATCACCGGCCAGGTGATTGAAGTGTGTTTCTTAGGCACTTGCAACAGGTGGTGCAACGACAGGAAAATTCTCTCCTACTCTCTCTCACAAACTCTCACCTTTTCTCTCTCCCAATCTAGGGTTTTTCTCAAATTCGGATGGAAGAGAGGAGTGAGGGTTTCAACCCCTTTTATAAGCATAAAAATTCTCGGAATAGGCTCGGGAACAAAGTTTACTTAGGGTATATCCAAATCGGGGCTGTTTCGGTCCAAAAGATCATTTCTGGTGGTCCCCTGGCAGAACGCGATCGGACTTAAGCTCATGCATATTGGATCTAGCACACATCAAGTTTTCAGTCCGGCAGGGTTCACAGATCGCACGTGGCGATCCAGTTTCAGTTCAGCGGTCACCGCACGTAGATCAGGTCTGCAAATCTCATGATATGAAATAGAAATTTTTCCTGATCCGAGGGTGTAATTTGGCTGAATTCTGACGGTCAGAACACTTAATACTGACACGTCAAGTCGTGTGCCAGATTTGAATTTCAAATTCCAAATCTGCCCCTATTCTTACTCTCTTCAGTCCAGGCTCAATGAAATAGCCCGTGAATGTCGGTTGGACTTGATTTTCGAAATGATTGTCAAGTCCAGCTAGGCGGTTCTAACGGTCTAAGATAGTAGGTATCGGACTTTCGACGCGCGATCTAGATCCAATACAAAGTTTTAAAGTGATCCAGAGAACAAACCTGCTTAGAGTTTGATCCGAGGTTTTAGAGTATTATAGAGTCATTGGTTTTACTCGATTTGGGTCTTGTAAAACGTATTTAAAGTGATCAGGGACTATTTTCCAGCTACTCTAGCGTTGCGCTAGCTAACTTAGACTTATTTTCTAAAGGAATTAATCCTACGCGATTTTTGGTCGAGTTGGTACTCGAGTCCAAGTATGGATTTTTCCCGGGCATTACAATCTACGCCCCTTAACAAATAATTTCATCCTCGAAATTTGTACATTTTCGTACTCCTCAAGAAGCTGTGGGTAGTTCTTTCTGATCTCGGCTTCTATCTCCCAGGTAGCCTCTTCCTCAGAGTGATGCGTTCACAATACCTTCACAAGGGGAATCACCTTGCTACGCAGTACCTGCTCCTTCCTGTCTAGGATACGTGTCGGTCGCAGGATATATGTAACATCCTCTCCTAACTGCACCTGCTCCCATCTGATGATATGGGAAGGATCAGCAATGTACTTCTTCAGCATAGAAACATGAAATACGTTGTGAACGCTCACGAGAGGCATGGGTAAAGCCAATCGGTAAGCCATTGCTCCAACACGATCGAGGATCTGGAATGGACCAATGAATCGTGGTGCTATCTTTCCCTTCTTCTCGAACCGAAGGACTCCCTTCATAGGGGAAACTCACAAGAATACATGATCCCTAACTGTGAACTCCAGCAGCCGCCGTCTCGTATCGGCATAGCTCTTCTGTCTGCTCTGCGCTGTGAGAAGCCGACGTCTAATGATATCAATCTTCTCTGACGTCGCATGCACTAACTCTGGGCCAATCAAGCTACGCTCACCGACCTCTGCCCAGCAATGCGGTGCGCGATAAGGTCACCCATACAGCGCCTCATAAGGTGCCATACCGATACTCGTCTGAAAGCTGTTGTTGTACACAAACTCCGCATAAGCAAGACAATCATCCCAACTGTCCTTGAAGTCCAATGCGCAAGCTCGCAACATGTCCTCTAAGATCTGGTTCACCCGCTCTGTCTGTCCGTCTGTCTGTGGGTGGAAGGCAGTACTGAACTTAAACTTCACACCCATAGCCTCTTGAATGCGAGTCCAGAAAATAGAAGTGAACCTCGTGTCTCTGTCCGACCCGATCTCCAACGGAATTCCATGCAGACGCACAATCTCTCTGATGTACAGTCTAGCCAGCTCGCCTGCAGAGTTCGTAACTCTAATCGGTAGGAAGTGCGCCGACTTCGTCAGATGGTCGACGATCACCCAAATGGAATCATGTCCCTTCCTCGTCTTCGGCAACCCAGAAATGAAGTCCATGGAAATAAAATCTCACTTCCACTCTGCGATCGGCATAGGCTGCAAAAGTCCAGGTGGTCGGCGATGCTCTGCCTTCACCTGCTGACAAGTGAGACAACGGGACACGAACTCAGCTATGTGCGTCTTCATACCTTTCCACTAATAAATCCTCTTCACGTCACGATACATCTTCGTACTGCCTGGATGCATCGCAAGTCTGGTACAATGCGCAGCCTCGAGAATCTCTCGTCTCAAGTCAGGGACATCTGGGACGCATAGGCGGCCACGATATCGTAAGCCCCCATCCATACCAACTCGTCATTCGGCGTCTGCATCATCACTGGCCTGCTCTCGAAGCTCAGTCAGATGCGCATCGTCCCTCTGCGCCTCGATGACCCGGTCATCGATCTGAGATTGCACCTGCACATATGCGATGAACTCATACGGCTCCTCTACAGTGAGTTTCTGCTCAAAGTCTCGTAAAAACTCAACCATATTCCACTCAGCAACCATCAGCGGAGCAGCAAACTCTATAGCCTTCTTGCGGCTCAACGCGTCAACCACAAGGTTCGCCTTCCCAGGATGGTAAGAGACTTCGAACTTAAAGTCCTTCAACGTCTCCATCCATCGCCGCTGCCTCATATTCAAGTCTCGCTGCGTGAATATGTACTTGAGGCTCTTGTGGTCGCAAAAGAGCTCGAACTCCTCTCCATAGAGGTAATGTCTCCAGAGTCTCAGTGCGAATATGACGGCTGCCAACTCTAGGTCGTGTGTAGGGTAATTCTCCTCGTGCTTCCTTAATTGTCTCGAGGCATACGAAATTACCCTGTCCCTCTGCATAAGGACACAACCCAGACCAATGCTAGACGCGTCAGTGTATATAGTGTACCTAACCCCTTGCTCTGGCAATACTAGCATAGGGGCGGACGTAAGTCTGTCCTTCAGCTCCTGAAAAGCTGACTCCGCCTTGTCATTCCAGGCAAACTTCACGTCCTTCCGTGTCAACTGAGATAAGGGTCTCGCGATCTTCGAGAAATCCTGAATGAAGCGCCGAAAATAGTCAGCGAGACCCAAGAAACTCCTCACCTCAGTGATAGAACCAGACTGCTCCCAGTCCTGAACCGCAGCTACCTTAGACAGGTCAACTGCCATGCCATCCTTGGACACCACGTGTCCCAGGAACTTCACTTCCTGCTTCCAGAAGTCGCACTTCTTGTACTGTGCGAACAATTGATGCTGTCTGAGCGTATCCAGGACCAAACGCAAGTGCTCCTCATGCTCCTCTCGACTCCTGGAGTATACCAAAATGTCGTCAATGAACACAACAACGAATCGATAGAGGAAAGGCCGAAATACCCGGTTCATCAGATCCATGAACACGGCTGGTGCGTTCGTGAGACCGAACGACATCACAAGGAACTCGTAGTGGCCAAAACTGGTCCTGAATGCTGTCTTCTGCACGTCCTCATCCCTGACGCGCAACTGATGATATCCTGACTGAAGATCAATCTTCGAGAAGTACTGCGCTCCTCTCAACTGATCAAATAAGTCATCGATCTTGGGTAAAGGGTACTTGTTTTTCACCGTGATCTGGTTCAGCCTGCGATAATCAATACACAATCGCATCGAACCGTCCTTCTTCCTCACGAACAGAACTGGTGCTCCCCAAGGAGACACACTAGGCCGTATAAGGCCAAGCTCCAAAAGACCATCAATCTGCGTCCTCAACTCCTCCATCTCACACGGTGTCATGCGATACGTCGGCAGTGAGACGGGCGTGGAACTAGGAACCAGATCGATAGTGAAATCAATCTCTCGTCGGGGCGACAAACCAGGGATCTTCCTGAAAAGATCCTCAAACTCGCAAACGACTGGCGTATGCTCAAGTATCTGGGCACCAGCATCTCGCAATAAAGTAACGTAACTAAGTATGTGGAAGGGGAGATTTACCCACACTGAAAATGTGAAGGATGCGCCCTCTGGCTCGTACGCAGTCACTATACGAGTCTCGCAGTCAATCTCGGCCCTCGCTGCAGTCAACCAGTCCATGCCAAGAATGACGTCGAGATAAACAAGAGAGGGGTCGACGACGAGATATAGAGCCATCGTCTTGCCCCCCAGATCCACCAAACAGCCCTCACACATCTGGGTGGCGTCTGTAAAGGACCCGTGAGCTGTATAAACTCGCACCCCATCCATAGTAATAGTCTGTAACCCAATGCGTCTAACTATGGCACGTGATATCAAAGAAAGGGTGCTGATATCGCCTGTGGACGTGCACGGTCGATCTTCTGCGGCGGCGAGAATCCACTGTCCCGCATCCGAGCAAAATAACTCTGCGCTGAATGGTCTAACCTCCCACAGTATGTACATGATAACTCGGGGCACCGAAACGGTGGTGCTGGCGCTGTAGCCCGAGTAGGAGGGTCGACACGAGGCCTCTTGCCCGCGAAGGGCCTGTCTGGCAACTCTGGTCGTGGCCTAGGAGCAACAGGGCCACGAGATAGGGTAAGTCGATCCACATCCTGCTCTGCCCGCATGGACATGTGAATCAGCTCCGCATAGGAGGGAATGCTCACGCAGCACATCTTCGACAGAATATCCGATCGCAAACCCTCTGAAAAGTGCCGTATGCGCATCTGCTCATCTGCCAAAATAGTCAGGACGTATCTGCCCAACTCTGTGAACCGATACTCATACTCCGTGACTGTCATGCCTCCCTGTCTGAGGCGGAGAAACTCATTCTCCCGATCATGCCTGTACGTCTGGGGATAGTATTTCTCGTGAAAGCGGAACTCGAACGCTTCTCAAGTCCATATATAATCGGCGGTAATGGTCCACAATACACTGTCCCACCACAAGCTGGCCTCTCGCTCAAACAAGAACGTAGCCAACTCTACCTGCTCAGCCTCTGTACAATGTAGCATCCGCAGTATCTTCGACACACAGTCGAGCCAATACTCGGCCTCCTCGGGTCTATAAGAACCCGTAAAAGTGGGAGGCCTTAAGCGCCGGAATCGCTCTAACAAGCCCCGTGTGTCTGCAGCATTCCCCGCAGGGTAAGCAGGTGGTGGAGGATGAGCCATGCCCTCATCCTGGGCATATGTGTCAGCATCCTCAGCTGGATGCGCAGGTGGTGCGGGTGGAGGCACACTCCCACCCTGGGCTAGTGTCTCCATAATAGTAGTCAAGAGCTGTTGCTGCTGCTGCATCATGACCATCATCTGTTCAAATCTATCAGGAAGTGGAGTAGGCTGTGGCGTGTACTGCGTCGAAGAAGATGCATGATACGACTCTCTGACGGGCGGTGTGAACGGAGGTGGTCCAACTGTAGGACCAGCAGTAGGCTGAGACACACGCGCTGTCTCAGGAATCGGGCCCACAGCAGGGTCCGCATGAGTATCAGACTACGAAGGAGCCTGATCCATAGGCTCACTCAATGTAAGTCGAGCTGTGCTCTGTGTAACCTTTGGCGGCATTCCTTATATTTAAAAATAGGGCGCAACCTTGTCAGTCTCAATAGCACAAACACCGTAATCATTCACACAAGAGTCAAAAGCATTCTATGCATTTCATTTAATCAAAATTATCACAATATAATGGATATCTCCTTACAAGCATCATGACAAGAAGTACATGGAAACTAAGACAGTTAAAATTTATAACAGCAACATAAGCAAAGCACTAGCCTTAACAGGCTTACACAACTTAAAGCAGGAAACAACTAACTACTAACAACAACATCAAAGATCTCATCGCTAGTCTGAGTCGGGTGATTGAGGAGGAGCACCCTTATCCTGCAAGCAGCATAGGATCGCTTTCAAGGTGCGAGTCACCTTACCGAATTTTCTCTTCCTAACGGCCTTGGCATCCTCGACTTCAGCACGAAGTTCCTGAGCTTCCCTTCGCAAGGCGACCTGGCTCTCCTCAATTCGGGCGATGCGATCATCACCAGTATCCTGAGCAGAAGGAGGAGGGCTCTCATCTGTATCCTGAGCCTCCTCTTCTACCTCTTCCTGGACTTCTTCCTCAACTTCTGTTCTAGGTTCTCCTTCACTTGGATCCTCTTCATCATCAAAATCATCATCGCTATCTTCTTCAAGCTAAGTCTCACGGTACTGAGACCCGATCTTCATCTTAACCATGGTAGACTCATCAATGCTGTGAATCGGAACTGGCAACTCCGGCCCAAGTCTGTAAGCAAACTCAAGCGCGATCTTGCATATAAGTCGGCCAAAAGGAAGCGATTCAGACGTTCTTCTTGATTTTGCTATGAGGATAATCTGTCGCAAGATGAAAGTGTCCATACACACATTCTCTCCCTGGGCCACCAGATACAAGAAATCAACCATAAGGCGCGTACACTCAATGCAATTTGTCGACCTGGGATACACGTTGAACGTGCAAATGTGGTGCAGTAGGCACAAATCATCGGACATGTAAGACGCCTTGAGGCTATTGTTAGGCTGCCATGGAACCAGTTTACCACATAAAAACCTGGTACAGCTATCTCGTTCACGCCTACTCCTCAAATTCTTCTCACTAGGATGAACATCACCAAGAGGCACGTTCAGAAGTCGCGCAATCAACAGAACATCGATCGTAGCCATCCGGTCTCTACCAAAAGGAATTTTAAACTGCAATGGCTCCAGTGTAGGATTCTGGATACGAGCGTAGAAGGCAGGAATGGTGCTCACATTAGCACGAGCACGAGCTTCAAATATCGGACCCCAATGCGCAGCTTCAATGCGCTCGAACAACAGAAATTTACTGAATAGTCGTCCTTCCACATCCACCTCAAACAACACCTTACGGTCAGTGTATTGGTCGTGAGGCATCTCTGCTAAAATCACTCGTCCAAGATGAGTATGGGGATCCAAATTCCGCTTTGTATGGAACTCTCGGGCTGTGGTTGGGCTTGCGGCGGCGCTTGAGCTAGCGGCGCCACCCCGTAGTCTTCTTGATTGAGCAGGGCGACTAGACCCAGCCTCATTCGCTGCGGTCTTTCTCTTATCCATCAAAGAGAGGATGGTGGAGAGTGACAAAAGACCCAAAATGGCTTCAACAAAAGCCATGGAAAATGGAGAAAATGCCTAGAAATGGCTGTCTAAACTGGAAAAGGGAGATCTAGGCATTGTAAAGGGATGCTTCAAGCTCCCCTAGGATGGATTTTCAAGGAGAAAAGAGAATAAAAAAGGAAAATGGAGCACCTCACGATTTCAGTTCGATTTGGGGGTTTTAAGAGCTCCAAACGATGAGATTTGTAAGAGGGAAGGCTGCAAACTTCAATGGAGTGATGGAGTGTGGCCGTTTTTAACAGGGAATGGGTTTAGGAAAGATTTGAAGCCACAGTTTGGAGGAGGGCAGCAGAAAAACGTGAAATGGGGCTAGGGATGGGGCTGTTTGTGAAGGAAGCACCCCTTTTTGGGGTTTTCTATGGTCGGACACTACATGGAGGGGGTGTACTACCCCAAAAAACCCCACGTGCCAACTTTCAGCTTGAGTGGGCCACCCCGAGCAGCGATGCATCGCCGAACCGGCAATGGCATCGCTGACCATCCGATGATCTGGTCGGTGGGACCACATGGGTCTGGTCCTCCATGGTCTAGGGACCCCAAAAATGTATGGTCCCCACCTTGGTTCATTCTAGATTGCCCTATATAGGTCCAAATATGAGTTTGGGACTTTTCGGGGTCAGTCTGTAAACCCGAATATAATCCCCTATCATGCAGCATATGATTTTGGGATAGAAGGAGCTAATACATCTATCTAGCTCATTATTTACTAAATAAAGTAAAGTTAGAATGGCCTTATGGCCCTTTTTCATGAAATTTTACTATTCACCATAAAATTTTATCAAAGTATGATTTTATGTCATTTTCACAATAGTATTGATGCCTAACATGAAAAGGATAAGAAAGAATTGAAGATTGGAGTGGTGAGAGGAAGAATTTTGAAGATTTTAGGTGAAACAGGGTTTTTAAGCCCTGGCGATTGAATGCAGGGGTTGTGGTTGTCCCACAGCCCAAGGATTTACATCTATGGGTTTAGAATCGTTCAAAGAATGTCTCAAACCACCTACCTACAACTTAAGAGCTACTTAAGTCGCTCCATGCGACCCTAGACGCGCTACGGACTCGATCGCGCTATCGATATGAATAGTCTTCACCTATTCACGAATCTGCGATCCTACAAGCGTTTCTAGACCCTTCTCGTACCCACCTAAGTCAAAGGAAGTGACAGCGTACGTCACGTGACCATAACCCAGGCCCGGTATAATCTTATTCATGCTCTGATACCAACTTGTAACACCCTGAAAATCGAGGGTCGTGTATAAACTCAACTCCCGAGTTCCAGACCGTCACTTATGCAACAAAAATGATTATGATTCAATGTTATCTGAGTAAAAGCATTCACATGAGTAAAAGTATACCAAAACTACAATTCATACTCCATATCCAGTGATAAAAGCAAGCGGAAGACTAAAGAATATATATATCACTGTATGGAAAAATAAAGTAGATCTCCACTGTCACTAAAGTATGAATACATCACTGAGTCTCATATACATGTAAAGAAACAAAATCAAATGTCCAAAATAGTCCCACTGAAGAGTCCCGTCAATCCAGGTCACCTAAGCAAAGCCGTCGTGGTACTGCATGTATGAGAACTCGTCCTGGTCCTCGTCATAGTCCGGCTCTGCCTCCTGGATCTCTGCATCACTTGCATCTAAGACAGAGTCTGGTGAGTGTTACAAACACCATCCCGTAACGTGGGAGTGAGTGATCAACTCAGTGGAATTATAGAGCAAAGATTAGCATGTTCACAAATCAATCATGCGATAATAGTAAAGCAGTAAATCAGACAATCCTAATACTGTTGTTAATGCAATATGACATGACATGATGGATGCCCTCACCGACATTCTCCCTCATACGGCACCATCTTCGTCCCCGGCATGCGTGCATCCCGCTCAGTGCTCCACATCTTTCAGGCACATGCAATGTAATGGTGATATGATTGCCGAGTTGTTATTAGTCCATTCAAACAGCAGGATTGGAAAACTAAGGTACTTCCCCTATATCAATCCCAACACAGATCCTGTCTAGGGTCGTCACTCCTAGTAATCTCATACGATTTATATTTTGTAGGTCGCTGCAAGGGCTGCCAGGGCTGTTGCTTGTACTCATTGCACCGCTCCCCCATCACCTTATCAATACAGGCCTATTGTACTCTCACTGCTACGGAAGGGTCGTCGCCTCCCGTAGACTCAGAATACGCTCGCGGTCACTACAAAGGACTCGTCGCCTGATCAGTGTAGGCCGACAGCAAGAATATAGTTTCCCATACCACCATAATCTGTTCACGAGACTTAGGTGCTCACTGGTCACTACGGGGAGATTTGTGGCCCCAGCGTAGGCCAACAGCTCGACCACGGTGTCTCATACCACCATGCCCGGCTCATGAGTCTTCGTGGATCAAGGTACCATGGTTAACAGGGTTTACAATGGTAAGTTCAATACCCTAGGTTCAAGGAGTTATGACTCATGCAGGGTGAACATACAACGGCCAGTCGGGGTACTTGACGGGCTCGACTAGCACGATCGCATCTCAAGTCAAACGACATGAAGTACGTAAAATACTTCGTGTGGCCTAACCACTGCCGCCAACTCCAAAACACGGCTCGCGTTCATCGACGCGTCGTTCGTGGCCAAGATAAGCCAACCACGAATTCGCTCAGTTACCGACTGCCTGGACTAAGTATAGTCCCAAACAATTATGGAATCACATCAGCAATCATATTAGAGTATTGGAAATGAAATACAACCATGTGAGCATGTTAACACATGTTATAACATACAACTTAAGCAAATCTTCAAGCACATGCATTCCATACATGCAATGAAATCATGCATTTAGCTAACATGTAGGAAATCATTTACATCAGCATATTAATTGAGAAAACAATCTCAAACTATTTCATAACACCATTTAATTCAATACATACTAATACAAGCATTTATACAAACACTTACACTACACACTTAAGTCTACATATAGTATGTCGACCCAAAGTGCGCATTTAGGCGAATCTCTTCACCAAACTAATTATGCACGTATTCCTAACATTCTAATGCGATAATAAACCATGTCAATCACATCAGAAAAATATGAATGAAAACAGTGCTTCCTACAAATGACTAAAATGCCCTAAATCTCATATTCTTCGCCGGTTTATGAAACAGGAAACGGACAGCATGTTGTACATGTCAAACGGCGATGCCGTCGATAATTTACTATTAAACGACATTGAAAGTGTTGGAAACAGTCAATCAAAGCGTCTAAAATTCGCACCTTATCCCTTATAGGTGAAGTGATTCGAAAGGAGCGTATACGCTTCGTCTACGGCGAATAGGGAACCTGTTTTACGAGTTCTATCAGCTAACATGCTATGAATCCTAGTGAACCTCAAATGAGCAACTTCTAGGGTATTCTTTTACCTGAAAACGCGGAGGAATCACCGGCCAGGTGATTGAAGTGTATTTCTTAGGCACTTGCAACAGGTGGTGCAACGAAAGGAAAATTCTCTCCTACTCTCTCTCACAAACTCTCACCTTTTCTCTCTCCCAATCTAGGGTTTTTCTCAAATTTAGATGGGAGAGAGAAGTGAGGGTTTCAACCCCTTTTATAAGCATAAAAATACCCGGAATAGGCTCAGGAACAAAGTTTACTTAGGGTATATCCAAATCGGGGCTGTTTCGGTCCAAAAGATCATTTCTGGTGGTCCCCTGGCAGAACGCGATCGGACTTAAGCTCATGCATATTGGATCTAGCACACATCAAGTTTTCAGTCCGGCAGGGTTCGCAGATCGCACGTGGCGATCCAGTTTCAGTTCAGCGGTCACCGCACGTAGATCAGGTCTGCAAATCTCATGATATGAAATAGAAATTTTTCCTGATCCGAGGGTGTAATTTGGCTGAATTCTGACGGTCAGAACACTTAATACTGACACGTCAAGTCGTGTGCCAGATTTGAATTTTAAATTCCAAATCTGCCCCTATTCTTACTCTTTTCAGTCCAGGCTCAATGAAATAGCCCGTGAATGTCGGTTGGACTTGATTTTTGAAATGATTGTCAAGTACAGCTAGGCGGTTCTAATAGTCTAAGATAGTAGGTATCGAACTTTCGACGCGCGGTCTAGATCCAATACAAAGTTTCAAAGTGGTCCAGAGAACAAACTTGCTTAAAGTTTGATCCGAGGTTTTAGAGTATTATAGAGTCATTAGTTCTACTCGATTTGGGTCTTGTAGAACGTATTTAAAGTGATCAAGGACTATTTCCCAGCTACTCTAGCGTTGCGCTAGCTAACTTAGACTTATTTTCTAAAGGAATTAATCCTACGCGATTTCTAGTCGAGTTGGTACTCGAGTCCAAGTATGAATTTTTCCCGGGCGTTACAGGGTCGTAGTTGACATGACGACATATATCATGGTTGTCATTGTATATATACGTACATTACATATGATGGTCAGTTTAGATGACATTTATATATATATATATATATATATATCACTATGGACCCCATATATCTTTGTTTGTACGGAAGAAAATATTACATGAACATACATGAAAGATGGCGTGCTAAAGGCGGGAATCTATTGGTTGAACTGTTGTGATCCATTGAATTCTAATATTTTGACCATTCATTACGTTTCTTGTTGTTAGAAATAAAATGGACGGTGCGGATCAGAGAAAAGGCATTTCAATGTGACTTACGGAACACCGACTATAACATCCCAAATGCAAAATATCAACGGACACTTTTACGGACGCTTACGAGTCCAAAGGCATAACTTCATCCGCTTCTTGAGGACCCCTAGACTTTTGAATCCGCTTCACTGGGCCCATCCAACCCACTCAGCAAGTACATCTACAAGTTCAGTGCAGCTCAGTTAATATAAATGGCAAAGCAAGGTAATGGTTGACAACGACGGTGTATGGTGGTTATTATGTTAGTGGGTGTGGGCGGTGAACCACGACCCAATGTATATGACTATAACGAGATGTATAGCATGACAATGACGATCGTTGTTGTGATCGGTGGTGATATGCCGAATGGATCATGGTTGACAGGGTCAGTGTATCGTGGCCCACGTGTTATGTGGGTCGTCGCTGTGAACCCCGACTCAACGCAGATGTCATCAACGATATGTATGGCATGACAACCACGATCATTGTCATGATCATGGTTTGTTGCATGATGGGTCATAGTTCACAGTGGGACGGGATCATGGATCACATCTTCTACGGGTCGTGCCTGTAAACCACGATTCAATGTAGAAGACAACAACGATCTCTATGCCATAACAACCACGATCGTTGTTGCGATCGATGTTGGTTTGCCTAATGGATCGTTGGTGACAGTCACATGTACTACTTCAACGAACCCTGTAGCGCGACGGTCAGATTACAACCACCATATAGAATAGATGACAACAACGAACTATTTAGCATGATAACTACACTGCTTTAAAAGTCGTTATAAACACGACCCTATGTGGATTTCAATCCCGAACCACTGTGTAGTACAATTATGACCCATGTTAGATTTTGCAAGACCTTCCTATCATTATCAATTAACAATCCACGGCCATATTGGAATGCAGGTCGAAAGAAGCCAACCATGACCACATGCTTAGACTTTGAAAAGGCACAGGTCTCTCCCAAGTGCTCCATCAAGTTTCTGAAAGTCTTGGTTGAAGATATGGAGAAGAAACCTGATAGAAAGAAATAATTTAGAGACACCTTTTTTGGATTTCTGCTGGACTTTTCACTGGCCGATTGGACGGCACAGTCTCAGATCATGCATTGCCTGATGCAAAGGCATGTTGGTGATCTGAAATTTGATATTCAGGGCACCAAGGTAAAATTCACTGAGCTTGATTTTTCTTTAATAATAGGTCTCAAGTTTGGACTAGCTAGGATCAATGGTGACGGTCGTGCTAAGGCCGGAATAGTAAAGGGAGGAAGAGGTATTTGGGAGACCTACCTGAAAGCAGGTAGTGTTAGTAAAGAAAAGTTGAAACAAGCCTATTTGTCACTCGCCGATAAAGACGAACATATGGACCCGGTGAAGATGGTACTAATAATTTATGTTAAGGATCTATTAGTTGGATTTCCGTAAAAGAATAAATGCGTTGATACGTTTATAGATATGGTTGATGACTTCGAATATTTTAATAACTACCCTTGGGGCAGTGTGGGGTATGATTTTTTGAAGAATGGGGTTAACGTTGTGTTTGGCATTGTTCGGATGGAAAGGGCAACTGGCCAGTACCCCAAATCATACAACATATGTGGATGCGCGTATGCCCTACAAGTACGTCATTATTGTCCTGATTCATACTTGAGTTTGAAATGTTCCCTTTTTCCTCCATATATGTCAACCAACAAGGAATGCATGATAATTGTTCTTATACAGATTTGGGCATATGAACGGTTCCCTCAACTCACTGGTGACAGTAGGTGGGCCATTAGAAGACTCCCTACAAGGATTTCTCGAATCCTAAATTGGGTTCCAAGTAAAACAGCCAGATATGACACCATATCCATCATTTCACAGCTGTGCCGGTAAGATTTCTTCAATTGGTATTGTAATTTGAATCATGCAGTATGTTTATAATTAATGAATGATTTAATTCTGCTCCTTCAGGTGGTGCTAGCTCCAGAGCTTCGACCAACGGTCGAAGAAGCAGAGATCGAGGTTGCCAGGAGTATAACTGTCGACGACATTCAGACGAAGGACAAGGCTCTGTGGTCAGCACCCACGGCAGAGACAACGGAGAATGACGAAAGAAATAAAGCTGAGGCTGATCTTACAGTCTCCCTCTTGGAAATGACAAAAACAACTGGGCTTGATGGGAAATCTGTCCATTTGCGGAATGTATTGAAAGAAAATAAAAAAACAAGATCCGCAATAAGGAAATCTAATAAGTGGATTGATTTTCTTGCCACTGAGGTGCAAGGAATAAAGGGTGAATTGAAGCGGATTAATGAGTTTGGAGTAGAAATAAAGCACCTCAAGGAGGATTATGCTTCTTTACGAGAAGTGACTTCAATGAGAGACGATATGAATACAAAACACGTACGTGAAATCTCCTTGCTTCATCCAACCTATTTGTTAATAGCTCACTGTAAAAGGAAACTGAAAATGGATCATGGTTGTCATCCATACAAGATCGTTATTATCATACAGTAAGGGTCATTGTTTTCATGTATCTAGGGTCCACGACCCAACATTGATGGCCTAGGGTCGCGGTTATCATGTAACGTGGTTAGTGGTTTAAATGAAATATGGATGACACAAATGGATCTTGGTTTTCATCCATGATGGACTGTGTGGTTGAACTATGACCTAACATGGATGACAACCACGACCCATTGGTTTTAATAACCACGACCCTATTCTCGATCGTAGCTTTTACCCACATATCTTTCAACCACGACCCAATACGGAAATTGTCTCTTCGATCAGCCATCTCAGTGCAGAAAATGCTTCACTGCATGAGTAGGTGAAGCAACATGGAGAGGAGATCGATGCTTCACTGCATGAGAAGGTGAAGCAGCATAGAGAGGAGATAAATGATTCACTGCAGGATTAGGTGAAGCAACTCAAGGAGGAGATCAATGCTTCACTGTAGGAGCAGGTGAAGCAAATTAGAGAAGACATCAATTCTTCACTGCAAGAACTAGTGAAGCAACTCAGAGAGGAGATCCAGGCAATGAAGGTATATGAAGTTGAATCTATCCTAAATCGTTGCTATCATACACCAGGGGTCGTGGTTGACATGCACACTAAATAGTGGATGAGTAGTGATCGACATAACATGATAGTCTTCTATCTAGACAATGGATGTGGTTTCTACGAGACGTGGATCGTGACTATCGTTTAGTGTTTATTGTTATTATCATTCATCGCGATCGTTATTCCCATCCAATGTGGATTGTGATTATCATACATATTGGATCGTTCAGCCATCCAATATCACGAAGGTTGTGAACCGCGACCCACTAAAGACGACAACAAGGCTCTAGTGGCTGTAATAACCATTTCTGATATATGATCTCATTACAGGTCAATGTTCCTTCGACCAGCCCTCTGATCGTAGATAATGCTTCACTGCTAGAGCAGATGAGGCAGCGTGGGGAGGAAATAAAATGAATAAAGGTATATAAAAATGAAATTTTTCCTTGTCATATTTTGTCATTGTTGTGTTCCTTTTTCAGGTAGTGGTCATAATCCAGTGAGGGTCGCTGTTACATGCCCTTGCCCATTCAACGAGTCCTCTTAGGCATGAGGATGCTTTCTTGAATGAAGCTTAGAGAGGATGTACAAGAAATAACAGTATATGAAATGGAAAATTGGTGATTGTTGTGTTCCACCTTGGATCGTGGATAATGTCAACAGCTCCAATTTCGAGGATGGGATCAGCCAGGTCTCTAGGTTTGAAGCTGGGATGACCCATCTTAAATGTGAGAATGCCACACTAAGGGCACAATTGTACATGGAATTACATTTGTATCCTGCTTTAAATCGGACATTATATTATGAACTCCATAGATATAATTGGTTTTATTACAGCTCAACATCGTTACCCCGTAACTAAGTGATGAAGGGAGACCACATTGCGTTACAACGGATCCAGACAAAGCTCTAACTGTAATAGAGCCTCGTCAGGGGCTGAGTGAACTCCACTGAGCTCTAACCGATACCAAAGAGGATGATTTGAGAGCTGTCAGAGAGTCAGGTTCACTCGTCTGGCTGAAAAGCGTCTATGACCCAAATTCATGGGTCGACTCTGAGGTAAGTTTATACCCTTTCTCGTTCACTGTTTCATATCAATGTATGAATATTATAGTTACATGAGACATTTTTCATGTTACGTAGGCCATAGACCTATACCTAAGATACCTATCAGCGCATTAGGACCATCGACCATGAGGTAGATAGGACTGCGCATTCGTCTCGTCGCTATTTACGATAATGTGAATTTGAGGACCATAGCCATCTTTAAACGTCATTAATCATTTCTATTTCTAACAATATTCAACATATCAACAGCAATACATGGAATGACAGCTTGACCTGCTGCGAACTTATGACGTTGAGAACCACACGGATCGTGGGACCATGAAGTCTAAAAGGTTGTGTGAAGTGCTTATAGAAATAGTCAACCGTAAACCAAAACCTCTATGAAAGTATGATGTGGTAAGATCCTAGTTTCTTGCACATGGACTTAAATGATTAGATCCATATTTGGAAGGGTAATACTTTAACTGTTGTCGTATTTCTTATGCTTCAAAGGTGTACATCCCTCTTAATGCAAGGGGGCAGCACTGGCTGATGGCTGTTGTTTATCCAAGGAAGAAAGAGGTCACTTTGTACCACAGCTTGAGTACCGAATTGTAAGAGAAGAATGAGCTGGTCGTCACACAGGTAACGGATGGACTGAGGTGTTATTCCATGTTCTTGATGACGGATTCCTTAAGTGGGAGAAGCCGTGGAATGTGAATCCATCCACTGATAGGCCTACACAACCGAACTCGAATGATTGTGGCGCATACATGCTGAAATATATAGACTTCTTGTGCAGTATGAGTGTAATTGACTTTACGCATGTAAGTTCTATTCTATTATTGAGTCTACATTCAAGTTTGACTGCTTTGCACTTTGTTTTAAGATTAGGTTATTCTGATTCTGTAGGAGGAAATCTCAAAATTTAGAAAGACAATTGCATATGACTGTCTGCAGTAGACAAGAGCAAAAGGTGCTGAGTTCCCAAAAAAATAAGGAGAAGAGGCGACAAGTAGACCAGCGAAGAGAGCCAAACACTGATTTGATGTTGAATGATGAACAGATTAGTGTATTTGGTATTTGTTCTTCTTATTGTGATCCATAATGGGTTGGTGAATGAGATGGGTAATAATTATCCATGAACAAATCAAAGTTGTATTGCACTTTGGCTGTCAGCCACGTAGGTTGACATGCACAATGGATCGTTGTTGTATGTGTGGTTGAAGGTTCATGCCAAACACGATCCATATATGGCGACATCCACGACTCGCGTAACACTAGAACCACGACACATATCATGTTACAAGCATGATCCTTCTAACATCATAACCATAACCGGTCTAAAACAATGATTACGGACCATAAGAACAATGACACGGTCTCTGCGACAACCACAAAACTGTCATGTGATCTGATCCCGTGGTCCACATCCATGTTATATCGTGATTATTATCCACGTTGGATCGTGGTTGTCATGCATGTTTGTTTGTGGTTCACATCCAACATTTTTAGGTCATATTACAATCACGCTCCATCTAAAATGTAAACCACGACTCATATAACATGAAACGAATGGCCATATCTACCAGAACCCACGAACCATATTACGTCACAACCACGACCCATGTTCAAGGGGCCGTGTTGAAGCTCAGTTCTTCGACCTAGAAGTTTGTATCATGGTGTTTATGTTCGATGGGTCGTAGTTGCCATTGCCATATATATATATATATATATATATATATATATATATATATATATATATATATATATATATATATATATATATATATATATATATATAATATTGGTCATTTGGGAAATTTGCAACAAGAAAAAATGGAACGCCGATGGTATTAATGTTTGCGTGGTTCATATATGTAATCTTTCGTGGTTGTCATCAATGTTAGATCGTCGTTGACAAACAGGACACTAAGAGAAACATGATCCATACGTCATCGAAACCATGATCAATACGTCATGGCAGCTATGATCGCTTCTCATGGAACCCACAACCCGTTAAAGCTGTTATAAGGGCAGCTACGATTATTATATTGTAAACTTAAGTGGAAGAAACTAGCACGGTCTTACGTATCACTGATCTTCACTTCTGGCAGTTACTGTGTTATATGGGTCGTGTTTGTAATGTGCAAGGGTCGATGTTTATTTTTTATATTTTCGTGATTGTAATGGTATATGGGCTATAGTTGTCATATTATATGGATGGTGGTTGTCATGCTGCCTTAATCATGGTTATAGATTGCAAGATTCTGCAACTTTTATGGTCGTGGTTTCCATGTTGTAGGGGTTATTTTCCCCATAAGGTCATGGTTGTCGAATACAATCCAACATAGATATGAATCACGATCCACGACAACTGTGCCGTGACCAACTTAACAAGTATATTGTTATTCATGGTGTTATAACATGTATATGGTTCGTGGTTATGGTGTTATATGGGTCGTGGTGCGCATGTATCGTAGTTTTAGGGTCATAAGGGTCGAGGTTCTCATGTTTTTATTCACGATCCAACGTCAATAAAAATCACGATCCACTGTGCATGTTATTCACGATCACACAAAAAGGGTTGTGGTTGTCATACACACTGTGTCATAGTTGTCACATTATATGGATCGTTGCTGTTACCCGTAATATGGTCATGTTTGTCATGGGTCAGGATGGTATTGGGTTGTGTTTGTCGTGTAATATGTGTCGTTGTTGTAATGTAATATTGGTCGCGGTTGTGGCATTTTCACCACGACCCATATTGTACTGTAATTATGGTCGTGGCTGACAACTCTGAAAATTGTGCCACTTTCTTCTATTTCACTTAATCGCACTAAAGTTGCCACTTCCCCATAAAACATGTCACCAAGCGCGACCCTTGGTTATCCGTGCGACCGTATGAATCAGCGCGACCCTTCGAAATTGGCAACTTGACCATTGAATGGCCATCCTATAAGAGTGGTTCCTTGGTGATACTGCCATAAGCCAATTGATGCATTTATTTGCCCTTGCGTTCTAAAAAATGGAGCAGATAATCAAAGAAACAATAGAGCCCCTATCGCGTTCTTCCTTTATTCGTGATCCCTTCTCCCTCCTCAGGGACGGTGACGATCTCCCTAAAGCTCAACGGCCTCTACAGGAAGTTCTGAAGATAATTTTAAAACCCAGCTAAGTCGACAGTTTCAACAGGCACTCAGCCACCGAAAAAAGTGTAGGACATGGCTCCGTGGATATCGAATATCCTTCCTTGCCGCGTAGGCTTTAGAAGAGGTATTCGTTGGCCATCCATCAACTAGGATCAAAAGAATGGGAGAACTTAATGTAAAACCATTCAAGGCAGCATAAATCTCAGGTGGCCACATAAAAGGAAATACTAGGAATAGAAACATCCACCGTTGAAAGCTTCTTGAAGCTGACAATGATGTCTATAGGAAATCTAACTCGTTCATAGGGTTATTTTCATATAAGCCATCAGTTTCGGCCTAAGCCTTATTATATGTCCTTGTGCTCTAATCTTTTGGCATGTCAGCATTGGAACGACGAAGCAATTAGTTTTGGCTGAGAAGCACAAAGGGGAGCAGAAGCAAGTCGAATCAGAGCAATCAAGAAAGTAATATCTACAAACGGAGGTTCGGCTCAATAATGCTGGCTGAAGAGAACTTCTTCTTACTGTAAATCTCATCGTGGTTGCAGTTGTCATGTTAAATTGGTCGTTGCTTTTGTTCATGTAGCAGAAATTATAACTATGGAGATATGTTCCCTACTGTATGTAAAATGGGTCGTGGCTTGCATGCTACATGTGGCGCTTATTTCGGAAGATCGCTCTGAATCTGAATGTGGTTTTGAACCACTGAAGATGAGAGTGATTTTCGGCTGTTACAATGTTCGTAGATGACTGGTTAAAAAGGTCCTGGTTGTTACGTTTACATGTTCTTATCCATCAACAGCTGCCACGCCTCGCTTCTGGGAGTGACAGAAGTCAGATTACAACTTCATGTTCATGGGTCGTGGTTGTCATGTAATTTGTGTCATTTTTGTAATTTAATAGGGGTCGCGGTTATTGAACGTTCACCAGGACCCACATTACATTATTGTCCTGGAGGATAACTTCGTACTTCTCTTTGACGTACTCAATGAAATTTTTGATACACGGTGAAGATATGATTCCTTGTCAGATGGATGCAATGGATCCTATATAAACATGTTCCCTCATTGCCACTCGCTTGATTCCAGGTTTTCTTCTTACAATCATGATCCATTAATCAATCACGACCCAATGTGCAAGAGAACCACGATCACACGTAACTATCGTCGTTGCCATACACATTGGTTTGTGATTACCACCCACTGTCAATGTAGGCGACCCTTTGCTCGTCTCATCCACGACCCTTTACTCATCTCATCCACGACCATTTCCCGTGATCAGCTACGTTCACCATTGCCCCTATGGGTTGCGGTTAAAAAGCACAAGAATACGTCGTTATTCTCCACATTGGATCATGTTTAACATGCAGCAAGGTTCAGGAATCAATAAGTGTGTGTGCGTGTGTGTGTATAACAGGTCAGATTACATTATCACAGGTAATAAATTCATAAAATAAACCAACGTGGATAGCCTCGGCCTCAGGCAGTAGGGACTGAAGTGCATCGACGCAAATTGTGACCTATTCGACCGCATCTAGAGCATTTGGGTGCTATCCTATCTTTTCCCTGGGAAGTAATGTGTACCTTTTTCAGTCTCGCAGTGGATCTTCTCGTTTCTGGAGGCTTCATATTATCGCACAAAACCTTCATTTCCTCTGGAGTGTTCCATTGTGTGCTGTCAAGCACTAGGTAAATCGACTCTTGGTACGTTTTGTGATATATTTCATTGAAGTAGAATGGAGAGTAGTATTTATACATATTACTTCGTACTTATCACATGCCGCTATCACATGAACACAAGGAAGCAGCATTTTTCCAAATTCATTACACGTACACTTCATTACTCTTAGATTCACTACATTTGTCATTCCCTGTGCGGACACTTGTACTCATCGGCTGAAATCGCAGTGCATTATGTCTTTCGCACCTCCGAGTGATAAAGTTCGGACAGTTTTTTAAATGCCCAAGGAGTCAAAATTTCTTTACAAGCCAATGCCTCGTCCCGTCGGCGGAGGAAGAAGTGTTGGATTTTACTCCTTATTGATTCGAGGAGTTTAGTGACAGGGTACTCTCGTGCATCTACGAACAATGCATTCATGCTTTCCACGATATTGGTGGTGACGATGTTATATCACATGCTAGGAAAGAAAGAGGTCGTCCATCTTTCTTTTTCTATACCATTGAGGAATTGATACGCCATGGGATTCAACATTTGAATGCATCACATCATCTCCCAAAACGTTGATGTCCGATACGTCTTAACGGCACCCCAAAAGTATTCCCTCATAGAATCATCCGAACATGCCTTCTTCATGTTTTCAAGTATGTGATTAGCGCAATATCCATAGATCGCATGCGGGAACATGTTAGGGACTTCACTAACCAATCCTTTGTGACGATCTGACACTATCACTAGTCCTGGAAGATTCCCGATTGTCCTAGATAAAATCCTAAGGAACCACCTCCAGTTACCATTTTTCTCAGATTCTCCGATCCCATACGCCACAGGGAGGATGTGATTGTTTACATCCAATGCAGTAGCCATGAAGAGAACTCCCTTGGACCTTCCCGTCAAATGTGCGACATCAACACACAGCACCCTCCGAACATGTAAATTTAGGCTTTTGATGCATTTCCCAAGCACAATAAAGCATCGTTCGAAACTATTTGTCCCCTCGTTCACCTGCACCTTCGTCACAGTCCCTAAATTGGCCTTTTTTAAGTCATGAAGATACGTCAGGAGCTCATTATAAGAAAACTCATATGATCCCGATACTTGTTTGGTTACTATCTCTTTACCCTTCCACGCTTTCTTGTAACTGATCTCAACACCGTACATCTCCCTCATACAATATTGAATTTCCTTTGCCGTGCATGTCAGCCCCAAACTCATACGACCGACTTCGAATTCATATCTTATCAAACTGGTGGCTTGGCGATGATCTCTTCCCTTCCTCTTCAAGGTCACTATATCAGTACGGTCATCTACGATCGTGGTCTCAAATTGGGGTATCGCCTCAAACGACATGGTACAGGTATGCTTCGAGTTGTATGTCTTGATCTTGAACATCCCTATGCCGTTAAGTTTTGAAACGTGCATCCTCCAAGTACAATTTTCTATAATGCAGCCAATTGTATAAATCATCTTGTTAGACTTCAAGACCTTGTACTGGAATTTGTGTTACATCGCATATTTATATAGACAATACTGTAGTCGACCTTTGTCCTTGAACACCTGCGCGACAGATAGTTTTTCTGGATCATCCACGAAATCTGGGTATCCTTGCCGATTGGCCAATCGGAATTGACGAAAGCATCATCAGATGGATCAACAACAGACGGACCATTGACGGATGGGGTTTGGAGATCGCACTGGTCAACTGTTCCTCGGTCATGATATCTATCACTACTTGATGGGCCAGGTATGTTGTAGTCATCATTCCCCAAATGATGTGTATCGTTGTCTGAAGGGCCGCCTATACCACAGTCGTCGAGGACCCGATCGTGACATCCATCACTACTGGATGGGCCAAGTACGTCGCAGTCCTCATTCCACAAACGATGTTGTGTATCATTAGCTGAATGGCCGCCTATATCGCAATCTTCGGGTTCCCGATCGTGATATCCATCACTACTTGATGGGCCAGGTATATTGCATTCGTCGTCGTGACCCAAATCATGCGATGTATCGTTATACGAAGGGCCGCTTATATCACAATCGTTGACTCCTCGGTCTTGACATCTAACAGAAGTGTCCGGTATATCAAAATCATTGACTATCTGATCACTGCCTGAAGGTTGCGAAGGGGGAGAAGATTGGTTCGAATGTAGGGTATAATCTCTATTGTAATCCTCAATGACCGGACAACACCTCACTTTCTCCACATATAATGGTAATTGTGTTGAGAGATTCTTTCCACAGAATAACATGTATGCTTCGACATCTTCATCGTCTTTAATTGTATGTGGGCGTAAGAATCCATGAATTACATCACCGTACACAACTTTAATTAACAAATCGAATTCATCCGACATAGTCTTCGTAATCAGATGCATTTTATAGAGCAACTGTCGATAAGTGATATCATCACTCATGAAAAATCCCCTTAGGGACACTATCGTAAGTAAACATTCCCTTGTCATACACACACTCTCCGTCATAGTAGCATAATATAGCTCTGCGACCCGTGCCCATTTCAAAATTGGTAGTTCTCTTATAAAAATAAAATGAATGGGTCCAAATTGTGAGTAATGCAAGATACTGGTTGTCAATTACATGGGTCGTGGTTATCATCCAAATTGGTACGTGATTGTAATCCACAATAGGTCATGCTTGACGACAACGGCTCACTGTGAATGACGGCAACGAACCACTCGAAGGTCATCGTTTTGACCCAATCACAGCAGCGAACCACTTCAGGGAGACCATTTGACCCACAATAGGTCGAGGTTGTGTTGTTATAAGGATCGTCCTGTTCACTGGTCATCCACATTGGATCTTGATTGTAATCCACAATGGGTCGTGGTTGACGGCAATGACCCACTGTGAATGACAATAACGAACCTTCCGAAGTGTCGGTGTTTTGACCCAATGACAACAGTGACCCACTCCATAGGTCATGGTTTTGACCCATAATGGGTTGAGTTTATGTTGTTATATGGGTCGTCCCGTTCACTGGACTATGCAACAGCCACAATATTGGGCGTGATCATCATGTTATATGGCGCATGGTTTATAAGCTAGAGGGATCGTGGTTGTCAACTGATAAGGATCGTGGTCGTCATGTTACATTGATCGTGGTTGTCACGGTAAATGGATCGAGTTTACAATATGTCAACAACGACCCACTCTAAGTATCGTGGTTTTGACCCACAATAAGTTGAGGTATTATTTTTATAAGGATCATCCATTTCACCGGACTATGCAACGCCCAAAATGTTGGGGCATGGTCATCATGTTATATGGCTGATTGTTTTTAAGCTATAGGGGGTCATGGTTGTCATCTTTTGAGGATCGTGATTGTTACGTTATATGGATTGTGTTTTTCACAGTTTATGGATCGTGATTGTAAACCATGTTCCTTACGTTCAACGACCGATATCCATGTTTATCATGTATATCAAGAAATATCATGATATACAACTACGATCCATTGTTTATCGTACTCACGATCATCTTTGATGGCAACAACGGGCAATTGTTAATGTGAACCACGATCACACGTTAGAGGGTTCGTGGTTTTCAGCTGATATAAGTCTGGTTCTCATGTTACATAGTTCGTAGTTTCCACATGTTATATGGGTCGGGGTTGACATGTTACATGGGCCGTCGTTCAAAGTTTTCAACCAAAATGGGTCGTGGCTCACAGGGCAATGAAAAGTACGACCCTTATAACATGATGACCACCAACCACCTAGAATGACAACCACAACCCATAACAATTGCCAACTACGACCCATGTATCATGATCTAATGTGCATGGGAATCCGATCTTTACAGCGTGAAAACCAAGATCACTGTAACGTGACAACCAAGATCCAGTGTGCATGGGAATACGGTACCACGATCCTTCGCATGTGAACCTTCTCTACTCTACCTTGACCCTAACAAACTGACCTCCTAGTGGAAGAGGATGATTGCAGACAGGACAAACAGCATGCCTCTCTGGAAATTGGGAGCAATGGAACTCCTCCTTTCTTCTTTAGACTTTAAAAAGGCATAAGAAGTTCTGTAAAAGTTGCATGTGAAATGCTACATTTGGCCCGATCCATCGCTCATATGTCACATATCCTACCTTTTAGTCCGTGGAATAACGGACTGGCTATTCCCCTGTCATCGGCAAAGGGCCCAACCAAGACGTATGTGTTACATCCATTCCGTTCGTCTGCATCTTCACTGAAAGGCACGATCGATTATTTGTGTGCATGGTCACATAAAAATGAGAGGGATCATTTTAATGGTACATGACGATCAATCATCACTGTACCATTTAATGTCCACCGCCTGTGACCGGAGTATCGTTCATTTTTAGACTCCTACCATCTAATCATCTATATAAACATATGGACGATATAGATGAAACAGGTACGTGGTGGTGGGGCCCACATAGCACCGAGAACCAGCAATTGGCTATTGTCCCGAGGAGTAACCAATCAGTCCATTTCTCGGGGTTTGCAACAGTAGGAGACCTCTGCCTCACTCTATGTCTGTACGTCTCCTGACCTAAGGTCAGGGCCATTTTCAGAAGGCCTCATGTACAGACACGAATTGCGTACTACCCCCGCAAGACACTAGCTGCGAACAGGCAGTCCTATGGGCGGTCCCGTCGTGGTGTATCTATATATCCAAGCCATCTATCGCTTATCTCAAATTATTTTAGGGTATCAAAAATAAAATGGAGTAGATCCAACGGTCAACTGGATCACACCAAAGATGACTCTTGCAACTAACGCAACTGACATTTAATGCTTTGTGCATTTTAAAGCAACCAGCTTATTATTTGGTGTGGTCCACTTGTGCGTTGGATCCATCGCTTTTTTTCTTTTTTTTCTCATTCCTTCTCCATCATGTATGTATTTCATCCACGCCGTCCATATATATTTCAAGATTATGTATGTAGTAACCATAACAAATGAGTTACATCCCAATAGAATAGAAAGTGGACCACATCACAGGAAACAGAGGTGAATGAGCGTCATCGGTGATCCCTAATATTTTGATCAAGCCCTATAATGTTCTGTCAGAATAGATTCATGATCGTGCCTGACGAATATGCCCTGACCACTTTTCAGGAGAGGCGATGACCTGGAGTGAAGCAGAGGTCACCTGTTGTTGCAACCCCGAACAACGGACGGATCGGCCACTCCCCGGGACACCGGTCAATGGCTGGTGCTCAGCGCTCTGTGGGCCCCACCACCACGTATGTGTTTCATCCATGCTATCCATACGTTTATATAGATGAGTAGATTGTAGGAGTCCCAAAATGAACGATTCTTCGATCACAAGTGATGGACATTAAATGGTACAGTGATGATTGACCATCGTATACCATTAAAATGATCCCTCTCATTTTTATGTGACCACGCACACAAATGATCTGCACAAGCTGACAATCGATCGTGCCTTTCTTTGTGGATGCAGATGAACGGAATGGATGTAACACAGACGTCGTGGTTGGAGCAGATGACTGGTGACAGGGGCAATCAAAGAAAACAATGGGGACAATGGAACACACTGTTACAAGTGCACATGTAACAACTGCGGGTCTAGGACACATTTCAAATTAGAACCACGATCCATTTAACATGTCCATCACGATCCATATTACATGAAAATCACGATGCATATTACATTACAATCACGAGCCCGTATTACATTGACAACAACGATGCCTGTTACATTACCGCCACAATGAATATTACATGATAACAACAACCCATACTACAATATAACCACTGCCAATGTTCACCACGACCCACAAAATGTGATAACAACGGCCAATGAGCACCATGAAAAAATGATCGTAATATTATGAATGGCAACATTTATTGCACGACCCATAACATGAGATATTCGATATCTACGTATGCCATGTCCTAACTTTGAAGAACTAAATTTCCATACTTGTCCACGCGATCGTTTCAAACTATGTGGATGGGGTGATTTCCATACACTCATAGCTCATAACATCATTTCTCCAGCCACACCTCTCCTCTATAAACACTACAGCGGGAAGAAAGCTCTCTACCCCTTTAGAGGGAGAGGGAGAGAAACCTCTATGGTGCTCCATCCTCAGCCGTCCCTGTGATCAACTCGTTGACCGTTGAAGGAGCGGAACGTCAAATGACCATTGAAACACCAAAACCCATCTTTCATGATAACCACGACCCATAAGACATGACAACCACGACCATAATTAAAATGCAGTGTGAGGATCTGTTCTCTTCGAAGGGCACCCAGAGAGATGAAAAACCCTATTGGGAGTGTTTTGTTTTAGCCTGACCAACATCTCTGTCGAGAAGGTGAGGCTTAAAAAATACACTCCCAAAAGTGCTTTGCAGCTCACTGGGTGCCCTTCGAAGAGAACAGTTCTTCACTTTGTGTTTTAATTATGGTCATGGTTGTGATGTTTTATGGGTCGTGGCTGTCGTGAAATATGGGTCGTGGTGTTTCAATGGTCATTCAACGATCCGGTCCTTCATAGGTCAATGAGTTGATCGCACGGACGGCCGAGGATGGAGCAACATGCAAAACACGCCAAGGTTACTCCCTCTCTCCCTACGGAGGGAGAGAGAGTTTTCTTCCCGCCGTCGTGTTTATAGGGGAGAGGCGTGAATGTGAAATGATGTTATGCGCTATGAGTGTATGGAGATCTGCCCATCCACAATTTGATTTGTAATAGTTGCGAAGGATGGAAATCTGCCCCTCAAAGTTAGGACATGGAATACGTAGATATTGAATATCTCATGTTAGGGATGGTGGTGAACATGCAATACAGGCGGTCCATGTAACATGACAACCACGACCATATTACATGATAACCACGACCAATGTTACATGACAACCACAACCCATAACATCAGGACTGTCACTTCCATGGTCCGAAAGTCGGATCATGAACATATTGTTTCCGTGAGAATAGAGTTTGAGAGATCTCCAAAAAGAACATGGAATTAAGCGAGAGATAGTGTGGGATGGAGACGTTTATTGAAATCACTCACAACGACTATAAGCCACGACGCTAAAGAACAGTTCTCTTCAAAGGTGACCCAGGGATCCGACATCATCCGTTGAGAAGGAGTCGTTGTTCTACCACGGGCCCCAAACAGTCTTCAAAATTTCAAGTAGAGACCATTGATCTTTAGGAAGATCGTCAACATTCTTAAAGAAAGGGATGGGATCACCCATGAAGGAAGAACGCGAGATAGACTTGTGGTTCGGATTGGCTTCTGAAAAAAATTAACCAAAGTACCACTTTTATAGGGTGTTCAACCAGTGGTTAATGTGGGGGTGGTGATTCTAAAGGGTCACTTTAATTTCGAAGGATCCTGGGTAGGTATCGTCATGAATGCGATTTCCTGCATTTAAATGTGGCGCTGATTCCGAAGAGAATGGTCATAGATTGGACGAAGGTTGGGCCGTGGATGTGAACCACATCTCAATGTAGATAACAACAACGATATCTATAGCATTACAATCATGTTTGTTTTTGACAACATGGAAACTCGTGGATCAGATGGTGGTTGGTCTTGATTTTCGATGTCGACCCATCATATACGACAATAGCGAACCGTGTTGCATGACAGCCACAACCCTTTGGAACTAGTGATAACCACGACCCTTTGCTGGTAAAAGTTGGGATATGGCATGCATCGATATCGAATATCCCATGTATATGTATGTGAGGCAGTTATGAACATAATCAATTCTTGTCGGAAGAGTAGTTTCTGAGATATTTGCAAAAGGAACAACCGGAACGTTGGTCGTGTTAATATATGTGGTTGTCGTGTCTTAACATTTTCCTAGTTCTTATATGTAATAGATCGTGGTTGTCGTCCATGCTAGATCATTGTTGTCACCAACGGCCTTAATAGAAAGGCGATCCACGATCCTTATAAAAACACAACCTCGACCTATTGTGGGTCAAAACCACGATACTTAGAGTGGGTCGTTGTTGACATATTGTAACCATGATCCATTTGCCGTGACAACCATGATCAATGTAACATGATGACCACGATACTTATCAGCTGACAACCACTTAAACGGGTCGTGGTTGGCGTGGCATGGAATTCGTAATTTCCATAAAGTATAGATCGTGGCTTCCATGAGGTATGGACACGGTTCTGGTAAGAACGTTTGTCAACAACGATCGAACTTGGATGACAACCACGATCTATTACATATATGATCCACGAAAATAATAACACACAGCAATGACCATTATTAACATGACCAACGATCACGTGGTTCTGTTTGTAACTCAAAAACTGCTCTCACGGCAGAACTGCCCATCAAATTTAGGACATGGCATGCGTAGATATCGAAAACCCCTCGTATATGTATGTCGGTGAATTTATCATTTCCACTTTGAGTAGTTTCTGAGATATTTAAAAAAGGAACGACTGGATCACTGGTCGTGTTAATATATGTCGTTGTCGTATCTTAACATTTTCGTGGTTCTTATATGTAATAGATCATGGTTGTCGTTCATGCTCGATTTTTGTTGTCACCAACGGCCTTGATAGAAACACAATCCTTGCGTTATGGAAGCCACATCAACCACGACCATATAGTCTGGCCGAAGCACACGAAGTAAGCAGACAACACGATCCATGTCATCTTCACGACACGTCTGCCATTCAAAACACAACAAATATCGATGACAACCACGATCCTTATCATTTCATAACACTGTTAGTTTATACTACAAGGTAAAATTATAAACAAGGACCCATATAACATGAAAATCGAGACCAGTATTGCATTAAAACGACAATCTATGACAAGTACAGTCCATATAAGGCAAGAAATGCGACAACTCCGTTAATAAGTACGACATTCCATTGAGATACAGCGCGACAACTCATTTAATTTTCACCACGACCCTTCGTAATAAACGCTACATGCAACATGCAAGCCATGACCCATTTAACGTGGTAACTATGATAAATGAATCATCGGACTACGCCCTTTCAGGGATGGCAACCACGACAGATTTAACATGACAACGAAGACCATATTCACGGTGACAATCCGAAGAGCGGATCTCTTCAACGGGTACTCAGTCAGCGAAAAAAACTTTGTCGAGAATGTCCTGTTTTAGCCCGATCTAAAGCTCTGTTGAGAAGGTCAGTCTTAAACAAGACATTATCGCCAGTATTTTTTCCAGCTCGCTGAGTCCCGTTGAAGGGGTTGTCCTTCCTAATGTGTTGTGATTATGTTCCTGATTGTCATGTTATTACGGTCGCCCAATGTCATGTTGTATAGTAAGAACTTATTATCATAGGGGAGCTGATTACTAAGGGTGGAAAGAGATACGAAGATCGTCTACAGAGCTTCATGCAGAGGTAGTGTGGCTGCATGGTCGCGCCGATTCTGAATGGTCACACGGATTCCAAAGGATCGCGCTCGGTGCCCAACGGATTGTGAGAAAATAGAGAGTCATTCAATGGTCAAGGTGTCGATTCTGAAGGGTCACGCTGATACTAAGCGGTCGCATGGATTTCGAGGGATCGCGCTCAGTGCCCAGTGGATTTCCAGGAAGTAGCGAGTCATTCAATGGTCAGTGCATCGATTTTGAAGGGTCGCGCTGATTTTGAACGAACGCGTGGATTTCAAAAGATCACGCTCGTTGTCCAACGGATTGCGGGGAAGTAGCGAGTTAATTCCTCTCCTGAAAACGTAGAATGTGGCGTTGTTTCCATGGGATCGAGCTCAATCTGAAGGGAATATTCATGGATGTGACCAATAAATGGTCGTGTTTATCTTCCATGATGGATCGTCATTCACGTGCACAATGGATCGTGTTTTTTATCCACGTTGGGTCGGCGCTGTCATCCAACACCATGTCGTGGATCATTGAAAAAAGGAATGATAAGGATGACCCATATGATATTTTAACCACGTCAAGTATAACAAGATAACCACTAGCCATGATATATGGGTTATTGCTGTTACTTTATATGTGTCATGATTTTATATTGTGACATCCCCACGCAATCCGTTGGTAACACAGCCAAGTCTCATCGGAATCAGCATATTGACCATTGAATGACCAGCCTATATATGTGGTACTTGGGTTTCATATTAATTTCACAAGAAAACTTGAACCAGGATCCTTATTTAAATGCATCACCCGAGCCATTGAGTCCATTTCTCGGTCTTCCTTTATTAGTGATCCCTTCTCTTTCCTCAGGGATGTTGTCGATCTTCCAATCGCTCAACGGCCTTCACAAACAGTTCCGAAGACAATTTCAGATCTCCGGCTACTCGATAATTTCAATGGGCACCCAGCCAGTAGAAAAAGTTTTGATGAAGAGCTCTCTGCAATGACATGGGACTACTTACCATTTTATTCTACTTACCTTCTGCTACGCAGCAGCGCTACACTTTAGAATTAGCGCGCTGCATGTTAAATTTTGTCATTGTGCCCTGAGCATTTAGAGGGTCATCGGTTGCATGCTTCATGTGGTGCTGATTCTGAAGGGTCGCACTGAATCTTAAGTGGAAGGAATACGATATGATTATATCCCCATTTGCAAACTTAAGTGGAAGAAACTTGCAGAGTCTTGCATGACACTGAGCTTCTCTTCTGGCAGTTAATGTGTTAAATAGTACTTGGTTGTAATTTTATAAGGGTCGCAGTTTTCATGTAATATGGTCGCGATAGGGACTCTATTCCTTGGTCGAATATCTGATCCATTTTTTTCTTCGCTCTTTTTATTTGTCATTGCTTCTCAGTTGTAGGGCTCTATTCGTAACGAGTGTTTCAATCCTAAATGTTGGACTGTGCCTGGAGATCTGTCTAGACATTTCTGGGTGGATGAAATGCTCAATCCCACTTCCAAGCATATTTACAACAATGAAACAAGGCGTATATAAAGAGGAAGGTAATTGCCGATGTTGTTGAAGCACTGATCAGTGCATACCTTAGCAGAGGTGATGTGTCTGCATTATTATTCATGGAGTGGCTTGGTATGAAGGTCAACTTTGTCGACAAAATTTCAAAAGATCAGCCCATTGCTGGTGAAACTGCTCATCTCGAATCACTATTACATTATGGATCTCGTTACCGATCTTTAGGGGTGGATAGTTTTCTACCGCCATCGTATTTATTTATAGGGAGGTGTGGTTGAGATAAATTATCTAATGGGCTAAAATATGGAAATGCGTTTGATCTATTCTTGTAGAAGTGTATAGAGAACTTCCCATCAAAGTAAGGAGATATCGAATATCGCATGTGTGTATATGCGTGGTAGGTATGAACATGTGGAGGACATGTTCGTCGATGAATTTATTGTTGCCGCTAGAGTAGTTTTTGAGATATTTACAAAAAGAACAACTAGATCCTTTTTCCAGGGATGGTGGCAGGTGGATCAAAGAGGAGGTGGCCGTTGTGCCCTCCGCTAGACGTCGTCCTCTCCTCTGAACCAAGGATGACAGCGGCGTCGAAGAAGAGGAAGGCTCCTGAGGACAAGGCCGAGGTGGCTCCAGTTGCAGTCCCGGCTAGGACCGTGCCTGTTATAGCCCTTCGAGTGCTTCTCCTGCTACTGCTTCGACCCCCGTTCTGGAGTCTTCAGAGGTTGGAGATCCTACCCGAGTCAAGGAGGATGGAGCTCCTGCCCTAGACGATGCCATCACCATTTCGTCGCATTCTGCGGAGGATCAAGCCCCCAAGGCGGGTGTGCCTGAGGCAGCTATCCATGCTTCTGCTGCTAGCGTGATCAGAGGATGTCCCACACCCTCTCCAAGGGGGGAAGATTTTGCATCCTCTCCAAATGGGGGAGATTCTGCACCGTCTTCAAGGGGCTTGCCGCCCAGTTTTCACATGGCTCGGCTGATTCCTTGGGCAGCTGAGCACGCGCCAGAGTCGCTGATCGCTAACACCCTTTCCAGCTGACACGTCGCCTTCATGGATGATTTTATGTCTGTATGTTACACGTCGTTGCTGAAGATGTTGGCGGTGAAGGAGAGGCTGAAGGAGATGGATCAGCTCGAAGCTGATCGGGCCAAATTTGTGGCCGAAAAGGCTGAGCAAGACGCAGTGTGGGCTAAGTTTGTGGTGGAGAAGGCCGAGCAAGATGCTAAACAAGTCGAGCTCGAGAAGAGGCTGGAGGCCTCTGCTGCTGACCTGGAGGAGCTGAAGAATGCTGTTGTGGAAGGCCAGGTGAGAGAGCTTGAGCTCCAGGGTGAAGTCAACCAAATTTAAGCTTGATTGGACGTGGCCGAGCCTGAAGTCAGGAGATTAAGCTGGGTTAACAAGGACCTGAAGATCCGGTTGGTGGAAGCCGAGACGGGGATTGAAGCGAAGAAAGATAAGCTCTATTCGGAGCGGTGGATGGCGACAAACCGTCTAGTCGAGCAGTGGGAGGTCCTTGAGTCTACTACATCCGTGGAGAAGGCTTCATTACGAGTAGAGCTGGAGGCTCAAGCCGTCTCACAGGCGGCCACGGCAGTGGCGGAATACAAGGACTTTTCTAAGAGGGCTAAGGAGCTAGATAAATTATACGATTAAGGCTATGACACTGGCTTTGATGCTTGCCTGGTCGAAGTTAGGAAGCTTTACCCGATCCTCAACTTCGACACCCTCATGGCAGATACCGCCGGTGACGCAGAGCCTATCATGGCATACGTGCCTGAGATCGACCTTCCTGCTGCGGAGATTGTCCAAGATGACCCTTTCGTCAAGGGTGGCATCGATGTTCAGCCCGCTGGTCCCACTGCTCGGAGGGGATAACAAGTTTACGTTTTTGCTTTTTGATTTTTTTATTTATTTTTATTGTTTGTTCTTCATGTAAATGGACATCTTTTATGTTAATAATGATTGTTTGCATGGTCCTGGATGTCCTGTTGCATGGAACATTGCTGACAACCACGATCTTATGGAAAACATGACACAAAAAGTGACAGCGACGACGTATTCTATATGACCACGGCCCATACACCATGAGTGTTAAGACCCATATTCAACGAGGGTCACGACCCATATATCGTGTTTCGAGCACGATCATAGGGCTTGTCTCTGCCCGAGTCTGACCCATAATCTGAATCATTCCCTCCCCGCTATTCTGAGCTCCAGGCTGATGCAAAAGCCCTATAAAAGATGTTGAACTTTTATCGATGGGCACATACTCACAGTTAGGGGCCCTGTTATGTACTGGCTTCTTCGGGATTCCACGCTGATGTAGCCTGGCTTCTTTCAAGATCCAAGCTGGCATCAACGCTCTACGCAAGAACTCATTATTTTGTAGCATGACAACAACGATCCGTATAGTACAACAACATCGAACCATAAAACATGAAAACCACAACCCTTAGCAACCCACTCCACTACCCATGTTAACCTGTAATCCATGATCCATATATCATAACAACCACCAATAAAGTTACATGAACAGCACGATAAATAAAAAAATGTACACAATGATCATTCGTCTGCGTCGTGTTTTGACAAAGTGAATGATCGGGGTTGTCATATACGAAGGGCCTGGTTTGTCAACGTGGAAGGTTGAGATGACTTTGATCAAGGGGACCCATATAGTAAGCTCCCGTCACTTGACCACGAAAGCCCTCACCATCCAATGTCTGATCTTTGCGATCCGTATCAAGTACCTGCAAGAAGGTTCGATAAATATATACACCCCCGTACGGTAACGGTCATCTTCCACTGGTAAATCCATTACACTACGTTTCCTGCATGGGGTTCGGTAGTTTTTCCTTTTCCACAACATCCCATGTATGGGTAAACGGTCATTGTACGACGGGGTTTGGATCATGTTTGTCATGTGAATGAGTTCGTGGTTATCGTCTTACAATCACGTTCCTTCCAACATACAAACCACGACTCATATGACACGACATGAACGAATCGTATTGACCAGAACCCACGATCCAGATTTCATCACAACCACGACCCATGTTCAGGGGGGGCATGTTGAAGCCCAATTATTTGGTTCACACCGTTGTAACTATGTTATATGGTCGTGGTGTTAATGTTCGATGGGTCGTCGTTGACATGATGGTTTAGATCGTGTTTTCACTATATATGGCAAAAGATCGTGTAACGTTGTAGTCACGATATATGGATCATGTATTCAAATTTTACTGACCAATATGCCGTCGACTTGCCAAAAGATGTAATGATGAAAATGTAAGGTCGGCACGGGCGCGCTTCCCTATGAATGCCTTTGACAGGAAGTTACTTTGCAGGAATCACAAGTGGACCCCACCCTGATATTTGTGATGAATCTATCACGTTCATCCACTTTTTTAGATCAATTTAGGGCTTGAGACAAAAAGGTGAGCAGGATCCATGACACATCTCGACGGCATCCAAGGAAGCTGTGGGTATGAAAATTCTAACCGTTGAAACTTCCCTGGGGTCGACAGTTATGTTTACATGCCATCCATACCATTCATAACTTATTTCCTAATGGGATGAAGTGAAAACCAAATATTGTCCTGACTCAACACTTCGGTTGCGCCATAAATATTTCAGACATCGAAGTTCAATCCTTATGTTTTCAGCACATCTGAGCCTCAGATCCGGGTCATTTATGGTTCCAAACCATAAGATTAGCTCAATAAGCAGATGGACGGAGTTGATTTCTCACAAACATCACGGTGGAACCACAACCCACAACCTTAGCTTGTACTGAAAAAATATGTCACATGTACATACATTACATTAAAGTGGCATGTTAAACACGACCCATGTTCGCATACGATTCCCAACGCAGAACATCATTCGTCGATTATCCTGGTCAACACTAAGGGCACATCATAAATAGAATCTAATCCATTGGAATAGTTCATGGCTATGGATTCCTTCGATAAGTTTAATAGCAACACGTATCGAGCCATTAGTGGCCCACGATGTGTAAAGATGACAAATTATGGGATTGTACGGAACCAGCACGTTTGAACCGTTGTGGTCCATCGGAATTAAATATTCCTATCATTCATTGGGTAGCTCTGTTTCTTGTCGCTACAAATAGAATGGTTGGCGTGGATAAGAGAAAGGCGGTTCGGTGTGACTTAGAAACGACCGAGCTTGGAATGTATACAATGTAAAGCAACCGCTTCTACCCATAGAGAAATCTGATTATATATATATTATTTTATGTATTTATATAATTATGTATATATTTAGCGCTTCTTCTCTGGGACCCCTTCACTTCTTATCTCTGCCCTTTTTTTACTGGTATTGATTCTTCTTCACTGGGCCCCTCCATCGCCACTCAGTGAGTACATCTATACAATTAGAGTGCAGCTCATTTCTTATAAATGGCAAAGCAAGGTAATGGTTGACAGGGACGGTATGACATTGTTCACATGTTACGGGCACAGTGCTGCCAACCACGACCTGGTGTATGTGACTGCATTATGGTTGAAATGCTGAATGGATCGTCAATGACAAGTGCAGTTGATTGTTGCTCACATGTTATTTTGGTCGGGGCTGTGAGTCATGGTAGTCATGCTATATGGGTAGTGGTTATGCCCACATAGATGGCAACAACGAACCGTATGATATGACAACCACCTACGTATGGTTGTGATTCATTGTAAGCGACGACAACGATCTGTATAGCATGACAATCACGATAGTGGTTTTAATCTTTGCTCACTTGTTATTTGGGTCGGGGCTGTGAGTCATGGTAGTCATGTTATATGGGTAATGGTTATTCCCACATAGATGATAACAACGAACCGTATGATATGACAACCACCATCGTGGTTACGATTCATTGTTAGCGGTGACAACGATCCATATAGCATGACAATCGTAATAGTGGTTTTGATCATTGTTGATGTGCCCAGTGGATCGTGACTCAAATGTTATGTGGGTCGTAGATGTGAACCACAACGTAATGAATCGCGGTTAACAGGGACAGTTGATCATTGCTCACATGTATTTTGGGTCGGGGCTATGAGTCATGGACTCATGGTAGTCAGGCTATATGGGTAGTGGTTATGCGCACATAGACGACAACAACGAACCATATAGAATGATAGCCAAGATCGTGCTTGTGATTCATTGTTAACAACAAAAATTATCTGTATAGCATGACAGTCACGACCGTGGTTGTCATCGTTGTTTTTATGCCCATCGGATCGTGGATCACATGTTATGTGGGTCGTAGATGTGAAGACAGCTGAATGGGTTGTGGTTAACATGGACAGTTTATATCGGGAGTGGATGTGAACCACGACCTATTGTATATGACTACAACCATATATATGGCGTGACAATCATGATCATGGTGACTTGTGATCGTGGTTAATATGCCCAATGGATCGTGTTGACCCGATATTGTGTGGGTGGTTAGTTTGCCCATTGGATCGTGGTTGAAAGCACGGTGGATCGTGGATCACATTGTGGGTGGGTGGTTTTGACTGACCCAGAGTAATGGACAACAACGAACCGTGCTGCATGACAACCTCGATCCTTTCAAACACCTAATAACCATGACCTTTTGTTGGTTACATCACCGATCAACTATGTAGTTCAGTCACGACCATGTTTGATTTTGTAAGTCATTATTATTGATTGATCAACAGTCAATGACCATTTTGGAATGCAGGTCGAGGGAAGCCAATGATGACCACTTGCTTAGACTTCGAACAAGCACAGGTCTCTCCCAAGTGCTTAGTCAGTTTTTTGAAGCATATCATTGTAGATATAAAGAAGAAACCTGATAGAAAGAAACTATTTAGAGAGAGCTATTTTAGATTTCTGCTTGACTTACCATTGACTGGATTTAAGGCGCACCCCTAGATATTGCATTGCCTAATGCAAAGGCATGTTGGTGATCTGAAATTCGATGTTCAGGGCACCAAGGTAAAATTCACTGAGCTCGACTTTTCTTTAATAATGGGTCTTAAGTTTGGACCAGCTAGGACAGATGGTGACGGTCGTGCCGAGGCCGGAATAGTGGAGGGAGGAAGAGGTATTCGGGAGACCTACCTGAAAGCAGGTAGTGTTAGTAAAGAAAAGCTGAAACAAGCTTATTTGTCACTCACCGATAAAGATGAACATATGGACGCGGTAAAGATAGCTCTAATAATTTGCATTAAGGATCTATTAGTTGGATCTCCGCAAAAGAATAACTATGTTGATAGGTATATCAACATAGTCGATGACTTAAGTTATTTTAACAATTACCCCTGGGGCAATGTGGGGTATGATTATTTGAAGAAAGGGGTTAACGCTGTGTCTGGCATTATTCGAGCGTCTAGCCGGTACCCCAAATCATATAATATATGTGGTTGCGCGTTCGCCTTACAAGTACATTATTATTGTCTTGGTTCATAATTCTAAGTTTGAATTTGTACTCCATACACGTCAATCAATATGTAATCCATGATGATTGATTTAAAGCAGATCTGGGCATACGAATGATTCCCAAAACTCACTGGTGATAGTGGGTGGGCAGATAGAAGACAGCCTACAATGATTCCTCGAATCCTAAATTGGAAACTAAAGAAATCAAGCAGATACCGCCCCTTATCCGTCGTCTCCACAGCTGTACCGGTAAGAGTTTTTTAAATAGTAGTGTATTTTAACTATGCAGTGTGGTTATAATTAATAAATGAATCAATTTTACACATGCAGGTGATGCTAGCTCTAGAGCTTCAACCGACGGTCGAAGAAGCAGAGACTGAGGTTGTCAGGAGTATAGCCGACGAGCACCCACGGCAGTGACAACGGTGGTGAAGGGGGGTGAAATAAGAAATTAAGTGGAGGCTGAAATTACAGCCTCCCTCTTGGAAATGAGAAATGAAATTGTGGCCGAGATTAGAACCTCCGTCCAGAAAGATATTAGCAACGTATTGATAGGTAATCAAAAATCAAGATCCACAAGAAAGAAATGCAATAAGCGGATTAAGTTCCTTATCACTGAAGTGGAAAGAATAAAGGAAGATTTTGGCGGAGAAATAAAGAACCTCAAGGCGAAAAATGCTTCTTTGTGCGAAGAAGTGAAGACGTTGAGAGAAGATAGTAGTACAAACTGCGCACATAAGATTGCCCTGAATTATTTTTACGTTAATAGGTCTATGTGAATGTACTGTCTTATATATATTATTAATACAGGTCAACAACCCAACGGCAACAACAACAACTGTTGATGATGGGTAGGACCACGTCAAACGTTTTAAAGATGGGATGCGCCATCTCAAAGATGACATTGCTTCACTACGAGGGCAGATGAATCAGCTAATAATTGAGTTTCAGTCAACGAAGGTAAATGAAAAATGGATCGTGGTTATCATCCATATATGATCCTAGTTTCCGTCCAGTAGAGGTCGCGACTGCCATGCACACTAGGTCGTGGTTCACACACAACCCAACATTAGTGGCAACCACCTCTCAGCATAGCGCCATGGTTTTTGTGTACGATGGGTCGCGTTTCTATGAACTATGGGTCGTGGTTACTTTGAATGGGACATACATAATAATATAGTACTCCATTACAGGAATTCATTGTTTCAAGCATCCCTATCATAGGAGAGAATGCTTCACTGCAAGAGCAGGTGAAGCAACTTAGGATGGAGATTCAGGCAATGAGGGTACATGAAATTGAAGTTATCAATTTATCCTGAACTTAATTTGGTCATTATTCTGTCCCGATTTTGGCTAATCTCTGCTCTATGATTTTATTACAGGATAATGTCCCTTCGAACAGCCCTCCAAGCGTAGAGATTGCTTCGCTGCTGGAGCAGATGAAGCATTTTACAAATGAGATATAGGGAATGCAGGTATATGTAGTTGAGGTTTTCTTGAATCTTAGCGGTCGTTGTTGTGTCCCTCAATGGGTCGTGGTTATGATACAGTGCGGGTCATTGTGATAGGCCCGTGTCCAATCAGTGGGCGATCTCAGGGAAGAGAATGCATACATGAATGAGTAGATGAAGCATATTGAAGAGGAGATGCAAGAAATAAAGGTATATGAAATTGAACTTTGGTGGTAGATGTGTTCCAAGTTCGACTGTGGTCATTGTGAAGGTCAGATCGTTGTTATCATGTGTGATTGATCGTGTCTATCGTCCATATGGGTCGTGGTTGACATTACGACATATTGTCGACAGTACGTGGTTTGCATTTGGATTAATATTTAATAAGTCACTATGAGTCCAATGTTTATACAAGTTCAAAACGGGTCGTCAAGAATCCACCATTGAGGCTGGGATGAGCCAGCTCACTAGTGGATCGTGGTTTACAGCCACAGTGGGTCGTCGGTGGTTGGTGCACGGCCTAATCTGGATGACAACCATGATCTAATGAGGACCATGGTCACTATCATCATTTTGGGTCGTTATAATCGTCTATTAGTCGTGGTTATCGTGTAATACTTGCTCATGGGTATAGCCCAGAGTACATTGTGTATGAACAGTGACACAGTATGGATGACAGACACGATTCACGAACCACGTCAAGTGTGAACATGGACCTTACGTGGACAACAGCCATGATCCGGGTCACCCTGTGGATGTCAGCATGACTTCACTACATGACGTGTTGAAATAAAAATCAAATAATATGCGTGTGTTACAGGAGAAAATCACTTTGGTGCAATACAACGAAACAGAAATTCTGAACCTGAAGGAGCTCCATGCTTCGCTGAGCCACGATATGAATCTATTAATGAACGAAGCTAATAAGAATACTATACGTGAGAGTGTATTTGGATCGTGGTTTTCAATGGACATTATGGTGTGAATTACATAGATAATGGTATATCATATTTTTCAGATCAACATCGGTACTTCGCAAGTGTGAGGAAGGGATACCACGTCGTGATGCGGCGAAACCCCATCGATCTCTACCTGTAATGGAGAGTCATCAGGGGCACATGGATCCACGCCGAGAGCTAACCGAAGCCGAAGACAATGAGTTGAGAGCTGTCAGATCATCATCGGATTCACCTGGCTGGCTGAAGAGCATCTGTGACTTAAAATCATGGGTCGACTCTGACGTAAGTATCTGCATATTGACTTTATTTATTTAATAATATCGATGTATGAATTATATCACACAACTTCCTCATTGTGTAGGCCATCAATAGATACCTACACTACCTATTAGTGCGTCAGGAAGAGAGACCACGGCGTAGTCAGGACTGCGCATTCATTCTGTCGATATTTTCGGTAATGTTAATTTGAGGACCATATTTATCTTTAAAACATAATTAATTATTTATGTGTCTAACCCTTTCCAATATATCAACAGCAAGCCATGGAAGTCCAACTTAGTGACTTACAAACTTATGGAGCTGGCAACCACAAGGATCGACAGACCATCGTCAAGAGTGGCAAATTAAATGAAATACTTGTAGAATTAGTCGACGGTCGATGTAGATAGAAGCCTCTATGGAAGTATGAAGTGGTAAGATTTATTTACTTGAACATATACGTGAACTTAAATAATATTATTCGTTTTGGAAGGAAGAGTCTTTTAAATGTTGTCATATTTCTTTTGATTGACAGTTATACATCCCACTCAATGCGAGAGGCCAGCACTGGTTCCTAGCTGTTGTTAATACGAAGAAGAAAGATGTCGCTGTGTACGACAGCCTGAGTACCGAGTTACAAGAGAACAACAAGTCGATTGTCGTGCAGGTCATGCACGGACTGAGATGGCTATTCCATATTCTCTACAGTGGATCTAAAAACTAAGAGAAACCTTGGAGTTTAAAGATAACCAGTGACAAACCGGGGCAAGACAACTCGGATGATTGTGGAGTATTCATGCTGAAATATATAGACTTCTTGAGCAGCATGCACAAAATTGACTTCACAAAGGTTTGTATGTGTGTGTGTGTATATATCCGTCTACATTAATTCTTTATTTCCATGTCATTTGATTTAATACTAGTTCGTTCCTTTTCTGTAGGAGGACATTCCTAAGTTTCGAAAGACAATTGCATATAACTATTTGCAATTAGCGAAGTCTGAAGATGCGGCTGAGGGGATGGGTAGACCACTGAAGAGAGTCAAATTTTTTATCAATAATTAAATGCGGGATGGATTGGTGTCTTTGATGTCTGTTCTAAACATTTTTCTATTATGACTAAGTGATTGATATGGGTCGTGGATATGACGACCAATGTGTCGTGATTAACATACACAATCCATCCTCACTGGAAACCATCGCTAAGTTTATACGACAGCAATGACCCCGTTCTGTGATCTTGACTCAGATTCACATTGGATCGTGATTGTCAGCCAAGTCGGTTGACATCTACAAGGGATCGTTGTTGTATATGGGTGGTTGAACGTGAAGTGACAGAACGATCCATATACCGTGACATCCAGACCCATGTAGCATTAGAACCATAACCCACGCCAGCCACGACAATCTCGATTGTTCCTGGATGTGACAAAAATTAGACGGTGATTTAATGCATAATGGATGGTTGTTGGAAAACACAATCCATTATGCGTGTGATTCATGACCCATATAGGCTGGTCAAACCACACGATTTTAGCAGACAACAAAGACCCATATCATATTCACTACCATTCTGCCTTTAAAACAACAAACAATATCAGATGAAAACCACGATCTTTATAATCTCGCAACAATGTTAGTGTTTCTGCCATGTGAAATTACAAACAAGGACTAATATAACATGAAAACCATGACAATTATAGCATTAAAACAACAATCCATGACAAGTACAATCCATATAACACAATTACTACCAGAAGAGGAGCTCAGTGATGCACAAGACGCCCACTTAAGCTTAAAAATGGAGGTATTATCATCCTCCTCACTCTTATCATCACTAGTTAATAACTACGACCTTCTATCCGGACTCAACACGACAATTCCCTTCGGATTCAACACGCCCATTCTCAATAAACGATACATGCAAGTCACAACCCATTTAACACGACAACGATAGTGAATGAATGATTGGACTACTTAATTTTCAGGATGATGAACAAGACAGATCTAACGTGACAACCATGACCATATTCACAGTGATAATTCGAAGAGCAGATTTCTACAACAGGCACTCAACCATCGAAAAAACTCTGTCAAGAATGTCTTGTTTTAGCCTGATATAAAACTCCGTTGAGAATGTCAGGCTTAAACAAGACATTCTCACCGGTGTTTTTCAGATGGCTAGGTCATGTTGAAGAGATTGTACTTCTTAATACGTTGTGATTATGGTCCTCATTGCCACATTATAGCGGTCGTGGTGTCGTACTGTATGGGAAGAATTTATTATCATGTGGCGCGCTGATTACAAGGGGTCGAATGAGCTGCGAGGATCGCCTTCAAAAACTTTCGTGGAGGTGGTAGAGCTGCAGGAAAATCGTCAAATCCCTCCGGTAAGAGACAAAATCACAATTAAAGGATGGAGGTGATAGGGAATTGATGGCTGATTCCAATATCTCCTCCATTATTTTTGTTGGAAGAATAAAGCAAAAAAAAAAAAAAAATACATTAAGCAAAAGGTGTTGCAATAAGGTTTAGACTGGTTTGTGGAATCGTACCGCTCTTATAAGGAGGCCACTCAATGGTCAAGGCACCGATTCCAAAGGGTCGCGCTGATTCTGACCATTGAATGACTCACTACTGAATTGGCTTGTTCACACGAATTCAGAAGGATCGCGCTCGGTGCCCAACGGATTGCGAAAGGGGGAAGTAGTGAGTCATTCAATGGTCAAGGCACCGATTACGAAGGGTCGAGCTGATTCAGAATGGTCGCGCAGATTTCGGAGGATTGCGCTCCCTGCCTAACGGATGGTGGGGAGGTAGCGAGTCATTCAATGATCAAGGTGCAGATTTTAAACGGTCGCACGGATTCTGAAGGATCGCGCTCACTGCCAAATGGATTGGGGAAAGTAGCGGGTTAATGTCCTCTCCTGAAAAAAGTAGAATGTGGCGCTGTTTCTGGAGAGAATTGCCCTAAATCTGAAGGGAATGATCGTGGATATGATAAATATTTGGTCATGGTTATCTTACATGTTGAATCGTGATTCACATGCACACTGGATCCATATTTTTTTCCACGTTGGGTCGTGGATCGTTAAATAAAGGAATGAAAACGATGACCCATATAACATTCTAAGCACGACCATTATAACACGAGATTCACGAACTGCAGTTTATTTAACAACCCTTGTAATGCAATTGCCATGTTGAGTCGTGGTTTTTTACTTTATTCGTGTCGTGAATTTATGTTAAAAAAGCGTAACAACCACTATTCATATAACTAGCCACAACCGCCCCAATCATTCAAGAAATTCCTCCAAAGCTCGAGAAATATGAATTCGCGCGACGTTCAAATTTAGCACGACTCTTCGAAATCAGTGCATTGACCATTGAATGACCAGCCTATAAAAGTGGTGATTGGGCTGCATATTATTACTACTTCCATAAGCCAATCCGAACCACAATCTTTATTTAGCATCACCTTACGCATCCCTAGACTTCTTTGCTCTTTCATTCAAAATAATGGAGGATGTATTCGTAGAAGCCATTGAATCTCGGTTGCGTTCTTCATTTATAGGTGATCCACTCTCTTTCATCAGGAATGTTGACGACCTTTCAGAAGCTCAATGGCCTTTTCAGAAAGTTTTGAAGACAATTTTTGAACACCTGCAATTCGACATGCTCAACTGGTACCCAGCCAGCGGAAAATTCATAGTTCTATGCAGTGACATGTAATTACTTAGTGTCTCCTTGGAATCACCGTGACCATTTGGAATCATCGTGCCGCATAATAAATTAAAAATTTTTAATGGTGTCCTGAATATCAAGCGAGTCGTCGCGATAAGGGCTCTATTGTTTATTCGGATATCTGATCCATGATTTTGAATGAGAGGGTAGATAAATGCATGAATTTGATCGTGGAAGTATCACCAAAGTACCACTCTTATAGGCTGGCCATTCAATGGTAAAGGTGCTGATTTCGAAGGGTCCCCGTGATTCGGTACGGTCGCGCTAAGAACGAAGGGTCGCTCTCGGTGCCCAATGGATTATGAGGAAGTACCGAATCCAGCGTGATTTCGAGGAGAAGAAGGTCGGGGCGCTGTTTCCAGAAGGTGGCGCAAAATTCCAAGGGAATGGTCGTGGATGGGATGCACAAAGAGTCGAGGTTATCTTCCACATCAATAGTTGTTGGGAATCACAACCCAATGTGTATGACAACAACGATTATTCCATGTGATCGTGATTGTTAGATGGATCATGAATGTATGAAGAACACCTGTCACTAAGAAGTGGGTCATGGGGTTTATGTTATATGCATCGTGATTTTCCATGTTATATGGGTTGTGGGTTGCTTGGGGCGTACTCCGATGTTGCATGGAACGTGTTTTTCATGTTGTATGGGTCATGTTTGTCATTTTGTATGGGTCGTGATTGTAATGTTGTATGGATTATGTACGTCCTGGACAAAACACATTGGCACGATCCATATGAGCCATGACGTGTACACGTATCATGCAGGCTTTTCAGGGGACCGGATTAGAGTCGTGGGTTGTGAAACAAGGACGATCGTGGACAATAACCATGATCTAACATGTGCACATGAACCCAGTGGATCCGATCACATGACAGTTTTATGGTGTTCGGATCATGATTTCCGTCTTAGCCGGGTTGGGGGTATGATGCTGGGCGGATCGTGGTTGTAAGATGTTATGTATAGTTGTTAGTTTTATAGGGGTCGTGGTTGTCACCAAATATCGATCGTGGTTTGCATTCCATGTTCAACTACTCATATGCAATAATGATCCCTTATGCATGTCAACGAACGTGGCTGACAGCCACCAACCTTGGAAAACCAATAGTCGCACGACATCCTACTCACATTAACCACTCGTTCATGAGCCTATCAAGGCGGTACTTGGATTCAATTACTTTCTTTAATGTTTCTACTTCCCCTTAACCCATCTGAAATCAAGGAGACCATTTAGAATGTTTGACCAGACTATAAAAGTGGTACTTGGGTGAAACAAATTATTAAATGACAATCCGACCCAGAATCCTTGTTGCAACAACTTAAGCATTCATGGATTTGGTTGCTCTTTCAATCAAAAGAGTGGAGGAGACATTCGAAGAAGGTATCAAGTCCTTCTCGCATTCATCCTTTATGAGAGATCCCTTCCCTTTCCTCAGGATCGTTCACGATCTCCCCGAAGATCAACGGCCTCCACAGAAAATTCTTAAGACAATTTCAGAACTCCGGCAACTCATAGAGAATTCTTTTACGGCGGATAGAGAAATCGAGCGGAGTTATTCCACTAGGTCTTGCGATCAGGACTTTAACGAGAAAAGGCTGCATTGGATCGAGAGAAATGACGCGGTAAAAAAAGCTAAAGCTAGGGCCGTTAAAAGATTTGAAGAGCTCAAATTGGCCGACCGGTACCACCCATCCAATAACTATTCTTCTTCCTTGTCCTGATATTCTTGTAATTAAACGAAAGTTCACTTGTTGATTTTATAGTCATCATGCGAAGTTCATGAATGATGTGATTTTCGGGAGCAGTCAAATGTCATGTATGGACAACCAGGATCCATAAGTGTCGTGGTTTTGAGGTTATATGGGTCGTGATTGTAATGCTACAAAGGTGGTATTTCTAACATCAGAAAATCAATAGTCGCACGACATCATACTGACATTAACCACTCGATTGTCAAATTCGAAGTTGAACAAAGCGATAATATATATAATGCATAATTTACGATTATAAAAACTTCCATAATTTCATATTTACATTATTCAAAATGATAATTTACAACTAATAACATCTTATATTGTCATCTGATCCATCAGAACTGCTATTGGAGGAGTGCCTTCCTGTAGTGTCATCTGATCCATCAGAATTGCTGTCTATTTTTTCATATACATATTGGTTCACTTCATCTAAGTCAGAAGGTGAAGATATATTTCCTTCGTGCTCTTTTACACTTTGAACTAGATTTTTTAAACTTTCTTTATGTGAAGAATTGTATGTAGTACCCAATACCCTATAAAATTCACCGAGACAGGTCAGGAATTTGAATTTGTTACTCTTTTTCTTCTTCTTGTTTGTCGCACTCGATCCGGTTTCAACATCATGTTGTCTTTGACTCGAATATCGCTGAAGTCTATTAACTTCTTCGATACTGCATTTTAAGGCGAGTTGGACTTGTTCTTCCTCCAAAGCTATTAATCTGGCATTCTCCTCTGTGTCTTTTGTGATTGTCATTCGTGTACTGGATCCAGAAGCACATGGTTTGGATGGAGTGGAAGGTTTTCTATTCGAATCTAACAGGGATTGAAAAAGTATTCGGACATCGTTGGGGGCATTGGAGCATGGTTTTGCATCACCACCTCGACGTGACAAGTGTAACGGAAACCGATTAGTATTATTCACAAACTTTGCACTACACAAACCACACTTGATCTTTATTTTTCTAGATCTTGGTGGTGATTCAATAAGGGAAGCGTATGCCCAAATGTCTAACGATGGGTAAGATGACGACATATCTACACTCGAGTTTTTAACAAAAAAGTAAACAAATCAGAATATTGATAAATAATTACAGCAACGATATTGTGGTTGTTATTGTGATCTATGTTAGCATAACCATGACCCATATAGCACTACTACTATTATTCATAGCCATGGCCCACGGAAGATGGGACGACAAATAAGTCACAACCGGCGTCGGTGCACTTTCGTCCCCTCTGGCTGGGGCCGAGACTGATGATGACTTAATATGTTGGTTTAAAATTTACATTGTTTGCAAAATGTCATTTGAACTGTAATACATATACTTCATGGTACATTTTCATGGGACCAGACTAGGGTCGTGGTTGTGAACCAAGAGCCAACATTGACAATAACCACGATCCAACGTGGACAATAACCACGATCTAATATGCACGTGAACGACGGGATCAAATTACGTGACAGTTTGGCAGTTGTCATACAGACTCTGTCGTTGTTGTTAGGAAGAGGTTTTCATTTTAGACGGGTCATGGTTATGATGTTATAGAGATCGTGGTATTAACATGATATGCGCCATGGTTCTGATGTTACAGGGGTCGTGGTTGTCACGATGTATGGATCTTGTTTAGCATCCACATTCAACCACCCATATACAACAACGATCCATCGGGCATGTCAACTAACTTCCACTTGTTCGTGAACAACTACGACCCATCTCATTTACCAACCCATTATAGACGATAATAATAAGCAGAAAAATATCGAATGTAACAAATCAATTTATCATTAAACGTCAAATCAGTGTTTAGCTTTCTTCGCTGGTTTACCCAACGCCTCGTCTGTCAACCACGATCCAATATGCAACAAACCACAATGACGACCATGATCGCAGTTGTCATACCATACATATCGTTTATGTCATATACATTGAGGCCTGATTCACATCCATGACGCACATAACATGTTGGCCACGATACACTGACCGGGACAACCACGATCAATTGGGTGTTGATTGTCGTGCTATACATTTCGTTACAGTCATATGCATTGGGTCGTGGTTCACACACACGACCCACATAATAATAACCATCATACACCGACCATGTCAACCATTACCTTTCTTTGCACTGAGGTGCACTGAACTTGTAGATGTACTCGCTGACTGGCGATGGAGGCACCCAGCGAATAAGATTAAAAACCAGTAAAAATCAGAAAATAAGGATTAGGGATAAAAAGTGAATGGGTCACCGAGAGGAATCTCCAGGATATAGTCGGTGATCAGCATAGGGACAGCCTGTTGATGTTCTCCGTTTCGAAATGTAAGCGTCCGTAAAAGCGGCCGTAAAAGCGTCCAAGATACAGTCAGTGTTTCGTAAGTCACATCGAACTGCAGATATTCTCTGATCTGCACCGTCCATTTAATTTGTAACATCAGGAAACCTAAATAGTTGTCAAAATATTCGAATCCAATGGACCACAACAGTCAAACCAGTAGTTTTCATAAAAGCCCATGATTTATCATCTTTACGTGGTGTGGGCCACTGATGTCTCGATACATGCCACTATAAAAAATTTTGAAGAAATCCATCATTTATGAACAATTCCAATGGATTGGATTCGATTTATGATGGGCCCATATAGACTCGAACCAGGTGATCGACGATTGATATTCTGCGTTTGGAACCGTAAGCGAACTTCGCCTTTTTAGCACGCGTAATATGTACATGCATCATATTCGGTACGAACTAAGATGTATGGGGTCCATAGTGATATATATGTCATCTAAACTAACCATCGTACTGTAATGACCATGTATAAAGGCATTACCATAAAAATAAGTTTTACCAGGCTGATGTGCGGCCCACGTAGTTCTCAACAACTTATAATGGTTATTTCGGTGTGATCAGCTGTGCCTGTAAGGTTCAAATTTTAGGATAAAGAGTGGTACATGCTCTAACAACTAACAATTAGTGTAGTTCAAAAATTTAAATAAGATTTGTCCCACAGTCGGGTGATAACCAAATCTTGTAAGACGTACAAGCACAGCACAAATACGACGCCGACCACACCTTTCATTGTTACCTCTGTTTACATGTCTTGGGCATACTGGTCAATAAAATTCGAATACAACGATCCATAACTGCAACGATAGATATACAATGAAAATGACGATATATATCGTCATGTCAACTACGACACATTGAACATTAACATGATGACCCGTATGACATAATAACCACGACACAGAGTTCTGGGCCAAGGACTTAGCTTCGAACAGGATATGGTGAGGGCTTTCATTAACACAACTAGCTCAAAGTCATGTCTACCTTGCACAGAGACAAACATGACCCTTCGTAGATGACAACCACGGTCCTTCACGACGGCAAGAAACTACCCAGGAACATGATGGTGTGTTGACTCTATTTTTTTTTCAGTGCCTTTCATTTGAAATGGATTGTGGTTATTATGATATATGGATCATGGTTGTCAAAGTTACATGGGCATGATGTCGATTGTTATTAGTCGTGGTTTTCATGTTTTTCGGATCATTCTTATCGTATTGTACGGATGGTTGTTGTCATATTACAAAATAACGAGTTCATTTGTAGAGCTTTGACGACAGCTTGGAACTTGGAAGAAGCCAGGTTACATCAACCTGGAATCCCAGAGAGGCCATTACACACCAGGTCCACCGACACCAAGTAGGTGCTCATCCATAAGATATTAAGTTCTTTTGAGGGCCTTTCACATCCACCTAATACGCAGCAAAGCTAAGACAGAAGGATTCAGACTATAAAGTCGTGGTCAGACAGACAGAAGCCCTATGATCGCGGTCGAGGTAAGATATATGGGTCGTGACTGTCGTTGCTTATGGGTCATGGTTGTAATGTAGTAAACATCGTGGTTGTCCTGATTTATGGATACTAAATGTAAAGATATATGGCTCGTGGATGTCGTATAATAAAAATTGTGTAAGTCGTGTTATATGGTTCGTGGTTGACGTGAAGCGTTGACTGCAGTTGTCTTTCGATATGGTCGTCATGTTATACGAATCATGGTTGTCGTATTTGCGAAGATCCAACACGGAAGGCAAACACGAACAATATTAACGACAGTGAACCACGACGAATTTAACATGACAACCACTACCCAGATAAGCTACGACCATTGCTTCACATAACCCACCGAGATCATTAAACGACAATAACGACCTACGTATCAATCCATTCAGGGTCCACGAATCATGACAAACAAGACCTGTATAATGACATTCGACCCATTTTTATTATCAACCACGACCCAACATACCTACGTATCAATCCATTCAGGGTCCACGAATCATGACAAACAAGACCTGAATAATGACATTCGACCCATTTTTATTATCAACCACGACCCAACGTGAACGATAATCACGAGCCACAAGCAGGAAGATGCGTAGCACAAAAAATCAGCTCAAGAAACTAAGATTTTAACATATCAAATGACAACTACGATCGATGCTTCGCATCAACTACGAACCATATTACACGACAACCCAATCAGTATAATAGGACAATCACGACCCTTTAATACTGACATGAAGGGCCCAAATATCGTGACAGCGAAGACATATACAACCTTACAACAACGACCCATATCAAATAATAATATGACCAATGAAAATTTGATCAATAGTGGGTCGTGATTGTACATTGCGTTGTCATTGTTATAATGAAATGTGGATCGTTGTTGACAAATGAGAACAACGAGCCATATACAGTGACAGTCACAACCCATTATTGATGTGGACCATGACCCATGTCATCTTCATGACCAATCTTTCATGCAAACAATAATGGGTGCTCGTTGAAGGGAATTATTTGTGGTAAGACAGGAACGATAGATCTAACATGACAAATGCATCCCATATTGCATTACAAACAATGACTCATATAAACTGAAAATCACGGTCCATTATCAGACGAAAACAACCGATTCATGACATTGCGAAAATTGTAAGACAGCCAAGACCGATTTAACTGAAAATCACTCTCATCTTCAGTGGTTAAAAACTATGACCCTTTCCTTCAGATTCAAAGCGAGCGTCCGGAATAAGCGCCACATGTAGCATGCAAGCCAGGACCCATTTAGCATACAATGAGGAACAGAACTCTATTATTCTAATTTCTGCTATAAAAATAAAATCTCCAGTGTTTTGATTTGTTCTGCTATATAAACAAGAGCCACGACCGATCTAACATGACAACTACAACCATGATGACATTTACAGTTGATGATCTTCCTAAATATAAGTGGCCTCCTCAGGAAATTTTGAAGACTCCTTCAATTCACTTTATCTTATCTTCTAGTAGCGACTGTGTTATATGGGTAATGATTTTCAAATTTATAATTCAAAATCCCTTGGAAAGGAAACTTTTGAAAAGAGGATTGAAGCTATCTTCAGAATTCCCTATGGAGGCCGTTGATATTCAGAAGGCCCGTCAACATCACTGAGCAAACGGAAGGGATCACCCATAGAGGAAGAACGCGAGAAGAACTCGATGGCTCCTTCGAGTATCAGCTCATTACATTGACTGAAAGAGCAAAGAAATCCATCAATGCTTAAGGTGTTCCAATAGGATTGTGCTTCGGATTGTCTTGTGAAAATAATTTCAAACCCAAGAATCGCTTTTATAGGCTGGTCAAACATTCTGAGGGGTCCTGCTGATTACAAAGGGATTACGGGGAAGTAGCGTAATGCGATTTCCTGAAACAGAGTGTGGTGCTGGTTCCAAAGATAGGACCAATATAACACGACCCAGTGTGTATGACAACCACGACACTGTCGTGTGATTGTGGTTAACATGCACATTGGGTCATGGTTTTTATCCACGTTAGATCGTGAATAACAAACTTAGAACAACGACCCATGGGATACTAATACCACGACCCTTTCTACATGAACACCACGACCCATATAACACCAAAACCACGATGCAAATACCTATTATAACACCATATTGCCTGGGTCGTGTTTCTCGTTAGATCGTCGTGTTTTCTACAACCACCAACTATTACAACTGTGAAGCACGACCATTTTAACACGACAAGCACGACCGAGATCAACTACGACCAATGCTTCATGTTTATTTTAAAATGACAACAATGACCTACGTATCAATCCATTGTCGGTTCCATGTATCATGACAACAAATAATTATACAATATCAGTCACGACACATGTTTCATGAAAACCACGACCCAGAGTGGATGATAATAACGAGCCTTTATGTATCTGAGCCACGAAAACATGGCAATCGAGTACATACAATAGGCTGTGGTTTTCATGATACAATGGTCGTGGTTTTCATGATATGAGGATCGTGGTTGTCATGTAAATGGGTAGTGTAGAGAAACAATGTCGTTGTTGTCAACAACGACACATGAAACAAAGTAACAATGACCATGCAAAATGACTAACACGAACCCATTTCAAAATGACAACTACGAACCATGATACACGAAATTTAAGGTCCATATAACAGGCCAACCACGACCCTTTAATAATTACATGAAGGATCCAAATTTCATCACAGCCAATACCTATACAACATTACAACCACGACCCATAACAAAGGATAGAATGACCGATGAAACGTGGATCAATAGTGGGTCGTGATTATGCATTGCATAGTGTCGTGGTTAATATGAATAGTGGATCGTCGAAGTTAAATTACAACCACGACCCATGTCATCTTCATGGCTAACCTGCCATGCAATCCATGACCAAACCTCGTCGGGGCCTGTTCGAGAATATTGTTGCTATTCTTATAACATGAAAAATACATCCCATATTACTGTAACACCCTGAAAATTGGGGGTCGTGTATAAACTCAACTCCCGAGTTCCAGACCGTCACTTATGCAACAAAAATGATTATGATTCAATGTTGTCTGATTTAAAGCATTCACATGAGTAAAAGTATACCAAAACTGCAATTCATACTCCAGATCCAATGATAAAAGCAAGCGGAAGACTAAACAATATATATATCACTGTAAGGAAAAACAAAGTAGATCTCATCTGTCTCTAAAGTATGAATACATCTCTGAGTCTCATACACATATACATGAACAAAATCAAATGTTCAAAATAGTCCCACTGAAGTCCCATCAACCCAGGTCACCTACGCAAAGCCATCATGATACTGCATGTACGAGAACTCGTCCTGGTCCTCGTCGAAGTCTGGCTCTGCCTCCTGGATCTCAGCCTCACCTGCATCTACAACAGGGTCTGGTGGGTGTTGCAAACACCATCCCGTAACGTGGGAGTGAGTGATCAACTCAGTGAAATCATAGAGCAAAGATTAGCATGTTCACAAATCAATCATGCGATAATACTAAAGTAGTAAATCAGACAATCGTAATACTGTTGTTAATGCAAGATGACATGACGTGATGTATGCCCTCACCGACGATCTTCCTCATACGGAAACATCTTACGACCACAGCATGCCACACTCCCTAGAGTGCTCCACATCTTCCAGGCACATGCAATGTTATGGTGATATGGTTTCCGAGTTGTAAGTAGTCCATTCAAACAGCAGGATTGGGAAACTAAGGTACTTCCCTTGTATCAATCCCAACACAGATCCTGTCTAGGGTCGTCACTCCTAGTAATCTCATACGATGTATATTTTGTAGGTCGCTGCAAGGGCTGTCAGGGCTGTTGCTCGCACTCATTGCAGCGATCCCCCATTACCTTATCAATACAGGCCTACTGTACTCTACTGCTACTGAAGGGTCGTCGCCTCCCGTAGACTTAGAATACGCTCGCGGTCACTACAAAGGACTCGTCGCCTGATCAGTGTAGGCCGACAGCTAGAATATAGTATCCCATACCACCATAATCTGTTCACGAGACTAGGTGCTCACTGGTCACTACGGGGAGGTTTGTGGCCCCAGCGTAGGCCGACAGCTCGACCACGGTGTCCCATACCACCATGACCGGCTCATGAGTCTTCGTGGATCAAGGTACCATGGTTAACAGGGTTTACAATGGTAAATTCAGTACCCTAGGTTCAAGCAGTTATGACTCATACAAGGTGAACATACATCGGCCAGTCGGGTTACTTGACGGGCTCGACTAGCGCGATCGCATCTCAAGTCCAACGATATGAAGTGCGTAAAACACTTCGCGTGGTCTAAACACTGCCGCCAACTCCAAACACGACTCGCGTTCATCGACGCATCATTCGTGACCAAGACCAGCCAGCCACGAATTTGCTCGGTTACCGACTGCCTGGACTAAGTCTAGTCCCAAATAATTATGGAATCACATCAGCAATTTATGTAGGAATATTAGAATTGAAATACAATCATGTGAGCATGTTAACACATGTTATAACATTCAACTTAGGCAAATCTTCAAGCACATATATTTCATGCATGTAATGAAATCATGCATATAGTCAACATGTAGGAAATCATTTAGGTGAGCATATTAATTGAGAAATCAATCTCAAACTATTTCATAACATCATTTAATTCAATACATACTAATACAAGCATTTATACAAACACATACACTACACACTTAAGTCTACATATAGTATGTCGACCCGAAGTGCGCAATTAGGCGAATCTCTTCGCCAAACTAATTATGCACGTATTCCTAACTTTCTAATGCGACAACAAACCATGTCAATCACATCAGCAAAATATGAATGTAATCTGTACTTCCTATAAATGACTAAAATGCCCTAAATCTCATATTCTTCGTTGATTTACGAAACAGGAAACGGATAGCATGTTGTACATGTCAAACGGCGATGTCGACGATAATCTACTATTAAACGACATTGAAAGCGTTGGAAACCGTCAATCAAAGCGTCTAAAATCCTCACCTAGTCTCTTATGGAAGCATAAATTTGAACGGAGTGTATACGCTTCGTCTACGGCGATAAGAGAACCTGTATTACGAGTTACGTTAGCTAGCATGCTACGAATCCAAGCAAACCTCAAATCAGCAACTTCTAGGGTTGTTTTATACCTAAAAACGCGGAAGAATCACCGGCTTGGTGATCAGGAAGGCTTGCTTAGGCACTAGCAACAGGTTGCACGAAGGCTGGAAAAATTCCTTCTACACTCTCTCTCAAACTCTCACCTTTTCTCTCTCCCAATCTAGGGTTTCTTGCAATTTCGGATGGGAGAGAGGAGTGAGGGTTTCAACCCCTTTTATAAGCTTAAAAATGCCCGAAATAGGCTCGGGAACGAAGTTTACTTAGTGCATATCCAATTCGGGGCTGTTTCGGTCCAAAAGATGCTTTCTGGTGGTCCCCTGGCCGAATGCGATCGGACTTAAGCTCTTGCATACCAGATCTAGCACGTATTAAGTTTTCAATCCGGCAGGGTTCGCAGATCGCGCGTGGCGGACCAGTTTCAGTTCAGCGGTCACCGCACGTAGATCAGGGCTGAAAGTCTCATGATATAAAATAGAAATTTCTCCTGATCTGAGGGTGTAATCTGGCTGAATTCTGACGGTCAGAACGCTTAATACTGATGCATCAAGTCGTGTGCCAGATTTGAATTTGAAATTCCAATTCTGTCCGTATTCGCACTCTCTTCGGTCCGGGCTCAATGAAATAGCCTGTGATTATCGGTTTGACTTGATTTTCGAAATGAGTGTCAAGTCCAGCTAAGCGGTTCTAACGGTCTAAGATAGGAGGTATCGGACTTTCGACGTACGGTCTAGATCCAATACAAAGATTCAAAGTGGTCCAGAGAACAAACCTGCTTAGAGTTTGGTCTGAGGTTATAGAGTATTATAGAGTCATTGGTTCTACTCGATTTGGGTCTTGTAGAACGTATTTAAAGTGATCAGGGACTATTTCTCAGCTACTCCAGCGTTGCGCTAGCTAACTTACGCTTAATTTCCATAGGAATTAATTCTACGCAATTTCGGGTCGAGTTGGTACTCGAGCCCAAGTATGGATTTTTCACGGGCATTACAATCTACCCCCCTTAACAAATAATTTCATCCTCGAAATTTGTACCTTTTTGTACTCCTCGAGAAGCTGTGGGTAGTTCTTTCTGATCTCGGCTTCTGTCTCCCAGGTAGCCTCTTCCTCAGATTGATGCTTCCACAATACCTTCACAAGGGGAATCACCTTGCTACGCAGTACCTGCTCCTTCCTGTCTAGGATACGTGTCGGTCGCAGGATATAAGTATCATCCTCTCCTAACTGCACCTGCTCCCATCTGATGATATGGGAAGGATTAGCAACGTACTTCTTCAGCATAAAAACATAAAATACGTTGTGAACGCTCGCAAGAGGCGTGGGTAAAGTCAATCGGTAAGCCACTGCTCCCACACGATCTAGGATCTGGAATGGACCAATGAATCGCGGTGTCAGCTTCCCCTTCTTCCCGAACCGAAGGACTCCCTTCATAGGGAAAACTCGCAAAAACACATGATCCCCAACTGTGAACTCTAGTGGCCTCCGTCTCGTATCGGCATAACTCTTCTGTCTGCTCTGCGCTGTGAGAAGCCGACGCCTAATGATATCGATCTTCTCTGACGTCGCCTGCACTAACTCTGGGCCAATCAAGCTACGCTCACTGACCTCTGCCCAGCAATGCGGTGCGCGACAAGGTCGCCCATACAGCACCTCATAAGGTGCCATACCGATACTCGTCTGAAAGCTATTGTTGTACACAAACTCCGCATAAGCAAGATAATCATCCCAACTGTCCTTGAAGTCCAATGCGCAAGCTCGCAACATGTCCTCTAAGATCTGGTTCACCCGCTCTGTCTGTCCGTCTGTCTGTGGGTGGAAGACAGTACTGAACTTCAACTTCACACCCATAGCCTCCTGAATGCGAGTCCAGAAAATAGAAGTGAACCTCGTGTCTCTGTCCGACCCGATCTCCAATGGAACTCCATGCAGACGCACAATCTCTCTGATGTACAGTCTAGCCAGCTCGCCTGCAGAGTTCGTAACTCTAATCGGTAGGAAGTACGCCGACTTCGTCAGACGGTCGACGATCACCCAAATGGAATCATGTCCCTTCCTCATCTTCGGCAACCCAAAAATGAAGTCCATGGAAATAAAATCTCACTTCCACTCTGCGATCGGAATAGGCTGCAAAAGTCCAGGTGGTCGGCGATGCTCTGCCTTCACCTGCTGACAAGTGAGACAACGGGACACGAACTCAGATATGTGCGTCTTCATACCCTCCCACCAATATGTCCTCTTCACGTCACGATACATCTTTGTACTACCTGGATGCATCGCGAGTCTAGTACAATGCGCAGCCTCGAGAATCTCTCGTCTCAAGTCAGGGATATCTGGGACGCATAGGCGGCCATGATAACGTAAGCCCCCATCCATACCAACTTGTCAGTCGGCGTCTGCATCATCACTGGCCTACTCTCGAAGCTCAGTCAGATGCGCATCGTCCCTCTGCGCCTCGATGACTCAGTCATCGATCTGAGATCGCACCTGTACATGTGCGATGAACTCAAACGGCTCCTCTACGGTGAGTTTCTGCTCAAAGTCTCGCAAAAACTCAACCATATCCCACTCGGCAACCATCAGCGGAGCCGCAAACTCTATCGCCTTCTTGCGGCTCAACGCATCAGCCACAAGGTTCGCCTTCCCAGGATGGTAAGAGACTTCAAACTTGAAGTCCTTCAACGTCTCCATCCATCGCCGCTGCCTCATATTCAAGTCTCGCTGCGTGAATATGCACTTGAGGCTCTTGTGGTCGCAAAAGAGCTCGAACTCCTCTCCATAGAGGTAATGTCTCCAGAGTCTCAGTGCGAATATAACGGCTGCCAACTCTAGGTCGTGTGTAGGGTAATTCTCCTCGTGCTTCCTTAATTGTCTCGAGGCATACGAAATTACTCTGTCCCTCTGCATAAGGACACAACCCAGACCAACGCTAGACGCGTCAGTGTATATAGTGTATCTAACCCCTTACTCTGGTAATACTAGCACAGGGGTAGACGTAAGTCTGTCCTTCAGCTCCTAAAAAGCTGACTCCGCCTCATCATTCCAGGCGAACTTCACGTCCTTCCGTGTCAACTGAGATAAGGGTCTCACAATCTTCGAGAAGTCCTGAATGAAGAGCTGATAGTAGCCAGCGAGACTCAAGAAACTCCTCACCTCAGCGACAGAACCCGGCTGCTCCCAGTCCTGCACCGCAGCTACCTTAGACAGGTCAACTGCCATGCCATCCTTGGACATCACATGTCCCAGGAACTTCACTTCCTGCTTCCAGAAGTCGCACTTCTTGTACTGTGCGAACAACTGATGCTGTCTGAGCGTATCCAGGACCAAACGTAAGTGCTCCTCATGCTCCTCTCGACTCCTAGAGTACACCAAAATGTCTTCAATGAATATAACGACGAATCGATAGAGGAAAGGCCGAAATACCCGGTTCATCAGATCCATGAACATGGCTGGTGCGTTCGTGAGACCGAACGACATCACGAGGAACTCATAGTAGCCAAAACTGGTCCTGAATGCTGTCTTCTGCACGTCCTCATCCCTAACGCGCAACTGATGATATCCTGACTGAAGATCAATCTTCGAGAAGTACTGCGCTTCTCTCAACTGATCAAACAAGTCATCGATCCTGGGTAAAGGGTACTTGTTCTTCACCGTGACCTGGTTCAGCCTACGATAATCAATACATAATCGCATCGAACCATCCTTCTTCCTCACGAACAAGAACGGTGCTCCCCAAGGAGACACACTAGGCCGTATAAGGCCAAGCTCTAGCAGACCATCAATCTGCGTCCTCAACTCCTCCATCTCACACGGTGCCATGTGATACGTCGGCAGTGAGACGGGCGTCGAACAAGGAACCAGATCGATAGTGAAATCGATCTCTCGTCGGGGCGGCAAACCAGGGATCTTCCTGAACAGATCCCCGAACTTAGAAACGACTGGCGTATGCTCAAGTACCTGGGCACCAGCGTCTCGCAATAAAGTGGCGTAACTAAGTATGCGGAAAGGGAGATTTACCCGTACTGAAAATGTGAAGGATGCACCCTCTGGCTCGTACACAGTCACTATACGAGTCTCGCAGTCAATCTCGGCCCTCACTGTAGTCAACCAATCCATGCCAAGAATGACGTCGAGATAAACGAGGGAGGGGTCGACGACAAGATCAATAGCCATCGTCCAGCCTCCCAGATCAACCAAACAACCCTCACACATCTGGGTAATATCTGAATAATCTCCATGAGCTGCAAGGACTCGCACCCTATCCATAGTAATAGTCTGTAACCCAAGACGCCTAACTACAGCACGTGATATCAAAGAAATCGTGGAACCAGTGTCCACCATCACGAGAATAGGAGTACCTCCAATATGGGCTGTGACCTCGAAGGCTGAATGCTGAAAAGTCGGTGTCGCAGCTGCCTCAGTTGTCAATGCATGAACCCGTGCCTGCTGTGGCCGGTTCGGCCGCCGTGTCAAGGGCCGTGGAGGCTGTCTGATCTGCGATACCAGAGGTCTGAAAGAAGGGTGCGCAGGAGCTAACCATATAGGCGATGCTGATATCGCCTGTGAACGTGCACGGTCAATCTTCTGCGGCGGCGAGAACCCACTGTCCCGCATCCGAGAAAAATTGCTCTGCGCCAAGTGGCCTGACCTCCCACAGTATGTACATGTCAAATCAGGGCGCCGAAACGACGGTGCAGGTGCTGTAGCCCTAGTAAGAGGGTCGACGCAAGGCCTCTTACCCACGAAGGGCCTGTCCTGCATGTCTGGCCGTGGCCTAGAAGTAACAGGGCCACGAGATCACGCAAGTCAATCCACATCCTGCTCTGCCCGCATAGATATGTGAATCAACTCCGCATATGAGGGAATGCTCACACAGCACATCTTCGACCGAATATCTGGTCGCAAACCCTCCGAAAAGCACCGTATGCGCATCTGCTCATCAGCCAAAATAGTCGGGACGTATCTGCCTAACTCCGTAAACCGATGCTCATACTCCGTGACTGTCATGGTTCCCTGTCGGAGGTGGAGAAACTCATTCTCCCGGTCATGCCTGTACGTCTGGGGGTAATACTTCTCGTGAAAGAGAAACTCAAACGCTGCCCATGTCCATATATAGTCGGCGGCAACGGTCCGCAATACGTTATCCCACCACAGGCTGGCCTCTCGCTCAAACAGGAATGTAGCCAGCTCTACCTGCTCAGCCTCTGTGCAATGAAGCATCCGCAATATCTTCGACACACGGTCGAGCCAGTACTCAGCCTCCTCGGGTCTGTGAGAACCCGTAAAAGTGGGAGGCCGTAAGCGCTGGAATCGCTCTAATAGGCCCCGTGTATCTGCGGCATTCCCCGCAGGGTAAGCAGGTGGTACAGGATAATCCATGCCCTCATCCTGAGCGTATGTATAAGCATCCTCAGCTGGATGCGCAGGTGGTGCAGGTGGAGTCACACCCCCACCCTAGGCTAATGTCCCCACAATGGTAGTCAGAAGCTGCTGCTACTGCTGCATCATAGCCATCATCTGGTCAAATTTATCAGGAGGTGGAGCAGGCTGTGGCGGGTGCTGCGTCGAAGTAGATGCACGATAAGGCACTCTGACTGACGGTGTGAACGGCGGTGGTCCAACTGTAGGACCAGCAGTAGGCTGAGATGCACGAACTGTCTCAGGAATCGGGCCCACAGCAGGGTCCGCATGGGTGTCAAACTGCGAAGGAGTCTGATCCATATGCTCACTCAATGCAAGCTGAACCATGCTCCGCGTAGCCTTAGGCGGCATTCCCTATATTCAAAATAGGGCGCAACCTTGTCAGTCTCAATAGCACAAATACACCGCAATCATTCACACAAGGAATCAAAGGCATTCCATGCATTTCATTTAATCAAAATTGTCACAATACAAGGGATATATCCTTACAAGCATCATGACGAGAAATACATGGGAACTAAGACAGTTAAAATTATAACAGCAACATAAGCAAAGCACTAGCCCTAACAATCTTACATAACAAAAGCAGAAAATGACTAACTACTAACAACAACATCAAGGTAGCATCGCTAGTCTAAGTCGGGTGACGGAGGAGGAGCACCCTTATCCTGCAAGAAACACAGGATCGCCTTCAAGGTGTGAGTCACCTTGCACAATTTTCTCTTTGTAACGGCCTTGGCATCCTTGACTTCAGCGCGAAGTTCCTGAACTTCCCTTCACAAGGTGATCTGGCTCTCCTCAATTCGAGCAATGCGATCATCGCTAGTAGCCTGCGCAGAAGGAGGAGGGCTCTCATATGTATCCTGAGCCTCCTCTTCTGCCTCTTCCTGGACTTCTTCCTGAACTTCTACTCCAAGTTCTCCCTCACTTTGATCTTCCTCATCATCAAAGTCATCCTCGCTATCCTCCTCAAGCTGATTCTCACGGTACCGAGACCCAATCTTCATCTTGACCATAGTCGACTCATCAATGGTATGAATCGAAACTGGCAATTTCGGCCCAAGTCTGTAAGCAAACTCAAGCGCGATCTTGCATATCAGTCGACCAAAAGGAAGCGATTCGGATGTTCTTCTTGACTTGGCTATGAGGATTATCTGTCACAAGATGAAAGTGGTCATACATACATTCTCTCCCTGGACCACCAGATACAAGAAATCAACCATAAGGCGTGTACATTCAATGCGATTCGTCGACCTGGGATACACATTGAACGTGCAGATATGGTGTAGTAGGCACAAATCATCAGACATATACGTTGCCTTGAGGTTATTATTAGGCTGCCATGGGACCAACTTACCGCACAGAAACCTGGTGCAGCGATCTCGTTCACTCCTACTCAGATTCTTCTCACTAGGATGAACATCACCAAGAGGCACGTTCAGAAGTCGCGCAATCAGTCGCACATCAATCGTAGCCATCCGATCTCTACCAAAAGGGATTTTGAACTGCAATGGCTCCAAGGTAGGTTCTGGATACAAGCGTAGAAGGCACGAACGGTGCTCACATTAGCACGAGCGCGAGCTTCAAAGATCGGACCCCAATGCGCAGCTTCAAGGCGCTCAAACAATAAAAATTCACCGAACAGTCGCCCTTCCACGTCCGCCTCAAACAACACTTTACGATCAGTATATTGACCGTGAGGCATCTCTGATAGAATTATTCGCCCAAGGTGAGTATGGGGATCCAAATCCCGCTTTGTACGGCACTCTAGGGCTGTAGCTTGACCTGTGGCGGCGCTTGAACTTGTGGCACCACCCCGCGGTCTTCTCGATTGAGCAGGGCGACTTGGCCCAGCCTCATCTACTGCAGTCTTCCTTTTACCCATCAAAGATAAGATGGAGGAGAGTGATAAAAGGCCTAAAATGACTTCCACGAAATCCATGGAAGATAGAGAAAATGTGAAGAAGTGGCTATCCAAACTGGAAAAGGGAGATCTAGGCATCGTAGAGGGATGCTTCAAGCTTCCCAAGGGTGTATTTTTAAGGAGAAATGAAAATGACAAAGTGGAATGGAGCACCTCACGATTTCAGCTCAATTTGAGGGTTTTTGGAGCTCCAAATGACGAAATCTTCAAGAGGGAGGGCTGCCAACTTTAAAGGAACGATGGAGGGTGGTTTTTTTTAGCCATGGATGGATCTAGGGGTGGTTTGGAATCCTGAATTTTGGAGATAGTTGCTGAAAAATGCAAATAGGGCTATGGGGTGGGCTGTTTGTGAAGGAGATACACTTTTTAGGGGTTTTCTACCCACGAACCCTACATGTGGGGTGTACACGACCCAAGATAGGGCGTGCACCCAAAATTTGGAGCAAGTGGGCCCACCTGTACGGTGATGCATCGCCGGATCGGCGATGGCATCACTGACCATTGGTGCATCCGGCCGGTGGGACCACATGGGTTTGGTCCCCCATGGTCCAAGGACCCCAGATATGTATGGTCCGAACCTTGGTTCATTGTATTTTAACCTATATAGGCCCAAACATGTGTTCAGAGCTTTTCGGGACCAATCCGTAATTCTGAATACAAAACCCTATCATGCAACATATTATTTTGGGGTATAAGGAGCTAGTACATCCATCTAGACTATTAGTTTCTAAAGAAAGTGAAGTTAGAATGGCCTTATGGACATTTTTCATGAAATTTTACTATTCACTGTAAAATTTTATGAAAGTATTATTTTATATTATTTTCACATTAGGTTTGATGCCTAATATGAAAAGGATAAGAAAGAAATGAATATTAGAGTGGTGAGAGGGAGAATTTTGAAGATTTTTCGTGAAACGGGGTTTTTAAGCCTTGGCGATTGAATACAGGATTCGTGGTCATCCCACGGCCCAAGGATTCACTTTTACAGGTTTAAAATCGTTCAAAGAATGTCTCAACCTGACTTCCTACGACCTAGGATCTATTCGGGTTGCTTTACGCGACCCGAGTTGCGTTACAGACTCGATCATGCGATCGATTCAAATAGACTTCTCCTATTGGCGAATCTGCGATCCTAGAAATGTTTCTAGACCCTTCTCGCACCCACCTAAGTCAAAATAAGCGACAGCGTACGTCGCAAGACCATAACCCAGGCCCAGTATACTCTTATTCATGCTCTGATACCAACTTGTAACACCCTGAAAATCGTGGGTCGTGTATAAACTCAACTCCCGAGTTCCAGACCGTCACTTATGCAACAAAAATGATTATGATTCAATGTTGTCTGATTTAAAGCATTCTCATGAGTAAAAGTATACCAAAACTGCAATTCATACTCCAGATCCAGTGATAAAAGCAAGCGGAAGACTAAACAATATATATATCACTGTAAGGAAAAACAAAGTAGATCTCATCTGTCTCTAAAGTATGAATACATCTCTGAGTCTCATATACATATACATGAACAAAATTAAATGTTCAAAATAGTCCCACTGAAGTCCCATCAACCCAGGTCGCCTACGTAAAGCCATCATGATACTGCATGTACGAGAACTCGTCCTGGTCCTCGTCGAAGTCTGGCTCTGCCTCCTGGATCTCAGCCTCACCCGCATCTACAATAGGGTCTGGTGGGTGTTGCAAACACCATCCCGTAATGTGGGAGTGAGTGATCAACTCAGTGAAATCATAGAGCAAAGATTAGCATGTTCACAAATCAATCATGCGATAATAGTAAAGCAGTAAATCAGACAATCGTAATACTGTTGTTAATGCAAGATAACATGACGTGATGTATGCCCTCACCGACGATCTCCCTCATACGGCAACATCTTACGACCGCAGCATGCCACACTCCCTAGAGTGCTCCACATCTTCCATGCACATGCAATGTTATGGTGATATGGTTTCCGAGTTGATATTAGTCCATTCAAACAGCAGGATTGGGAAACTAAGGTACTTCCCTTGTATCAATCCCAACACAGATCCTGTCTAGGGTCGTCACTCCTAGTAATCTCATACGATGTATATTTTGTAGGTCGCTGCAAGGGCTGCCAGGGCTGTTGCTCGCACTCGTTGCATCGCTCCCCCATTACCTTATCAATACAGGCCTACTGTACTCTACTGCTACTGAAGGGTCGTCGCCTCCCGTAGACTCAGAATACGCTCGCGGTCACTACAAAGGACTCGTCGCCTGATCAGTGTAGGCCGACAGCTAGAATATAGTGTCCCATACCACCATAATCTGCTCACGAGACTAGGTGCTCACTGGTCACTACGGGGAGGTTTGTGGCCCCAGCGTAGGCCGACAGCTCGACCACGGTGTCCCATACCACCATGCCCGGCTCATGAGTCTTCGTGGATCAAGGTACCATGGTTAACAGGGTTTACAATGGTAAGTTCAGTACCCTAGGTTCAAGCAGTTATGACTCATACAAGGTGAACATACATCGGCCAGTCGGGTTACTTGACGGGCTCGACTAGCGCGATCGCATCTCAAGTTCAACGATATGAAGTGCGTAAAACACTTCGCGTGGCCTAAACACTGCCGCCAACTCCAAACACGACTCGCGTTCATCGACGCATCATTCATGACCAAGACCAGCCAGCCACGAATTCGCTCGGTTACCGACTGCCTGGACTAAGTCTAGTCCCAAATAATTATAGAATCACATCAGCAATTTATGTAGGAATATTAGAATTGAAATACAATCATGTGAGCATGTTAACACATGTTATAACATTCAACTTAGGCAAATCTTCAAGCACATATATTTCATGCATGTAATGAAATCATGCATATAGTCAACATGTAGGAAATCATTTAGGTGAGCATATTAATTGAGAAATCAATCTCAAACTATTTCATAACATCATTTAATTCAATACATACTAATACAAGCATTTATACAAACACATACACTACACACTTAAGTCTACATATAGTATGTCGACCCGAAGTGCGCAATTAGGCGAATCTCTTCGCCAAACTAATTATGCACGTATTCCTAACTTTCTAATGCGACAACAAACCATGTCAATCACATCAGCAAAATATGAATGTAATCTGTACTTCCTATAAATGACTAAAATGTCCTAAATCTCATATTCTTCATTGATTTACGAAACAGAAAACGGATAGCATGTTGTACATATCAAACGGCGATGTCGTCGATAATCTACTTTTAAATGACATTGAACGCGTTGGAAACCGTCAATCAAAGCGTCTAAAATCCTCACCTAGTCTCTTATGGAAGCATAAATTTGAACGGAGCGTATACGCTTCGTCTACGGCGATAAGAGAACCTGTTTTACGAGTTACGTTAGCTAGCATGCTACGAATCCAAGTAAACCTCAAATCAGCAACTTCTAGGGTTGTTTTATACCTAAAAACGCGGAAGAATCACCGGCTTGGTGATCAGGAAGGGTTGCTTAGGCAATAGCAACAGGTTGCACGAAGGCTGAAAAAATCTCTTCTACACTCTCTCTCAAACTCTCACCTTTTCTCTCTCCCAATCTAGGGTTTCTTGCAATTTCGGATGGGAGAGAGGAGTGAGGGTTTCAACCCCTTTTATAAGCTTAAAAATGCCCGAAATAGGCTCGGTAACGAAGTTTACTTAGTGCATATCCAATTCGGGGCTGTTTTGGTCCAAAAGATGCTTTCTGGTAGTCCCCTGGCCAAATACGATCGGACTTAAGCTCTTGCATACCAGATCTAGCACGTATTAAGTTTTCAGTCCGGCAGGGTTCGCAGATCGCGCGTGGCGGACCAGTTTCAGTTCAGCGGTCACCGCACGTAGATCAGGGCTGAAAGTCTCATGATATAAAATAGAAATTTCTCCTGATCCGAGGGTGTAATCTGGCTGAATTCTGACGGTCAGAACGCTTAATACTGATGCATCAAGTCGTGTGCCAGATTTGAATTTGAAATTCCAATTGTCCCTATTCTCACTCTCTTCGGTCCGGGCTCAATGAAATAGCCTGTGATTATTGGTTTGACTTGATTTTCGAAATGAGTCTCAAGTCCAGCTAGGCGGTTCTAACGGTCTAAGATAGGAGGTATCGGACTTTCGACGCGCGGTTTAGATCCAATACAAAGATTCAAAGTGGTCCAGAGAACAAACCTGCTTAGAGTTTGGTCCGAGGTTATAGAGTATTATAGAGTCATTGGTTCTACTCGATTTGGGTCTTGTAGAACGTATTTAAAGTGATCAGGGACTATTTCCCAGCTACTCCAGCGTTGCGCTAGCTAACTTACGCTTAATTTCCATAGGAATTAATTCTACGCAATTTCGGGTCGAGTTGGTACTCGAGCCAAAGTATGGATTTTTCACGGGCGTTACAATTACATTACAAACCACGACCCCCATTGAGATTGGAGTATCACTGTCACCCGGCTATCATATGTCTCTCCTAATCGACTGGGCGTCAAATCAATCACCAATACTCTTACTCGCCTTCCTGAGTCGTTCATCAACGACTACGCCTCGGTCTGTTATACGCTAAGCTCTCAAGCTTAGTCGATTTGTTGGCTCCGATTATTGATTTATACTTTCTTCCTCTTTTCTTTCTTATGCGGGGCCGATGTCTGTTGATTCGGGAGAGGCTAAAGGCGATGACTAAGATTGACAACCACAAAGGCTCCTCTTCAATGGGCGGAAGAGGACAATACGTGAGAGGCTAAACTGGGGCAAGTTACGCTTGACCCATATAACATCAACATCACGATCCTTTGTAAAGTTAAACAAATGATCCATGACAACTACAATCCATACAACATGACAACCATGACCCATATAATACAGTGACTTTCAGAAGAGAAGTTCAGCCTGCAAGCCAAGACTCTGCAAGTTTGTTCCACCTTAGTTTGCAAATGGGGATATTATCATCATCCTTCTCACCCTCATTTTCGATAGACAAAAACTACGACCCTTTCCTTCAGATTCAGAGCGACCGTCGGAGATAAACAGCAGGAAATGAAATCAAAAGGACAGGGAAGAAGAAACGCAAAAGCTGCGATAAACAGGACAGAAGGAAATGGAAGTAGCTAACCCTTTTCCGATGGCTAGGTACCCATTAAAATTATTAGGTTGGCGGAGTTCAAAAGTTATCTTCAGAACTTCCAGTGGAGGTCGTTGAGCTTTAGGCAGATCATGAACGTCCCTGAGGAAGGAGAAGGTATCACGCATAAAGGAAGAACGTGATAGGGGCTCCATGGTCTCTTTGATTATCTGCTCCATTATTTTGAATGAAAGACTAGATAAAGGTGTGCCCTACGTTTGGCTCCCTTTCGCATGACCACCAGAGTACCTCGGCTTGTCGACTCTATTCTTCCTTTAGCTTGGCAGAAGCAAAATAAAAGAACAAACCTCGTAGTGGAGGAGGCTTTCAGACGAGCGAAGCGAAGAGGAGAAACAACGTCACTCTCTAGGTGTTGGTCCCTGGATCTTGACTTCTATAGGAAAACAAAAGAAGAGGAAGGAGAGGGCCTTTCAAAATGTACATAAGTACAACAAATGCCCCTTCCGAAGCTTGTGGTGCGGGTGATCGGTGGTCTGTGGGCCCCAGCATGATGTATGTGCTTCGTCCAAGCCGTCCGTCCAGTTTAAAATATCCTTTTATGGCTTAAACTGAAAAAAGAGGGTAATATACCTCCCCGGTGGACCACACTACGGGGAAATTATAGTTATTGGATATTCACCATTAAAATCCCCCTAGGCCTGCCGTGATTGGATCATGCTCATTTTTGGTCTCTTGTCATAAAATGATCTGGAGAAATATATGGATAGCATGGATGAAACACGTACGTAGTTTTGGGGCCCACAGAGCACCAAGCACCAGCCATTGGACGGTGTTCGAGGGAGTAGCCGATCTGTCCATTTCTCTAGGGTTAAGACAGCGGGCGACTTATGCCTCACGCCAGGACCATACGACTCCTGAACCATGGTCAGGGGCATTTTCATCCGAAACAAGGTCCAAAAGTTGTCAGAAGGCCCTTTGGGGAATATGTGGAGTATCATAGAGATCGAGGTAATTGACCCAAACTTTGATGCGAGTACGGCCAATTTCCCTAAAAAGAGAGTTTCTCTCTCTTCATTTTTTAACAACAGACGGATGACATCCGTGTTTTCGGTGGTGGCCCATAAGACAGGGCCCACGCCCATGATCTGAACCGTCCATCTGGTGCACAACAGAGGTTTGACCAAAACCTCCATTTTTTTTACATGAAAGAGCACACGTGTGTTCGCACAACCGTCGGTGCAAACAGGCCCTACTAACACACATTTCCAAAAACAGAAACTATGTTCTGTGCAACAGCCTAGCGATCCGCGTGAGGGGTGTCTGGCATAATTTAGAGCATCCATTTGATGGCATCTCAGCCGTCCAAACCTGTTTCCACCTTAGCAAAAATAAAACCACAGTCGATTTTGTAGAAAACACCCGTATTGAAAGGTGGTTTCTACCAAATTTAATCTGGGACATTCACTGACGGCCCCGAGAGCATCTAGGGCATGGTATAAGGTAGTGGGCTATGTGGTATCAGGCCTCTCTCACGCTCTTGCGGCAACAGAGAGAAAAAATCTTCCGTGAGTTCCTCCTTTAAACCCATCGAGAAAATGGCAATGGAGCTTCATTCCCTCACTCCTGCAAGGTCTCTTAGACCAGCCCTGACCTTCCGAAACAACCATTCATAGAAACCAGCATCAGAGGTGGATCTGCCATTGGAGTGGTGTGTTGCTGCACTGAAGCTGGCTCGACTCGTCATGCTACTCGGCCGGTCCGGTGAGAATGAAGAAGAAGAGAAAGAGAGAAAAGAAAAAGGAGGGAGAATAGAGAGTGGGCAGAAACATCTGCACCATGGCAGCAGCTCGAACCGAGCCAAGTTCCAGCTGAGTCAGGCTGGGTCGACAGTCCTTGCAGGGAGTTTCCATCATCAGGAAATAAGATAGAAGAGAAACACAGAAATGAGAAAAAGAGAGAGAGAGAGAGAGAGAGAGAGAGAGAGAGAGAGAGAAGAAGTCAATGAGAGAGAAAGACAGAGTGGACCAGTGACTGCTGCACCAACCCAACCCAGCCAACTCGAGCTCAACTCAAGTCAGGTTCAGCCCAGGTGTTCCTGGATGTTCAAGAATTTGAACAAAAAAAGAGCAAAGGAAGAAGAAAGAAGAAAAGAAAGAAAGAGAATGAGGGAGCAGCTCCTAAGGGTGTGCAGTTGCACCAGTCCAAACCAAGATGAGTTCTGGTCGGCTCGTTGCCAGGGTACTAGCTGGCAAGTTAGGCTGTGTCCAGGCTCAGTCGAGTGCGAGCCTGACCTGGTCCAGCAAGGAGAAAAGAAAATGGAGAGAGAAGAGAAGGAAAGGAGGAGAAGGAAAGAGAAGAAGAAAGAGAGTTGGTCTTTTTTTTGTGGCTGCTAAGTTGACTCGGTTGAAACCGAGTCGAGCCGAGTTGACAACGGTGAATCTATATTTTCTTTCTAGATTTAAATTATCATTGTTAACATCATTTTAGGATTTTTAAGTTAGATACGATTAACCAGTAGTAATTTTCCATGCTTATATTAATTGATATATATATATATATATATATTGTTATTATCATTAAAATATTAGTATTTTATTCGTCATTCTAAAGATATTATTATTGACGTTAGAGCATACTATTTCTGTTCATCACAAAGATTATCATGGTCACATTAACTAATATTAAGTATATTGTTAATGTTAATAATTGTTTTGGAAATTATAAGTATTATTATTCATCGTGGGTGTCATTAGATAAATTGATATAATTTAGCCATTGTAATATTCCTAAAATTAATAACTAATTCATTTTATAAATTCGATTCATCAATGATTCCCATTAATAATATCATTAATGGCCACGCAAATTAAAGTCCAAATCCCATAATAAAAATACTAGAACTAAACCCTAGGATAAAACCCTAAAACCTAGGTAATCCAAACCCTAGGTTAAGACCCTAACCCTAAATAGCGTATAAGCTTGGATCTAATTTTACAACTTTACGATTGATGTTAGGAATTGATTCCAAGGGAACACGCACTTTTTAGCGATGGTGCAGGCGGTTCAAACATAAGATGATGATTTCTTCCCCTTGAGCTTTCCATTTTTCCATTAACTTAAGTTATAGTTTTTATTTTAATTTATAATTGATATCTCCATTTCATAGTCACATGTGTTAATTGTTAGAATTGAATTGCTACATTACATACTTCATGCTTATCCTACATATTTATTCATGTTTGTGGATTACTTGTAGATTGCTTATGGAACTTAAACTGGTACATTAGTGGAAAACCCCCACTTATAAATGTACACCCATACTTGGGATGTAACTCGATTAATCGTGATTATAATGGACCTGCGACTTAGTGGTTTGAATTGAATATTGATGTGGGCCTACCATCCAGGGGTTGTTGTGTCCAAGTGAATTTTTAAGGATGGTCTTTTATCATATATTTTTTATATTTGCCCTATATGGCTTAGTTTTAACATTCGCCCTATATGGCTTTGTTTCTGTATTTGCCCTATATGGGTTCGATGTTTTATATTGTACAACCATGTGATGGTAAGCCCCATATACTAAAATATAATTGGCCACTAGTCAACAAGTTTCCATTAAACATCTTAAAGTGGCAGCCTTATGAGCCAAGGATAGTGGTATGGGACCTATGCCCGAGATGTCAACCTACGCTCGCAACTAGCCCCCATAGTGACCTTCAAGCTTATTTAAATTGAATGGTTGTAATTGAACTAATAACCGGTTGGTTAATCATGCATACATAGTACAAACCAACATCTATTGTTAAAGTATGTAATGTACGTATTTGTCCAACTAGATGTTTTTCCCAGGATGATGATTACATGAGTGACGAGCCCAATGTCTGCACGGATGTGCATCTTCGGGGCGATGATTTCATTCACACATCCATGCATATAATAAGACTGCATTTACTCTGTTTTGGTTGCCTGGATGTTTTATACTATTCCTTATCTAATGCGGCGGTATGTAATCTTGAGGAGAATTCATACTGAGTTAACTACTCATCCATCAAATATATAACCGTACAGGTAACACAGGTGGCCTAGAAGACATTCATGCTTATATTGATAAGGAGCGGGGTATAATTGATAATGATGCAAGATTGTAATTGCTAAGGGTTGCTACGGGATTTCACATCCCAAGATTGTTGTAATTTACTTTATTTTACATATAATATTATTTCATTTTATAATTATAGGAATGGGGGCATTGGTTTGTATAAGTCATTATGGGCAACTTCTTATATATTCCAAATGTAAATGAAATTTTCCTTTATATTGATTTGTCCACTCTACACCCATCTGCTTACTCTAAATGAATAAAAAAAAAATGTATACTCGAATTTGACCATCCTTTAAGGTTAATACCTAAGTTTTTGGGAAACGGATCATATACTCGGGTCCTAAAATACGGGGCATTACATATCCTCAAACAAGATGTGCCACAAAAATATAAAAATCCTGGTAACACAACTATCACCTGTATAATTGGGAATCACTATATTGAACATGCACTTCTTGGCGTAGGCACGAGTGTAAATCTGATCCCTTACTCAGTTTACAAATAATTGGGTCTAAGTAAATTAAAATCCACCCGGACCACATTATAACTTGTCGATCGCTCAATTCGTGTACCAAGAAGGATGATTGAGGATGTGTTATTTCAGATTGATAAATTCTACTATCCAGTAGACTTTATTGTCTTGGATACTCAACCCATCGTAAATATGAGCACTCAAATTCCCATCATTCTTAGTCGTCCATTCCTTGCTACATCAAATGCAATCATTAATTGTAGGAATAGAATTATGAATTTCTCTTTTGAAAATATGATATTGGAGCTTAATATTTTTTTCAACATGAGCAAATAGTGATATCCACGACATTAACTTGATAGATTTTGTAACATCCCAAATTTTCACGGCCAGAGTATGTACTCATGCTCGAGGAAACCGGGTGTTAATAATGTACAACAGGATGCTCTGAAATCGTACCCTATTTTTTTCATTTATTTACCAGATACATTCATGAAGGTAACATTCATAAGAATAAAATCAACTGTAATGATTATATATCATCAGAGTAAAAGGAATAATCAAGGCCTTCCCAATGGAAGCTTATTACATTCATCGAGTTCGCAGCGGAAGTATAAATCTAATTAAATAATCTAGCTTCGAATTCTTTCAGCGTAGTCTTCTACAGGAAGTGGGCCCTCTAATTCTTTAAACCTGTAAATTACCTATATAATCTGTATAGTTGAGAGAGGGTCAATGCCCTACTCATAGTGAAGGTTATCCTTTAAGATTAACAATAATTCAGGATATTCATAATAGGTAAAGTAAGGGTCTGATACATCTCATGCTCCACTAATATAAAGGTATCAGTATGCGCAAACAACCTACATGAGATGCATGCCTAGCAAAGTATGTGAGGCTCATCATACGTAGTGATCATCACAATGTGGAATACGATTTAAAGATAACCGACTCGACCTACGCTCTCACTATACGGATATTCGCCAGCATAGCTACCGTGGATTTACGAGAACTCCTCAGAGCGCACAACACATGAGCTAGGTGAATTACATGTAATGATTTATTCATGGAGCGACTATTTGCGATATCCAATCCTAGAGTGATGTGACACTGTATTTATAAATTACACATATCGATTCGTGCACCACTATCCAAAGGCTCAAGGACTTACGTGCCCCAAGAGGGTCTCTACCCAGAATACATTACGTCCATGATAGAATATTTGAATTGCTAGTTGTGATACATCTTACACATCACTTATACTTACAAAGAATATAAACTGAATCATAACGAATATAGCTGAATCTGAATCATAAAGAATATCAACTAAATTATGGAGGTTCTGAAATGGTAAGACACATGCCCAAGCCATAAAGATAGATGGCACGAGGTCAAAATAATAAAGAGAAGAGCGACGAGGGTCAGCTCAACACAAGTGGCAATGGTCAATCATGTTCAGAGAAGAGTGACAAGGGTCAACTCTATAATAAGGAGAGTGGCAGTGGCCAACTCAAATAAAGAGACGAGTGGCAAGGCCAACTCAATAAATTGATAAGGTAGGGGCAAGGCTTGTATCCATGGCCTCGCATAAATTCAGAGAAATCCCTTATAATGAACATGATGTCATAATCCCAGCAGGGTCAATAATTATAATGATAATAACTGAATCAATTGATAGAATAATTCTCAGAAAAATATAAACATGAGAGGTAGGATGATTCACATCATTAAAGGTATAAAAAGGCAAGATAATTCACATCATTAAAGATATGAAAATGGTAGGATAATTCATATCTTTAACAGCATGAAAAGGCAGGATAAATATAATAACTTAAATTAGTGTAAGGTTAAAGGATAAAACCCTCACCTTTAATATTCGTTTCTTCCTCAGATACGAGCATGTGTTATAGGGTTGGGAATTTAACCTAGCATTTAACAGTCTGAATGGTTAAATTTAGTTATAAATTTTCTTAATTATAGGTATGAATTTAGGGAATTTTTTATGGTTAACCTTAACTTGATTTGACTCAAATCTTCTTCTAAATTTTTCCTGGCCAAGTTGACTTGCTTCGACTCGATTTTGGATATCCCGGTGTGAACCATTGGAAGAAAGGAAAGAGTAATCTAGAAAGAAGGAGGGTCAGTTTATGGCCTACCTGGGTTTGAGTCTTAACTCAGGAATTTCAGTGAGGGCAGCTCTCTTTTCATTCCTTCTTCTCGCCCATTATTTCCTCTTTTTCCTCACTCTTTCTCTCCTTTTCTCTCTCTTTCTTTCTTTCCTTTGCTTTTTCCACTCTTGAACGGAGGAGGAATATATAGGCTTAGGGGAGTTTCTAGGTTCTTCTAATAGCCTTCTTGTGCGGTTCTGTTTGCACGGCAAGGAAACTGAAGGCTTCCTTATGCAACATCTATTTGCGTAAATAAGAAATAGAGTTGTGGTTCTGTTTGCACAACAGTGAAACTGGAAATTTTTCCTTTGAATTCTTTCTTCTTTCTTTCTTAAATCATCCTAGATCTGGTCGACTTCCATCTAAATGTTCTAGATTCTTGGCATGGCAGGATTTAACGGTCTACATCTAGTTAGAAGATTGAGTCGGAGGTTTTGGCAAGGAAAAACTCTCTAATATGTACTTTGTTCGGATTCTTTCAGTCGCTGATCTGGTGTGGTCCCTTTGCAATAGTTTTTAGGGGAATCCATCCCCTTCACTGAAACCCTCGAGTCACATTAGGCCATAGACTAAAATATGGAGTGGTTCTGATCTTAGGATGGGCAACATCATTAGTCAATGTGGGAATGATATTCACCGTCACATCTGATTTCGAGTCCTCTGTTACAGCTTGTGGACGAGTTTCTTTTTTATATTATTGTTCAAAATAGGTGGAGGTCCACTTGTGATGATCTTCCAAAAGATCCACTCCCTTCACCATCTTCATCACCCCGTGTTAACCCATAGTCCCAAATTTGAAGTAGATCCGATCTTTAGGTGGGCCGCACGATCCGCCAATGCATGACCCATAATGTTAAAAGTTCTTTACATTATTCGTTACGTATGACATGTTTTCACGGGAAGTAACGTAAACTTGAATATTTTTGTGGAGTTCACTGTATTGTTTGAAGTGGTATCATCCACTCTGTTCACCAAGATTGGCACAACATGTTAGAACATAGGTCCGGAAATGGAGCAGGTCTATTGATTGGGTGGGCCACAAAATTCAATAGTGTAAACGGTGGCATGTAATAGTAATGAGTATTTACAACTTTGCCATCCACTTCTCAAGCAGCTTCCGATGTTCGTTATGTCGAAGTGCACCATTCAAATGTCTTAAAATTTTTTGGACATTCCTCATTTTTCGTACTCTTTCCATCAGTCCAGTTTGGGCCTTGATCAACTATAGATGACCAACGTGCCTTTTTAAATGGACTAGCTCACTCGGTAATTCAAAATAATGTTTGTGTATATCTAATTGACAAATTACAAGGTAGTTTGGGCTTATTCCCTAAGCTCTTAATGATGTCGGTTTATCATGATATTCGCATGGCCCGTTTGGCGGATCTAAATATAATGGGCAATCATATGACAAGCTAAACCAAGGAAGACTTGATTGTTGGTATTCTAGTCATGCATCTAGGTGATGGTACTGTTAGTTTTGTAAATGGATGGAAATAAAGCAAGTTTCTTGAGTGATTAGGAGTAGGGCATGTATGCCGTTAGATTCGAGTGACTTTTTCACATGTCTAAGTTCCTCATATTGTAATTCTAATGGTGGGTTAAGCATATTCATATGGTATGAACAAGATGGACGGGTCATAATCTTGATCTAATAAGTGTACGAATGGATGTAGAGGTTAAGTAGCTAATTTACTATAATCTAAGGGCTGAAATTCGATGTGTATGGTCAATTTATTATCATTAGGCTTGGTATAAAATCTCACATGAGACGAATTGTGTGCACCAAGTGATCTAGAATTCAGGGGTCTAGGTCAAGGACATTTTCATAATAATTATTGATTTGTGAGTTTTGGAAAATCCAATGGCTCCACCTAGTTCTAGGCACGTTTCTAAGAAATTCTTACAAAAGAATGTATATCTAAATCATTACGGATAGGGAGTTATTCGCAATGTCATCCTTGGGAAAGTATTTACGTTAAATCACATGATGTATGGTCTTATCTTGAAATCAACTGTCAGATGGTTGAATCTATTGAATGAAGCCAATTCCCAATGATTAGCTTCATGTCGGGGCGAGGATGTAAGCCTAGGATAGTTGGATTGATATCGTACACGTGTACATACTAAGTAAATTTCTTGGTAATGCTCAAGAACTTTCAATACTCGGGTATTGAAATGTTTGGGGCGTTACAGATTCTTTCGTGGAAGGTAGAACACTCTTGACTCTATACTCTTGACCCTCTAGAGATGTACTTAGCCCACTCTCCTTATTTGGATGATGATAGAATTAGGGAGATGGATGTCATGGTTAATGTTGCGCTGGTACTTGAGGTTAACAGGAAAATGTGCTTATTTTCACTCTCATTGAGTATAAAGGAACCCTTGGATGGTTGATTGCGGGCCTTAAGGGAATTGACCCTTTAATTTGTACTCATCGCATTCATCTCGAGGACAATGCGAAAACCTCCCAGTAACCACAATGTCAATTAAATCCAAATATGAAGGAAGTGGTTAAGGCTGAGGTACTTAAGTTGTTGAATGTAGGTATCATATACCCTATATTCGACAGTCAATGGGGGAGTCTAACTAAGGTGGTTCCTAATAAGTCCGGAATCACCATCGTAGTTAATGGAGACAATGAACTCGTGCCAACTAGAGTTACTATAGGTTAGATAATGTGCATTGACTACAGGAAGTTGAATACCGTCACAAGGAATGACCACTTTCCTTTGCCCTTCATTGATCAAATTTTGAAAAGGCTAGCTGGTCACTATTACTACTGTTTCCTTACGGCTATTCGGGCTACAATCTGATAGATATAACCCTTGAAGATCAGGAAAAGATAACATTCACATGTCCCTTTGGCACCTTTGCTTATCGAATTATGTCATTCAGACTATTTAATGCCCCCCGCCACATTTCAGTGATGCATGTTGACCCGAATTCCCTTTTAACTATTGAAATCTCAACTACAATTACTCTTCTTTATTCTAGATTTAAGTTTAGATCTAGTTCTAGTTCTAGTTATTTTTAGAATACGTACAAGATTAATCCTTGTGGATTCGACCTTGGTCTCACCGAGATTATTACTGCATTGCGACCCTACACTTGGGGTTGTGAACATATACTGACCTGGGGTGGTGAAGGAGGTTGGAACCTAAGAGCTTAGCCCGGATAACCCTGGTGTCTCCCAGTCCCTCGAGGCCCAAAACCACTTAGCCTTCCAGTTCTTGTTCAAGGTTGAGATGCCCGTGACTATATATCTGCCAGTCTTCTTCCAAGCAACGAAGTAATATTATCCCTCATGGGAAGGTTTTGACTTTACTTGGTACAAATGAAGAAATTCATTCACTATCAACTCGGGATGATCAAGCTCGGACCAGAGAATGAATGTCCCCACCAACACTCTCCACACGTTGGGGATTAACTATCTAGGAGCTAACCACAAGTACGCAAGGACTTGCCTCACTATCTTTTTAAGAGGGGGTCTTAACCCCCATTGGAAGGTGACTTGGTAGATGGCCACCTCACCCTTCAGAGGTATAATTAGAAGCTCGCCTAGTGCGGGGGCTTGAAGTATCACAGAGTCAAGAATGTAATAAATCAACCTGATTCGCACCAGGTAGGCCTTCATCATCGAAGACCCTACCTGCCCTTTCTCCTCTCCCTCTAACAAAGACCCACTAACCTCTTCATCCACTAGAGTAGCCCCCCTTCGCGTCCTCCGGTTTTTCAGTTAAGGACCTGTAACACCACATGTTTTCAGGACCCGAGTATATGACTCGTTTCTCAAAAACCTGAGTGTTAACCTATAGAGAACCAAATTTCATACTTTTTTTCATTCATTCAGAGTAAGCAGATGAGCATAGAATGGACAAAATCAACATAAGGAAAAATTGCAATTACATTTAGAATATACAAGAGGTTGCCCATTATGACTAATACAAAACCAAGGTCTCTACATTAACAATTAAAAGATTTACATACATAAGAAATATAAAAGAAAATAGATAAACGAAAGTCGCAAGATCGTGCAGCTTTCTTAACAGGTACAACCACACATCCTTAACAATTATAACAGCTCCTCATCAGTCTAAACCTGCATATCACTTAAGTCATCTGTACTACTAGTACAGTTGTATATTTAATGAATGAGTGACCAACTCAGTGTGAATTCTGCCCAAGATTACACACCACCGCATTAGGTAAGCATAATTATAAAACAAAGCATACAAAAATATATATATATATATATATAATGCAGGTATTATTAGATGCATGGATGCGTAAATGCAATCATCACCCTAGAGATGCACATCCGTGCGGAAGTTGGGCTCGTCACCCATACAATCATCGAACCTGGAAAAATCATCTAATCGGAAAGATACATACATCACGTACGATAGCAATAGATGTTGGTCTGTGCCATGTATGCATGATTAGCCAACCAGTTATTAGTCTAATTACAATCAGCCAATTTAAATAAGCTCAAAGGTCACTACGGGGGCTTGTCACCAGCATAGGCAGACAACTCGGGCATATGTCTCATACCACCATCCCCGGCTCATGAGACTACCACCTTAGGATGTTTAATGGAATCCCGTCGACTAGTTGCCAATTATATTACAATATATGGGGCTTACCTTCTCATAGTTGCATGATATAACACATCGAACCCATATAAGAAAAATACCAAAACAAAGCCACATAGGGCTAATATCAAAATAGGCTACATAGGGCAAATATCAAAATAAGCCACATAGGGTGACTATCAAAGCCATGCGATAAAAGATCATCCTTGAAAACCGCTTAGACACAACAACCCTGGATGGTAGACCCACATCAATGGTCCATCTAGACCACCACTTAATAACCACTAGATCGAAGGTCCATTGCAATCACCATCAATCGAGTTACATCCCAAGTATGGGTGTACATTTATAAGTGAGGGTTTTCCACTAATGTACTAGTTTAAATCCTAGAAGCAATCCACAAGTAATCCAATAGCATGAATTAAATATACATGATAAACATTAAGCATGTGATATAGCAACTCAATTCTAACAATTAACACATGTGGTTATAGAATGGAGATATCATTTATAAATTAAAATAAAACTATAACTTAAGCTAATGGGAAAATGGAAAGCTCAAGGGGAAGAAATCATCACCTTATGTTTGAACCGTCTGCACCATTGCTAAGAAGTGTGTGTTCCCTTGGAATCAATTCCTACCATCAATCGTAAAGTTATACAATTAGATCCAAGCTTACGCACTATTTAGAGTTAGGGTTTAGTTTACCTAGGTTTTAGGGTTTCATCCTAGGATTTAGTTATACGATTTTGATTACGGGATTTGGACTCTAATTTGGTGGCCATTAATGATATTGTTAGTGGGAATCATTGATAAATAAAATTTATAGAATGAATTAGTTATTAATTTTAGGAATATTATAATGGCTAATATTATATCAATTTATCTAATGACACCCACAATGAATAATAATACTTATAATTTCTAAAACAATTATTAATATTAACAATGTACTTAATATTAGCTAACGTGGCCCTGATAATCATTGTGGTGAACAGAAATAGTATGCTCTAACGTCAATAATAATATCTTAAGAATGACGAATAGAATACTAATATTCTAATGATAATAACAAGTTATATATATATATATATATATATATATATATATATATATATATATATATATATATATATATATATATATATATATATATATATATATATATATCAATTAACAAAGTCTGGACAATCACTAATGGTTAATCATATCTAACTTAAAAATCATAAAATGATGTTAACAATGATAATTAAAGTAATTTAAATCTGGAAAAAAAAATATAGACTCACCTTTGCCAACTCGGCTTGACTCGGTTTCAACCGAGTCAACTAAGCAACCACAAAAAAAAGAGCAACTCTCTTTCTCCTTCTCTTTTCTTCTCCTCCTTTGCTTCTATTTTCTCTCCATTTTCTTTTCTTCTTGCAGGACCAAGCCCATCCCTAACTCGACCAAGTCAAACACGGTTTCAGCCGAGTCAACCCAACAACGCCCCCTTCCCTCTAGTTTCCCTTCTTCTCTCCACTTCTTTTCTCTCTTTTCTCTTACTCTTTTCCTACTTCCTTTCCCTTTCTTCCTTCTCTGCTAGAAATTCCCAGCCCAAACCCAACTCGAAACCCACAAGTCGAGTCAAAATGGTGCGGCGAGTTAGTGCAACCCGACACAACTCGACCCAACTCTCCCTCTCTTTTTCCTTGGTTCTTCTTCCTCTCCTTACCTTTATTTTCTTCTTTTTTTCTTCCTTTCTATCATCTCTTTCCTACTTCTGTTGGATTTCCAGCAATGCAGGCCAAGCCCGGCCTGACTCAGCCCAAGCTCAGGTTGGTCCGAGTGCAGGTGGTGCGGCAGCCACAATAGCTGCCACCACACGATCTTCCTCTTTCTTCTATATTTTTTTTCATTTTCATTTCACATCCTTCTTCCAACATTAGGAACATCTCTGTCTGGTGAGACGTTGAAGATGGCATGCCCAAACCCATCTCGATTCAGCTTTGAATGGCGGAGAAGACAATGGGCATTAATGGAGCTCCTCCCTTCAATTTGTTTCTCCCAGACAGTCCATACGGACTCTAGGAAGCTTGTAGATAAGCTTTCTCGAAACTTGGAGGAAGATTGGGAGGTGGGTTCGAAGGGAGAAGGGAACCGCCGGTCCCTCACTCTTATCCTCTTTCCTTATCCTCTTTCCTTTAGTAAGAAAAGAACTAGTTAGGACAGCCAAGATATGCTCAAATGGAGGGCTAGGATTAAGAGTTCCCCTCTCACACGAATCATGCTAGCTGGCCTGCCAAAATAGTTTCCATTTTTGGGAAACTTTATGTTTCCAAGACCTGTTTGTAGCGAGAATTGTGCACACGCATGGTCATGTGAATGTAAATAGAGAGCATGGTCTTGATTAGGGCCATGATGCGCACAAGATGGACGGTTCGAATCACCCAGGTGGGTGATCATAATAGGCCACAAATGTCCCAAACGGACGCCTGTCCATCAGTCGACGAAAACAAAGGGAGAGAGAGAAAAACTCTCCTTTTTTTTGGCTAGGCACGGGTCAGCTCGTGCTGACCGGCTAGGGGCATTTGGTGCATAGCGGGTATGCACCAGTTGTTTACATGCAGCCCATCAAGTGGGGTCCACCATGATGTTTTTGATAAATCCACACTGTCAACCCTATTTGGTGGGCCCTGCCACATCCTTTTACCAAAGGTGGGGCAAATCCAAGGTCCAGGTGGGGCCCACAACTTGATTTGGGTCCCGTTTATGGATTTCACATTGATCTGTTGGTCAGATCAGTCCGCAATTGAATGTCAATGAAAAAAAAATCATAATGGGCCATTTGTAAGGCTTTCCTCATCTATCACTAGCCCTAATACTAGCTGTCTCATGGTTTTGTATGATTATTATTATTATTATTATTATTATTATTATTATTATTGTTGTTGTTATTATTTTTATTATTTTTATTATTTTTATTATTATTATTATTATTATTATTATTATTATTATTGTTATTAATTTTAATATTATCAATATCATTATTATTATTCTGAATTAAGTTGTAGGGCCTACTTCTTGAAAGTGATTAGGGTCGCTCATCCTATGATTTTTTTAGACTATTTAAATATTTTAGTGATGATGATATTATTATCATTACCTATACATTGTTATTCATTTACCTTTTAGTATATTATTATTACTATTATTACCATTATTATTATTATTATTATTACTACTACTATTATATCATTATTTTATTTATCATCATTATCATTATTATCTTTATCATCGTTATTATTATTATTACCTACATATTGCCATTTATTTATTTATCTGTCTTTATTTATCAATTTATTTATTATATACGTATGTAGGTTGTGGGACTACTCGATGTGCGTTATTTAGTTATGTACCCTAACATTAGGGTTATTTTGCTTAAGTTAGCTAGGTTTGTCCATCATCAAAGTTTGAATTCTAAAAATAGGTCTCTCTAGTGACGTGATGGCCCACCTTGAATGGCAACAAGTGGATAGTTTGGTATACGGGTGAGGATTGTTTACAACGAACCAACAGCTGGGTCTCCTCTGATTTTAATCCATTCTTATCTATTCAGTCCTCGTAAGTCCAAGTGGGACCTTTGGCCGGAGATCAAGTATATCCAAAGCCTAGGTGAGTCATACTTCCTAAATACATAGGTTATTTCATGACCAATGAGATCCTGATGGTCAAATTAATTCTAAACTTGCTCATGGGTGACCTCTAGGGTTTCTAGCCTAATTTAGGTGAGAATCATCGATAAACCTAGTGATCAAAAGGACTAATTGTAATCATTAAGTGATGTATCTCCTGATGGAGTTTCGAAGCCAAATGGATAATTCAAGTTTCAAGATTCATGTTGGACAGCCAGATTAGGTTATACATCTTAGCTTAAGATAACATCTGATTTGATCTATCATTGTGATAAGATGAATACCGCAAGCCTCAACTGCCTGCTTAGATTATGGGTTAGAGTCGAAACCTTACCATAAATGATCAAGGCCCAATCCCATGTGGATTGACTTTAGACCCTATAAATGTATTATGGATTGTCCTAGCTCAAATCCAAAAGGTTAAAAGCCATTAGGGTCTAGGGTGGATTGAACTAAACTCTTACGGGTCCCTCATTGCCACGATCCACGTCAAATGGTTAAGATGGATGGGTCGTGAATTTCCAAATGATGATGTGTAATATATGCTACGTGTGTTCCCACTTACGTTCATGGTAAATTGGATTTAAATGGTAACACCCAAGTATTGAAAAATATGGGGCGTTATAGGACCGCTCCGCTATTCGCAACTCGATGGATGCCCGAAAGTCCCTGTCGTTCATCATCATCAATAGTGATGGTAGGTTCAACATTGGGCGAAGGTTGTCCTCCCCACCATCACGACCAGGGGTCCCCTCCCTTAGAGTCAAAGTTTCCAGCATGTTTGTGGGACCAAATCACGCCAAAAAATAAGAAGAAGAAGAAAGAAGAAGGGAGGGGGTAAGGGGGTAGAAGCGAGGCTCACCAAACGAAGTGGCTCACCTGAGAAGATGCCGGAAGGTTACCGGGAATCTCCTGACGCCATGGAAGAAGGAGCATGTGAGAGAAGAAAGGGAAAATAACCCCGCCTGACATTAGGGCACTCCCTTTTATAGTGGAGCCACCTGTAAAAGCAATTATTGCTCGCAGTCAATGCGCAGCCGATACGGCTCCTTGGCTCTCCCATTTCGACACATGGTGCGGTCCCACCCATCGCACCACCCCACGTCACAGGACAGGCCATACATCATTGCCTCACTCGCCTAGCATCAAAAAGACACCCTAACAACCCACAAGACCTCGAGTTGTGGTACGCCACCTTAAGGGTGTCGTACTATAATTACTGATATGCCCCAATATTCATACCTGCCACCTTACTCAACATTAATGACAAGACGATTCAATAACCCGAGTAACACTAATCCAACTTAACCGAACCCGACCTACTTCTCAAGCCCGTTTCGCAGACTTGTGAGTGGGAGGGCTTACTATTATGGGGAAAAAGGGATCGACCCATAGAAGAAGGTTAGGTCGGAACCTTATACTCTCGACCAAGCAAGCGGCGAGAACCCCCGTTGAGAGCCCGCTTCCTACTCAGAGCCTATGACCAAGGAACATGCCCACAAGAGAACCACCTCCAACGATTCTAAGATCTCCAGAGTTCGTCAGCAATATCCTATCTCTCGACTTGACTAAGGAGACATGTCACCATAGTTTAGGTTGGTGTGACCCAGGTCGGCATGACTCAGGTCCCCATGGCCCAGGTCAACGCAACCTAAGTCGATGTGACCTAAGTTAGCTTAGCTTAAAGTGGCATACCACTCTCAGGTCAGGTCAGCCAAAGCCACCTCGGCCTCTCATCGCATGCTTCTGCTGGTCTCTTGTAATAAAATCTTATCCAAGAGAGATCCGACCAAGGTCTTCTCCAAAGATCTCGGATGATATCTACGACACACTTAGAACCCCAAGATCTTCGCCATACTAGTCAGAGATGTGAATCCCCCTACAATATGCCCTACTGAATAGGGAGATCTCCTCTACACCACCGCCTCTTCTAAACTACAAATAGAGATGCATCTAGTGGTGAACAGTACGCATTACCTTTAGCCCTAGACCTTCAAGACTCGACTAGACCCAGATCCATTTTCCTAACTTAGGCATCGAAGGGTCTCTTGCTCTAGTCAGGATCTTCCTTATCTATTCCTTGTACAGGTAAGTAGGTCCAGAAGCAGCTAACTAGATTTCTGCATCAACATATCTTAAGATTGATCCATTTCATTTCTCAAGTATTGGCAACAAAAAATTATCTAGCAACTTAGAATTGAGGAAAAGGTGACAACTTCCAAATGAAGAGAGAGAGAGAGAGAGGGAGGGAGAGATTACATTTGTCCTTCGTTAAATTCAAACAAGACTATGCACTGGTCTCCTTCTCAACAAGCCATAGTCAAAACGATTTTTAGTCCACCACAACAATCACATTACCAAGATCACCACCATCACAATCGTACAACTGACTTGTACAACAATCATGCATGTCATGTCCTTAGTTCTTACTTTCAATGGATCTAGAGGTTTTCCAATTTCACAAATGGTTTCCTGGACAATATACATCATGATCTAAAAAGACTGGTCTCCGGTACGGTCAATGGGCATGTATAACGTGTAATCAATAGAAACATCTTATCAAGGGATGGATATGTTGGGAACGTTGCACAAAAACCTTAGGATCCCGCCTCCCAAAACAATAGAATTATAGGATATAATAAAGCAATGAAATAAATCAACGCACAAACCACATGACATAAGAGATTTTTACGTGTAAAACCCTCGAAGAGGTAAAAACTACAGGACCTAGTCCAGAGCAACAATTCACTATAAAGTAGAACATTACAACCGATCACAAGCACATCCTACTTGGATCAAACCTTCTTCACTCACGCAGGAATAGGCGAACAATAAGAGAATGAAGAAAATGGAGAGATCTCACCGATCACGAGGACGTAGAAGCACTAAGATATCGACTGCGAAGTAGATCACCTCTACGAGCAAAATCCTCCCTTCCACAAGCTTCCTCTCTCTCTTTTCTCTTTCTCTCACCTTTTGTTAACCCTAAAACCCTTTAGAAATCCTTTGTATAGCTTTAGGAAACCCCCTTACATTACCCTAGAATAACCCTAGGACCCTATTTATAGTTTAGGAAAATCTTTTCCGCACCTGTGCGAAAACCACCTCAAATTTATGCAGTCTGCACCAAATTCAGACTGAATCTGCATAACCCTCAACTGATCAAGTGAGGCCCTCGACTGTTCAAGAAATAAAAAACCCGGTTGCTGGACTTTGAGTCAAGCGACACTCGACTGGTCAAGCAACACTCGACTGGTCAAGCAACACTCAACTGGTCGAGCAGCTCCCTTCAACCGGTCGAGCAGCTGCTCTATCTCTCCTCTGAACTGAGGATGAAAACCCCATCAAATATTCCCCTTTCCAACTGAGGAGGAATTTACCTTCTTTAAGCCATCCAGGTTTCTACAAACTTCAAACTTGCCCTTGAACAATGCCTTGGTCATCATGTCTAACCCATTATTATCCGTGTAGACCTTCTCAAGCTGTAACACCTTCTTTTCCAAAGTATTCCTGATCCAGTGATACCGAATCTCTACGTGTTTCGACTTAGAGTGCTTACTTAGATTCTTGCTCAAGTGTATAACACTTTGACTATCGTAATAGACCACATGTTGCTCCTGCTTCAAGCTAAGTTCCTTTAGGAACCTCTTCATCCAAAGCATCTCTATGCATGCTTCTTTGACCGCAATGTACTCGACTTCTATCGTCGACAACACTTCGACCTTCTGTACCTTATTCTGCCAAGAGATTGCTCCCCCTGTAAATGTGAATATGAACCTCGACGTAAACTTCCTAGACTCTATGTCACCTGCCATATCTGCTTTTGTGTAGCCTTCTAACATAGGTTTTCCTTCACCATAGCATAGGCTCAACCTAGATGAGCCTCTTAAATACCGTAGTATCCACTTCACCGCTGCCCAATATTCTTTCTCAGGATTGGCAAGATACCATGTAAGACTCGTATCCTAGTCCGTACTGTTCCTTCGACCTCCCTCGATCATGTCCATCAAATTTCAACAACCTACGATATATAAGCGATATTTGCGTGTGATCCTAAGTCATATCTTATAGATTTGAGTCGACTTAATCTGAGACCTATACCATTGCGACCGTATCATCGCCACGGTTCCAACGCCGCAACTCGTGCGCCAATCCGACGCTTAGATATAAGATGTGGACCGTGCATTAAAATGACCATGGATAGCATATTACGGGACCCACCCATCCCATGTGGCACCAATCCCTGGGTAATCATGAGAGTGATGGATGACATCACTCTAGCTGTAGTCACCCTACCCTAGCTAGAGTCACCCTACCTCCCCCTAGCCCTTCTTACAAGCACTTATGACTAGCCACCCTACCCCTAGCCCTCTTACAAGCATTTATTACTAGCCATCCTCTCTTACAAGTAATCATGGCCTCTCTCTTTACAACCCTCTCTCCCTCACATTTTTCAAAATCATTTTTCTAAGCAACATCCCACGTCCATGGCATCCCAAGTGTGAGAAAAGAGAGTGAGTTGTGTGGCCCACTTCTCTCTCTCAAAACCCATCATCCTAACCCTTCAACTCTCATCACCTTCCATCAAAGAGGAACATAAGGAGATCGGCATTCCAACGGACCAAGAAGATCAAACGGTGGGTGCTTATTAGGCTAGATCTTTCCATGTTTTGATGATGGGCCAAGTGAGGCCTACCGATTGATGGTAGGGATCTCACTTGGGACCCTAGATGTGGCTGATGGCCCACCTTGATTTTATTATCATTCCATGATGGGGCCATTCTCCATGGACCCCATCATGATGTTTACTTTCTAGTAAAAAAAAGGGTCATCTAGACCTTACATCTTGGTGGAGAAGGGATCTCATCTTTGATTTAGTGGGCTCACATGCAATGGGACCCACTTGATGTATGATTGGATGCTTAAAACGGAGGGCCCATAGTGTCGGGGTAACTCCATCACGTGTGTCCCTCTTGCTCTCTTTCTCTCTCCCTCTCTTTTTATTTATTTATTTTGTGTGTGATGATATGGCTGTGTGGCCCACTTGGATGGACCCCACCATGAAGCATGTATTGGATCTAAGTCATTTGTAGGTGAGGCCCACTTTATATGTATTGTATCCACACCATCCATCATTTGGTGACCCACCTGAGCAGGCCCACCTTTTTCACTTGGAAAGCCCAAACTGTCCAGCGTCCCTAGACGCTGGAAGTTATTTGAAAAACTCAAAAAAATAGCTTAGTTCAAGCCTTGGGGGTGGGCCACGCATGTAGGCCCCACCTTAATGTATGTATTCAATCCATGTTGTCCATCCTATTTATCAACTCATTTTAGGTGTTGAGCCGAAAAATGAAGCTGATCCAACCTTCTGGCAGGCCACACCTTTGAAAACGGTGATTTTCACCGTCTAAATTCACTTAAATTTTTCTACACGCCAAAGCATGCCCAATATTGGGCTTGATGGATTGGTTATAGACTGTAGACGATGTGGGCCCTATGTGCAAAAAATCGCAAGAATACGCGAATTCCAAAAAAAAAAATAAAGAAATAAGCAGGTAGTGCCAGCTGCTGCTGCGCGTGTAAGCGGGCGGACAGGGACCCATGGCCCTAGCTGTGGGCCCCACCATGATGCATACTTAGTATCCACACCATTTATTGGGTGGGCCACTCCCTGAAGTAAGCCACCTCAAAGGATCAGCTACAAACATGGATCAGGTGGCCCACATCATAGGAAAAAGTTGGGTTGAATCGTCTGCCATTAAAACCCTTTTCTGGGTCATAGAAGTTTTGGATCACTATGAAATTTATTTTTACTCTTCATCCAGGTCTGCGTGACCTTATGAATAAGCATTATGGTGGCCCCACGTGGGACCCACAGTGATATATGTGTTTTATTCACACCGTCCACTGTCGTGGATGGTGGAACCCACCTAGATGTATGTGTTTTATCAATGTCGTCCAGCCATTCGGCGGGGCTGCTAGACGGCTAGTGGACCCCACCAAAATGTATATGTTTTATCTATGTCGTCCAGCCATTTTAGCTGGCTGCTGGACAGCAGGGGGACCCCACCATGAAGAATATGTTTCATTCATGCCGTCCATCTATATAGGTCCCACCCCACGTGTGGGACTGCACCTGATGTGTGTATATATTATATTATAGTATATTATATTATATTATATTGTATATATTATATATGTTATATATAGATTATATATTATATAATATATACATTATGGTGGGCCTTCATGGGATGTATCACCATAATGCATGTGTTGCATCTAAACTGTCCTAACCATTTGGCAAGCTTGTCTTACAGGCTTGAGACTAAAAATAAGACAGATCTATAGTTCAAGTGGACCACACCTTGGTATAAATATAAGGCCCAGGTGATTAGGCCCATCTTGATGTATTGTGGCCCATCGTTGAGGCCCACCTTGATATATATGAGGCCCATGTTATACGGCCCATTGTGATGTATTCAAAGGCCCATGGGTTATGGCCCATTGCAATGTACATAAGGCTCATTGGTGCAGCCCATTGATGTGGCCCACTTGATAAATATAAGGCCCATGTGATATGGCCCATTTGATGTATCTAAGGCCCATAGGTCGAGGCCCAACGGGGTGTCCTTAGGGTCCATTGCAATGTGTGATTCTTCCATGGTTTGTGTAATGATGTTTTATGGCAGGCCATGCCTTAAGAGCAATGTTGGTTTTACGTCCACATTGTAGGATTAATGTTGGTTAAATTTTCACATTATAACTCTCCTGAGGGCCCACTGATAGGCCCATACTTGTTACATGTAGGCCGTCTAGGCCCATATTTATTGTGAGGATAGTTCATCACTTTATAACATGCTTAATATAATTTCATGACTTATGCCATTAGCATCATATGTATGCTTGATATGAAGAATGTTTGATCATAGCATAAGCCGTTGGGCTGAGATATTCACAGGACTCCTTATGAGACAGAGTGCCCCACATGATCGCGTGGTACGCGCGGGATTGTTGCATGACTGTACTGTGTGATTCATGCATCTCGCATATGAGTGACTTAATCATTGTATGCCCTAGCGACATCAGGGTCGTGGCTCCACAGGCACATCGTGGATGACTGTATCGATTATCAAAAATTATTGGCTCTAGTATTGTGGGCACATAGGATATCCTTGGGTGAAAATCTCAGAACCTTTTTGGTACCAAGAGATGCTCCAACGTCTAGACCGAGTGGATACACGAGCGCCCGAGTGCCGAATACCAGTAGGCCGCGTCTCCCACTGTGTCGTGGTCGGGTGGAAGGGGGTGTAGCCTTATCCGTTCGAGTGATGGGGCTGTAAGCTAGGCTGAGTTTGACCAGCTTACAAATGAGTCCGTTATCGACGAGATGAGTAGGTATTAGCAAACTACTAGACAGTCGGATAGTGAGGTCTATTCCGCTCGCTGGGTTGTGCGGCTAGGGAGGCAGCAGTCAGTGTGGAGTATACTAGACCTTGGTGATATCCCAGAGAGAAACTGTACTGACATGTGTACTTGATGAGGTCTGTCATGCTTGCTTTGCATCTTGCATATGACATTTGGCTACATAGGCCTCGCATCACATGGCCTTGGTATGGCCGCTAACATTCATGCCTTGCATCATATAGCTTTGGTACAGCTGATCGTATTCATGGACTTACCGTATATTTCTGCATTACTTGACACTTGCCTTACGCACACACTTACACTACTCTCTAAGCTTTTATAAGCTTATGCACGACCCTTGTGTGCAGGTGTCGTTGGACAGCAGCAGCGCTGAAGCAGGAGTGCGTACCAAACTATTTGGAGCTTTTTGATCACCTTGTATTTCTCTTTCTGTATTGTACTTAAAGTTTTTGATATTGTGGATATGTAGTGATGTTGTTTTATGACTTGGTTATGCTTGTAGTTATGCTCCATTACAAAAAAAAAATTACTGAAAATTCTCCTTATAAGATCCTAGGATTGGAATCTGGCATATGAATGTCGGGAGCCGAGAATGGGGCACTAAGGAGGTTATCGGCACCGGATTCGGTGATCGAGAATTTTGTGAGCCCATTTTCTGAGTTTGGGGCGTGACATACCAGCTGACAACACCAACCACATGATATGTTTGGGCGCGTACACACCATAGCGTACATCAAACTTTCTACCGCTGATGCATAGGGTACCTTCCTCATCTTTTCCACCTCTACCTTCGTTGTGAGACATTGCATATCACTCAATTTGAAGTAACCATCCAGTAAAGTACTGACCAGCTTCGTTGTATTCATATTAAACCACTATAGGACTTTCTCAATATGCTGTTGTTGTCGCAGTCAAAGCTTTCCGCTACTTCTGTTATGGGTTATCTCCATTCCTAGGATCTGTTTAATCAGGTACAAGTCTTTCATTGTAAATGACTTGCCCAACTCCTGTTTCAGCCTATCAATCTTCTTGATGTCTTTACCCATGATGATCATGTCATCAACATATAACAACAGAACTAAGAAATTACTATCTGAGAATTTGCACGTGAACACACAGTGGTTTGACTCCGTTTTGTCATATCCATGCTTTAACATGAAGGAGTCGAACTTCTTGTACCATTACCTTGGAGCTTGTTTCAGCCCATGCAAGCTCTTCCCTGCCTACACACCATATGCTCTTTGTCCTTGACTTCAAACCCCTTTGGTTGGTACATGTAGATCTCTTCTTCCAGGTCACCATGGAGAAAGGCAGTTTTAACATCTAACTACTCTATCTCCAGATCCATGCTAGTCGTCAACCTAAGCAACACCCGTATGGATGTCATCTTCACCACTAGTGAGAATACCTCCTCAAAGTCTATACTTTTCCTCTGACCAAACCCTTTCACCACAAGTCCGGCCTTGAACCTCGTTTATGAATTCTTCTGCTCATTTTCTTTCTGAACACTCACTTATTGCTTAGAGCTTTCTTATCCTTAGGTAATTTCACCATATCATAGGTGTGGTTCTTATGCAAGGATTGTATCTCGTCTTACATAGCTTTCAACCACTCCCCCTTATGCTTATCGGCAAGGGCCTTAGAATAATCTTCTGTCCTCCCCCATCAATGAGCATAATGTACTCATGCAGCGAGTACCTCTTGGATGGATGTCTATCCTTAGATGACCTTCTCACCCGTGGCTTAACAGGTGGATTAAGTGGGGGCTGCTCCTCTGGTCCATCTTCTGTAGGAATTTCCTCGTCTCTGCATCTTGTTGTACTTCTCTATCATTAGGCACCACAGGAGGAATAACTGGATCCATGTCCTCTAGCTCACCTGAACTATGTTAGTTCTTCTCTGGCTTACAAATGTCTTTTATACATTGATCTTCAAAGAAAACTACATCTCTGCTCCTAACGAGTTTCTACTCGGTCGAATCCCACAATCTGTAGCCGAACTTTTTATCATCATACCCTAAGAACACACATTGTCTGATCTTTGTATCGAATTTAGACCTCTCGTCCTTTAGTACGTGAATGGATACCCTGCATCCAAAAATCTTGAGATGACTGTACGATGGATCTTGTCCAGTCCAAACCTTCTCAGATACTTCTCCATTCAATGGGGCTGATGGAGACCTATTTATCAAATACACTACTGTGTGCAATGCTTCTCCCCAGAACATCTTGGACAACTTTACATAAGATAACATGCATCTGATTCTCTCTACAATGGTGTGATTTATTCTCTCAACCACACCATTATGCTATGGGGTCTTGAAAATCGTCTGTTCATGCCGTATACCCAGGGACTTACAATACTCATGAAAATCACCAATGTATTCACCACCATTGTCAACGTGGATGCACTTTAATGATTTACCTGTCTCTCTCTTGACCATAGTATGAAACATTTTAAACACACCAAAGACCTTGTCCTTAGATTTCAAAGCATAAACTCAAACCCTCCTAGATGCATCATCTATAAAAGTGACAAAATACAATGTCCCATCCAAGGTTTTTGTCCTTATAGGACCACAAATATAAGAATAAACTAAATCTAATGCATGCAATTTATTAACATGAAAAACAGATTTAACAAATGAAACTCTGTGTTATTTTCCTAATAAATAGTCAATACAGGTTTTGAGAGGTATACCTGTCACGTCTGGAAAGAGCCACTTATTTTCTAGTAGCTGAAGCCCTTTTTCACTCATGTGGCCTAGACGCTTGTGTCACATATCAATAGTTGAATCTTTCGCTGCATTTAACCCACCCTTACACACACTGCCACTTGCCTTGTAAATGGTGCAACACTTCTTCCCTCTGGCTGCGATCAACGAATCATTGATGAGCTTTCAACGCCCACCAGCAAAACGGCTTTAATAGTCATCATCATCCAACCTTTCCGTCGACATCAAGTTGAGGCAAAGGTCTGAAATGTGCCTCACATCCCTGAGAACCAATGTGCAGCCCACATCGGTCTTCACACAAATATCACCGACCCTTATGATCTTTGATATGCCAAAATTTTCTATCTTCACGGTCCCATAGTCACCTGACTTGTAGCTTGTGAAGAAATCTTTGCGTGGAGTCGCATGAAATGAGGCTCCCGAGTCTATCAGCCAATCAGTATCCTGACTCGTAGCCGTGAGACAAGCATCATGATTTGCTAAGAGAATAACTACAACGTCATCATCTGAAGTGACTGCAATGGAGTCTGATTCATTTTCTTTCTCCTTTCATTTTTCTTTCTTTTCATTCTTCTTCTTATAATATTCATGCTTATAGTAGCCCTTTTTACCACAATTTCAATATTCAACATCATTCCTGATACTTGACTTGCCTCTTGATTTATCTCGAGTCTTTTTACCCTTTCTGTTATTTCATTTCCCTCGTTCTTGTATCACAAGGGCCTCTTATTGAGTAGACCCCTGAGACTTTCTCCTTGTCTCCTCATTAAAGAAACAACTAGTTACCTATTCCATGTACACATTTTCGTCTAGCGCAGAGTTACTCAGGACATAACTAATGTCTCTCAACTGTCAAGTAATGAGGTAAGCAATAGTAAAGCCTGTAATTCATTATTCAAGACCATCTTCATAGCGAAGAGATAGTTCAATATATTGCTAACCTCATTCATGTGCTCAACCTCAGAACCACCATCTTTGAACTTGAGATTCACAAGTCGTCTTATTAGAAAAATCTTATTGTCAGCTGTCTTCGTCTTCCTCTTATACAATCCTTGTAATTTCAGCCATAAGTTAGCAGCTGAGGTATCTGTAGACACATGGTGGAATACAGAATCGTCCAGCCATTGTCTAATAAACCCCATCGCCTTCCAATCCAACTTCTTTCAATTATCATCTAACATATCCTTAGACTTTGTTGATATGCCTAGGATTGGAACACAGAAGTCCTTGTAATAAAGCAAGTCTTCCATCTTGGCCTTCCATATGGTCCAGTTAGAACCATTGAGAATGATCATCCTTGATGAGCCACCTTCCATAATTCAGAACTGATCTCACTCCATTCAACCAACTTGAACGCTCCGATACCACTTTATTGGAAGCGTTGCACAAAAACCTTAGGATCTTGCCTCTCAAAACACCAGAATTATGGGATATAATAAGCAATGAAATAAATCGAAGTACAAACCATACGACACAAGATATTTTTAGGTGAAAAACCCTCGAAGAGATAAAAACCATGGGACCTAATCCATAACAACAATTCACTATGAAGTAGAACATTATAATAGATCACAAGCACACCCTGCTTAGATCAAACCTTCTTCACTCACGCAGGAGTAGATGAACAATAAGAGAATGAAGAAAATGGAGAGAACTCACTGATTACGAGGACATAGAAGTGTTGAGACATCGACTGCGAAGTAGATCACCTCTACAAGCAGAATTCTCCCTTCCATAAGCTTCATCTCTCTCTTTTCTCTTTCTCTCACCTTTTGTTAACCCTAAAACCCTTTAGAAACCTTTTTCATAGTTTTAGGAAACCCCCTTGCATTACCCTAAAATAACCCTAGGGCCCCTATTTATAGTTTAGGAAACTCATTTCTGCACCTCTGCGAAAACCGCCTCAAATTTACGCAATTCGCACAAAATGCGGACTGAATCTACGTAACCCTCGACTAGTCAAGCCCGATGCTCGATTGATCGAGCGAGGCCCTCGAATGGTCGAGCAATAAAAAAAAACCCGATCGCTGGACTTTGAGTCAAGCGACACTCAACTGGTCGAATAGCGTCCTCGACCAGTCGAACGGCCACTCGACCGGTCGAGCAGCACGGTGAAACATCAATTTTTTTACAACCGGCTGCTATATCTCTCCTCTGAACTGAGGAGGAAAACCCTATCAGGATAGTGAGAAAAATGAGTAAATGGTCAAGGATCACGACATTTAGATCATGAAATATGCATGACCAGAACTTGATTTCCTCGATGATGGAAGCTGAAATTGCAAAAACTTAAAATTTAAACTTGTATTTGAGAAATTGCAGCAATTTGTAAATAACGAAACATATGCCTTAACCGACTAACAAATTGTGAAATCTGGCCAAAGTAACTGTAATGTCGTCAATGAGACTTGAAATTTTTTTTAATGCAAGAATTGTATGAACCGAATTCAATAATACTTTTCAAGTTGAGTTTCAAGTCTTTCTCAGTGAAGTCGCGAATCCATGGATATTGAGATCTGCCATCAGCCTCAAGATCAAGGAATTCAAATCAATAGATCTCAATGACTTATATAATATAACAAAGCCACACCCAAATACTACACATTAGACGAAGAAATCAACAAAATCAACCATCTCTCAAAATTAAATAATAATAATCACATACAATCACTCAAAATAGACACTAGGCTGTTAGAATTTAATTGCCTTTGGCTAAAGGCAGTTAAACACTATGTCCTGACTATATTCACAAAAAGAAAATTCATCAATAACTATGCGCTCCGAAAAAAGATCACACCTAATAATCACCGTTTATTGATCGCATCATTTAAAGATCTAGACCTAAATCAATACCCATCTTGAGGAATCATTTTGGATTTATTCTACACACACATTAGATCTCTGATTAAATCTAAACAATCGATCATGATCAAAGTTCATAATCTAAGCTCACTTGATAATGGGGTATCTACACCACTCCACGTGAATTTAAAGGTATTTAGGCAGATTTTACATTGTTTTTATATGGTGAGGCCCACCTGAATCTTGGATCAGTGTGATGTTCAAAATAAGGCCTAATATGGGGTGGCACACCTGATGAATGGGGTAGATCTCATCCACACCAAGTCATACATACACATGAGCTAATCACTGCTCCCCTATGGTTACGCAAGCATTTTTGTCTCCTTGGAAAGGATAATTTGGTCATTTAAATTCATTTGGTTTAAACAAGTGTATTTACAATTATTATTTTTATTTTTTTAAGTCTTCTAAATTTTTATAATATAATTGTAATTTGATGAATAATAAATGAATAACAGAAGTTGCTGAAATTACAGGTATTTGACCAATTTTCCCTGTCAAAAAACATGGCCATAAAATGAGTTTAATCTCATTTTACACTTTGATCCATAGCTCAAGTGGTAAATTATGTGAAAGATATCTCTTTTCAACACTAAGGTCTTGGTATGAATCCCTAGTGGGGTGCCTTACTATGAAGTGCTGACAGTCAGTGGGGAGTACTACCAAGCTAATATAAAAAATAAAAAATAAAAGTTTAATCTCATTTTAGTTAGCAATGATTATTTATTAAAGCTCTTAATCTTTAAAACATAACAAGTTTATTTTTTAATGTTTTAACACACCACACTAGTTTTTCACCACAACTCATTTAGTAAACTATACATAGTTTTTATTAAATAAAATGAGATGAATACATTATTTTTAGCATCTAGCAAATTGGAACTGTTATTAAAACAGGACCTTTAAATATCTTGTTACAGCTTGGATTATGTATAGTACAAGAAATTAAACAGGACCTTTAATATCTTGATATAGCTTGGATTATGTATAGTTTCCGTACAAGAAATTAGAAAGGACCTTTAATATCTCGTTACAGCTTCGATTTTATATAGTCTCCGGACATGAAGTTACATCTGCAATGGCATTTATGGAGAAGGGGAGTTAAAGTAGCAGGAATGACACCAGATCACTAGCTAAAGTGGTAGACTGAGTTTTCAACGCCGAAGACTTGGTATCGATTCCTAGCGGGGTGGTTAAAACTGAAGTGTGAACTGATACTCCGGGTGCTAACAAGCTCAAAATTTAAAAATAATAGAAATGTCCCATCAATCCGCCTCATGCATATGGTCAACCCGAGCCGTCCAAAAGGTCGCCTTTAAGTTGAAGTTCACTTTGTACAAACTTCAAGCCAATACACTCAACGGGTGGGCCGCGGATTGGTACTGCCCCCACCCGCACCTGAGTAGAGATGGACGGTAATGCTATAGGATCTGTGGGACCCACCTTGATATATATGTCTTATCCACTTCGTCCATCTATTTTGATGGATCATTTTAGGGTTTGAGCACTAAAAAGGAAGCAAACTAGAGGTTCAAGTGGAACACACCACATGAAGCAGTAGGGATTTAAAGCCTACCGTTGAAAACTTCTTAGGAGCTACAGATGTTTTGGATCAAGCTGATATTTATGTTTTCCCTTCTTACAGGTCCATGTGACTTCATGAACAGATTGGATGGCATCCCTAGCAAGTTTTCAACGGTAAGAGTTTAATTCCCACTGTTTCATGTGGTGTGGTCTATTTGAGCCTTTGATCTGCCTCCTTTTTGGGCCAATGCCCTAAATTGATCTGTTAAAATAGATGGACAGCGTGGATAAGACATATAGATCATGGTGGCCTACGGAACCCACCTGACAGGACCCTCCGTCTCTACCTAGGTCCCAATTTTTGGGACAATGCTGTTTGTGATGGACTCTACCGCCCACTGAAGCTGTATCTGAGCACTCTTTCCAGTGGGCAATGATACCACAAATACCCAAGAACCCAAATAATATTAAACCCATTATGTATAGAATCTAATGGACATGATATTCTTGTTAGAGAAATGATTTTATGCCTCTCAAGATATCACAAAGGACATGGACCTTTTGTTCCATACTAGTTATTTGTCCTTTTTAAAAATATATATAATTTATAAATAACTGTTGCCACATATATCCCAAGTCTTAGTCATCACAAATGACATGACATGTGCAATATGTGACACCAAAGCTACAAGTACAAATATGTGACCATTGTACAACCATCTCATAGTTTACTCAGTCTTAATCATACACAATGGTTAAAAAAATCTTTAGGTGGGAATATTGTCAAACCTAAAACTATACCTTGGTTTACTCTCAATTATAGTGTGGCATGGCTTAGATGGGTTTGAACCACATTTCCTCTAGTTAAATCTTAGTTCATTCTTAATTGTACTATGAATTAGATTGTTCTAAAGCATGTGCTAAAAAGATTAGATGAAGCGAGTATGATAAAGCACCAAAAAGCACCTAAGTAGCCTCGCAGCCCATGTCACAATGTCAACCAAGGTAGATGAAATTTGAACCTAGGTTTTGCAAAGGCTAAAATCCTCCTCCTACCCAGTTAGCCATATAGGAACATTTTAAGAATGATTCCATATATAATGTATTAACTAATTTATTTTAAAAAAAAAAAGAAAAAACTTTTATTTTTATTATAAAAACACGAAAGACAATCGTAGCTATCTAACTGCTGCAATTTTTTTTCCAGTCAAGGCGGCCATTAAACATTTGACCAAGCTAACCCCCATTTTGCGCTAGGGCACGTTAATGGTGAGACCCACCAATCAACGGCTCATCTCTTGCACTCTTGCCACAATAATGAGTGCACGACATTTGGATTTAGCATCCACGTACTCATTTTTAGCGGTCTACCAAAGAGGCTCAATAGTTAATAAAAGTGGACTTGGAAATGAAAAGGAAGAATCTCTCTCTCTCTCTCTCTCTCTCTCTCTCTCTCTCTCTCTCTCTCTCTCTCTCTCTCTCTCTCTCTCTATATATATATATATATATATATATATATATAGTATTTCTACCCTTTTTTTTCTTTAAGGAGACCATGAAACAAAGGTGATCTGTGGGCCACGCGATGAAAATGTGGCATACATTCCATTAGTTATGCTGAGCCGGGCAATTGAAACCATATGGATCATCCCATTTGTGTGGTAAGGCATCATGCCAGCTAAACCCAATGTATGAAATGAATGAACAGTGGCTGTCCCATCTATCACTTGGAAGCTTTGGGGGATGTTATGAAAGCGGTTGGAACTTCATTGCTTGCCTATTCCTTGGACCATCTGGTGATGCTACACACACACACACACACACACACACACACACAGATACAAGCAGCTGGTAAATTCCAACCTATTAAATGAATATGACATCCAATCCTTTCAATCAATTTGCTCTACCATGAGGATCATCTAGTGCAAAAATCAACACCATGTATTTGATGGGTCCTCTTTAGATTATAGGTTATTCGAAAAATCACCCGTATAAAAAACTCAGGTGGGCCATACCATATAAAACCATGTGAAGACATGCCTAAAAAATATAAAAGCACTTGGTGGGGCCTACCTTAGTTTTGGATGCAGTTGAAACTTAGTCTGACTGCTCATCTAAGTGGGACACACACAATGAATGGGCTAGATTTGTGAACCACATCTCGGCGGGCCCTATAAATTATTATTAATGTTTTAATGGGAGGGTAAACCATCCCAATTATTGTATGTGGTATGGCCCACTCAAGTCATGGATTAAATTGATTTTTAAGCCCGTGGCCGACCATGGAATGGTGCATCTGACTGATGGGGTAGATGTTCAATGCACATAATGGTGGGGCACACACAGCTCAACCTCATGGGAAGTTCCCATGAGCTCGACGCTGTGTGTGTGTCTGTAAAGAATACTGAATTGAAGAAATCTCAAATAAAAATGGAGTAAAACCAAGCCTCTGAGCAATTAATAATATCGGCAAACCGAAACACCTGGTTATCTGTACATGCCTGGGAGCCTTGACAAATGCAGAAGTCGTGGAACGCTCAATCATCCAAAACAGTACTTTTCATGGAGACACCCATACAAGTTTGGCCTTGCTTTCCCATGTTTGAAGAAGAGCAGAGCACACCACCCACCTCTCAACAGTTTCAGAGAATCCAACAGCTTAGTCCTGATTGCCTCTCTTCTATTCATGTAACGCCACTTGAACTAGTTAACCAAGAATGGTGGATTATTTGCCATGTCCTTGTCACCTTCTTCTGATTCTCCATCACTCAAAGCTGGCATGTTATAATCAACCAACTTCATTGGTCACCAATCAAACTGGTAATTTCCCCCACTAATCTTTCATCACATTCTTCTTAGCAACCTATCTTTCTTTTCTTTTTTTACCATTGATGGGGTGACATGATTCACTTGGGGGTTTGATTCTCTACAACAGGGAGGAATTGTGATATGGTATATCCTTAAGGTTGTGTTTGGATTCTCAACTGAATTGAATTGCAATTCAATACATTCAAGAGTGACTGGAAGTAGGCTAGCACGACCTGAATTGAAATTAACATCATTTCAGGTCCAACTCGAAACACAGAATTGCAATTTATATGCTTAGTTGTTATTATGTGTTGAAATGGTGCCATGCCAACCTAGTTTTCCTCTGAAATGAACTGAACCAAGTGCAATTCAGCTCTCACTTGAGCATCCCAACCTAACCTAAATGTACCTTAGCTGTAGAAATCATTCTTTCTTGGTACCCTTCATAGCTTCTCTTCAGTTTCTTCAAGCATTCATCCCAACACTACTTACTGTGCTTTCTCCCTGCCAAAGTGAACTCACCAAATAAGTATCCATCATTTGCCTGACTACATACACTAATCTAGTGTTGAAAAAAGCTTGAAACTTGACTCTCAGATCGGATGAGGGTGTCCAAATCCAAGTTGACTAGAAAATCAGATTTGACAACTAGGATCAAGCTTGTAGAGTTTTAGGAGCCTTACTTAAGTCTCATCTTTTGCATTTCTGACTACCTGATAGACTTTCCCTAGTACTTGGGATTTTTGGGTACAAGAAACCAGCATACCCTTTGAGGTCACACAGTTTTTTCGAGTTCTCTATCAAGATTTTAAACATTGATTCCTGATCATCTAGGATTTTTCTTTTCTTTTTTGCCCAAAGAATTTTACAACCCTGAGGGATGAGAAGTGAAGGAGAAAATGGAATTGGCTCTGGAGTTCTCAAACAAAGCCTCTTCCACACCCTTTGGGTCTTGGAAGGTGTGCTGATGGCACAAAACGAGTTTGAGGAAATGGGAAAGGGAAACAAAAGGAGAGAAAAAGGCAAAACCAAGAAGCTGCTTTATGGATTAGCAAGTGCAAATATCTTTAAAATGCCTGACCAAACAAACCAATCAAGATGCTGTTTCTCCCCTTACCTCTTTGGAACCATGATCTACGAACCACTTGGCGGATGTGGCGTTCATGCCTTTCTAATAGCTCATCCACTTTATTTGACTGAGACAGTAAGGGCCCTGAGAACTCGACCCTGTCTCCTTGATCCTGGAAACCCTGTTGGTTTTTTTTTTCCCAGATAAAATATGATTATGAATTAGACGCTGATGGAGAAAACAGACAAAATGAAGATTACCCATACCAGAATATTTCGCCTAGCTGGCATTCCATCTCTTTGGTAAAGTGCTGCTGACAGCTCCTGGGAATGATAATCATCAGAGGCATCAAATGAGTCAGGACGTTCCAACTGGCTCCACTGTTTCAGCATTGCATGCTTAGTAATTTCATATGAATCAGCACAGGCATTGTGTAAAACATCTCCGTTTGATTGCCTCTTTGAGTCTGAAGCATTTCTCCCTTGCAAGGTGCTTGATGGGTCCAATGCACCGGAAATCAAACCTCTTGAACTAGATCTACCATGCGATCTTAAGGATGCATTGTCATCTCTTCGTTTCTTCGCCCATGCAAAGCCACTAGAGGCACTGACGTGTAATGGGCCTGAGAAAGGGATGTCCCCTTGAGAGGCATTCTTCACATGGGAAGCCTCTTCTCGGGCATTAATTGCTAGCTTCTGCGGATCAACACATAATCTATCATTACTATCTTCTGCAGGAAGATTTAGCTTTGCACCATCATCCTTATGGACTCCATCAACACAGACATCATGCTCCTGAAAAGAGGCAGATAATATTCAGTTCCTTGAATCAAACACATGAATATGCATGAGAATTTGGTACGAACTAAAACATATTGATGCCATGGAATCAGAACTTGCCTGAAACCGAGTCGAAACCAAGTCAACTCAGTTTCACTGGAGAAAGAAGTGGGATACCAAACCCAAAATTTCCTAACAAATCTTGAATAGTCGCTGTTTCGGTCAAGTTCATAACACGTTGATCCAGGTAAGTTGCACTCCAGAATTGAGCTCAATGCATTTAGTCAATTTCCACAGTGCTTTTATAAAATGAGGTGAGAATCACCTGAGCAGCTGCAGACAACCTTCCATGGCCATTTGGTTCTCGTGAAGTTTTGGATGTTCTAGCTGGTCTTCTTGTTGCCTCAGATCCACGTACTCTACCTGCAGCTCTTTTCCTGAAAATGCCAGAGTAAACTGATCAAAATCATTGCAATAAAAACAAAATGAAAAGATAGAGGAGACATTCCTTGAATTTATTGCTCATCGTTTTACTAGGAAAGAAGGTGAGGAAAGAACTCCAACCACAAACAAGCATCCAAGCCAACCTGAAGCTTCATTGAGGAATCAATTGAGTTTCTCAAGTTTGAAAAGCTTAAGCTGTAGCCAGATTTTCATTCCAGTCATCCTTGGTTAAAGTGTTCAAGCACTCAATCAAGCTACATCAGCATTGATCAGTTGAATCCATGAGTGAGTGTGTGTGTGTGTGAAGACGAGGGGGGGGGGGGGGGGAGAGTACAGTTAGAGAAACAGCCAATGCTGTTCTGGCTTGAAAACCAATAGTTGGTTACACCACAACTTGCATTTATATGATGCTGAAATGCCCTAATTTCTACATGCAATTGCAGTATGCCTAGAAGCCCGCCATTTATAGAAGGTTCTTTGTATTCACAGGAGCTTTGCTAAGACCATATGCCAATATGAGTTTAGGGTAGCCCATCTACATGCCATCACATGTGACAACTGCCAACATGCAATGTGGGTATGAGATCCAGGCTGTCCATCAGGTGGTTCCCACAAGCATAAGAACCCTAGCCCCATGCCGTCCACTTATAAGTAGGCCACAGTTTACAGAATAAATGAACAGCTGAAATAAACTTGGCCAAGTGTTTCTGAACAGCCCACCTATTTCTTGCACACATGACACATGTGGTGCCATGTGCATGGGCATCCTTGTACATATGTTTATGCTTAGAAAACCTCCAAAACAATTCAAATCAAGATCAACTAATAAATTGAATAACCAACCTTTGGCTAAATACAAAAGTCAAGTTCGCTTCTTTTCCAGTAGAGATGCAATTGAAACTAGACATTCTAATCTAGGTAGCTTGGGCCCACAGTGGCTCTAAAACATCAGATTGATCATTGATCAAAACATCCATAAAAATACCTAAAAATAATAAAACATGAGAATTGATAACATATACAGGCACTGTATGTGATTTTCCAGTCTTTCCCACTAAGATGTCATGTGCATAGGACATCTGAGCCACATGAAAAATAAACCACACACTGAGGATCACCTGGGGTGAAAATAAGCCTGCACCAATCTTCTTCTTCTTCTTCTTTTTCTTCTTCTTCTTCTTTTTCTTCTTATTCTTTTTTCCAATTGACATTAGCGGACAGTTCATGGCCTGACTCAATGTGCAGGTGTTGCCCACTCATTATCGATCTGATTTTAAATCAAGGCAATCTTCATGGTGTAAACTGTAAAACACCTTTTGCATGGCCTGATCATCCTAAACTGATATGTTGGCAGTAAAACTGGAGTATGCAAAAGTTCTCATAAAGAGCCTGCAAGTGATGAGGTCTGATCACTGTCAATAGCAACATAATTGCCAGTTGTTTCAACCAATATGGGTCCCACCATGATGTATGCATGACATTCACTCTGACCATCAGGTACGCACTCCGATATTTGGCCCAGAGCCCAAAAAGAAGTCTGATCCTAAATGCAGATGAGCCACACAACAGGGAACATTTCTGAGTAGATGCCCACCCATTAGAACATTTCAGATTGTGTGCAGTGCCCATCGTGGTGTATATATGACATCCAATTCATTAATTAGTTGCGCCCTATCAGGATGAAGGAAAATTCCAACAAGCAAGCCATTTCAAAATCAAAACCCAGATGGGCCATGCCACATGAATTTATAGGTTTCAGGCATGATTTTTTATATTGTTCCCTATGTTAGGCCCACCTGAGTTTTGGATTGGCCTGATTTGAGTTCTAAGTGTGTTCTTTAACATCTCCTTATGTTTCATTGAAAATTTCCATCAGTGAAAGTTTCACTGAAAATTTTCACCATTTTCCTTGAGGTTTCCCAAATTTCCCTTGGACTACAAACGTTACACCGCATCTAAACATGTCCTGATATTTCCTGTGAAATTTCTCATTTTTGAAGGTGAAAAATTGTGTGAAACCAATATTAAAAACCTTGCATATCACAAAGCTCCTTGTGTTAAGGACTCTGCACCCTTCTCCCTTTCCTAACATGGGAAACCCATTTTTGAGGGGGGTGGGTAATGGAGGACAAGCCAGGTCCATGGTGCATCTTTTTTTTTCTTTTTTTTTGAAAGATAACCAAATATCATTGAAAAAGAGGAAATAGAAATAATGTGGATAAAACACATACATCATGATTGGCTCCACACAGCTTTGGTTATCTTTAGTTTTCTAATTGGGAGCTTGTGTTCCATAGTTGGATCAACATCTTTAGTTTTCTAATTGGGAGCTTGTGTTCAATAGTTCAGAAGGCCAATGAGGTCACCACAATCTTGCCAAAGGATTTCAAGAGGGCCAATCGTAATCAGCTTTGTTCTCTTTGCTTTAAAATTTTCACTATTTCAGAAAATAAAATAAAATGAAAAGAAGGAAAAGGGGTAAGAGTGCCTAACGTAAATCAGACATTATATACAGTCTAGAAAACTTGTGCAACTGAAAAAAGTATGCCTTCAGCAGTAAATAGAACAAGCACAAAACCAAAGGGATACAGATTTAATGAAATAAAATAACTATTGAATCAGAAACAAATATTAAACTTGTTACTCTCACCTGCGTGCATCCTCACGACTTTTTGCGTCGATCTCCTTGTTAGGCGGATACGTTGGCAGAGTTGATGGGTCGCACGCATAAGGCTTTGTTGAGAAGTACTGAGCATAATCAGGAAACATGTGATGGTTTGCAGCCTTAGTAAAGAAGAAGAGACCATGATATAGAACAATTATCTAATACAAAGACAGTGCATTGAAGGAAAAGAAATACATGCCATGAGCATGGAGGGAGGCATTGCCTATTAGCTTTTTGTCCATGTGTACTTTCATTTGAAGTCAAGTTTCTCCCACATTCTTGGGCTTGCCAAATGTTCTGAAGAACTCTTATGTAATTTGGGTTTGACGAGTCAACATGTCGGCCTGGAGATTTCAAGATGCCCGAGACTACAAGAGGTCCAAAATTTCCCTCGTGCAGAAAACAAGCAAGGGCCAGATGGGGAGGGTAGTTTTCTGGGTTCTATTTGGACGATTGGGTAATGATAGGTGCCGTTTATTACTCTTGTTGTTAATAAAATAGTTCTGAAACTAGTAACCTAATGCCTAGGGAACTTTCCAAAATCAGATATCAGACAATAACAAATTCTCCTAATGATATGTCAAATATCCTAATTGCCATAACAATTATATGCCCTGTTGGTAAATTTTGGTCACAACTTGCTAAACTATGGCTGGAACGTTTTGAACTTTGGTTTATTTGAAAGATATTCTACCATTCAGAAAATGATGCGAATTTTTTGGCGTTCAACATCAATTGGCACCAAAGAAAGGGGGCCAGATTTGTGTGGAAAATTGAGCACACCTTCCTGCCTCACAGTCACAACCGTCTCAAACATGTAGAAGACTAAGGGAGGGCAGCACATCATTATGGTCTGTTCCTTGTTACTAAATCTTGAATGTTTTGAATTCAGATAACTTTTTTTTCTCACTAAGCATATCTAAAGTTATGGTTTATCATATTAGAATGAATGCCACCTTATGACTCTTGTCACATATTAGTGTCCCATGGCATACTAAATATTCATAGAAATATATATATAGGGAAATTGATGGGGACATCAGAAGACCTACTCGAATGTACCAGAGACGGAGACGACCACTCACATCAGCGCAGCTTTCTTTGTGGATAGGTGACGAGTTCCAGATGGGGTCCGCCAGGCCATTTTGAAGACCCCACATGCATTGGACGTGCATCAGGAAGACCCCACCTTGGGATGATTCATATAGGCTGCTTAAGAGATAATTTTAGTCATAGTAATTCTATTTTGTGTCAATCCGCCCGTTGGATCTTATAGATCAGGTCATCGGGCCACCAGATCTTTTAAACTTGAGCCCCTTGGACTCTGATCTTGCTTTCTTTATGTTTTTTGTTATTTTTAGGAGTTATTTGATGGTTGAAATTGATAATATGTCTTAGTTTTCTTGTTTTGGATAATGGGTCACTTTACTTGAGTGAGTAGCATAGTTGTAATTATGCTGGATTTAATTCCGAATTTTTAATTATAAAAGCACCCCGGGGGGGTGGAGTTCCAAGGTGTTATTGAGAAGAAAAAAAAAGAAAGAGTGGAGCCCTCTTGTGTGAAGGAACTTTCCTCCTTATTTTCTAGGGTGTTATTGAGAAGAAGAAAAAAAAAAAAAAAAAACCCTCCCTTCCAATTAAATTGTGAAAGGGTAGAAGCTTGTTTGGTAGTGGATTCCAAGGTACATCCTTCCTCGTCCTCATCTTTGAAAGGTATTCTTCTTCTTACATCTTTTATCTCTCCTCTTCGAAAGGTATTCTCTTCTACTATTGTCTTCCTCTTTTCCCTTCCATTACAACCTTCTAAACCTTAGATCTTCAATTTTCTATTTTCCTCAATTTCTAAAAACTCTAATTCTAAAATCTTCAATTCTCATGAACCCTAATTTTTCAAATTTCATATTTTTCCCTTCTTAACCATAATCATAAAACATACAAATCTGTCCATTGAGTGTGGAATGTGCCTATGCTAAATTGAAAGTTCTATCCTTCCATCGATACTAGTTTTAATTGATTTATGTGATTTCTTAGCATGTAGGCATGCGATTTACGTTAAATCAAATTTTATTTCCTATTGTTTACTCTTAATTAATTGGTAGGTTAGCATCTTTTGTTAATTGAATTACTTTATGGACTCTTTTATAATCTCCACGTTGCATGCTAGGATTAAATCATGTGTCCTGCATCAGAAATGGTACTATGAGGTCGACCTCATGGGAACTTTTCATGAGATTGAGCTATGTGGGCCCCACCGTAATGTGTGTTGAAAATCAACACCGTGAATTTGATGGGACCTCTTTAGGTTATGGGATATCCCAAACATCAACCTTATGCGAAATTCAGGTGGGCCATACCATCTAAAATTATGTGAAGACATGCCTAAAATGTATAAATGCAATTTGTGGTGCTCACTTGAGTTTTGAATGCGGCTGAAAATTGGTCTAACCAATCATCCAAGTGGGACACACACAATGACTGGGCTGGATTTGTGAACCACATCTCGGTGGGCCCAATAAATGATTATGAATGTTGAATGTTTTAATGGGAGGATAACCCCTCCCAATTGTTGTATGTGGTGTGGCCCACCTAAGTCATGGATTGACTTGATTTTCATTCCTGTGGCCCACCATTTAATGGTGCATATAACTGATGGGGTAGAGATGATCGACACACATCATGGTGGGGCCCACACAACTCAAACCTCATGGGAAGTTCCCATGGGGTCGACCTCATAGTACCATTTCCCATATGAGCTCGACCTCATGGGAAGTTCCCATGAGGTCGAGCTGTGTGGGCCCCACCGTGATATGTGTCGATCATCAACACCGTGCATTTGATGGGTCCCCTTTAGGTTATGGAATATCCTAAAAATCAACCGTATATGGAATTCAGGTGGGCCATATCATCTAAAACCATGCGAAGACATGCCTAAAACATATCAAAGTACTTTGTGGGGCCCACCTGAGTTTTGGATGCAGCTGAAAGTTGGTCTGACCCCTCATCCAAGTGGGACACATACAATGGATGGTCTGGATTTGTAAACCACATCTCGGTGGGCCCAATAAATGATTATGAATGTTTTAATGAGAGGGTAACCCCTCTCAACTGTTGTATGTGCTGTGACCCACCTAAGTCATGGATTGAATTGATTTTTAAGCCTGTCGCCCACCATTAAATGTTGTATCTGACTGATGGGGCAGATGTTCGACACACATCACAGTGGGGCCCGCGCAGCTCAACCTCATAGGGAGTTCCCATGAGGTTGACCTCATAGTACCATTTCCCATATATATATATATATATACACACACGGCCCCACCGTGATGTATGTCGAACATCTACCCCATCAGTCAGATGCACCATTCCATGGTGGGCCTAGGGCTTAAAAATCAAGTCAATCCGTGATTTGTGTGAGCCACACCACATACAAAAGTTGAGAGGGGTTACCCTCCATTAAAACATTCAAAATCATTTTTTGGGCCCACCGAAATGTGTTCTTAAATCCAACCCATCCGTTACGTGTGTCCCACTTGGATGAGGGGTCAGACCAAGTTTCAGATGCATCCGAATTTTAGGTGGGCCCCGCCAAGTGCTTTTATATGTTTTAGGCATGTCTTCACATGATTTTAGATGGTATGGCCCACCAGAGTTCCGTTACGGGCCTTACGGCTGATTTTTGGGATATCCCATAATTTAAAGGGGACCCATCAAATGCATGGTGTTGATGTTCGACATACATCATGGTGGGGCCCACACAGCTATACCTCATGGGGAGTTCCCATGAGCTCAACCGTATAGAACCTTTTCCCATATATATATATATATATATGAAAGATATATTCATAGAATTTTTTTTTTTCTTTTTAAGGTTTCATATAAGTATATTACATACACAAACATAGGAACTGAATATAAACACAATGACCTAGTAAAACTCTCATAACGCCAATACAACGTGGAAAAGAATGAATTGCAGTGTTTACTTTTGAAGTGCGCAAAGCAAAGACAATCTAAGCAATATATACTTGTCGGACTCAGAAGATAATACCATTGATTAATCAACTTTGATAAGTAGAAGTCACGCATGAAGGCAAAACTAACTAACATACAACATAACATACAAAAGCTTTATATTATCCGACTCACCTCGGATGCAAGAGCAGACGATGCAGAGCCACGCTTGTAAGGTTCCACGGAAAGAAAAGTTTCTATTAAATTCAACGCAGTTGCTGGGAAGCCTTTGCAAGTTTCTTGAAGGCAACTCTCGTAAGGCTGCTGGGGTTTGAAAATGGTTGCATGAGGCAACCGGGACTTTTTCCAATAATCATCCGGGGGTGAACCACAGAGCTTGAAGATTTTGTGCAATTGTTCAACCTGCAGGTGGAGCATGAATAGCTCTTTTAGTAATCAACTAGTATGAACTATTCAAGTTGTAAGAGATTGATAAAATATTTTAAACTATTTTGAAAGGATAGGCACACTTCTCAAATAGTAAACTGAAATGCCTTTCTTTCACCCAGTCAGCAAACATAAAGAGCATGATGTCACAGAAGTTCATGCCTTATTCTGGAATCATTGTGTTCAGATGTTTGTATATCATTCAGAAACATCAAAAGCATGAATAATCCGCTAGGAGATCACGCCTTGTTTTGAAAGTTTCATGTTCATATATCTTTACCGATTCTTTCATGAGCTTAACTCCTCTGTTAGTTTTGCACAATTTAAAAGTGGTGGTGACTCATCCTCATCACATTGGGCACTATTGGACAGCTATCCAGACCATCCAAATTGGGGGTACCATTATGGATGGAGCAAACCTCTGAAAGCAGACTGATAAAAAAATCCTAACCATCCAATTAAAGGCTATCAAATGGATGGCTAAAAGTATAATACAGGTTGGTCCAAATTCGAAGGAAGAATCAGATGATTAATATTACCTACTAGTGCAATTTTTTTTTGTTATGCTCCATCCACAGTAGGGTCAGCGAATTGGACAGCCTGGATTGCCATACAACTATGCCATGTGTACGGTAGAAGCCTCTACCATTTTCTAAATTGCACGGAACTAGCATACGCACCTAGCCATTCTTTTATGCAGTGTAAAAGTACCATTACATTGCCCTCCCTCTCTTGAATAATGATCCTTAAACTTGTATATAGGCCCGCATTATTAAAGTTTGTTTTTACAGAGCGTTGTCAACATTTATCTAACAGATTTCATGCAACAGATTTATGAAGCTTTACAGATGAAAGGTTCTGCAAAACCTTGTTCGCATGCAGAAATGGAGCTTTTGCATGTGATATGTTCATTCATTGTATGATCAATTAGAAAAACTAAACTGAAAAGGATTGAAGTCAATAGAGATCTCCTATTCAGTTTATGAAAGCTCATGCGCTTAAAGCCTTAAACCCCTTAGAATTGAAGCCCCATTTTCATTCAAAGAGATACTGGATCCTTATCTTTCCCATATTTTATTAGAAGGAAACAAATGTGCTGCCATCTATAATTCCCTCAAGAGTTCAAAAATCAAAAGAGGTCCCAAATATTACATTAAATTCTTTCATACAGTCTGAGCACACCAGATTTACAGAGCATCCTCGACCTTTATCTAACAGATTAGATGCAAAAGATTTTTGAAGCATGAAAGACAAGATTCTACAAAACCTTCTTTACATGCAGATGTGAAGCTGTTGTATGTGAAATGTTCATCTGTGTTATAAGCAATTAGGAAAAGTATACTGGAAAGGATCATAGTTTATATGGACTTCTATTCATTTCATGGAAGCTGAACCATTTAATTCCCCAGAAGTGAAGCCCCATTTTAGACAAGGACATACAGAACCCTCATCTTTCCCACATTTTATTAAAAAGAAATAAATGTGCTGGCGTCTAGAATTCTCAGGAATCAGGAATCGAAAGAGGTCCACAGCAAATGCAACCCCCATGGAATTACCCTATCATGGCACTTCTCCTGCATAACAGGTTTCAGTAGATGAAGTTCTCTATTTCTAACTGTGACACTATTGACATCTGTCTTCTTTTCTTTCTTTTTTGTTTGTTTCTTTTCTTATTCCACTAGTAACCATAAAATGCATAAAGATTAGATATTGCCTTCTCATTTGGAAGAGAAAAACCAGTAAAGTTCAGGGGGGGGAAGCATTAATGAATAAACGGGTAAATGACAGCATTGATCAATCATAACCATTAAAAAAAAAAAAGGATTATATCAAAGAAAGTCACAAGAACAGGCATCTAACCACAAGAAAGTATGGAAGGTCATCACCTCAGTTCTCCCTTGCAGGATAGGCTTCCCAAGATGCATTTCAGCAAATACACAACCAACGCTCCATAAATCAACCGATGCTCCATAGTCTGTTGAACCTAACAAAAGCTCAGGTGGACGGTACCAGAGAGTGACGACACGACTAGTTAGTAGTTGCCTCTGCCCAGGATTAAAGAAATTTGCGAGACCAAAGTCAGCTATTTTCAGAATTCCCGAATTGTTGACTAGAAGATTTGATCCCTTGATGTCACGATGTATGACACCACGTGAGTGGCAGTGCTCGAGCCCAGATAATAATTGGTGCATATAGCACTTAACCTGCATAATATACACATAGAAAATAAATTTTCAGTGGTAGTAGAACTAAGTAATGCAGTGGTTTAATGCATGATAGAAGGAACAGAGGAATGATCACCTACAATCGGGTGCATGTCAACCACTTGCAACCCAGCTCAGGCGCCAATGTGTCCCATGTGCAGGACATCCAAGCTGTCTTAAAGTGGACCCACCATAGAGATCAAATGATGGAGAAGTCAGGCTGATCCATTCATCAGGCAGGCCATGTGTATGCATTGAATCAGATGATCAGCAGGTCTGATTTAAATCATCTATTGTTTTCATACAAGATAGCCAGCGTAGTGAGTGGACTGGCGCCAAATGACCTTCACGGTGGTCCCATTTTGTGCCTGACCCAGATGTGCTACCCTTGTGGCAAGTTGGCACATGAGGTGGGTTGCATATGAAGTTCACATGCAAGTGGTTGCAGGTGATACCTATTATCTGCCAAGACAAAGGACCCAACAGAAAAATTCTTGAACAACTACAAAAATGGTTTGAGAACACCAACCAACCTGCGATTCACCGAAACTGATGTCTGGACACGATGACAATCCTGCAAGATCATGTTCCATATACTCGAATACAAGGTATATGCTACATGATAATCGAGAAGTAATCAACCCCTCCAACTTTATAACATTCGGATGGTCAAGCCTGCGGAGAATCTGTATTTCTCGTGCCATGAACCTTACGCTCTCAGGATCAAAGTTGTCAAAGCGCACCTTTTTCAGGGCAACTATCTTTCCTGTGTCGAGGTCACGTGCACGGAAGACACTGCTGTACGTGCCTTGTCCAATCTTCATATGCAATTGACATTGAATAAGATCTAGTCAGGAAGTACTTAGATTTGTAAGGACATAAGTGAAAATATGTCAGCTTTATACACACTGAGCAATCCAATTCAAATATGCTATCAGCAACCATCAATTCATCATGGTATGAGAAGGCACACAAGAACACTAAACAGTAAATAGGATCAAAACCTAAATTTGAGCAATTTTATTGTATTCATCAGGTGAAATTCCACGTTGATTGCAATCAACCTGTGTAATAGACTATTAGATAGTGCTTTATTGTAATCAACCTATGTAATAATCAATTACATTGCACCTGTGGGAGTTGTGTGCTCTCATTGCCAGTCCCAAGCCCAGTTTAAGGAGGGTTGTGTAACTCATGCTATAATTTCCATCATGAATCCATACAATATCACATTCCAAGGCCCTTGATAGCGTGGAATGGCAGAACAAGACTAATGCAGTTGGACCCAGTTAATTGTGATAAGGGTTAGATGAGGATGATGGTAATGATGATGATCCAGGTGAAACTCCAACCCAGAATTTTTCAATTGTTAAGGGTTTGATTGGTAGTAGAGCACAGCATTGTTGCAAATGAGCAATTGCTACACCTTCTTCCTAGCATTGGAAAAGGTGAATTTCTCTGTGAACAAGTTTTCACAAATTGTTAGATTTTTTAACCAGTTGTTCAATGATAAAGGACAAAAGAATGAAGGAACAGTTGAAATGATTGCACCCATGCAATAGAAATTCCCAGCACAAAGATCATTTGTATGCCACAACCAAATGGGCCCTAAATTAGCATCAATAAAGTTCTTATAGGTTGGTTACGAATCATCAGTCTTCCAACAAGCTCTTGGCTGACCTCTCTTATTAAAGCAATAAAAATCTATATTAAACATAGTTCTTTCACCAAAATTTTCCAGTTAAGTGCTAGGACATCTGCCGATCATATGAACTACATTTTCCGAGATTTATGTCAACTGTCCTTGAGTTTCAATCTATATCCTATCATATTGTCAAGACAAACTAAGGATCAATTATATATAATTGCTGTTTAATTGATCCTTAGTTTGTCTTGACAATATGATAGGATATAGAGTGAAATATATATATATATATATATATATATATATATATATATATATATCAGCAATGCTCACACACAACTAATTGGACATTGCATTTTCGTCCAACTAGCTTTGCATTTAATTTTAATGAGAAAATTCACTCTTTTATATAATACATACACTTACATTTGAGAGGTTTTAGAATGCATGTCATAGTTATGTAAAGTAATATGTGTGTCAAAGATCTAGGTCATTCATCAGTTAAGACCCACTAAGAAAAGTTATGTAACAAAAACTAAGAAACAGCACTTGTCAGAAAAGTACATATGGATGTTAAATCTGGATTGTTGGACAGTTTTATTAACAACCAACACTTTCCATAAGTATTTGACATGATCGATCATAAGATCATCAAAAAAAAAAAAAAATTGTCCTTGGCATGTTGACATGTAATTTATCCAATGCACGGATCTGATTTTGAGTTGGATGGTCCAAATCTATAATAGGTGTGTAGCCCATCACATATTTACTCTCCCTTCAGATGTATCCTCTTTCCAAATATTTAGCATAAAGTTTGCCTGACCTTCCTAAGGGCAACGCGGCATTGCTTTCCTAGATGTAGAAGGAATGAAGGATAGAGTTCATGTGGAGTAGATCCACCCCGTCTATCTTGTGGGCCACCCTGCGTTTGTACATGGACTTACAATTAAGGTAGATTCAACACTAGATTGGGCTAAACCATGGTAAGTAGTTAAGATAGAAAGTCCTACCATTAAAATTAACCAAATTGTGTTTGGCCAACTGACTTGTATATTTGGTTGTTGTGGTGTTTAAAAAAAGTAATGCATGTGATGGGTCAACCTATTAGACGGATTGGATGTCATTTTTAAGCAAAAGGTTGGATGATACGTACCGGCTGGACAAAAAATGGTACTCCAACCCGACGAACTTGGACTTTTTTTTTTATTGGAAAAAAGAATTTCACCATACGCTCTATTTTGATTTTTTTTATTTTTTTTTATTTTTTTCTGTGGGACTCATCTTGATGTGTATGTTTGATCCACTCCAACCATTAGATGTGTAATCTTATGTTGGGTATAGAAGACAAAAATAAGCCCACCTGCGATTTAAAACTAACACCGTGGTGGGCTGACCCGAACGGGCCACTCTTTTCCAAAGTTCGTTTAAATCACTCATCTGCTGGCATTACAAGGATTAATTACCAAAATAACCCCACTTCTCTTCCAAGCATTATGAGCCTTAATTATCATATTAAATTACGCCAAGCAGTAGTGTTTTGGGAAAAAGGAACCACACGGACTCCCACCTCTTATTTTTATGGGCCCACCCTGACATGTATATGAGATCCACTCCACCCATTAGATGTGTAATCCAGTGATAAACCTAGAGCCAATAAATCAGGCTAACCGGTGATTCATATGGGCCACACCAATGGGAACAATTAGGAGGGAGACATCCATCCTTGATTTTTACAGGGCATATCATGACGAAACTCTGAAATCCATTCTATCCATTAGATGTCACACCAAAAGTAAGCTTGGGTCCCAAAAATCAGGCCCATATATGATCCATGTGAGCCACACCATAGGAAATAGTTTAGTGGGTTAACCTTTTCACGTACACTGTTTCCACTGGTGTGATTGACCTGAACTAAGGATGGGGATGAGAATTGAGACATTGATCTAACATGGGGTGACATACCTAATGGTTGGGGTTGATTTTACATTAACACAACGATGGGGCCCACCCAAGCTGTGGTCCACTTTCCCTGCCAAAATGAAATTAGTATGCGGTGGGAAGCATTTACTTGCATTAATTAAGAGGGACTTGTTTCATTAAATGCATTGCTAGTTGGACGAAAATGCAATGTCCAACTAGTTGTGTGTGAGCATTGCTCTATATATATATATATATAAGAGTTGCTAATTGAGATGACGAAAGGCAAGTACAGTTTCATGTGAAAGCCAAAATATATATATATATATATATATATATATATATATATATATATATATATATATATGAGAGTTGCTAATTGAGATGACGAAAGGCAAGTACAGTTTCATGTGAAATCCAAAATATTGTGCCACAACCAGAGACATTTTTCTTTAGTTTTTTTATTTTTATTTTTGAAAGATTAGAAGTTTTTCTCGAGTTTCCTAGTGAAGTAACAGAAGCTTAATAAATACTCAGCTTCTTAATACAAATTAGACGAATTGGAAGTAATTACTTTTTTTTTTTGATAGCAGCTCATCATGCTCAACTTCTTAGTCCAAAATGCTACAGACATTACCAAAAGTTTTTTAATTATTTTATTTTATTTTTTATTATTACTTTTTAAAGTTTTGCAGTTAAAGCAAGAGGAATGCTCCAGTGGTTACATGGAGAGATTGAATGGTGAGTTGCAGCATGCATGCCAACATAGCCAACACGCTGTGGTCTGCATCATTACATGAGGAAGACCTTGAACATACTCTAGACCAAAATTCAGGCCAATGCACTCATCAGCTGGGCAGCGCACGCGTGCGCGCACACACACACATATTAAAAAAGAAAATTACCAACTGCATATATTCAATGTACAAATATGGCCAACAAATTAGTGGACTAATCTTAAATTTTTAGAGCGGAAATGTTCACGTTAAACTCCACCTGGTACAAACCCTCAACAAAAATAATAATTAAAAAAAAAATAAAAGGAAAGTAAATCGCATGTGTGCCATTATTCACCTCTTCAATCTCAGCAAATCGCTTTAGCATTTCTCTTTAAAAGAGAGAGAGCCAATGCAGAATTAATCTTCTTGTGGACGATAGCATAAGTTTTCCATACCAGGAAGGGAGAAATCCCGGTGCATGATGTACATCCACAACACACACACACATGGCGAACATGTATATCAATCCAGACCATCCAAATCATGGGCCCAACTGATTGAGCATAGACAGATGAACGTATTAAACAGATGATCTAAACTATCAGAACTCACCCATTGTTTAATTTCGACTTCCACCGATCATTTCCTCTCCAACCATCGGCTTGGTAGCCAACAGTTGGAAAGCAAAACGGCCAACCAATGGGAATTTCGGGCTACATCTATCCAAAATGGATCCTGGCAATTTAGACAGCCACGGACATTCGCATACCATAGCTCCAAAACCAAAAGGCTAAGGCTATGAAACCAAATACAAAACCCAGAGAGGAGAAATCCGATATATCGCAATTCAAATCGAAACAAATACACAAACAGATGAATGGCATAAAAAAGGAAACGTTGAGGAATTCGACATTACCTTCTCCAATTTCTCATACGAATCGGCCTTAAGTGGGACCCATCCCTGAATGGCCTCACTGGCAGCAGCACTAAGCCAGGCGGGCCAGCCGGCAGCGAGCTGCTCCCCTTCAATGTACTTGTGCAAATTGCCAAGCCTGACACTGATGGAATCGCTGTTTGAGCTTCCCCTCCCAGATTCACCCAAAAGGGCAGGTCCGCAGGCGGCGATGGAACCGTCGGCATTCTTCTTCTGCTCAGCACGGTTGCGGAGGGAGGAAGCCAAAATGCCGGAACCATCATCTCGGAAAGCTCCGGAGTAGTCGAAGGCCGGGGTGACGGAGACTGCCTGCTTGGACGTAATGCAACCCATTGTGGATGATGAGGAAAATTCAATGGCAGGGATCGAATCTCAGGATGGGCCACACATCAGGGAAGGGAATTTGTGAGATTGGGGAGACGAGGTAACCGCAAAAGGATTTGCTGCCAGCCATCCTTTGTATAGAAAAAAGGAACAGGAGCCTCTCTCTCTCTCTTTTTTTTTTCTTTTTTCTTTTTTGGGTTTTTATTTTTCTTTTTCTATTATGCCGGGATTTGCGGAAGATGGAGAGAGAAGTGGAATTTTTAATGAAGAGGATTCTATGAGAAACGGCCCGAAATTAACGGGACAGGTCTTGTAGGCCCCACGTCTACTCTCTCTTCCTTCTTTTCGACAGTGGATTAGGTGCTACCCCGGAAACACCTTACTCGTTGTTTCACTTAGAGTGGGGCCCACATTGAGATATTTTTATATATATCTACTTTGTCCATTAGATTTTTCAGATCATTTTAGTCATTGGTCCCAAAACTTGTGCAGAAAAAAATCTCAAGGGGACCACACCACAGGAAACAGTGTTAATTGAACGTCCACCATTAAAATATTCCTAAGGTCCAAATTAATTCTTATTTTCCATCCAACCTGTTGATAAGATTACATAGAGTTTTATGAAGGAAAAAAAAACAAATATAATATTGATCCAAAAATATTTTGGCCCACAACAAGTTTAATGACTAAAGACCACTGTTTACTTGTTATTTGGTCCACTTGAGATTTGGATCTGCTTAAATTTTTGAAACATACTTAGAAAATGGGCTGAAAAAACTTATGGACGGCATGGATATACAATATATAATCAAAGGTGGGCCCCACGTTAGGGAAACACCTACTGCGGTGTTACCTGGCTAACACCTGATCGGCTCCCCTTTCTGTACGCCTGGCCGTGTAAACGGTGGTGTTACAAGGCGGCCTTTGCGGATAGCTTTCTGGAATGGGGAGCTTTATTTGATACACTGACTGCGGGTGAACCTTAATACACAGGCACTTAAAGACTTCACACGTGTCATGTCTTAAATTAAATCAACTAAATTGCAGAACCCAATATCTTAAGTTGCATTCATAACTTATATTAGAAAGATAATTGTAACCTCTTATTCGTACACTTTGTTTAATGAATAATACATTGTTTTCTTTTCATTTATGACCGTCTAATAAATGTCCATAAAACAAATATTTTAGTAATTAAATAAAAAACATTTCTTCTTTTCCTTACACATTTAAACTGATCTCCACGATTTGGATGGTTTATTTTGAATTACTTGTATGCCACGTGAACTATTTGTAACAGCCTGCAAATTATCCCTCGTACCCAACAGGAGCATCAAAGTATTTCTCACCTGGAATCGATATGGAAGATAGAGGTTTTGCTATCACACCTCCAAATAATACTTTAAGAGTTTCTCCCAGCTGTATACCTCACTTTTGAACCACGCACTTTAATACCTCTGCCAATATTTACCTTTCTACAATATTCTCTTACTATACGGACGAACTCTCACCTGGCCAAGATGCCCCTGCTTCTTCATAGACGCAACTTCAAAAGCTATAGTTTCCTCAAAATTTTCATTTTTTTATTATTCTTTCCTTTTCTTGATCTTCCACCCTGGTAGAAAATTTTTAATTTTCTGATTACTTTTTTCTCTTTTGTGATTGTCTACCCTAACAGTAAAATTCTCATTTTTCTACTTTCTTCTCTTCCCTTTGTGATTACATAACCTTATAGTAAAACTCTCATTTTCAATATATTTTTCTTTAATTGAGAATACATTCATCACATATGTTATTTTCAACTTTTGTCAACCCAAGATAGGACAAAAATGGTCCCACATCAAAGAAGCTTCGAATGATATGTATATTTCAAATCATTGACTTCATTATGTGAACCCCACTATATTTTATATGATATATCCACACCGTCCACAATCGAGTTATTTTTTAAAAACATTTTATGATATGACATGTCTTGATAAATGAGGCAAATTCAATGCTCAAATTGCTTGCATTGAAGCTTTTCTAAACAAAGAACGAACACCGATGTGAAACTGAACGAGGACCGAATGAAATAAATCGAGCACCCAATGAGTTGAATTGACCGCGAACTAAGTTTTAATGGCCGCGAACTAAGTTAAATCTACCGTGAACTAAGTTTTTTTTTGTTAGCTTGTTAGTACACCCCACTGTTAGTTCACACATCACTATTAGTCATCCCCACTAGAGAATCGATACTAAGACCTCAGTGTTGAAACGAGGTATCTGTCACTCAGACTACCACTTGAGCTATGAATAAGGATGTTACCGCGAACTAAGTTAAATTGACCATGAAGTAAATGAAATTGACCACGAACTAAGTTAAAATAACTGCAAATTGAGTTAAAATAACTGTGAACTGAGTTAAATTGAATGTGAATTGAGTTAAGTTGGCCGTGAACTAAGTTAAATTGACCGATGACTGCTTGAAACTGACATCTTAACGGAGAATTGTGTGAAATTGACCGATAACTGCTTAATCAAGTTCTCGGTCAATTTCACTCACTTATCGATCAATTTCACTTAGTTCACAGTCAATTTAACTGAGTTCGCGGTTAATTTAATTCAGTTCATGGTCAATTGCTCTAACTTAAGCTAGTTTGCAGTCAATTTCACTAAGTTTGCGATCCATTTCATGATGTTCGCGGTGAATTTATGATGTTTGCGGTCAATTTAACTCAATCCTCAATCAATTTTATGATATTCGCGATCAATTTAACTCAGTTTTTGGTCAATTCCACAAAGTGGGTGAACTTGATGGTGAAGTGATTGAAATTGATCGCGAAGTAATTGGAACTCACCATGAAGTGAGTGCAACCAACCACGAAGTGAGTGCACTTGACCGCGAGGTGATTTAAATTCACCGTGAAGTAATTGGAATTCACTGCAAAATGAGAGAAATTCACCGCAAAGTGAGTAAACTTAACCACGAAGTGAGAGCAATTCACCGCGAAGTGAGTGAACTTGATTGCGAAGTGATTAAAATTAACTATGAATTGATTGGATTTCACCGCAAAGTGAGTGAAACTGACCGTGAAGTGAGTGCGCTTGATCGCAAGGTGATTGAAATTCATAGCGAAGTGAGCAAAATTCACCGCGAAGTGATTGAACTTGATTATGAAGTGAGTGAAATTCACTGCGAAGAGAATGAAATTCACATGAAAGTTATTGAAATTCACCGCGAAGTGAGTAAAATTTGCCGAGAAGAATGTAAATTTGACCAATGAGTCAATCATTTTGAATGAAATTGACCAATAATTGCAAGAAATTGACCATGAAGTGTATGAAATCCACCTAAAAATTCATTAAATTAACTGCGAAACTTTTTGAAGTTGATGGATAAATGCGTGAAATTTGGCAGGCTTCTCGATCAACTTGAATGGATTTCTAGGTGGAGATTTAGTAAAGATTTGATGAAAAAAATGGGCAAAAATAAGAAATATTTTGATAGAGATGATGAGTTCGGACATTTTTTTAGTGTGAGTTAATGAAGGGAATGCAATGTAATAAAGCAGGGGCATTTTGTTCCAGTAAATGTGAGTCCGTACAGCAGGGGTATTGTCTAGGAAGATAAGTGTGAATGGACCTAGTAACGTGCGTGGCTAAAAAGTGAAGTCGACAGTAGAAAAATTCCTATTTTTACGTCAGTTGGACATGAATCTTGTTGCAATATTCCAAACCATTATATGATGGGCCTCACAGTCCGATGGGTGATGGTTAAAAAATTTGAATGTAAAATTGTCTACAAAGCAACGATTAAGATAGACGATCATTATTTAAAGGTAGAGAGTAAAATTATCATAAGGCTCAAATGTTCTGATCCCAGATTTTCTTTTTCTATTTTTCTACCATACAATGTGAGGCCCGTCATACAGTTAGTTTGAGTCAGTGAAACACATGATCTGGATCCATTGGCTACAGTCCTGCGCAATACGACAGATGTAGTAGCCAACCTCTGGGAGAGAGACACTTACAGAGGTTGTATGTGAATTTCTACTTGCTGTCATCTCTTTGCTGCGAACTTGTAACATGTATAGGATATCCAAGCCGTTTAAAAAGTCGTCCACACCATGATGATCAGTTATTGCCCAAATCAGGGCTATACATTCATCAAGTGGGACACAATCTCAAAATCAATTGAGATCCGTTGGCATTAATTAGTGTACTTGTTTGGCCCACCAATGAACAGATTTCCTATTTTCATATTAGATTATCATCAACATCATGTGGAAGCCTTCTTTGTTTTTTTCCCTTCTTTTTTTTTTATTCTTTTAATTTAAGGTGTATTCTACAAACGGGGCACGTTTGAAGAAAAGAAATGGATGTATTTGAAAGGTGACAGACAGCCACTGCATGAAATCATTTCTCAGCAACTATATGACGAACTCCTATTTCGTATCCACACAACGCCACCAAGGTTGGTACTGTACTGACGTGGCAAAGCTATGTAAGCCCATGATAAAGTATGTGTTATATCCATACTGTTCATCTATTTTTTTCAGAGTCATTTTAGGCCATGAACCTAGAGATTAGGTAGATCTAAATTTCAAGTGGACTATATTAAAGGAAACAGTGGGGATTGAATGCCTACCATCCAAAACCTGTCGCTTAATCCATCCGCATTTGGCTTAAAAGACCAGTGGCTTTAGATTTTGTCAACCATGGTTTTCACTCGTAAGAATTGAAAGAAGGTCACGGGTTTCCTCAAATCCAACGCGATATGAACTCCAGCGAGCGTACTTTTGTCGAGTGTTCGCACTCGCTCACATGTGAGACAGACATGCCAACGTGGCATCCGGTTAGGAGATCCGGTCCATTTATGCAGGGACTAGTGTCAGCAATCAAAGCAATTGGACACAACTCGTAAAGCTCGAAGGATGGACCTCTCTCATTCTCATGACCAGATCTAGAAGTAGATTTACTATTAAATTAAAAAAGAAAATTCTGATAAACCACTGATTCGTAAATAGTTATAATTAAATTAAAATTTATTATAAATAGTAAAATCAAAATTAAAAAAGTAGCTTCTCCCATCCAAAATCATATATGATACGTCATGTGACTCACTCTAATTTTTTTGATGCCCGGATCACCTCTACTTTCAATTGGACCTTTTCTCATCTATCTTGGACATCAATTGGACTTTTTCTCATCTATCTTGGACATGATAGTATATAGGACCCACTCTATATCACTCCTACAAAAGATCGGACTGGTCCAATCACTCATATTCAAGCCACACTTATTAGTACAAAAATGAAGGGTCAGAAACAAAAATGACAGACAGTCAAAGTGGCCCACCTGATGAGTTGACATCTGGACTGCTCACAATACACCCAAGCTCATGAAGGGCGCAGATCTCACCACGCTCGTTCCATGTTTTCACGAATTCTGCGATTCCCCGTGTATCTCACACGAGGAAGTACTCGAGCATTATTTTTAGTTAACGGAAGTACACCTACCGCTAACATGCAAGAGATGAGGCGCGGACTGTGAAGTGAGGAGCTCACCACGCTATCACGTGGTATGGATTCTTTGTGGGGCCTACTGTGATGCATGTACTTTATCCATTCCGTCCATCCATTTTTCCCAGCTCATTTTAGGCATGGAAGAAAATTTGAAGTATGTCCAGAGCTTAAATGAACCACACCACAGAAAAAGTGGGATAATGATATGTACCGTTGAAACCTTCCTATGGCCCACAAAGATGTTTATTTCTAATCCAACCTAATCATAAGGTCACACAGATCTGAATAGAGGGACAAAAAAACCAAGTATTAACTTGATCCAAAACTCAGTCAACACTATTTCTTATAGTTTGATCACCTTATAATTGGATCTGCTTCATTTTTTAAATAATGCTCTAAAATGATCCAGAATAACGTATAAACAATGTGGGTACATAATACTACACAAAGGTGTGGCCTACGGTAACCCCTAAGTAAGGGCCACACACCCTATGGGTGAGGTCGGGATCTCACCTAATCCGCACACTCATATGTTGTTGTGATAGCCATGAATATGAATTGCCTGCTTAGCGTCCTCGTCATCGATAGCATATATATATATAAATATGAATGGCCTGCTTAGCGTCCTCGTTATCGATAGCATATATATATATATATATATATATATATATATATAAATAAAGGAATAATTATCAGAAGATCATAGCCATTGCTTGTCTTTACCTTCAAGCAGTTAGTGTTGACGATTGGCTATTTTTCTTTCCCACCGTTGATTTAAAAGGCCACTGTTTAGAATAATAAGATCATACGATCTATACATGTCTTGAATCAATTCCATCCATGGTGGGCCCCACTATATGGGCGATCCTGATTGAAAGATAATCATGCCGCTTGTAATGTAGCAACACGGATATAGCATTGAGAATCAGAGGTTGTTCTCGCTCCATGTACCATTTCCCTAGACTTTTTTGTACTCAGCTCTCGCAGACGGAGGAACGCGGATTGTATGCCCGCCCGGACCCTAAATCATCCGCGCAGGGATCTGTGGGGCCCACCATGATGTAAGTGTTTTATCCCCGCCGTTCATCATTTTCCTCGGATCATTTTAAGATATTATGCAAATAATGAGGCAGGTCCAAGGCTTAAGTGAACCACAAAGTGAGGGGATTGAACATCCACCATTAAAAAGTTCTTAAGAGCTAGAGAAGTTTCGGATCACGCTGATATTTGTATTTTCACTTCATCCACGTCTACATGACCTCATGAATAGGTTGGATGGTAAAAAGAAAAAATCTTTGGTAGCCCTTAGAAAGGTTTCAACGGTGGGTGTCATTACCACTAAAGCTTCCTTTGGTGTGCTCCACTATCTTAAAATGATTCGAAAAAAGTGATGAACGACGTGGATAAAACACTTACATCAAGGTGGGCCCCATAGAACCCTGCCCAGACGGATTATGATCCGGGCAGGAGAGACTGGCCACGTGTCGACATCCCAAGAAATTCATTGTATAGACAGCAAAGCGTGCAACTAGCTGCCGTGGTCAGACGACCATATATCTATAGCATCCAGGCCGTCTTAAATGCTCACCCCATCCTGAAAATCAAGTATATCCATTATTAAGTTACTATCCTCTAAAAAATAATTGAAAGCCATCCAAAAACCTTAATATACAGTGGTTGTGTGATTGTTAGATCAGCACGTTCACATTCATTACAAGGAAGATATGTTTGACTAGTTTGATATCATACATACAACGAAGTACTACCCTATTAGCCAACCACAGCTAGTTGTGTTTACAACTATCAGTGACTTCTCAACGACATTTAGTTGCCACTTAAAAACAAGTTTTTCTTATTTTAATTAACAGTAATTAGTGTCTTTTTGCATAAATTAGGGTGAGATAACATCACATGTTATTTCATAGAAAGCTTTGCGAAGCACACACAATCTTTAAGGTAGGTCCATTGTGAAAATTCGACGCTCAAAATCAAGGCCAATTGAACCATCAAGTAGGCCACCATTTTAATTTAGAGGTTTTTGGATGATTGTCCATTATTTTTTGTCCAAGCCCACCATATTGCATATATGCCATACAACTTTGTGTATTAGATAAGCCTCACCAAATTTTTGAGTGTCCTTATAAATAATGCATATACAAATCATGAATGTACTAGGGACCATGTTGGGTTTCATGCCCTAAAACTCAAATCCATATCTCACCATGTTATGTACATTAATTTGTTTATGCCCAATGCAACATGAATTATCTAAAAGCATGCATGCTACTTTATGTCTTAAAGGTTGTGCATTATGATTTGACTAAGTGATGGGGCATGTTCGATGGACAAGGGGGAGTAGGAGAACGGAAAAAAGTTGAAAGCAACAAAAGGTCAGTACTACATAGATTTGTATACACAGAGAGACAGAAGTGTTCATGGGTGAGTAATTTATCCAAACTTTATTTGCATTTATGGTTTGCTTGTACTTTAGGTTATTGTTATTTTTGGTCGATATTCTGACATGAGTCAACACAACATATGTATAAAATGGATGTTACACAATTATCTCAGTGAGCTTCATGAAAACTTTGTAATAAGAACTTACTAATACTTCGACATGTAAGCTACATGTGTATTATTTTTAGGAAAGGAAATTTTTTTCTTTGGAAGCTTTCTTCCCTTTGCATGAGTAATTGCAAGGGTAAAGATGGCCAAACATTATGCACATTGCATACATATAAATTAAAAACAATATGATTAAAGTTATTCATAGATGTTGTATTAGGTATCACGTATGTAGTTATGCCAATGTTACAAGAAAAATAAGACCAAGTTTACCTAATTCATATAAATCTTATTTAAATTTGTCATATGCTTAGGCTAGCTATTACTTGTATAAGATTGTCATATGACTAATGACTTACTAGGAGTGGCAATGGGTTGAGTCGGATTTGAGCCAAGTTATGTTCCAATCATCACAAGGATGGATCCAATCCAAACCCAACCCATTTATTAAATGTATTGAGAATCTTAACATAATATATCCTATCACAACTCATCTACAAATAATTCAACTTAAACCCAACCCACATTACCCATTTAATTAAAAATATAAAATATGAATTAAATAAAAATTATTATCATTTTATATAAATAATATAAAAAAATATAAATCACATATTAAATTTCTTAATGAATATATATATATATATATATATATATATATATATATATATATATATATATATATATATATATATATATATATATAAAATCAAACTTTTATTATAACTAAATTAAAACTATCATAATCAACTAAACTTATATTATACTATTATATCATATATGTATGTAGCTAACATTTAGTAAAGAGGCAGATGACTAACCATATTTATAACATATGGGATCCAACTTAGTAAACCTAAACTCAACCCATATGGAAAATAGGTCAACCCAAACTCTCACCCTTCGGATGAGGTTAGGGTTGGTTGGTGGATTTGGATCAAGTTTTCCCACCCTATTGGTAATAGGAAATGTAGCCTTGATTTAGTGAACTCATATCATTACATGAGTTTGTATAATTTATAATAGTTGACATCCTGAATGGTTGAATCATGTGGAAAATATTCCTAAGTTTAATATCGCATGCTCAAAAGCTCCTTATCTCAAGTCTCATGAAAAGTGAGTACCCACATAATATAGGGTCTAAATCAATTATGGCACGATTTATAGTATGTTGATCAATATGGACTATTCATTTTCATTACTATCGATTGGAAGGCTAGGATTATTTATCCAAAGTAATTTTTTTTAAAGGAATTGCAATAAAAGTTGGGACCCACATAGTGGATGTGTAGATCAATAATGAGAGTATTTTTTATATGAATGAAATATATTATTCATTTTCTTGAGCACTAATGTCATGTCTAAAAAATTGACGTCTGAGTATAAAGATCCCTATCCCGAGTTCCCAGGTGTAAAACAAATGAAACGTAAGCGTGACCTTGTTTAGATTTACATTCATTACACACACGAATAATTAAAATAACGCAGTTCAACTTAAAATATTCAAAGTGAGGTAGAGATAGCAAAAAATCATAAATATAAGACTAACAGTCAAAGTACCATCTCAATAGTGGGGTTTGCCCAAATGAGGACTATATAAGGCACAATAAATATTTTACAAAACAAGTAACGGTGTCTACCCAGTTAGGGACTCCAAACATACAAATCCTTAAAATGTACAAAAAGGATAGAGGCGAGGCACTCTGCCTAAGCCTTCCCATTTGCCAACTGGAAGTATGGAGTGCCATCAATGAGGTCCACTATGTCTTATTTAATATGCTGGTCTTAATGGTACCTGAATCAATAGTATTGTCTATTTGGTATTTTAAAACACCATCCCAGGTAGGAGTGAATATCAAATTCAATAGTTTCATTTTCTAAGTTACACATTTCATTAACATAATCAAGCATATACAATGATAGCATTACAAAATAAATAATTACTAATTAATTATTTAAATGTATGGATGACATGATAATATCCGCAATGGTTAGCCTACAACATAACCCAATAGTGTTTAACATAATGAATGCCTGGAATTAATCAGTTTTTTTTTTTTTGGAACCAGAACCAGTGCACTTTAGAACCAGACCAAACCGTACAGTTTGGTCGGTTCCGGTCCAGTTTATCAGTTCTACCAGTTCCATATGCACCCCTACCCAACGTAGGCTGATAGCTCGAATACGGCGTCCCATACCACCATGCCCGACTTACGAGTATTTATACGATCATAATGCACTAATGGTTATGAGTAGACTTAAATCAACAGTAATAATGATATCACAAATTCTATAAAATATTATATAATTACTAAGCATAAGAATAATTAAGCCCTATATTAGACTGATTTGATCGACAACGGGGGATCCCGAGCAAAACCGGCATTGAGTGCGAAGCATCCCGTGTAGCTCTAACTACTGTCTGTCAGTCGTCTGTGTTTAACCTCGGTCGATCGTATAAGTCCGGGATAGCCAACCCAAAGTGGGTCATCTACTTAACATTTTGCATAGCTTGATCCACATGACTATAAATTAGATTATCAAATACATAAAAAAATCGCGCAACCACTTAATACTATAATGAAGTGTATCAATTAAATAGACGTGTGAATCGGCACCAAGGAATGAATCAACACAAAACCACATGTATCAATAACCCTTATCAAATAACATAGAAAGTCCTAACAATAGAAATTTTATATTACTCAGGCATTCCATAAAACATGTTAACTACCAACAACATATTACATTAGAGTTACAACAATAAAGCAATTCAAGCATAAATAGTATATGGATATTATAAATTATAAAAATCATTATCTATCACTATCGAAAAATAATTAAAAGAAACCTAAAAGAATGGTCCATACCTTAAGAGAGGATTATGCGATCTAATCACACTAAGGTTGGGGTTTTAGGGGAAACCATCGATTCCTATAAAAACATTAAGATTATTGCGATATCCATGAAATTGAATATACGAAGACCTAGATTGAGAAGTGAGATCCAAATATTACCTCTGATTGCCGATGTAAAGAATCCAACATAGAATCCAAGAGTACCCGTGCTTTGGTTGAAGGGGAGAAGGAAAAATAGTGCACAACCCTCATCTACACTATTTTTCTCTCCTCTTTCTCTTCTCTTTCTCTCTTCTTTCTCTTCTCTTTCTCTCAATCTCAGAGTACAAATTCATATGGGGAGAGGGGGTGCCCAAATAAGGGCCTCATATAGTGCTGAAAGTGGTGCAAATAGACCTAAGGGCTAGGTTTTCATTATATCAGCCTCATGGGAGTGTGTTTCTAACTTTTGGGGGTACACTCTAGGGTTTATGAGTCAATATACATCGTAGGATAGTTATCCCTAGTGATAATCTACATATGGATACGATCGGTCCGCTAATTGAATGTGTTGATCAATAGGTATGATAAGAAATCAGTTCGATAGTCACCGATAGTTGATCAGGGTCGCGGCTATACGGATATATGAAAGGTATTATCTTAGGTTATCGCCTTAAAGTTGATCATGATCTAACAGTCTGAAAGCCACAACTTTGGCAAAGACCGGATACAAACAATTAACTTAAGTTCTTGAATAATTTCAGGAATATTCACACATCTCATGCATTGACTTTACGAGTCCAAGTTGAGCGATTCGAGACATAATTTCTGCTCGATATCTTGCAATGGATGTCAAACATGTTAAGACAAACATCTTTTTATAGTCTCGGGTTCAATGGCTCACTAATGAGTGATATAGAGTTTGTTTGGATAATCATGACATTATTGAAATGAATTGGGTAATGAGATTTTCTCTGCGTGATGATTAGGGTTTGGATTAGCTAAGTTTATAGTACGGCATATTCGCAACTGGCGAAAATGACAATCTGATCTTAATGACCATAAACCATTGGTTCTTAAGCTAAATGAGTAACTGAGTTAGTTTGGTATATTAATTAGGATACAACCCTTAGTTGTTTCGACTTTAGGTAGGTTTTTATTTAGTTGCGGTTGTTTTGATCAGCCGGTTGTAGGTTGGCTAGATTTGGGCCCTATATTAATAAATCACGAGTATCGACTCAGGTTTAAGTGATCAGACGAATTTATTAACTTTCTACGGTTGATTATTCAGATTTATGCGGCTCTTTACTGGTACCACTTGCGTACAAGATCACCTCGAGCGTTAAGAGTCAGTAAGTAACAACGTAAACTAATTATAGCGAAAAATTTCAAGAATTTTTGGAAATCCAAAAAGTGAAAATTCGAAACATTACAATTAATTGGTTGGAGGTTAGGATCACCCTATCAAAGTGAATTATTTTATATAAGGAACGGGCAATCAAGGGTGGGATTTACAAGATGGATATTATACTTGAGCAAAACATTTGTTACATGGTCAATATGGCTCGTTAATTTCAATTTCCTTGGCCATTGATTGGAAGATTATATTTATTCAACCAGAGTGATTTTTTTAGAGGATTGATCGATCATCCATATGATAGATTTTCTAGATAATTATTAGACCATTTGTATTATGATCAATATCATATTCATTCTCTAACCATTGAATGGATGATTAAGATCTTCCAATAGGAGGACGATCAAGGGTAAAACCACATTCAGATCATGATCAATTGATAAAAAAAATCACACGACGATCAAAATCAAATTGATCAAACCGTAGAATGATCTTTATGGGTAATTCCTCCTATAGCCATTATGGATCACACATGCAAATTTTCCCAATGTAGGCAACATCAAATTACTCATCATGTTGACCGCACAATATATAAATTATATTCGAGAGATACAATTTATCAGGTGCTAGAATGGGCCACCCATAATTTATTTAATTTATAAGCCAACCAATCATGTGCATTATATTTATAAGAATCACAGTGCATACTCACTAGGGATTGAACTAATAAAGGAATTATAATTGCCAACAATTACAATAACCATGCATTGTGATACCTGATAATTGAAATATCCAGGGCCCTCAATCCAAATGTCCCCTGGTTGAAGCCAATCTTTCAATTTTATTTTATAAAAAGTAATACCTATTAATCTATTTATTTAATTTGTAGAACAAAAAGTAACTTCCGTGGTTTTAAGAAGTTAGGTGTTTAACAAAAGAATCTAGAAATAGTTTTTACTATGGAAATCAATGGCACAGCACGATGATGGATCCATCTGATTTTTGCCTCAGGTACTCTTCAAGGTGGTCCCACCTTTTGAAAGCTTGGATGAGAACATGTGGGATTGATTGACGACTGCTAGACTCGAATTGCCTTGTGTAACACACAACACCGTTCATTGATATTGTGTGCGGCTTGAAAAGCCTTGTGGGCCCCACTATGATGTAATTTTTTAATCCATACCGTTCATCCAATTTTTCAGCTCATTTTAGTACATAAAGTCAAAAATGAGGTACATCCAACTCTCAGGTGGACCTTGCCATTTGAAACAGTGGAGATTGAACCCCCACTGTTAAAAACTTATTGGGGGGCTATAAAGCTGATATTTGTGTTTTCCCTTCATCCGAGTCTGTGTGACATAATCAACAAGTTGGATGGAAATTAAAACATTACAGTGGACCCTAGGAATCTTTTAACGGTGGACGTTCAATCATTACTATTTTCCTGTGACGTGGTCCACCTAAGATTTGGATTGGCTTCTTTTTTTATTTCATGCCCTAAAATGAACTGGCAGAATGAATGGTCGGTGTGGATAAAACATATACTTCATGGTGGGTCCTATAGAGATTTTCCAACAGAACTCAATACCACCGTCAGTGCCTTATGCTACACTTTGCAATCTCCTCATGTACCTTTACACACCGCACGTGTTTCTCTTGGGAACGTATCCACGACATCTAAGCCCTGCATGAAGAGGAACAAAATTAGACAGGTCAACTTATCAGGTGGACCTTCCTTTACCAAAATTATGGACGGCTAAAGGAAAGATCTTGCAAAAGGTCCACATTTAATATGCATGTGTGGCCCACCTGGTGAGTTGGGAGGCCTGATTTTCAAATAGGTCATCTGCAAGGTTGGCCCCACCTAATGGACGGTGTAGATGTTCCAGACACACGCCAGGTCATATGAGGTGTGTAAATGCGTGTGGAGTAGTTGGTGGATGGCCCAGAGCAGACCTCTTTTTGATTTGGTTGTAATAGCTGCTATCGGCTGGAGTGAGGGTTGAAATGCTGTTAGTTTTAAATTTCCCGTTCTCACATGGAAAGAAATATGGAGAGAGACAACCCTGTTAGTTTTGAATTTTCCGTTCTCACATGGAAAGAAATATGGAGAGAGAGAGAGAGAGAGAGAGAGAGAGAGAGAGAGAGAGAGAGAGAGAGAGAGAGATTTGTCGTTGCGGGTCCCAAACCAAATCAATTTTGTGGGCCACTAGCATTGGAGTAGAGGAGTGGAAAAGAGAAGAAGACTTGATTGCAATGTTTCCCATTCTCTCCTCCCATCACTCCTTCCTCTCTGCTTTAATCAATGAGCCCATTCCTTTTTGACTCTCTCTCTCTTTGTCTCTCTGTGTGTCTCGGAGACTTATGGTACACTGGTGGAGTATGATCATCCATGCACATGTAATGTACAAACGCATGTGTACCTCAATCCAACCATACGATGGGATCATTCCTGCAAAGTACCTATGCTCTTCTCAATTCGAGTCTCTTGGTTACAAATAATTTTCCAAAATTAGCATTTATGGGAACTTTATCTATTTGTACTTTTTTTTATAGTAATTCTCTCGTTTCCCCCGCCCCCCGTTTTTTCCCGAGAACATTCCCTGTCGAAATTTGAAAGATTATCAATTAGTTGTGCGGATTCTTGTATCAAGATGCTTCAGGGAATGTGGATCAGTTGGTGAGTTGATGTGTTGGGCAATGTAGATTACGAATTGATGTGTGTGTTTTATATCCACACCGTTCGTATGTTTTGTCTCCTTATTTTAGGAATTAACCTCAAAATGGAACAAAACCAGAGTTTAAGTGGATCATATTATAGGAAATAGTGGTGATTGAACGTTCACCATTAAAAACTTATTGAAGGCCACAAAAGTTCGGGATTAGATTAATATTCTTGTTTTCCTTTTATCCAAGTCTGAGTGACCTTATCTACAGGTTGAATAACAAATAAACCTATAAGATGGCCCTAGAAAGGTTTCAACGGTCGGTATCATTATTCCTACTGTTTCCTATGATGTGGTCCACTTGATCTTTGGATCCGCTTTATTTTTGAGCTCATGTCATAATTAGCCAGTTAAAATGGATGGACGGTGTAGATATAAAACATATACATCACGTTGGGCCACAATGGCCAACACATCAACACACGAACGCTGGGTGTTGTGGGCAGCACGGACGGTGTAGATATACATATACATCACGTTGGGCCACAATGGCCAACACATCAACACACGAATGTTGGGTGTTGTGGGTAGCACAACATACTTCACGTCCGATGCTCAGAGGGAGGGTCCTATCTCGATCAATCGGCTTGAACTGTCCATTATTTAAATCTAGTGCATCTTTCATTTACGGACTTGGATTTACTCCGGGAGTACTGGACACGGATTGTGTCTCACCCCCACTCGTCCCCAGCTGCGAAAGGGCGGGAGCTTTGAGTGGCCACGGTGATGCATGGGTCTTATCCATACCGTCCATCCATTTTTCCTATCATTTTTTCGATTACCAAAAAATAGGCAGTTCCTAAGCTCAAGTGAAACACACCACAGGAAGCAGCAGTGATAATGATTCTCACCTTTCAAACTTTTCTAGGGCCCACCGTAATATTTATTTGTCATCCAACCTATTCATAAAGTTACGTAGACCTGTACGAAGAGAAAAAATAAATATCAGCTCCGTATAAAACTTTTGTGGCCCCAAAAAAATTTCATTGGTAAGAGTTTAATCCCATTGTGTAGTCTACTTAAACATTGGATCCGCCTCATTTTTGGGCTTATAACCTAAAATTATAAGAAAAAATTGATGGACAGTGTGGATAAGACCCACACATTGCGGTGGCCACTCAAAGCTCCCGCCAGTTCCTAGTTGGAGACAGGCAGGGTAGGACGCAATCCTCGTCCAGGAGCACCAACGTCCGTACTAGTTGGTGTTCTGTAAGCCCACTGTGACGTATGTATTATGTCTATACATCTTCCCCGCATGAGGTAAAAAGTAGTCAGCTAAAAGTCTGAGGTGGACCATACCATAGGAAAGTTTTGGATCAAGCTAATATTGTATTCTCGCTTTACCCATGTCTGTGTAACCTAATTAGCAGATTGGACAGCAAATTAACGTTACAATGGTATGTAGGGAGGTCCATCTTAAATTTAGATATGACTCAGTTTTGGGCTCATATCTTAAAATTAGTTGAAAAAAAATAGATGAACATGGTGGATAAAATATATTCATCATAGTGGGGCAGGAAGCTGCACTGACCAACAACTAGAGTTACACTTGGACACTAAGTTGAACGAGTCGAGCTTGGCTTAGTTCGGTCAATAGCCACCCTTAGCTTGAGTTCGGCTCAGCTCGGTGATTGAGTTCGATTAGCCAGCTCAACTCGGCTTAGTTTGCAGCTCTAGCTAGATCGAGCCGAATTTGAGATCAAACTTTTGAGTTGTGTTTAAGTTTGAGTTTTCGAGTTTGAGGTTGAACTTTCGAGTTCAAGATTGTACATATAACATAATATTCAATTATTAATACAGTAAAATTGAAAATAAAAAACAACTTACAAACTGAAAAATAAAAATACTACAATTATAAATCTACGACAACATTAAATATATTTTTTTTTGTCATATTTACTACAAGTGAGGAGATTCGTTTGCTGAGCTCGAGCTGCTATCTAATTCTTCATATACGTACTTGTTCACTTCTCCTGAATCAAAAGGTGTATAGAGTTTTTTTTATTGTGATCTTGTATATTTTGAATTAGATTGTTCAAACTTTTTTCATGAGTATATTTATATGTAGTTCCCAACATCTTATAAAATGCTCTAAGTCTGAAGAGAAACTTGTATGGTTTGTTACTCTTCTTCTTTTTTCTCATGCAGCTTGATCCTATTTTGACATCATGTTGTCTTGCAGGACATAGCTGATGTCTAGAAGCCTCTTTCATACTACATATCAAGGCGAGTTTGAATTTTCTTCCAATGTTAATAATCTGACTTTTCCCTCTGCATTGAAAATTTTGGATGGGGTGGAATATTTTTTATTTGAATCAATAAGCACCTAAAAAAAAAAGTTAGACATTTTTTAAGGCTTTAGAACATAGTTTTGTATCCATCATGGATGTCGAGCCAGGATAGTGTCTCGAATTGCTCAACTTGGACTCGCAAGGTAAATGCATGGGATGTATGAAAAATCTTGAAATCAATTCAGAACTTATGTTAGATGTTTGTGTTTAGTCTTTGCTGAAGTTGTGGCTTTTGAGCCATTAGATTGTGACCAAATTTAGGGTAATAGTTTAGAGTAATGTCCTACACAAATCTATATAGTCGCGGGCCCGATCGATGGTCGGTGATCGTCGAACTGACTTTTGATCATATCCGTCGATTGATGTGTCCAAATGACGGGCCGATTGTATATATGCATAGATCATCACTAGGGCCAACTATCTTATAGTGGGTGTCGACCCCTACGCCCCATAGTGGCCCCCAAAGGGTACAGACACACTCCCTTGTATAGTAAAAACTTAGATCTTAGGGTCATTTGCACTAAATCTGGTGTTATAAATAGGGCATATGGGGGTATCCTTTGCTCCCATGGAAATTTCATACCTTATGAGAGAATGAGAGAGAGAGAGTAAGTGTGAGAGGGAGGGAATGATCTTGGTGCTTAGGAGTTAGTATCTTATCGATCAAACTCTTTAACTTACCGAATCCTTCGCTGAATCCACAACCACTTGCAACTGGAGGTAAGACTTGCATTCAACCATTCGATTTCATAACTTATACCTACTTTATTTGCGATTAATAATACTTCCTTGCTTTACATTAGGAATTGGTGATTTTCTCTCAAATCCCAATCCTAGGAGTTCAAATATTAGAAAGACCCTCTTAAGGTGCGGACCATTATGCCTAGATTTCCATTTATCAACCCTTAAGGGTCTCAGTTAATGATTTTTTGTGGTGAATGATTTGTAAATAGATATCTTGTTTATATTTCGTGTTTAATTGTAATATATGTCATTGTATGTCTATACATGCTCACATATTTTATAAAATGCCTAAGTGATTAATTGTGTTATTCTGATGATTCTTACATATTTGATTGTACGCTTGATTGAATGTGTTGATTTGTTAATACTCACATGTTTGATTAAATGCTCCAGTGAATGTATTACTCTATTGAGGTTCATATATTTGATGAAATACCCATGTGTTTACGTTGTTGAATCAATAATCTTATGAAACCTCACAATGATCGCATGATGAGATGTCAGGTCCGTAGTGATATTAGAATTGCCTACAATATTTGGTCAATTGGCTAACCTCCTAAACTAAGGGTAGGCCTAGTTAGGTCGGCCACCCTATACTTGTTCGGTTGACCCAGGTCGAACACGGACAATCGATAGTAACCAAACTATACGGGATACTCACACCCAATGCCGTTTGTGCCGAGTTCTCCAAGTCATAGTTAAATGACCATGTGTGTTTACAATGTATGACTACGACAAATAGAATCTAGGAACCCCCATACCCATTGAATGAGTCTACTTATAACCATTGGTGGTATGATTCACAAGACTCATGACCCGAGTATGGTGGTATGGGACATCGTGTCTGAGCTGTCGGTCTATGCTGTGGTGACGAGCCTCCCTGTAGTGACCAATAAGCAACTAAGAAGGCCATGAACATAGTACGTCAAACTGTAATGATGCCACAATCGCTCTACATTTGTGTTTGGGTGACGACTCTTATATCATTTGTGGGCGCCCTCAACCCTTCGATGGGCTGCCTAACCTTGTGTGTTTGGGCTGTGTCATCTAGGTCCTTAGTGATCGGTTAGGCCAGTTGGTCAGGCTAGTGTTAGCTTTACACTAATTGAAGAGTTATTTTCTAGGTGATAAACCCGAATACGGATCAAGAGACACAGGTAAAGAGTTGCTTCGGCTGCCCCGAGACTAGTGATTCAGTTGAGACCATGATAAAATTGAGGGTACCTAAGCTTCCCCAATATGTTGGATAAATGGAACCTAATAACTACTCAACCTACATGCGCATTCACCTCATTGCTTTAGGTAGGACTTGCAATTTTTTTTATTTTTTATTTTTTTACATACACGCACACACACCCCCACACACTCACCCATGTGGGATTTCACCACCTATGGATACTCGAACCCTTGAGCGAGTTTTGAAACTCCTGAGAGTCTACTACCGGAGCAAGAGTAAGGATCCTATAAGACTTACGATTTGAGGTTAGGCAACCTTTGAGAAAGTGTTGACATATGCGAAATAAGCGTTGAAGTCGCTTGGTAGAGAGTGTTGTTTGGAAAGATCATGCATCATGTCATATATTCATATGCCAATTTAACAAGAGTATTTAGAAATTATTTGATTTCTTATTTTATTATTACTTATATTAATTGGATTAATAATATGTGTAACTTAGAACTAATGGAATCACTTAATTAGCTACTCACTCTCACCTCGGACTGTAACGCCCCGAACATAATACCCTCGCCAGTCCATAGACCAACTTACTAGTTTGGCTAGGGACAAGAATGAGCACCAATACCACTATAAAACAGATCAGAAACTAATAGGAACTTCAACAATCAGATCTAGAGGAATCGGGACGTCGACATTGACTCATATTTTAAGCCATGAACCACATAAACAACTAATCAAGGCTCACCTCGGTATCCATGACCCCAAACACACCAACGAATCAAACGGATGGAAAGGATTAATCAGAAACCCTAAGAAATTCAATTAACAAAGAACACATGCACACAGGAGAGGCATGTTCGCAGGGCACCAAAATAAATCACCAGTCAAAACAGCAGCTTGACCGACGATTTCAAACAAGACTCCATCTTTCTCACGTTCCCGCTCCCAGCATGTTTCAAATAGACGACCGCAGGGAGTCCGGTGTGGGCCACCATACAAGGGCGAATAGAGAATCCAGACCGTCCATCAGATTTCAAGACGAAATCCGCAGGAAGTGGGCCACACACGGAGAGAGATTAGGCATTGCACAGCTTCCAGCTAACTCCACAACACAGGATCGTGCGGCCAATCCACCAAAACAGGAAGTTCCGATTTCAAACACAAGGAATCCGTCCGTCCTTCTCTCCGGATTCATCTCAAACAAAGAAAGAAAGTTTGGAAAGGAAACCTCCTCTCCGATCGCACCGGCCTTTACACCACACCGCGCGGTGCGGAAGGTGTTGCTCCCAGTCGCAAGGACCGCGCGATCTCACGCCTGCCATAGATCTAACAGACCAGGAATCATCCCACAGCCAACCTGATCCATCTGATGATGCCAGGAAGAAGGAAAAATAGGGAGAATCAGATCCGCCATGAAAAGAGAATCATCCTCTCAGCTGAGAACTGCCGATCGTGGACCCAAGATGACCCGTTGATGGATCATCTGACGCCCAACAACCTAAGCGATTTTGATGGAGAGAAACCGGACCGAGTTCAACACATCGTTGTCCCAATGACGGCGCTGTTGTTGCGCACGACATTACGCAATCAAGATGCGTAATCGGTTCTCCAGAAACTTCGAAACTAGCTATAAAAAGCCTGCCATCGGTTTCGCGACAAACAGAACAGAGAGAGAGAGAGAGAGAGAGAGAGAGAGAGAGAGAGAGAGAGAGAGAGAAGTGCGGAGAAGAAAGAGGGAGACCGGTCCGAGTTGAACCAGTCTCCAAGAAAGTTTGGGGAAGGAGTGTTCGGCTGTGCAAATCCGAATCCACATCAACAAACACGGTTCAAATCTCCTTTCATTTCTTGCTCTTCTTTTTCTTCTTTTCTCTTTCCTTCATAAAACTCCCATGCAATAGGAGCCATCACACCTAACCGAGTCAACTCAGTGGTGGGATGGACCTAAACATAGTAAAATAAAGCCATTAAGGCACTACTCGTCTTAGAATAATCTAAAGCTAACACCTTTGGATATATTGAACCTAATTAAAGCTTAACTTAAAACAGGTAAATTAGACTAGAATCTGACCATAAAGAACATCCCTAAAGATCAATAAGCTAAGGTGAGGATTCTTCCTTTAGATTATGCAATTTAATTGATCATACCTTTTACTTGTTTTCTTTAAAGATATTGCACCATTTGAATTTCTTCATGAATCATCATCATAGATATTCACGTCATGTTATTCTCCTACACGCAAGTATCGCGTCAGACATCCCATCTCTAGTAGTCATCATAAATTCATAGACGTAATGTGTTACGGGCAACCCTCTTGCTTAATTCTGTGGGTTGGATGGCATGGTGCACAATCAATGTAAGTAAAATGTCATGTGTGTTATATTACTTCTCAGAATTGGATGTCACAAATAGTCACGCCATGAATACATTGTGTTACGTTAATCCCCCAACCGCATTGCCGGCGAATCTTCGTAGTGTGAGAATACGGGGCGAGCCAGATGTAATAAACTGCCCTCCACACCGTGACTATGACTGTTGAGTGTGATGGATCGCACATATTTTACTAGGCATGCATATCATATAGAACCCTGTACATATATATCAATGCCCTCATATACGTGGAGTACGAGGAGTATCGATGCCATTTTCATCCATATGATGCCTGTCAATCATATTTTAAATTGTAAAGGAATGACCGTCACTATGAGTATGTGTTGACCCTCTTTAACTGTATATATGATGCAGGTGGCGAACAGATTGAAGACCCAGAATGCCACCCTTCTGAGAAAGACTATGTTGAATAAATAAGAAAATAGTTTCAAGATTTAGTTTTATTTACATTTCCGCTGCAACTTGATTTTGTAATAAGTTCCCATCTGAGTGAGTATTGGATGATTTATTGAAGTTCTTTTCCCTTTTGGAATAATAAATATGGTGAATTTCTTTTTCATGAAACGATACTTGAATACTCAGAATGTATGAGCTCAATCACGTACTGTCTAAACGACATGTGAATGAAATTAACGCCTAGATTCCCAAGGATGAGCCAAGACTCAGATCTTGGAAATTCGGGGCATTACACAGACGGTGTTTTAAAATACTAATTAGGCATTATTTTTTATGCAGGTGCTATCGAGGCCTCCTATGGGTAGGCTTGGGTTGGCTTACACTTTCGCCATAATGCCTTGGGAGCGTCCGACGAAATTGGAAGACTTTGCCTTTATTTAATTTTGTGCTTGTATATGTTGGAGTCCCCAACTTGGTGTGTTCTTGTTGAGGGTCAAGTATTGCATATTAGACCCTAATTATTACCTGATTTTATGAACATGATACTATTTAGCGCCTTATTTTAATCATGTTTGTGCTGCAAGGTGAATTTAGGAGCCTGGACTGAAAAAGGTTTCTAAAAGCATGGATTTAATGCTCATAAATCACCAAGGCAATGGGACGGACCCCAGGGGACCGAGATTGAAGAATTTACACGCCAAAGATCTGAGAAAATTAAGTGATTGGGTTTAAACGGGCTTAAAAGTCGTTCAAAATGCAAGATCATAGGGTTCCCATCATCCGTTTGGCTCGAAACTTTATTCTGGCCCGAGGACGATAAATTAACTGTACATATCAAATTTCATTCATTGGATCCTTGTGAAAGTAGCCCAATGGACAGACTAGCCCATAAATTCTCAATTTGGAGCCCACCTGATATCTGGATATACTTCAAATTTGGTTTCAACCCCTTAAATAGGGTGACAGAACGAATGGACGGAGCGAATTTCCCACACCCATCATAACGGACCTCATTAGAAGTGCGCATGTGCACAGTGTGCACACTCTCGTCGAGCATCATAACCCACCAAAATCGGTCAGCGTGCGTTGACCAATAGTTTTTTAAATAAATCCAAAATTTCTAGCGAGAGACGCTGGTCCAGCTGGTTTTGACTAGTGGGCCCCATACATCATCCAAACGGATGATCTGAACCGTCCATTGCGTCTAGGGGGTGGCCATGACCCTAGCCATAGTGGCCTTTTGGCCCTAGGAAAACATACACACGTGGATCGCCAGAAAACACAGGATGGACGGCGAATTGATTTTATACAGTGGACCGCACCAAAACTCACTCAAAAATACTCCTTTCTGACTGAAATTTCACCAGGAATCTAATGAGTAGGGTGAATTTTCCAGAAAACATCATTGTGGGGCCCACCGAACACGTCAGTGTAATAGAATTCGCACCATATGCACATTTCATTTTTTCAAACATTGCAGGGAGTTGTGGGCCATTGTTTGTGGTCGGATTGGTGATCCAAACCGTTCAGAACCTTCAGAGGGTGTCGTTACCCTAACCATGGAGAAAAATCCGATTTGTCGATGCTCTTCTTGCCAAAAATGGGATCAAAACGCAAGTCGTTTTCTTTCTTTGCTGCGCAAGTTGCGTAAAGCCACAAACCGACCCCAACATCGACTTCTCTCTGTTGCCTATAAAAGAAAAAAAGAAAAGGACGTGGGAGGCATCTCTGGGTAGCTGTGGAGGCAATCTCTGGACGTGGAAGAGAAGGGAGAAAGTGAGAAAGCGTGGGCCGGCCGTGGACAGCCTCGAGTTTAATCTTCCCTATCGATTGTTTCTTTTTTTTTTTTTAATTTTTTAATTTTCCTTTCCTTCAAGTTTAGATAATCATGGTTATGGCTAGCTAAGCCTCTTAGCTAGGGCTAAGAGGTGAAGCCTGTAGCATGATGGGGTGTTTTCTACGGCTTTGATTCATGTTTCGAAACTCTCTTTAATTATAGTTTGATTATATGGAATATTCATAGTTTTTAATGGTTTGTTGTGACTTAAATTACAATGGATCTGCGATATCTTTCAAAATTTTCCATGCATGTATGGAGGTTATGATTGTGGGAACTCTATTGTTCATCATCGTCTCATGGGCATGGTTGGATGATAGAACCTTTCCCCACATTCATAACTCTCTCAGCTTGGATGTGGATTGGTTAAATTCTGTTATTTACTTTGTCTTATGGGTATGGTCTTATGATGGAATCAACTCTAATTCTCATACCTCTCATCTCTTGAGAACTGGATCAAAGGAAATTCATATTTAATTTTAATGTGATATCTTCCAATTGAATAAAGATAGGACTCTAAATCTAGTTATGTTCTTGAATCAATCGTAGATCTCCCTGATTTCTACAAGTGGATCCTTGGAATCTCTAGTTTTCCACATTTGAATTTTATAATTTTTAGTTAATTAAATTCACAATTATTCCCTTAATTCTACCTGGTTTAGATTACATTTTTTCTTAGTTCTAGTTCGAGTTACTTTTAGATTATGTATAAGGTATAGTTCCTGTGGATTCGACCTCGGTCTTATCGAGATTATTGCTACATCGCAACCCTATACTTGGGGTGTGAACAGCTCTGTATGTTGATTTTGTTGTATGTTTATTGTGGCTTGTATAATTCCCATTTTGGGCGATCACCACTATTAGAATTGTATTTTGACTGTTAGCCCTAAATTTCTAAAATTTTGTTATCTCTACCTTGTTTTGGATCCGATAAGTGAATTGTGTTACTCTGATTATCCGTGTGTGGAATGAATGTGAATCTGAACAAGGTCATATGTGCATTTCATTTGGTTCACACCCAGGAACTCGGGACTGGGGTCTTTGTACTTGGGTACTGGTTTTTGGGGCGTGACACCAGTCCTAGATGGTTTTCCAATCAACAGAATAAGCTAACAGCTCAGTAAGTAGTTGTATGCATGATTTACAACATAAGTACGATACAAGTGCCTAAACAAGAATCTTATTATGCCAATTACCACATAAATATTTTCTTTAGTGAACAATCAGGGCCATAGATGCACACAACATCTACCCTGCCAATACCCATTCGACCATGATCCATACGAGCCAAACACATGTAGGTGCTCACATTCTGCGCAAACGTTGACTTGATCTATCTCATGTACCATGTGTAACTATATAGTTAGCAATGAGTGACCCACTCTACAGATGACCAAACTTCTTCCCCAGCCTTGACCGTGGTCTAAGGAGGATGCCTTATTGGTACCAACTCGGGTTCCATTGGGAACTTTGCCCAAGAATTTAAGGGATAACTCGATCCCCAAGTTGTCTGGTGTTCTGAGAATGATCTATAAAATAAAAGGTAGTTGCATACTTACACAAATATCAAAAAATTATAAAAGTTAAGTAAAAGTAAGCATGTAATGTTATGTAATGTATGCAGGAAAATTTATTCGTGATAGTGACCACTTACCCATAACCTCAATTCCTCATTCAACCATTTTGGCTTTTTTATAATTTCCTCATGGATCTAAAGATTGCAATTGGGTCTACGATCCATAGAAAATTTCTTTTTTAGTTTAGTCATAGCTAGAATACAATTATCAAGTTAATTTTTTCCTTAGTTATTGTCTATTTTCTTAAAATACTTGTAAAAATGAACAAGATCCTAAGATTGTTACATTAGTCCATTAAACCAGTCAATAAAGTCCCTAATTTCTTAGATCTGAGCCGTAGATAGTACATTTACCATGTTTCTAACCATAGCTTAAATGTATTAATCTTTGTTAAGTTTGACTTAGGATTAAGATTTACCTTAATGACAATTGGATGTTTAGATCCATCTAGTTTGACAATTTATTTCCTTATTTCCCATGATTTTGGTCCAATGGTCCTGATTGATCTTTGCTCAGATGATCCGATTTAACATTAGATCAAGTAGATTTTTTTTTTTTTTTAAAAATAAAATAAAATCTAATCCCTTGATTGATTTATTAAACCTTTGATCAACGGTTGGATTGGACTTGATCATCGATTTAACGGTCTAGATCATTATTATGATCTTTCCCCTAATTTTATAACAATCTGGATCTAAATTTTAGCTATTGTTGGACTATCAAATGGTCCCAATTTAAGTAGCTTTGTAGTCCATTCAAATGGTACAGGTTTAGTAAGGTTCCAAGGCCATTTATGGTCTTTAATTCCATCAAATTTGGTGGTCATTGCATGTTCTAGAATTGATCTAATTTGGACTCAATAAAATGTCTAATAAATTAGTAGATTTGAACATCCCCATGTTGGTACATATGCGCATAGGTTAGACCTCAAATCAATGATCCAGATTTGATTGATTGGAACGTCCAAACGACCTATTCAAAAGTCAAAACATGTGGGCTTTGGGAAATACAATATAAATGTTACTTACTTGATGTACGGTAAAGAACAATGATTCTTAAACTTGTGTGGCCTGGATCGTATACGTCCCATTCTCTCCATGTTTAAAGTATGAGTGCTTACGAGTGGTTTGACATGCCTTATATAGGGAAGCCAAACCCCTCTTATATAAATGCATATGCACATGTAACTTTTGATAAACATATGTTAAGTGCATGTAACTTTCATATTGAGGATGAAAAGTTTTAGGGTAGATGACAGTGCAAACAATATGTGCATACGTGCCATGGAGATGTGGGTCCCACAAGTACAGTCTTCTTAATCTAAGCGCATGATTTGATTGTTTATATCTTATGTCATCTTGTAAAAATGATTTCTTGATCAAAATAACCATGGTTGATTGTATGGAAATCATAAGTGTTCGTATAGGCAACAGTGCACTAAAGATTGTACACATGCATTCATGTAAAATAGGGTGTATTAATCGAGTGTGTATATGCCACGATTGTGTAGCCGTAATAAAAGTTTCCATGTCCAATCATTATATTAAAATGAATTTTTTATTATAAAGATCATGGAAAAAATAATTCTACGGTAAAAAAATAAGTGTATAATAATATGAGCCATACTCAAATGTAGAGCTGGGCATCGAGTCAAGTTGGACTGAGTTAGGGCTGACTCGACTCAATCCAGTTTTGAAATAGGCCTGACCCCAACTCTATCCGACTTGATACCGAGTCTAGCATGCCTGACTCGATCCGAGTCCATTCTGGCTTAGACCGATCCGGACCGAGTCCGATCTGGTCAGAAGTATCGAGTTGGGTCGAGTTGGCACTGAGTCGGATCAAGAGATGAGGGAGGGAGAGACCGTGAGAGTGGAGAGGAGAGAGAGGAGGAGGGTGATGGTGGTGAGTGGTTGCCGGGCTTGGAAGATGAGGAAGATAAGGGAAGGTGTAACACCCTGGTTCCCAAAACCCGAGTACACTACTCGTGTTTCAAAAACTCGAGCGTTAACCTTTGAAAACACCCAAATTCCATGTATATATATTTTTTCTTTTTATCAGAGTTAATAAACTAGCTGAATATAAGTAAATCAAGTATAAAAGGGAGTCCAAATATACATAACCAAATGTTCTTGTGGTTACCCAAAAACTTATACAAATCAATGTCTTAAGTTTTAATAATACATGATAGTACAACTTGAATGAAAATGGAATCAATTATAGGGAGTCGCAAGATCGTCTGGCTCCTCCTATTCCACCTGAACAGCAGCATGCGTACCCTCTGTGTCTCCTGCACACTGATTATATTTTGATAACGTCAATGGCTATCACAGTGAGGATAACCTCCAAGATTTATCGTATCATCAAGATAATTATGCATAATTATCAGAGACTGTGTATAACAAATATTATATAATGATTATCATGAAAATTAGATAAGGTTCATCAGATACGCATTTATTAAATAAACCACACAATACAATCTTGTTTAAATGCATGGATGCATGCACATGCTCACAGACCTGGGGATGCATATTTAGCTGGTAAAAAGTCGCCTAAGGAGAACTAATCACCCGAAAAAGTACATAAAGGTACGCCCAAGGAGAACTAGCCACCCGAAAAATACTATACAACGAAGTCGCCCAAGGAGAACTAAACACCTAAAAAAGTACTCAAATGTATGCTCAAGGAGAACTAGCCACCCAGAAAAGACTATGCAACGAAGTCGCTCAAGGAGAACTAACCACTCGAAAAAGTACTCAAAGGTATGCCCAAGGAGAACTAGTCACCCGAAAAAGACTATACCGCAAAGTCACCCAAGGAGAACTAGATACCCAGAAAAGTACTCAAAGGTACGCCTAAAGAGAACTAGTCACTCGAAAAAGACTATGCAACGAGGACGTCAAAGGTGAACTAGCCACCCAGAAAAGTACTCAAGGGTATGCCCAAGGAGAACCAGTCATCTGAAAAAGTCCCCATGCCATGAAAATGTATGATTAGCCCAACCATTATTATTCCAATTTCAAATAATCATTTTAAGAATGCTCAAAGGTCACTATGAGGGGGTTTGTCATCCAGCATAGGCCGAAAGATCAGGCATAGTATCCTATTCTACCATCCCTGCCTCATGAGACTAACAATTATAATATTTTAAGGGTAACCACTTCAAATAGTGGCTAATCATAGTTCAACGAGTGAAACTTACCATCAAAGGGTTGTTTAATAATAATTCATCAAAGGCGCAAAGGCGAATATCCAATCAAAGCCACAAAGGGTAAATAGCCTATCAAAGCCGCAAGGGAAAATAACCAATCAAAGCCACAAAGGGAAAATAATCCATCCTAAGGATATAATAGGAGAAGATTATCTCAAAAGCCTCTTAGGCAATAAATGGTCCATAAGATGGCAAATCTACAAAAAAAACTCCATTTAAATTATAAGACAAAATATCCACTAGTACGAGGATCTCCAAGCATCCATACAGTAATCTCAAGTAGTAAAACAAGCCACAACAATTTTAATACACTCATCCATATGTAATGTTACATTTAAATTAGGACAGAGATAATCGCGATCGATAACATGTTCAGATACTTGAATGTAAATCCAATGAGTAGACATTTAGGAAAAATTTACTCAAACATAAACTAGCATACATCATCATATTTACCAAATAATCAATTAAGCAATTAATGGAATACATGAATTAGGATAATTATTATGATGTAGGAAAAGCTTGAAGGTAATCCTCACCTTGAAGTGTGGATTCTCTTCTTACTAGTCTAGGGATCACAAAGGGATTCAAGGCACCTGACCTAACCTAAAATACCATACATGGGTAGTTATGCTACATTGTTTTAAAGGTGAATGAACACCTAATTCTGCTACTAATGCACCAACTATAACCTAGATTAGAGGAAGATTTTAAAATATCCAACACTACATACCTTGATCGAGTCGACTAAGAAACGTTAGATCAACACAAATCATTCCATATTCGGATGAGGTTGTACAGCTGCAACGAATTAACTCCTTCATTCCTTCTTCTTTCCATTTCTTGTTCTTTTCCTCCCTATCTTTTCTTAAACATTCAGCCATTTCGCTAGTCCTAGCAACTCGACTCGACTCGGACTTAGCGAGTCAGATCGACTCAACTCAATGGTAATCTAAACCCCACTTCCCTTTCTCGTTCTTCCTCTTTCCTTTCTTTCTTACTCTTTCCTTGTTAGAACTCTAGCTGGACTAGGCCTAGCTTGATCCAAGCTCGACAACCACAACCTGGTTGCGAGTTGACTCGATTTCAGCTAAGTTAACTCGGCAGCCACCAAGTCCTCCTTTCTCTCTTGGTTCTCTTCCTCTCCCTTTCTTCTACGCCGTCTAACAAGATTGCTGGACCAGCCACTACTTGAGTCGCGCTTGACTAGACCAGGTTGGGTTGGGGCAGCAGCCACACCTGAGTTCTCTCTCTCTCTCTCCCTCTCTCTCTCTCTCTCTCTCTCTTCTTCCTTTCTTCTTTCTTATTCAATACCTGCACGACCAAGCGAGTTAGGACTCAACTCGGATGTTGCCCAGACTTGGGGGATTCAGATCGAGTCGATGCAATGCGACAACAACAATCCTCCTCTCTCTCTCTCCTGACTCTGTCTTCTTTATTTTTTTTCTTCCATTCTTTCGATTATGGCTAGCAAGAGTAGCTCCAGCTCAAACAACTCTTGCCTCGAATCGAGGCGACTTAGTGCAGTTTGGACGGGAAGAAGAAGCTCGACACTAATAGCGGATTGAAATGGAGCTTTCTTTCTTCAAAACCTCTGCATTGGATGGTTTGGATACGTCTCTGGAAGCTTGTGGGACTCCAAAATCAAAGATTAGATGAGCTTCCCTCGGTGGGTTTAGAAGAAGAATGGAACGAGTGGTTTTTCTCTTACGGCCGTAAGAAAGGGAGAAAACTCATTTCTATCCAGATCATAGGGTTTCCTTATATATAAGGGTCTCTAAATGGACAATCTAGATTGATTTGAGAGAGAGTTCTAGAATTAGATGGGCAGTTAGGATCGTGACAGTGCACGAACGAATCCTCCCACTCCTGTTCTCTCCTTACATCTCTTTCTTTTATAAAACCCTAGCTTAGGATTGCGTGAGATGGATGATTAGGATAGAGAGAAGCATTCCTAGATTGCCAGCAAAGCGGAAAGAAAAACGGTTTTTGTTTTTGAAAAAATGCCACACGCATGACTCCACTTGTGTCTATCTTTGTCCACACACACACACACACACACACACACACACACACGTGTACAGATACATGTGAAAATAGTCAGGGTTTGGTTAATTTTGTCCCGTTTACAAGATAGACGGTTCGGATCTCTCGAATAGATGTCAATGGTGGGCCACTGATCACAAAACACAGAAGTATCTGTTTAAATACTCGCTCGGCAGGAAATCAAAGAAAAAGAGAGAGAAAACTCTCTTATTTCTGCAATTCGTTGGGTCAAAGCTGGTTTGACCCGACCCTTGGTTTGGTGCAACACCACTGCACTCATATTGTGTGCACACACCACCAATGGTGGGGTCCACAGTGATGTATGGCACAATCCACACCGTTCATGTGATTTTACATGTCCCATTAGGTCACTTGACCAAAGAGGAGGCAAATTCAAAACTCAGGTGGGTCATATTAATGGGATTGTGGCCCTTCTGTGTTGATTTTCATCAATTTGATGGTCGGATTAGTTTCGTTTGATTATCAATGGTCTTGAGGATTCTAAAGTCTATTTGGGTGAGTTTTAGCATTTATTTTATGAGCTAGAGGGTCGTAATTCATAATCCTATGGTTGTCTCACAATATGTGAAAATATGGTGGTCGAATCGTTCCATGAAACCAAAAACTTGGTGCTCTAGGGTTCAAATACGAATCATGTGGAATCTAATAGCTAATATGGGGTTGAATAGCTAATCCAATATTCTAGAGTGGGGATTTTATCTTATTAGACACCAATTGCCAATGGACGGGTGGATCTGATGACCTGATTCCCAAGATTGAGTTCGTACTCAGTTAATTCTAACAAAGTTTTAAAAGATGTTTTCACCATGTCAGGTTTCTAGAAATAGGTCCTTTATGCTTTGATGTGGATTCATTGAGGATGTAATGGCCCATCTCATAAATCAAATGTTTGATGGTTTAATTTGTGGATAATGAGTATTCTTGATGGTTGGATTGTTGTATGATTGAGTATATAGGTTGATCTGATGATTGGATCGTACCGAGTTCGAACATCAACGGTAAAAAGGGTCTACAGAACCATTTAGCTAGAAATTAATGGTTGGGTTATGGATTATATGGCCTAATATATATTTAAAATATTAAATATCATTTTTGCAATGTTTTATATTTCATTTAAATTTATTATTATATTTTTGATCATCATTTATTTATATTTAAATCCCATGGTTCTCTCTTTTGGAGATGTTGTGTATGTTTTTCAAAGATAAATTATTTATTTGTATTTGTATATATATACACACACACACACACACACACACAAATATACATACATATATATATATATATATATATATTTCTAAATTGTTCACGTGCGTCACAGCCCGATTAGGGCCATTTATTCATTCATTCAGTCTCCTATAAGTCTTTAATTATAAAGATTAGATTATTTGGGTTTCTAAGTAAGCCAAAATATATGGATTTTATCGTTTAGTTATTAATTTATTTAAATTAATGGTTGTATATGAGATGTTGGCATTTCGACTATTAAAATTAAGTAATGGGTTATGACTTATCAAATGATGGTGAACAATGTATGTTATTTGTATAGATTATAATTGTAACACCCTGAATTTTTGCTATTTTAAATTATCAAAAATTATTAAAATTTTCTTTTTTTATAACTAGCCATGTTATCACTTACCGACCCTTGACACTCGAGATGGGCTTATACACGGCTGGTACCGATAAAGAATCGTACAAATAAGATTGATCAACCGTAGAAAACCAATGAACCCGACTGATCACTAAAACATCAAGTTTATCCCCATGATTTGTTCACATAGAGCTCAAATCTAATCGATCTACCACTGATTAATCAAGAAAATCATAACTAAATTAAAATATCTATCCGAAACCAAGTCAGATAAGAGTCGGACCTTAATTAATAAACCAAATCAACCCAGCTACTCTTTTAGCCTAAAACTGATAGTTTAGGGTGATCATGACTGAATCACCATTTTTACTAATTTTGAATAGGTCATACTGTGAACTTAGTTAATCTATATCTCAAGAATTGCGCCCATAAAATCTCCCCACATAATTTATTCGAGAAGTGCCCTAATTATCTGAACAAGCTCTAGATCGCTCGTTAGTCGCCTGCTAGTTTCAAAATTATAGATTAATGTCCATCCCACTGGGCTTGTGGTCCTTCGCAGATGACAGACTCAGATGACACCCAGAAATAGATGATTCATGCTATCAAGTCAGCACTTGTAAAGTGCAACTCGCCCTAGCACATGCCTAAAATTTGAATTTTAAAACATATGTCCCCACCACTTAGGACAATAAATTGGGACATCTCAGCCATCAAATTTTATCGAAATTTGCACCATAGGTTGAAGATATTTCCCGACACTCGTCCTCCAAATTTGACCCCGATCGAGAAACGGTGATCGTTGATCACAAATTAGACCATTGCGACAAAATCCCGCATCCGTTTGCTGTCAAAATTTTTTTAGTACTTCATCGGCCATAGGGCACCTATCCCATAAATTAGATGGGCCAAGGGGCCATCAGGGCAGCCCCAATAACCAGAGTGGGCCGCACAGGGCCATTGAAGATAATTACCAAAGTGCAGGGCCAACTGAAATAAATTTCTAGATATTTATATCCAGCCCTCTCTCTCACTCCCATAAACTCTAGCAGCTGAGAGAGAGAGAGAGGGAAAGAGAGAGAGAGAGAGAGAGAGAGAGAGAGAGAGAGAGAGAGAGAGAGAGAGAAGGGCCTCCTCTAGTGGTGCATGTGAGCTTAGAGCTTGAGATATTCTCCACGCCGACTCCAATCGTTGTTGGAGTGAGATTCCAACTGATCTAAGGTAAAATGGGGTTCTAAATTACATCTTCCCTAATTTTTGAAACATGCATGTGTCTTATCCTCCGTTCTATAAAATGTAGGGCCTCGAGCTTGCGGACCCGGCGGCACTAAGACAATTTCAGTAACCTCCGGCCAAGAATAAGTGCAGACCATTACCTTTAGGTGACCAATTATCGTGCCTAGAGTAGGTTTAATGAATGTGATTGGTGAATTGTTAGCGCATGTGGCTGAATTTATGTTTGGATTGTATAGCTAGGATAAGAGATTAGAAATTGCTAAAATTATGAAAAGGGATGAGACCCTAATATCCTAATCATATGACTTAATGATTTGCGTGTCATGTAGGATGCAAATATTTAATTTTTTCTAAATTGTTGTTGATTTACTGTTGATTCCCTAATTTGGAGTTAAATTGCTGTGAAAGAAGACATGAATTACTGTTTGATGTTTGATTCCCTGGTTCCCTGAATTTATGATTGAATATGCTTGAGTGTAGGCATGTAATGACGAGGATTGACTGATTGGGTCAAGTCACTTGTTTGGATTTTCAATGCATGGCTGAATCATATGATGTATGTTGACCTGTGGAAGATTTATTTTATTGCATTGCTATATGGCTGTCCATAAATTGCATTGGCTGGAATATGTTATGTAGAACCTATAAATTTGACTAGAACTTTGTGTATGGCTGTCCATGTATTGATTATATGGAAATTGTGCCTGCCATATATGAATTACATCCAAGGAATCCATGCTTTGTTGTGAATTGTTGCATATTCGCCTATGGATTGACCAATTTCCTGAAATTCCTTGGGCAGTCCATGTTGGACCTGTCCATGAGTGAATCTTGCTCGAATAGTTGAACCATAGGTTGTTAGCCATAGTTGGACTACCCGAGGCAGTGTTCTCAGGCCAATTAGTTATGGTTCAGCCCGTCGGGGTACATTGACTACTAGTCGACCATCCTTGTACGTTAACCATGTTTGATCACGCCTGTATGAATCCGAAGTACCCTAAGACTATTGTGCCCATTATTAATTGTAATTTATGGCCCACAAAGTCTCATGAGCCAGGGATGGTGGTATATGACACTATGCCCATGCTATCGGCCTACGTTGGGGTGACAAGCCTCCCCATAGTGTCCATTGAGCACTTAGACTCGTGAGCCGAGAACGGTGGTATGGGACACTATACCCGTGCTATCGACCTGTGTTGAGGTGATGACCTCCCTACAGTGACCGTGAGTAGGACATTTAAGTCCCAATCTATTTCTTCTATATTTATGCTACTTTTCAACATTGACGACCTTAATATAGGGCTAAGGGTTGTGAGAGTCAAATGACCACGGCCCTTGAGCCGAGCGATCGGGTTAGGGCAATAACTCTATTAAGGTATTCTGATTTCTCCAACCTACTAAATAAATAAACTTAACTAATCAACCTGGCTAACATGTTCCACGACATTGCATTTATTATTGTTGGTGATTATACAATTGAGGTCACTTTTGAAGGAGTGTTGGTTCATTGCGATGTAAAATGTCGTCGCTTGAGGGAGTGTTGGTTTGAGAGGAGCATGCATCATATCATAATCATGCATTTGCATTAAGATTTTATGCTGTTTGCTATTCATTAAATGTATCCTATGCATGATAAATTGTGTGCCTATTGCTAATGGTACCACTGAGTTAGCTACTCACTCCCACTTTGGGATGGTGTTTTAAAACACCAACCAGAATCTGGTATAAATGTAGGTACCTTGGAGCGGGACGTGCTGGATGATGTTGGTGCAGACGACGATGAGGAGCGGATGCACTCCACACTTCGGCGGTTTATTCTAGTTTATAGTTGGATGGTTGCGGGTAGAGGTGGGCATCGAGTCGAGTCGAGTTGAGGTGGGCCAAGCTCGGCTCGGCTTGTTCATGATGTACTCAAGTTCAAGCTCGAGCTCGAGCTCAACATTAAAGCTTGGCTTGTTTTCCAAAGCTGTCGAGTTGAGTTCAAGTCGAGCTAGTGGTTCCAGTCGAGTCGAGTTTACCTTGAGTTAAGCTCGAGCTTGTTGGGTGAGGGAATAATGGATTCTGTTCTTGATCCTCCTCCATTGAAAAAAAAATCAAAAATCTTAAGAGAATTAAAGCAAAACCCAATGAAAAAACTAAATAACGCTTCGAATCGGATGAGGAAACCTGGTGGTGGCGGTTCAGGCGGGCGTGCGACTGGTAGTGGGTAGAGAAAAAAAAGAAAGGGAAAGGGAAAGGGGGTGCGTGAGGTCAGGTAGAGACTTTAGGGTTTGTTTGTTTTCTTTTTTCTTTTTTAAAAGTTAAAAGTTAAAACTTATATTAATATAATATATATAATAAAGAATATTTAATATATTTATTAATCGAGCCAAGTCGAGCTCGAGTTCGAGCTTCGAGTTGAGTTGAAATGCCCCCTGGTCGAACTTGGCTTGAACTCAACTCGAATTTTAAATAATTATGTTGGCTTGGCTTGAATCGGCCATTCAAGCCAAGTCAATCCGAGCTGACTCGAGCCGAGTCGAGCGAGTTTTCGAGCTAGCTCGACTCATGAACAACCTTAGTCGCGGGACATCGGCCAGGGCCCTAGTCATCGTGGGATATTTATCTGGGTGGGTCTAGTTCCCAATCGAATTTTCTTGGTACTGTATTTTGGATATTTTACCTGTTTAGCGGCCCGTATTTGTATTTTATGATATTCTCATGCTTATGGTTTGCTAAACCCGTCATTGCTTATAAATAAACTTAAATGCTTTGAAATTTGGAGCCCATTAGGGCATACATGTCACCTGGGAATTCGGGAGCCGAGTTCTTACTCGGCCCCTGAAAATTCGAGGCGTTACAATAATAGTATAGATCAGGGCGATCTATACTTGATTCCCGAACACAATTGGAATAAGAGTCCCATCTTCATCTAATTGGAAGATATCTCATTAAAAATCAAATATGAACTTCGTTTGATCTACTTCTCAATGGATGAAAGGTATGAAAACCAGGATTGATTTCATCACAAAACCATGCCCATGAGACAAAGCAAACAACATAATTTACTAATCCATAACCAATCTGAGAGAATTGTGAGAGTTAAGGAGAATTTCATCATCCAACCATGCCCAGGGGATGATGGTGAACAACAGGATTTTCAAAAATCACAATCTAAATAAAAAGAACATACTTAAAGCTATCACAGATCCATTGTAATTTAAGTTAAAATAAATCATTAAAAACTGTAAGTATTTCTATAGTCAAACTAAAATCAAAGAGAGTTCAATAACATGAATCAATGCAATAGAAAATCATCCATTATGCTACAAGCTTCACCTCTTAGCCCTAACTAAGAGGTTTAGCCAATCACAGACATGATTGAACTAAAATCTCTTAAATACATAATCAAAACATCTAAGGAAAAGGGGAAAACTCTTGATGATACGCTCCACGCTCTTGATCTTCCATCCTCCTAGTGTGTCTAGCTATCTTTTCTCCTCCCTTGGCTCATGTCCAATGACTCTCTTTTATAGTAGCAGAGAGAGCCTTCTAAATATGTCTTGTGTAAGGAGTTTACGCACAAACAGAGACTCGGACGGACGTTTTGCACATTGCTGATTGGAGACTACATAACAGCGTGCGCAACTGCACCACTGAGATGATTCCGGTCCGATTTTCTTGGAGCTCGATCTCCATCAAATTCATTCACGCTGTTGGCTGTAGGATGATCCCTTGATGGGACATCTTTTTGGTCCCTGATCGGCTTGTTCTTGTTTGAAAGAACGGTTCTCTTCGTATGGCGGATCCATCTCTCCCCATTTATCCTTTGTCATGGTGTCATTAGATGGGTCAGATTGATCATGGGACGATCCTTGGTCCATCTAAATGGACGTCCGTGGCCCCACTGATCCGATGTTTGTTTATTTATGTAGGTTGTTAATGAAACGAAACATAGCATGCACATCTTCTTGCATTGTGATGATTGGTGGGCTCATAATCAGTGCCGGAAGGGAAATCCATTATGTCCATTGGATACTCCTAGAAATTCTGGTCCGAGATGGACGGTTTTAGCTATCTGTTGATGCGGCCCACGGAGTTCTTCTTGGTGCCATCTATCTTGCGTTTAATCCTTCACGTACACGTAACTTCTGAGGAAATCGAGCAGCAGAGCAGGGTACGGTCGGTTTAACCCCCTGGTTACAATGAACGGTTTGGATCATCGAATTAGATGATTATAGTGGGCCAGAGACCATCTCAGCGGACGTCCTTCATCTACTTGCAAAAGAAATTTTTCAAAACCGTCGGGTCAAACCGAGTTTGACCCAAATTTTGGTTCGGTGTGTCGCCAGTGCACATGTAATGTACACATACGCCTACAAGTGGGGCCCACTTTTTCTATTTTCTTGGAAAATCTACACCACTCATCCATTTTTCCACCTAATTTTAAGGAGTTGAGTCCAAAATTTAGGCGTATCCAGAGTTTAGGCGGCCAAAAACTCTCAATGGTCGATCTGTCCACCGACTTTGATGATTTTTAAGAGTTAAATCCATGCTTTTAGCATCCTTTTCAATCCAAGCTCTTGAATTCACCTTGTAACACAAGCATGATTAAAATAGAACATTAAGCATTATCATGTGTATAAAATTAAGTAATAAATGGGGTCCAATATGCAATATTTGACCCTCAACAGAGGTCGAACTTGGAAGATGAGGTAGGGAGAGAGAGATTTTGGGATCGGGTTAGGGTAAGGTGTAGCGGGTAGGGTTAGAGAGTCGGGTTTTGGATCAAGTCAGGTCTAATCGGATCGAGTCGGGTCAAGTTACTAGGTAACTCAAACTTGACTCGGTTTAAGTTCGGATTGGGCGAAGCCTACTCGGTTCAGACTGACTCACCCATTTAGTTCGGGTTGAGTCGGATCTGAACGAGTTGGATGAGTTGAGTTAGCTGGATCGAGTCGTCCGGTTCCCACCTCTACTCAAATGTATAGTTATAATACATATGGATAATTTTTATGATTTTACATGTGCTAAAATAATTTAAAATCATGGTATTGAAGATCTACTAGAGTTATGAAATAAGAAGCTAGTATACTCTACTAGGGTCCATAAAATATGCTAGAATTAATGGCTTAAGAATTCTTAGCTTTATATCACAACTTTTTATCATTGTTCGAGTCAAGATTTGTATATGGCGTTGTTGATATTATGTAAAAGAACATATTAAATGATGGTCTATAGAAAGATCAAGTGGTCTAATGAGAAATTCTTAAGATCTTAATGATACATCTGTCAGATGATAATTTTAATGGTAGATTTGAAAATTAATCCATTACTATACAATTTAGATGTTTTGGATTAATAATTCATGGTTTGGATTGATGATCCAATAAAAAGATTGTCATAGATCTTGGTTTAAATGGTTAAAATGACCAACTTGATTCGGTTATGATTAAATAATCAGAAGGAAAAAAATTAACACTCAAAATTGCTGGTATATTACATTCTATCCTCCTTAAAAGAATTTCGTCCTGAAATTCATCGTTACTTAGCTGGTAAAGGGGTCAAGATACTTTTCTTGGATCTTAGCTTCTCGCTCCCATGAGGCTTCTTATTCATCGTGGTGACTTCATTGGACCTTAACCACCGGTATCACCTTCGTTCGCAACACCTGTTCTTTTCTGTTTAGGATGCGCAACAGTCTCTTGATATACGATGCATCTTCTTGGATTTTTAATAACTGTCAATCTATTACTTGAAACGGGTCTCTCTCGTATCTACAAAGCATTGAGACATCAAAGACATTGTGAATACTGGCGAGCTGTGGGGGGTAGTGCTAGGCTATAGGCACCAGGTCCGATTCTCTCTAGGATCTCAAATGGTCCTAAAATGAGGGGTTAATTTTTCCTTCTTTCCAAATCGCACAACACCTTTCATAGGTAATGTTCAAAACCCTAAGTGTAGGGTTGCGATGGAGTAATAATCTCGATAAGACCGAGGTCAAATCCACAGGGATTGATCTTGTACGTTTCTGAAATTAACTAGAAGTAAAACCAGAAGAAGATGTAAACCTAATTCTGAAGTATTTGAGAGAGTAATTGTGAATAGAGTAATTAAAACTAATAAAATTAAAGGTGAGGACTAGGGTGCCAATGATCTACTTGTAGTGATCAGGCAGCCCTCTTACTTGATTCAAGTAACACAATTGGAATTGGAGTCCTATCCTATCTAGTTGGAGGATGTATCAATACAACAAAATCTGAACTTTCATTGACCTAATTCTCAAAGAAAGAGAACTATGATAATTGGCAAAGATTCCATCACCAAACTATGCCCAAGAGACAATGGCAAACAAAAGGATTTATCAATCCCATAATCTTAAAGTAGGAGAATTGTGAAGATTAGGAAGGATTTCATCACCCTACTAAGCCCAAGGGACGATGGTGAACAACACGACTTACTAATTTCATAATTTCAAATCAGGAAAAGAAGATACTTAAAGCTATTACAAATCTACTGTAATTTGAGTCACAATAAACCATTAAAAACTAAAAGTATTCCTTAAATATCAAATTAGAATCCATGGAGTTGAACATAAATATGAATCAAAGCAATAGAAACATTCCATCATGTTACAAGCTTCATCTCTTAGCCCTAGCTAAGAGGTTTAGCCAACCATAGACATGATTGGATCTAAAACCTTACAAGAAAGTATAAAATAACTAAGAAAGAAGAAGAAAAACTCTTGACGATGGCTTCTCGACCATTTTTCTCCACTCCTTAAACCCAGAAGATTCCTATGAACATCCTAGGGAATCCTATTTATAGTTGTGCAACTCCAACTTTCGCACATAGTTGAAAAACTCTAGAAGCCGCTTCAAATTTACGTAGTTTGCTAAAATAGACTTCACTCTATGTAGTTTTTCAAAATAGACTTCACTTTGCGCAATTTCACAAAATGACCTAAAGTTTCAGAATATGCTTTTTTAGGACAATTTCAGGATTCCTTTTCTTCACTTTAAATCTTTGATTCTCATCATTCCTTACTTGGTTTTCTAGGATATTTGGCATATGAATTCTTTAATCTTGGTCTCCTAAGATCCATCCATTGCCTTGGTGATTCTTGAGCATTAAATCCATGCTTTTAGTACCCTTTCAATCCAAGCTCTTAAATTCACCTTGCAAAACAAACATGAGTAAAATAGAATATTAAGCATTATTATGTTCTTAAAACCAAGATATAAATGAGCGATAATATGCAGTATTTGACCCTAAACAAGAACACCTTCAAGAACACGTGATTGCAAACTTCAAATTCTAAGTCTATTCTTCTGATATCTGCATAGCTCTTTTGACGGTTTTGGATGGTGCACAAACTTTCTTGTATCACTTTGATTTTCTTAGCTACCTCTTCTACCATTTCTGATTTAAGTAATTCTCATTCTCCTACCTCTAACCAATAGCTGGGAGACCTACATGGCCTTTCATACAATGCTTTAAATGATGCCATGCCGATGCTCGACAGATAGCTATTGTTGTAAGCAAACTCTAACAGAAGTAAGTGATCGCTCCAACTTCCTTGAAAATCCATAACACAGGCACGAAGCATATCTTCGAAGATTTGATTCACTCTCTCGGTCTGTCCATCTGTCTAAGGGTGAAATATGGTGCTGTAATCTAATGGTGTTCCTAAAACTTCTTTGAAAGTTCTTGAAGTGTGAGGTGAATCTAGGATCACGATAAAAAATAATAGATACAGGGGTTCCGTGTAAACACACTATCCTTTTAATATATAATTGACATAACTTACTCAACGGGTATACGATGCCTACTAGTATGAAATGAGCATATTTGGTGAGTCTATCTACAATTACCCATATCGCATCATGGCCATTCTTCGATCTAAGAAATCCCATAACAAAATCCATGGTAATGTGCTCTCACTTCCATTTAGCTATTGGTGATGACTGCAACTTGTCTGCTAGTCTTTTATGCTCAGCCTTAACCTGTTGGCACGTAATACATTTAGACACGTATACTGCTACATCCTTCTTCATGTTCCTCCACCAATATTGCCTATGTAAGTCATGGTACATCTTTGTCTCGCCTGGATGTGTGATATATTTTGACTTGTGAGCTTCATTGATGATCTCCTTTCTCAAACTTTCTATTTTTGAGACATATAGCCTTCCTTAGATTCTGAATCCACCATTTGTTCCAATTTTTCATTGCACTTCCTGTCCTTATGTCGCTTCAGCTAAACGGGCTTGAATGCACGAGTTTGACTGTTCTGCTTCTATAACATGATTTACGAGGGTTGGGTGAATGGTTAAATTAGATAAGTGTTCCATGGTATTCTATGTTTCTACCTGAACATCAAAGTCCCTTAATACTTCCAATGCTTTCCATTCTTGTATCTGTATTTGGGCTAGATGACGGTTTATGACTAAGCGCATCGGCTACTACATTGGCTTTTCTTGGATGATACTGCAGTTTGAAATCACAGTCTTTAAGAAACTCTATCCAATGATGTTGACACATGTTAAGCTCCTTTTGTGAGAACACGTATTTCAAACTTTTATGATCCTAGAACGGTTCAAACTTTTCGCCATATAAGTAGTGCCTCCATACCTTGAGTGTAAAAATGATGGCTGCCAACTCAAGATCATGCGTCGGGTAGTTCTACTCATGCACTTTCAGTTGCCATGATGCATAGGCTACTACCTTGCCCTGCTGCATAAGAACATAACCCAATCCCCAGTGAGATGCGTCTCTATACATTACGAAACCTTCACCACTAAAGGGTATGGTTAGGACATGTGTTGATGTCAACTTCTTTTTCAACTTGGTGAATGCCTACTCACACTCCTCATTCCATATGAACTTGACTTCTTTCTTCATCAGACAAGTCAAAGGCGCCATTAGATGGGAAAAATTCTCAATGAAATGCCTATAGTAACCTGCTAAAACTAAGAAACGATGAATTTTTGATACATTAGAGGGATGTCCCCAATTTTATACAGCTTCTACCTTTGATGGATCGATGGGAATTCCTTCCTGAGAGATGACATGTCCTAGGAATTTGACTTCCCAATTCCAAAATTCACATTTTTCTGCCTTAGCATACAACTGATGGTCAGTGTCTGGAGTGTAATCCTTAATGTTGTTAATGCTCCTCTTCTGTCTTCGAATATATTAAAAGGTCATCAATAAATACCACCACAAACTAGTCGATGTAAGGTTTAGACACTCTGTTCATCAAATCCATGAAGACTGTTGGGGCATTAGTTAGTCCAAAAGGCATCACTAGGAATTTGTAGTGTTCATACCGAGTTTGAAAATCGGTTTTCTGAACATATTCCTTAATCCGCAACTGATGATACCCTGAACGTAGATCAATCTTTGAAAAATATTTAGCTTCCCTTAATTGATCGAAGAGATCATTTATCCTAGGTAGAGGATACTTATTTTTAATGGCCACTTTGTTAAGTTAGTGGTAATCTATACATAACCGCTTGGATCCATCTTTCTTCTTTACAAATAATATGGGTGCTCCCCAAGGAGATGTACTGGGCTGAATAAACCCTTGCTCTAATAACTTCTTGATCTTCTCTTTTAATTCCTTTAATTCCACTGGCACCATTCGATATGAGGCCATAGACACTGGCGCAGTCCCAGGTATCAGTTCAATCCCAAAATCAACCATCTGATGTGGAGGTAATCCTGGTATGTCCTGAAATATGTCATGAAACTCGCAGACAACAGGAATTTGGTCCATACTATCTTTTGGTTGCTCACTTATGTCATCTTCTTCTTTAATCATTAACATTAATAGTCCTTTTGACATTCTCCCATTTTGCTTACTTGAGTACTGAAATGATTTTTGCCCGGGTATTTGAAAGGTGATCATCTTCTCCAAATAGTCAATTTTGGCACGATACGCTGCTAGCCAATCCATTCTTATTATCACTTCAAAATATTCCATTTCCAACACTATTAAGTCAGCAGGCATTACAACATTTGAAATTTTGATAGGACAAGACCTACATACTTGATTTATCACCCAGGATCTTCCTACTGGGGTGAAGATCATTAATTATTTTCTAATTTCTCAGGAATCAAGCCTAATGAGTGGATATAATATCAAATAAAACTTTAATAGGTAAAGAATAGGCGATCAAGTTACCCTTAACGGTATCTCTGGGAACTCCTTTAATCTTCGGGGTCATAGCATAAACCCTTCCTTGTGTTGGCAATTATACTTCTGTCCACCGCTTCTACTCTACTGACCCTGCTACTAGTGAGATGACTACGGTCTGCCATAATGAGGTTGATTCCCCTACCATTGTTGGTGTTGTGGCCTGCCTGTTCCTAGCTGTGTCTGATAGCATCCTGATCCATTCTATAGTGATGTCTTTTGCTGGTAGGGTTGTTGTTGTTATTGCTGCTTCGAATGTCGGTAGTCTTTGGATTTGTGACATTCCTTTCCACAGTTGAAAATTTTCTTGGTGAATTGAAGAGATATGGTGGCGGGTTTCTGAAGGCATTTCTTTGGTTATGGGCTGGACTTGGGATGGTCTTCCTATTTCTCTTGATGTCTTTCTGCGAGTACCTACCCCTTTGAAACTCTCAATTATCTTTTTTGATCACTTAAGCCCTCTTCACACTTTAGCATATGATTTGAGTCACATTCCCACTATTTTGCCTTCTAATACTTGGCTTAAGTCCTCTCTCAAAATTTCTCACATTCTTCTTTTTGCTAGTTATGAGATAAGTCGCAAATCGTGATAGTTTGTTAAACTTAGCTTCATATTCATTCATTGACATGTTCCCATATTCGAGATGTAGAAATTCTAGCTCCTCTTCTTATACATTATCTGGAAAGCACTTCTCGTCAAACTCTTCATAGAACCGGTCCCACGTCGACATAATTCCAGTAGGGACAGTACTAGCTATTGTTTTCCACCATAGGTAAGCTTCGCCTTGTAGGATGAATATGGCGAGCGTCACCTTCTGCACTTCATCACATCCCACCACATCAAAAATTTTCTTTAACTCCATCTTCCACTCGGTGGCCTTCATTGGGTCCTTCTCTCCTTTGCATACAGGAGGGAATAGTCTCTTGAATTCTCTCACTAGGTTACCCATTCTTTCAGGTCCTACGGTTGCTTCTTCATCAAAGTCTTGTTGTGTTTCTTAGTTCTTTCTCATCTGCTAGTTAAAAAGATTGGTCATCATCCTTAAGACTCTAAGCACTTCTATGGTCAGGTTATCACCAACCTGTGGCACTGGTGTAACTGATGTGGCAGTTGCAGTTCACGTTGCTGATGTAGTTGGTGCGGTAAATATAATTCCTTGAGCAGAGTTTCTTCTTTCTTTCTTAGACGCCATTGATTTATGAGAGATAGGGGAAGAATTCAGGTTTTAAGTTAAAATTTTCTAAGTTCACTGCCACTAAGGGAAGTTTAACCCTACAGCTAGTTCTCATAAGTTTCATTTTTTTTTCTAACCCTAGATCCCATTTTCTCCTAAAACTTAGGCTCGATACCAAACTGTCACACCCCGGCTCTGGAAACTCGAGTTCTCTTGACTTAGTCGCTGAGTCGAGGGTGTGACTCGATGGGGAGGGAATAATATTATACGCATAACCATAATAATCATAAAAAATAGTAAACTTAATTAATCATCATGCGTCCAATCAAAAGTATTAATTATTTACTAGTTCATATCCAGCACAAGTTCATACATCATTATTTAAAATAAATAAATATAAAACAAAAAATTCTTTATTATCGTAGAGAATCTCCAACAGCACGCATCTCAAAGTCAACAATCCATGCACGAAGTGATGGTTTTCGGAGCGTAACACTAGTCCTGGATGGTTTTCCAATCAATAGAATGAGCTAACAGCTCAACAAGTAGTTGTATGCATGATTCACAACATAGGCATGATACAAGTGCCTCTATAAGAATCTTAGTATGCCACATTACTACATAAACATTTTCCTTAGAGAACAACCCGGGCCATAGATGCGCACAACATCTAGCCTAATAACACCTATCAAACCAAGATTCATGCGAGCCCAACATGTGCACGAGTTTGCTCACATCCTGTGTAAAGGGTGGTTTGACGTATCTCACTTATCATGTGTAACTGTATATCTGACAATGAGTGGCCCACTCTAGAGATGGCCAAATCCTTCTCCAGCCTTAATCGTAGTCTAAGGAGGAGGCCCTATTGGTATTAACTCGGGTTCCATTGGGAACTCTGCCCAAAAATTTAATGGATAACTCAATCCTCGAGCTGTCTGGTGTTCTCAGAATGAAATATTAAATAAAAGGCAGTTGTATACTTATACAGATATCAACAAATTATAAAAGTTAAGCAAGGTAAGCATATAATGTTATGTAATGCATGCAGAAAATTCCATCCGTGATAGTGACTACTTGCTCATAACGACAATTCCTTATTTGAGAATTTTGATATTTTGATCATTTCCTCATGGATCTAATGATTACAATCGGGTCCCCGATCCATAGAAAGTTTCTTTCTTTTTAGTCATTGCTAGAATATAAGTATTAAGTTAATTTCTTCCTTATTTAGTGTCTATTTTCTTAAAACACTTGCAAAAATGAGTAAGATCCTAAGATTGTTATATTATTCTATTAAATTGGTCAATCAAGTTCCTAATTTCTTATATTTGAGCCATAGATAGTCCATTTATCCTATTTCTAATTATAGATTAAATGTATTAATCTTTGTTAAGTATGACTTAAGATTAAGATCTACCTTAAAGATAATTGGATGTTTAGATCCATCTAGTTTAAAAATTTATTTCCTTATTTCTCATGATTTTATGTAACACCTGAGCCAAAATTTAGTTGGATCCTAAAGCGTCCACTAACAGACCTGCCTGAGGACCCTATCGGGCTAGCCGCTAAAGGGGTAAGCGCATAAAATCCTGGGAATTAACGATAAATAAGGTCGAAGGGGCACTTTCACAAGTCGTAAAATGATGCTAACGTTGACATAGATAAACCTAAGTACGACTGAGACCCAAAGCGAATCTCGAGGATTTTTCTGACCCGAAAACATTCCGATAAGCAAAATAAGGGCTAGGCTGAGCACCGGAGGTCCGTTAAGTTCGAAACTATAGGAAATCGTTCATCTTGCTGGGCTTGACGCCCATCACGGACTGTTATCCGAGATAGTGCCTGAAACTTCTCAACTTGGACCAGAGATCGGGTGCTTGAGATACGTGAATCCCCCAAACTAGAATTGGGAATTTTAGTAAAAATGGCTTGTAACTCCCTGATTCTCATAACCCGTGGATGATTGCTCAAGTACGAGAACCCGAGGGTTACATCATAAATGAAACTATCATTCATCTAATTACTAACCCATTTCATAACATCGTAACATAACTACTGTATAAACTAATAAAAAGAGTTCAACATACGTGAGTAGAAATAAAGGAGTAAAGCGAGATCCCATAGCAAGGGATTTTTTTTATTACAGTTCTTAAACTAAAGGAAAAAGAAATTATGTCTGAAACATGAAAGTAAATAGATCCTATATTATCAGTTGAGCTCCAACAGGTTAACCATATCATCATATGGTTCCTCCTCTCCTTACTCCTCATCATTTGTGTCAGGGGTCCCATCATAGGCACCACCTTCCTCCATCATACTTGTATCTATTTGGTGTCACCACACGATTAGATGAATGAAAACTCACTGGAAATTTCCTGCAAGGATTCGTACATACCATATCATTCCAAAACAGTTTAAACCACACCCAATCAATCATATTGAGGGTAATATGAACTTAAATGTAAATGAATGGATGTATGAATGTATGCTCTAGTCACAGATCTGGGAATGCTCATCCAGCTGTCAAAATAAGGGTCATCCAAGGAGAACTAGCTTAAAGAAAATGTACACAAAGATACGCCCAAGGAGAACTAGCCACCCAGAAAAGACCATAGATATATAGACTGCGCAAGGAGAATTAGTCATTTAGAAAAGTACACAAAGGTATGCCCAAGGAGAACTAACCACCAAGAAAAGACCATGTATAGAAAGAGCGCCCAAAGTGGCACAAATGCACATGCTCTAGGAGTTTAACTGAAGTGGTAGGACTTGTAGCAAATCGAACAGAGTGTGGCTTATATTGAGCATTCAGAAAAGCTCATTTGTCATGCGTGTATGTCATGCACCATGATACTCATATACACTTCATAGGACTAACAAGAATGCTTTTATAAATGTGGTCAAAGCACACGGTCCTTTAATAGGATATCAACCATCCAAACATGAGCTTAATATAAATCCATTTACTTTTTCTAGGTCCAAAGGAGGGCCTATAATTATGACATTCATGCATGTTAAATTGGTAACAAGTTTATTCAACATTTCTCATGAAAGATAACATCTCATACACAACTTTAATTTGTAAAATAGAATGAAATGAAATATCATGACCCTTGTCATATTACTAGTAGGACTATGCCCAAAATCAAGCCATTACTAAAATATCATAGAGAATGTAATGCTAAATTCTAACTACATAATTATCAATTGTGGAGCTTGAGCAATGGAATTTAATGTACTAACTCATGTTCATCACATCCATATGGGAAATTAATGGGCTACTTACTATTGATGTTATTCTAAAACTTCATTAGTATCAAGTTATAACAAATCTAATCCATGGAGCAAACTTATCATTGGAATGGGAGCAAGAATTCTTAAATTTAATGCAACTAGTAGAAATATACATGTACTTAAGTAATTTCAAATGTGGCAAATGAATGTTCTATAACTCTTATGAGGTAGATTAGAGTAACACAATTTTAAGATGTTGCCACATGATCATTCATGTCAATTCAAAATTAAAGAAACACAACTACTATTTGCACAATTAAAATATCTTTATGCAACTATCTTCGAATTTAATAAAATGACGAAGCCATGTGGGATATCCCTCACCTTAGATGAATATCTTCTTGTTCTGTTTATATGCTCGTGGGCCTATAAGTCTTAACATCAAAGTAATAGTTAATAAATATTTATTCTACATTATGTATGGATGATTTGTTTTAAAAGTTCTACCAATCACTCACTTGATTTGATTTGAGAGGAGGTAGAAATGTTCTTCAAAGTAGACAGCCATGGATATTTCCTGGTTGTACATTTCAGAGAGTTATTACTGAGTTGACTCGGTTGGGCATCTACAGAGTTAACTCACTAACACGTTAAGGATAAAAGTTTCATTAGATGATGGGGTTTTATTATGATACTCGCACTGGAGCTGGTTCTACCCGACTGTACATCAGAGCTTGGATTTTAATCTCAAATTGAGTCCGAGTCAGATCAGGACCTTCATGACTCGGCGTTTGGCTGAGTCATGCGTTGGAGACCAATCTGGAGTCCGATCTAGAACCTAGTTAGGATGAGAATTAGTCATAGATATAGTTAAGTGGGGATAGGTTGAAACTAGAGTAGAGAGAGTTGAGTTTTTGGGTTTAGTAGCTCACCTGGGTCGATTCATTGAGTCAGTCTGTTATTTCCAAAATATCTCCGAGTCGACCAAATGATGGATTCAATTAGCGGGGCGAAACAGGCGGTCATTTCTTCCTTATACAACTTCCTTCGAGTCCTTCTGAAATCAACAAATAGGGAGTCAGATATGTTACTCGGTTTGCTTGATTGCTGTAAACTCGGTCAGAGTGGGGTGGTATTATTGAAGTTGGGACACCCTATCGATGGATTTACACGTAAATCGGATTGCTTATCAGTCTGAGTTGATGACCAGCAACCAGATTAGTGAGTGGCCTCTGAAACTTTACTGAACTGAAGGCGTAAAGATGGATGCTTTACTTATTAGCGAGGACAGGTGCGTCTGGAGTGCCAGGTTAGCACAGAGATAACTTGGTTAGTGCGAGCGAGTTGGGTATGCACCAACAGTATTTTGCAACAGACCTTCTCCTACGACTCCTTTTGTGAGGGTAGAGTGAGTTGAAATCCGACTCAAAATCGCTCTTTGTGGCGACTGAGTCGAGTTGCGACAGGGCATGTAACTCGCACTAGCGGGCGATCTCTCTCCTGATTTCTCTACTCCTCTCTCCTTCTTTTCTTATTTCTCTTACTATCTCCTTCCTCTCTCTCAGCTTTCTCTCAGACATTGAATGACTCAGGCTGAGTCGATTTGCTACCAAGCCTGCAACTCGCTCCAGCGGTGCCCTGACACACACACACACACACACACACACACACACACTCTCTCTCTCTCTCTCTCTCTCTCTCTCTCTCTCTCTCTCTCTTTCTCTCTTTCTATTTCCTTTCTTTTTCTTTTCCTTGGGATTCTCCCTAACACAAGACTATTTATAGCCTTTCTGTTTCTAGAATTTTTCACAGCTAATCATGAAGATTAGCGCGGAGATAACTTGAGTTAGCCGAGAATGGCTTGCCATCAGGGTCTCCCTATGCATTAGATCTCATGTACGGGCCTATATGATTATTTCTGATAGAATTTAAATGGGGTGGGCCACACAATGAATGGTTTGGATGTGTGAAAGGTTTAGACTCATAGGATGTGGGTCAACCGGCCAGATTGGAGAAGATGACCCACTAGTCATGGTGATTTTGCAACCAACGGTCGATCTAAGGATCAGAAGCATCTAAATGGATTGGATCATCCTCAGGAGGCTTGTGGGGTCCATTACATGGTGATGGATGGGCCATTGCTGATACATTGGTTAATAGTGGGGTCGGTTCGAGACGTGGCTGTGACTCGCCGATATCTCGGCTTACTTATGAGATTTTCCCGGACCGCCCTAATCTCAATGTCCTGAATGGCTTGAGGGAAGCTTCCAGAGGCCAATGTTCGGACGTGGATCTACCCTCCCTGTTAGCGCCTTCCTTTTACAATGCCTGATCGGTCGTTGACCGAGATGGCGTAGGTGACTTTCAATCATGAATCTAAGCATGGTTAGGGTCGGTGGGACCCTATCTATCAGATGGACAGTTTGGATTTAGCTACTAGATTCGGGTGGACAGTCGCTTGCATCGTCAAACAGACGACTTGTTTTGAATGTCCGTCGGGCGGGAGGTGTTTTAAAATTTCTCTGATTTTTTATTTCTATCGGGTCAAAGCTCGTTTGACCCGATATGTAGATTTCATGCAGCGCGTGCAGACTATCTGTGCACACGCATAGATTAGATGTGGAGTCCACGTCGTGATCTTGACCGATCCGCATCATCCATTCGTCTTGCATGGTCATTGAACGCCTAATGTTAGAGTTTTGGTAGGTCCTGATTGATTGTGGATGAGCTCTAAGTGGTCTATTCATCTTACATGGTTTATGAATCGCCCTGGACTGAAGATCAGTTCATTTTTATTCTTGTAAAGGGTAGTACTCGGAGATTTACCTTGATGTGGGTTGATTGCTATTAGTTTTTATCTGGTTATGTCAGTTAGTAATCATGGGGTGGTTGATCCCATTTTCAGTTTGAAATTTACGATAAAAATTGAGGGTCGTTACATGGCCTCTCAACTCTTTCGTGAAGTTGCAGTTCTCCGACTGTCGGACTGCGACCAAACTCGAGATATGGGTTAGGGATATTTCCCTACCCATTTTCGTATAGCCGTGGCCCCGATCGATAACCGATGATCGTCTAACACAAATGTGCTCCCCTCGATAGATCAAGGCGTTCGATCGAAGCTCAACTGCGAAAAACTGTAGATCCTACAATGAGGAACTTTTCTCCTGTCATGGATGATCCGGTGGGCCCCAGAAACCTAAAACTGACCTCCCCTAGAACAAGTCTAATAGAAAAAGGAGGTCTAGGGCCATTTCATACATTTCTGGCCCTATATAAAGCCTCATTTAGCACCCCCCTCACTCTCATACAAATTTTCATTGTTAAGGGAAGGAGTGAGAGGAGTGGAAAGAGCGGAAAGTGAAGAAAGGGAGCTGGTGTAGAGGATCTATGTTGCCCCCGCCGGCCGACAACGTATCTGCACCACACTATACTGACGGAACTTCTCTCGATAGTAATTTGATGTGAGAAACCAACCCTTTCATGAAGGTTTTCTCTTATAAATCGATTGCATGAGCCCTTACGAGTCCATTGTCTTGTTATAGGATATTGGGGAGCTAATTGGTGGGAACTTAACCTAGGAAAGAGCCCCCAAACCCGGCGCACCACCTCAAGGTGCGGACCATTAACTTTAGGCTACCGTTTATCAAACCCATGTTGCTATTGATGGTTTGTGTAATGAATAAATGATCGCATGCTAACCGGTGTACGTTCTTTGATCGATTATCCTCCATGAATTGCAATCATTGATCGCATGCTAACCAGTGTACATCCTTTTGACCGATTATCCTCCATGAATTGCTAATTGTGCATAGTGTAACTTAGATAAGTGATTAAATGCTAGTGTAGGTTCGATTTACTAAGATTATTTCTCATACATTGTATCATCCTCTAGTATTGTATCATCCTCCAGTATATGCATATAAGTCGCTTGTTTATCACTTATAAATTTTGATGTCTGCGTAATACGTCTACATGTTCGGTAAAATGTCTAAGTTAAGTGAGACCTTCTTCATTTACTATTATACAACCTTTCCTGTTCTTGAATGGAGTAATGTGTGAAGTATATTGTTGATTTATGATTGATCGATTAATTCAGTTGGTCGAAAAACTCTAAATGCATGAGGGCAACCCAAATCAGGTGGGCTGCCTGGGCAAACCTAACTCGTCCAAGATGAACACGGCCAACCGATAGTAGTTGGACTATGTGGGATGCATGCTCCCAGTGCCGACTGTGCCAGAGTCCATTCAGATCAGTCGGATTAGCCCACTAACTGACCAACCCCGTGTGTTCACCATGTATGATCGCCCTTATCTGAATCTGAAGCACCTTATACCTCTGAAGGTCCACTATTAACCACTAGTAACATGATCCATAAGACTCAGGAGCTAGGCATGGTGGTATGGGACATTCCGCCCATGCTGTCGTCCTACGCTGAGGTGACGAGCCTCCCCATAGTGACTGCAAACAAAATTCAATTTACAAACCTGCCTATTGTATGTGCTCACCTAGAATTGACGAACCTAGATGGATTTGGATAGGGCCATTGATTCAATGAGGTACTTCAACTTCCTTAGTCTTGCTGGATAAATGGACTTAGCTAAATACTCGGCTAACATGAACATTTATTGTATTGCATTTATTTAGGATGTGGTGACTTAAGTGTAGTGGTCGCTTGTTGAGGGAGTGTTGGCATTAGCGAATGAGGTTTTGGAGATACTTATGAGAGAGTGTTCGAAAGCGAAGACATACATCATTCCATTTCGGCATGGACATGTATTAACAAGAATACTTAGGACTGGTTGTTAATATGCTTTACCATTGATCATGCTTGTGGAATTGATAATATGTGTAACTTAATGTTAATGGAACCACTGAGTTGATCACTCACTCCCACTGTAGGATGGTGTTTTCAAATATCAACCAGATTCGATTATAGATGCAGGTACCCTGGAATCTGATGCACTGGAGGAGGCATATGTGGACTCAGAAGAGTTCTCTTATTTTTAGGCACTCGGAGGGCCTATGTAGGATGTCGTTGGGCCACTGACGGGATCTTAGGATGGACACATTTCATTTTCTTGTATTTTAGACTATATACTCATACCCTGTCCAGCTTTTGCTATGTACTCTGAACAAATGCGCATATTTTCTATTTTAGTTGAGATGTTTTGGATCATTTACTTCAGAGTATATTGCATAATTGGTTTGATTTCTTGCCACTGTGATACCTAGCTAAATGTACTAACTCTTGCATTGTCGTGAAAGCATAAGTGACACTTGGGACCTTGGGAGTCGAGTACGGCTCGACCCTCGAAGTTCGGAGCATTATATTTTAGTCCAATGGTCCTGATTGATCTTTAATCAGGTGATCCGATCTAACATTAGATCAAGTAGATTTTTTTTTTATTTTATTTTAAATCTAATCCCTTCATTTATTAAACCTTTGATCAATGCTTGGATTGGACCCAATTGTCGATTTAATGGTCAGTATCATTATTATGATCTTTTTCCTAAATTTATAACAATCTAGATCTAAATTTTGGCAATTGTTAGACTATCAAATGGTCCCAATTTGGGCATTTTTGTAGTCCGTTCAAATGGTACAGGTTTATTAAGGTTCCAAGGCCATCTAAGGTATTGAATTCCATCAGATTTGGTGGTCATTGCATGTTCTAGAATTGATTAAATTTGTACTCAATAAAATGTCTAATAAATGGGCAGATTTGAAAATTCCCATGTTTGTACATATGTACATAGGTTGGACCTCTAATTAATGATCTATATTGACCGATTGGAACGTCCAAATGACCCTTTCAAAAATTAAAACATGTGGGCCTTGGAAAATACAATATAAATGTTATTTACTTGATATACGGTGGAGATCAATGATTCTTAAGCTTGTGGGGCTTGGATCGCATACGTCCCACTCTCTCTATGTTTAAAGTGTGAGTGCTTATGAGTGGTTTGACATGCCTTATATGTGCCAAACCCCTCTTATATAAATGCATATGCACATGTAACATGTGTTTAAAGTGCATGTAACTCTTATCTTAAGAGTGAGATATTTTGGGGTGGATGATGCTGCAAATAATATGTGCATACATGCCATGGAGATGTGGGTACCAAAAGTACAGTCTTCTTAGTCTAAGCGTATGATTAGATTGTTTTTATCTTATGTCATCTTGTAAAAATGATTTCTTGATCAAAATAACCATGGTTAATTGTAGAAAAATCACAAGTGTTCGTATAAGCAACACTGTATATAACGCCCTGAAAATCAACACTCGAGTACATAGATTCCTATCCCGAGTTCCCGGGTGTTAGCTTAATTAAATGCACATGTGTTCTCATTCTAATTCACATTAAGACCATACACGAATAATCAAAGTTGTGCAATTTAACTTAGTGGAACCAAAGAGAGGTAGAGATAACAAGAATTAATAAATATATGACAAACAATCAAAGTACAATTAAAAAGTGGTGTTTGTCCAAATGAGGATTATACAAGTCACAATATACATATCCAAAATGGTTAAAGTGTAAAGTTTTCAGTTTACACCCAATCCTCCAAAACATAATGGTGGTGACACATGCCGATTTAAGCTTACCCGCCTGGTTGGTGTTTCAAAACACCATACCAAGTGGGAGTGAGTAACTAACTCAGTGGTTTCATTAGTTCTAAGTTATACATGTTATCAATCCAATCAGCACAAGTACTGATAAAATAATAAATCAAACAATTCCTAAACACTCTACTAATATCCACAAAATATGCTAAAATTAACGGTTTAAGAATTCTTGTCATTATATCACAACTTTTTATCCTTGTTCAAGTCAAGATTTATATATCACGTTGTTGATATTGTGTAAAAGAATATATTAAACGGTGGTCTCTATAAAGATTAAGTGGTCTAATGAAAAATTCTCAAGATCTTAATAATATATCTGTTAGACGATAATTTCAACGGTAGATTTGAAAATTAATCCATTACTATACAATTTAGATGGTTTGGATTAATGATTCATGGTTTGGATTGGTGATGATCCAATGGATATATTGTCACATATATGGGTTTAAATGGTTAAAATGACCCACTTGATGATTGCTTATGATTAAATATCAGAAGGAAAAAAAATTACCCCTTGAAATTGCTAGTATATTACATGGGGTTTAGGTTGGGATAAGGGCACTCATTCGGGTTGAGAAGTGAAAGCGGGTAGTTTATTTATTATTATTTAAGTTTATATTTATATTAATTAACCGAGCAAGTCTAGTTGGACCGATCCAAGCCGAGTTCGAGTTATGGACCGGTTCAAGCAGAGTCAAGCTTAGGCCAACTTGAACTCAGCTCAAATGTTTTTGAGCTCAAATATTCAGCTCGCGTCGGTCTGAATTCAGTTTCGAGTTAAGTCGAGTCGAGTTTTTTCAAGTTAAACTGAGTAAGTTAAGTGGGTTAGCTGGATTCGTATCCAGCACTACGAGCAATATGTCATTATTAGAGGGGTTGTTTCCAGCGTTATTAGAGAAGTCGCAACCGGCAAATGCAAGTATAACAATGATCTGTTGCTCCGATAACGTGGACTTCTTCTTCTTCTTCTTCTTCTTCTTTTTATTTATTATTTATTATTTATTTTTATTTTTTAAAATTTAAATTTTTTATAGCCAACCATTTTCTAAGCCCTATAGGGAATGGTTAGGATTGCCAGATGAAAGTGAATCTTTAGAACCAAAGTGATCCATGCTAGGTCGCAATAAGTAGATGGATCACGATGTTGGCTGTCCGTTTTACAGGCTAGTGAACGGATGGTAAGAATCCTCGGATAGGTGTGGTTCTTATCTGGTGATAAACGAAACGCCTGTTCGACCCAATGGACCATGCAGATTGATCAAGGCTTAAAGTGGCCATGCAACGAGGGGTTTGATAACCAATGTGCTCTAAATGCGATGAACGGAGATTCCCTGCTAAAGCCTTTCCCATTAACTTCCTGCGTTGGTAACCTAGGCGGGGCCCACCGTGATATTTGTGAGAAATCCACTCTTTCCATATGTTTTGTTAGCTTTTTACGACATTTACAGCGTAAGGCTAAAAATTAGCCAGATCCAATACTAAGTGGACTGAAAACATGAGGATTGAACGTCAACGGTTGAAATATTTTGGAGCTTTGAAACCAAAAATGAACCCGATACAAGACAAGTGGGCGGAACTAAAGGATAAAGGTGGGCAGGGAAATTCCTACAATTAAAACCTTCCTAGGGTTGATAGTGATGTTTACATGCCATCCGTATTATTTATAAAGTCGTTCCTAATGGGAGGGACTGAAAACACGTATATTAGCCTGATTCAAAGCTTATGGCTCCAAGAATATTTCAACTGTGGACATTAAATTATAGCGTTTTCAGCTCACTTGAGTACTGGATTCGGCTCATTTTTGTCCTTATACCCTAAAATGAGCTCACAAGATATATGGACAAGGTGGATTTCTTAAAAACATCACGGTGGCCCCACCTAAGTTTAAGTTACTGCAAAAGGCGGAAACTGCGTTCCCTGTTGACTGTTGCATTGATTTGGGTGAGTAAATTCTCCGTTGGACATTTACACTTGCAATGTGTGATGCCCCTTTAAATTTTAATTTTTTTTTTTTTAAATTTTTTAAAGAAGAAGCTATTTATGGATTTGAAGTGATGCACAGGTGTTTGAGTCTCTACACAAGTTGTGTTCCACTACCTCACACTGTTCACGCACCGTGGATGGGTCATAATCAAAACTGCATTGTCATCATTTTCCCAAAGAAGGAAAAGAGAAAAAGCTCCAGCTTTTCACGGTTATTATTCCTGGTATGGCACGTGCAATCACTTGGATGGAGGCCCTTTGGACTCGATGCTGAGATCCACTTAAAGAACCCTTTCAACGAACTACAAATACGAAATTCAAACTCTAAACATTGATTGGCGTGGAAGAAAAAAAAAAAACTCACTTGCGTATATAAAAATGATTATGAATCTACAAGTGTGTAGAAAGTCAATCCCAACTAAATATTTATACTAGCATTAAAAGCTATTTTGAAAGGACTTTGAACTGTATGAATCCAAATACTAACGTAGAAAAAGCGAGAGATTCATAGGAAAGGTAGGATATTGATGGGTTTTTTTAAAAGATATATGTGTCTATTTATGTCCCTGCAGACACCCACCCCAACTGTTGGATATTGGTTGGGTATTTTAATAGATATATATGTCTATTTATATCCCTCTGGACACCTACCCCAACTACGCAACTTTTTTTGGACCATGTAATATGCCTGCGCTTAAAAAACCATTAGGAACATAGCCTAGTTAACCTATAACCTCTCCCCAAAACCATAATAAGGCCTACCAGGCTTAAACAGGCTGGTAAATTCATGCGTAATTTAGAGTACAAACACTAATGGGGTAGCTGTTGTTGCAATTTCATGCCGCAAAAGATACGTGTGCTGTTGTGTAGGTGTGCTGGAATCGATGTGGATCCAGTTCAAACTGTGATCACCATTGACCCTTGGTGTTGAGATAGAGTGGTACCTAGTTGATCAACCGACTGATCAGTCCTCTATTCAGCCAACTATGCCTTGTTAATCAGGAAACTTGTGAAGGTTAGGGGCCTTCCTCCTATGAGCACTTTTTGCCTTCACAATCAAGGACTTTTGAAAGGTATCATTGTAGTCAAACGGAAAAAGATCATGGGATGATATGAAGGGAGATTCAATTGACCTCTTACCAAAGAAAGGGATCACCAACTTAACTGAGAGCAGTAGAGTGCTTTCTGAAGCAACGTCCTGATAAGCAAGCTGTGGCAATTCCAAATACTACAACTACGATCAACTTAGCGTATTAGCGTAGGCGGACGAATTACAAGACCAAACTCCTTTAGATATGGCACACAAGCTAAGATGGAAGGAAATTATTGCTACTAACTACAGTTGCAAGATCTGATTATGCTACTCCTAAAAACTAAGGGTTCGCGGTTGATGAGCAGTGGAGGGGTTAATCCTAGACTAAGCCAAACAACATTACGTTGGACTAATTCCGAATTCGATCCGAAACATCTTCATTCAAGAGACCGAGAGGTTGTGTGTGTTCGGATGTCTTTCTACTCAAATCAATCTTCTCTTTATATAGCCTTCTCAAGTAGATGGAGAATAAGTGATCATCTAATGGGGCATCTTCTCGTGTAATCAGCTGGAAAGAGCAGTTACATCTTTTTTTAAATCATGGTATACTTTTATCTAATGCAGTCCACTGTTGATATGGCGATAACGTTCATCCATCCTTATAAGGAGATAACTGTAATGCTAAAGCTTCTTAAAGAAGTTATCTGCTCGGCATGTGTCTCAAAGATATCACGTGTGTCACGTGTCATGATATGCACTGTTGATCTGATTTACAATTTTTAGTACAAATACTCCCCCCTCACATTTCTTGTTATTCTCATTCTTTTCACCACACACCACCAAGTGTTAAATGGAGAAGATATGTTCATATCTCTGTAACAGCTTTTGTCTTGGATTTCATGTAAATCGTCATGTGATAATTAATGCAATGCAAGTGGCTTATCGCTATGGCCCTGTTTCTCTTTTCCATTTCTTAGTTTCAATCTTCCAAACCCTAATTCATTTCTTCTGGTGAATCGCCATGGTTTCAAAGAAATCAAAATCTTTTAGCATTCCAACACCTATATCTTCTTCTCTTTTGCCCCTTGTGGAACCTCTTTATGAATTAATTTGCTTGGAGGTAATTTTTGAATCCGAGTCTAAATCTTTCGATTCTTCCTTTTATTTGGGGCTCACGTTTCTCCCTACTCCAAATCTAGTAGATGTTCTTTGTTATTTTCCATTTGACCAAGAAGAAACTTTCTTGCATAGTCATGAATTGTTTAACTATAATTTTTGGGAGCCTAATAAAATTTTTAGATCAAGTCCGTCTCATCTTAAAAAGTGGGGAGATTGGTAATGAGTCAAGGTTGGGTATAAGGACCTTCGGACAACCTCAGTATTTCTCATTGTATCCACCTCCCTATGTGCGATATCAAAACTAATCCTTCTCTTATCTTGCTGTCACATGTTTTTGGAGTCGCTCGACCAATTATTTTCACTTCAGATGCGGTTTGATGAGTCTGACCATCGTGGATGTTTGTTCCCTTTGCCAGCCTTCCTCTATTAGTTTCAAATTTTATCCAGGGTATAATCTGAGGGATCCTTCCAAATCTACCTTTAGCTTCTTCCAATGTCGGTGAATCTTATGACACCTTCATGGCTTTAGAGGCTAAGACTGAAGGCGAGGTCTCTCATCAAGAGCATTGTTCCTTTTTGCTGATGAGGATTTATCGTTTCCTTTTGTGCATTATGTCTAATGGAGTGACTAAAGAGTATGCTGGATTAGTCGAAGTCTTAGTTTATGACCAAAAAGTAGTGTCGGCTCCCTTTCTCATGTTACATATTTGCCGAAGTCTCCATGCACTTTCATTCAAAGGTCCTCATTCGGTCGGAGGCACCTTTTGGTTTCTTCAATTTTGGTTATGTGAATACTTTTAAGAATTCGGTGAAGAGATCACTTTGCCCATGGATAAGTTTGCCTCTTATGGTCTTCGCTGAATTTCAACTCATGTTAAGCCTTTTTCTTTTGATAAGTGCTTCGAATATTTCTACACTCTTTCCCTTTATCGTCATGACCAAACCATCTGCCCTTTGAAAGGGAGGCACATCGATCCCTCTTGGTTCACAAATAGGTGGTTTGATACCAACAATTCATTTATGGTAGCAACTTGTCGTAAGATCCGGACTAGTTATCTAATTGCCTTAGACATACCAGTTGGTGGTAGAGCTGGGCACGGGACAACTTGACTCAGCTTACTCGACTTGTCCGACTCGTTTAGACTCGATTGGACCCGATCCGAATGGGTGAGTCAGTCAGAATCGAGTAGGCTTCGCCCAAATTGAGTTGAGTCTGAGTTGCCCACTAACTTGACCCAAAAACCAACCTGGTCAGACTCGTCTCGACTCGAAACCCGACTCGACTCAAGTTTAGGTAGGTAACTATCTCTAACCCTACCCACCGCACCTGACCCCAACTCGATCCCAAACTCTCCTCCCTCCCTCATCCTCCTCCTCTTTTAAGCCCGTCAACCACCCACCACCACCATGTCAAATATCTACACATTGCTTAAATATTTGGCATGAAAATGAAATGAAAGATCAACTTATCTAGAGAGACATGGGAAGATGTTGCTGAAATTTCAACAGTGTATTGAATATAAAAGTATTACAATATATCCAACCTTAGATGAGTGACTAATTTAGTGTTTACTATAAACTTTTAAGGCATTATAGTGCTCATATGATTTAAAAACTTTCAATTGGTAGAAGACTAGTGAGGAAATTTTCAATACCCCCGATGGTTTGTCAGTCACTTCGCCGATGATCTTGGATGAATGATTAGGTCTAGAAGATAAAGAGGTATCCATTGACATTGGTACCTCATAGTCATAGAGTTTAGTAAAAGTAAAAAAATATTGGTAGTGTGAGAAGATTTTAAAGAAGTAACCTTAAAAAATGATACGGTAAAGATATAATGTAAGTATTGCAAGGCTTAATATGTTAAATAAATAGATGAGTTAACCACAACTCTTAACAAATACATTTTGAAGTATCATAAAAAAGCGAGAAGCCAGACTTCAGGTAAATAAACACTTTCATTTACCCAATATTTGGTGGGTTCATCGCAAGGTGCCTTGTCTAATTATAAGTATAACAAATACCATGTGAATGAGTTGACGACCAAATTTATTATTGCCAATGAAAAGAAATTTCGTATGATAGAGAGTTCATCTTTTATCAAATTATCTAAAGGCCTTAACCTCAGATATAAGAAGGTCTCCCATATAATAATAAAGAGACTGTGCATAAAGATATATGCAAGCGAGAAGGTCAAGTTTAAAGGACAATTGGAATCATTTTCCTAAATCAGCCTGACATCTGATTTATGGATGACATCCAATCAACGAAAGGGGTATATGTCATTAATTGTCCACTACATTGATGTTAAATGGAGGCTCTACAAAAGAGTTATAAACTTTCATTATCTTACGCCTTCTCACACTGGTTTGATGATTTTAGATTGTATCTATAGATGCCTTGTAGAGTGGGGCATTGAGAAGAAAATCTCATCGAGAACTTTAGATAATGCCTCTGCAAACAATAACATGATAACAAATTTACGGAACTAGTTTAGGGCCATCGGTGACATTTATTTTAGTGAAAAAATATTTCATGTTAGGTATTGTACTCACATCCTAAACTTGATTGTACAAGATGTGCTTGAAACAATTAAGCCAATGATCGAGAACATAAGAAAAAGTATGAAGTACATACAGGGGTCACATTCACGATTAAATACATAGAATGAGATCGTGAAATGATTGAATTTATAATTTCAGAGAACGATGAAGTTGGATGTTATGACATGTTGGAATAACTAAAGCTTAGATTCTGGAGAATAATCTTTTAGTAGCTCGAGCTTCAAGACACAACCTCTAAGGTGACTAGGAAGGACTAGTGATGATCTTATACATCTCAACATTTGATAAATCAATAGTGACACCCGAAATATTGGCTCTAAATAATTTTATCTAACTAAGATATATGGAAAAAAGGTAACAACTGGATATGTAATCCCCACTAACCAAATAAATAATACTCCAACATGCTCTTAGGCAGAGGGAATGGAAGCATAGAACAAGAACTTGAGAATTTGATAAAGGGGCATAAGAGAGGTGCCGATTTCAAGATAAGTTGAAGGTGTAACTAGGAAAATCATCGTGAGAGTAGATGGTACAATGTATAAAAGAGGAAATATCCTAGTGGGTTACAATAATAGTAGGCAAGATATCCTTGCTATTAAATCGTAGAAAAAGAATATGCCTCCTTATATCTCAATGAAAAGAGTTTCCTTCCACTTCTTTTTTAAAAAAGATACAAGAATTACTTATCTTTTTTTACACATGCCACACAAACACAAGAAAACAAAGATTTACAATGAGAGAGAAAAACTCACTTGTTAGCACACTATTGGTAAGAAAGCTAACAACATCAAAAATATTAGTGAGAGTTGGATTACCTACATAATTTTAATTTGCAAGCTTTTCTATATCCAACAAATAAATGTGCAAAATTAAAGAAAAGATAATAATTCGATTCAATAACTGCATGACAAAAAATGCATTTAGTATTAATAGATATGATCCCAAAGTGAAAGATCCTATCTGGGTCTTTAACTTGCTAAGAAAGGCTAACCAAGCATAGAAAGAATGCTTTAGGACATGCCCCTTAAACCAATACAGGTCATATCAAGGCATGAGAGGGAAGGAGCTTAGCAGATGGCAATAACAAACTCAAAGGTAAGCCTACCCTCAATGTCAAGCTTCTAGATGACATCATCTTCAACTTGAAACTATCAAATGAGGTAATCTGGAAGCTCAACATTGACAGTAGGCCTACCTTTGTGTCTGTTATTGCCATCTGCCAAGCCTTTTCCCTCATATGATTTAGTGGCTTGCTTTGGTTTAAGGGACATGTCCTAAAGCGTTCTTTCTTTGCTTGGTTAGCCTTTATTGGGAGGTTAAAAACCAAGATAGGCTCTTTTTCTTTAGCATCATATATATTAATACTAAGTGCACATTTTCCATCGTATGTTAAGATACTATCAAATGATGCGTACAATGTCCTATAAGGCATCATATTTAGGTAGTCATGAAGCCTAATACACAAGCAAAAGAACACTAACATTATTAGGGATCTTATAGGAAAAGATGATCGGAGCTCTTAGATCTCTGGTCTTACATGGTGAAATATGGATCGCAATTCGAAGGGTCTTATCAAGATATCTGAGATGGGAAACAAGAACACCAACACTCTTCTATAAAAGAAGATGATTGAGCTCTTTGATTCAAACCCTATCATAGGACTCATCTCAAGGGGTTCTATGGGAGAACCTATGGGATTGCTAAGGATAAGACTATAGGAGTGTAAGGAATATAGATGATTGTTGCATTTTAAATGAGAGGGGTGTAGGGTCTATATTAGTGAAAGTGATGACATTTTGTTAGTTTAGATAAAGGCTAAGGCCAAAATATTATATAACTTGTTGTGATTGAATCTTATAAATCTTTAGGATAAATGTCATTCTTCTATTGGTCGTTAGAGGTGGTATATTTGGTAATTTAAGTGGATGTTAAGAGTAAAATTTTTCTTTTCTTATTTTTATAATGATTTTTCATGAATAAGGTGGGAAAAGGCTTATGATAAGGATGGGTATGATAAAAAGAAATTCAAAAATTATAAAACTGATGTGATAATTGGATTGTCATCAAAGAAAAAAAAAATTCCAATTCTCACTTGTGGTGATTAACCTAATATTGACATCATATTGATTGACGGTTGATTGCAGAAGTAGTACCAATTTTCAGAGAAATAAGGGTAGTATAAATTGAATCATTTTCACTTCCTCCGAATCCCAAGCCAGATTGTTTTTTTCTTTGATTTTAAAACCTTAAGGGATTTTCCGTAGGAGAAAATATGGCAAGTAAAATCAGATTTTCAATACTATTTTCTAGCCCAAAATTTCGATGGATGGTTGACTTCCTATTCATTTCGAGGACACGTTAAAGCTTCCGGATGCGAAAAAGGAGTTTGGATGGCTAGATTTGGGCTTTAAGACTATTTAGATTCGATTGTAGTTGATCTTGGATGGGACTTAGACAGGTATTTAAGGTTCCAAATTCCTTTAGGGATGAGATCTTTCTCATTAAGTGAATGAGAGTAATATGTCATTCCATGGTTGGGTAGGGAGTTTTAAAAAAACACATTGTAACGTCCTGAAAATCGGGGCTCAAGTAGCAACTCAACACCCGAGTTTCAAAACATCACTTATGCAACATAAATGCTTATGACTAAATGTTGTCTGTGTTAATGCATTAATCATGAGTGGGATTATACCAAAACAACAATTCATACTCCAGATTAATTTATAAAATGCAAGCGGAAGACTGTCAGGTGAATATAATGTATAGAAGTCAAAGATCATGTTCGGTCTCCAGAGTATGAATACATCACTAAGTTACCATATACATGTCATAGTAAAAAATCAAAATGTCAAAAGAATAGTTCCACTAGCATGGTGAACCCTGTAGCCCTGTCAATCTGAATGGCCTAGGCGAAACCATTAGAGAACTGCATATATGAGAACTCGTCCTGATCATCGTAGTAGTCAAGAACAGCCTCTTGCGCCTCGCCAATACCTGCATCTAAGACAGGATCTGGTGGGTGTCCAGGCCAATTCCTTTCACTAAGGAGAATTGCATATATGAGAACTTGTCCCGATCATCGTAATAGTCAGGCACAGCCTCCTGCACCTCGCCAATACCTGCATCTAAGACAGGGTCTGGTGGGTGTCCAGAACACCGTCCCGTAATGTGGGAGTGAGTAGCTAACTCAGTGGAACAATAAGGCATAGGTTAACATGTTATCAATTCAGTCAAGCAGTAATGATAAAGCAGTACAATCAAACACTTCTAAATAATGTGATTAATGCAAGGATGATATGTAATAATAATGCATGCCCTCGCCAACATACTCCCTCATGCGACACCATCTTACGTTCTCGGCATGCTTTCGTCCCTTACTATTTCACATTTTCCAGGCACATGCAGTGCGATATGGACATGATTACCGAGTTATTATTAGTCCTTTTCATACAACAGTATTGGAAAACTAAGGTACCTCCCTTGTATCATTCCCAAACAATGATCCATTCTAGGGTCGTCAGTCCTAGATAATCTCATACGATGATGCGGTTCTAGGTTACTGTAAAGGGCTGCCAGGGCTGTTACACGCACTCGTTGCACCGCTCCCCCATCACCTTATCAATACAGGCCTAATTTATACTCTGTTTACTACGGAAAGGCTCGTCGCCTCTCCACAGATTCAGAGTATACTCGAGGTCACTACAAAGGGCTGTCAGGGATGTTACACGCACTCGTTGCACCACTCCCCCATCACATTATCAGTGTAGGCCGACAGCTCAAATACAGTGTCCCATACCACCGTATTCGGCTCACGAGTCTGGATTGCTCACTGGTCACTACGGGGAGGCTCGTGGCCCCAGCGTAGGCCGACAGCTCGACTATGGTGTCCCATACTACCATGTCTAGCTCATGAGTCTTAGCGGATCAAGGTACCAAGGTTAACGGGGTTGCACTGGTAAGTTCGGTACCTTAAGTTTAAGCAATGACGTCCAAACATGGTGAACATACATTGGACAAATTGGGTTACTTGACGAGCTCGGCTATCTCGAGCGCACGACAAGTTGAACGACATGAAGTGCATAAGCCCTTCGTGTGGCCTAACCACTATCGCCAACTGAAGTACGGCTCGGGTTCGTCAAACACGTCTTACGTGACGAATGAATCTCAACCACTAATTCAATCCCATTACTGCCTGGACTAAATCATAGTCCCAACTTCATTTTATATCACCAAGAATTATATGAGATAATTAAAGCAGGATTAAACAAGTAATTCAATTCTTACAATCAAGAAGCATGTTATGAAGTACAATACAAACAAGATTTCACACACATTCACTTCACGAAATAAACAGACATTACAATGTAACGTACATGTAGAAAATCATACACATAATTAAGGTAACAGAGATTCGTATCTCGATCCTCCTATAAAGTATTCTAGGTGATCACTAGCACATTCAGACATTTATATAAACACAAAGACTACATACATCACTTTCATGATGTATGAGGATTACACATATGCCAGGACAATTATTTTCACTAGGGAGTTGCCCCGTGTACCACGCACATATACCCACAACGGATTATCATGGCATGTATGAATCCGGGTTCCATATTTATTTGGACATTTTTACAAACACTTGGGCTACACACTTAGTCACATATAACGTATATTTGTCGTGACGTGATTTTGGGCAAGTCCTTTCGCTAAAGAGTTGAAGCACATGTATTGGACATATATTCATGATAAATAAACATGTTAAGCGCAAATCCAAATTCCAAACATATTCAAACATTCCAACATATGCATAGAATACACTATATTCTACATAGTTCATGTGAACACGTATAACGAAACAGACGATGCATTTTGCATGTGTAATCGCACCCTTGTCAGTTATAAATCATTAACCGACATTGAAAGCCTTGAAAACCATAACCTATACGTCTAAAGTCCACACCTTACGCCGGTAAACGCGTAACGAATTCAGTTTAGACACTGAGTCTTGTCAACGGTGGAATGACAACCTACAATACGAATTAGGTTAGCTATCATGCTACTTGCATCGATGGAAACCTCAAAACAGGTTAGGGTTAGGTTTTTTTACCTATGAATGAAGTCACAATCGCCGGAATAGCGATTAGATCGGGATGGTTAAGTACGTATGATGTCAAGGTACAGTAACAAGAACTTTCTCCCACAACTCTCACACTATCTCTCTCTTTTCTCTCTTCTCTCTCCTAGGGTTTCTCTCAAATTCGTATGTGAGGAATGAGAGAGGGTTTAAGGTCCTTATATAGGTTAAAAACTCACCAAATTAGACCCAGGGCCAATGAATACTTATGTTATAACCAAATCGGCCTTATTCCGATCCAACGGAGCATTTCTAGAGGTCCTGTTACTGTGTGCGGTCGGACTTAAGCTCATAGATGCTGGATCTTGATCAAGTTTTCAGTCCGGTCGGGTTCCCAAATCGACCGTGGCAGACCAGTTTCAGTTCAACGGTTACGGGAATTCGATCAGAGTTACAAGTACTATGACATGTAAGGGCCACCTATCCTGATCCGAGGGTAAATTTAGGTCAAAATCCAATGGTCAAAACGCTTAGAAATAATGCGCAATCGACACGTCTCAGATTTCTTAAAATTATATTTAATTTCTTAAAAATCTTCATTTTCTCACACTCTTCACTCCGAACTCAAGGAAATCATCCCAGAGCATTGTTTGGATGTGATTTTCGTGGTGCTTGTCAAGTTCAACTACACAGTCAATATCTTCTAAGTTTATCGCTATCGGACTATCGACATGTGGTCCAGGTCTGATACGAAGTTTCAAAGTGCTCCCGAGAGCAACTGGGTTTAGAGTTGGATTCTAGATTTCAGGGTATTATAGCATTAACGATTCCACAAGTTTTGAGTCTTACAGAATGTATTTAAAGAGAACAGTGCTAATTTCACAGCTAGTCTAACTTAGCACTAGTTAACTTATGTTTAATCTCCAAGGGAATTAATCCTAAGTGATTTCTGCTCGAGGTGGTACTTGGGTCTTGGTACGGAATTTTTCGAGTCGTTACATACATGCTTGATTTATATGATATGAAGGATACAATTGTGTTCATCCCCATTATCACCATACCCGACCACAACCAATCAGGGGGAGTTACGTGTGATTTGTATGGATACACATGGTGCATTCAAAGATACACAGATATGTATGAAGGAGATTGCTTAATAAGTGTAGCCAGGACCTATCAAGTGGTGTCATGTGCTATTCGATTGGCCGATGGAGAAACGATCATGCTCAAACCGTTACATGACAGGTTGTAAGAGGAGGAGCAAAGGAAGCTAGAACATGGGAAGTATAGCTTGGACCTATCAAGTGGTGTCGTGTGCTGCTTGATTGACCGATGGAGAAACGATCATGCTCAAACCGTTACATGATAAGTTGTAAGAGGAGGAGCAAAGGCAGCTAGAACATGGGAAGTATCCAGAGAGCTGTAATGGAGAACAATTATGGTAACTGCCGGAACATGAGAAGGATCTAGAAAGGATGGATCAAAGGAATGAATAATAAAGTAAAGCACGAAGGAAAATTGTCTCATACTAACCTAAACAAACCAAATCTATCTTTCAATTATTCTGTCAATTTATATTTCATAGTGTAATCTTTTACTTACCTTATTGAGCAAGTTACATTTCATAGTATAATCTTTACTTTCTAATCCCGCTATTTTACATTCTATAGTGTAATCCGTACTGGTAACAGAGTAGTTGATAATCATTAGCTATAATTTGAGTTTATGCTAGCACGCTGGACTCAGTTCATGTAATGTCTTGGAAAAATCCGTACACAGACCCGAGTATCACCTTTTGCAGAAATCATTTAGAACCAAATCCTTTAGAAATTTAACATGAATTAACTAGCGCTAAACTAGATTACATGTGAATTTAGCACCAATCACTTTAAATACATTCTGTATGACCCAAAACCTATAGAATTGTTAACGCTACATTACCCTAAAATCTAGGATTCAACTCTAAACCCAGTTGCTCTCGAGAACATTTAGAAACTTTATATCGGACCTGGACCGTACGTCGAAAGTCTGATAGCGATGAACTTAGACAATTATGACTACCTAGTTGGACTTGACTATCACCTCCAAAATCAAGCCCAAACGATGTCGTGAGACCATTTCCTTGAGTCCGGAGTGAAGAGTGTGAGAAAGTGAAGATTTTTAAGAAATTAAATATGAATTTAAGAAATCTGAGTCGTGTCGCTTGCGCGTCATTTATAAGTGTTCTGACTGTTGGTTTTTGACCCAAATTTACCCTCGGATCAGGAAGGATAGCCCATACATGTCAAAGTACTTGTGGCCCTGATTGAGTTTCGGTGACCGTTGAACTGAAACTGGTCCACCACGGTTGATTTGGAAATTCGATTGGACTGAAAACTTTACTTGCTTAAAATCCTATACTAGTGAGCTTAAGTCTGATCGCATTTGATAAGAGGACCTCTAGAAGTGTTCCGTTGGATCAGAAAGAGCCCGATTTGGTTATAACCTAAGTATACCTTGGCCCTAGGGCTATTTTCGTTGGTTTTGGGCTTATATAAAGGCCTTAAACCCTCTCTCTCAAGTCCCATACAAATTTCCAACCCTAGCCAATATTAGAGAGAGAAAAGAGAGAAAGTAAGTGAGAACCTAGTGTTTTATCTTGGGATTCTTCCCAGTTCTTCTACGCACCAATCCATCGTATCTGAATCGTTATTCTGGAAATTATAACTCCATTTTTGGGTAAGCCAATCAAACCCTAACCTGTTTTTGAGCTTAGGATAGTTTAAGTGTTGTTGTAACTAACTTATTTCATGCGTTGCTTATCCGCCGTTGATGAAGACTTATCATCTAAATCATATTCGTTTCATGTTTTCTGGTTTAAGGTGCGGACTATATACATTTAGGTTATGGTTTTCAAGACTTTCAATATTAGATAATGATTTATTCTTGATATGGATGCTATTACACATGCTAAAGGCGCTATCCATTTTGATTTACGTATATGTATAACCTATGTTATAAATAGGGTATTTCATGTATGTGGAAATATTTGTATGCGTAAGGAATTTGATGTTATGATTGCCATGATTATTTGTCGTAGATATATGATTGATATGCATGTGACAACTCCTAGGTGAAGGGGTTTGCCCTAATATGTAATATGGTTGACATACATGATATATGTTGAATAGTGTAGTCTTAGTGTTTGTATAAATGCCTGAATGAGATAGCATTCAGTAAAGTGTGATTTATAAAGTTGTTGAAATATGAATCTCAATTACCTTGCTTGTGTGTGTGATTTCCTCCATGAATTATTTAGTCTATTTTATTTATGTTAACTGTGTGTATGATTTCCTCCATGTACTGAATTTGTGTTTAAGTTATATTTCATAACATATTTATATGAATGTAGAATCTGAATCAATTGCCTATTATTGAGCTTGTACGTGATTGATACTATATTATAGTCTAGGTAATCGGTAACAGTCCTTAAATTGGTGGTTGAGGTTGTTTTCGCCACGCAGGATGTGTTCGATGAATCCGAGTCGTACTTGGGATGTCCGACATTGGTTAGGCTACATGGAGTTCTTATGCATTCCATGTCGATCAACTCAACGTACGCTTGGCCTAGTTGAGCTTATCAAATAACCTGATTGACTGATGTATATTTACCATGTTTGGTCACTACTATTTGAATATAAGGTACCGAACTCACTAGCGAAAATCCCGTTAACCTTGATACCTCGATCCTCTAATACTCATGAGCCAAAATTGGTGGTATGAGACACCGTGATCGTGTTTTCGACCTACGCTGGGGCAACGAGCCTCCCCGGAGTGACCAGTGAGCATCCTACACTCATGAGCCGATTATAGTGGTATGAGACATTATATTCGCATTGTCAGCCTACATTGATTGGTGACGAGCCCTCTATAGTGACCTTGAGCATACCTTGATACTGTAAGCCCTTTTGTAGTAACTAAGGTATACTAGGCCTGTATTGATTGGTGATGAGCCCTTTATAGTGACCTAGAACAGTAATATCGTATGAGATTTACTAGGACTGACGACCCTAGAATGGATCATTATTTGAAAATTGATATAAGGGAGGTACCTTAGCTTCCCAATCTGGCTGTATGAAAAGGACTAATAAGAACTTGATAATCATGCTCATAACATTGCACTGCATGTGCCGTTGGCGTTGGTGTAAAGCACAGTGGTAGTGATTCATGTCGCGATCGTTAGATGATGTCACAAGAGGGAGATTGTGGTGAGGGCATGCATCATTTTCTCATAACATTCTTGCATTAACAAGAGTATCTAGGACATGTTTGATTATACTTCTTATCATTACTGCTTGATTAGATTGATGACATGTTAACCTTTATTGTATAGTTTCACTGAGTTGATCACTCACTCCCACGTTCTGGGACGGTGCTTAAACACCAACCAGACTCTGAATTAGCTGCAGGTGATGGTGATGCCTACGAGGTGGAGTCGGAGTTTGATGAGGATGAGGAGACTTTCTCATTCATGCAGTTCTTAGGCGGGTTCATGTGAGCCATGTCCTGGTTGGTGGGGATTCTGGACTATGATTGTAGCGATTGATCACATTTTGTTATATGTATTTTGAGACTTGACTTGTAATTATGACCTAACAAAGCATACATACCTTCGGGACTTATGTTGGTTTATATATGTATTTTAGTCTTTCGCTTGCATCCTGAGACTGTCCCTGAATTATGTTTGCTGTTTTGGCTTAATCTACATCATGTTTTATGCACTAATACAGACAACATACATCCATCTCTCATTATATTGCATAAGTGATGTTTTGGAACTCGAAAACTGAGTTATACTCGACCCCCGATTTTCAGGGCGTTACAGTTCATCCATTGAAAGAGTGTTCCATAACTGTTCTTCATGAACGATTGTAAGAATCTCTTTTCCATTCCATTTTGTCTAAATTGAAAAGTCCTTTTGTCACACCCCAAACTCGAAAAATGGGCTCACAGAATTTTCGATCACCAAATCCGGTGTCGACAACCTCCGTAGTACCCCATTCTCGACTCCCAGCGCCCATACGCTAGGTTTCGATCTTAGGATCCTATAATGAGAATTTTTAATGTAATTTTTTTAATAAATAAAGGAGCATAACCACAAGTGTACCCAAATCACAAAAGCAACATCATCATGACATATCCACTAATATAAAAAATGTGAAGGGGAATTACAAGATAAATGCCAAAAGCTTCAGAAGCTCTGCCGCACGCTCCTGCCTCAGCTTGACTGCGTTCTATCATCACTTGCATACATCTATAGTGCATAAACTTATAGAAAGCTTAGAGAGTGGTGTACATGTGTGTGCAAGATAAGTGCCGAGCACACAAATATCAGCGTAAGCGAGATACTGACAAGGCTATAAGTTATTCAATATCAGAGTATGCAATGCAGATCGACTATGCAATGCGGAGTCATAATGAGCCAAATATCAGATACCAAGGATGAAATATAATATATAATTCTGAAGAGCCACGAATACCATCAGCCTCATCTAGGTGATATAAATACAGAAGCATAGTACTCAAATGCCATATGCCGTAAATGTAATGTAATATGCAGATCTTGGTGAGTCCATAATACCATCAACCTTATTTAGGCTATGTAAAATAAAAGCATAGTAAACCAAATGCCATGTGCTAAGGACGCAATGCAATATGTAGTGCGAATAAAATGACCAAGCTAGAGTATGAAGTTAGGATGATAGTACGTAGTATCGTAGGCTATGGGGTCTATCACAAAGGACTTCTATCCAAACAAGTCTCATACCTAAATTTAGATAGCCAGACTCAATGTGGTAAACTCCTGATCTCAGGTTGGTCACGCGCTCCAATCAAAATCCTGGCTATTGCGAAGGTACACATAATAAATTACTTGCGCACCCCCAGCCCGAGTGGATAGTGAATGAATGAGTAAAATTCTGAGTATACAACTCCAGCTCAATAAGTCCACACATCAGTACTGTACATCTCTAGGATCTAGTACATTCTACGCTAGCTTGCCGTCCCATCAAGTGCATAACTGGGTAAGTGAAAGAAACCTCATTATTCGCCTACCAATATTGGCTTGACTCATCGATAGCGGACCCATTTATGAGTTGGTTGGACTTAGCCTAACATTGCCTACTCCCTTAGGCGGGTAAGGCCACACTCCCTTCCAACCAACCACGACATAGTGGGAGACGCAACTTACTGGTATACTACCTTCATGCGCTCATATATATCCACTCGGTCTAGACGTTGAGGAATCCCCTGACCTCGAGGGTTTAAGAATTTTTACCTAGGGATATCTATCATGCTGGTATATTAAAACTAAACATTTTTGGTGTTCCATCTGACCATCCACGACATGCTTCTGGAGGCCACGACCCTGATGTTGCTAGGGCGTATGGTGGTCATATCACAAAATGCGAGATGCATGAGTCATACCATCCAGTCATGCATCAAACCTGCATGTACCGCGCGTTCATGTGGGGCAACTTCATCTCTCAAAGAGTCCTATAAATAATCAGCTCAATGTCACATGCTATGCTCAATCACTCCTCATAGCAAGCATCCGGATGATGCGTATGGGCATGTATCATGAAGTATACCAGGCATGATTATAATCACATACATCATAGTGGGCCGGTATAAGATGGCCCATGGCCCGTATAGGTGAATGGGTGGTGTGCAATAATCACCTACACGTGGTGGATCTCACACATACGATGGTCCTCACGCATATAATGGTCCTCATGCATATGATGGGCCACTTACATTACAAATGGGCCTCATACAATCATAATGAGCCTCATACAATCACAATGGGCCTCATACCATCACAATGGATCTCATATAATCACAGTGGGCCTCATATAATCACAACGGGCCTCACATGGTCATAATGGGCTTCATATAACAATTAACCTTACAATGACCTTATACAATCATAATGTTAAACTAATACATACTCAGTGCATATACTAACATAGTCGTAATTAATAATCGGTCTATATATGGTCGGTTTCATAGAAGGATAGCAGATTTAATCCATAACATGAGGATCAGTCCTCAACAGCGAATATATGAAATCTAATGCCACAGATTTTTCTACCTATAGCCAGAGGTGATGATGCATCCTCCGCATAACAAGGATGAGTCTAGGTGGCCTACTCATGGGCCTAAGAGTGGGCTTCCAGGTTTGGGTACTTCTATTAACATCAATATGGACCCAAAGAATTGTGATAGCCCAATAAGGTGAGATGGATCGTACATGAAGGTTGGTCCTCAACTGTGGGTATAACAAATCTGATAGCACAGATCCCTCAGTCTACGGCGATGATGAACTCTCCTCACATTAAGGTTGGGCCTACGTGGCCTACATACATTCCTAAGGATCCGGAAAGGGTTCCTTTTCCATACTATTATGTGGCCCAGCTAGATGCCCTAGGGGGCCCAAATAAGTCCTAGATGGATCTTCAAGATAAAAGAAATAATCCTACTAACAACCAATGGGGGCCGAACATCTTGGAATAACCCAATGAGAATAGATGGCTCATGCAAATGGAGCCCAATGATTAGGGTCAACCCACTTAGAGAATGATGAGAAAGGGCCTAACAAGGCCTAAGGGAAGGTCATAATGAGGACATTTAACCATCATTTCCTATCAATATAGACATTTAACTAACATTGCTCCCAAGGAGTGGCCCACATAGAGCCAAACATATAATGGGCCCATGGCCTCACATAAAGGCCTCACATACAATATAATGGGTCTTACATAAGAACCCAATATACATTACAATGGGCCTCACACAAGGGCTAAATATACATCACAATGGGCCTTATATAAGGGCCTAATATACTTCTCAATGGGCTTCATCATACGGGCCTCGTATACATCACATCAGGCCTCATCATATGGGCCAATATACATCACATTGGGCCTCATCATATGGGCCATAATTACATCACGTTGGGCCTCACCAAATGGGCCACATATACATCATGTTGGGGTGGGCCTTGCTCATTCCAAATGGGCCCACCAAATGAACAACATGTATGTACAACATATACATCAGGTGGGTTACACGTCCAGTGGACTGGACGACACTGATAAAACACTTACATCACCTGGGTCTCACGTGGACAACAGGGATGAAACACATGCATTAAAGGTGGGCCCCACTCGTCCAACAAACAGACAGCGTGGATAACGAATACATCACGGTGCTCCCACATAACACCGTCTAGCTATGGACAGTGTGATATACAACACATCATCAAGGCAGGGGCCCACCATAACGTTTATTTTCCATCCAATCCGTTCACAGGGTCACAAAGACCTAAATTAAGAGGAAAAAAAATTCCATATTGATCCAGAACTTCTGTGACCCCAAATGTGTTTCAATGGTAGACGTTCAATCCTTCACTGGTTTTGTACTGTGGTCCACTCGATAGATGGATCTGTCTTATTTTTTTCACAAGCCTTAGGACCAGCTCACAAGGTGGATGGACAGTTTGGATATAACACATGCCCATGATCAGACCTATAAAGCTACTGACATCAAACAACAACTATATTGCTGGTGGGGTCCACATAGATGGATAGTCTAGATGTAACACGTACATCATGCGGGACCCACAGAACTTGCTGACGTCAGTACAATAGTTATATAGATGGTGGGGCCTTCAGATGAATGGTTTAGATGTAACACATAACTTATGTGGGCCCCACGACTTGCTAACGTCGATACAATAGCCATATAGCTGGTGTGGCCTACTGGCCCACCGTCCAGATAGATGGTTTGGATATACACAAACCTCACGATCAGGGCCCACGGTCTAGAGAACTGGACGGTGCGGATATAAAATACACATATCAAGGTGGGCCCCACCCGTCCAACAAATGGACGGGGCGGATAAGACCCATGCATCACAGTGCGTCCCATGCCGCACTATCCAAATGGATGGTGCAGATACAAAATACATACATCCAAGGGGTCCCATGTCCAGCTGGACAGTGGAGGTCTCACACATGTAGGGTGGGTCCCACCGTCCAACAATGGATGGATGGTTGGGATATAACTCATACCTCAAGATCAGACCCACAGACTTGTTAACGTCATAGACAACAGTTGTATAGCTGGTGGAGGTACTCTAACCAATCCTCTTCCACCGTCCAATGATTGGACGGTGTGGACAAACAGACATCAAGGTGGGTCCACACATGTGGGACCCACCAGTATTGAATGAAGTTGATATTGGTGTTTTCACTTCATCCAGGGCTGCTGGACGTCTAGCGATCGGACGGCCAAGGATATTCAACGCATGCATCATGGTGCGTCCCATGTGGTGGCCCACCAAAACTTTAGATTAGTTGATATTTGTGATTTTCTTCAATCAGACCCGTCCAAATGGAATGCCAGGTGGGTCCACTTGGTGGACGACATGGATAGAATACATACATCATCAAGGTGGGCCATCAATAAGAGAAAAAAAGGAGAGAGAGAGAGAGAGAGAGAGAGAGAGAGAGAGAGAGAGAGAGAGAGGGAGAGACGTGTGTGTGAGGGAGGAGCTCCGCCACTATGAGCTCCTCTCCAAGTGTTGCAACGCATACATCAAATGAGTCCCACCACAAGTGGGCCCTCAAATAGAAATCAAGGGTGAAAATCCTAAGATCACCCATCGATTTCATTCCTTCTTGGTTCCTTGGCTTCCTTAGCTCCTAAGCTTCTTCTTTAATGGAAGATGATGAAGATTGAAGGGTGGAGAAGAGGATTTATGAGTAGGGAGTGGGCCACACTTGGCAAAATTTGGAGCTTCCCTAGCTTGGACGGTTGCTCTCCTTGGGTGCTTGAGAAAAATGGGTAGAGAATGAGAGAGAGGGTATTGTAAGAGAGGTGATGGGTGATGGGTGATGGGTGTAAGGAAGGGATGTGTGAGTGTAAGAAAGGGATGGGTGGAGAGAGAGAGTTGACTTTAGGGAATGACTTATGTAAGAGGGTGATGGGTTGTATACTTGACTTGCATTTAATTGATTGATTGATGTGATGGATGATAGATATTCTCTTGTAATTTTCAACGCATGGAATTTTCCTAGAAATAAACACGAGCCCACAACTCCTGGCTTTTGTATCGCATCGGCGTGCAAGACGCAGCGTTGGAACCGCAACGACGGTGCGGTCGTAAGGGTACAAGTCTCGGGTCGAGTCGACTCGGGTTGACAGGGTGTGACTTAGGGTTGCGTGTAAATGTCGATTACAGGTCGTGGGTTACCGAAATTCGAGGAGAGGATCACGGGGTCTAAGGAATGTTACAGATTAAGATACAGGCCTTACACCTTTTATATGAGAGGCAAAGGTCAACTAATCATCAGAGGATGAACCCCACCCTTTGAATATCGCCTGATCTGATTTTATACATTGACCAAGTGGTTGAATAGGCGACCGATCTCTTTAGATCTTGGTCATACACTACATGTTTGCCTATCTTGGTGCTTGGGGTCATTGTTATTCGATTTGAATTGAAGCTGCAATTTCAATTCTAGCACACCCACACACCTAGTGCATAAAACAACAGTAAATAATTTTTTGGTACGTCCGGTGGGATGCCGTCTCTAACTTATTGGTGTGGTATTTCCAATGATGAATAAAGGAGCGCCCATATTACCGGGCTTGAGTCCTCTACCTCAACCGCACCGCCTCCAGTTGAGGATGTACTGGTTCCTGCAGTCATTAAGGCGTTGAATTTAAACAATAGCCCGATGACAACTGTTGGAGATCTAGGAGGACCATCCATGTCCCGAACTGTTCTTCTGGACAAGGTAGTTGTTGTGCTCCAGGATGTTCAGATGAACATTCAGCTTGTGCAAGAATACAGAAGAGCCCAAGGGGAACAATTTCATATTTAAGTTGAGAGCACCAATTGATACATGACTAGTCAGACTGAAGCCATGCAGCGATTGATAGCTATGATAATTGAACGAACACCATCGCCAACATAATATAATGCCGAGGGGAGTTCGATCAGCAATGCAATTCCATTGCCACCAATGCCACCTCCGCAACATAATCCACCCCTGGTTCTATCCTAGAGATGAGAAATGCGCCACCTCCGATGGAAGTGAGGCAATAGGAAAGGGAGGCTATAAGTTTTATAAAATAGGAATCAAGGGTCACTAGGAGGATTTAATCCCCGATAGTTCCCTAGATTCTAAGATAAAGTGAATTGATTTGGTCTGGATCACTCGCCAACCTTAGAGCTTCAGTAGATCGATCGCGACCAGATTATACAAATGATCCAGGAGGTTGCTGGCCAAGTGCTCGGCTGCAACAAGATCTCGGTATATCACAAACCGTACCTCGAGTGGATAGATCGGCAACATCCATTGTCGAAGAACTATCGAACAAATTTTTCTTTATTTTTAAGCAAGCCTGGTCAGTCAACCATCAAGCATGTTGGCCACTTCACAATGCAGTGTGAATAATTGGCCAACAATGACTATTATAAGTTATAGTTGCTTGGCCATTCACTGACTATTGCGTCATTCACTTAGTATTCTAATTTTTTGCTAGACTCGATACATAATTGGCAGGAGATGAAAGAGAAATTCTATGCTCAGTTCTTTTCTAAGAATTGAGAGATTACCATGGTCCATCTAGAATGTTCTGATATTTTCCTGGGGAATCGTGCGAGAGTTATATTATATAGTTCATGCGGGTAAAGAGCCGTTGTAATGTTGTCATGACCGAGGCCAAATTTGTGTAATTGGCATAAGATGGGCTTGAATATATGCTCTATAAGAAATTTATAGGTACAAAATTTATTGATTTTTACGACCTGACTGAAAAGGTCTCTCGCGATGAAGAACTCATCATTAGGGACGTATTACAATGACCCCAATTACAAGATTGTAATTGTTGAAGTAGTGGCTACGAAGCCATTAGTTTGTTTTGCATTAGTCAAAGCGGAGTTGACTGCTTTGATCGCACTAAAGGCTTAGAAGGTCTACACCTTTGATATTACCAAAGCAGAAGATGTGTTTGACATTTTGTTGGCTAGAAAATTCATTAAGATTCATATGAATCATAAGATACCTTCGGCAGATGAACTGTAAAAGGCTGAGTACTGCTAATGACATGGAACTTAGTCACATTTGATTAACAAGTGTATCATGTTCAGGAACATTATTCAGTACCACATTGATTGAGGAATGTTGAAATTTACAGAAAAGGGTGAGGAAGCGATGTTGATCGACACTGACCCGTTCCCATCTAATATTGAAGTAAACATGGTCATCACCAACCTAAGGAATCAGTTGCGACTAAGGGTTAATCTCGACTTGGGCAAGTAGTGAAAGGCAACATATTGACCCATGCAAGGGCACCGAGGGTCCCCTCGTCCTAATGATGGGCAGTCAGATATTGTCAGGAGAATCCATCGGGACCCCCAACTATGTGAGTGATACGCTTGGGGAAGCATCTCTTGATGAGAAGACCTCGCTAAGCAGGGATGAAAATGCCGTTGTGTTGCCATTTGACCAAGTAATGGCCTCGATTGTTGTAAGTCTCTGCAGATGGCCTCAGACTACCGCTCATGTTGGGGGCCACCCATGTCGAGAATGGTTAAATCCCCTACCATGCGTGAAGGAGTCTGGAAATGGGTTACGTGTCACGCCCCAAACTCGGAAACCGGGCTCACAAAATTCCCGATCGTCGAATCCGGCGCCGACAGGTAGAACCCTATTCTCGGCTCCTAGCTCCCATTCGCCAGGTTCCGATCCTGGGATGCTACGAGGAGGATTTTCAATGTCAGTTTGATTCGTAATAAGCATAACCAAAGGCATAACCCACAAACAACAACCAAGAACTCCATTACATTTCTACTATGATAAAAAACTTTACAAGTACAATGAGCATAAAGGGAAATACAATAGTAAAGAACAAAAATTCCAAAACGCTCTGCAACGTGCTCCTGCCTTAGCGCTGCTGCGAACCAACGTCACTGGCACGCAACGGTCGTGCATAAGCTTACAGAAAGCTTAGAGGGTGGTGAAAGTGTGTGCGCAAGGTAGTAATATGAACATGCAATGTCAGAGTAATGCGGAATATGCAGATGGAACCATGATATCATGAACCGTACCAAGGCTATACAATGCAAGACATGAATGGTATGGGCCATCCCAAGGCCATGCGATGTGCAATGCAACTCAAGCATACAGATCCTCATATATGTCTATATATTAATACAGCTCAAATATGGGATATCACCGGGGTCTAGTACACTCTAAGCCAGATTGCCGCCACATCGCGCGTAATAAGGTAAGTGGAAGAGACCACACTATCCGTCTGTCAATATCGGGCACGACTCGTCGATAGCGGACCCATTCCTCAAGCTGGTCAGACTCAGCCTAGCATTGCCCCCTACTCTCGGGCGGGTAAGGTCGCACCCCCTTCCAACCGACCACGACACAGTGGAGAGCACAACCAACTGGTATTCGGCACTCAGCGCTCATCTACCCACTCGGTTTAGACGTTGGAGCAACCTCTTGGTACCATAAGGGTTTAGGAACTTTCACCCAGGGATATCTATAGTATCTCATGTAGAACAAGATTTTTGATTTCCAATCCTGCCAACCACGATGCGTCTGTGGAGGCTACGGCCCTGATGTCGCTAGGGCGTACAATACCCATGTCACACAAATGCGAAATGCATGATTCACGCTATCCAGTCATGCAACAAATCCTGCGCATCACGTGCGCTCATGTAGGGCAACACTGCCTAACCAGGAGCCCATAAACAACCTGCCCGAAGGCATATGCTATGATCAATCAACCCTCATATTAAGCATGCAAATGATGCGTATGATCATGAGTCATGAAACTATACTAGACATGTATATGAGTGATGAACCATTCTTACAACGCAGATGGGCCTGGACGGCCTATACATAATAAGTACGGCCAGTAATGGGCCCTAAGGAGAGTCGTAATGTGGACATCCAACCAGTATCACACTCGCAATGTGAACGTCAAACCAACTTGCCCCCAAGGCACGATCACCGTAAACATTGCTAGTTAGTCTGTATGGGAATTACACATTGCAATGGACCGTAGGTTCCTCCCATTGGGCCTTACATGTATATCAAATGGGTCATATCTTATGGGCCTTTTTATTCATTAGATGGGCCATATAAATGGGCCACACCAATGGGTCTTATGTGCATTGCAATGGGTCAAAACCCGTGGGCCTTGGACTGCATCAATTGAGCTTAACTCATGGGTCTTAAAGGTAACGAATGGGCCACACCAATTGAACCCCATGTGTACACCAAATGGGCCTTAACCCTTAGGCCTTGCATGCATATCAAAGTGGGCCTAAACCCCTAGGCCTTACATATATCAAATGGGCCTACTTTCATGGGCTTTAAAATGGCATCAAATGGGTCCAATTCCATGGGCCTTATAATATCTCAAATGGCCTAGTCTCATAGCCTTAGAACATATCAATTGGGCCTAAACCCATAGGCCTTAAATATTAAGTTAAGCCCATAGGCTTTACATATCAAGTGGGCCTAAGTTCTTAGGCCTTAAATGAATCAAATGGGCCTAGCCCATAAGCATTTCATAAATTAAATGGGCCTAGCCCATAGGCCTTTTGTAATACAAATGGGCCTAGCCCATAGGCCTGTTACAAACCAAATGGGCCTAACCCATATGTGAGTGGCCCACCCAACTGATAGCTCAAGCCTTAAAATGATCCCACCCCGTGGATGGACGGTCTAGATGCACCACGTGCATCATGGTGGGTCCCACTATCGCTGGACAGTGAGGACCACACATATATTCAAAGGGCGGACGGTGGGAGTGAAGATACACAGCAGTGGGTGCCACCGTCCACTGGACGGTGGACTTAAGACACACACATCATTCGTGGGTCCCATGGGCGGCCCACAGTAATATTTATTTGGCATCCAACCCGTTAATAAGGTCAAACAGACCCGGTTGAAGGAAAAACACAAATTTTAGCTTGGTTTGAAACTTCAGTGGGCCCCAAAGAAGATTTCAATGGCAGGCATTCAATTCCACTGTTTCCTGTGGTGTGGGCCACCCAGGCATTGGATCAGGCTGATCTTTGGAGGTGGGGCACTTTAGGGGGTGGCCCATCCGATGAACGGTGTGAAAAAGGCACATACATCAAGGTGGGACCCACGGCAGCAGCCGTGGGTGGCTGCACGGCCGTTCGTGCACGGTCGCCCGCCTGCTGTTACAGGCGTCAGAGAGGCTATGCCTCTTGCTTTTAGTTTTTTTTTTTTTTGAAAAATAAGAAAATCTGAGGATTTTCACAGGTAGGGCCCACCATCAGGAAATCCAACCCGTCCATTGGCTTCACCAGCTCGATACCGACAAACAGAGTCCATACTTGGGCTTGTTTCGGTGCGTAGAAGAAATCTGGGGGACTTTAAACGGTGGGGATCACTATTTTCTAAGGTATGGCCCACCAGAAAGTCGGATCAGCTTCACATTTTTTTTTCAACGCCTAAAATGATATGGGTAAGAGGATGGACGGCTTGTATTGAACATATACATCAAGGTGGGACCTACACTAGGGGGCCACCCCAAAAGTTTCACTTTTTCTTCTTTTTTTTGTACAGGGACGTCCAGCGTCCCAGACGCTGGACAGTGGGCTTCCTTTAAAAATATGCATTATGGTGGGCCTTTTGAAGTGGGCCACCACTGATAGATGATGGGGGGGTACAACATGCAAGGTGGGCCCCACTTGAAGGACCCTTACACAAAATAAATACCTCGAAGTGAGGTCCATTCGAGTGGGCCACACAACCCTATTGCATAAAATAAAATAAAAATATATAAAAGAAAATAAAATAAAAGAAATAAGAAGAGAAAGAGACATGGAGAGTGGGACACGGCTTGTGATGGAGGGCTCCGCCACTACGAGCCCTCCCTTGCAATGAATCATACATCAATGGATCCCTCTATGCATGGAATCACAGAAATTGACAATCAACGGTGGAGATCCGTTCCCCACCGGTATGATCGATCTAGATGACCTTTAAATACAATGAAACAAACATCATGATGGGGTCCATGGAGAATGGCCCCACCATGGATGATCATGATGATCAAAGTGGTCCATCGGCCACAACTTAGGGTCCCAAGTGAGATCCACATCATTGATTGGTGGGCCTCACTTGGTCCATCATAAAAATAAGAAAATAAGTATGATCTAGCACCCACCGTCCGATCTTCTCGCTCCTAGGGATTCCTTGGCACCTTAGCTTGGATTTCAATGGATGAGATGAGGAATGGAGGTTTGAGATGGGAGATGATGGGGTAGGAAGGTGGACCACTTGGAGCTTAGGAGTTCTTGTAAAATTCCATACGTATGGGCTCTTTGTTGCTTGGGATTGAGATGAGAGAATGAGAAAGAGAGAGAGTGATGTAGAGAGAGATGGATGGATGGATGAATGATGGGGGTGTAAGAAATCTTTGACTTTTGAGGCTTTTGTGTAAGAGAGGTATGGGTGGTGAAGACTTTTGTGGCTTTTTGTGTAAGAGAGGTATGGGTGGTGAAGACTTTTGTGGTTGCTTGGGAAAAGGGAATAAAGTGATGTGTACTTGACATGTGATGGATTGATGGGTTGATTGATTGATGGGATTGATGTGATTGATGTGACACATCGTAGAGATTCCCTTGAGTTTCGCAACGCGTGACATTTTCTCGCACCGAACGTTGGCCCATATCTCTTGACCAGGGTATCGCCTTGGCGCGCGAGTCACGGCATCGGAACCGCAACGACGGTGCGGTTGCTATAGTATTGGTCTCGGATTGAGTCGACTCGGGTTGTCGGTATATGGATCAGGGTCACGCGTTGATATCGGTTAAGGGTCGAAGGTTGCCGGAATTCGACCGGTAAGACCGCGGAAGTCTATGGAAAGGTACGGACCAAGATACGGGTCTTACATTACGCACCTAAAGTTTCTTGCAGTACCGGAAGCATTGACTTGAATCCAGAAGCGTCAATGACAAAGATAGCAGGTTGTCATAAGAAGATTGGGAGAAAAGATGATACTTCCTCGACCAAAAATGACTGTGCCTAAGCATTTCTAGAGGATTCATGAAGAACAATAGGTTGTAAACACCGTCGAAGAAATGTTTTCTACTACATTGCAAGATTTAGATTCTCGTGATGACACAGATCGGTCAATGAATCTTAATGAGGAAGATAGTTGCGTCGACTTATCAAATTACCTTAGTGAAGAATGCTTCCTAACATATGAATGGTTAGCCAATGAACTGTCATTGACTGCTGATGCATTAATGATCACCTTGCCTGTGGACCTATTGGCGGAGCATGTGGATGATGAATGTGCTAGTTAGACAGAAAAGATGGAATCTGGGACACGCCGGGGGGGGGATGTTTGGAACGTTTCCACCAGTGACATTCCATTATAACATGGTCTTTACATTGCCATCTAGTTTTCAGGCAAGGCCCACTCGGCCGAATAGGATAACTGGTGATGTGGAAGAATATACCCCACCAGTGATCATATAGCACGCTTCTTTTCCATTTAAGGGAGGTGGTGGAAGTGACTCTAAGGATGATCAAGTACCATAGGTCAACACAGTCATGGTGGAGGTAGGGGATGTGTCTGAAAGGGTGATCATCGATAAGTCTTTCTACAACATGACACAACACCTTAAGCTATTGTATATATTGGCCCATTTAGACGGCTGCCCTGTTACCAGGATTTTGGACAACAATTGGGCTGAAGTTAACTTGTTGCCATCGAGAATGATGGAAAAGTTGGGGAAGACTACGTCTGATTTGATACCATTAGAAGTAACGGTTAGTTACTTCACCAGTCACGTAACAAATACCCATGGTGTCTTGCCGGTCAATCTGACTGTAGGCACCAAAATTGTTTTAGTAGCATTATTTGTTGTTGACACCTCATCAAGGTACAACGTGCTATTAGGGAGGGATTGGATCCACTCATTTGCATGCATCCCATCCTCTTTACACCAGTTTGTAATTTTTTAAAACCAAAACAAGGTCAAGCAAGTCCTAGCTGACAATAAGCCCTTACAGAGAAGAGGTGGGACTAATCAAGTTCATAGGGAGAAATAAATTCAGATGCCCGACCTGAATATTAGTAAAGAAGAATTGATAGTATCATGCTGGCCATCTTAGAGATAACTCAAGTCAATGGCACTAGGTCGAGGGGCATCTTTCCTTATCGGCCGGTTTTGGGTTGCACCATTAAGGAGATCCCATGACCAGAACACCATAGGATAAGGTAAATCAGGCTAACCTTATGACCAGAATAAGAAGGCTCAAGGAAAGCCTGAGGGAAATGAACGATGGTTGTTTCGTGAATTTGGCCAAGGTAGAGGGATCGACCGAGGAAGACAACATTGGATTTGAAGAAGCACCCGAGGAGTTGGAAGATTCTCGGCCTCAAGTTCAATATCCATTGGTTGAGATTATTTGGGAACAAAACTTGATTTGAAGCCAACATTCATCAGCGACTTGTTAAAGCCGCCCAAGAAAGAGCGATTAGTGGAATTGCTTAGTGAATTCACCGATTATTTTGCGTGTAATTATCACAAAATTCTAAGGCTCGATCGATCCCAGGTTGAGCACATATAGCCCATAAAACAAGGTTATTGGCAGTACAAACAACCGCCTAGGCAGATGATGGCTGAAGTCACCCTCAAAATCAAAGAGAAAATAGAGCAACTTCTGAAGGTTAGTTTCATTCGACCAATTAAGTATGCTGAATGGATGTTGAATGTGGTCCTGGTAATGAAAAAGAATGGTAAGTTGAGGGTCTGCATTGATTATAGGAACTTAAAACTTGGCTACACTAAAGGACAAATACCCCATGCCGGTGGTCGATTATCTCATCAGTTGGGTCGCTGGGCATGGAATTTTATCCTTTATGGATGGGCATTCTGGGTACAATCAGATTTATATTGCATTGGATGATGTGTTAAAAATAACATTTAGGTGTCCTGGGTCAATGGAAACCTATTGCTAGGTAGTGATGCCCTTTGGGCTTAAAAATGAAGGAGCTACATACCAAAGAGCCATGAATGCTACTTTCATGACATGATTGACCATTTCATGAAAATTTATGTAGATGATGTGGTAGTTAAATCGACTGATACGAATGAGCATTTAGCTCACCTACGCAAGTCCTTCGAGCAAATGAGGCTCCAAAAATTGAAAATGAACCCCTTGAAATGTGCTTTCAGGATTTCGTTCGATAATTTTCTAGGATTCCTCATACACCAAAGTGGGATCAAAGTTAATTAGATAAATCTCGGGCCATAATCAATGCTTGGTTGCCAAAAAATAAATTGAAGTTGCAAAGGTTCTTCGGTTAAGTCAAATTGTTGATGAGATTTATATCTAATTGTGCAGGTAAAACTAACGTCTTTTATCTACTAACAAAATTGTAGCAGTGGTATGAATTTGTTTGGGAAGCAGAGCACTGTTCACAACCCTAAGTGTAGGGCCGTGATGTAGTAATAATCTCGGTAAGACCAAGGACGAATCCACAGGGACTAATCTCATACGTTTCTGAAAGTAACTAGAAGTAGAACTAAAAGAAGATCTAAAACTAAATCTGAATAATTTTTAAAGAGTAATTGTGAAGGATGTAATTGAAACTTATAAATTTAAAGATAGAAACTAGGGTATTAAGGATCCACTTGTACCTATTAAGATGCTACCTTATTTCATTCAAGTAACACAATTGGAATTGGAGTCCTATCCTATCCAATTGGAAAATATAGTAATTAAATTAAATTTGAATTTTCATTGACCTAATTCTCAATGGATGAGGATTGTAAGGATTTAAAGGGATTCCATCACCCTACCATGCCTAGGAGATGATGGAGAACACTGGGATTTACCAATTCCACAATCTCAAATAGGAAAAGAAGATATTCAAAGCTATCACAGCGTCTATTGTAATTTGAGTCACAATAACCCATTAAAAACTGAAAGTGTAACGTCCCGAAAATCGGGGGTCGAGCATAAACTCCACCCCCGAGTTCCAGAACATCACTTATGCAACATAAATGCTTATGATTGAATATTGTCTATGTTAGTGTATTAAACATGAGTGAGATTAAGCCAAAACAGCATATCATACTCCAGAGATAGTCAAATTACTTAAGCGAAAGACTGTAATAAACATTTAATATGTATAAATGATTGTAAGTCTCCAGAGTGTGAACATGTTACTAGGTTAACTAAATACATGTATACTCTAAAAATGAAAAGAAAAGAATATACATGGGTATTTAAATAAAAGGCAAATACCAAGTGTATTGGCATCTAATCAGTAATCCTGTAAACCCGTCGATCAGAACTTGCATATAGGAGGAATCCTCCTCATCATCATAAAGTCCGGCTCTGCTTCACAAGCATCACCATCATCTGAAACTAGAACAGGGACTGTTTGGTGTGTAAAACGCCGTCCCGTAACGTGGGAGTGAGTAGCTAACTCAGTGGAAACTATACAGTAAATGTTAACATGTTATCAATTCAGTCAAGCAGTAATGATAAGGCAATACAATCAAACAGGTCTTAGATACTCTTGTCAATGCAAGGATGGTATGAAGAATGATGCATGCCCTCACCACAAACTCCCTCTGCGATCTTCATCTTATTATCGCGCATGTCAGTCACTTCCTCAATATTCTTACGCCAACACCGATAGCATATGTAATGCGATGATATGAGTATGCTTACCAAGTTCTTATTAGTCCTTTTCACACAACAGGATTGGGAAGCTAAGACACCTCCCTTGTATCATTTCTCAACATTGATCCATTTTAGGGTCGTCAGTCCTAGGAATCTCATACGATGTTATGGTTCTAGGTCGCTACAAGGGTTGTCAGGGCTGTTGCGCGTAATCGTTGCTCCTCTCCCCCATCACCTTATCAATACAGGCCTATTTATATCCTTAAGACTACAACAGGACTCGTGGCCCCTATGCAGTGTCAGGATAAACTCAAGGTCACTACAGAGGGCTCGTCACCAATCAGTATAGGCCAATAGCAAGAATATAGTGTCCCATATCACCATAATTTGCTTAGAGTAGGGTGCTCACTGGTCACTACGGGAAGGTTTGTGGCCCCAGTGTAGGCCGACAGCATGACCACGGTGTCCCATACCACCATACCCGGCTCATGAGTCTTAGGGGATCTTGGTACCATGGTTAACAGGAGTTTCACTGGTAAGCTCAGTACCTTAGATTCAAACAGTGGGGACCAAACATGGTGAACAAGCATCGGTCAATCGGGTTAGTTGATAAGCTTAACTAGGCCAAGCGCACGTTCAGTTGAACGACATGGAATGCATAAGCACTCCATGTGGCCTAACCACTGCCGAACACCCCAAACATGACTTAGATTCACTAACTCATCCTATGTGGTGAAGACAACCTTGACCACTATTTATGGAACGGTTTTCGATTGCCTGGACTATAGCACAGCCCCATTCACATACACATACAATAACTAGCATATGATTCATATTCTGCATCCATATGGACAATCATGAAGTATAACTTAAAAGTAAACATTACATATAGGAAATCATACACACATATAACATGATTCAATTAAACACATAAGCCATGGAGAAAATCATACACTTATTTAGCATGGATAACCTAAGTTACATGATTCATAAAGGGAATCATATACATTATTGATGTAGTTGAGAATCATATCTCAACCCGTATATAGGTACATCTTACTAACTCCTAACTCATTCAGACACTTTTACATACACTTAGTCTACACATTACATCGTACATATTATGTATCCATTAGCATACGTATTAGGGCAAATCCTTTCGTCAAAGGGTTATCGCCCATACAACAATCATATATCCATGACAATTAGTCATGGCGAGCATGGAAGAAAATTCCATAGTCATTCAGTCATTTTCATAAACACTTAGGCTACACATACTAACTACATATCATTTGTTGATATATCCTTTCACTAGGGAGTTGCCCCATATATCACTTGCATATACCCATGATGGATAATCATAGCATGCATGAATCCGGGTTCCGTATTCATTTAGACATTTTTACAAACACGTGGGCTACACACTTTAACATATACAGCGTATATTGGCCGTGGCGTGATTTAGGACAAGTCCTTTCGCTAAGGATTTGTCACACATGTAACAAGCATATATTCATGACAATTAATCATGTTAAGTACAAACCCAAATTTTATACGTATACGGTATTTTCTATAAATATGAGGAATACAGTATATTCAACATAATCAACGTATAACTGAAAAATGAAACGGACAGCACTTTATACATGTGAAATAGCATCCTAAGCAAGAATAAATCATTACTTAATATTGAAAGTCTTGAAAACCATAACCTAAACGTATATAGTCCGCACCTTAAACCAGAAAAGACGTATTTAAGATGATTCAAATGATAAGTCTTCGTCAACGGCTGATACGCTACCTATGGCAAGAAACAGGTTAGCTAGAACATCATTGAAACTATTCTAGGCTTCAAAACAGGTTAGGGTTAGCTTCACTTACCCAAGAGCGGAGTCAGAAACGCCGTAATAGCGATACGGTAGAGGTGTTGAAGCACGTGGAGTGGCAGGGTAGAATCCCTAGGAGAAACTCCAACCCTCTCTCAGTTTCTCTCTCTTTTCTCTATTCTCTCTCCTAGGGTTTTCCCCAAATTCGTATGGGAGGAGAGAGTGAGGGCTTAAGGCCTTTTTATAAGCCCAAAAATGTCAGAAATAGACTTAGGGCCAAGGTATACTTAAGTTATAACCAAAGTGTGTCTGTTTCGATCCAACGGAGCATTTCTAGAGGTCCTGTTATCAATTGCGGTCGGAATTAAGCTCACTAACATCGGATCTTTAGTCAGTTAGGTTTTCAGTCCGATCAGATTTCCAGATCGTCCGTGGATGACCAGTGTCAATTCAACGGTTACCGAACTCCGATCAAGGCCACAAGTCCTTGGACATGTAAGGGTAAATTTTCCTGATCCGAGGGTGAAATTTGGTCAAATTCTAACGGTTAGAATGCTTAAAAATAATGTGCAAGTGAAACGTTCCAGATTATAATTTATTTTCTAAAAATCTTCCTTTTCTCACTCTCTTTACTCCGGAAGCAAGAAAATGGTCTCAGGACATCGGTTGGGCTTGATTTTTGAAACGATTGTCAAGTCCAACTAGGCGGTCATAATGGTCTACGTTCATCGCTATCAGACTTTCGACGTGCGGTCTAGATCCAATATGAGTTACAAAGCATTCTCGGGAACAACTGGGTTTAGAGTTAGATCCTAGATTTTAGGATAACGTAGCGTTAACAATTCTAGAGGTTTTGGGTCTTATAGATCGTATTTAAAGTGGTTGGTGCTAATTTTGCAGAAAATCTAGTGTAACACTGGCTAATTCACGTTAAATTTTTAAAGAATTGAGTTCTAAATGATTCCTTTGGCTTTGGAATTGAGTTCTAAGAGGTTACTAAGGTGTTATAGTTGACCTGTTGCCTAAGGACGTCTAACTCCAGGTTGGCAAAAATCCGAGGTGTTACAGAAAGTATTCCTTAAAGTTAACTAGAAATCAATGAAGTTCAATATAAACATGAATTAAAGTAAACATCCTAATCACGCTACAAGCTTCACCTCTTAGCACTAGCTAAGAGGTTTAGCCAACTATAAACATGATTGAATTAAAATCTCTTAAATAAAACATAAAAATAACCAACGAAGAAGAAAAAACTCTTGATGGTGGCTCTCCGCCCTTTTGCTCCACTCCTCAAACCCTAGAAGATGCGTAAGAATGTCTTAGGGACTCCTATTTATACTTGTGAAGCTCCTCCTTACGCACCGACTTGGAATTTCTGCAAACCGATCACAAAACTGCCTCAATTTACGTAGCTACGCTATGCATCGGTTGGACTGAAGTCACCTTCGATCGGACCAAAGTCGAATCTGAAGTTGAGTCTGAATTTGGAAAAGATTTCATTTTAGCAGTTGCCTGATTTCGGTCAGACCGAGTTGCGTTCGGTCGGACCGAATTAATCTTTGGTCGAACCGAATTAACTCTTTTTAGCGCTGAAGTTTTTTATGCACTTTCGGTCACACCAAATCCTTCCTTTGGTTAGAATGAACTGCAGTTTAGTCAGACCATCGAACCGAATTAGCTTATGAATTTCATCATTGTTTGCTGGACTATTTTGTGTCAGTTCGGTCGAACTGAACATGGGTTCAGTCGGACTGAACCTATCTGTTTTCTGCTTCAGATTCTGTAATCTTTCAAGTCCTTTCTTTAGCCTTTGTACTTAGTTTCCTTGGATCTTTGGCATGTGAATTCTTCATTCTTGCTCTCCTAAGATCCATCATAAGCCTTGGTGATTCTTAAGTACCAAATCCTTGCTTTTAGCATTCTTTTCAATCCAAACTCTCAGATTCACCTTGCAACACAAACATGTATAAAATATACCATTAAGCGGTGTCATGTTCTTAAAACTAAGATATAAATATGGGAGATTATGCAATATTTAACACTTAACACACTCCCTAACCAGCATTTTGTTAGTCTTGAGCAAAACATGCATGAAGTAATTTTCAATTCTTAATGTTCAAATCTTTTTTTAGAAATCAATTCTTCGTGAAATTAAGTATGAATAAGTAGAATTAAGATGAGAAAGTGGGATTATAAAAACCTAGGGCTGAATTATATATCAAATAGGTTCTTTATCTATTAAATCAGAGCATAAGTTCGTATATTAAGTTTTTCATGTGTTCGGTGAAAATCAACTTACTTCTCATAAGAATACTATCTTTTCATAATGTTAACCATGCTTAGCTAAAAACTCAAGTGTTGATTCTGAACTTATTCCCCTTTCCTTCTTTTACCAATTTTTGATTTTATATCGATGGTCTCTTCTTTTTTTCTTTTTTTTTTTTTCAGACTGTACATCTGTTCATTCTTTTTTCATTCTTTTTCAGTCTTTTTCAGTCCGATCTTTTCAACATACATGACCTTTTTGTCGATCTTCTGTTTTTTAACTGGTTCTTTTCATCTTTTAAGGTGGAAAAAATTTTCCAGACTGAATTCTCAACATCTATCAACGATTCTCATATTAACAATTTGAAATTCCAGTACAACTCATAGAAAGTAATTTGAAGTGTCTTGTGACTTAGATTGACATGATTTTCAAACTTCCTTTTAGTCAATTGAGTGCAAGAATTGTAGGTGATAGATTACTTAGTTGATTAAACTCCGTCAATTCAAAATTCAATTTCTATCTTATCATCATACTCAAAACATTCTTTACATGCAAAAATTATCGTTTTTCAAATAGATTTCAACTTGAAACATTGAAAATTTCAAAAAATTTTCTTAAAACTAAGAAAACACTGATTAGTTTACCTAATCCACACCCCCAACCTAAAAACTACATTATCCTCTATGTAAAAGAAATAGACAAGCAATGCAACAGAGGCAACAAAAAGAAAGGAGAAGTGATGGAAAGGTAGTACCTGAAGAAGGAATTTGTGAAGCTTTTTCCAAGTATCTCAATGTGAAGATGGGTTAGCATAACGACTAAACAATTGAAAGTAAACTATCTTAGTCTTAAATTATATGAAAACAATAAACCCAACTACACCTCCATCAGACTAGGAGGTCAATCTTGGTAAACAGGGTCAATTAGAGGTATGGACATGTCCTCTAAATCAAATTTCTCAACCAATGGCTTTAGACGATGTCCATTTACATTGAAAACATTGCCATTTGTTAGATTCTTTATCTCGACGGCCCCATGAGGATAGACATTAGTAATAGTGAAAGGGCCGCTCCAACGAGATCTAAGTTTACCCGAAAAAAGATGTAACCGATAATTATACAAAAGGACTTTTTGACCGGTCAAGAATGATTCATAAGGATGTTCCTATCATGGAACACCTTCATCCCGGCCTTGTAAATTCTCGAGTTTTCATATGCATCATTCTCGATTTTCTCGAGTTCGTTTAATTGAAGTTTGTACAGTGAGCCAACAATGTCCATCTTAAAATTCAAAATTTTAATAGCCCAGTAGGCTCTATGTTCCAACTCCACATGCAAGTGACATGCTTTTCCATATACGAGTCTAAAGGTAGACATTCTAATGGGGGTTTTAAAAGCTATACAGTATGCCCATAAAGCATTGATCGAACGGATTGACCAATCTTTACAATCAGGGTTAACCATTTTCTCTAAGATATATTCAACCCCCCTATTAAAATTCTTAACTTGTCCACTTGTCTGTGGGTTATATGGAGTGCTCACTTTATGAGAGATTCCATATTTCTTCATTAAATTTGCAAATGTCCTATTACAAATATATAAACCTCCATCACTAATGATGGCCTGAGGTGTTTTGAACCGAAAAATGATGTTTTCTTTTAAGAATTTAAAGATCATTTGATGATCATTGTTTCAGAATAGGATCGCTTCGACCCATTTATTGACATAGTCTACTACTAGTAAAATATATAAGTTTCAAAGGATTAGGTGAATGGTCCCATGAAATCGGTGCCCTAGCAGTCAAATGCTTTGATCATTAGAATGAGGTTCAAAGGCATCATATTTTGATGGGATAATGCTCCCAATTTTTAACAACGCTCATAAGCCTTGTAAAACTCATGAGTACCTTTAAACATAGTGGGCTAATAGAAGCTGCACTGCAGAATTTTGACCGTGATCTTTTTAGCAAAAAAGTGACCACCATAGGCCTAAGAGTGACAGAAGGAGATGACACTTTGGTGTTCATTCTCTGGCACACATCTCCTTAGAATTTGATCTATACAATATTTGAATAAATACGGGTCATCCCAGAAGAATTTACGAATCTCAGTGAAGAATTTTTTCTTATCTTACGCAGTCCAATGAGTCGGCGTGAAACCTGTAATAACATAATTTGTAATGTCAGCAAACCAAGGTAAATGAGAGAGTTTAAATAGTTGTTCATTAAGGAACATGTTGTTTATAGGTGTCATCTCAAGAAAATCAGGAAGATCAAGTCGTGAAAGATGGTCAACTGCTACATTCTCTACTCCTTTTTTATCTTTTATTTCTAAATCAAATTCCTGGAGTAGAAGGATCCATCTTATCAAGCGGGGCTTAGTATCATTCTTAGAAAGAATATATTTCAGCACCACATGATTAGTGTAGAGGATAATCTTGGATCAAATTAAATAGGACCTAAATTTGTCTAGAGCGAACACTATAACTAGGAGTTCCTTTTCCGTAGTAAAGTAGTTCATTTGGAAAGAATTTAGAATTCTACTTACATAGTGAATAACGTAGGGCTTCTTCTCTTTTCTCTAAACTAATACCACCCCAATACTATAGTCGAACGCATCAAAAATAATCTCAAAAGGAATGCTCCAATTGGGTCGCTGTATGATAAGTACAATAGTTAACATGCCATTGAGCTTAGTGAAAGCTTCTTGGGATTGCTCAGTCCACTCATATGGTGCATCCTTTTGAAGTAGATTACATAAGGGACGAGAGAGGAGACTAAAGTCCTTTATGAATCGTCTATATAATCCGGCGTGTCCTAATAAGGATCGCACATCACGTATGCTTTTGGGAGGAGTAGGTTAGAGATAAGATCGGTCTTGGCCTTGTCTACCTCAATTTCCTTGGATGAAATTATATGTCCAAGAATAATTCCCTCAGAAACCGTGAAATGGTACTTCTCATAATTTAGTACCAAATTCTTTTCCTCACATCGCTTCAGCACATTTTTTAGATTTTCCAAACACTCGCTGAAGGATGAATCAAAGACAGAGAAGTTGTCCATAAAGACCTCTAAATATGACCCTACCATATCAGAAAATATACTTAACATACATCACTGAAAAGTGGCAAAGGCATTACACAGTCCAAATGACATTCTTCGGTAAGCAAACATGTTATAAGGACATGAGAATGTTATTCTTTCTTAATCTTTAAGAGCTATCTCTATCTGATTGTGTCCCGAAAATCCATCAAGGAAACAACAGTAAGAATGACCAGCTAGCCTTTCTAAATTTTGATCAATGAAGGGTAAAAGAAAATGGTAATTTCTCATGACGGTATTCAATTTCCTATAATCAATGCACATTCTCCAACCAGTAGTAACTCTAGTTGGTTATTGACATTAGCTACGATGATGACTCCAAACTTCTTAGGAACTACCTAAGTTGGACTCACCCATTGGCTATAGGATATGGGGTATATAGTACCCACATCCAACAACTTAAGTACCTCAGCCTTAACCACTTCCTTCATGTTTGAATTTAATCTACGTTATGGTTACTAGGAGGTCTTCACATTATCTTCAAGATGAATGTGGTGAGTACAAATCAAAGGACCAATTCCTTTGAGGTCCGCAATCGACCATATAAGGGCACCTTTGTGCACAATGAGAGTAGAAATAAGCCTACTCTCCTGTTCTTGCTCAAGGTAGGAGGAAATCACTATCAGGTGACCTAAATAGACATATTTAAGATCAGAGGGCAAAGGTTTTAGGTCAAGCTTTGAAGATAGATGGTAGAGGCACAACATCAGTTTGGGACGATTTTTTAAATTGTGGCCTCTACTAGTTAACTTTAAGTACCGGTGTAGCATCAAGTAAGGCATCCATCTCCCTAATCATATCGTCATCCAATTTAGGTGTCACGCCTCAAACTCAAAAATCGGGCTCACAAAATTTCTGATTACCGAATCCAGTGCCGACAGCCTCCGTAGTATCCCATTCTCGGCTCCCAGCATCCATACACCAGGTTTCAATCCTGGGATCCTACAAGGAGGATTTTTCAACGCACATTTATCTCGTAAGAAGCATAACTGCAAGTTTACTCAAATTACAACAGCAATATTATCATCACATATCCACTAATATAATCATTTGAATATAGTGCTGAAAGAGAAATACATATGTATCAAAATTAAACCTCTAGAAGTCCGCTGCACGCTCCAAGCTCAACGCTGCTATAACCTAACGCCACCTGCATGCATCTATCATGCACAAGCTTATAAAAAGCTTAGAGGGTGGTGAAAATATGTGTAAGCTAAGTGTTAAGTATACAATAAAGCTCATAAATCATACATCATCGGGATAAGCGGAAATACTGACAAAATCATGAATCATACGATATCAAAGTAAGAAAAAATATACTGGTAAGTCCATGAATCATTCAATAACAGAATACGCAATGCGGATCGGCTATGCAAGTGTGAAAGCCAAATATCAGATGCCGATGATGCAATGCAATATGCAAATCCTACTAAGTCTGTTTAGACCATATAAGTGCAAAAATATAGTAACCCAAAATGGTAAGTACTGCAGATGCAATGTAATATGCAGTGCGAATGAAATGACGATGCTGGAATGTGAAGTTGGGATGATAGTACGTAGTATTGCAGGCTATGAGATCCACCACAAGGGACTTCTATCCAAACCAGTCTCATACCTAAATTTGGATAGTCAGACTCAATGTGGTAAACTCTTGATATCAGGTTAGTTGTGTGTCCAACCGAAATCTTAGCCATGTGAAGGTACACGTAACAAATAGTTACGCACCACCAGCCCAAGTGGAGAGTGAATGAATGAACAAATGGATATATAATTCTTACTCAATAAGTCCACACATTAGTACAGTTGCTCTCTAGAAAAATCACCGGGGTCTATTACACTTCGCACCGACTGTCGCCTCCCTAGCCGCACAGCCCAGCGAGTGGAAGAGACCTTACAATCTACCTAGCCAGTAGTTTTCCAATACCTACTCAGCTCGTCGATAGTGGACCCATTTACGAGCTGGTCATACTCAGCCTAGCTTATAGCCCCCTCACTTGGTGGATAAGGCCACCCCCCTCCCAACCGACCACGATACAGTGGGAGATGAGGCCTACTGGTATTTGACACTTGGGAGCTCATGTTCCACTCGGTCTAGACGTTGGGGCACCTCCTGACCTCGAAGATTCTGGAATTTTCACCTAAGGACATCCTAAGTGCCCATGGTTCTAAAACTAAGCATTTTTAGTGTCCCATTTAGCCATCCACGATGTGCCTGTGGAGGCTACGGCCCTGATGTCGCTAGGGCATATAATGATCAAGTCACACATATGCGAGATGCATGAGTCACACTATCCAGTCATGTAGCAACCCTGCGTGTACTATGCGCTCATGTGGGTAACTCCTATCACTGAGTCCCATAAATAATCTGCCCAATGGCATATGCTATGATCGGTCACTCCTCTTATCAAGCATACATATAATGCGTATGGGCATGAATCATGGAGTTACATTAAGCATGTTATAAGGTGATGAACTACTCTCACAACGAAGATAGGCCTAGATGACCTACACACAACAAGTATGGGCTTATTAATGGGCCCTAGGGATAGTCATAATGCAGACATTTAACTAATATTATTCTTACAATGTGGACGTCAAACCAATCTTGATTCCAAGGCACAGCCCGCCATAAACATCATTACTTGCATTATAGTGAAATTACACATTACATCGGGTGCATATTCCTCGCATTGAGCCACATGTATACCACGTCGGGTCTAGCCATGTGGGCCACAATTACATCAAGATGGGCCTCATCACATGGGTTGAAAATATATCATAATGGGCCACAACATATGAGCCAGAAACACATCACAATGGGCCTTAACCCATGGGCTCCAAATACATCACAATGGGCCTCAACCCATGGGCCCTAATACATCAAATGGGCCTCAACCCATGGGCCGTAATACATCACAATGGGCCTTAACCCATGGGCTCCAAAGACATCACCATGGGCCCTAATACATCACAATGGGTCTCAACCCATGGGCCCCAAATACATCACAATGAGCCTTAACTCATGGGCTCTAAATACATCACCATGGGCCTCAACCCATGGGCCCTAATACATCATAATGGGCCTCAACCCACGGGCCTTAATACATCAGAATGGGTCTCAACCCATGGGCCCCAAATACATCACAATGGGCCTTGACCTGTGGGCCATAAATACATCATAATGGGCCTCAACCCATGGGCCCTAATACATCATAATAGGCCTCAACCCATGGGCCTCAGATACATCAAATGGGCCACATCAATGGGCCTTATGTACATTGCAATGGGCCATATCCCATGAACTTTAAATACATCACAATGGGCCCTCATATGGAAAATGGGCCACATCACATGGGCCACATGTATATCAAATGGGCCACACCAATTTGGGCCCCATGCATATCAAATGGGCCATACCCAAGATAAGTGGTGATAATGATTTCTACCATTAAAATTCCCAAGGCCCACGATAACATTTATTTCCCATCCAATCTGATCATAAGGTCACACTGACCTGAAAGGGGTTTTAATGTTGGAGGTTAAACCCACTGTTTATGTAATGTGGTCCACTTGATCCTAGGCCTGTCTTATCCTTCTTCTAGTCTCAAGCCTTAAGATTATCTATTAAAATGGTTGGACGGTTGGGATGTAACTCATGCATCATGGTGGGTCCCATAAGGATGGACGGTTTGGATGTACAAGTGGGACCCACAGAACTTGGTGTGCCACTCCAGAGCTAGAGTGAGTTACACCAGTCGTCCCTTCCATGCATGGGACGATGTGGGGGGGCACAATACATATATCAGTGGGTCCCACGTGGGGCCCACCATAACATTTTTTTTAAAATCCAACCGTTGATAAGGTCACACGGTCCTGGATGAAAGGGAAAAATAAATTTCATATTAATCCAAAACTTTTGTGACAGTAAAAGGGGCATCAATGACATCTGTTCAATCCCACTGTTTTCTATGATGTGGGTCACCTGAGCTCCACGAACGGCTGATTTTTAGGAGGGGGCCCACTACCTAGGGGCCTCATAACACGCACGGTGTTGATGGTCTCATACATCATGGTGGGGCCCATGGTTTGGACTCTTGATCCCTGCCCACTGATGCCATAGCGCAGGATGCCTGCGGGTCCTCAGGACGATCAGCAGCAGGCGTTGCTGCTGCTATCTTATATATATTTTTTAATGCCTTCTTGAGGATTTTTATAGGTGAGGCCCTCATCAAGAGAATCCACCCCACCCACTGACTTCTATAGATCATAACAGATCTAACAAGCCCAATATTGAGCAGGTTTCAATGTATAAAAATATCAGGGTACATTTCAATGGTAAAAACACTATTTCCTATGCTATGGCCCACCAGATACTCGGATTGGCCTCATTTTTCGGTTCAACACCTAAAATGAGCCGAGGAATGGAATAGATGCGTGGATTGGATCAATGCATCAGGGTGAGGCCTACATGAATAGCCCTTCCCAATAGCTTTAACATAAAGCTAATATTGTGGTTTTCATTTCACGTCCAGCGTCTCTGCACGCTAGACGGTTTTGGCCATAACACATGCATTTAAGGTCGTCCTTGCTCAGGTGGGCCACCAAATGCATGGATGGTGTGGATAAGACATACACCAAGGTGGGGTCCATCTGAGTGGGCCACTCAACTACATCATCACAAAAAGTGAAAGAGAGAGTGAGAGAGAGAGAGAAAGAGGGACACATGTGATGGAGGGCTCCACCATTATGAGCCCTCCCTTACATTCAATCATACATCAAGTGGGTCCCATTACACGTGGGCCCATCAAATTGAAAATCAACGGTGGAGATCCTTTCTTCACCAAAATGTAAGGTCTAGATGAACCTATTCATGCAAGGAGAATAAACATCATGATGAGATCCATGGAGAATGGTCCCATCATAAAATGATCATGAGGATCAAGGTGGGCCATCGGCCACACCTAGGGTTCAAAGTGAAATCCATACCATCAATCGATAGGCCCTACTTGGCCCATCATCTAAAAAATGAAATCTAAGCCTATAAAAGAACCCACCATTCGATCTTCTTGGTCCGATGGAAAGTTAAGCTCCTTGTGTCTCACTTTGATGGAGGATGATGAGAAATGAACGGCTAAGATGAAGGATTTTGGGGTGGAAAGTGGGCCACACAAATCTCACTTCTCTCTTGAAAAACCATGGACGTCCACCACTTTGCTTGGGATTTTTGTTGCTTGGAAATTGTGAAGAGAAGGAGGGAGGGAGAGAGAGAGAGAGAGAGAGAGAGAGAGAGAGAGAGAGAGAGAGAGAGGGTTGTAAGGAGAGAGAGTGATAGGTGATGGATGTGAGGTGAGTGATGGGTGAGGTGAGAGACTTGTTGACTTTTGGGGTAGATTTCCTGACTTATGGAGAAAGAAAGTATGAGTTGCTCTTGTACTTGACATAATGTGATTGATGAATTGATTAAGTGATTGATTGATAGGACATGTTGTAGATATTCTCTTGAGATTACAAATGCATGGCGTTTCTTCTAAATACACACTGGATCACATCTCCCTGCCAGGGTATCAGATCGATATAGAAGACGTGGCATTAGAACTGCAGCGATGGTGCAGTTGCAATGGTACAAGTCTTGGATTAAGTTGACTCAAATCTATGGGATATGACTTAGGGTCACACGCAAACGTCAATTATAGGTCGAGGATTGCTGGACTTTGGCTGGAAGGATCGTGGGAGTCAACGGAACAGTACAGACTAGGATATGGGTCTTACATTAAGGGAGTGGGCCAAACACATCTCTAGAGGGTTAAAGGATAAGGTCATCAGAGCTCTATCTTCCACGAAAGAGTCTATCATATTAATGTTGTGGGCCTCGTCATCATACTTTGCCTATCTGCTCATGTTGAAAAAGATATTGAGCTCCAATGTCGTATTTCCAAAAGACAAATTCATGACCCTATTCCTACAATTGATGATAGCATTGGATGTAGCAAGTAACGGGTGACCAAGTACGACAGGGATTTGAGTGCTCATGTCTGCGATGAGCTAAGTATTTAAGAAGATAAAATCCACTGGATAGTAGAATTTATCAACTTGGACTAATACATCATCAATCATCTCTCTTGGTACACGAATTAAGCGATAGCAAGTTGTAATGTGGTCCTAGTGGGTTTTAATTCACCTAGACCCAATTGTTCGTAGATCGAGTAAGAGATCAGATTTACGCTTGCCCCCAAGTCAAGAAGTGCATTCTCAATTTGGTGATTTTCAATTATAGAAGTGATAGTTGGGCTACCTGGATCATTATATTTTTGTGGAACACTTTACTTGACGATGACACTCACTTTTTCTATCAGGAAAATTTTCTTTTTGATACTTTACCACCTCATGGTTGTGCATAGGTCTTTCAGAAATTTGGCATATAAAGGAATTTGTTTCACAACATTTAGAAGAGGGATATTGACCTTTACTTATTTCAACACCTCTAAAATATCCCGTGAGTTGGCTAGAGGTTTTAGTGTAATCAACCATTGGGGGAATGAAGCAATTGGTTTGCTTAGAGGTTTCGGTTCTGTAGGTGCTATAAGAAAGCACACTCTTGTTTGTCAAATTTTGATGGGACAAATTAACTTATGATATTGTTTACACAATCAAGATGGAAAGTTCCCCTTTAAGTAAATCAAGATAGAAAGTTCACCTTCAAGTATATCAAGATGGAATGTTCATGTTTCAAGTCTCAAGTTCATCATCTTCTATGGAAACCAAGCTTCAAGTACGAGTCATGAAGTTGGAAAGTTCAAGCTAAAATGAATTCAAGTTCTACTACACTTCAAGTAGAAAATCAAGCTTCACCTTCAATATACTTCAAGTTGAAGATTAAGGATGCACTATTGAAGATTCAAGAAGAAGATTCAAGCTTTACACTTGAATATCCAATTTTCTCAGGTATAATTGAACCTAGAAAATCTTAGACTTAGGTGTTTTCAAATGATAAACTTATATGGGTTTTTATACTTTGGTTAGGCTCTAGTTCGATTAGTCTGAGCTGTGGCTCAACCAGTCTAAGATAGTCTTCGATCAGTCCAAGTTTGAAATCTAAAAAATAAATATTTCTGGTGTTTTCTCGACTAGTCGAGCAGACTGCTAGACCAGTTGAAGAGGGACCTTTGACCAGTCGAGGGTTGCTCGACTTGAAGTCCAACAACTATTTTTTAGCACCCTCGATCAGTCAAGCAGGGCCTTTGACCAGTCAAAGAACTGTTTTATCCGATCATGTCCAAATTTTGAAATTTGGTTAAATCTTAGACAAATCGAAGGAGACCTTAGACGGGTCAAAGTAACAACTTTTCAGCCTATACATAGAGGCCTTCTCTCAATCTAAAATTACTCATCGAACCTAAGAAAAGCCTCCACTTAGAAAGCAAGAAGTCCCCACTATCTTCAAGTTATTACACGATATTTTAATATTTTATTTATATAGCTTTTTTTTTTATTCCTTGATCTCTTTTCATAAATCTTACTTTTTAAAAGAAAGTAATCACTTGTCTTTAAGATTTTAAGGAATTCAAACAAGTAGCCCTTGGTTTGAATTAATTTAAAATCAATCTAGAACTTAGAACCTTTATTTGTGTTACTGGACATTGAATGTTCTACTTCGAGCAAAGTGGTTCTACAAGCTACTTCAAGAGATTCATCTTCAGGAAGAAGATAATTAGTACATTTTTATATTCTATATTTTTAGTTTCTTTGAGATAGTCAGAAAATCTCAGCGTGGGGTTTCTGTTTGTGATAGCCCTTCTAAAATCACAACTGTGTAAGGTTTTAAGGTGAACCTGTGAAAACCTTATTTTTTAATGAACTCCAATATCACATGGGTTGTAATTATTGGGAGTGGAATAGGCGTGGCTGTTTGAGAATAGTTCGTGTACACACCGAACCACTATAATTCCTGGTGTTTGTGGTGGATGGTGGATGTTTAATTTTTGCATATGTGGTGAATGATTATAATTTATTTATGCAAATGTGGTGAATGCTTGTAATAAATCTCTCTTATCTCTTGCTTGGTTTGAGATCTTGATCCTTACAAATGTTCGTAAAATCAGGTTGTCTTACTTAAAACTTTATTTTTGGTGTAAGGTTGTCTTATGAACTAAGTTTGAATCAAATTTTCAATACTAATGCTATTGAGATTTCTAATTTATTTTGATTTATTTATTATTTCAGTACTTTAAGTTTTTATTTGGCAATGTCCTATTCATCCCCTCCCCCCTCTAGGACTGGTAGCTCTTCTTTTTCAGGTTCTAATCCATGTGGAGTAGTGCTAGGTCTATCATCTGTGTTTTCTTTCGGGTCTTCAGACTTTTCATCCCTTACAGGAATAGATTTATCAATTATTTTTCCACTCCTAAGAGTGGTGATAGACTTGGCTTTCTCCATTGGATTTGAAGAGCTTAGGTCACTAATTCCATGTTGCGGTTTTGGATTGGGGATCGGTTGACTTAGAAGGATCCCTTTTTCCATAATCGTAAAACGTGAGTCTATCTTTTGTATAGCCTTAGTAAGTTCTTATAAGGCTTGGAGAGTACTTTACTAGATGAACTATTGAGTTTGTGTGGGATTTTGAACCGATTCCTCTTGAGGTTTCCTTTGATTTAAAAATTGATTAGGGATTCCTTGAGGCATAGAAGTTTGTCCATTCCTCCAACTGAAGTTTGGATGATTTCTCTAACTTGAATTATATGTGTTTGAAGTGAGTCCTTTGAAAGGCCTTTGGTAGTTGATCATGACATTTAATTGCTCGTTCAATATTTTTTGAAAAGCGGGTATTGTTGAACAATTTTCAGTTGTTAGAATGTTACAAGCACAAATACTGCAGACAACTTCCTTATCCTTATCCTTCTTAAGTTCCATGGCCTCGAGTTTCCTTGTGAGACTAGCCACTTTAGCATTTATATTGTCTTTCTCTTTCAACAAGTATATTCTTCCCTTATCCTTTGATTGAGTAGGCTTAGAAGTGGTGTTAGGTCTTGGAGAGATGTCCCATGATTGTGCGGTTTCAGCGAGTTTGTCAAAGTTATCCCACACATCATCGATATCTTTGTTCATGAATTCCCCATTGCACATTGTCTCGATGAATTAGCGCAGGAAGATTTCAGTCCTTCATGGAAGAAATTTGTTCTTCACTATGTTTCAAAACCATGTTGTGGGCATGAACTAATAAGATCCTTGAACCGTTCCTAACATTGGAAGAATGTTTCATCTTCCTTTTGGGTGAAGTTCATGATCGACTTTCTGATTGTGTTTGTCTTATGATATGGGAAGAATTTCTTTATTAACTCCCTTATTATGTCATTCCATCTGCCAATAGATCGTGGACGTAGTGAATGTAACCACGTCTTAGCTTTTTCTTTTAAAGAGAAAGGAAAGAGTTTTAGCCCGATCGTGTCCTCAAACGCATTATGAAAATATAAAGTGGTTATTATCTCGTCAAACTCTTTCAAGTGTAGATATGGACTTTTAGATTCGAGTGCATGAAACTTTGCAAGGATTTGGATCACTCCTGGCTTGATATCTATATTTTCTATATTTTTTAGAAAAATCATATAGGAAGGTGTGCTCACCCCCGCCGATTGTAAATAGTCTCGTAAGGTATGAGGCGGGGGTGCATGATCCACCTCAAACTCATCCTAGGCCTCCTCAATTAGAGGTTGAGGTTGATTTATAGGTTGATTAGCAGCCATCACTTCTATTGACTTTGACAATCTCAAGTGGTGTCTAGTCCTGTGACGGATAAGCAACCCTTCGACCAATCTTCTTTCACTCAAAAGACGTATACTATTGTCACGAACCCACTTGGTGTTGACGGTTAAATATTACATATTATCCCCCATTTATTACTTGGTTTTATGAACATGATAATGCTCAATGTTCTATTTTAATCATGTTTGTGTTGCAAGGTGAATTTAAGAGCTTGGATTAAAAAAGATGCTAAAAGTATGGATTTAACGCTTAAGAATCACCAAAGCCAAGGATGGATCTTATGAGACAAAGAATGAAGAATTCACATGCCAAAGATCCAAGAAAACCAAGTGAGGATTGAATATCATTGAAGACTTGAAGTGAAGAAAAGGAACCCTAAAAATTTATATCCTTTGACTACTCGCTCTACTAGTTGAAGATTCATCAACTCAAACTCCAACGACAAAATCCTCTAAATTCCTGTCATCCTCGACCAGTCGAAGGAGACCCTTGACCAGTCGAAGGTTGTCCTTGACCAGTTTAAGGTTATATAGATTTTGCACGAACTGCATAAATCTAAGGTAGTTTTCATATTTCTTTTTCAAGTCGGTACAAAAGGAGGTGCTGCAAAACTATAAATAGGAGTCCCTAGGACATTCCTAGGCATCTTCTAAGATTTGAAGAGTGGAGAAAAGTGTGAAGAAGCCATCACCAAGAGTTTTTCTTCCTCTTCCTTAGTCATTTTTATACTTTTCTTAAGAGTTCTTAGTTCAATCATGTCTATGGTTAGCTAAACCTCTTAGCTAGGGCTAAGAGGTGAAGCTTATAGTGTGATTGAGATGTTTGTTTTGTTTTGATTCATGTTTTGTTGAACTCTCTTAGATCCAATTTGATTATAAGGAATATTTTTAGTTTTTAATGGTTTGTTGTGACAAATTACAATGGATCTGTGATAGCTTTGAATATCTTCTTTTTCTGATTTTAGAATGTGAAATTAGTAAGTTTCATTATTCACCATCATCCCTTGGGCATGGTAGGATGACAGAATCCTTCCTAACTTTCATAATTCTCTTATGATTGGTCGTGAGATTGGTGATGGAGTCACTTTCAAATCCTCACAACTCTCATTCATTAACGATTAGATCCATGAGAAGTTCAGAGATATGACAAATCTTTTCTTACCAATTGGATAAGATAGGACTCCAATTCCAGTTGTGTCGTTGAATCAAACAAGGTAGCATCATGAGAACCTACAAGTGGATCCTTGGAAACCAACCTTTAAATTTTTCAGTTTTAATCACTTTAATCACAATTACTCTCTCAATTAACTCAGATTTAGATTCACGTCTTCTTCTAGTTCTAGATCTAGTTACTTTCAGAATACATATGAGATTAATCCCTACGGATTCGACCTGGGTCTCACTGAGATTATTACTACCTCGTGACCCAACACTTGGGGTTGTGAACAAGTTTTTGGCGCCATTCCCGGGGATTAACTATTATATTTTTCTGAGATTAACTAGTTTTGGAATTAAGTTAAGATTAAGGTTTTTCTATTTTTTATTTTAGGTTAGGGTTTTTTCTGAATTATTTTAGAAATTAACTTAGCTTTCTATTTCTAGGTTTAGAAACTTTCCTAATTTGTTTATAGAAACTTTCCTTTTCTGTTTTTCTTAGATTTACTTTCGAATTCTAGGTTAGAAACTTTCTATTTTCTGTTTTTAGAAACTAGGTTGCTTTCTTATTTCTTTTATAGAAACTAATTCACTTTCCTTTTTTCTTTTGTAGGATCCTAACATAGAACCTTCTAATTTGGTAACTTCTTTCTAATTCTCTCTCTTTCTCTCTCTCTCTCTTTCTAATTCTAGATTTCTATTTTCCTTATTTCTTTTAGGTTTAGGTTAGATTTTAAAATTGAAGGCTAAGAGTGTTTCATGCTTAAGTGGGTCCGTGACAACACTTGATGTCTCTTGAGTGAAGGAGGATTGGTTGAGGAGTTATCTATCCATCACAAGATTAGACACCACTCGAGATACACAAAGTTAATTGAAGTTATGGCTGCCAATCAACCGACCAATCAACTTCCAAATCCACCTCAACCTAGGGTTGAGGAAGTCCAGGATGAGAATGAGGTGCATCAAGCACCCCACCTCGTATACACATTTTCTATGGTGGATTGACATCTTCCATGCGCCAATTGGTCGAGACAATGTGCAATGGGGAATTCATGAATAAAAACGTCGATGATGTGTGAGATTATTTGGATAAACTTGCTAAAAATGCACAATCATAGGACGTCTCCACAAAATCGAGCACCACCTATAAGCCCTCTCAATCAAAGGACTGGGGCGGAGTATACCTTTTAAAAGAGGATAATGATATCAATGTTAAAGTGGCTAATCTCATAAGGAAATTCAAAGTCATGAAACTAAAGAAGGATAAGGCTATAAAAACTGTTTGCGGTATTTGTGCTTGCAACATTCACACAACTGAAAATTTTTCAACAATACCTGTTTTTCAAGAGGTACTAAATAAGCAATCCAATGCCGTAAATAATTAACAAAGACCTTTCAATGGACCCATCTCCAATACATACAATCCTAGTTGGAGAAATAATCCAAATTTTAGTTGGAGGAATGGACAAACTGCTACTCCTCAAGGATTCACTATTTAAATTCCAAATCAAGGGAAACCTCAAGAGGAACCGGTTCAAAATTCCACACAAACTCAGGAGCTTACTCAATCAATACAAGAACTTACAAAATCTATGCAAAAGATGGATTCATGTGTTATGGTTATAAAGAGAAGGATGCTTCCTACTCAACCTTTCCCCAATCCTAAATCGCAATACGAAATAAGTGATACAAGCTCTTCAAATCAAATGGAGTAAGTTAAGTCTATCACCACTCTTAGAAGTGGGAAAATAATTGACAAATCTATTTCAGTAAGGGCTGAAAAGTCTAAGGAGCTGAAAGTAGATGAAACTGATTGACCTAGCAACACTCCATAAGATTAGAACCGGAACTACAAGGCAAGCCAATTATACCATTCCCCCAATGGTCGATAGCACTAAAACGTCTCTCTAATTCTCAGGACATTCTAGAGGTGCTTAAGAAAGTGAATGTCAATATTCCTCTACTGGATATCGTTAAACAAATTCCTTCATATATCAAATTTCTAAAAGACCCATGCACGACTAAGAGGCAGCAAAGTATTTAAAAGAAAATCTTTTTAACTGAAAAAGTGAGTGTCATCCTAAAGCAAGATGTGTCACAGAAATACAAAGATCCCGGTAGCCCAACCATTGCTTATGTAATTGGGAACTATCGAATTGAGCATGCACTTCTTAACTTAGGAGTGAGAGTAAATTTGATTCCTTACTCGGTCTACGAACAGGTAGGTTTGGGTGAATTAAAACCCACCTGGACCACATTACAACTTATCGATCGCTCAGTTCGTGTATCGAGAGAAATAATTGAGGATGTATTGGTCCAGGTTAACGAATTCTACTACTCAGTAGATTTTATCGTCCTAGATACTTAACCCATCGTGGACATGAGTACTCAAATTCCTGTCATTCTTGGTCGCTCATTCCTTACCACATCAAATGCAATTATTAATTATAGGAATGGAGTCATGAGTTTGTCTTTTAAAAATATGACATTGGAGTTAAATATATTTTTTAATACAGGCAAACAAGTAGAGGATGATGATGATGCCCACGATGTTAACTTGATTGATTCTTTCGTGGAATATAGAATTCTGATGACCTTATCCTCTAACCCTCTAGAGACCTGCTTGACCCGTTCCCATGATTTAGATGATGATATGATTAGGGAGACGGGTTTCATACTTGATACTATGCCGATACTTGAAGTTAATCGGCGGAGGCCACAATTTGAAGAATTACCCCAAACTGATGTAGTGCCTCTACCATCTAACCTCAAGGCACTGAAGCTTGACCTAAAACCTTTGCTCTCTGATTTAAAATATGTATATTTAGATCAAGATGAGACATACTTGGTGGTGATTTCTTCCCACCTTTAGCAAGAACAAGAGAGTATGCTTGTCTTTACTCTCATTGAGCATAAGAGAGCCCTTGGATGGTCGATTGTGGACCTCAAGGGAATTGACCCTTTGATTTGTACTCACTGCATTTATCTAGAGGATAATGCGAAGACCTTTTGGCAACTAAAACATAGATTAAATCTGAACATGAAGAAAGTGGTTAAGGTTGAGTTTCTTAAGCTATTGGATGTGGGTATCATATACCCGATATCCAATAGTCAATGGGTGAGTCCAACTCTAGTGGTTCCTAAGAAGTCCGGAATCACCATAATAGCCAATGTCAATAATGAACTTGTGCCAACTAGAGTCACTGCTAGTTGGAGAATGTGCATTGACTACAGGAAGTTGAATACCGTCAAGAGGAAGGACCATTTTCCGTTACTCTTCATCAATCAAATTTTTGAATGGCTAGATGGTCATTCATATTACTGCTTCCTAGATGAGTATTCAGGCTACAACCAGATAGAGATAGCCATTGAAGATCAGGAAAAGACCACATTCACATGTCCCTTTGGCACATTTGTTTATCGAAGGATGTCATTCGGACTGAGTAATGCCCCCGCTACATTTCAGTGATGCATGCTTAGTATTTTTTCTGACATGGTGGGGCAATATCTAGACGTCTTCATGGACGACTTCTCTGTTTTTGGTCCATCTTTCAGCGATTGCTTAAAAAATATGTGCTGAAAAGATGTGAAGAAAGAATTTGGTACTCAATTAGGAGAAGTGTCATTTCATGGTTCGTAAGGGAATAGTCATTAGACATATCATTTTGTCTAAGAGAATTGAGGTAGATAAAGCTAAAATTGATCTTATCTCTACCCTACCTCCACCCAAAAGCATACGAGACGTGTGATTCTTCTTAGGACACGCTAGATTTTATAGAAGATTCATAAAGGACTTTAGTCACATCTCTCATCCTTTATGTAATCTACTTCAAAAGGATATTCCATATGAGTGGACTAAGCAATGCCAAGAAGTTTTTTCTAAGCTCAAGGACATGTTGACTACCTCACTTATTATACAGCCACCTAATTGGAATATTCCTTTTGAACTTATGTGTGATGCGTCTGACTATGCTATTAGGGCGGTGTTAGGCCAGAGAAAAGAAAAGAAGCCCTATATTATTCATTATGCAAGTAAAACGCTAAATTCGACCCAAGTAAATTACTCTATTACGGAAAAAGAACTCTTAGCTGTAGTATTTGCTTTGGACAAATTTAGATCTTACTTGATCAGATCCAAGATCATTATCTACATCGATCATGCAGTGCTCAAGTATCTTCTTTCAAAGAATGATGTTAAGCCCTACTTTTTAAGATGGATCCTCCTACTCCAAGAATTTGATTTGAAATAAACCATAAAAAGGGAGCAGAAAACATAGTGGATGATCACTTTTCGAGGCTTGACCTCCCTAATTCCCTTGAGACAACACCTATTAATGACATGTTCCTTAACGAACAATTTTTTAAAGTCTCCCACTCACCTTGGTTCACTAATATTGTTAATTATCTTTCCACAAGTTTCACGCCAACACATTAGACTGTGCAAGATAAGAAGAAAATTTTCATTGAGGTACGTAAATTCTTCTTGGATGATTCGTATTTATTTAAATATTGCCCAGATCATATTCTAAGGAGATGTGTGTCAGATAATGAACACCAAAGTATCATCTCCTTCTATCACACTCAGGCTTGTGGTGGTCACTTTTCTGCTAAAAAGACAACAGCCAAAATTCTGCCGTGTGACTTTTATTGGCCCACTATGTCCAAGGACACTCATGAGTTGCAAAGCTTGTAAGCGTTGTCAGAAATTGGGAGTATTGTCCCATTGAAACATGATGCCTTTGAACCTCATCTGATCATTGAAGCATTTGATTGTTGGGGCATTAATTTCATGGGACTATTCCCTCAATTCTTTGGAAATTTATATATTTTTCTCCTTGTAGACTATGTCACTAAATGGGTCAAAGCGATTCCATGCCGGAACAATGATCATTAAACGGTCATTAAATTCTTAAAAGAGAACATCCTTTCCTGGTTCGAAACGCCTCGAGCCATCATTAGCAATGGAGGTTCATATTTTTGTAATAGGCCATTTGCGAATTTAATGAAGAAATATGACATCTCTCATAAGGTGAGCACTCCATACCACCCACAGACAAGTGGGTAAGCTAAAATTTTCAATAGGGAGATTAAACATATCTTAGAAAAAATGGTTAACCCTAATCATAAGTATTGGTCAATCCGCTTAACCGATGCTTTATGGGCTTACCGTACAACCTTTAAAGCTTTCATTGGAATGTCTCCCTTTAAAGTTGTCTATGGGAAAGCGTGTCACTTACCTGTGGAGTTGGAACATAGAGCCTACTAGGCTATTAAGAATTTGAACTTTAATTTGGACAACGCTGGCTCACTGCATAAACTACAATTGAATGAACTCAAGGAGATCCAGAATGACGCATACGAGAACTTGAGAATTTACAAGGATAGGACGAAGGTGTTCCATGATAAGAAAATCCTTCGAAAATCATTCTTAGTTGGTCAAAAAGTTCTCTTGTATAATTCTTAGTTACATCTCTTTCCGAGTAAGCTCCAATCTTGTTGGACCAGCCCTTTCACTATTACTAATGTTTATCCTCATGGGGCTTTTGAGATAAAGAATCTGAATAATGACAATACTTTTAAAGTAAATGGACATCGGTTGAAGCCATTTTTTGAGAAATTTGATTCAGATGACATGTTCATACCTCTAATTGATCTTGTTTATCAGGATTAACCTCCTAGTTTGACGAAGGTATAGTTAGGTTTATTATTTTCATAGAATTTAGGTCTAGGATAGTTTGCTTCCATTGTTTTAGGATAGTTTTCTTTTCGATCGTTTAATTCTTATGTCAACCCACCTTCATGCTGAGATCCTTTGGAAAAAGCCTCAAATTTCCTTCATCAGGTACTATCTTTTCATCACTTCTCCTTCAATTATGCAGTCTCTTTTGCAAATCATGCTTATTTTTTTTTACATTGAGGATAATGTAGATTTTAGGTTGTGAATGGAAGATTAGGTAAACTAATCAGTGTGTTCTTAGTTTTGAGCAAAATTTGTAAAATTTTTGAGAAAGTTTCAATGTTTATCTATTTAGAAGCGATGAATTATGTATTTTAGAATGTTTTGAGTATGATGATAAGATAGATATTGAATTTTAAATTGTTGGAGTTTGATCATCTAAGTAATATATTAATTACAGTTCTTACACTCAATTGATTAAGAGGAAGTTTGAATAGCATGATAATTTAAATTACAAGACATATTCAATTTACTTTCTATGAATATTACTAGATCTTCTAATTGTTAATATGATGATCATTGAAAGATACTGAGAATTGAGTCTGGAGAATTTTATCCACCTTAAAAGAAGAAAAGGACCATGTTGAGGCATAAAAAATATGTCATTGCATTGGTCAGAGAATTCCATGGTGTGGATCTTTCCAAGAGTATTTTGGATATTTTGATAAAATTCCAGCTTCAGGGGTATTTTGGGTATTTTGGTAAAATTTCAGCTCTAGGGGTATTTTGGATATTTTGGTAAAATTCTAGCTCTAGGGGTATTTTGGATATTTTGGTAAAATTTCAGCTCCAGGGGTATTTTGGGTATTTTGGTAAAATTTAAGCTCTAGGGTTATTTTGGTAAAAAATCTGGCTCTAGGGGTATTTTGGTAAAATTCCATGTCTAAGGGTAGTTTAGGTATTTTGGTAAAATTTCATGTCCGGGGTATTTTAGTAAAATTCAATGTCAAGGAGTAGTTTAGGTATTTTGGTAAAAGGGATTAAAAAAGGTAGTTTGGTAAAAAAGGGTGGACAGGTGTCATTTTAAAGGAGAGAGGTTGTACACCACCATTTAAGAGGGAGCTTGGTGGACACCATGGTTTAAGAAAAGAAGAAGTCCGCATGTGAAGGGATAAGTGGTGGTGATCACCACTTTGTAAGAATAGTGAGGCCTATAAATACCCCTCTCCTGCTTAATTTGAAGGATTGGAACGAGTTAGATCAGTTAGTGAGCTAAAGAAATTAGGAGAGAGAGGCAGAAAGCTGTTGCGCGACCCGCGCAACAGGAGTAAAGCATTGTGTGACCCACGCAACGGGAGGAAAGCATTGTGCGACCCACGCAATGGGACGAAAGCGTTGTGTGACCCACGCAACGGGAGGAAAGCGTTGTGCGACCCGCGCAACTCCTTCACAACCCCATCTCATTGAAGACTGGTTAATCAGATCAACATTCCTCCTAAGTACTAGGAGATGACTGAAACAAGAGTCAAAATGCTGTCGAACTTTCTATTAAATTAGCTTCCCATTCATTACATTGCATTAATTATACTTCGTTTTCAGAATCAAGGGAATCAGAGGATGTAAATGAACTCAGAAAAATGTGACAATGTTCTCTCAACAAATTCTTTATTATCATTGAATAGATCTCCCAAGTCAAACGCATTTGTTTCTTGTTCGAAACAAAATGGCGACTCTGCTAGGGGCCTATTATTCGATGGTAACTTAGAAAATATTCTGAGAACATTTATCACTTTTTAGCGTCTGTAAAGACGCCAAAATGGCGACTCTCAACGGGAACGTCCTCCCCTTCATCTCTGAAAATAAAGCACGATTTTATTTAATAAATTAACTAACACTCTTTCATGCTTTCTCTGAGATAGAATATCTTATCAATTAGACGCCTAATGGCGATTTTATATTTTGTCTCCAAGTAAGTAGAAAGCGTCAGAGAAAGCAAAGTCTGTTGTGATCAAGAGTAGTGAATTTTGTGTAAGAGACGAAACAATCTCTGTTTCACCAATAGCTCAAGAAGATGAGGAAGGATGGAAGATAGTAACATCTAAAAGTCAGAAAGTTTGATCTACTTCCGCAAGAAGCAGCATCTCGCCAAGTACTGGGTTGATTATGCAAAATGTCATGAGACACAGTTCTGCTTTGGTCATACGATCATCTCATTCGAGAAAAAAAGAAAGGCCCATCACTCTAAAAGGTCTTTCAATACCGTCAACTATAACCATAAAGACATCTTCTGCAAAATCATTACAAGTTTAGAAAAATAAGGGGAAGGCGACCATAACCAGTGAATGTCCGCTCACAGCACCTCCTACAAAAGATTTCAAGCAAACTCATGCATTGAAAATGCTACAATTTGAGTCAGCTAGTCCTTCGAAGCGACAATACTCTGGTTTCAAATCAAATAATAGTTCATCTTCTTCAACAGCGTCAGTAGCCCGGCGCTCGCTTCCTTCTTCGATATCAAAACAATCGAAGTATAAAGAAACAGAAAGATCATCGACAGATATTAATCAGCCTAATCAGTTTTTGCTAGATGAGTATGTGGCTGAAGAAGTCCCTAATATTCCGATAATGACTACCGTGAATAACACTGAACCACAAGAAGAAAGGCCACAACCGCAATCAGTTAGATTTCAAGAACCGACGCCTAATATTACTCAGAATATAACACAGGAAAAAATTCAGCAGATGGTTATCAAATCTATTCATCTAGAGAATGAATGAAGTCAAAATAAAAATTTTTGATATTAAACATCATATCCCCCTGAAATAGAAGAAATGTCATTTCCCGCTGACTTCAAACACCCAGACTTTCAAAAATTCAACGGGAACGGATCACCAGAAGAGCATATGATGCATTTCATAGCAAAGATGAGAAATTTCTCCAGAGTTCCTCAATATTTTCTGTGATTATTCGGATCTTCTCTAACAAAAAGAGCTTTCAGATAATATTCAGGTTTAATCCCAAGATCTATTTATACCTGGGAATGAATGCAAGATGCTTTTATGTCAAACTTTTTCTCTTTAGACCGAGAAGTTAGTTTGACTGAATTAGCCTCTATTCGCCAGGAATAAAATGAATCAGTTGAAGAATTCATCAGTTGATGGAAGGACTTGGCAGTATCATGTCAACATCCTATGCAGGAATCAAAACAAGTAGAACTATGTTTAGAAGGCATGAGACCAGAGCTGGCATGCCATCTGATTAGTAAAGATTGGAAAACCTTTCGTGATTTTACTACAAAGGCTTATGCTCTTGAAAAGATGATAGGAAGATGTCTTCTTTTCAGTCAAAATCAGCTCACACAACTCGAAAAGAAAAACTAAAGAAGATTATCAAGATGTGGAAAAAGACAGCGATGAAGAAGATAGAAATGGTCGTGCGGTTATAATGACATATAAAAGGTCCAGGTGAAATAAAGATTATACGAAGTATTCATTTACAAGAAAAGATATGCTTCCTATGCTGAATCAATTGTTGGCTATGAAAAGTATTGAATTACCTCGACTAAGACACCTCGAAGAAATCGAAAATATAAGAGGAATGGATTATTGCAATTATCATCGTAAATTTGAGCATCATACAGAAAATTGTAATTCCCTCAGGAAAAAGCTACAAAAGATGATTGATAAGGGAGAAATTGCGATGAAAAGAGCATGACAGAAAGAGAAAAATGGAGAAAAATGACAGAAACTCGATAAAGAAAATTCTGGGGGCATCCGTGTTAAAAGACGATAGCATGCTTCATATGGTGAATTGTTAGTAATTGGCAAGATCGAGTTGTCATAGCCTGAATACTCAAATAAAAAGAAGCAAGTAATACAAAAGATGTAAAGCCGCGATAAAAAGCATATTCATTACAGATATGCATTGCAATACTTGCCAGTTTAGGAGATGATCGCTATTTTAATTTCGAAAAATATCGGTATGATACTTCCAAAATCAAAAGGGGGCAAGACAGGTGAGTTTTAAAAAAAAAATATGTATTTCTCACCATAGAATGTATTTCTTTTGTATTTGAATAAAATACAGGTTTTCAAGCATATCAAGTCATCACCAAATGAAAAACGCCAAATGAAAAGCGTCGATGATTATCGTCAAAATTAGCAACTATCGCTATTGTCATTAATCGTTTATCAAAAATGTTATCATCACCAAAAAATTATTGATTCTCAGAACATATCAGCAGTAATGAAATATAAATTATTGATTCTCAGAATGTTATCAGCAGTGGCGATGTATCAATTATTGATTTACCATTCATGGCAGTGAAATAAGTAGTGGAATAAGCCTATATGGCCAACCACACAAATCTTATGACAACGATGGCAAATGATCATTTAAGGTAGCCTAGCAAAGCTTATATGGCCAATTACGCATAAGACCTACAAAGCTTCACCGATTTAAAAAAGCCAAGCATATATGGCCAACTACGCATAAGACCTACAAAGCTTCAACGATTTAAAAAAGCCCAAAATTGGCCTGTCCGAAATCGGGGGTAAACTATATTGCTCTTTGAGCCCTGCCCAAAATTGGCGGTAAACTATATTTCTCTTTGAGCCCTGCTCGAAATCGGCGGTAAACTATATTGCTCTTTGAGCCCTGTCTGAAATCGACGGTAAACTATATTGCTCTTTGAGCCCTGCCTAAAATCGGTGGTAAACTATCTTGCTCTTCAAGCCCAGTGTCAAGTCCAGTTCAGTCAAATCTAGTCGTCCAGTTCAGTCAAATCTAGTCGTCCAGTTCAGTCAAGTCTGGTCGAGTCAAGTTCAGTTAAGGTTAAGTCTTGTCCAGTCAAAGTATGTTAGCTCCATCAAAAGCATAAACTAAGTTTAGCATTTAAAGTGCTGCAGACACATATTTCACTTTAGATATGCTTAAATGTGCAATTTCCTGATAAAATCTTAAACATTGATTAGACAACATGCAAAAATGCATTTCTTTTGAATTAGGTTCAAATTATAAAGACAGAATATCTTTGAGATATTGACAATTATCTACTCATAAGTTCAAGTCTTCAAGGTCAATTAATATATTGACACGCACCGTAAGGTCTTTTCGTTTCTCGCCTTCTTAATGAATAGAGATATATTATCGCACAAGATTCTCAAAGGCAGCAGAGAATAAATTAGTGAAGAATTATCATTCTTTTCCAGATAATATAAAGATTAAGATATATTCTTTGGATTCATTAAAGGAGTAGCAAAGATTATCTATCCTTCAAGGGTATCAGCAGGCTTTACTTCAGAAATATTATCTTCTGAAGAAATCTTTATGTAAAGATGACCTAGAAAGGGGGTAGGATTTAATGTCTTCAAGAATTAGCGAAGATCAAAGGAAAAATCTATGAAGAAACGCTAAGGAACATAAGCTAGAAAATACTCGGCGGTTGAACCTTTGGAGCTGAAGATGAAATCTCCAAGAGTGCAATATAAAGAATACAAAGAATATAATGTGGAGCACGATGACAGAGCGAATATCACAATTAGCCTAAAAAAAGAAGAAAAGTTTTCTATATTTATTTTAAAAATTATCAATACTGCATAAAGCTAAATTGGAGAAAATTTTTATAATGTCTTGAGATATTAATTCTAATCAATTTGGCAGGAAAGACTACTATTCGAAAGCTTGGATTACACAGATCATGAATAAAGGAAACAATCGAAAAGTTGTTGCGGCAGGAGCAACATTAAGGAACAACTCTCTAAACATAGAATTAAAGATAAGACTCACTGGAGTTGATCAAAGAGACCGTTGCAGTAGCAACGATGTTGAAAGATAGTTCTCTAATCAAATTGCATAAAGATGAAGTCATCACAGCTGTTGCAGTCGATGAAAAGAGAATTTTCCTCTCTAGTGAAACATTCGCTCGACACTACTAGATGGGGGCAGTCAAATCTTCTGTTCGAGTGTGATCGTTAAAATCTTCTGTTCGAGAGAAATTGTTCAAATCTGTTGTCCGGGCATGAGCATTCGAATCTGTCATTCAAACGTAATCATTCCAGTCTTTTTCTTGAACACAGTCATTCAAGTTTTCCGTGCAACTGCGATCATTCAAATCTTTTGTTCGAGCGTGATCATCGAGCGTAATCGTTCAAATCTTTCAATTGAATATAAACATTTAGTCTTCGGGTCAAATATGAGCATTCCAGTCTTCTAAGTCAAGTCTGACTGTCCAGTCTTCCTTGCAAGCATGATCATCCAGTCATCCTTCAGTTGCAGTTCATTCAAGTTCTTCAGGCGGAGGAAGATCGATCCTCCATTTGATTTCAGGAATCAATCAAAGGATCGAGGGGGTATCTGTTGAGGTATAAAAAATATGCCATTGCATTAGTCAAAGAATTCTATGGTGCGGATCTTTCTAGGGGTATTTTGGGAAAATTCCAGCTCCAGGGGTATTTTGGTAAAAAATATGGCTCCACGTGTATTTTGGGTATTTTGTTAAAAATTCAGCTCCAGAGGTATTTTGGGTATTTTGGTAAAATTCCATGTCCAGGGGTGCTTTAGGTATTTTGGTAAAATTTCATGTCCGGCGTATTTTGGTAAAATTTCATGTCTAGGGGTAATTTAGGTATTTTGGTAAAAGGGATTGAAAAGGGTAGTTTGGTAAAAAAAAAAAAAGGGTGCACAGGTGTCATTTTAAGGGAGAGAGGTTGTACACCACCATTTAAGAGGGAGCATGGTGGACATCGTGGTTTAAGAAAAGAAGAAGTCCATGTGTGAAGGGATAAGTGGTGGTGATCACCACTTTGTAAGAGTGAGGCCTATAAATACCCCTCTCCTGCTTCATTTGAAGGATTGGATCAGGTTAGATCAGTTGGTGAGCTAAAGAAATTAGGAGAGAGAGGCAGAAAGCTGTTGCACGACCCGTGCAACAGGAGGAAAGCATTGTGCGACTCGCACAACTCCCGCACAACCCCATCTCATTGAAGACTGGTTGATCAGATCAACATTCTTCCTAAGTACTAGGAGATGACTGAAATAAGTGTCAAAATGCTGCCGAATTTTCTATTGAACTAGCTTCTCATTCATTACATTGCATTAATTATACTTCATTTTCAGAATCAAGGGAATCAGAGGATGTAAATGAACTCAGATAAATGTGATCAATGTTCTCTCAACAAATTCTTTGTTATCATTGAATAAATCTCCCAAGTCAAACGCATTTGTTTCTTGTTCAAAATAGACCAGTTAAAAAAAAAGGAGATCGACAAAAAGGTCATACATGGTGAAAAGACTGAAAAAGTTTGAAAAAGAATGAAAAATCTGAAAGTAAAGATAAAAGACTGAATGAATACAAATGACTGTCAATATAAAATCAAAAACTGAAAAAAGAAGGAAAAGGGGATAAGTTCAGAATATGTACTTGAGTTTTCAACCAATCTTGAAGTGATGAGCATGGCTAACATTATGAAAAGATAATATTTTTATGAGAAGTAAGTAGATTTTCACTGAGCACATTGAAAAACTTGACATGCGAACTATGCTCTGACTTAATGGATAACGAACTTATTTGATTGATTACTTATGTAATTTGACTTTAGGTTTTTAAAATCTCACTTTCTCATCTTGAGTCTACTCATTCATACTTGATTACACAAAAGATTATTTTTTGAAAAAGGTTTAGACATTGCACATTGAATTTCATTTTTCTCATACTTTTCTCGAAACTAGCAAAAAGCTAGTTGGGGATTATGTTGAGGGTCAAATATTTCATGTTATCCCCCATTTATTACTTGGTTTTAAAAATATGATAATGCTTAATGTTCGATTTTAATCATGTTTGTGTTACAAGGTGAATTTAAGAGCTTGGATTGCAAAGGATGTTAAAAGCATGAATTTAATGCTCAACAATCACCAAAGCCAAGGATGGATCTTATGAGACCAAGAATGAAGAATTCACATGCCAAAGGTCTAAGAAAATCAAGTGAGGAATGAAGAGCATTGAAGACTTAAAGTGAAGAAAAGGAACCCTAAAAATTTACCTCCTTCGACTCGAACTCCAGCAACAAAATCCTTTAAATTCTCGTCATCATCGACCAGTTAAAGGAGACCCTCGACTAGTCGAAGGTTGTCCTTGACCACTCTAAGGTTACGTAGATTTTACACGAACTGCGTAAATTTGAGGCGGTTTTCAGATTTTTTTTTCAAGTCGGTGAGAAAGGAGGTGCTATAAAACTATAAATAAGAGTCCTTAGGATGTTCGTAAGCATCTTTTAGGGTTTAAGGAGTGGAACAAAAGCATGGAGAAGCTGTCACTAAGAGTTTTTCTTCCTCTTCCTTAGTCATTTTTATGCTTTTCTTAAGAGTTCTTAGTTCAATCATGTCTATGGTTGGCTAAACCTCTTAGTTAGGGCTAAGAGGTGAATCTTGTAGTGTGATTGGGATGTTTGCTTTGTTTTGAGTCATGCTTTATTAAACTCTCTTGGATTCTAGTTTGATTATAACAAATATTTTTAATTTTTAATGGTTTATTGCAATAAATTACAATGGATCTGCGATAACTTTGAATATCTTCCTTTTCTGATTTGAGATTGTGAAATTAGTAAGTTTCGTTGTTCATCATCGTCCCTTAGGCATGGTAGGATGATGAAATCTTCCTAACCTTCACAATTCTCTTATGATTGGTTGTGGGATTAGTAAATCCTGTTGTTTGCCGTGTCTCTTGGGCATGGTTAGGTGATAGAATCACTTTCAAATCCTCACAACTCTCATCCATTGATGATTAGATCCATAAGAAGTTCAGAAAAATGACAAATCTCTTCTCACCAATTGGATAAGATAGGACTCTGATTTCAGTTGTGTCCTTGAATCAAGCAAGGTAGCGTCCTGAGAACCTACAAGTGGATCCTTAGAAACCCTAGTTATCACCTTTGAATTTGTCAGTTTTAATCACTTTAATCACAATTACTCTCTCAATTAACTCAGATTTAGATTCACATCGACTTCTAGTTCTAGTTCTAGTTACTTTCAGAATACACACGAGACTAGTCCCTGTAGATTCGACCTTGGTTTCACCGAGATTATTACTACCCTACAACCCTACAATTGGGGTTGTGACCACTTGGGCATGACATGCTCTCAGCTTTCAAGTACAAAATCTAACCTAAAATCTATGAATTGAAAAATACAACAAATAAGAAGTAAGAGAAAGAAAGAGTTAGAACGAAGTTACCAGATAGAAGATACTAGGTTAGGATCCTATAAAACATAGAACAAAGTTAGTTTCTAAAATAGAACAAAAAAATTCCTAACCTAAAAATAAGATAAAAATTTAATCATAATCTTAACCTAATTTTAAAACTAATTAAATTCAGAAAAATGCAACCATAGTCCCCGACAACGACACCAAAAACTTGTTCACAACCCTAAGTGTAGGGTCGTGATGTATTAATAATCTCGGTGAGACCGAGGTCGAATCCATAGGGACTAATCTCATACGTTTCTGAAAGTAATTAGAAGTAGAAATAAAAAAAGATCTAAAACTAAATCTGAATAATTTTTAAACAGTAACTATGAAGGATGTAATTGAAACTTGTAAATTTAAAGGTGGGAACTAGGGTGCCAAGGATCCACTTGTAGCTATTAATATGCTACCTTACTTGATCAAGTAACACAATTGGAATTGGAGTCCTATCCTATCAAATTGGAAAATATAGCAATTAAATCAAATCTGAACTTCCATTGACCTAATTCTTAATAGATGAGGATTATAAGGATCGAAAGGGATTCTATCACCCTACCATGCCTAGGAGACAATGGTGAACAATCGGATTTACCAATTCCACAATCTCAAATAGGAAAAGAAGATATTCAAAGCTATCGCAGCGTCTATTATAATTTGAGTCACAATAATCCATTGAAAATTGAAAGTATGCCTTAAAATCAACTAGAAATCAATAAACTTCAACATAAACATGAATCAAAGTAAAGTAAACTCTCAATCATGCTATAAGCTTCACCTCTTAGCCCTAGCTAAGGGCTAAGAGGTTTAGCCAACCATAAACGTGATTGAACTAAAATCTCTTAAATAAAACATAAAAATAACTAAGGAAGAAGAAAAAACTCTTGGCAGCGGCTCTCCACCCTTTTGCTCCACTCCTCAAACCCTTGAAGATACCCACGAATGCCCTAAGGACTCATATTTATACTTGTGAAGCTCCTCCTTATGCACTAACTTGAAATTTTTACAAATGGATCATGAAACCGCCTCAATTTACGTAGCCTTGGTATGACCGAAGTCACCTTCGGTCGAACCGAAGTCGAATCTGAAGTCGAGTCCAATTTTAGAAAGGATTCTGTTTCAGCAGTTTCCCGATTTCGGTCGGACTGAGTTGGGTTCGGTTGGACCTAACTTACGTCGTCGATCAGACCGAATTAATCTTCGGTCAAACCGAATTAACTCCTTTCGGCACTGGAGCTTTTTGTGTATTTTCGGTTAAACCGAATTAACTCCTTTTAGCATTGGAGCTTTTTATGTACTTTTGGTCGCACCGAATCCTTCCTTCGGTTGGACCGAACTGGGGTTTGGTCAGACAGAATTTTTTATCGGTCAAACTGAATTAGCTTCTGAATTTTATCATTTTTTGTTAGACTATTTTGTGTCAGTTCAGTTGGACCGAACATGTCTGTTTTCTGCTTCAGATTTACAATTTTTCAAGTCCTTTCTTCAGCTTTTGTACTTGGTTTCCTTGGATCTTTGGCATGTGAATTCTTCATTCTTGGTCTCTTAAGATCCATCTTATGTCTTGGTGATTCTTAAATATCAAATCCATGATTTTAGCATTCTTTTCAATCCAAACTCTCAGATTCACCTTACAACACAAACATATATAAAATATACCATTAAGCAGTACCATATTCTTAAAACCAAGATATAAATAGGGTAAAATATGCAATATTTGACACTCAACAAGCACTAGCTGGCTTTTGAAAAAAAATTAAGGAGTATCTAATGAAGCCGTCCATGCCGATGCCACAGGTCGAAGGTCGACTACTCAAGCTATATATCGTAGCTTCAACAGAGTCGATTGAAGCCCTCTTAGCACAAGATGATGATATGTGAAAAGAGCATGCGGTCTACTATTTGAATAGAGCTTTGCTCGATTCTGAGAGGTAGTATTCCACTATAGAAAAACTATGTTTGTCACTGTATTTTGCGGCCACCAAGTTAAGGCATTACTTATTGGCTGAAAGACTTAATTTAATAGTAGTGACTAACTTGGTGAACAATATGTTAAATTGGACGATTTTGAACGGACGAATTGGTAAATGGGTGTTGGCTTTATCTGAATTTGAGCTCCATTACATTCCACAAAAGGCCATGAAGGGTCAAGCCATCGCTGATTTTTTTTGCTGATCATCCTTCTGATCTTGAGGGACAAATTCCCCCATGCTGCCTGGATTTGTATTGTGTGCAAGTAACACTATGGAAGTTAATCTTCGATGGATCAAGGACTTGTGATGCATCTGGGGCTGGGGTAATCTTGATTTCTCCTAATAGGAATTCTTAAGAATTTGCATATTAATTAGAGTTCGACTATACTAATAATCAAGATGAATATGAAGTTATTGTAATTAGTCTTGAATTACAATTGGAATTTGGGGCAAGGACTATGATTGTCATAGGAGATTCACAGTTAGTGATAAATCAAATGGTAGGATTGTTCAAATGCACCAGTCCAACTTTGCTACCATATTATGCCCTAGCAATCCAGATGCTCAACATGTTCGAAGAGGTCAAGTTGATGCACATTACCAGAGACCACAATATGGACGCTAATGAAATGGCACAACTGGCCGCAGGGCTCGACGCCTTAAGAGATTCGGCCGAGTGGATGATCACTGTCCAAAAGAGATACTTGCCCTCTTTTTTTGAGAGAGGGAATGTCATGGAGGTGTGCCAGATAAAGATAAGAAAGGAAGATTGGAGGGATCCCTTCATGGGTTATTTGCAAAGCCCACGTACTAAGACCGATAGGAATGTACAAAGATCGGCCGCTAATAATGTCATGGTCGACAACGAGCTGTATTTTAAAGGGGTAGATGGAGTTTTACATTGGTGTCTGTCAAAGAAAGAACCCATGTTACCCATGGGAGAGGTCCACAAAGGGACATGTGGAGCCCACTAGACTGAAAGAAAGGTGGGACTCACACTTAGGTGCTATGGATATTTTTGGCCGACTGTGTCCAGTATGTTAAGGACTGTGAAGCTTACCAAAGGAATGAGCCAGTCCAACATGTACTGACAACTGAAATACATTTTATAATAAAATTGTGGCCATTCTAAGGATGGGCGATCTACCTAATCGGTCAGGTTCACTCGCCTTCGACCCACATGGATTCGTTTATCATAGTAGCAACCGATTACTTTACCAAGTAGGTCAAGGCAAAACCCATGAAGGGAGTCAGTCACTGAGAGATCATCGAATTTATCGAGAATAATATCATCCATCATTTTGGGATCCCTGAGTCCATCACCATGGACCGAGGTGCAACATTTTCGACCAAGGAAGTGTGGGCAATGGCCGATAGATACGACATAAAAATTCTACATTCGACCCCGTACTATGCTCAAGCCAATGGATAGGCTGAGGCTAGCAACAGGGTGATTAAGAATATTCTGAGAAAGATTATCGAAGAAAATTCTTGAGATTGGCATACCAAGTTGTCTAAGGCTCTCTAGACCTACAGAAATTCACCTCATACCAATACTAGGGTGATCCCATTCACATTAACTTATGAACATGGTGTGGTCGTGCCTTTGGAGATCACTATATCATCGCTTCAGACCACTTATTAGGCCAAGTTGACCCCTCCAAAGTTCATAGAGGTAATGTTGGCCAAGCTTGAGTGACTAGACGAAGTTCGAATGAGAGCATTGGACTTGATTGTTGCCCACAAAGTGACCGTGGCACGAGTATACAACAAGAAAGTGAAAGGAAAGTCTTTTGGGCTAGGAGATGCGGTTTGGAAAATGGTATTACCAATTGGTCATAAGGACCAATCTCTCAGTAAAAAATGGTCACCCACATGGGAAGGGCCATATATAGTCGTGTAAGTCCTTAACGAAGAAGACTATATCCTGAGGGATATGAATAGGAAGATTGTAAAGGCTCTCACAAACTGTCGATTCCTAAAACCCCACTTCCCTTCATTGGGGGAAGTTGTCAAGGGAGAGATTGAAGGGAGTTATCCAGAAAAGATTGAATAATTCATTTAATAAAGGTCGTGGAATAGAGGCTAGATGATTAAAAATAAATAAATAAATGTGAATGAGGGAAGATTTGGCTAGTTGAGCGGTTGAACTATAAATGAGTCGATTTGAGCTCTTCGAATCTCTTGGCAATCGATGTCTTTTCCTTCACTGCCATCCTTCATCTCTCCCTCTATATGGGTTGTTTGGTCGTAAGATGGTCAAAGAGGTGAGCGATCCACTTAAGACGCTAGTCGAGGTCCGTGCACATCAGATCAGTCAATTCCTTTTCGGTCTGCCTGGACTAAATGTGCCCTTGATAGAGTGCTATCTGCGACTCGATGAAGGCGACCGACTCCTCATTTTCGGGCGAATCACGGTCTAGGTAGAGCCGTTGAGCCTCATGAGGTCAGTGAAGAGGTTTTCAAGTACAACCTCCATCGACCATAACATCTCCTTAATGAGGTTGTGTTCACGGGTCCAACGCAACTGATTTTTTCAAGATGCTTCATAGCGGGCTAAGAGATTTTCAAGCTCGGCACGAAGGGCCGATATCTGTATCAGTGGAGCAGTGCACAGTTTAAGATCCCGATTGGCCCTATAGTATGCCTCTCCTAGCTGATGGAGTTCCTAGATAATTTTTAGAACCACTTGTGGAGGTATATCAACCTCAGATGATCTAACAACATCCTTGAGGAAGGGATAAGGATCGTGCAGAAAGGAGGAGTGTGAGAAGGAGTTGATCCCCTTTGCAAAGATCTCTTCCAGGATTTGAATGGACAGAGAGAAGAATGAGAGAGAATTCATGGTGTCTAAGGATTTTCTAGTAGGGTTTCTTGTTCGTGATGTGTTGTGCATCCAAAGAGATGCTTTTATAGACTTAGAAATGTGCAGTTAATGAACGCATTGGATAAAGTTTGACGGTTAGGAGCTCGAAGTTAACGGTTGAGGCGGCAATTTGTTTCCGAGATCATGGGAGGATGTGGCTAAATAAATGGGACTGTCTCAGGAAACATGAACAATTACTCTTATTGAGTTAGAGTGAGATTAGGCATTCAAAAAGAAAAAAATGGATAAGTGTCAGATGTCCGACTGATAGTGCACAGGCTCGATCAAATAGAGAAACGCCACTTGACATGTTTAAACATACCCGAGTGTGATGAATCATCCAAGACCAATCACTAAAAAATCACATGCATGCAAAACACAATGACTTTATTGATTAGAGAAAAGTTTATTCTAAGTTCCACAGACCCATCGGTTGCATTGTGTTGTGTAAGTGCTTATATTTAAAGCATAGTTAGTGTTGTCAAATTTCGTAGTTCCGGATGGATTACAAGCACACTTTAGTATTCTTCGACAACTCATAAAGATCACTTCAAGATAGGCTCAACATCTCAAGGTCGACTTAACATCATCTCAAGCCATAAAGACATTACATGGTTCAAGACTCAAGAACTCTATATATGTTAACCATCAGATAATATTAGGGGTTTACATCAAGTCGAACTGAGTCGAGCTAGCCTCAACTCGACTCGGCTTGTCCACTATCTGACCCTAGCTCAAAATCGGCTCAGCTTGAACCTCGAGCCTGACTAGCCAGCTCGACTCGGTTTGGTAAGCAGCTCGGGCCAATTTGGGCTGAGTTCAAGCTAAAATCGAGCCTCTGTAGCATTTTCACAAACACATGCAGTGCACTTTCAATATCTCATTGTATGTAAAAAGGCAGCAGCTGTTTACAAGTATTTCATCAAACACCTTATAGGCAACATCAAAATCAAGGAAAAATGGTATTTGTTTCGTATATATACCTTCCTTGCCACTAGCCGACACTTCGTTGAGTCAGTTCATCAAACACTTGGTGAGCAACATCAATATCAAAGTAACCGAGTCACCAAACTTGTTCGATTAGAGTTGGGGTTCGATCCGAGTCGAGTCGAACTCGAGCAAGCTCAAACTCGATTCAAATTTTTTTCGATCTAAAAAAAATCAACTCGACTCGGCTCAAACTCAACTTCGAACCGAATCAAATTGAGCTTTTTCGAGTCGAGTCGAGCGAGCTAACCGAGCTAACTCGGTTCATGTACACCCCTAAGCGGTATAAACCTTAGAATGACCCTAGGTTGGGTGTTTTTAAATTATGGTCATTAAATAATGTATACAATGAAAAAACATTGAAGTTCGACTTGCTTGATATTCGGCCAACCGAACTTGACATTCGACCAACCCAAGTTTTGTTCAATTAAGTTTCTAGCAACACAAATTTTCAAATTTCAAGCAAATTTAGCGAGCTAAACCCTGTACTCGGCCAACTGAATCTTGGCTCGGGCTTGACAAAAATTTGATTTCTCTTATGTCGCGAAATCCGAGAGCCATTGGATCGCAATATTTGAAATTTGGCTAGCCGAACTAAAAATCGAGCTAGCCAAATTTCTAAATCCTTTGGCTATAAATAGAGGCATTCTCTCATTCATTCAAAGCACGAAAATGGGTGAATAATCTACTCAAGCATAGAGTGTAAGTCAGTCTATCCTTAAGCTATCATTGAGTGAATAGTTAATCTTAATCATATCACTCAATATGGTCTTCTCAAGCTCCTCTCTGAGGTAGGATGGAAGAAAATTCTGCAATGGTGCGGGTCGGCTTACCGACCCATTGCTCAAGGCTTGTATGCATCTATCAATGAGGTTTCTATATATAATCTAACTTCTAATATTCAATTTTTAGCAAAAACCATCACAATAACACCTTCCATCATTTCGTCCTTGATAAGTATTGAAATGGTAGATGATGGGATACCAATCTCTACACTTTCTAATAAAATGAACAATTCAGAAAGAGATCCTCTTACCATTGAATGGCGGTCTAGTAATGCTCTCCCCACCTTTAAATTATTTCCCAAATATCATGTCCTTCACCACATTTTCACCTCAAATGTTTATCCCAGGGCAAGGAATAAGACTGATCTTACTCCCTTCATGATGAGAATCATTCATGGTATTGCCACTGGTGTTAAAATATGTCTTCCTTTAATCTGTTTTAAGATAATTTAATATCGCCTGCATCCTCATTATGGTTCTATTCTATTTACATTTCTTATGACTTCCCTTGCTTTACATTATCACGTTCAAATTCCAGCGATTGAACTACCAAAATTTGAACTTTCATTTAATAATGCAAATCTGAACATGATGCGATTAACTCATCTTCCTAGGAAGTAAGGTGATCTTGAAGAAGCTCAAGAAGGTGATACCAATATGGATGGCATTTTTGCAGACCTAGAGGAGTTTAGAGATACCAATTATTATAATTTCTAGCCTTCTTTATTCTCTGATAGGTTGGCAACCCTAGAGAAGAAGGTGCATGCCCTGCAAGTACCTTATGATTCATTATCTCAAACTTAAAAATAATATATGAAGTACATTAAAAATTACTTTCATCATTTAGTTGGAGTTTGAAAATTAATGATCCCGAGATGCTTGCTCTGTCCTCCTTTGAATCTGAATGATATCACATTTCTATTGGTCTGTAATAACTTTGAATATTTTTGGATTATCTACACACTCTTTTTTTTTCACTCTCTTTATTATATATGTCCTTATTTTTTATATTCCTGATCCACCTATAATTTTTATTTTACTTCTTCCTTTGTCAAATTGAGATAAAAAGGAGGATATATATATATATATATATATATATATATATATATATATATGTGTGTGTGTGTGTGTGTGTGTGTGTGTGTGTGTGTGATCACTGCATGCATGATATGATATGTTTGGAATTGGAATTGGATTTATTTTATTTTATTTTTTGTGTATGTGTTTGGCTAAGTGCTCAGGGGGAGCTTCATGTTAATGATGATTCCATGAGATGTTGTAATGTATGATTGTATGATGAGTTGTGTATGGTTATGTTTTTTCATGAAATTGACAAGGGGGGAGATTGTAAGTACTTATATTTAAAGCATACTTAGTGTTGTCAAAGTTCATAGTTCTGGATGGATCACAAGCACACTCTAGTATTCTTTGGCAACTCATGAAGATCACTTAAAGACAGGCTCAACATATCAAGGTTGACTTAACATCATCTCAATCCTTAAAAACATTACATGGTTCAAGACTAAAGCACTCTGTATATGTCAACCATTAGGTGGTATAAACCTTAGAATGACTGTAGGTTACGTTTTTTTTTTTAAATTATGTTCGTTAATATAATGTAAATAATGTAAAAACATTGAAGTTCAGTCAACCTGACTTCAGGTTCGGCCAGACTAACCACATTCGGCTCACCCAACAAAATTCGAGCAAGTTTGCAGCAATGATCAGATTTTCCACAGCAAGTTCTGCCAACCCGACTCTAGGTTCGGCCAACCGAACTTGACATTCGGCCAACCTAAGTTTTGTTCGGTCAAGTTTCTAGCGACACAACTTTTTGAATTTCAGGCAAATTCAGCAAGCTAAACCCTGTATTCGGCCTGCCAAATTTTGGCTCATGCCAGCTGAAAATTAGATTATTTTTTTATCTCACGAAATCCGAGAGCCGTTGGATCACAATATTTGAAATTCGGCCAACCGAACAAAAAATTAGGCTCACTGAATTTCCAAATCATTTATTTATAAATAAAGGCCTTCTCTCATTCATTCAAAGCACAAAAATGGGTGAATAATTTACTCAAGCAAAGAGAGAAAGCCAAGCCATCCTTAAGCTATTTGTACGGTAATTTTAATATTTATTTTAGCTTATTCTATTCTCTTTCTTACGTAAGTTTTAATCATTTTTTAAAAGAGTAATTCATACTCTACTTGAGATTTAAAGAATTGAATTTGCAGCATTAGGGTTTTCTTTTATTACATTGAAAATACATTATATCCTTTTATCCTTTCGAGTTGAACAAATACTGCTACATCTATTCCTAAGAAAGAATATCGTTGCAATTAATCTTTGATTACATCTTTGGCTTTAGAAGATAAGTAACTTATAATCCTTCTATTTATTTCATTTAGTTTTTTTTTTTTTGAGATTGTCCGAAAATCTTAGTAGGTTGTTTTATGGCGAGCCCGTGAAAATCACAGAGTAAGTTTTATTATGATAAGCCCTTGAAAATCACAAGAACCGTATCACATTGTTAAGGTAACCCTGTAAAAACCTTGAAATAGTGAAAGTCAAAATTACGAGGGTAGTAATTTTGGGAGTGGAGTATGTGTGGGTTTAAGCACCGAACCATTATAACTTCTTGAGCATTGGTTATAATTGATTATCTCTTTTATTATAAATGTTTTATTTATTTTGATTATCTCTTGCAAGTTTGAAAGACTGATTTTAAGGATGTCGTGAAATAAGGTTTTCCTTCCTAAATCTTTTAGGCGAAGGTTGTCATACGAACTATTTGGAATCAATGTTTCAATACTCTAAGCAATTGAGAGTAATTGATTATTTATTCTACATTATATCAAAATATTTGGTATTATCCTATTCACCCCCCTCTAGGACATCGATAGCTCATCTCTCATGTTGGAAAGGAAACAAAATTGTAAAAGAACTTGGAAGCAGTGGAGCAGCCCATATTTTCATCCCCTTAAATTCCTCAAGGAGGGCTTGCATTTAAGCTTCATTGTTCTCCCATGCCGAAGCCCAAGTCGCCCCTTTTCGATGACAAGAGGCAGAAGATGGAGCAGTTGGTCAATACGAAGGCCACTCAAAGAAACTGCATCCTTGTCTTCTCTTTTAGCACGAAAGCTCGTCTTCGACTGAGCTTGGTATAGAGCGATTTGTTTGTCTAAAAATGAAAGATCTTTTAGGTCAGCCATCTCCTTGGCATAAAAGGTACACTTGCACTCTTTCAGTTCTTCTACTAGCCCGACTCAATAAGACTGTAGCGTCCTCAACATGGTTCGATTGAACTGATGTGTCTGAATGAGTTTGTCGACTGACTCATCATCAAGGGATCCTGATAATCCCATTTGTAGGAGACCTTAAAGCTCAACCTTGATGTCCTGCAAATTGCCCAAAAGAGAGGGAGACTCGGCCACAGTTATATCTCTAGCAAGGCCTTCTCGAACGAAGAAATGATACCTTCGTAAGGAAGGTCCCCACTGACTAAAGTGGGAACACCATCCACTTGTATGGGTTCTGAAGCAAAGGGTGGATGGGAGCTGGGCACTACAGCCTCGACCGTTGCTGCCTCTTCAGTCGCAACCACAACTTCTTCTAAAGCAGGGACTTCCTCAACCTCTTGAGGAGCTGGTTCTATAGCAGGGAGCATCGACAAAGATGGCTTCTCGACTGATTAGTGGGAGAGAGGTGCTTCATCTATGCTCTAATCAACCAGAGCGAAAGGACTAGGAGGGATCATGATCATGTACTCTAAGTTAGAAGGGAGAGTACTAACTTCAGGAGGGTTATGAGAAGATGGCCCTCGGCACTGACCATTGTCTCTGAATCATTGAATTTCAGTTATCACGGGAGCATCGACCACTAATGATGGTTATTGTTGTTGTGGTTGCACCACGACAATTTGTTTGCTTGTGGCCATGAGCTCCCGAGTGACTACAAAAGGAACAAAGAGAGTTAGCCGATGTAAAAACAGGGAATTCAGAATAATTAAATACATATATAAGTAAGCGATCTCCACCTAAGTCAGATTGGACGGTGTAGACGATGGGCTAATTACTAATGGCTTGAGGCTTTCTTATTATTGTCGCTAGCGGTCGAGTCGATCTAGGGAATGGTGGCGGATTAGGATAGTAAGAAGTAAAGGACGGTAAGGAGTAAGATACTTCCCATCAAAGGGAAGATCGGGATCATTCAATCTCTCTCTATCCCGCCACTATTTATTCCATCATTTATTATAATGAGCCTCCTAGTGACGTTTCAAGCCTTCCTTGAACTCTTTTTAGAAATTAATAATGGAGAGACCTGTCTTGTACCTGATTTTGAAATATGTTTCAAAAGAAGAGATAGACTCAGTCGAAGAGTCACCTGATGGCCGTTGAGGCCCTGAGGATGCCGACAGTGGTCGATCCTTGATATTGCTAAGGGTTTGAGGGGATTGATGCACCGGAGGGTTAGAAATGGTGCCTTAGGAGCTGGACCGAGTGAGGCTCCCAGGTCCATGATTCTCCTTGGAGTTGTTAGAGGCTGAGGAGCTGGCGGAGCTGGCACAGGAGCAACAGGAATTTCTTTCACCACTTCTTGGCTTGCTAGAGTAGCAGCCTTAGTCGTTGGAGTCTTGGAAGGAGAGGAGGTGGCCAATATTGTCTTCGGCTTACTTATTTTCTTAGCTGGTGTGGCGGCCAAGGGGGTCACTGCTCTCTTCTTTCCCTTCGTCTCGAGTTACGAAGATAAGTAACAATGATTTTTTTGGGGTGTTTCTGCCTCAATAACTTATAATAATGATTCTCCTGAAGCTATCCATCGCTTGTGGTGAGTTGGGATAGTTGGGGAGTTTACAAGTCATATGAGTAGAGGGATGGATAGAGGCCTACATCAGTCACCACTCCATGACTAAATGGCGGTTAATTGCAAGTCTTATGAGTAAGAGGTCAAGGGATGCACTAGATAATATCGAATTTCCAAGCAAGCAGTTCGGGGTAATATATTGCTCGACCCAAGCTTTAGCATTCTTACCTTACTCGACCGACCCTCCATATGGAAGATCTCGGCCGATGAGATATCTTCCCCATGCCTAATGAGATCGATTCGTGGATTCCTTGTCTTCCGATGAAAAGCGGCCGATGAGCAAGCCTGGGTTGTATTCTCGTTTGGAGAAAGGCATGAAAGTCTTATTTTTTTCGTCTTATACAAAGAAAAGAATGCAGTCAGATATACTTCACACGAAAGATTCTTCCGAAGGGTGTGGAGGATCCGTTCATTGTATGAAGTGAGGTCATGGCGTCATGCATGGAATTGTGTACCAAAGAAGGGTGGAAGTATGTGTAGAACCACATCTGCATAAGCCACAGTGATCCTCCTACGGAGCATAAACCCTTATGGGTGGCTTCATAGATCCCTCTCTACAAGTGGCTGAGCGCAAAAGGTAATAGGGAAAGCGTGTAACCCTAAGAGAGGTTCTCGGCCAAAGTAATATACTCTGTGGTGATTTGCTGAGCATTCATGCATAATAGGTGGCGGTAGATCCAGAGAAGAAAGAAGGCTACATGCTTCTCTTCGTCAATCGAGCCATTGAACTTGTGGTAGGCCTTCATGAAGTTCGTGTAGGCTTTGACAATCTTGCTGGGGAAATCCTTGCCTCACCTGGATGAAAAAATCATATAAACTGCCTTGTTGAAGGGTAACAACTGAGTCAAAGGCGAGATATCTAGTATGGCAAAGCTCATCGGACCACAGCTAAAGAAGAAGGTATTCGTCAATGTGCTCCAAAAGGCCAAAGTAGTAAGAGAAGGGTTGGGTTCGCTGGATACTCTTCGACAGAGAGTTCGATGCATTCATAAATGTCTACTCTTCTCCAAATCTCTTTATGCTGGGAAGACATACAAGCGAACCAGGACTCCCATTCCGGGAGCGGCTTCGGCCACGACCTAGGACTCTTCAAGGCATTTGCGACATAAGGAATGGAGTTGAATTGGATCAACAGAGTCTCCCCGAGGCAGAGAGGGAATAATGGATCCATCGCCTGAACCTCACCTATCTCCGTTGTAGGGGAAAATGCAAGGCCCAAGCCCAGGTAGTCGCCTAGTGGCAATTCGAATACTTTTTCTTGACGCAATTATTAGCAAGAGAGTCCATCACAACCATCGGATCAATTTGATTAAAAGAAGGAGCAGATAAAAAAGAGACAACCATTGTTGAAGATCGGAGGAAGGGAATGAGATTTTTAGAGATTATGAAGTTTCAAAGGAAGATGAGAGCATGTGAATGAAATTCAAAACGGCGCTTATATCGATTAAAGGAATGAAGCATTTATTAGGGCATCATTACTATTTTGTTAAAATCGATATGGGTACATGTGTCAGCATGAGGTTCCTCTACCTCGATAAAACGTGACCGTCGCTGGCACGTTGCAATGAATCGGCCAAAGGCGGTTGGTCTCCTGGCGACACGTATACACAATTAATGCACTATTAATGAGGGGTTGTATGTTGCTATCACCTTTCTATCAAACGTACATCGACATGGGGGGCAAGTGTTCATCCTCATTATCGTCATACCCTTCTACGACCATTCAGGGGGAGTTACGTGTGATCTGTATGGATATGCATGGTGGATTTGGAGATCTGCAGATATGTACAAAGAAGATTTCTCGATAAGTGTAGCCGAGACGTATTAGGTGGTGCTGTGTTGCTTGAGCGGCTGATGGAGAAATGATCATGCTTAAACGGTTACATGATAGGTGGCAAGAGGAGGAGCAAAGGAAGTTAGAACATAGGAATTATCCATAGAGTAGTAATGAAGAACGATTATGGTAACCGTTGGAACGTTAGAAGGATCCAGAATGGCTGGATTAAAGGTATAAATAATGAAGCAAAGGAAGAAGGAAGATCGTCTCATACCAACCCAAACAAACCAAATCTATCTTTCAATTATCATGTCAATTTACATTCATAGTATATTTACTTTCCAAGCCCACTGTTTTACATTCTATAGTGTAATCCGTACCGGTAACAGAGTAGTTGATAATCTTTAGCTATGATTTGAGTTTATGCTAGCACACTGGACTCAGTTCTTTCATCGATAGAGTGTTTCGCAACTATTGTTCGTGACCAACTGTAAGAATCTCTTTCCCATTCTATTTTGTCTGTACTGAAAAGTCCTTTTGTACGGAAGAGAAAGGTGCAACTCACCATCAGAAGACGAACCCCACCCTTTGAATATCACCTCATCCAATTTTATACATTGAGCGAGTGGTTGAACAGGTGACCGGTCTCTTTAAATCTTGGTATTGCACCGCGTGTCTACCTATTTTAGTGCCCGGGGTCATTGTTGTTCAATTTAAATTCAAGCTGCAATTTCAATTCTGACACCACTTGCACCTGGTGCAGAAAACAACAGCAAACAAACTGTACATGATGGATGAGTTGGATGGGCAAGCAGGCAATATATATAGATGGATATTCTAATCCGTCCAACTTAGCATTCCGCTCAGGGATTTTGTCAAATTTTTTAGCCGGGCCAACTCTTTTGGGCTCAAGCTTGAGCATGCTGGGCTTGGCCCGGGCTCATAAGTGGCCCATTGCCACTTCTACGCTCTACCCCTGGGATTTTTTAGGAAGAAGCTTTGTGCTACAATTCTTGGGACCCACCGTAGTGTTTTCATGTAATCCAACCCATCCAAGAAGGTTGCCCCACCATGGAATAGGTATGCCTAGAAAATAGGCCGATCCAAACCATTATGTTAGCCACCTCATGAATTAGAGTGTTTTTGGATAGTGGTCCTTTTTTTTTTTCAATGATGTGGGTCACCGTGTTGTTTTTATGAAATTCAATCTGCTCATCAAGTTGTTGATGGTATTTCCAAAATAAAAAATAAAAAATAATAATAATAATAATCAAGCTATACAATCACCAGGTGGGCCACACCATAGAAAGCATTGGATAAGCGTTGAAAATCCCAGGATCCACATGGTGGCCCATATGATGGTTGGATTGGTAAGCTTTTTGCGCTTCCTACTTTCATGATTGGGAGACCTTTCTGGATGGGTTGGATGCTGGACATGCAGACCACGGTGGGTCCATCCCATTGCGTTGGTAGATCCGGCCAGCGTTTCTCTTCTTGCATAATACTATCGGAAATGATAGCATGTTGAGCATTACACTACAACGACATTGTTGGGATGGCTTCTTTAGTTGACGTTGCATGTACCTTGAACCTGAACCGCCCAAATAGTTGGGGCACACTGTAGATGGATTACAGCCGTAAAAATCACACATCCTGACAGGCCAATTGGTGGACAACTAATGGATAGAAAAGATAAATAAATAAATAAAAGGAAAGTAGCCTACAACTCCTCTTAACTAGGGGAGTCAATCAATACACAATAGGTTCCGCTATTTAGACGGTTGGGATTTGAGGTACATGCCATACCTGAACTCCCTCCTCTTAACTAGGGGAGTCAACCATCAAATCCGGATGTGGTGTGTAGCTACGATTCTCGTGTCCTAAAAAGCTCTACAAGGCAATGATTATACGTGTGTGTTCTAACTAGCTAGTCACAAGCATCGTTTTCCACCATAGGCTGGTTCCTCTACAGGTCCTTGTAGAATAAGCTTATTCCAAGTTTTCTGCGTGTGGGGCCCACCGAGTGTCTGTGTCATCCAACTTGTCCATCAGGATTGCCCCACCATGAAAGGGGGTCTTTGATTTTTAAGACCCTTGGTAAAATCAGTCCGATCCAACTATTATGTGGGCCACCATGGGAATTTGGAGGTTTTTTTTTTTTTTCTAATGGTTGTACATGGTTTTTTGTGACTGGACCAACCTAGCTGGTTGTGCAAATGCCAATCCAACACGATAATGATGATGGAATGCCCAAAAATCATTAGGTGGGGCACACCATAGAAAATAATGGACAAACATCTAAAAACATATAAGCTCACATGGTGGCCCATGTGATGTTGGTTCAGCCTTTTTTTTTGGGGTGTCAAACATTCATAATAGGGCAATCATGGTGGACAGGTTGGATTCTGCACACGACTTGCAGGCCTCACACAGCAATTGTAGAATAAGAACAGGGACTTGGAGAGGAGCCAGCCTCTAATTAGAATTCCCAAAAATCATTAAATGATATTGTGAATGCGGTGTGCCCACAGGCCTCTTTTTGGGCTCTCACTTTTATTGTTTTCGAAGGGGGTGTGGCATTGACTCAAGAATGATGTGCGGTTGGGTTGGAGTCGACTCGGAATCCCACGGTCAACCACACCCTGCGGAATTGTAAAAGAACTGGAAATCTGAAGACTCCTTGTAAAAGACTGGCTCTTGCAATTGGCTTAGACCAGAGATTCTGAGTAAGAGGAGATGGGTTAAGCACCCTTCTCTTAACCCCTTATCCGTAGGTACAAAAGTACAGCCTCTACTTTATGAGATTTTTGAAATTTTGAACTCTAGAGTGGTCGTATTACCTAACTAATTACAAACAAGGTTAGGAGTAGAGGTGTACATGAGTCAAGCTTGGCACAGCTCGACTCGACCACTAGCTGACCCCATCTCGAACTATGTTCGGCTCGGTACTCGAGGTTGATTGGCTAGCTTAACTCGGTTCGGTCAGTAGCTCGGGCCAATTCGAGCCAAGATCAAGCTCATGCGGGATTTTCACAAACACATGGAGTGCACTTTCAATTTTTTACTATTTGTAAAACAGTAATAGCTATTTACAAGTATTTCATCAAACACCTTGTAGGCAACATCAAAATCAAGAAAAAAGAATATTTTTCATATACATACCTTCTTTGCCATCGGCCAACACTTTATTGAGTCATTTTATCAAACACTTGGTGAGCAACATCAATATCAAAGTAACTGAGTTACCGAACTGGTTCGATCCAAGTTCGATTCGAGTTGGGGTTCGATCCGAGTCGAGTCGAGCTCGGGCAAGCTCGAACTTGGTTTGGAAATTTTTCGAGCTCAAAAAATCAGCTCGACTCGGCTCAAACTCAGTTTCGAACCGAGTCGAATCAAGCTTTTTCAAGCTAACTTGGTTCATGTACAACCCTAGTCAAGAGTTGATTAGAAAGTTCTACTAGGCTACAGTTGTGGAGCAGCTCACTCACATAAACTATAACTAAAGAGTAGAGTATTAAAAGGCAAGGTTAGGCGATCACCTAGCCTTGCTTTTATATGCCAAGATTAATGAAGGACAATTAACCACTTTGTCACGCCCCAAATTCAAAAATCGGGCTCACAAAATTCTCGAATACTAAATCCGGTATCGACAGCCTCCGTAGTACTCCATTCTCGACTCTCAGCGTCCATACACTAGATTTCGATCCTAGGATCCTACAAGGAAGATTTTTCCAATGTATATTTTACTCGTAAGAAGCATAACCACAAGTATACCCAAATTACAAAAGCAACATCATCATCACATATTCACTAACATAAACATTTGAATACAGAGCTGAAAGGGGAAATACATATGTAAAAAATTGAAGCTCCAGAAGACCGTTATACATTCCAAGTTCAACGCTGCTACAACCTAACACCACCTACACGCATTTATCGTGCATAAGCTTATAGAAATCTTAGAGAGTAGTGTAAGTATGTGCGATGCACATGTCAAGTATACAATACAATGCCATAATCATACAATATCGAAAATACAGGCAAGATGATGAATCATACGATATCAGAGTAAGCGAAAATACTGACAAGTCCATGAGTCATACAATATCAGAATACGCAATACAGATCAGTTATGCAAATGAGGAGTCATAGATGGTCAAATATCAGATGTCGAGTGTGCAACGTAATATGTAAATCTTGCTAAGTCTGTCTAGGCCATATAAGTACAGAAAACAAAACAACCCAAAATGTCATATGCCTGCGGATGCAATATGCGATGCAAATGAAATGACCAAGCTGGATCGTGAGGTCGGGATGACAGTACGTAGTATTACAGACTACGGGGTCCATCATAAGGGACTTTTATCCAAACCAGTCCCATACCTAAATTTGGATAGTCAGACTTAATGTGGTAAACTCCTAATCTCAGGTTAGTCACACGCCAACCGAAATTCTGGCCATGCGAAGGTACACGTAACAAATAGTTACGCACTACCAGCCCGAGTGGATAGTCGGGATAGTGAATGAATGAATGAATGAGTACGCAATTTCTGCTTAATAAGTTCACATATCAGTACGGTTCCTTTCTAGGATCATCACCGGTGTAACACCCCAGATTTTTTCCAACTTGGAATTAGACGTCCTTGGACGTAGAACTGCCCTAGGACCTTATTCCGTCGTAATTATAGCATAATTTAGTTAAGTATTAAACTGAATAATCAGTAGAATTATCTTGAACCACTTTAAATATGATCTACAAGACCCAAAACTTGTAGAATCGTTAACGCTACATTATCCTAAAATCTAGGATCAATCTCTAAACCCAGTTGCTTTAGGAAGCATTTTGAAACTCCGTATTGTACCTGGACCGCACGTTAAAAGTCCGATAGCGATGAACTTAGACAATTATGACTGCCTGGTTGGACTTGACAATCACCTCGAAAATCAAGTCCAGATGATGTCCTAGGACGATTCGCTTTAGTCTGGAGTGAAGAGTGTGAGAAAGTGAAGATTTTTATAAAATTAAATAAGAATTTAAGTAATCTGAGTCGTATCGCTTGCGCGCCTTTTATAAGCGTTCTGACCATTGGTTTCTAACCCAAATTCACCCTCGGATCAGGGAAGATGGCCCATACATGTCAAAGTACTTGTGGTCCTGATCGAGTTTCGGTGACCGTTGAACTGAAACTGATCCGCTGCGGTCGATCTGAAAACCCGATCGGACTGAAAAGTTAACTTGATCAAGATCCTATATTAGTGAGCTTAAGTTCGACGGCATTCAGTAAGAGGACCTCCAGAAATGCTCCGTTAGATCGAAACAGACCCGATTTGAACATAACATAAGTATACCTTGGCCCTGTGGCCATTCCCATCAGTTTTAAGCCTATATAAGAGCCTTAAACCCTCACTCTCATATTTCATACGAATTCTCTAAACCCTAAGAGAGAGAAGAGAAGAAAGAGAGAGAAAGTGAGAGAGAAGTGGAAGCTACTCCTGGGATGCAATTCTCGTTACTCCACGTGCTTATTTATCGCTAACGGATCGCTATTCCGGTAATTTCAAATACACTATTGGGTAAGAGAACCTAACCCTAATCAGTTCTAGGGTTTCAAGTAGTTAAAGTGATGTAATAGCTAACCTATTTCATGTAATAGGTTGTCGTTGGGCCGTATACGAAGCGTGAGTGAACAAACTGAATTCGTTACGCGTTTATCAGCGTAAGGTGCGGATTATAGACGTATAAGTTATGGTTTTCAAAGCTTTCAATGTCAGATAATGATTTATTATTGACGTGGATGTTATTTCACATGCAAAACGTGTCGTTTGTTTCACGTTACAAATACGTATGAAATATGTATATCGTAGTGTATTCTATGTATTTGTTGAAATACATATATACGTATAAATTTTGGATCTATGATTGTCATGATAAATCATTGTTAGTACATGCTTGTTATGTATGCGACAAATCTTTAGCAAAAGGAATTGCCCAAATATGCAATATGTCAACATACGTGATGTATATTGAATAGTGAATCTAAGTGTTTGTGTAAATGACTGAATGAGTTAAAAATAAGTAAACTATGATAAGTAAGTGTATTGAGAGATGACTCTGAATCACCTTGCTGGTATGTATGATTTCCTTCATATTGTATTTAGCCTATTTCAATTCATGCTAACATGCTCATATGTATGTGGAATTTGAATCGAATGTCTACTATTAATAGTGTACGTGATTGAGGCCATATTATGGTCTAGGCATTCGGTAACAGAATGAAATTCGTGGCTGAGATTGATTCGCTACGTAAGACGTGTTTGACGAACCAGGGTCGTACTAGAGTTGTCGGCAGTGGTTTGGCCACATGAAGTGTTTACGCACTTCATGTCGATTCACTCGACGTGCGCTCGTGCTAATCGAGCCCGTCAAGCAACCCGATTGACCCGATGTATGTTCACCATGTATGGACGCTCCTGTGTGAACCTAAGGTACTAAACTCACCATTGAAAAGCTCATCTGACCTTGGTACCACGATCCGCTAAGACTTATGGGCCAATTGTGGTGGTATGGGACACTATATTCGAGCTGTCGGCCTACTCTAATTGGTGACGAGCCCTTTGTAGTGACTAGTGAGCACCTATACTGGTGAGTTGATTATGGTGGTATGAGACACTATATTAGAGCTGTCGGCCTACTCTGATTGGTGACGAGCCCTTTGTGGTGACCTCAAGTATATCCTGAAACTGCATTGGGAGATGAACCTTGTTGTAGTCTATAGGATATAACTAGACCTGCATTGATTGGTGACGAGCCCTTTACAGCGATCTATAACTATACTATCGTATGAGATTATCTCGGACTGATGACCTAAGAATGGATCATCGTTTGGGTAATGATATAAGGGAGGTACCTTAGCTTCTCAATCCTGTTGTATGAAAAGGACTAATAATAACTCGGTAATCATGTTCATATCATCACACTGCATGTGCTAACAATGAAGTGCACAGAGAGCTGGAAGCATGCCGCGAACGTAAGATGGTGTCACACGAGGAAATGTAGGCGAGGGCATGCATTCATGAAACATTTCATCCCTGCATTAATAAGAGTATTTAAGAATGGTTGATATGTTTGCTTTATCATTACTATTTGACTGAATTAATAATATGTTAATCTTTACTCTATATTCCACTGAGTTGATCACTCACTCCCACATTACAGGACGGTGTTTGCAACACCAACCAGTCTCTATTTTAGTTTCAGATGGTGGCGATGCTTGCGAGGTAGAGCCGGTCGTTTATGCCGATGAGGAGGGTTTCTCCTATATGCAGTTCTCAAGCGGGTTCATGTGAACAATGCTCTGATTGACGGGGATTCAGGGCTATGTTGGTAGTGATTTATCACTTTTTGATATATATATTTGGAGACACGTCTTATAATTATGACCTGGCAGAACATACATATCTTAGGGACTTATGTTGATTTATGTATGTATTTCAATCTTCCGCTCGTGTTTTCAGATTGTCCCTGAAATATGTTTGCTGATTTGGCTTAATCTACCTCATGCTTTATGCCCTAATACAGATAACATTCATCCATCATCAAAATTGTTGCATAAGTGATGTTCTAGAACTCGGGAACTGAGTTATGCTCGACCCCCGATTTTCAGGGCGTTACAAGATGGTATCAGAACATGATTTGGATTAAACTGAACCTGGGTTTTGGTCACACGACGCACTCTGACTTAGGAAGGGGCAATGGAATCTAGAAACCACATTAGAATCTCAAGTTTCGCTGACAAGCAAGATTGAATACTGTAATTTAGTCCGCATCGTATCTTCGATCACGTCGATCGACTTAGGTCGCCTCTAGGCCGTCAGTCGACAGTTTGAGTCATTAGTTGGCAAATTCCAAACCTAAAATGGATCCAAATGGAACGAATATGGGCGCGTACTCAATCCTAAAGTTAAACATTCCGTGTTAACCCCTTTCCTTCAAAACATCATATTTCACCACCTTATTTTTTCATTTTTTTTCTGCATATGTTCATATTAGACACAAATCCATGATGAAGAACAATACTTAAACAAAAATTTCTATAAATAGTAACTATATAAAGAAAATGGATTTTTGACCCTTAACCTTATGGAATCTCATGAAATAAATAGGTTATTTGGATAGAGTAGCTTCTCCTACCCTAAAATCATATATTCTACATTTAATAACTCATTCCAGTTTACAAAATACATCCGTTTCCAATATCGGGTAGCGAAACCACATCAAACGGACTCGGGGGCCCAAACGACCCAAATCGGAGGGGTCCGAGGTGGGTCCTGCGCTTATCCGGGGTCCCCTGGGGGGATAGCATCCCCGAAATGAGGAGGCATCCCCAAAGTGTCCAGCGAGTGGGGATGGCATCCCCGAATTGGCTAGCGGGCCTGTCGGGCCGCGACCGGGCCGAGCGGGCCGACGAGTTTGGGTTGCTGTTGGGCTCACGAAATCAAGTGAGACCTCTTTCATACCCTTTTTAGGTTTTGTTTCTCTCCCCCACACCACTCCAAGCTGTCCAAATCCCCCAAAACATTGCTTTTCTCTCTCAAATCCCCCTCTATTTCACCATTTTCTTCAGTTTCTACACCATCTACTCTCTTTCCATCATCCTCTTCAAAGGAAAATGAAAACCTATCCTCTACAACTCTCATTCCTCCTATTCCTTCCACGTTTGGGCACAAAGTTTGTAGCTTTGTGTCTCATCTTTCAAAAAGTCTTCAAATCCAACTTCATTTCTAGGCTATATGGTTTCCATGGCTCTTTTTGAGCTTGTGGTTGTCATTTTCTCTCTCTCTCCACATTGTTTTCCTTAAGAGAGCTTTTACGGGTGAAGCTTGGCCTAGCCGTTTTAAGAATAAGACAAGTGTCGGGACTAGTGCAAGCACCGAGTGAAAGTCGAAACGGGATCTCGACGCTCGAATTTCGTTAGAACGGTCTCTACCGACGGGCGAGACCAACACTGTAGCTTAGTCCATAAACAGTGACCATCTAGTGCTGGGATATCTAGAGTTTTGGACCTAGAGCTGGTACTCCTAGAGTTCGAAAGATCGGACAATATAAAAAACCTAATAAATTAATAACGTAAATCCTAGGCCCTCCTTAGCTGGTATGTACATATGTGAAGTGCTCGAGTGCAATTAAATTCAGGTTCGGGCAACCCAATCCTAATCAGGCAACTTTTGATCCTAAGTGATAAAATAATTCCTTGTATTAGAAATTGTATGAAATTATCTAGCGTATAAACATAGACTTTGGATTACAACTAGAGAATTGCCGCTACACATAAGATATACTAGTTATACTCAGGAATGTAAAAGACTAGTTATACTTAGGAATGTAAAAGACTGAATATGGTAAGCAATTGAAAGATATACTAAATTAGTAAGTTTGATTTGGTTGGAGTAGGACTTCATTCCTTCGTTAGATCCCCTTAATACTTTAAAGGCTCCTTTAGTAACTCTCAGGAAGCTTGCTTGACTTAGAGCTAGTCACGTTCGGGGAAAACTTATATACCCCTCAGATTCAATGCTAGGATAAACCAGCACGCCCCTTATAATTGTCCTCCCAAGGACTTATTACAATCGGAAACGCAGAGTAAAGGAATTGTATATAAGCGAAGTATTCGCGGTTTGAATCGAATTCTCAATCCTAGTAGTCACCAATGAACTCAATGCTCTGATCAAGTAGAAGATCGAGATCAACTAGGATTAAGAATTGATACAACAAACTTTCTGTCCAATCTAGGTAGAAAGTCTATGTATCCGGCTCAGACCCACTACACATATTTTCTTCCGTGTTGGCCTGACCACCTACAACCAAAAGTTATTGCTTTGCCTTTGGAAAGTGTTAAGGACATATAACCAATAGAGATTAGACATTTTGCCGTAAGCTTACACCCGTCCCTAGAATCAACCACAACACCCATCATTTTTAGCTCATTTTTATAATTATAGGTACCAATGCCATAATACGCATCATTATCGAAGGAAGATCAATGTATTGAGAGGTTGTTTCCCATTTCATGTCAAGGATAGGTCCTAAATTACACCTCCTTCCGACATACGGATCGAGACATAGATTCTTGAGCCTTGAGAGTAGAAATAATTTTTAAGGGGGGTAGAGCATTATGAGCCCAATCTAGTTAGGTCAGCTAATACGACCGTTGGAATAGAATAGCGCAACGGAAGTGTGGTTGGCCCCTTCCCCACTGGCCCAGGATCGAAGGAAATTGATTCAGGTTATACGTAAGATTAGGTCATTAATTAGGATCTGAATCTTCTTTAGAATGTCAATAATGAAGTCTTTAAAGGGAAACAATTAGGGCTTAAGTGTTGAACCCATTCATATTAAATCATAGGCCTAACAATGGAAACGAGCAGAGGTCAGTGCATCCACAAATCTACTCGTTAAATACGAACATAATAGAAGCCTTAGCCAACTCTATACAATTAGAAATCCTTTTAGGATGATCTATTAGGGTGCTTATTAACCCCTACCTTAGACATAGATTCAGACGAGGACTTTCCTAGACCAAGACCCAAAGGACAACCTTATAAATAGAAAATTGGAACCTTTCAGTGATGGGCATTCTCTAAGTTTTTAGAGTGATTGAACTACGGATTTACTGAAATATATAACTGCAAAATATTCGTGGCTTGACCCGATTCTCAATCCTGACAGACTACCAATGGACTCACTGCTTTACCGGGCAGAAGACCAGGATCCACCGGGATTAGGAAGGGATACAATGTTGTCTGTCCTGGTCAGGCGGATAATCGACGTATCGGATTTGAGCCTACTACAACTGTCTTTCCGTATTAGTTTAATCATAAAGAGTAAATTATATCACCCTTAAGTAAACTTTATCATTAAACACTTAGCATGATAATAATGAATTGGACATTTGTTTTCAAACCAGACTAATATAAATAGTATACACCCTACCACACGTAGAAACTTGAAATCAGTAAAGCTTAGGAGAAATGAATAATAAAATCTTTACTAATTACCCTTAGACAATTTCGGGGACGAAATTATTTTTTAAGGGGGGTAGATTGTAACACCCCGAATTTTTTCCAACTTGGAATTAGACGTCTTTAGATGTAGAACTGCCCTAGGACCTTATTTCGTCGTAATTAGGGCATAATTTAATTAAGTATTAAACTGAATAATCAGTAGAATTATCTTGAACCACTTTAAATATGATCTGCAAGACCCAAAACTTATAGAATCGTTTACGCTACGTTATCCTAAAATCTAGGATCAATCTCTAAACCCAATTGCTCTCAGGAGCATCCTGAAACTCCATATCGGACCTGGACCGCACGTCGAAAGTCCGATAGCGATGAACTTAGATAATTATAACCGCCTGGTTGGACTTGACAATCACCTCGAAAATCAAGTCCAGATGATGTCCTGGGACGATTCGCTTTAGTCCGGAGTGAAGAGCGTGAGAAAGTAAAGATTTTTATAAAATTAAATAAGAATTTAAGTAATCTAAGTCGTGTCGCTTACACGCCTTTTATAAGCATTCTGACCATTAGTTTTTGACTCAAATTCACCCTCGGATCAGGGAAGATGGCTCACACATGTCAAAGTACTTGTGGCCCTGATCGAGTTTCGGTGACCGTTGAACTGAAACTAGTCCACTGCGGTCGATCTGAAAACCCGATCGAACTAAAAAGTTAATTTGATCAAGATCCTATATTAGTGAGCTTAAGTCCAACCACATTCAGTAAGAGGACCTCCAAAAATGCTCTGTTGGATCGGAACAGACCCGATTTGGACAAAACCTAAGTATACCTTGGCCCTGGGGCCATTCCCCTCAGTTTTAAGCCTATATAAGGGCCTTAAACCCTCACTCTCATATTTCATACGAATTCTCTAAACCCTAAGAGAGAGAAGAGAAGAAAGAGAGAGAAAGTGAGAGAGAAGTGGGAGCTACTCCTGAGATTCAATTCCCGTTACTCCACGTGCTTATTTATCGCTAACGGATCGCTATTCCAATGATTTCAAATACACTATTGGGTAAGAGAACCTAACCCTAATCAGTTCTAGAGTTTCAAGTAGTTAAAGTGATGTAATAGCTAACCTATTTCATGTAATAGGTTGTCGTTGGGCCGTAAACGAAGCATAAGTGAACAAACTGAATTCGTTACGCGTTTATCGACGTAAAGTGCGGATTATAGACGTATAGGTTATGGTTTTCAAAGCTTTCAATGTCAGATAATGATTTATTATTGACGTGGATGTCATTGCACATGCAAAACGTGTCGTTTATTTCACGTTACGAATACGTATGAAATATGTATACCGTAGTGTATTTTATGTATTTGTTGAAATACCTGTATACGTATAAATTTTAGATCTGTGATTGCCATGATAAATCATTGCTAGTACATGCTTGTTATGTATGCGACAACTCCTTAGCAAAAGGAATTGCCCAAATATGCAATAAGTCAACATACGTGATGTATGTTGAATAGTGTAATCTAAGTGTTTGTGTAAATGACTGAATGAGTTAGAAATAGGTAAACTATGATAAGTAAGTGTATTGAGAGATGACTCTCAATCACCTTGCTGGTATGTATGATTTTCTTCATGTTGTATTTAGCCTATTTCAATTCATGCTAACTATGTATATGATTTCCTCCACGTATTGTATTCATGTTTAAGTTATATTTCATAACATGCTCATATGTATGTGAAATTTGAATCGAATGTCTACTATTGATAGTGTACGTGATTGGGGCCATATTATGGTCTACGCATTCGGTAACAGACTAGAATTCGTGGCTGAGATTGATTCGCTACGTAAGACATGTTTGACAAACCTGGGCCGTAGTAGAGTTGTCGACAGTGGTTTGGCCACACGAAGTGTTTACGCACTTCATGTCGATTCACTCGACATGCGCTCGTGCTAGTCGAACCCGTCAAGCAACCCGATTGACCCAATGTATGTTCACCATGTATGGACACTCCTATTTGAACCTAAGGTACCAAACTCACCATTGGAAAGCCCCTCTAATCTTGGTACATCGATCCGCTAAGACTCATGGGCCGATTATGGTAGTATGAGACACTATATTCAAGCTGTCGGCCTACTCTGATTGGTGACGAGCCCTTTGTAGTGACCAGTGAGCACCTATACTCGTGAGCCGATTATGGTGGTATGGGACACTATATTCGAGTTGTCGGCCTACTCTGATTGGTGACGAGCCCTTTGTAGTGACCTCGAGTATATCCTGAAACTGCATTGGGGCGACGAGCCTTGTTGTGGTCTATAGGATATAACTAGACCTATATTGATTGGTGACGAACCCTTTACAGCAATCTAGAACTATACTATTGTATGAGATTGTCTCGGACTGACGACCCGAGAATGGATCATCGTTTGGGTAATGATATAAGGGAGGTACCTTAGCTTCCCAATCCTGTTGTATGAAAAGGACTAATAATAACTCGGTAATCATGTTCATATCATCGCACTGCATGTGCCGACGATGAAGTGCACAGAGGGCTGGAAGCATGCCACGAACGTAAGATGGTGTCGCACAATGAAGTGTAGGCGAGGGCATGCATTCATGAAACATCTCATCCCTGCATTAATAAGAGTATTTAGGAATGGTTGATATGTTTGTTTTATCATTACTACTTGACTGAATTGATAACATGTTAATCTTTACTCTATATTCCACTGAGTTGATCATTCACTCCCACATTACGATACGGTGTTTGCAACACCAACTAGTCCCTGTTTTAGTTTCAGATGGTGGCGATGCTTGCAAGGCAGAGCCGATCTTTTATGCCGATGAGGAGGGTTTCTCCTATATGTAGTTCTCAGACGGGTTCATGTGAACAATGCTCTGATTGACGAGGATTCAGGGCTATGTTGGTAGTGATTTATCACTTTTTGATATATGTATTTGGAGACACGTCTTGTAATTATGACCTGGCAGAGTATACATATCTTGGGGACTTATATTGATTTATATGTGTATTTCAATCTTCCGCTTGTGTTTTCAGACTGTTCCTGAAATATGTTTACTGATTTGGCTTAATCTACCTCATGTTTTATGCCCTAATACAAATAACATTCATCTATCATCAAAATTGTTGCATAAGTGATGTTCTGGAACTCGGGAGCTGAGTTATGCTCGACCCCCGATTTTCAGGGCGTTACAACCGGGGTCTAGTACACTCTACAATAGCTGCCGCCTCCCTAGCCGCACAATCAGTGAGTAAAAAAGACCTCACTATCCGCCTAGCCAGCTGTCTGTCAATACCTACTCAGCTTGTCGATAGCGGACCCATTTATGAGTTGGTCATATTCAGCCTAGCTTACAACCCCCTCAGTCAGGCAGATAAGGCTACACCCCTCCCAATCGACCACGACACAGTGGGAGACGTGGCCTATTGGTATTTGGCACTCAGGCGCTTATGTATCCACTCGGTTTAGACATTAGGACATCTTCCGGGTTCAGAGGTTTAGGGACTTTCATCCACGGACATCCAAAGTGCCCAAATGCTTGAACCAAACATTTTCGGTGTCCTATCTCGTCATCCACGCCATGCGTGTGGAGGCCACGGCCCTGATGTCGCTAGGGCGTACAATGATCATGTCACACATATGCGAGATGCATGTCACACCATCAATTATGTAGCAATCTTACACGTACCACGCGCTCATGTGGGTAACTCCTATCAGTGAGTCACATAAATAATCTACACAATGGCATATGCTATGATCAAACATTCCTCATATCAAGCATACATATGATGCGTATGGGTATGAATCATGGAGCTATACTAAGCATGTCATATAGTGATGAACAATCCTTCCAACGAGGATAAGCCTAAATGGCCTACACACAAGTATGGGCCTATCAATGGGCCCTATGGAGAGTTATAATGCGGACATTTAACCAACATTATTCTTACAATGTGGATGTCAAACCATCATTGCTCCTTAGGCATGGCCCGCCATAAAGATCATCACATAAACCACGGTGGAATCACACGTTACAATGGACCTTATATACATCTCATTGGGCCTCGACCCATGGGCCTCCAATACATCAAATGGGCCGTATCAAACGGGCCTCATATATATCAAGGTGGGCCTCAACAACAGGCCTTATACACATCAAGGTGGGCCTCAACAATGGGCTACAAATACATCAAGATGGGCCTCATCACATGGGCCTTATATATATCAAGGTGGGCCTCAACAACGGGCCTTATACACATCAAGGTAGGCCTTAACAACGGGCCTCATACACATTAAGGTGGGCCTCAACAATGGGCCATAAATACATCAAGATGGGCCTCTTCACATGGCCCTTATATATATCGAGGTGGGTCTCAACAACGGGCCTTATACACATCAAGGTGGGCCTCAAAAACGGGCCTCATACACATCAAGGTGGGCCTCAACAATGGGCCAGGGCCTCATCACATTCCAAAAAAAAAAAGAATCCTATTGAAGGATCATTTGGACCATACCACATATAGCAATGGTGATAATAATTTTCACTGTTAAATAAATCACAGGGCCCACCATAAAGTTTATTTTCCACCCAATCTAATCAGAAGGTCTTAAAGACCTGGATTAAGAGGGAAAACAAATTTCATATAGATCCAAAACTTCCACAACCCAAAAAGAGTTTCAATGGTAGACGTTCAATCCCCACTACTTTTTGCGGTGTGGTGACCTGATCAACAGCTAGATCACGGTGTGGCCCACCGTGATGTATTTTGAGATCCAACCTATTCATAAATTAACATAGTGATAGATGAAGTGGAAACAAATATCAGCTTAATAAGAAATTATTATGGCCCTTAGAAATTTTGAACAGTGGATGTCACTAACCCCATTAGTGAAATGGTGGGGTCTACTTGAACTATAGATATGACTCATTCTTTAACTCATGCCATAAAATGATGCCTCAAAATGGTTAGGCGGCATAGATACAACGCATGCATCATCGTGGGTCCCATCGTCCAAGGTCTGGACGGTGTGGATATAAGACCCATACATCATGGTGCAGCCTCACACGTGGGGTGGGTCCCACCGTCCAGTGATGTGGACAGTGTGGATAAAACACATACACTATGTGGGGCCAGCGCTGGGACCCACAATCCCTGCCCCTGAAACACACAGCAGCAGGACGCTGCTGCGCTGACATTGGCAGCAGCAGCCCTTGCTGCATGTATTTTATTATATATATATATATATATATATATATATATATATATATATATATATATATATATATATATATATGATTTCTGATGGTTTTTCCCATGTGGGGCCCACATCAGAAAAATCCACCTCAGCCATTGGATTTAACAGCTTGAGACAGACCAAACGAGCTCAATATTCAATATGCTTTGGTGTACAGAAACATTAGAGTAAATTTTAATGGTTCTATTTTCTAAGCTATGGCCCCCCCGATAATCGGATTGGCTTCATTTTTCGGTTCAACGCCTAAAATGAGCTGGGGAATGGAATGGACAGCGTGGATAAGACCCATACATCCAGGTGGAGCCTGCATGAGCAGTCCACCCAAAAGTTTAGAGTCATACTGATATTTATTTTATTTTTGTTAGTACGCCCACTGTTTGTTCACACTTCACTCATCCCACGTCCAGCGTGACGGATGGCATGGGTATTTCATCAAGGTGGGTCCCACATGGATGTGGCCTACCTGATTTGAATCAGTCTGATCCTTGTGTTTTCCACCACCATAAGGTAGGGCTCACATGACTTGGACGGTGTAGATCTAACACGTTCATCAAGTGGGTCCCACGAAGGTGGATGACTTGCATGCATCATAGGGCATCAACGAGGGAAAGAGAGAGAGAGAGAGAGAGAGAGAGAGAGAGAGAGAGAGAGAGAGACGTGCGATGGAGGGACTCCGACATTATAAGCCCTCCCTTTCATGCATTCAATCATACATCAACTAGGTCCCAATACATGTGGGCCCACTAAATCAAAATCAATGGTGGAGATCTTCTCCATCAAAATAGAAGGTCTAGATGACACCTTTTCAAACTAGAAGGTAAACATCATGATGGGATCCATGGAGAATAGCCTCATCATGAAATTATCATGAGAATCAGGGTGGACCATCGGCCACACCTAGGGTCCAAAGCGAAATCCATACCATCAATCAGTAGGCCTCACTTGGCTCATCATCAAAACAATAAAATTTAGGCCTATAAAAACACCCACTGATCATCTTCTTGGACTTCTTCTCCCACCGATGCGTCCTAGAACTCCATGGAATACATTTCAACGGCCGAGATGAAGCTTTGATGGTGGAGAGGGAGGTAGGAAGGTGGGCCACACTAGCTCTCCTCTCTCTCATGAAAATGTTGGACGTTGGAGTTGCTTGGGGAGAATGTGAGAGATGAGAGAGATAAGAGAGATGAGAGAGAGTGTGTGATGGATGTGAGGTGATAGTTGTACTTGACATGTATGGGTGTGTAAGAGAGTGTGTGAGAGAGAGTTGACTTTGGGGTTACTCTTGTACTTGACATGAGGTGATTGATTGATTGATTGAGTGAGTGATTGATTGATGGGACATGTTGTAGAGATTCTCTTCTGATTACAAACACGCGATGTTTTCCTCAAACAGAACGCGGGCCCACATTTTCTGGACAAGGTATCGAATCTGCACGTAATACGTAACGTCGAAACCACAGTGACGACGCGGTCGCTAGGGTACAAGTTTTGGGTCGAGCCGACTCTGATATACGGAATTTGACTCAGAATCACGCGTAAACGCCAATAACAGATCGCGGGTCACTGAAACTCGACCGGGAGGACCACGGAAACCTACGGAATAGTATGGGTTAGGATACAGGTCTTACAAACTTGCTCTAAAAGCTCAAACAGTTAGAGTGTGGTGAATTAATCCTTTTATCTCATAGCCCAGGCCCCATATCGCATAAGTCAGGACCTCGGCTGAACCCTCTCGTGGCCCCCAAATCACATGGGTCCCACCTTACATGAGTCACCCGCCTCGAGTGTGTCCCCGCATCCCACAAGCTACCCCACTCGAGCCCGGTGTGAAACATCCCTGCATTAAGGATCCTAAAAACCCGACAAGGCACAGAGCATACACCCTAGGGTTGCCTAAAGAGTAGGGGGTGTATGGGAAGAGAGGTATTGCTATTGACAAAAATAAACAGAATAGTAAATGATACTTTATAAGAAGTTCGATATAAATATGAGAAGAGGGATGAAGAATCCGGACGCTCTTGGTAGAAAATATGATTGAGTCTCTTAAAACCTAACTCTACTCCAATGTTGTCAAAATCATTATCTTATCACAAATTGTAATTGGGGTTGAATCATATTGAGTCGCAAATTGTAAAATTTTTTTAATGATTTCTTAAAAATATGAAAAATATAAATAAATAAATAAAAGTAACAATCATCCTTTTGCCATCAATATGCACCAAATAATACCATGTCGTGATAGTGCTAAAGGATTCTTATCTTTGAAGAAATTTTCCTTAAAAAACATATGAAGATGCTTTTAATGATTTATGTTCTTGTTACCTTTTTAGAATGTAGAATGACATTGGAAAAGCGACATTTAATTATGTAGAGAGGCAAAAAAAAAAAAAACACATATTTTGATTTCTAACCATCATTCCACAATAAATAAGTCAACATAATAGTAATCATCCATAAAAACATTTCTTATAAGTCATACATCAATTCGATGTTTCAACTTGATGTTTCAACCAATTAATTAAGAAATTAAAAAAGAAAAAAAAAAAAAAAAAAAAAATCTACGATTTAACGTTGAAGAGAATATATATCTTTTCTAAGCAATTTTTTTTTTTAAATTTTTTTATGTGAAAGGTTTTTTCTAAATGATTCATAAACTTAAAAATTAAATGAAAGCAAAGTGACACTTAAAATAGAAGAAAACAGTATGTTTTGAATCCTAAATCGTAGGATTCAAAACATAAAATCGTAAAATTCATATAAAAAGGGATTCAAAAGTGGGTTTCAAATCGTTTTACTTAAGATTTGACTCAAATCGTATATCGTAAATCGTAGGATTTTGATAACACTGCTCTATTCCACTAAAACTGAGGTGGTGAGATGATCTTAGTGGACTTGGTGGATTAGGTGGACTAGATGGGTTGGTCAGAGTGGGTTGGATGGTTTGGATGGGTAGGTTAGAGTAGGTGGAGGGTTTGGTGGCTATAAAGCTTTGGGGGTAAACTAAAGACTTAGGGTTTGGGTTAAAGGCTAAGGGTTTGGGTTAGGATAATGAGATAGGCTAAGTTAGAGGCTAAGGTAGGGAAGGGAGTGGAGGTAACTTGTATGGAATTTGGAAGATGGGAGAGATGTATGGGAATGAAGGGGTGAGGGGCTTTTATAGGAAGAGCCTATATCAATGTAGTAGTAAGGGAGTAGGTGAGAGGCAAAATGACACATGGTGGGCCTTGATTGGCCATGGGAAGCTTGGGGACATCTCACTAAAGCTGACTTTGTTGTGTTCTTGCTAAGACAACATGGGGCCAGGTGTCCCAGTCTTCCCAGTCTCTCTCTTAATAGCAGATGAAGAAAGCATCAGGTGAGCCATCCTCTCATTTACTATTCTGCAAGGAATAAACCAAGTAGGGGTGCAACTCTAGTCTCGGGTGGGTGGGTTCACATTGAGCGTCAACCCGAGCTAACCCAACTACAAGAGGACCTAATAGGAAACCCGACCTGACCCAAATACATGTGATTATTCCCCACCAGACCTAACCAACTGAATTTGCTCAACCCAAATCCAACCAAAATTCAAATTGGGTTGGCATTTTCCAACCTGACCTGAACTTGGGTTGGGGTCAATTGGGTTCAGGGTGACCTGGACCTGGACCCAAGTTGCAGCCCTAAAACCAATGACAGGAGTGTGTAAAGATGGATCATGTTTACTCGACATAGCTCCCTCTTTCTACAAGGGTTCTCGGCTAGGGTGTTCAAGCTCATGACAGATGTCCAACAGATAGAAGTGGTCTCTACTCCAAAAGATTAGCCTGTAGAGCACCGTTGCATTTTAATATCATTCTCAGAAATCACTCTAGATACTGCAGTTGTGTATGATAAACTCGCAAGATAGAAAAATCTCCCCGAAATGGTCAACTTGTCACATTAGCAAATCTAAATATCAGCACGATGGGAAAAATAAAATTAATTATATTCTCCAGACCAATAACCACCCAAATGTTGTTCTAGTCATTCCTATTCAAAGAAAATGTAACAAAAATCCCGAAACATAAGGCAATACATATCCTGGGGAGAAAAAATGGGACCCACACAACCTGACATTAGAGGTTACCCGTCTATTGCTGCTCCCGCTTGGACTCAAACAACATGGTAGTTCTCTGCGATCAGCTGTGTTCTTTGAGCGAACTTGGGAGGTGGGCCACCTCTTAGTGGCAAGACACTAACAACCTGCACAGAGATACATGCATCAGAACATTTTTTATTTTTATTTTTTCATGTTGACCCAGTCTACTGTTGAGCAAATTGTATAATTGCAGAAGATCATAGGAGAGACTAATCACAAAATTGGATTCTGATTCACAAAGTTTTATGATTCATACAATCAAATCAAACATATCCCAACATTCAACAATCTAATTTTACTCAATTTACAGCCTTCAATAGCATTTTCCAATCAAACTCTCCACCTTTGATAGGATTGATGGGCAAAACAGGATTCATAAAGCTGACCCCAGATGGTCAGGACAAGGCTATGATGATGATATGATGATGGGTGCCTGTGTGCATGTGTATAACCTAAACTCCGCCAGATGAGATGTGCCAGACCCCAATGTGTCATTTGTGGGACATCTGAACCATCTAAAAGATGGATCATCACGAAGATTACTTGCTGTGAAGTCGGGTTGGTCCACTCATTGGTGGACCACACCTGTATCCATTGATCTGTGTGTGAAACACCCTAAAATTCACCTAGTGAAATATGCCAACAGGTGCCTGGCCTGGATAAGGGAGGGTTGATGCCAGGCAGGCTGCCAGTCATCGAAGTTCTGCTCAGCGATCATGACATTCATGTTTTCATTCTGCGAAACAGGATCCATAAAGCCAACACCAAAGAGTTGGGGTAAAGTCTATAATCATGAGGAGAATATATGTTCTTTAAAGTAAACTTACACAACATCTTAGGCTCTCAGCCCTTAATATGGCCTTACAGAACCAAAAGAAAAAAAAAACTAGCATTACCGTAGCAGCACACACTAGCATTATTGTAGGGTGTAACCATAGCACAACCCAATATATATATATATATATATATATATATATATATATATATATATATATATATATATTAAAAGCCCTTCTAAAGCCCTCAGTGAATGAAAATAAATCCTTTTTAAAGATTTGAAGGCGCAAGTAGGATGATACATTGGGCTCATTGAGTGGGTGGCTGGACCTACAACTTGGGCCTTTGGGACCCACATCTTCAATGTGTACTTGTTCTGATCATCTTGCTGGTGGATACACAATTCATAAGAATACACAAACAGTCATTTATAACAAGCATTATCCGGGGTGTAATAGCCATTTCACTTCTGGTAATTTAACTAAACAGCACATATGTGCATTACTGAAGTAAAATGATCATCAACCACTTAAAGAAATCACATAAGTACACTTGCTGGTTTTTCTTAACCAATTCAGAAGATTAGATTTTTTTATTTTTTATTTTTTTGAAAAATGACAATCTTATTAAAACAGAAAGAAAAAAAAATTACAAAGCAGGGAAGCCCCAAACTGAGTGACTCTCTTGTCACACTCGATCATTAGCCTCCATTGTAACACAAAGAGCTCAGCCACCAAGCAAGTGATAAAAGCATTAATTTATAGAGAATTGCTCCAGTGCTCCCAGAGCACCATTAGTTATAGTGCTCTAGTTGCATCATTTTACTGGACAGTTCAGTTGATTGATCTGTACCCTGTATCAAGTCTAGAACACATTTCCTGGACTACCATACAAAAAACGCACAGATCAGATGATCTAACCTATCCTTGATTTGGCCTTATCTTCTTTAGCCATCCCTTCTCTAAGCCATTGACGGGATGATTATGATTGCCTAACAAAAGTGATTCTTTAGAATCATAAAAACTCCATTATGAGCCCTAACAAACAGATGGATCAAATTGTTCATTGGACCTATTTTTGTGTAAACAATCAAGACAATCCATATTAAATTCCACTGATCAAATGGTTATTGTTTGCAAGGTAGTCCATGAAATGCGAGATGAAACTAATGAACAGACTGGACAATGGGTTAGACAGAGTGTCCCAATGTAGCATTATAACTTATGGTGCTCTGAGAGCATTGGAACATTTCTCCAATTTATAAATATTGTGGAAAGTAAAATATTTTAGCAATTTCATAAAAGAACAAAAAGTTACTGAGGGAAACTTACCACAACATGAGACTTCAAAAATACCCATGCCAGGAAATGCTATAAACAGAAACAGAGAAAATAAAACTGCTAAATGCTGTGACTTGAAGTCCAGGCACAAACCTTTACGTCACTGAATGTGTTTGCAGCAGAAAATATAACGTTGATGGGGAAGAAGACAGAAGAATCTGCTGGAGGAACAACAAACTCCATTGATCCACTGCAAAAGGGTTCAACCACAGAATTTCAAGGTTTCCGTGTGTTTAGCTTAGCTAGACTCAATAAAGAAAGACAAGAAAAAAAGATGTTGTAAAAGATCATATGCAATTTAAAATGAAGTACTCTCTAACCTGCGATTCGAGTTATCAATAAGAAGAATGGACCACTCCAAGACAGAACCCCTCGGGTCATACCTGCAAGAAGCACAAATGCAAATGTTGATTGAATAACCAGTGCCTAACAGCAGAGAACAGAACAAGTGATGCACAAGTGAATTGCATTGTTGAAACCCAAGATATCGCACCCTAAGGAATTACATCCTCCAATTATATGCATGCTCTATTAAGGGGACGAGAGAGAGAGAGAGAGAGAGAGAGAGAGAGAGAGAGAGAGAGAGAGAGAGAGGCTAAAACTTTCATTCAATCACCAAAATCGCTGCATAGTTCCATACACATGGCTATTGTAGAGGAACCAGGTGCGCTTGGCCTTGTAGTGCCTGATTATTTTTTTTCCAAATAATCGAAGTCAACATTATTCAACTCCTACCCGACGGGGTTTGGGTGAGTGGCCAGCACCGTGGGCCTGCTCCCCTATAGGCGTGGGTTCGACTACCCTCCCTGGCATTACCCTCCCATAGCGATCCTCTTTTGATAGAGTTGTGAGTGGCTTAGCGCGTCATGCGCTTTATGTCTACGAGATGCAGTTGTCGTATTAAGCTTACCACCACTCACTTTCCTCGACTTCTCTTAGCATTCGTACCCATGATGTAGGATGTTGTTGCCACCCAAGCTAGCAACTTGATAGAGCATGGATGATCCTTAGGAACAAAACCTAAACCCCACACCCTACCTAAACATCAGCCATTTCTAAGCTCAAGCCAAACCCTAGCTGAACCCAAGCCATTATCTAAGCCAAGCCATTACCTAAGCCGAGCCAGACCCAAGCCACTACCTAAGCCGAGCCATTTCTAAGCCAAATCCCCAAACCCAAGCTTTTAACCATTCTCAAGGCTCGGACAAGCCAGTTGGCTAAATCGCAAAAGTGAACACTAAGAGGCGGTAATCCGATTACCACCTCTCGAAAAATGTAGCTTCTCGAAAAATGTGCCCCAAGCTACAATTGTTGCTTCCCTGAAAGTCAACTCTACTATGACCTACTTAACCCTAGAATTACTCATATTTACCATTTTACCGAGCCTTTTAACCTATAAGAAAGTGTCGTGTGGCATCTCTCTTCACTCCACCAATCCTAGGCTGTCACATCATCATTCACCCTTCATACTCCCTAGAATTACCAAAAGATCATCCCAAGGGGCCATAAATACCCCCTCCTCTCTTCATTTCACACCAACAAAAAACCAACAAAGAGAAGCAACTCTCACCAAGTGGGGGAGAGTGAGAGAGAGGGAGAGAGTGAGTGAGAGTGAGAGGGAGTGCTTGAGTTCTCAAGCTCCCATCTTCTTCAACCCCCTTTAGCCTCTTCCAACCCTCTCTTAGCCTCCTAGTCCCACTTAGGCCAACCCTTTCAACCATGGTGCACCCAAACATCCAAGCCATTTCAAGTACAAGCCAAAGATCGTGTCTTCATTATTAGCATTCATACTTCATCAATCACATCATTACTTCCCTTCTCAAATCCCCTGCTCCTCTAGGTTTCCATTGAACGTATGCTCTGACTTGCCGAACTCTGGATCCTGTTACATCAGAAATTCATGGTAGCCCAATCCCCTTGCATAACATTCTAATATCATCACATCTCTTCGTAAATTCTATTTCTAGACATTCTCTAAACGTATGCTTTGTGGCTTGCCGGAATTCCGGACCCTACAATATCAGAAATCCGAGTTTTCCTAGTTTCATTTTAATGCTTTACATCCGATCATTTTATCCCCTAAGATCAGCTTACCACACGACGTAGAGACCGCACACTCGTACGAACAGAGAGGGTGCCTAACACCTTCCCTCTCTGTAACTAAGGTCCTTACTCGAAATCCCAAGTGGCATATTAGGAGTCACAACTTAAAGCAATGGAGTCTATGGATTCTCTGGCTTTTACAGATTCTGTAGGTTCTACCCGACTGCGGGATTTTGAGCTAATTAGCTAGTGGCGACTCCAAGTCTACTACATCAGTTCAAATCATCTCATACAACCACAAAACAAAGATAAAAAAGCGTGGGTGCCAATTTCCAGCATTCACAATATGTCCAACCAAGTCGAATACATAGATCTTTTATGAGAACCATAAAAAATCGTTGACCTTTGCTTAATCCAGACTATCAAATACGTCCACCCAAGTTGAATTATCTTTATGAGAACCATAAAAAATCATTCACCTTTGCTTAATCTAGATAATTCAAATAGCAATCCTAGGTCGATGATGATGACCCCCCATGTGTCGTGTCTAAAATACGAGCTTTTGAACGTTCTGATCACGGGCCATTTTGAAATGAATGGTGAAGAAGGTATTGATCTAAATGATGCCTGGATCAATCCCCATGTTGAAGAAAACTAATTCTTAAGTTTTCTTTCCTCAAGAGTTCTCCAATGACATACAAATCACTCCCAAGCACTGGATTCATACAAAGTAACGTTAATTGAATTGTATGGATACGAGCACTCAAACGTTTCTTCAATGACATTGATGATGGACTTGGAGTGGTCAGCATATGATAGAGGTGAGAGGTGCAACAATGGTTATAGTAGATCAACGACAACAATTTGGTGGTAGGAAGATGATGGCCATTGATGCTTCAAGTCAATCTCCTCGGGTTCCTCATCAAAAGTTGATCCTTTGCTAAGGTCCAAATTTCACCATAAATTCCCAAGCACATCTTCAAGATTGAATATTGACGAGCTACATCCCAAGCATCCTCTTCCAAATCAAGGCGTTGTGTTGCCTTAGGGCAAGCTTGCATCATATCATCTCCTCAATTTCCTTTTCTAGACCCCCTATCTTGAATCTCAATCAACAACTCAACCTTGTGTGGGGAATTTGATTTCCACGTCTTTTTTGCTAATCTCCTTAACATTCACAATTTCACATTGATGATCTTTCATTTACGGCCTTGAACTTAGGAAGACATTTGGGGTTTGATGACCAGCTTAGATGGAACGGATGGTGATGGTGTAAATGATGGGGAAGCAATGTAGATGAAGTGGTACCTGGATTGGTCATGCTAGGTGTAACTCCTGCTTTGATACCACTTTATGTAGCCTGTTCGGGTCGTTGTGGTGATGCATACAGATGGCCAAAAGATGTAAATACACTGACAAAATTGGCGCGATAGCTGGTCTTTGAACACCTTCAATTCGATGGATAAACAAGGACCACATGCTGTCCCAACTCTCGATCTTGATTGTTGATCTATTGTGCTGATTAGCTATCTTATGTGCAGCATGATCCATGCTGTCCAAAAGGATGGCGATATCCTCATCATCGGTCAGAGTTACCTTTATCACTATTTTGCACTGCAACAGTTGCCCCATTATCCAATTATGCATTCAACTTGTCATAGGCTCATAGCACCCATTTTTTTACCATTATTTGAACTTCACCACCATATTGTTCGGGTTTTTGCCTGCCTTCTCAGGTCTGAAAGAAGTCCCACTAATTGTCAGCTTTAAAATTATACCAGATCAGTGTGAACAATAGGCTGGGTTTGAGACAGATCTTTAGGGTTTGTCTAGGTTTAAGAGAGATGGGATTAGTCTACAGGCTTTGGAGTTGAATAGGGGCTTTTGGAAAGTTTCATGGGCAGGATCAAGGGCTGGAAGTGGATCAATTTTGGTACAGTTTCTGGTCAGTTTATGGGCTCGGTTAAGAGGTGAATGTGGATAGATGTTGGGGCAGTTTTCTGGTCAGGGACAGTCTGGGTTAAGGGCTGAAAGTGCACAGATTCAGAGAGAGTTATTAGGGATAAGATAAGGGCAAATTTGGTGCAGTTTGAATGGGTTGGGTTATGGCTAGGAGTAAACAGGTTGTGGTCAATTTTGGGACAGATCACTGTTTGGGAAATGGTTCAGGGTGATAGTTGCACTGAATTTTGGTTAGTGCTTGGGAAAAGGTGTGATGTTTGAGTTGTGGGGTGGAATTAGGGATGAGATATAAGCTGCGGTTACAAATCTAAGGGGTTTAGGAGACTACAGTTGGGTCTATTGGGATGTAGAAGGTTTTTATTGAAGAAAGAGCCAAAGTTTGGGTTTAGATGCACCTGTAACGGTACTCTTTTAGGATCAGGACGGGTTTGGGGGGTTTAGGGATGGGTGCAAAATTTGAATATGAAGTTTCGGGGTCTTGGTTGTCAACTGTTTTAAGGATTCAGGTTAAGTTTCTGGACTCTTCAAGGCTTATATTTGTTCTAAGGTGAGGTTAGGGGTTGGTGATGGTATACAGTAGTATTTGCATAGAAACTGGGAGCTGTAATTGAAAAGTTAGGGTTTGAATTTGAGTATAGTTGGGTAAGGAAAGGAGCTACCAGAGCTTTTGAATTTGAGTACAAACGTTTGATCATCACATGCACTTTAAATGTTATGCATTCAATTTGAATATCTTTGCGTTTGTTCAGTCAAACAACGCATAACTTATGATCAAATGGCTTGGATGCATGAATCCAATTTAATTAAGAAGAAATGACAAAACAATGAGGTTGCCTTAACTAGTAGACATAGCCCTTGAGAGTCAAATCACAGTTGACAATTCTTTCAAGTCTTACATAAAAGTAGAGCCTAATTGTAATTTAAAGCCCAAATTTTCTATACGAATGGCAAGGAAATAACAATTTTGTCACTACTATCATAGACTAATTGTCACAGTTCCACTGATTAGTGCATCAAAAACACCCTTAGAATCCAAAACTTTGAATTAGTAGACACATCCCGTCATAGCATCTTGACTGGTTTATTTTTCTTTATTTTTCCTTCAATTGGTAAGAGAAGTTCGCTCAAGCAAATCAAGACCATTTCATGGAAGGTTTTTTCAAAAAAAAGGTCATAACATTGGGAAAAAAAAAAGGCTCCCAAGATCATTTCGCAGACCATCCTATCATGACATATTGACTGGTTCATTTTTCTTTAATTTTCTTCAATTGGTAAGTTTGCTAAAGAAAATCAAGACATTTCATAGAAAAATCATAAAGGTCATAAAACTGCAACAAGTGCGCCCATGAACTGTAACTTTACCAGTGTAAATAAAGCTATCTTATTTATAAGACGATTCTTCACCTTATTTATTTGGGTTCATAACAATGACCAGTGTTCGAAACATCGGTATTGCGCAATGTATCGCACCCTTGGGATAAAGATACATATTGATTATCGCATGGGATATCTCGTTTGTATCACATAATTTATTGCATTTTTTGGGAAACATGGGGAAAATGGTTGAATTTTTCAAGAAAACTTCAGGGATTGTAAAAAAAGACTTTAATACACACTTTTAAATCATAACATCTAGAGAAAAAAAAAAGTGCACACAATAGGTTTCCTTTGTATAGGGTCATAAGCCATGCGCTGTCTGATTGAACTAAGGCAACAATATTCAAATATAATGTATAACATTTATAAATATATCAAAACATGTATGAAAACACAACTAAGTGGACCCCACCACAAAAAACAGTGGGGACAGTGACACCCAACGTTGAAACCTTCCTAGGGGCCACCATGATGTTTATTTGAGATCCAACTTGTTCATAGGGATACAGACCTGAATGAGCTTTCGAAATTGATAGACAGTGTGGATGTAAGGCACATAGCCTATAGTGTCCCCCATAGGGATCCACTGAGTGGGATGCAGGTTGCGTACAGATGCTTCCAGGGGTTGCGTATTGACGCTGCCAATAGCGAGGTGGCTACTGATAACGCTTTGTGAGCCCCACCATGATATTTGTTTTATCTGCATGGTCCATCTATTTTTTCAGGTCATTATAGGGCATGTGGCCAAAATTGAAACAGGTCCAAATCTCAAGTGGACCAAACCACAAGAAAACAGTGGTGATTAAACATTCACCATTAAAAACTTCGTAGGGCCCACTGTAATGTTTATTTTGCATCAAACCTTTTGATTAGGTCACACAAACCTAGATGAAGGGAAAACACAAATATCAGCTTCATCCAAAACTTTTGTGGCCCTCATGAAGTTTTTAATGTTGAGCCTTCAATCACCATTGTTTCCTTTAGTGTGGTCCACATGAGATTTTGATCTACCTCATTTTTGGGCTAATCCCTTAAATGATCTTAAAAAATGGATGGATGGCGCAAATAAAACACATACATTATGGTGGGGCCCACAGGGCACCGACTAGTAGCTACTAGTACAGATAGCATTAGTAGGCAATCCGCGTCCCACTGAGTGGATCTCAAAATGGACTTGATTTCTTATGAACGCCTTTCGTAGGAAGTTCCTACGCTGAAATGCTAGGTGGGGCCCACCATGATGTTTTTGAAAAATCCACACCGTCCATCCTTTTTTTCCAAATCATTTTAAGACGAGACCAAAAATAAGGTGGATACAAAACTCAAGTGGGCCACACGGGAGGAAAGAGTGGAGCCTAGGAAGGTCTCAACAGTACGAAACTTTGTCTAGTTTTCCTTCTCCTATGGCCGTCTTGAGTTTTGGATCCACCTGAATTTTGGTCTCATGTCCTAAAATGATTTGGACAAACGAATGGACGGTGTGGATTTTTTAGAAACATCATGATGGGCCCCACCTAGCATCCCTGCTTAGGAACTTCCTGCGAAAGGCGTTATCAGGAAATTCGCATACCACCACTTTCGCACCCAGCCCTGCTACGGAATCAACGATGTGTGTGGGACCCTGACTATGGCCCTCACCATTATGTATGTGTTGTATCCACACCGTCCATCCATTTGGAGAGATCATTTTAGGGCCTAAGCTAAAGAATTAGGCTGATCCAAAGCTCAAGTGGACCCTACCACAGATAACAATGGGGGCAATGACACCCACCATTGAAACATCAAACCACTTCTATGGGGTCCACCATGATGTTTATTTGAGATCCAACCTAATCATAAGTTCATACAAATATGGGCCAAGGTAAAACACAAATATCAGCTTGATCGAAAACTTTTGTGGCCCTCATAAAGTTTTTAATGGTAAGAGTTCAATCCCCACTCTTGTGTGGTGGGGTCCACTTAAGCTTTGGATTTGACCCATTATTTGTCTTATGACCTACAATAATCTCTCCAAATGGATGGATAGAATGGATATACAATATATACATCTATGTGTGCCCCACCGTAAGGGCCACACTGTTTTTGGTGCAGCCAAGTCGCACTGAATCCACTTTCCCTTAAGGGGCGCAAATTAGGTGTTACACGGGTAACTGCTTAGCCGATGTTACCCTTAATGTAGGGCCCACCTTTGATGATATGTTGTATATCCACTCCATTCATTCATTTTTACAGATCATTTTAGGATGTTGTCCCAAACATTAAGTATATCCAAATCTCAGGTGGACCACACCACATGAAACAGTGATTATTGAATGTTCACCATTAAAAACATATCAAGGCCTACTTTAAGTAGATCCGTAATGTTTAAATTTGTCATCCAACCCGTTAATAAGGTCAATTAGAACTGGATGAAGGTGATATACAAAGATTAGCTTAAACCAAAACTTTTGTGGCCTATAAAATACTTTTAATGGTCATTCACCACTTTTTTTAGTGTGGTCCACCTGAGATCTGGATCTGCTTAAGTTTTCGCATAACGTCCTTAAATAATATGAAAAAATGGATGGACGGCCTGGATAAAACATATCCATCAAGGTGGACCCCATAGAGCCTGTGACAGACCATCTGCCTAGACATCTCGTCTGTCTCTATCGCATCCATTAAAAAAGGTTGCGTCCTACCCCTGCTCGTCTCCAGCAGGGAATGGGTAGAAGCTTTAAGTGGCCACCATGATATATGGGTCTTATCTACACTGTCCATCCATTTTTTCGTATATTTTAGGATATAAGCCCAAAAATAAGGAAGATCCAAGGCCCAAGTGGACCACACCACAGGAAGCAACGGTGATAATGATTCTCACCGTTGAAATTTTTCTAGGGCCCACCGTGATGTTTATTTTCCATCCAACCTATTCATAAAGTTACACAGACATGGATGAAGAGAAAACAAAAATATCAGCTCCATCCAAAACTTTTGTGGCCCCCAAGAAGTTTTCAACTGTAAGACTTTAATCCCCATTTTGTAGTCCACTTGAGCCTTGGATCTGCCTCATTTTTGGGTTTATACCCTAAAATGATATGAAAAAATGGATGGACAGTGTGGATAAGACCCATACATCACGTGGCCATCCATAGCATGGTAGTGGACAAAGTCAAATTGGAGGAAATTTTTGAAGTTTGTGAAGCTATTGTATCTTTCTACAAGAAGTTTCTTTCAAGCGATGGGTCAGTGAGGTCGAGGCTGAAAAACTTGGAATTTCAGTATATTATTGAGGAGGGCAACTTCCCTTGAGAGGTCATTGACCGAAGAGGAGATAAAGGCATTAGTGGACAAGTTGGGGAGAGATAAGGCTCCAGCCCGGATGGCTTCCCCTCACGGTCTTCCAGGTGTTCTAGGAGTCTATAAAAGAAGATTTGATCTCTTTCTTATTCTAGCTCTTCGATAGCAATCGGCTTCCAATTGAGTTTGGCGCTTCGATCATCACCTTAATTCCCAAGAAAGAGGAAGCAAAATGGTTGTAGGACTTCAGACCCACTAGCCTTATCAGTGCCCCATATTAAATTCTAGCTAAAGTGTTGGCATCAAGGTTGAAGTCAATCCTTGGAAAAGTCATTTCAAAAGTTCAAGACACCTTTGTCAAAGGCAAGTAGGTTTAAAAGACACTCTGATCACCCATGAATGCATTGACTCTCACTATAAGGAAGCCAAGAGTGGCGTTGTATGCAAGCTTGATATAGAAAAGGCATATGATCATGTGGAATGGGATTTTGGGATTACATGCTAGGCAACTTTGGGTGTGGAGGGATGCAGAGGAGATGGATTTGGGTGTATGTAAGTTCAGCCAATTTCTTGGCCTTAGTAAACAAGTCGGTAAAATGATTCTTCAAGTCATCTCGAGAGCTTGGGGAATGGGATTCGTTATCCCCGTTTGCATCTGTTGCAGTAGTGGAAGCCCTAAGTAGAATGCTAGCCAAAGGGGAGACGGCAAGGCTCATTAGCAGATTTAAGGTGGACAAGGGAGACTTTCATGTATCCCAGCTTCAATTTGTGGACAACACAATCCTTTTTCCTATACAGAGTCAAAGGTGTACAACTTAAGGAAGATTCTTTGTTGCTTCAAAATGGTGTTAGGCTTAAAGGTGAATGTCCAAAAGAGTGAAATGTTGGGTATAGGCATCTCCAAGGAGGAGGTTGAAACTTGAAAAGCTAGCATAAGTGTTCAGGTGTAGGGCTGGCTCATTTCCTTCCACTTAATTGGGTCTGCAGTTGTGTATTGGGAAGCCTACAAAAGACTTGTGGGATAAGGTTTTTAGAAAGTTGAGAAGAAGTCGATTTGGAAGCATATGCATATTTCCTTAGGGCTAGACTAACCTTGATCAAAGCGGCATTATCCCACAATCTCTGGTCAAGTGCCCTGTGAAAACGTGTGATGAGAGAGAAACTACCAAAATTAGGGAAGGAAGTAGAGAAAATAAGACAAAAGAAGTGAAAGGAAGAAGAGAAGAAAAGTGGGACTGTTGCAGCTCAATTGCCTCTATGTGTCCCGTACTCTACAATTTTATTAGGGTTGTCACTAAAACATCTGGAAATTACAAAAATGCCATTCTTACTTAAGTAATATAAGCAAAGACTAATCCTATGGCCTAAACACTATCCAACATGTACAATAAAGCCCAATAGCCTAAATAGTCCAGCCGTGTGACCATTTAACATTCCCCTCAAGCTGGCGCATAGATATCATATATATCCAAATTGAATATAAGTTTTTCGAACTAAGACTTCCCAAGTGCTTTGGTGAATAAATCTACGACCCGATTATGGGATCAAATATATGGAATGTAGATTTCTTTTTGAGAGATCTTATCTTGAATGAAGTGGCATTCAACCTCTATATGCTTTGTTCTCCCATGGAATACTGGATTGTTGGCAATATGTATAATAGCTTGATTTGGACCTTGAACCACAAACCCCATTTCTTCAAGAAGTGATTTAAGCTAAACAAGTTCACAAGTTGTGTGTGCCATTGATTTATATTCCACCTCAACACTTGACTTGGCAACCACATCCTGCTTCTTACATTTCCAGGTAACCACATTGCTACTAAGGTGCATTAAACTATAGTCAACCATCTATCATGTCTATACCTTGCATAATCTACATTTGAATAGCCAACTATTAGGAGATAACCATAAGATCTATACAAGATATCTTTCTCAGGTGCACATTTTAAGCGCTGAAGATTCTCATAACTGCAGCTAATTATGGGGCTCTTAGACTTTCCATTGATTGACTAACCACGCTGATAGAAAAGGCAGTGTATGGTCTGGTGATGGTCAAATAGATAAGATTTCCAACGAATCTTTTGTACATGCCAGGATCTACCAATAACTCTCGTTCTTCAAGGTCAAATTTGAAAAGGGGATCTACCGATGTATCTATAGGCTTTGCACGCCTTTTCTATCACAAACATATTTCCTTTGACATAAATTTATTCTAACTTTAGATCTCATCACTTCGATCTCCAGAAAATATCGATGAAGGCTAAGAACTTTGATTTGAAACTGAGATCGAAGATACGACTCCAGCTTCTCAATACCCTCCAAGACATCACTTATCATGTCATCCACATACACAACAAGTACAATTTAGTCAGAGGTAGTATGCTTTGAGAAAATGGAGTGATCTACTTCTCTTCAATCCATACGATACCACCACGCTGCTAAACTTTTCAAACCAGGCTCTCGGAAAGTCATCACCTATCATTATAATGTCATCCACATACATAACAAGTACAATATAGTCAGATGTAGCATGCTTGGAGAAAATGGACTAATATACTTTACACCTCTTCAATCCATACAACACCACCACGCTGCTGAAATTCTCAAACCAGGTTCTTGGCGACTACTTCCATCCACATGTAGACGTATTTAGTTTGCACACTTTAGAGGATTCCCCCTGAGCAGCATACTGAGGAGGTTGCTCCATATAAACCTCTTCATGTAATTCTTCATGCAGAAGTGCATTCTTTACATCTAGCTAAAAGGGGGGTTAATCACATATAGCAACCAACATGGCTTTGTAATGATCAATTGATCCATCAAGTAAAACTTTTACCATGTAAACCCATCTACACTTAATTAGTGTCTTACACGATGGCAGATCAATTAGTTCCCATGTATCATTGGAATACATGGCGTTCATCTCCCCATCCATAGCCCTTTTTTTTTTCTAATTTTCATCTAACAGTGCATCCTGAATAGACTCAAGGATAGAAATGTCAAACAAGGCAAGAGCAAACTTCTGATAATTTGTGCACAAGTGGTTGTTAAAGGTAACAAAGTTGGAGGTTGGATAAGGAACATAGAAACATTTACTTTTACTAATTGCAATAGGTAGATCATTGACAACTTCTGCAGAACCTAAAAAAACTGAGAACCTCATTAGTTGTGGTAGCTGATTGTGTGGATTGAAAGGGAATAGTCTAAGATACTTAATCTTTTCTCCTTTTTGTGTAATATATCCATGTAAAATCATTCTAAGGTGGTGGTTCCTCAACAACATGGCAGCTTATACAATACGTTCAGTTTTACCATAGAACAAGACATGTTTAAAGAATGTAATATCAGCTAGCACAAAGTGCTTTTTAAGTGAAGGACAATAACATCGATAACCTTTTTTAATGTGATAATATCCCAAAAAGATGCATCTAATAAAACGAGGCACAAGTTTATCTTGACCATACCCAAGCATATGAACAAAGCAATACAACCAAACACTTAGGAAGGAAAAAAATGATGGTCAATTAGGAAATACCAATGAGAACGGTGTTTTGCCGTCTAAAATTGACGATGGCATCCTATTTATCAAATGGCATACAATATGAACTCCATCACTCTAGTAAGGTAGTGGAACATTCAATACTAATAACAAAGTACAAGTAACCTCAATCAGATGTCTATTCTTATGCTCAACCACCCCATTTTGTTGAGGTGTATAAGCATAGGAGGTCTAACAATTAATGCCCTAACTTCGTACATAGGTCTTGTTGATGCAGTTTTCCGCTAGACCCTCCCTAGTTAACCCGTGTGAACCTGCACAAAGAAAAGCAAGAGACAAAGGAGACCCTGGCTAGTGCAGGGGACCCTCTGATGCTTAAGTCAAGTCTTTGGGGTCTTTCGTAGGGTAAAATCTCTTGGGAAAAGATTCACCAGTCGAATATTAGGGTGAGAACATGCGTACCTTACTTTGGCGTGGATACCTCTATTTATAGGAGAGGGAAGACATACGTGATAAGGAGTCTTTCCTAATATGCTGGAGACGAAATCCATTCAAGATCCTTATCAGATCCCGAAGTTCTCGAGATTCGATCTGATCCTCCGAAGATCTTAGGAGAGATCTTCAAATTGTTGATCTCGAGGATTGGTTGTTTACCGAGCTCTCCATGGAACAGGCTTTTGCCTTTTCCCGGAGGTTATCCCGAACTAAAGCCAAGCTTTGGTCGAGCTATGATCGAGCTTTGGTCGAGCTTCAACCGAACTATGGCCGACCTATAGCCGAGCTATGGTCGACCTATAGGTTAGGTCGGCAATTGGCCATTTGAGTGGACTTATAGTTGTACCTTCTTTTAGTGTCCTTACAGTTGCATCGACCCCGTAGGAGGTCGGCCTGTTTTTGGACGTAGATGCCCCCTAGGGCTCGGATGCCAAAAGGCCTGTGCTGTTTAGTAGAGTTGGTCCATTCCATAAGTCGAGCTACCGACTTGACTATTTTTCACCCAACAAATCTAAAATTCAAAGAAATAAATTTCAAAGCATTATAGATCTAAACATACACAAATTTGCACTAAACTGAGTTTTTATTTCCTTATGAAAGACTAATGACCTATGTTTCATGAGACATAACCACGTTATTCTACAAAATCATTAATAAAGAGAACAAAGTACTTAAAACCAATCAAACTAGAGACTTAAGTTGGTCCCCATACATCACAATGGCTAATTTAAACAAAACATCACTCCTACTATTGACCCTAGACGGGAAATGAGTTCCATGATGTTTACTCAACTGGCACTTTTGCAATCTAAATTTGACATCTTCGAAAGGGATGAAACAAGTCTATAGTATTGGAGAGAGATGACCCAGATGATGATGCCACTGAATTGCTAGACCCTTAAGAAGTACAACAACACTTATTGATTCCCTCTCTAAATAATATGGGCCATTCCTCTCATAACCTCTATCGATTGTCCTACCTGTCTTGAGGTTTTAAAAAACACAAAAAGAAGGAAAGAAGGAAACACAACGATTTAGAGATTCCGTTAGTTTACTTATAAATAAAGACTAAAAGAAAATTTGGGGCCATATAAGACAGAAGATTAGGACACAGACACGTTAGGCTAAGTAGTACCAAGTCCAACAACATTACACAAGGCGTCCTCAGCTAAAGTAACAAACAACTAATGAAACATGATCAAAAGAAGAAAAAAACTGCGATTACCAAAGATATGATCTAATGCCCTAGAGGCTAGAATCAATGATCCACGAAGAGGGATGAGATGAAGAAAGGCATGCATTACCTAATTGAGCCAGAGTGGCTGTAGAAGTAGAAGGGACATTGTTGGACATAGAGCCAGTGGAAGAGATGAATCGTGCATATTCTTCTTGTGATAGTTTGACACTAATCTAATCACTACCGATATTCGACGAAGTAGAAGTGGTGAGTCTACCATATGCAAAAACATTGTCCATCACAAGAGTTTGATTAGCCTTCAGAACCTTTCCATGGAGATCCCAACAAAAAACCACAGCGTGAATCGTCAGATCACAGTGAGTGCACATGCAATCTCCTCTCCGCCATGGCCACCTTTACCTCCCCTTGAAAACCTACCATTACTGCCAGTACAGTACATACAACGACTTGTGCAACCACCACAACCTCCACGTAAACCAGTGTAACTAGATTAAGTGGCCAGTTCAACTTCATCAGAAGCATTAACATGAGCATAATCAAAGTCATTTGCAAAAGAGACGCTCTAAAACCTAACATAAACTTCCACAAATCAAGGCACTGATACACCACTCAAAATCTAATCTTTAGTCAATTGACATTCTTTTGGCAAACTAGATAAAAGTTTTACCACTTTCTTATCCTCCAACTGCTTCTTCATAAGGGTAACATCTAAGTAATAGGATGATATATTGAGAACTCTTCCCAAACGCCAATCAATTAAGCGATATACTCACCAAGGACTTATCCCCCTTCTAGAACGAGAAAATCTACATAACTAATAGACCAAGAGATGTTCTACTTTGAGAATCTTTTCCACAGTATCCCAAACATCTTTTGCAGTGTTCAAGAATACCAAATTAAAACTCACTTTGGGTTCCATGGTATTCCACTACTAGGATCTAATATAGGCATCATCATGCACCCACTGTCTATATCTAGGATTGGATTCCTCCGATTAAATTCCATGAGGAATTTATCCTTTTCCTGGGCTAAGAGAAACATTTCAACAGATTTCGCCCAGAGAAGATAATTCTTCCTATTCAACTTCACGGATATTAAGAACGCATTAAACAAAGGTCCAAACACTTCTCCTAGTGATGGGAGACCACTTACCACACCTTTCAGCGCTATGGCTATTCTGGAACTGATTTACTTTAACTTATACAGAAAATGATCTATAATCAGATTCATGCAACACTATACCTCTCAAAAATATCACAGAGAAATTTGCAGCCCTTTATCAGCTAGAACTCACTTCAATATCATTCATACATCTCACATAATGGATATACGAAACTACCAAGAAAAACTGTTTCCAACACAAAGTAACAAAAGAAAAACAAGTTAAGCATCACCTTAACAGAAAAAAATAAAAAATAAAAATATATATATCAGCAAGCCTTTGTCTTCAAGTTAAGGCTCCTACGCTCGTTTTTGCAAGCAATTCCATTTACTTGACGAAAAGCATACTTCTGAGAAGACGAAGACTAATCCTTCTTACTTAAGAGATCGTCACTAAAATGTCTGAAAATAACAAAAATACCCTTCTTAAGTAATGTAAGCAAAGACTAATCCTTTGGGCCTAAATACCATCCAACATGAACAATAAAGCCCGATAACCGAAATAGTCCAACCGTATGACTATTTAAAATGCCTGAAAGGTGTTTTGAATAAGCTAGCACCTTAAACACAATTTCTTATGTCATGGCATGGAGGAGAAGAACAAATTCCACTTCGTGTAATGGGAGGTGTGTAGACCAATAAAGGAAGGAGAGCAGGAATCAGGAAGCTGGAAATTATAAATTTAGCACTTATGGGCAAATAGCATACATGGTTTGGCTCGGAAGAAGGAAGCCTTTGCAAGGAAGTTGTAGTGAGGAGGTATGGGACTTAGGGGGATGGTGGACGAAGAGGTCCTCATCGTATAGGGCGATGAGGTTGTCGAAGGCTATCTCAAGTTGGGGGGAGGAGTCAAGGATGGGGTGGGGTTCTCTATAGGAGAGGGGAGAGAGGTTAGTTTTTGGAGGGATGTGTGGTTGGGTGAGAGGAGGTTATGCGAGGTATACTCACAGATGGCTTACTTGGCATAAGACTTGGACGTTCGCGTCCCTATAACTCGTTGTTATTCAACTTCAAGATCTAGGTTGACTTGGATCTCCTCGTGCAGTAGGAACCTGTCAAAAGAGGAGGAAGAATTCATTATCCTATTTGGGCAGCTATTGAATATATTGTTTTCTTCTGATATGGACTCGTTGGTGTTGCTCAAAGATAAACCCGGGATATTCGCCATCTGGTCTTTCTACGAATTCCTCATCGGGTCCTCATCGCGAGGGGAAGGTTTTCGCGAGGGGAAGGTTTGCATACTTCCTTTGGTCTTATGGGGTTCCCCCCAAGGTAGCGGCTATGGCTAGTTGATAGGATGGAACAAGGTCCTAATGGTCAATAACCTTCAGAAGGGGTAAATGGTAATCATCAGTATTTGCATGCTTCGTTGGTGGGGTAAGGAATCGGACAACCACCTCTTTATTCATTGTGTTTGTGAGGGAGATGTGGGATAATTTTTGGGAACTTTTGGAGTTGCTTGGGTGATGCCGAAGAATAGCGAGGAGCACCTTCTCTCGTGGCATGAGGGGCAAGAGAGGAAAGAGGCTTTGAGCATGACTTTATTAGCTGGCTTGTGGGCCTTATGGGGGGAGGAAAAACTGGTGCTTCCGCAATCTTTGCAAGAATGCATCAGGAGTTTTCTCGAGGACTAAGACAGATGTCATGGATTGGGTCTCGATCATAATGGGCTTTCATGATTGTGATCTTTCTTGTATTTCTTAGGTAGCCTTGTAATTGTTTGGCCTTTTGTGACCTGGCTGTCAAAGAATACTTGAATCTGTGGGTACCCACTGTACTGGACTCAATTTAAATGGATCCAGGTCCATAAACTAGAACTATTTAATAATCACGTCAGGTTCATGCCCATTGGTTTAGGCCTGACCAGTAATCATGTTGGTTCGTGTGCCTAATGGGGTACCAATCGAGTACCTCAATTTAAATTGATCTGGATCTTGCTCATCCTCCTCTGACCTCCTCCTCCTAAACCCCCAGACACCACTCATCCTCATCATCTCCATAGCACTGCTCCTCCCCTCATTGCTAAACCCAACGTTCACCTGACCCCCCTTCTTCCAAGCTTTTTAAATCAGATCCTAAGACCTGATTATATACCCAACAGGTACCGGAACCTACTTGGATTCAGGTCTAGTACCTCAAATATGGTACTTGAACCCCAATCTAACAAGGACCTAGATCTGACAACCTTAGTCCATTATGGGTTTGGATACACCAGTAAACAACCCGCCCTAACAATGACAGGCATAATGACTGCTTTACCTATCGAGAATATATGTACTTTGTATTTTGTGTGTGTGTGTGCGAATGTGTGTGCGTGTGTACTTTGTATACAACTTACAGTATGCATCTGTTATTTTTTGTCGCTTTCAAACTAAAAAATTCTTCGAATTTCAGAAGTAGCATGACTTGTATTTTGCAACAAAATAAATGAGAGTGACTTATAACCATATGGCTCAAAGTTTGACGTATTAAAATTACAGACTATAGAAATCAAAGCCAGCCACAGCCTAGATTCATGATCTTATACTCAGCACGTAAAGAAATACCAGTAATACGTGCCCACGCTAGACTAGCACCAGATGACAGAAAGATAAAACCATTAGGCTTCATTTAAACAATGCATCTTTTAGAATCTTTTGAAACCGTCATTTGGACAATGCATCTTCAGAGTATTTAGAAATCATCATTTAGACAATGCATCTTTAGACACCATTTTTTTGCATCATCTTTCACTTGTAGTTCCTGGAGAATATCCCACAAATTAAAGTCAGTTGAATCAACTTACTTGAGCAGAAAGGTAGTTCCTCTCAAGATTTACAAAAGAAACCAACAAGAGAGCTGATTTGGTGGCACAAGGCATGCCCTAACCTTGATTATCTATCAGGATTTCCACCATGGTGTGCCATTACAGCGGAAAACATTACGCATTACAGGGTAGTAATGGCTGTTACAGAAAAAATGACCCATGATGGCCATTATGGCCCCCATAACAGTCCATTATGAGGGTGATAAAGGTTTTTTTAAAAAATAAAAGATACAAGAAAGACCTTAACAGCCATTACAGCCCATATCGTAACAATAATGGTGGTGGCCATTATCGACACTGTTACTGTTATAGAATACCATGATTTCTAAAAATAAATTGTCAAATTATCATTGTTTGGAACCCTATTCCCTTGTTGAAAATTTCCCCTGTTTTAATTTAATTTATTATTATCAAAAAGGAAAGATGCAATGCCCAAATAAAGCCTTCAAGTAATTTTAAGTCACCACCACTACAGTTTACAGCAGAAGCCATGCATCTTTGGTTTAATCATCCAAGACACAAGAAGGATGAGAGAGAGCATTGGAAGCACACACCTCCATTCCCCATCAACCTGACGGACATTCGGTGCCTCTCTATGTGCAGGCAATGGTACTGTGATCACAACATTTTGTAGGTCAAACATCGATGAAGCTTCATATTCCATGCTGACATAAGTTTCGCCTCCAGAAACTGATGGCCAGCAGTTGACTGCAAATACATACAATATGGTAAACAGCAAATATAAAGGAATGTTATTTCCACCTCTATAGGGGACTTTTGGGCAAACTAAGTTTCTTATTTTCTACTTCTAACTATCTTGTGGTTGGAACTACCGACTTTGGGGGGGTGAAATATCACTTCTCAATGTAGATAAGAACAAAATATATGTAAAGGCAAACTGTATCAAGAAATCAAACCCACTGGTCAGTGGCACAAGTGATTCATCCATGCTCTGCATTCTCCACTTCAGAAGACCAACACCTGCTGCATCACCAGTTTGGCCGGTCGGAAAAGGTCTGCTAGGATCCTTCAGCCCAATAATATTTTCACTTGAAAATAACTCCTTGTTGATGTTGGGATGGGTTTTGAATAGGACACCGGAATTCAAACCAGTTTCAATCTGAGAGTAAGGCACAGAAACAGAGATATTAAGGTAAGAGAAATGCTAATACATCCGCATCTTTTGCAGCAGCAAGGTTATAAAACAAATATACCCTCTTAAGTAAACAAAATGGACACAATCTGCCAGAGAAAGAGGCATCAATGGCAATCAAGCATTATAAAATGAGGAATGATTCCTACAACCAGTGTTCGAAGTGTCGGTATCGCTACAAGTTTCGCTAGCCGGGGATACATAAAGCAAGAATATAAAACAAATGTACCCTCTAAGTAAACAAAATGGACACAACCTGCAAGAGCAATAGGCATCAATGGTGATCAAGCATTACAAAATGAGGAATGATTCCTACAACCAGTATTCGAAGTGTTGGTATCAGTAGGGGTGCACATTTAACCATTGGAACCGTGGAACCGGACCGGAACCGTTGGATCGGTCTGGTTCCAGAGTGCTAACGGTCCGGTTCCGGTTCCCAAATTTTGAAAACCGTTGATTATGGATCGGTTCTGGTTTAGGGTCTTGTAGAACCGAACCGAACCGTTGATCCGAACCGTAGAACCGATCTGTGACAGGAACCGTCGATCCGATGTATTTAAAACAAAAAAAAAACCTCTCTCGCGCCGCACTCCCAGTCCCTGCCCCCTGCCCTCTCTCTCGCCGCACTCCTTGGCATCCCTACCCTCTCTCTCTCTCTCTCTCTCTCTCTCTCTCTCTCTCTCTCTCTCTCGCCATCACGGTCCCAGGCACCAGCCACCCCTAGCCCGAAGGCTGATGTCACTATGTCATAATCTACAGCCAAGAGGACTTTGTTAGCAAGGTCGATGAGATAACGTCCGGTGAAGGAGTCAACGTGGTCTATGATTCTGTGGGGAAAGACACATTCCAGGTGAAATGTTTTGTCACAGAAAGTTAAAAGCAGTGTTTGGAAGTATCTCAAAACATGGGTTTATGGTGGGGTGGTTTTCCTCCCATAGAAGATTTTGTTCATTTCAATACAACTCAAACACAATACGCCATTTGTGTTTCTTTTCTCTAACTACCCCAATTGCTCAGTCAGTTCAAAACAGGCACCCACGAATGGAATCGATCAAAACTTTAGGCTACTTCCAAACACTAGCTTTAAGAGCTCTCTTACTCTGAGAAGTGCTTTTATTGCAAGGATCACTTAGAAGTGGGCTCTTATGCAGGGATCGTTGGCATGCTTGAAGACTCGCAGATACATGGTGAACTTTAGGCAGTCATCTGGTATGCCAGACCCTGTTCCGTTGTCAGCCCTCGCTGCCAAATCCTTGTTCCTGACGAGGCCCTCACTCATGCAATACAATGCAATTCTTTTTTGTTTTTGTTTTATTTTTTTTCAAATCAACTAACTGGGCTGGATTTTTAAAAGCCCAGATCCGTGGATCCGATCTGGGACCAAACCGTTATTCACGGTCCGGTTCTGGTAGAGTGCTAACAGTCCGGTTCCGGTTCCCATATTTACAGAACCGTTAGGAACGGTTCGGTTCCGGTTTAACCCAAAACCGGACCGAACCGACCCGTGTGCACCCCTAGGTATCAGTATCACTACAAGTTTCGCTAGCCAAGAATATGGAAACAATATTAGTATCGCTAACAATCGGAAATGCAGGAAAACATGGGGAAAATGGTGGAATTTTTCAATGGAACTTCATGAGATGCTAAAATACACATTTGTATGTTTAGGAATAAAAAAAATTTGCAAAAATAATATATACATAATAAGTTTTCATTTAATGGGGGCCTAAAAGCATGCACTGTTGTAAGAAATCAGAACATCTCATCCATCCATCCAACCATCCATCCAACCTCCAACCATCCATCCAGACATCTATTGATATTTTGGAATATCGGCAACATATGATATTACTCAACAAATCGTTGACAACTGAAAAGAAACGAAAGATTGTGGTCTCAATATCGCCATGTTGTGATAAACTACATACAACCATGCGCCCACAAAAAAAAAAAAAAATGGGATTTTTTTTAAGATACAGATTTTTGACGATATCGATGCATTGGCAATATTATCGAAATATCATAGATACATTAGCAATACAAGCAACACCTGGAATTTACACGCTGAAAATATTGGTGATACACCAGTGGTATTGATGCATTGGCAATACAAGTGATACCTGGAATTTACACAAATATCATAGATACATTGGCGATACAAGCGACACCTGGAATTTACATGGTCGAAAATATTGGCGATACACCGGCGGTATCGATGCATTGGCAATACATGCGACACCTGGAATTTACACAATTGAAAATATTGACGATATCAATACATTAGCAATATTTAGCGATACATCACCAATACCTAGAATTTCTGATACTACCAGTGTTATCGGTATCGCTACCAATGTTATTGGTATTGCCGAGCTAGAGATACAGATAATATCGAGGATATTTTGATAATATTGGAGATATTTCAAATAGTGCCTACAACCATGTGACCTTCACATGCAACACATGATTACTTGCCGATGCGGGAACTCTAATCTGCATGTAAGCTACACACACCATCAAGATTATCTGCCACAAAATCAGGCAGGTCCTCTCGTCTTGCAATGCCAATACAATGAATTAGACAATTGGCTAGTCTGAGAAAACCTTCCACCTTCCATTATTTTCATATAGGTGGCCCACTTGATGAGTAAAACATGATTTCTGCGCTGGTGATCTTCATGGTAGGGCAGGTAACTCTATTGCAGAAGTCTGATGTCCCATGAACATTAATCTATAATAGTAGGACTGATATGATCCTCAAGAACCTCAACCCAAGGGCATACATAATAGGGTCCATGGTTCAGTGATCCAGCTCATTAATCTAATGGGCCCCACCATGGACGGACCACGTCTCAAAAATCCCCCCTGATTGGAAGAACCTAGCCACCAAATCATCTTTTTTAAATTTATATGCCGAATCTTTTTCTTTTATTTTTTCTTATTTTTTGAGAAACGATGGTGATAGTAAAGAAGAAACAGAATCTATTGCTGTATTTTTTTTTTCTTAATCATCAATTTCCAGGCCACCAAAGGGTTGGGAACTTGGGAAGTCCTATTAAGTACATCTTGGGGCCATGGTCCATCTATGTTTTACGTATTATTATCATTATATGTATACAAAAACATGTATCGATATTGTCAATAACATCGCCGATATCAAGAAATATATCGTTGTTGAAGGGAAACAATGGGGAAAGATTAAGAAAATGATGAAAATTGTCAATGGAACTTCAAAAGATGTTAAAAGAAACATGATTAAATACTTAAAACTAAAAAAATGATGCAGCCCTTGGTACACTAAGAAGATGGTACACCAAGAAGTACTATATCATACTCAAGTCCACTTATATACACAGTAGTCTTTTCATGAGAAGAGGCATTAGTGTATTTTCCATTTTCTTTGTGAGATCTCTTGATCATTGAGAGTGAGTGAATCCTCTTGTATTTGGGTGAGTGAATCCACAAACCACCTATAGTGTGTTGTCATCTCCATTTTCAATTAAAGCAATCAATCTCCCTTTTCTCTCTATTTCTTGCTTGTCTCCTTTTTTCCCCTTTCTTGTGTGTAGGATCGGCATCAATTGGTATTAGAGCATCTTACCCTTTACAAATTTCTTAGTTCAAAAATGGAGGTGAAGTCCCAATCAATGAAATATGTTTGGTGAAATTCTCTGTTGGTAAGTATTGTAATGAACTTTTGTTAGATGTCTTACCTATGGATGCCTGCCACATTTTACTTGGACGACCATGGCAATATGACCGGGATGTTCATCATGATGGAAGAAAAAATATTTATTCTCTCTTAATGGGGTAAAGTATGTATAAACTCCTTTAAAGGAAATTCCTTCTCATGTCCCTAAAGAGCATAAGGTTCATCTTGTCTCTAAAACATTTTAAAGAGACTTGTAGGAAAATGACCCATGATTATGCCCTTGTGGCCCAAGAGATCGTGAAGAAAGAAGTAAGAGAAATACCCAAATCCATGATAGAAATCTTGGAAGAGTTTTCTGATGTCACACCTGACGAGCTTCTGGATGGGTTACCACCGATGCGGCACATCCAACACCGAATTAATTTGGTGGGGTGCCACATTGCTAAATTTGCCACACTATTGCAAAAGCCCTACGGAGCATGCTAAGCTCCAAAGGCAAGTGCAAGGACTATTAAAGAAAGGACTTATCCAAGAAAGCTTAAGTCCATGTGTCGTACCCGCCCTCCTCACTCCAAAGAAAGATGGAACTTGGAGGGTGTGCATTGATAGTCGGGCTATCAACAAGATAACAACAAAATACAGTTTCCCAATTCCTAAACATGATGACATGTTGGACATATTACATGTGTTGAAGTCATGAAGTCCCTTGATATACATTGATACACCACACTCTGATAGCTTGAGCTTTTGGAGTAAATGGTTATTTGACATGGTATCAGAGCGAAAGGTCCTATGTTCGAATCTCGATAGCAGCAAATATGCCTTGCTAATATATTATTCTCCCACGGGGTCAGGAAAATCAGGTCCGGCCGAAGGATCAGGAAATCAAGCCCGGCCTATTTATGGTGTAAGTGTCCCTCCACCCTTGTCAGCATGTTCCCATGCAGAGTTCCTGCCCCACACGTGGGGGGGGGGGGGGGGGGGGGGGGTGTGGTTTGTTGAAGTCATGAAGTCCCTTGATATACATTGATACACTACACTCTGACAACTTAAGCTTTTGGAGTAAATGGTTGTTTGACAACATGGTGCTCCAGTGTTTTTAAAAATTGACCTTAGAAGTGGGTACCATCAAATTCATGTCAAACCGGGTGATGAATGGAAAACCGCTTTTAAAACTCGAGGGCATTTATGAATGGCTAGTCATGCCATTTGGATTGTTAAATGCACGTGGTATTTTTATGAGACTCATGAATCAGGTATCATGGCCTTTTATTGGAAAATTTGTTGTTGTTTACTTTGATAATATTCTTATATTTAGTTCTTCTCTATGTGAACATACCAAACACGTGCATCAAGTGATGCAAGTTTTGCGTGAAGAGAAGCTATATGTCAATCTCAAGAAGTGCTCATTCATGATCAACAATGTAATCTTTTTAGGATATGATGTCTCATCTAAAGGTGTCAAAGTAGATGAGGAAAAGAACAAAGCAATTGTAAAGTGGCCAACCCCAAAATCGGTCACCGAAATAGGGAGCTTCCATAGCCTAGCAACATTCTACCAACGGTCCATGAGTATAGGGCAAGATGCCTATACTAAATATCTCATCTGGTGGAAGAACAAGCCTCAATATGAAGATACTTGGATCAATGATAAGGAATTACAGGATCTCGACAAAAGAATGTGGGAAAATTTTACAAAGCCGAACTCAATGACGAATTCTTTTTATGGGGTGGAGATTGATGCAACCCTTGGTACACTAAGAAGATGGTACACCAAGAAGTATTATATCATACTCAAGTCCTCTTATATATGTAGTAGTCTTTTCATGAGAAGAGGCATTAGTGTATTTTCCATTTTCTTTGTGAGATCTCTTGATCATTGAGAGTGAGTGAATCCTCTTGTATTTGGGTGAGTGAATCCCCAAACCACCTATAGTGTGTTGGCATCTCCATTTTCAATTAAAGCAATCAATTTCCCTTTTCTCTCTATTTCTTGCTTGTCTCCATTTTTTCCTTTCTTGTGTGTGGGATTGGCATCAAAAAATTGCCACAAAAAAATGCTATTATGCTCAGTAGCTTTCCATTGTTTAAGGACACAATCATGCACTACTAGCCATAAGTGTTGCAATTACATCCAAAATGAGTTCAACTATAATGTTTTTAAAGACTATCTTATTCTTTATTATTTCTTAATTATATTTTAAAAATATTATTTCAAAAAAGGAAAGACCATGGCCTATCAACACTCATCAACAATTAATTTTTCCACATATTATAAATTTAAAGGGTAAAAATGGAGAAAATCTAGATCTCCCAAATTTCCTCCACTTTTCACCTTCAAAATCTGTTTTTCCCCTCCAATCTATGTCATTATATGAAAATCATGCATAGATATGGATTTGTACTAGAATCATGCATAGATATGGATTCTCCCTAGTAGTCAATGGCTCTTTGAAAGGGTATTTTACGGCATCCAAGGGTCCAAGGCAAGGGGATCAGCTTTCTCCTTTCCTATTTGTGGTGGTGGTTGAGGCATTGAGTAGGATGTTAAGTCGAGGTCAAGAAGTAGATCTGATAAATGGCTTCAGGGTGGGAAGGAGTGAGCTTCAAATTTTGCATCTTCAATTCATGGATGATAACATTCTTTTTTGTGATGCAAAGGAAGAATGTGTGGATAGATTGAGAAAATTAGTAAGGTACTTTAAAATAGACTATGGGCTCAAAGTGAATGTGGCAAAGAGTGAAATGTTAAGTGTGAGCACTTCCAAGGAGGAGGTGGTCAATTTGGCTAAGGCGTTTGGGTGTTGGGTCAGCTCATTTCCGACAACATATCTAGGGCTTTTGCTTGCATAGGTAAGCCTGCAAAGCAATTGTGAGATAAGAGTGATAGAAAAAGTTGAGAGGAAGTTATCTAAATGGAAGAGTTGGCATCCATCCTTGGGTGGGAAGCTCACTTTGATTGAAGTATCTTCATCTTATCTTCCCATCTATTATATGTCTCTTTTCAAATGTTTGGCATCAGTGTTGAGTAGGCTGGAGAAGTTAAAGAGGGAATTCTTTTGGCAACAAGAGGAGGAGAAGTAGAAGTTTCACCTCTTAAATTGGGAGGAGGTGTGCAAGCCATATTAGGAAAGAGGGGGATGTTTCAAGATGGAGGATGTAAGGTAAAGGAGTCGTCAATGTACAAGGCGTTAGGGTTGTGGAAGAGGGTGCCAAAATGACTAGTATTGTCAAGGAAAGCTTGCATTTCTCTTGTGGGATGGTACAAGGATTCAATTTTGGGAGGATTTCCATTTTGGGGATAGACCTCTAAAGGAAGTATTTCCAAGGATCACAAGCTTGGCCGCAGATGTGGGAGTGATTATAGATATGCGCTTCACCTATTTGCGCAATGGCGTGGTTTATCGCCCCCCTTGCACGAGGAATTTGTAGGATGATGAAACAGACAAGTTTGCTCAATTGTTAGCGAGTCTCCATGGTTTCAAGCCTTCTTCAGTGAAAGAGATTCAATGGTTTGGTCATTGAACAAGTTTGCTAGATTCTTGGTTCGATCTTTATAGTGCATGCTCGACAACACCATGATGGCAGCAGACGGGGGATGCTCATCGTTTATGTGGTTCTATGGGGGTCATCCCAAGGTTGCTGCATTTGCTTGGTTAGTGGGGTGGAACCTGGTCTTAACGATAGATAACCTTCAGAAGAGATCGATGGTGTTGCCCAATTGTTGTGTGATGTGCTTAAGGGAGGCGAAGACAATGGACCATTTATTTATACACTACTCTTTCTCACGATAGGTGTGGTGCAAAGCCTTAGCAACTTTTGAAATGGGGTGGGTGATGTCGAGACTAGCAAGCGTTCTTCTAGCTTGGCATGGGGAGGCTTTGGGAGAAGAAAAGAGTGGTGTGGATATTGGTTTTTCTTGCGGTTCTTTGGACGATTTGAAGGGAGAGGAACAAACAGAGCTTCTAGAAAAATAAAAATAAAAATAAGGATGGTTCAAAACGTATATAATAGAATAAGGAAGATGAAATTAGTTAGGCTTTATGCTTTAGAGATTTCAATCAAGATGATTAGTCTTTGCTCTCTGGGCTTTAGTAGGTTGTAATTCTTTGAACTTTGACTCCCTCTCTAATCAAAGTCGGTTGCTGTAAAAATAAATAAAATAAAATAAAATAAAAATGGGAATCCATATTAACATGTAGAAAAAGATGTAATTTAAACTAGTTTTCCTCACCTTTGGGTTCTAGCCTGAATCCTCTCTCTAATATTGATTTCTCCACTCAAATTGTGCTTTGATGTGAAACAACCCGAGTGTAGTTAAAACACACCTAGGAACAAATTACCCCCAAAATTTTCTTTTTGGTTTGAATTTTGTAAGATTTTATGTTGTTATTGTTACATGCAATAACAATGTGTAAATACTCATGGAAAACCACCTATTTCTCACAATATTTTTTATATCGCCCAAGATATTGGAATGTATTGCCCAATAATATTGATATTATCAATGATATTTTGTTTTGTTTTGTTTTCTTTATTGTTATACCATTTTTGTCAAATAGCATAAGCAATTGTATGAGACCCAAGGAGGCTATGCAAATGTGTGATCACACAATCGCATATGCCATCACACACTCCCCAAAAAAAAAATATTTTTTATCAAAGCAATGACACAATTGCATATAGCATGGCATAATGCCCAATGTTCATAAAATCATATATGCCACAATCGCATATGCGTTATATGCTCCCAGAACGGCATATGCAAATGTGTAAGTGCTTATGCAATTGTCTATGACAACACTAGGTTATGCCATCTATGCTTCGTATTGGTGGGGTGTGGCACCTATAATATCAACCAATATTGAATCACCAATACATAGAACACTAGGTCCATCTACTATGTGACAAATAAAATCACAATCAGGATCAGCAAATATAGGACCCAATTATACAAACTAAGGACCCGAAGATACTACATAACCTTGGGAGAGGGATCATGTAATCCTTCTATATTTTAACTTGAGGACACAAGTCAAATTCGAGTTTTATCTTTAAATCTTGCCAATGACTCAAACTCAAGAACCATTATTCTCCAAGACTCATCCTAACATTCATGTAGCTTGCTTAGTCCAAAGACACTCCAATTGGGAAAAGAGAGAGTTCCTACTCTCCCACTTTTGTTTGTATCTTCTGAACCAGACTGTAAATCCTTATTGATTGATAAGCTATTTTCTATATGCATGCATTTTGAGTTTTCCACAATTTGATGACAATTCAATGGTGTGGGCCTATCAAAGAAAAAACATACGAATGCAGAGAACCACATAAAAGAAACTAGAGATTTGGAATTGAAGAAGAAACGTTGCAAGAGGGAATATCGCTCAATGCAAAATATTCCATGGATCTACAGTTTGAAGAGTGGCCTACTTAGGGCTAGACCTTGTTCGTTACCATAGAAGCAGCATATCGAGCAACTAGATACCATGCATCAAAGACTGGTACAAGAGGCATGTATATCTCACAACCATGAAACTTAATTTTATTCTTTCTCCATGAGTTGTTAGCCAATTTCTTGGGGACAATAGAAGGTTTCCATTAAAAAAAATTGCTCTCTACTCCACAGTCCTACTACAACCATACTCTAGCAGACACAAACCCAATGGAACATAGCCTGTATTTCGGGAGAGAGCATGCTCAAATTTTATGATCCACTCAGTATATGGCCTGGATCTTGCTCAGGTGTGTCATGTTCGCTCATGTGTCACGGATCACCTCTTCAATATTATGCTCCTACAGTAGACTCTTCAGAAAAAGGCTTCCACAAGGTGTCCACCAAACATAAAACCTCAACATCCATTCCATAAATAAGGATTTAAAAATCCATGGACATAGACTTCCCCTTGCAAACCCCTATTGACACATCTAAACAACCCCTAAAACTAAATATCAAGACATTTTGAGGCTAGGTAGTAAGCAGCTTTGGTTACAATAGAGCAAGTGATCAACTATAAGGCATTCATTTATAATGGAGAAAAGCATGTGAATTGAAATAAAATGCGGCAATATACTGTGGCAGAACAGTTTGAGAAAGAATATGGACAGTGGCTGCGGCAACAAGCGGACGGATTTAGATTGAGTAGCACAAAAAGAAAATATTCTCTTCTAACGAAACCACGAGTTAGATAGCACAAAACAACGTATTCAAGTCATGAATGGACGCTGCATGTCGGTTGTTACTTTACCATATTTGGATACTGATAAGGATACAATACAAGAATGGCATACAATCTCTACTTCTCAAAATCCAGGACACATGTGAATAATAGTATCCCATTTGTAACATCTGAACATGCTATTCATATTCCATTTTATGGCTTTACTTGAATCATTTGACTCGTGATGAAACTACTACAGTTTATATAGTTATCACAATCAAAATTGTTGAGATTTCAAATATAGGATTCAGTTTTACAAGTATCCTATAAGCACATAGTGCCAGTATCGAGATTGTCTTGTGTCTGACACGATACCCCTGAGCATATACAAGTATCTGGGTTTCCTAGGCCAATTTCCATGTTCTTTGGAAAAAGTATTTCAAGATATCAAACAGTTGGAATCACGAACGAATGTCAACAGGCATATGGCCTAATACAAGCTTTCGCAAAGGAGATATTTCAATTTTCAACTGTTCGTAAGCAAGATGGAGTGATAAACCTTAAATCTTCTGCTTGAGGGTGAGTACACCCTCACCTCTATGTATTCATCTTTCTGAAAATAGTACAGATCAAAACAACCATTCTGCATTTTTAGAACTGTTTATTTGTCTTAGATATGGACAGTCACATCCAAAGGGATTCTACCATGAAAAAACAACCTCATTTTCTCTTGATAACCTTATTCTATTTGCTTCACATTGACTCCTTCAAGCTATCAGTCCACCATTGAACAGCTAACATTTCAAGAACAGGATCAAAAGATGCCCTTCATCATCAAACCAGATTTGTTGACACAAAGTTCCCTTGGCATACTCTTCCAATTTTGCCCAATTCGTTTCTTCCGAGCAGATAGACAGTCATATTCATACACACATGCATGCATGTATATAAATACAGACACACATATAATATAAATACACACACACATATAAACAGACAGAGAGAGAGAGAGAGAGCCGGGAAGGGATGGAGAGAGAGAGAGAGAGAGCCGGGAAGGGATGGAGAGAGAGAGAGAGAGAGAGAGAGTCCAAACCTGAACTTGGATGAGCCCGTCTTCCTGGTTTAAAATTTGGAGCGAAAGGGTACCTTGAACATCAAAATTGCCAACTCCGCCATCTCGCTTAAGTGTCACATTAAGCCTCTCTTCAATGATCAGTGTGATGGGATCAGTTGGTGGAAGTGAAACAGATGACCTTGACTGAGAAGCAGTTGGTTGCACATCCTCCGAAATCAATTCGCCTTCTGCTTTCAGAGATTCCAAGAATTGGTTTGCTTTTTGTGTCTTGCCAAGTTTCATGCCAAGACCTTTTGGAGGAGCAGTGGCAGATCCAGATGGACGACCTGATGATGGAAATGAGTCTTAGAACAAATTCTCACAGCCAAAGTCATAAGTAAGAGTTACAAATATGTCAAGTCCTTTGGTAGCAAATTAATGTTATACATTAATTTCTCTTCAAGAGCCATATTTTTTTATCTTCCAAAATAATGTGATGTCTTGCATTTCTGTTCAAGAGATGATCGAGACACTTGATTTCTTTTAATGATAGAACTCCCTGAAATTTATCATGCGAGGACGAGTATGGGCATGATAAGTGCGATAAAAGTTCCTCCTTACATGCCAATTTTCAAGAATATATAATTGCTCTACAATGACAAGTATACAATGGTCTGTGGTGGCACTTCATATACAGAAGTAGTTTTTTCTAGTGTCAACAAAAGGGTACAATTTTTTGAGTAAATTAGCATTGGACATGGCTAATAATGATGATGATTGTAATCGGAGCTTAAATAGTGAGTGAAGTGGAGCAAAGTCTCTCAACATAGTAGGTCTCATATTAAAAGAAAGTGTGAATTGGAGCAAAGACACTAAATATATAGGTCTCACATTACGAGAAAGTGCGTGCTTGTCTATTGAGAGATCATGAATTTTATTTAAAGAAGAGAGAATACAAGGTGATGGTAAATAATCATCATCCCAAGATGAATGCAACATTACAGGAATTTTGAAAAAGTCAAAAGAAGAAGAACAATTGAAAGGCTTAAGGGACTTGGCCCACTCAACAGTATTCAACTAGGCTCTTCTTAAATCATCCACAGGGTCACTTGAACAACTGCAAAATGTTTTCTCGTCACGCTCAGAAAAATTGACCACAAGCCTGTAATCAAGGAAAGTCTCCACGGACCCTGACCGCATCGTGCCAAACTAGAAAAAAAAATGATCTAATTGAATTAGCTGCAACATTGAAAGACATCGAAGAACCTCCTCTAAATAACCCACAGAAATCATGATGCATGAATGAATGGTCCACCAATTCCACATCCCCAGAAACAGGATTCACAAATAGGTGAAATCATGCCTTCCCCTTCTACCATCAATTGTCACCAACTTCTTCTTTCCCAATAGCAATCTAAACAAAATGACCTTAGGTCAGGTGGACATTCACAGGACCAAAAGCACCCTCTGAATCCTAATACCTCTATAAAGTAGGGCAGCACAAAGCCAAGTAGAAAGATATGAGTGAGAAAACTTTCTGACCTTTACATTTCCCATGCCCAAGCATCCCTTTCATCCAGAGGTCTCAACTGCTGCAGAAGAAGTAACTACATTTCTTCAAATTCAGGTCAGGCATCTCGGGTTGGATTCAGGTCAGGTCAGGTTGTGGGTTGGGTCCTCTTAAGGTTGGGTTGGGCTCAGTTCAACCCAACCCAACCTAGCCGAGCCGACCCCAACCCAAGCCCAAAACAAGGTTTGAATACTTAACCCTAAGCACAATTCAGGTTGGGTCAGGTTAGGTCGAATTAGATTGGGTTCAGTCAGGTTAACACTTGTAATAGTAAACACATAAAATCAAACATCCAACAATCAAATAACATCATTAAAGTAATAAATGTTATGTAACTAGCAAAATAAAATCTACATCACCAATCATATTTACAACAAATAAAATTAAAGACAGATTATAATAAATAAATAAATAATCGCTAATGTTCAAAGAGATCATTCAAAAAACATCAGGCCACTCTGCCTGTGTGCCCTGGTCAATTCTGGTTATTATAACCCCATTTTCCATGCATAGACGGTTCCGATCACAAACCCTACCTAACATAGAGTCTAGAGCATTGACAGTTCCAATCACGAACCATATTCTCCATGCAGGCCGTGATTTTATGTTTATAATAGCAGCAAAATTGAGAAGGATATTACTCATAGAATTAAAGCTAGGTGGATGAAGTGGAGATGTGCCTCTACAGTTTTACGTGATCACCACATACCAATTCAACTAAGGAGGAAATTTTATATCATAGCTATAAGTCCGGTCATGCTTTACAGCACAGAATGTTGGGCGATTATAGGATGAGCATAATAGAAATGAGGATGTTGAAATAGATGAGTGACAAGATGAGGAAGGATGGAATCGGAAAAGAATGCATTCAAGGGAACTTAAGAGTTGCACCAATAGGCAATGGAGACCAATAACTACACCAATGTAGTGCAGGTAGGCCTGGCCTATATGGAGGGCGAGGATTGATTAGGGCAACCAACACCACAGGCTACATGTGTGTACAACACTTGTCTAGTTTAAATTCAATATTTGTGGGAATTCTGAGCATATTTTGGACATCTTCTTGTGGATAGTTGGTAGTTAGTTAAGTGTGAGTTTAGTTGGACTTGGGTAACTAACTAATCACAAGATAAGTTATGCCTATTCAAGATTGTTCAGAAATTAGTTAGGAAGTTTGTTGAAGTTTGTTACAAGGTTTTTTGAGTAGTTGTAGGGCTTAGCAAAAATACTTGTTTTGAAGATTGTAAAAGCACTTTTGATTGAATTTTCTTCTTCTTCTTCTTTTTTATTTTTATTTTTGGAAGTAAGAAGCTTGAGAGCCCTTCCTGAATTTGAATGTGTTCGGATTGTAATTTGCAATCCAAATACTTTCTATTTCCCCCAAATTCCATTTTCCCTTCCTTTCTTTTCTTTTGGATCAAAGGCCGAGGTTCATCAATCCCATATACCATCAACTGATTAGAAGTGAGTGAGTTCAAGTTGAAGGATCTAAAAGGGCAAGGGAAAGAAGGCCCAAAAGGACATGGATAGATACTAAGAAAAGAATTAGTGACCTATAGTTTAACTCAAGAAATGGTCCCCGATAGAGTGGAATGGCAGAATAGTATTCACGTAGCCAACCCAATTAATTGGGATAAGGCTTAGATGGTGGTGGTGGTGATACTAGCCATAAGTCACATTTATACTTACTGCATATAAGGTTAAGTTTGGGTTGCTCGATGCCTCAACCTAACCCAACCTAACCTAGGGTCTAGTTAGGGTTGGTTTGAGGATTTTCGGCCTAAAGTCGGGTTAGGCCAATTGGGCTCTGGTAGAACCAAGCCAGTTGGGGTCAGGTTGAGGATTATCGGCCCAACCCCAACCCCAGCATAAAATTCGAGCTACGTCAATCAGGTTCGAGCTGACCCAACCTAAGTTGCAACCATAATAGCCCCCTAGGTCCCTCCGATAATGGTATTCTCACATCTAGAAACTCCTTGCTTCACTAAAAGGTCTGCTTACACTTTGGATGAATGGTGACATGGACTAGCTCTACCTGTCTAGCACTGTACAAGTCAATAGCTTCTTACATCATGTTGACTGCATCCCAAGGATATTGATGCAGGACACATGATTTAATGCTAGCATGCAACGTGGAGATTATGAAGTCCATAAAGTAATTCAATTAACAAAAGATGCTGACCCGCCAAGTAATTAAGAGTAAATAATAAGAAATAAAATCTGATTTAACCTAAATCACATGCCCACATGCTAAGAAATCACATAACTCAATTAAAACTAAGCCCGATAGAAGGACAGAATTTCCAATTTAACATAGGCACATTCCACACTCAAGGGACAGATTTGTAGGTTTTATGATTGGGATTAGGAGAAGAGAGACTAGGGTTTCAATTCAAGGGTGATGGAAAACAAAAAGGGGCAAGAGTGTGGTCGTACGGCCAACTCGAGGGGCTCACATGTGTGGCCGTACGGTCACACGTGTGGCTAGGTTGTGAGGGTTTAGGTCCTTTAGGGTTTGGCTTGTTGATAGGTATGGAAAGAGTGAGGATTAGAAGAAAGGTGAAGGTTTGGGATGGAGAAGACCAAAGAACTTTAAAAAATACCTTGATGGAGGGAAAATGGATAATGATGTGGGGATATTTGGAGACCTCACACCTCCGTTGATGAAGATTAGCCTCACACCAATCGCCCTTTCAAATCACATGAAAGTTTCTTCAAATCTCATAAAGATGAAAGAGGAAGAAGAAAATGAGCAAAGCTTCTTTGTTTTTTTTTTTAACAAAATCCAATGAGGGAGAGAGGGTCACATGCGCACCCTCTTTTTATAGCTACAAGAAGTTTCAATAATTACAATAATCACCGTCTTGTGAATTTTAACGAAAATAGCCCTAGTATAAATAAAATCAACTAAAACACTTATAATGGTGTCCAAACATAACATAAACAAAACTAAATCCTATAAGCTGATAAAGTCTAAGAAAAACTAGTGTAAACAATCCATGAACAAAGGGCTGATCATGTGATCCAACGACCTGATTGTCACATCTCTCCAATCCAACGGTCTGGATCACTCCATTAAGCTGCCCATGTGCATCTTCCCAATGTGGGGTCTTCCAGATGCTCGCACATACACATGGGGTCTTCAGCATGATCATGGGTACTCGCCTAGCTACAGGGAAATCGGTGTGGCCCGCCTCCTCCTCTGATTCATGCGCAAAGGTGTACGTGAAGTGATGTGCTCATCGACTCTCCTCGGCTGAGAAGAGTTTGCCTCTAGCAGACTAAAACTCCTGTAGTGCTCCAAAATGTCTGGATCCAAATGTTGTAGCTCGTCCTCCGTAATCCAAGTACTGTCTGAAGTCGGCCTGTGCTTCCACTTGACAAGGAATTTCTGAAATCCCACATGATGAGCGAAAACTGCTTGTGCATCTAATATGTCTTCAATTTGTTCGCTTCGAGCAAGCAAGATGAGTAAAGGTAGTAAAGGCTCGAATGATTGGTGAGGTAGGGGCTGGATTTGGGACTAGGTCATGGTCTATGGGAGGGTCTGTGGATGAATCAACATGCGAAGTAGCAAGACTCTTGTATCGTACTAGATCTTCCACATTAAAAGTAGAACTAATTCCCATGGTAAGTGGAAGGTCTACTACATACGCATTAGGACCAAGTTTCTGTAGTATATTGTATGGTCCTGCGCTACGCGCTTGTAACTTTTTAACGGCCCCATGTGGGAACCGTTCAGGCCTCATACGAACCATGACATAATCTCCTACTTGGAATTCATAAAACTTGCAATGAGAATCAGAAAATGCTTTGTATTTTTCATTACTTACATTAATTTGTTTCCTGTCTTCCTGATATCACAATGCAACTCATATATGTGATGTGCAAACTCATGTGCTGACTTAGATGGCCTATGGGACACAGACATAGGAATGAGATCTACAGGTTTCCTAAGTTTGTAGCCATGCACAACCTCAAATGGACTCATGCCTATGGACCTATTAATGGAACTATTATATGCTAACTCAGCTATAGGAAAAACATTATCCCAAGTTCAAACGTGATCACCCACAAGGCATTTAAGCAAATTTTCAGGACTCCTATTGACAACTTTAGTCTGACCATCTGTTTGAGGGCGATAAGCAAATGAAAATTGAAGCCTTATCCCCATCATGTGCCATAGTATATTCCAAAAATAGGTCATAAAGCATACATCATGATCAGACACTATGGTATTAGGTAGACCATGTAAACGCACTACCTCCCCAAAGAAAAGTTAGCCACATTGGAGGCATCTGACGTTTTTGAGCACTGAATGAAATGGGCCATTTTGAAAAACAGTCCACAACCACAAATATTGAATCATGTTTCTTGATAGTTTTTAGTAAGCCCAACACGAAATCCATACTAGTATCCTACCATGGAGCATGGGGTACTAGCAAAGGCATATACAATCTTGTATTTTGCTTCATTTGTTTTGCCAACTGGCAAGTCGTACACTGCCCCACAATCTTGGCTACATCTCGCTTGAGACTTGGCCAATAAAATCTATCCTCCACAAGGGCAATGGTCTTGTCCTTCCCTACATGACAGGATACCCTCCTGCATGAAGTTCCCAAACTAGGAAATCATGGAGGGAGGTACAGGGAACGCAGAGGCTGTCACCTTTAAATAGAAACTCACCAATGATGACAAACCCACAATTATTGGTCAATTGACCATCTCGCAGTGACGCTTACAAATCTCCAAAGTCTAAGCAAGTAGGATACTCCTCTCTCAGCCAATCAAACTGTAAGTGCTATGGTTTCTAGCTCCTATAATTGTCAAATTTGGTAGTGCCAAAACCTCTCTTGGAATCTGTGTCTTGTGTAGCTCTTTTACATCATAAAGACTTTGCATCACTCAAGAAGAACAAAGGTCTTTACTTCAAGAAAGGCAAGATTACATGGTCATGTTTGAGTACAACATCAAGTGAATGTTCAATGTTCAAGATTCATAAATCAAGCTCCTAGTCAAGACAAAGTCTTTTTACTTTAAACCTCAAGCTCAAGATTCAAGATATTTCAAGTTCAAGCTTCTTAATGCTATAAATTCAAGTTTGAATATTCTTCAAAAGGTCACAAGTTCAAGCTTCATCCTATGACAAGATCTCAAGCTTCGTGAACTTCAAAGAACGACTATCATCTGAAGAAAAAAGAGATTTCAATGTTCATACATCATGGTTAAGGCATGAATGACCCTAGATTGACCATAGGGTAGGTCATTTGAATACATAAGTCAATAAGATCATTTTATAAGTGAATAGTCTGTTTCTCGACTAGTCCTAACACTGGCTCGACCAGTCCTAAGTCTGTTACAAATTTTCAGAATTTTTTGTTTAGCCACGACCAATCCTGGAGACTGCTTGACCGGTCGTGTGAAAAGTGCTCGACACATTCACGACCAGTCCTACAGCTACGACTCAAAGTCCAGCAACTGTTTCAAGTTCCACACGACCAGTCGTGGACAGGTCACGACGAGTCGTGGGGGTCCCTCGACCGGTCGTGAAGGGCCTACGACCAGTCATGAAACGACTTTATCTTATCGCGCTCAAAATTTCAAAAATTAATTGGTCCTACGACTAATCGTGGTGTCCTCAGAACCAGTTGTGAACGCGATTTCTTCATTTATAAATAGAGCACGAATTTCAAAGTTTTTAATTCAATTCAAGATAAATCAATACGCCACTCTCAGAGATAAGTTAGTGTTCTTTTTGAGTTATATTGTGCTCATTTAATATTCTCTTAATTTAGCTTTATTATATTTGATTTTGTATTCTATATTCCATTCATATTTGAAGAAGGGATTGAGAATTGCCCTTTTCTTTGAATCAAAATCAAATAAAGCTAGCCCAACTTGATTTAATTTAAAATCAATTTAGAACCTAGAACCATTTTATAAGTGAGTTTGGACATTGAACTTTTACATTGAAATTATACTTCGATTTGGTTCTTCCGAGCAGCATCAAAAAGAGAATATCGAGGTATTTTACATTATTGTAAATTTTTATTTTGGTTTTTGAGATTATGCCAGAAAAATCTCAGTTTTGGTTTGTCTGAGGTGATCCAGAAAACTCAAAGTGTGGGGTTTTTGAATTATGTAAGCCCACTTCAAAGACACAATTGTGAGGGTTTTAGGTGAACCTGAAAAAATCTATTTTCATAGTGAACGCTAATATCCACTGTGTGAGGATATTAGGAGTGGAGTAGTTGTGTTGCTATTTTTCTAAACAGTTGGCGTATACACAAGCGAACCACTATAATTTCTGGTCTTGTTTGATTGTTTATTTCTTTTTGTGGATGGTTGTAATTTCCTTTTTGCATTGTGGAGAATGTTATAATTTCTTTTATGCAAATGTGGAGAAGGTTGTAATAGCATAGATTTCCTTCCTTATTATTTATTTCTTTTATTCCTCTGTATCAGTTTGAGTTTTTGATACACAAACCATTCTAGTAAGGTTGACCTACCTTAAACCCTTGCTTTTTATGGTGTAAGTATCAACCTCTCAATACTCCTTCATTTGAGGTTGTCTTTAAATTCAACATTGTGGGATTGTCTATTGCTATTTGTATTTTATTTATTTAAATTCCGTTGTTAATTTTTTAATTTGGTATAGTCCCAACCCCCCCCCCCCCCCCCCCCCCCCCCCCAAGGACATATAGCTTGGCCTTTTTACAAACCCAGTTACTACTACTCTTGTACTTTGGAGTAACGCCACACGACAACTAAGGGCATCAACAGGTTTGTTCTCGACCCCAGCCTTATGTTTCATAACAAAAGAATATTCCTGAAGAAATTAGGCCCATTTGGCATGTTTATGGTTTAGTTTCTTCCGAGAACTGAGATAGCGTAAGGCCTCATGATCAGAGAACAAGACAAATTCTTGTGGTAATAAGTGATGCCACCAATGGCGCAAAGACTGGACAATCGCATCATAAGTGGAATACCGTTGCTTTGTCTCATTCAACTTCTCACCAAAATAAGCAACAGGGTGCCCTTCCTAACTAAGCACGCCCCTATACATACCCCAAATGCATCACATGCGACCTCAAAGACTTTAGAAAAGTCTGGAAGGCACATGACGGGGGCTTCGCTCATCTTGCCCTTAATCTCCTTAAATGCTTTAGAGGCAGCTTTAGTCCATACAAACTCCCCTTTCTTTATGCAATCCGTGATGGGAGCCATAATGGATCTAAATCCTCTGATGAATCGCCTATAAAAAGTTACTAAGCCATAAAAGCTTTGCACCTCATGAATATGGCTCGGACTTTCTCAAAGTCCGCCCTCATGCCCTCAGATGATACGATAAACCCTAAGAAAATAACGCTCTTTGACATAAATGTGCACTTCTTAAGGTTGGCGTATAGCTTTTCAATTCTAAGGACCCAACAAACTTACCTTAGATGGTGGAGATGTTGTTCCTTTGATGTGTTATAGATAAGAATGTCATCAAAATATACCACAAGAAACTTACCCATAAAATGTCATCAAAATACACCACAAGAAACTTACCCATAAAGGGTCTTAACACCTGAGTCATCATTCTCATAAATGTGCTCGGGGCGTTAGTCAAGCCAAAGGGCATGACTAGCCACTCATATATCCCACCCTTCAACTTAAAGGTTGTCTTCCACTCACCTCATAGGTGTTTACGTATTTGATGATACCCACTCTTGAGATCAATCTTCGAAAAAGATTGTGGCACCTGCCATCATGTCTAACATATCATCAAGATGCGATACGGGAAACCGGTACTTGACCATGATTTTGTTGATAGCTCTATTGTCCACACACATGCGCCACGTGCCATCTTTCTTGAGCGTGAGAAGCGCTAGCACAGCACATGGACTCATACTCACTTGAATGAAACCATTCCTGAGGAGCTCATCTATTTGCCTCTTCAACTTTGCATGCTCTGTAGGGTTCATTCGATAATGAGGAAGGTTTGGTAGAGTTGACCCAAGGACTAGATCAATGACATGCTGGATATCCCTCATGGGTGGAAGCTCATCTAATAAGTCCTTTGGAAATACATCACGAAACTCATCCATAATTGGCTTCACCTCACGGGGTCCCTCCACATTAACCTTGGGTGTAACTTTTCTCGCCACTAAGGCGTACACCCTCGAATTTGATGCGGGACACATGATTTAATACTAGCATACAATGTGGATAAAGTAGCAAAGATTGGACAACACATGATTTGATACCAAATTTAATGCAGGACACATGATTTAATGCTAGCATGCAATGTGGATATTATGAAAGTGTCCATAAAGTAATTTAATTAACAAAAGATGCCAACCCACCATGTAATTAAGAGTAAATAATAGGAAATAAAAAAGTGATTTAACCTAAATCACATGCTTGCATGCTAAAGAATCATATAAATCAATTAAAACTAGGCCCAATGGAATGATAGAACTTCCAATTTAGCTTAGGTACGTTCCACACTCAAGGAGCTGACTTGTATGCTCTATGATTAGGGTTAGGAAAGGGAAAATCTGAAATTTGAAAATTTATGGTTTATAGGAATTTGGGAATTTGGCTAGAAGGGGTGTAAGGATTTTGGGTGAATTGAAGAATGGGAGAAGTTAGGGTTTGGTAATTTGGGAAAGTAGAAAAGTTAGGGATTTCTATATTTAGGGTTAGGGTTTTGGGAAAGACTGGTTTGATTTTAAGGGTGATGGAAAACCAAAAGAGACAAGGTGCGGTTGTACGGTCAACCCAAGGGGTTCGCACGTGTGGCCGTACGGGCACACGTGTGGCTAGGTTGGATGGATTTAGGTCTTTTAAGATTTGGATTGTGGATGGGTATGGGAAAGTTAGGTTTGGAAGAAGATGAAGATTTGTGATAGGAGAATCGAAGAACTTAAAAAAAAATATATGTACCTTAATGGAGAGAAAAGGGATAATGATGTAGGATGGATGGAAACCTCGCAACTCTGTTGATGAAGATTAGCCTCACACCAATCTCCATTCCAAATCACATGCAAGTATCTTCAAATCTCATGAAGATGGAAGAAGAAGAAAATGAGGAAAAGCTTTTTTTGTTTTTTTTTTCCAAATCCAATGAGAGAGAATCACACACCCACCCCCTTTTTATAGCTCCAAGAAGTTTCAATAATTACAATAACCACCCTGTCTTGTGAATTTTAACGAAAACAGCCCTGGCCTAAATAAAATCAACTAAAAACACTCACAATGATGTCTAAACATAACATAAACAAAAATAAATCTTATAAGTTGATAAAGTCTAAGAAAAATTAATGGGGACGATCCACAATTAATGGCCCGATCATGTGATCCAACGGCCCGATCGTCACATCCCTTCAATCCAACGGTCTGGATTACTCTATAAAGCAGCCCATGTGCATCTTCCCAGTGTGGGGTCTTTCAGATGCCCGTACATGTACACGGGGTTTTCAGCACGATCACGAACTCTCCTCGGAGTTTCAACACCGGGTCAAGGGTTTGAGTACCCATGGTGGTGAAATCCCACGGTGTGTGTGCGTGTGGCATGTGTGGGGGGTGTGTGTGCGTGTGTTAAAAAAAAAAAAAAAAAAACTCTCCTCGATTGAGAAGAGTTACGCCCTTGGCAGACTAAAACTCCCATGGAGCTCCAAAATGTCTGGATCTAAATGTTGTAGCTCATCCTCTATAATCCACGTACTATCTGAACTCGGTCTGTGCTTCCACTTAACAAGGAATTTATGAAATCCCCCATGTCGAGTGGAAACTACTTGTGCATCCAGTATGTCATTAATTTGTTCGCTTCGAGCAGGCAAGATGGGTAAAGGTGGTAAAGGCTCGGATGACTGGTCAAGTAGGGGCAATGGGTTTGGGACTAGGTCATGGTCTGTGGGAGCGTCTGTGGATGAATCAACATGCGAAGTAGCAAGACTCTTGTATTGTTCTAGATCTTTAACATTAAAAGTAAAACTAATACCCATGGTAAGTGGAAGGTCTACTACATACGCATTAGGATCCAGTTTCTACAGTATATTGTATGGTCCTGCGCTACGCGCTTGTAACTTTTTAACGGCCCCATGTGGGAACCGTTCAAGCCTCATACGAACCATGACATAATCTCCTACTTGGAATTCATAAAACCTGCGATGAGAATCAGGAAACACTTTGTATTTTTCATTACTTACATTAATTCGCTTCCTGTCTTCCTGATATCACTATGCAACTCATGTATGTGACATGCAAACTCATGTGCTGACTCAGATGGCCTATGAGACACAGACATAAGTATGAGATCTACAGGTTTCCTAGGTTTGTAGCCATGCACAACCTCAAATGGACTCATGCCTATGGACCTATTAATGGAACTATTATATGCTAACTCGACTATAGGCAAAACAGTATTCCAAGTTCGAACGTGATCATCCACAAGGCATCTAAGCAAAACCTCTAATGGACTCATGCCTATGGACCTATTAATGGAACTATTATATGCTAACTTGGCTATAGGCAAAACAGTATCCCAAGTTCGGATGTGATCACCCACGAACTCAGACTCTCCTAAATGAAACTCTTTCGAATGAGCTCATCTACTTGCCTCTTCAACTCTGCTTCACCAGTTGACAAATTCCTGTGGTAATAAGTAATGCCACCAATGGCGCAAGGATTGGACAACCGCATAGAATTCTTTGTCATAGGTGGAATACCGTTGCTTTACCTCATTCAACTTCTCACTAAAATACACAACGGGGTGCCCTTCGTGACTAAGCACTCGCCACTAAGGCATACACCCTCTTCCACTTTCCAACCATCCAATTGCAACCCTTAAATCTCCTTCAATGGTGATGTGGCTAGCTTGAATTGATGTTGCAAGCTTCAAACCGAACTTGACTGTAGCCACTTCATGAAGTTTATTGTTGCTCTTTTTTACTTCAAACCTAGTGTCTTAAAAAGGATACTTTTTTAGCCACTCTCTTATCTCACACCTTGGGATCTCTCAGCGAAGGATCTTTCAGCTAACCCACGTGTAGGAATCAGATTCCTTTCTACAATTTTTCAGTTCAAAGCAATTGAAGAAAATATTTCCAATCAAAATATCAAAATTTTCACAATGATGGTGGATGGGGCTATCAATCAAATACCAAAATCCATAGATACCGTAAGTATCTAATCCAACTTAATCAGTACTAGGTCCAGATTTCGGGCACAATCAATAATCGGGTCAAGTTCAGGTCCGATGATTTAGATTGAACTAGAAACTTGGTGAGGAAGTCAGATACCAACTTCGGTACCCAACTACCAAAATATATTATTTTTAACTTTTATCCTTATTTTAATGATTCTAATTATTCTAATTATTCTAATTATACTTATTATTTACCAGCCTTACAAGAGGTATGTTATGGCATGGAGAACCAAAAATGGATCCTGATCTAATTTGGGATCCAAATTCAGACCCAAACCCCATTTTGAACTTCAAATAATGCTCAAGACAGCCCAACAGGAGCCAACGGACAGCCTCTTGGAGCAGACAGGTGGGCCCCACACGCCATCCACTCTGGACAGATAGGTAAGCCCCACACTCAATCTATTTGATATAAAAAGAAAGGAAGAACTGTGGCTGGAGGACCATTTTGATGTAGTTGGATCTGGACATGGAAGTCTGGTTGGGGCTAGCTGATTTTCAAATGGGCCATATCAGTGTTTTAGATCAGTCCATTGGTGGAATTATTTTGATTTGACTCTAGTATTGGATTATCTTGTGAATCTTATAAGTTTTATATATATATATATATATATATATATATATATATATATATATATATATATATATATATTAGTGGTACGGGAGTTTAAAAATATAGCCATACTCAAAAATAAAATGCTCTGTCCTAGCATGTGTGTGTGTGTGCTTTCGTTTGCAATTTGTAATGAACAGACTATCTACTTAGTGTATATGGGCCTTACCTTAAATTTAGAGAAGAAGTGGGGGGGGGGGGGGGGGTCGGGGTCGGGGCTATCAATCAGAGCTCGTGAAAGAAATAAATGCCACATACTAATTTGATACTCTATTGTTTGAGTTCCAACTCATCACACATTAGTCCAGTCAGGCTGTGAGATTAAAACGCATAAACTGATAAATTTGTGTAGATTGAAGTAGAAATTTGTATTCTTTGTGCAATTAGCCAAACCCTTAGCTCTTAGAAAGTCATCATGGCCAAGAGGCATATCCGACGGACCAAGAGGCCATTCATGACAGTTTTACCAAGAAGCATTAGGAAGGAGTACACCCATGTAAATTACTCTAGATGGGAAAGTATAAGCTAAACTCTATAAGAGCAAGTAACAAACTGATGTATGGTAGATTTTTGTATGCATTATTTAACTTACATGTGTTGCAGTTAACATGCCTTATGAATTAAAATTGCTTATCATGATTGAATTGAGAAAAGTATGGTGAATGGAAATGGCATTCCATGAAAATGAACATCAGACAACTCAGGTAATAAGTTGTCCCTTAAACAGATGGGAGGAGAGGTCCCGGGGTGGGAAACCCCGAACCTAGTTGGTACCAATAGGGCCTCCGTCAACAACTACGAGTTGGCAAGGTAGGAGTCTAACCAGCTCGTAATGGTTACTCAATGAGCTAGGCCAGGTGAGATAACCTAAGATCAACGGATGTAACACCCCGAAAATCGGGTCGGGTAGAAACCCAACTCCCGAGTTCCAGAACGTCACTTATGCAACATAGATAATGATAAATGCATGTTGTCTATAGAATGGCATTAAACAAGATTGAGACTAAGCCAAAATAGCATATCATACTCCAGAGACAGTTAAATTAGCAAGCAGAAGACTGTGATAGATACATAAAATATATAATTAATTGTAAGTCTCCAGAGTGTGAACATGTTACCAGGTTAATTAAATACATGTATACTCCAAAATGGAAAGAAAAGAATATACATGAGTGCTCAAAAAAAATATAAAATGACAAGTGTCAAGGCGTCTAATCAACCTCCCTGTAATCCCGTCGATCAGAACACGCATAAAGGAGGGATCCTCCTCATCATCATCAAGTCCGGCTCCGCTTCACAAGCAGCGTCATCATCTGAAACTAAAATAGGGACTGGTGGGTGTCCGGAACACCATCCCGTAACGTGGGAATGAGTAATCAACTCAGTGGAATTATAGAGCAAAGATTAGCATGTTATCAAATCAATCACGCGATAATAGTAAAGCAATCAATCAAACATTCCTACATACTGTTGTTAATGTATGCATGAAATGACATGATGGATGCCCTCACCGACACTCCCTCATACGGCACCATCTTACGCCCGCGGCATGCTTACGTTCCTCAGTGCTCCACATCTTCCAAGCACATGCAATGCAATATGGATAATGATTACCGAGTGGTTATTAGTCCTTTTCATACAGCAGGATTAAGAAACTAAGGTACCTTCCTTATATCAATCCCAACACAGATCCTGTCTAGGGTCGTCACTCCTAGTAATCTCATACGATGTTATATTTGTAGGTCGCTGCAAGGGTTGCCAGGGCTGTTGCTCGCACTTGTTGCACCGCTCCCCCATCACCTTATCAATACAGGCCTAATGTACTCTTATCGCTATGGAAGGGTCGTCGCCTCCCGCAGACTCAGAATACGCTCGATGTCACTACAAAGGGCTCGTCACCTGATCAGTGTTGGCCGACAGCGAGAATATAGTGTCTTATACCACCATAATCTGCTCACGAGTCTGGGTTGCTCACTGGTCACTACGGGGAGGTTTGTGGCCCCAGCGTAGGCCGACAGCTCGACCACGGTGTCCCATACCACCATGCTCGGCTCATGAGTTTTTATGGATCAAGGTATCATGGTTAACAGGGTTTTCAATGGTAAGTTCAGTACCCTAGGTTCAAGCAGTTATGACTCATGCAAGGTGAACATACAATGGCCAGTCGGGTTACTTGACGGGCTCGACTAGTACGAGCGCATCTCAAGCTGAGCGACATGAAGTGCATGAAACACTTCGTGTGGCCTAACCACTGCCGCCTGCCTAAAACACGACTCGCATTCATCGATACGTCCTTCGTGGTAAATAGAAGCCAACCACGAATTCGATCCATTACCGACTACCTGGACTAGGTCATAGCCCCAAGCATTTGTATATCAACATCAGTAAGCATATGTGAGTAACAGAAATGAATATAAACAATACAAGCATGTTGACACATGTTATAACGCACAACGTAAGCAAATCAACCAACACATGCATTCCATATATGTAATGAAATCAATTCATATAGCCAACGTGGTGGAAATCATATACATCAGTATGTTAATTGAGAATACAATCTCAAAACTACTTCACAACACCATTTACTCAATACATACTAATACAAACATTTATACAAACACTTAGTCTACACACTTTAGTCTACATAGCATATGTCGACCCAAAGTGCGCATTAGGGCGAATCTCTTCGCCAAACGGATCATACATGCATTTCTAATATCATAACACGACAAATAGCCATGGCAATCATTTCAGCAAAATACGGACGTATACTGTATTTCCTACAAATACCCAAAATGCCCTAAATCTCATATTTCTCGTACGTATACGAAATGGAAAACGGACAGCATGTTCTACATGTCAAACGGCGTTCTCTTCGACAATCTACTATTACACGACATTGAAAGCTTTGAAATCAGTAAATCAAAGCGTCTAAAATCCTCACCTTTTGCCCTAGACGTGTATCGGTTCGAATAGAACGTGTACGCTTCGTCAACGGCGTAAATGCGACCTAATGCACAAGTACATAAGCTACTTTGCCATTTGAATCGAAGGAATCCCTAAAACAGCAAGAAGGTAGGGTTTTCTTACCTAGAACGAAGTTGGAATCGCCAGAATAGCGATGCAGGTGGGTGGCTTTAGCACGTGGAGCAGCATGGAAGAATCCCTGGAGAAATCACCAGCTTCTCCCTCACTTTCTCTCTCTTTTCTCTCCTCTCTCCTAGGGTTTTTCCCAAATTCGTATGGGTTAGAAGGCTAAGGGTTTAAGCCCCTTTTATAAGCCCAAACATGACAAAACTAGACTCCAAGTCAAGGTATACTTGGGTTATAGCCAAATCGGGACTTTTCCGATCCAAAAGAGCGTTTCGGGAGGTCCCCTGGCCGAACGCGGTCGGACTTAAGCTCATGCATATCGGATCCTTCTCACATCAAGTTTTCAGACCAGTAGAGTTCCCAGATCGCATATGGCAGTCTAGTTTCAGTTCAGCGGTCATCAGCGGTCATCGTACCTAAATCAGGTCTACAAGTCTCAAGATATGAAAGAGAAATTTTTTCCTGATACAAGGGTGAAATTTGGCTGAATTCTGACAGTCAGAACGCTTAATAATAACGCGCAACGACACGTGCCAGATTTGGAATTAATTTCCTAAACCTTTAGCCATTTCTCACTCTCTTCAGTCCAGGCTCAATGAAATAGCCTCAGAACATCGGTTGGGCTTGATTTTCGAAACGATTGTCAAGTCCAGCTAAGCGGTCATAACCGTTTAAAATTGTAGATATCGGACTTTCGACGCGCGGTCTAGATCCAATACAAGGTTTCAAAGGGTTCCTGAGAACAAACCGGTTTAGAGTTTGATCCTAGATTTCAGGGTAAGATAGCGTCATTGGTTCTACAAGTTTTGGGTCTTGCAGAACGTATTTAAAGCGATCAGGGACAATTTCATAGCTAATATAACGTAGCGCTAGTTAACTTACGCTTATTTTCTAAAGGAATTAATCTTAAGTAATTTCTTTGACTTTGGAATTGGATTCTAAGAGGTTACCAAGGTGCTATGGTTGGCCCATTGTCTAAGGACGTCTAACCCCAGGTTGGTAAAAATCCGGAGTGTTACAACGGATGAGTCAATACCTGAGGCTTATGCATCCAGTATGTGGACCGACACTCAAGTTAAGGTCAACTGGTGATAGATAGGTGGGTGTTGGTGGGCCAAGTTGAAATAGATTGGGCCCTAGTGGTTCAAATGATTAACTATACAGATTTTGTGATGGAAACTCGGGCAAGTGGCCTGATCATGCATCGATTTATATATGTTTTGAGAATACCATGTGTGATACTACCTATGTCATGTATGAGTTATAAATGCATGCATTATACTTATTGGGCTTTGATAGCTCACAATGTTAATTACTAACAATACCGGATGAAGAATGACATCCATAATATCCCATTTGAGGAAGTGGAACGTACCAGAGCTGTCATGGAGGCACAAGAACTTTGGGAGATATGGGCGAAACAAAATGAATGAATGAACATTTTTTTCAGTTCTTGAACAAATAGATGATTGGAAACATTTCATTTACGTCTTGTTTAGGAAACTTATTTGGTTGATTTGACTTGAATAATCGAATGTGTAGGGAAACATCTTGTGAATATTTGCTTTATTTGCTTTGGATCTTTGATTAATTTATTTAGTTGGTATTTTTTTTATTCATGTCAGGAGTTGTGCGATGGAATGAATGTGATTATTTGAATTTTTCCCGAGTCACACCCTTGACTAGGTGACTGGGTCGAGAGAGCCACAGTTCCGAAATTAGGGGTGTGACAGCTTGGTATTAGCCCCAGTTCTAAATCATGCTCAAGACCACCCAGCAGGAACCAGCATGATATCTCCAACCAGATTCAGATCTAGTACCTCATGTATAGTACCCGTGTTTGATCCCAACATGACACAAATCCAATTGACTTATTTAGGTACATCAGTCCCCAACCCAAACCCGACCCATTGACAGCCTTAGTGGAGGCATGTGCACATGATCCACAACAATTCCTGCTTTGTAGCACAGCATAGTACTTCTCATCATATTTCCTCCATAGAAAAATATATTTTCAAAGTAGAAAACCATCATATTACAAAGATCAGCCTTCTGTTGCAATCCAAATAGAAGAGAGAAAGTTTCAACTTGGATTGCTACACCATCATCCCACCACCAAGAAAATCTTTCACAAAGTTGAAAGTTGAGCCACCATAAAGATCAAGCAACACAGGCTAAGATAATCAGAAATGAATGCTAAATAGGAGAATAACAAATGCTGAAAGGCATAAAGGAGACTTCACCTCTTCAATTCAATCACTCATTCTCCATTCTATAAGAGTAATGCTAGATCAAAGAGCAACACATGCTGAAAACCTCAAAAGTGACTTTGCTTTTTCATTCAATTGTTCGTTCTCCAATTCATATGAATGCCAACCTTATACAGCCTTCTCAAACTGTTTATATTTTATAATGCTAAAGTCAAGTAACCCTATTGGTTACTTCTTTAATGAAAAAACCATAAAACAAATCCAATTGCTTCATTAAAAAAATAAAAAATTAAAATTAAAATCCTACAGTATCTGAAAATCAGCTACCAAGGTGTCCATAAGTATTATAACTCTTAAACTACCATCCATGCAGCCTTATATGAGCTGCATGCACCCTCTACAGTAAAGTAAAACTCTAAATATGGGCATAAAATGGTTGAGTAGAACCCCCAACAGCCTCTAAACACCACCACATTGATACCAAACATCAAGATTGTATCAAATTTCCAAACATATAATTTGTAGAAGCCATTATACACAACCACATGAAGGGAAACTTCTGTAGAGTCATGAATAAATCCTAGATAAAGCCACTGATGGACATATATCACATTTAGTATCAAGAAGAACCTCCACTCCCAGATATCCCTATATATCATATCTATGGAATGTTATAGACCCCCATACCGCTATACAAGCTGGTAAGGTTGTATAGATACATTAAATGAAGAAACCTTATACTATATGTGATCTGACATCTATAACTGGGCCCCACTGGCCAATCAAACCATTGGATAGACAATCTGATCAGAGATGTGGGCCTCCATGGTCCATTGGTTTCGACTATGAACAAAGATCTTCCATACATGTGGCCCTTCACGCATGATGCATGGTTTGGATCAGTGTTCGAAGTATCGGTATCACTACAAGTTTCGCTAGGCGGGTATACGGAAACAATATCGATATTAGAGGTGTACACGAGTCGAGCCGAGTCGAGCTTTGCCCAACTCGTGCTTGACTCGAACTGCTCGAGTCCCAGCTCGTGCTCGGAACAGCAACTCGTGCTCAGCTCGGCCGAGTTCGAGCACGCCGGACAGGGCGAGGTGGCACGCCGAACAGTCGATGTGGCATGCCGGATAGGGCGAGGTGTGCATTGCGATGATAAACGGCGATGAACCATGACCAAAGCTTCTCATTCCTCAATTCCAAAGAAGCCCAGCTATTTCAGTTTTGATGATGAGACCACGTCCCGATATTTTGTCTGACGTATCGTAATGCACCTGAAACCGGCCGGCTTGTCGGGCAAATGAAAGGCGGGATGCACAAACGCCTTAAGATAATCCCTCCAGTACAACACCTTATCCATCATTGGATTGAAGCTCATCCCGCACCGTATGGGATCCAACATGTGTTTCCTTGCATACCCCCTCTTCTCTGTTTCTAATAAGTCAAAGAAAGCCTGACACAAGTCGAGCATCCGCACCCTCAGGTTCTCCTCCACCCCATGATTTATCACCTTTAAAAAATATATATTAAAAAAATAGGATGAAAAACGGCGACATTTTCATCTACTTGCATTTAATTTTTACCATGAAGAAGCCCCACTCCCTGCATGCTTGACCGAGATCTCGGACGATCTGGGACCGTTGATCTGGAGTTCCTTTCGTTAGCAAAGAGAGATCGAACTCGAGCAGGGGCAAGCTAGAGCTCGGCTCGAATTCATTTTGAGCACCAAAAAACAGCTCGACTCGGATCGAACTCAGCTTTGATCCGAGTCGAGTCGAGCTTTTTCCGAGTTACTGAGCTTTTGCTGCTCGTGTACAGCTCTAATCGATATCACCGATAATATCGCTGATAACCGGTAATGTGGGAAAACATGGGAAAATAGTAGAAGTGAAACTTTAGGATATGCTAAAATAGACATGTTTTCATATTTAGAAATTTTATATATATATATATATATATATATATATATATATTGTAAAAAGAATGTATACACCATAAGTTTTCATTTAATGGGGGCTTAAAAGCATGTGTTGTCGTAAGAAACAGTCTAACCATCCCATTGATCTCATCCAATCATCCATCCAACCTCCCATCCAAACATCCATCGATATTGCAGAATATCAACAACTCACAATATTTTGCCAAGAAATCATCAACAACTAGAAAGAAAACGAAAGATTGTAGCCTTGATATCGAGCATGTTGCGATAATGATAATATTGAGATATTATCAATATTAGCAACGATAAATTGAAAATTGCATACAACAATGTGCACATAAAAAATTTTGAGATGGATTTTTTTTTATAAACAAACTTTCTTTGATATCTCTACATTGGTGATATTATTGAAATATCGCCGATACATTTGTGATACAAGCGTCATTACACAGTCGAAAATATTGGTGATACATTGGCCATATCGATACATTGGCAATACAAGCGACGCCTGGAATTTACACAATTGAAATAATTGGTGATATCGATACATTGGCAATATTGAGCGATGCATTGTTGATCTATGGAATTTCTAATACTACCGGTGTTATCGGTATCGCTACCAGTGTTATCAATATCCCCAAGCCAGAGATAACGATAATATCGGAGATAATTCAAACAATGGTTTGGATGAATCACTTTAACTCATGTTTCCTGTAACCTCCAACGTAAGTTTTTGTTTATGGCCATTTATCTCATCAACAAGCTCCTGACACTAGTAAGGAAGCAGAAGAATCATTTATTGCTCCCTGCTTCCCTTCAACCAAGATCCTAATTATTATCTTGTACTGGTACTTGGATCCACACGCATCCTGAATATTCAAAATCACCACTTCACCAGAAATCTAGAGAACATATTCTTGGGTTGTAATTCTCAGCATGAGGGCTATAGTTGTAATATTTTATAAATTTATAGGTGTAATATTTTATAAATTTAAGGGCTATAGTTGTATGTAACAACTAACAACCTAAGCTTCAGTTTATACTTTTCGTCAAGCAGTGTTTGATGAACCAAAGCTTTGGCATATAGCCTTATAATTCTTGTCAAGCAGAGTTTGATGAGAATTTATCCCCCAAGTGCAAAGCTGTGATTCATATTTCTACTTCCCTGTAGTTGGGGGGAGCCTCAGGTGCACCTGCCAATTATCTATCTATATCCTCATTGCCAGCATTAAGAACAGTACTTCAGACTTATCAGCAAGGACCACAAAGAGTTATCTATCATACTTGATCATCTTCTTCAACTCCAAAGCAGAGTTACTTTGATGCCTTCACCTTCAACCCATCAGATGGCAACACATGCATCTTTTCTCAAACACAACAGAATTCCACTGATTCTGTTGTCAGACGGAAATTGTAAGTTGTTTTCTTGGTAAATAGTAGAGAATCCATTTTACTGCAACAAAATGACTTTATCTATAGCAGATTTGACATCTTCAAAGATAAGAAGTTTTGCATGCCAATTTACAGAAATGCTTGGTGTCTACTACTTATACAGATATTCATGCAGGTTTTGACTGCTTATGGGGAATGTAAAGGGATGAATGCATCCAAGGTCTTCAGTTGGTAAAATATAGATGTATTTGAGATATTATCACTGGGTACAGATACCAAGGTAAAAAAGAAGTTTCGAGGGATTTATCTAGTCTTTCCATGAAATGACCAACAAATGCACGTCACAAGCATGGTATTCAAAAAAGGTTACGTAACGGCCATCAGTAATGGTGGGAGTTATTACACGGTACAAGGCTGTAATGCCCATTCAAAAAAAAGGCTCGCAACAGCCCCGTAACGACTGTTATGGGGCCGATACAGTTCTTCCTTTAAATTTTTTATCCCAGTTATAGGGCCTAATGGTCTATCACGAGGCCGATACAGTTTCTTCCTTTAAAAACAATTTTGACCATTACAGGACCGTAACGGCCATTACAGCCCGTATCATAATGGCCAAAGGCTAGCCGTTACAGCCATAGTCGCCATTATTGAAAACCTTGGTTACATATAGCCACATCTGCAAATAACTATGAAGTAGTACACCAAAATGGATCTGAGAGTTCCGAAGCCTGATACGATGACTATACCAACAATGACAACATCCTTAACATTGTAAAATAGAATATTTAATGGTTTACCTTGATTATTCATATAAATTAAACACCGTCATTGCCCAAAACCAAAAGCCACCAACCACGTAATGGGTATATTAGACATTTCAAGGAATAACAAATATTGCAGCAGTAATCAAGACTGTCTGCCTGGTTTCTAAATATGGATTATGTCATCTACTTCAAATTCAAAGTATAAAGAACTTCAATTATTTCATCATCAAGCAAAGATGCTTTTATGGAAATAAGGCACTCTAATGACACACAGACCTTTAGACTTGCTAGAAAAGGATTCAACTTCGGTGCCTGATCCAAACCCAGAACCACTTCCAAAACCGCCTCCCGCACCAGATATACTCATATCACTAAAGCCACTTTCAATTCTTCCCGAACCCATTGACTGCATAGACATAAACCCTCCTTTATCGACTCTATTCTTATCAATCTGCAAAAAATAAATGTTGAAATGTATAAGAATATCATCCAAAACTATGAAAACAAAAATAAAACAGGCAAAGCCCAAGATCTAAGAGCAAGGAAATGAATTAAAACACCAAGCCATATACGAAGGGGTGAGCTTCATGATGTGGCACTAACAAACACCTTGCTTTTGTCAATCTCACTAGCTTTGCGCTTCATGACGTCCCTGGTTTCATTGATCTTGCTCTGCATTAGCAGCTTATGCAGCTTTTCTTCGTGACTTTCCATCTCACAGTATTGTTTAACCTGAGCAACAGTTACATTTTCTCTGTGCCCAAGAGAGATGACTTCGTCAAAAGCAAAAATCAGCTCAAAGGCCGTCTCGCAAATCCCTTCCTCATCTAGAGAGGGAGAATACTCAGGTACCTGAATCAAGTTAAAGCTCAACTAAATGTCTCAATATTTTTACTAGCTTCTAGATATGGAGAATATGGTGGATACCTTGGAAATATTTTGGATAGGTAGAGAGGAATACTAGAAACCATAAGAGACAGCTAAAATTAACCCTAAACTTTCCTACAATTGATATAATCCATGTAATTAAGTTATAAAAAGAAAAAGTCCATGCAATTAATTATAAAAAGAAAAAGGAAAAAAAAAAAGTAGAAGCATTTCTCCAATTTTATTCAATAATAATAGCTTTTCATTCTTGTAAACCACACTATATCCACTAGATAACTAGGCAGGGAGAAACTTTGGTACGTAACGGCCGTAACAGTAATGGTCATAACCGTTACGCATTACGGGGTCGAAATGGCCGTAATGGCCGTTATGGGCAAAACAGGCCGTAAAGGCCCTATAACAGTCCATAATGGCCCAGAACAGTTTTTTCCAAAAAACAAAAAAGGGCCATAACGACCAATACAGTGGCCGTTACGGCTCGTATCATAACAGTAATGGTGGTGGCCGTTACGGCCACCGTTACCATTTTCGAACACCTTGCACATAATTCAGATGCTTTATGCAAGAAAATAGGGTGCACACACATGCACACACGCATATACATACATATATGCATCTATATGCATAGATGTGTGTGTGTGTGTGAGATACACGAGTTAAGAAACCAATACACAAAGGATACAAGTTTGGACAGAATACTCAAGGTATCCAAGTCTTCAAGTATGTTGCTCTGTTTGTTTGTTACAAGTAGCAAATATAGAGCTTCTATTGGCTGGTAGACATAACGGACATTTTCCGTCTCAATGTATGTGTGTTGTTTTCCTATGCCAACCAACTTAGGAAATGCTGCCAGCAATCCTTCGATCCTTATACGAGACATATCCACAAATTGCCTCGAGACCAGTGCTGCAAGGAAGTAGAGGTACTGAAGTTAACAAACTTGAGTGGTGTCACCAATAAAAGCATACAGTATAAGCAAACATCCAGGTCTAGTGGTAGCCTTAGCTTTGATCTAGTCATAATAATCAGAAATAATCACCACCTGCAATCTGGTTTTGGAAAAGAAAATTAATGGTTAAAAAAGGTTCAGCAAAAAATTAAGATCTTTTAATTTCTAACCAACTGCCCATTTGGGTTTTTAAATTGATCCCATGTATTAACAAAAAATACAAGTAGCTTCTCAAGAAGAGGTATTAAACAAAACTAATTCAATCAGAAATGTCAACTAAATGCTTCAACACTACAAAACCAAATGTATTTTATCTTAAACAGTCATTCTTTGTTTAACATGAATGTCTAAAATAATCGTTTTGTCATTTAAACCACACCCCCACCCCCCCCCCCCCCCCCCCCAAAAAAAAAGTAGTAAAAGAAACTTTATTTCAATGAAGCATAGCATTCTGTCAACCATTTTCAATTAGAATACAAGAATACCGAGAAACCATCTTATTCCTGGAGATGATCCATTCTTAAAAAGCAATGTCACAGAATGGACCTAGACCCACTCCTGCCAGCGGTTGGTGACAAAACAGTCCAATCACTCAACCAACCAATTTGACCCCCTGACTTCTACTGAAGTAAAAATATAAAATGGTACTTTATTATACAACAAAAATATCAATACCAAACTGTTTAGGATCATGATTTCTGAAGTAAGAGGTCGCTACAACTCTACCAAGCTAAAAGCACTTTCATATCCGAATTTTAAAAACAGTTGACCAGTTGACCCAATTGGTGCTATACCTAAACAGGAAGCTTGGATCAGCTGAACCAAAGAGTTCGGACGGTACAAATGGTTTATTACCAAAATGGGCGTCTAGGTAACCTGATTCATTCTTCTGCCTACTTCCAAACCAGTCCAACCCGCCAATCAGGTCCGGGTTTTAAAGCACATGAAAAGAAAGAAAGCTACTCAACTAGCAATGAAACTGCAGCTAGCATCAGGTCCAAGGGATCCTGTACCCCAATGTGAACTCATCATCTACATTCAAATGGAATATATTGCAATAAGCAGGGTCTAATGTATATATAGCAATAGTGAGATGTGATAGAGAAAGAAACCCATTCATATGTATTTTTGTGGAAAAAAACTGACCTTTACCAGACTTGCTAATGATAGAAGCAGCAAGAACCACCTAATTTACAAATAAAACAGAATCAATATCATAAGGGGAAGAAACCAAAATGTTCTCATTCAATATTAAAGAAAATGAGTAACTACAAAGAAGAATGAAGGCAAGAGTTATATTTAAAAACAAAAAAAAAAATCTGCTTTACACCCCCACAAAGGCTAACTTGTGCAAGATGAATGGCCACTTCACCATACGGCAAACCAATTTAATAGATAACAGAAATGATTGGATGTTTGCACAATCCATTAATCAATATGTATGGGAATAGCTCAATCATAATGTAGGGACAAGATTTTTTGGTCTGACAAAAACTTGTAGACAGAATGGTCTACTTCAATCCCTTTCTCCAACAGTTTCTGCCACAATTAAATAATAATAAAATATCCAGTTATAGTCTGGAACAGGCCCAGATGATAAGTACTTCAGTCCAAACCAAACGGACCAAGACAGAGCGAGTCATTCCAGTTTCATTCCCCTGATAAGTCACACTTCAAAAACCACTATTTAAAGACATGCTGGGAATAGGTGTAGGTCCAAAAAGGACCTTTATTATCCTTCAGAAAAGACAAATTTTGGTGAGATTCCAACATATGGATAACATAAATTGTATCATCAAGAAACAAGCATCATCCAAAATAAGTACATATCAACCCATACAGAACGATATGCATGTATTGGCCTAAAATGGGGCAATCTGACCCAGTTTCACTCATAACCAGTACAGTACACCGAAACCAATGCTCGCTCCTTTGTCACAATTAACCCAAAGTGGCATTCAACACAGAGATAGATTCCTATAACCTAAACAAAAGGTATCTGATTTTATTTTATTTTTTGATATTTTGAAAGATGGAATTTGATTAAATACAGCTTACCAAAAAAAAAAAGGCACATGACTCAACATGACTCAACACCAAATTTGGAAATCACAAGTACACCCCAAACAATGGAAAGAAATGAGGAAAGTATAAATGGGATGAGGTTTACCATTGTGAACGCTTATGAATTATAAGAAGGCCGAACGTCAAGGAGTGCAAGACTGTGATATAGATATTCAACAACAGCTTACTTTTCAATCAATTGAGCACCTAGAAAAAAAAAAAAGAGTAAATTTAGCAAGCAATACGAATAAATTCAATAACAAGGTCCCTCTCTCCATCAACTTTTTTTTTTTAACACACCCACGCACGCCGTAGTGGGATTTCACCACCTATGGGTATCGAACCCAAGCCCTCGTGTTGAAACTCCTCAGAGTCTAACAGCTAAGGAACTATATGATAAATGAGGCCTATCCTTTAGTGATCCACACCAAAAGGTATCTAGCCCAGAAGACCCGAGCAATCAATAGCAAAATTACTCCCCCCAAACTAACCTTTTCCAGTATAGATGTTGAGCAAGGTATTCTGTATCGGTAACGGAGGCCGTAAAAGTTAGCACCATTATAGATACAGGAATCGGTTGTAACAGTTGATATAGGGGCGCAACGACCATTACGACTCCCATAATGGTTCCAAAAAAAAAAAAAAAAAATGCCTGAAAAAATCTGGAATAATATAAATATTCCAGATATGTATTCTTCTTTTTTTTTTTGTATATGTTTATGGTAATGGTCCACTCTTTGGTGAGAATATTGTATTGGGTTGTTTGATGAATTTATGAACATAATTATATGTCTCTAATGTTTACACATCACAATCAAGCATTAAAATTAGAAATCAGAAAAGGAAAAAAAAAATGCATATATACCACTTTTTTCTATTTTTTAATGGCTCTCAAAGATTTTATTCGTCCAAATCAATTCAATTTACTATTTTAATTCTAAAAACTATAGTACGAGTGGTTGAAATTTGTTATAAAATGATGTAGGAAAGTTTTTGAAATGAAAAAAAAAAAAAAAAAAAAATGAAGGAAAATGGATTTACATAGAAAAAATAAGTGATTGTTTTTCAACCGTTACGTGAGTAACAGTCGTTATGCTTTGGTCCCAAAAAACCAACTGCCCCATTTCACCCCTAGATCACGTGGTGGTCACAACCGTTACTTGTTCGTACCGGCCATTAAGGTTGTATCATAATAGATATAGAACACCTTGATGCTGAGGGATTATGATAAGTGAAGCCTATCATTTGGCAATCCAAACAGTTAATCTTATGGGTCCCACCCCAAAAGTTATCTAGCCAAGAAGACCCCGGCCATCCAATCTTTGACCTCTCTTCCTTCGATGTGGATTGATGCTTTTGTTTTCTTACTACTCTCTATTTGCAAGCTCGATTGATGCTTTTGTTTCTCACTACTCTCTATTTGCAAGCTATAAGTTGAATGTTTAGGATTACCTGCTCCCTCCCTCCCTCTCCAAAAGTTATCTGGCCTGGAAGACCCCACCCATCCAATCTTTGGCCTTTCTTCTGTCCACGTGGACTACTATCTATTTGCAGGCCACAGGTTGAATGGTTTGGATTGCCAAGGAGGTTCGTTGGTCATGGACAACCATCAGATCAAAGGCCTGGATCACCAAACCTCTAGCTCCACTTGCAGGAACACAGGTTGGGAGGATTCTCGCAGGTATCGTGGGCTGAGAGTGCTGGGCAATGAGTTTCTCCAGGTGGGGCCCACAGTTCGGTGATCCAGGCAGTCAATCTGATGATCCCTAAAGGTTATCCATACAGCAAGATCCCAGCCATCTTTCACCTTTATCCATTAAATGTGGACAGTTGCCTTAACCAACTAATTCTAGGCCCACCAAATGAATGGCCTAGAAAAACAAAATGTGGGCTCCAATTGTAGTCGTTCAGGGCTTGAGGATACATGTTCTTCTTGCATTGAATTGAAGGAATTATTCAAAAATAAAATAAAAACGAGGAAAACTTTAGATTATCACAGATTTCTGCAACGATGTGCAGAGAGAGATCTGTCATTCTCTGCTTGGGAATGCAAACACAAATCGAACAAGAATCTGTTCCAGATCTAGAATTTAGAAACTCGGAACAAAACCAAACGTATAACTGATTTCAGGAACATCTGAAAAACCAATAAAAGAAAAAACAGAATATCGATTTTGAGATTAAATTATAAAGAGAGAGAGAGATACCGATCTCTTAGATGGAAATGAGGAAATCAGAAGTGCAGATCTGAACTGAAACCCATTTTTCAATATTTCTGAAAGGTCCAGTTTGGAGGGAGGATTTATGAAAACTACTTTCTCAAAAACCCAGTTTCTGTTGCAGATTTGGAACGCCGATTGCATACTACCCCTGCCAGTCCGGAGCTCGGAACGTGCAGGGGCTTTAAGTAGCCACCTTGATCTATATGTTTCATCCACACCGTCCATACATTTTTCTGTGTCATTTTATATTTCATGACCAAAATTTAGGCTGATCCAAAAATCAATCGGACCACACCATGAGAAGAAGCAAAGATAATGATGGTCACCGTTGAAACTTTCCTAGGGCCTACTGTAGTGTTTATTTTCCATCCAACCTATTCATGAAGTCACGTAAACCTGGATAAAGGTAAAACACAAATATCAGCTTGATCCAAAACTTCTGTGCCCCAAAAAGATTTTCAACGGTAAGAGTTTAATCCTCATTGTGTGGTCCACTTGTGTCTTGGATCTGACTCAGTTGTGGTAGTATGACTTAAAATTATCCGGAAAAATGGATGAACGGTGTGGATAAAACCCATAATAACGGTGGCCACTCGGAGCCCCTACCCATCCCGACCTGGGGATTGGGTTAGTACGCAATCCCCGTTCTGAGATTTTGTAACTCCCGGTTACCTAAAGCTGGATTTTTATTGGTGTGTTTGGATGTCCTGAGGGACATCGATGCTGAATATACTGGGATAGCCACATGGCATGCCGGACTGAGATCCAAGCCGCTACTCAGATGTTGGTACATTCCTTCTCCCACAAATCAGGCTGGTCTATGTACAAAAAGAAAAGAAACTGACAAATGGTCCAAAATTAATTATGTGGCCATGTCCGGCCCACCTGATGATAACGGGTGTGATTTGGGTGGATGGCTGGATCCATCAAGGGCGGTGGATCCCTAAATGTGGAGGCCCGCTGTGATGTGCGTGCCTTACATCCACACCTTCCATTCATTTCAAGGCATGATCCTAAAAATAAATAACATTCAAAATTTAAGTGGAACTACCGCTACCGTCTTTCATCCTCAATTGTTTCAATTGAAGGATTCTAACCACAGTTTGGACATACATGGTCTCCATACTAGGTATAATGTCTATAACGCTATCGTTAAATTTTAAAAGACAGTTTAATAGAATTACGGCTTGATCTTCATTGTCAATTTTCATTTTCATACTCATCATTTTATAAAGTATATGATTAAATACATTAATGTAATCATTAAGATTAAACTTCTCTACTATCTTTATATTATATAACTACTTCAAATAGATGATTTGACAGCGATTTCATTATGCATGGGCTTTATAACTTCGCCGAAAGTATTGTACTAGTATTTTGATCAATGACATTATATAAAACCTCATCAGATAGATATAACTAAATTAAGGTTTTTGCCCTCTCATCCAATTCCTTTCAATCTTCATCGCTTATAGATGTGGAATGCTTCGCTATGCCAATAAGTGCATATTCCAGCTCTTGCTAAACTAAAAGACATCTCATCTTTACATTTCATAGTTCAAAGTTATTTTTATTGGTGAACTTTTTAGTTTCGTACTTATTGTTCAATCATTTCATTAACATGTTTTATATTCAAACTTAAATTCCAACGTTAGCTCTATACCACTTGTTAGGAATCCATAAATGCAAATCCCGAATTTAAATCAAACAATCGAAATATAAAGATAATAAAACATGCACAAGTACACATGAATTTTTAATAGAAAATCTCTTGTGGAAAAAAACCATGGCACAATATGATAGCAAATACCATGAAAACAAAAGGTACAAGATATTGATAAACTTACAATTTAGAAAACCCTCATTTTCTCCACTCCAAATTCTAAAAACATTTTTATCCCCGATTGTTTTACCTTAATCCCTTAATTACACTCATATATATCATAACATTCGGAATATAAAACTAATCAAGTAATTATGTAAAACTGTGCGCACCACCAATCTAAGCATCGATCGATCGACATCAATCGAGCATTCCTCGATCGTGCAAGCCTCACATGTTCGATCGCTCGAACATGTTCAAAAGTGTGCAAAAAGTTTACAAGTATTTTAAAATATCATCAATCGCTTGAGCCTTTAGGTGAATCAACCAAACATATTCAAAATTGTCTAGAGACCCATGAGTATTGTTATGGGGAAATCCAATTCAACAAGCTAAGTCCACTACCTACCTTGGAGTTCAAAGAGAAAACCTCGGAAGTGTATGATTGACAAGTGAAGCCGAGCCCACCCTAAGCCCCAAGCCGAAGCCCGCCTTGGCTCCTAGCCTCTATCTTTGTTAACAACTAGTCAAGGACCGAGGCTTGGGGTCGGAAGCATCTTGGTTTGAAGACCTAGAGCTCGAGGCCGAAGCTAAATATATACATTCCGGACGCTGAACTAAGAAACTTCCTTATGCAGACATGACCGGATATCTCACCCGCAGATACGCTCTTCTAAGACTTGATACTCTACATAATCCCTAGATTGCAGTCGAAATCTCCATGATCACAGTATCCAACTGATTGAGTAAATCGTGCCGAGATTAACAGATGCAGATCACCTATTACGCAGGTATAAATATGAGAGGGCCTCATTAATACAGGAATGCAACATCTCGCCCCCTCTCTCTACATTCAACTTAGACCCAGATTCCCTTGACCTGACTTAGGCATCGAATGGTCCCTGGGCTCAGCCAGGGTCTCCATTGCTCACCACTTGTGCAGGATCAGGGTTCGTCGGAGGTTCACCGCATTGAGTGGAGGGTGGTCCAGATTTTGACCTCAACAAGTATAATTCAAGGCTCATTCAATCAATTGACCAGGTTGGTCGGGCAATCAAGACCCCTGTTTCATAAGACATCATACAATAGCAATGATAGGCTCGGATGCTTGCGACTTGATCATGCCGGATTAAGCATATATCACTTAGTACACACAGCATGGCCCAGGTCACATTCTTCCTCCAATCTTGGATCCCAAGGGCTTCTGATTTGTTAGGAGTACGTGATGGCTTCTCACTTGGGGACAAAAATGATGAGTGGATATGTACTCGTCTTTTTATTCTTTTTCTATTTTTTGAAAATGTATATATAACGTCTCGAAAAATCCGTACAAAGACCCGAGTACCACCTCAGGCAGAAATCACTAAGGACAAATTCTTTAGGAATTAGACAAAAATTTATTAAGTCCAAACTGAATTAATCGGTAGATTAACTTGAACTGCTTTCTATACGAATTGCAAGACCCAAAACTAGTAGAATCGTTAACGCTATATTACCTAAAAACCTAAGATCAATCTTAAAACTCAGTTGCTCTCGAGAGCATTTCAAAACTCCGTATCGGACCTGGACCGCGCATTGAAAGTTTAATTACTATGAAACTAAACGGTTATGACCGCATTACTGGGTTTGACAACCATCTCGAAAATTAAGTCCAAATAATATCTCAAAATGCACAACTTGAGCCCAGAGCGAAGTGTGTGAGAAACGCGAATACCTTTAAAAAATGAACTGAAACTTAAGTGAATTGAGTCATTCTCTTGCAGGCCAAATTTAAGGATTCTGACCCAACCACATGCTCGGATCACGAAAAATTTCCAATACATGTCAGTGTACTTGTGGCCCTAATCGAGTACCAATGACCGTTGAACTGAAACAGGTCCTCCGCGGTCGATCTACTGATCCGATCGGACCGAAATCTTAACCTGGCCTAGATCCAATGTCAGGAAACTTTTTCCAGACCGTATGAAGGAAATGGGCCTCTGGATAAGCTCTGTTGGGCCGAAACAGCCACTCTTTGGCTATAACCTAAGTATACCATGGCCCTATGCCATTTTCATCAGTTCTGAGCCTATATAAGGACCTAAACCCACCCCTCTCTCATTCCATACGAATTTCAAACCCTAAGAGAGAGAAGTGAAGAAAAAAGAGAAGGAAAGAGTGAGGAGAAGAGAGAGAGAGTGAGAGATAATTTCTAAGATTCGATCCCACCGCTACATGTGCCGAATCATCTGGCCCGTATCGCTATACCAGCGATTTTGACTCCGTTCTTGAGTAAGAAATCCTAACCCTAATCTGTTTTAGCAGTCCAAATAGAGAAAATGGTGAAATAGCTAATCTATTTCATGTTATAGGTAGCCGTTGTGCCGTAGACAAAGACGTATTATTCAAACTCAGCTCAATACGAGTCTACTAGTGGAAGGTGCGGACTATAAACGTTTAGGTTATGGTTTTAAAGGCTTTCAATGTCAGTAATGATTTATGACTGACTTGATTGCTATCACGTGTGCCTAGTTTTAATGTTTTCTTTATATTACATATATATGTAAACTATGTTGACTTTTAATGCATTCCATGTGTTTGTTGAAATGTTTGAATGAGTATGAAATTATGATTTATGCTTGCCATGTCTATTGACTAAGAATATATGATTATTGTACGCATGATGAATCCTTTGTAAAGGGATTTGCTATAATACATGTTATAACTACTTTATTACATGTATGTGATATGTGTAGTCTAAGTGTTTGATAAAATGCCTGAATGAGAAAATGTTTGTTGAAATGTATTTAATTAGACACCTTATCTATAGTTACAGTTTCCTTTATGTAACCTATTTTACTATTACGTGATTTATGGATGAATGCCTATGTATGACAATATGTAAGCTACGTGTTTGTTAAAATGCTCAAACTAAATTTATATTTGAATGGTTGTCATATGCTGTTTTGACTATCACACATGAATGCCTATTGTGTTCGAATATGATTGGGACTACTGCGTAGTTCAAACAATCAGTAATGGTTCTCAAATTAGTGGCCGAAGTCATTTCACCATACAAGATACGTTTGAGGAATCCGAGTTATACGTTGTTTGTCGACAATGGTTAGGCCACGCAGAGTGCTTACGCGCTCTATGTCGATTAAGTCAACATGCGCTCGCACCAGTCGAGCTTGTCAAGTAACCCGATTGGCCCATTATATGTTCACCATGTATAGACGCTACTGCTTGAATCTAAGGTACCACTTACCAGTGAAAATGCTCGTTTAACCTTGGTACCACAACTCATGAGCCAGACATGGTGGTATGGGACACCGTGGTCGAGCTGTCGGCCTATGCTGGGGTGATGAGCCTCCCCGTAGTGTCCATTGAGCAAACCGAACTCGTGAGCCGAATACGGTGGTATGAGACACTGTATTCAAGCTGTCGGCCTACAATTAAGTAACGAGCCTCTCGTAATGATCTCGAGTATACACTAGAACTACGCTAAGGTGACGAGCCTTTTCGTAGTGACCTCGAGTATAACTATGCCTTCGTTGAGGTGACAAGCCTCGCCGTGGTGACCTAAAACTGTCATCGTATGCGACTACTAGAATTGACGACCCTATATGGATCAATGTTTGAGTCAATGATATAAAGGGAGTACTTTAGCTTCCCAATCCTTCTGTATGAATAAGTTTAATCAAGAACTTGGTTAATCATGTACATGCACCACATTGCATGTGCCTTTGGCATTGGTGTTGAGTACATCGAGAGTATTGCATGCATGACCGTGAGATGATGTCGCAGAGGGAGTGCAGGCGAGGACATACATCATTATCGCATCTCATTCTTCCATTAACAAGAATACTTAGGACATGATTGTTATACTACTTTATCATTACTGCTTAACTGAATTGATAACATGTTAACCTTTGCCTTATAGTTCCACTGAGTTGATCACTCACTCTCACTCTAGGACAGTGTTTTAAAATACCAACCAGACTCTGTCTTAGTTTCAGATGATAGTAAGGCATACGAGACGGAGCCTGCCTTCTACGATGATAAGGAGTTCTCCTATCTGCAACTCTCTGGCGGGTCTACGTAAACCTGGAGTTGCGTCATGGGGCTACATGGATATGGACTAGATGACATTACACTTTAATTTTTATGAATTTTGGTATTATACATGTAATTATTTAACATGGCGACATTAATATTATGGGGACTTACAATCACTTATATGCTTTATATGTATTTATCACAGTCTTCCGCTTGCGTAATTTAACTGTCTTTGGAGTGTGATATGCTGATTTGGTATAATCTCACTCATGTTTAATGCACTAATATGGACAATATTTAATCATCATTATTTATGTTGCATAAGTGATGTGTTGGAACTCGAGAGTTGGGCTCCTGCTCGACCTCCAATTTTCATGGCATTACAAGTTGGTATCAGAGCATGATTTGGATTAAATTGGACCTGGGTTATGGTAACACGATGCACACTAACATACTTTGGCTTAGGAGGGAGCGTCAAAACGTAAAAACAGTCGTAGGATCCTCAGTTTCACTGACAAGTGAAACTGACCGTCGAAATCGGAGCCGTATGCATCTGAGATCATGCGAGGGGATCCTAAATCTTTTCTAGACTGTCAATCGATGGGTTTAGATAAGGATTCAGCCTATTCCACACTCAAACAACCCGAAACACGTGAATATATGCGAGATGGATATCGAAAATGACTCAAACGGACTCAAGGGGCCAAACGACCTAAATCGGGGGGAATTAAAGTGGTCCCCGCACATACAGCACCCCGGGGTGTGGATAACATTGCCCTTGGGGAGAGCCCTCGCCCCCCTGTCCAGCGACCGGCGATGTCATCGCCGAATCAGCGAGGCTTTACCACCCGGTTGGTCCAGGCCTGTCGGGCCACAACGGGCCAGCGTTGGGCCAACCCCCCAACACGTGTGGTGCCCACGAAAACATGTGGGACCCCCTATATCTCTCCCATTTGCTTCATTCCTTTCATTTCAACACTTCCAAGCTTTCCAAATCTCTCAGATCTCCATTTTTCTCTCTCAGATCACCCCTCCAATCTAATCTTATTCATTTTTCTTACACCACCTCCACCATTCTCTCAAACCCATCTTTTACAACCTCCTATCTCCCTCATTCCCTTCCATTTGAGCACACAAACCCTCTCTTGTGTCTCAAAAATCTCAAAGTCTAACAACCCATTCTATCCTTCCATCTTGTTTCACTCAAATAACTCTTTTTAAGCTCGTGATGGCCATATTCTCACTTTCCACACTTCTTTCTCTCATGGAAAAGAAGAGGGCTCCCACAGAAGAAGTCGGGCCTAGTCGCCCTACCCGATCAAGGAGGCAGAAAGGCGCTGAGGCTAGCACAAGCATCGATTGGGAGATAGGATGAAGTGGAATATCGATCCCTAGCTTCCTCTCAAAAGAGCTCTACTGGCGGATATGTCGCATGAAAAGTTTCAAGGCCGTAAGGTCCTCTTTAAATTACACGTGGACGAGAAGCTCTTTGGCTTTTATCTGGTGATGGATCTCCTGTCAGACGCCAGATGGGGTCTCATATTTGAGGGCAAGACTCGTGCGAATGAGAGCACTGTCTGAACTTTCTACGCCCATATACGAGAACCGCTGCTGGAGCCTCTACAGTTCTTTATCCTCGTGGGAAGGTGGGAAGCCATTGTCGAAGTGGACTTGATAGCTCCAGTCATGAAGATGCCGCGGGGAGAGGTTCATGCCAGCGAGAAGAGTCTCAGGAGTGTGTGTGAAAGAGATCAATGTACACAATTCCTTTGTGGCTGACTGGTCCGCTGGAATCGAGGCAACTGCCTCTTGGCGACCAAGATGACTTATGACTTCCGCCTGCTCCACCACATCTTCACGTATAATGTGTGTATCCCAGGTGGAGCAATCGCAGCGAATGCACACGTCTGATGGTAGATTTCTTATATAGAGCTGGGCAAGGAGACAAGTTGTGCCAACCTATGTATGTACTGCTACAGATAGTTCAGACCGCACGCTCTTCTAGGACAACCATTTCACTCCCATTCAGCTGACTTATATGCAAGTTTGCTCATGAATTCGGCTACAGACTTAGCTCAGAAAGGCTTGCACCTATCCATTTCATCAACAACACTACTCTCAACAACATGAATATTGGGCCACGACAACATCAAGCCCGACTCGATGAGAGTGAGGATAAGACGAAAAGTGAAGAGGAAAAGAGTGATGAAGAAGGCGAGGATGAGATAGAGGAAGAAGGCGAGGAAGAGGAAGGGCAAGAAGAAGAAGAAGAGGAGGCCCAAGACACTGATGAGGGCTCTCCTCCCGCTATAAATGAGAGCGACAGTGATCGGGCTGCTATAGAAGCCCGCTTGGCTCAACTTGAGGAGGGCCAAGTCGCCATGCGACGGGAGGTTAGTAAGACCCAGGCCAAACTTGACGAGAATAGAGCCTTCATGAAACAAAAATTCAAGAAAGTGTCTCGCACTTTGAAGGTTATCCTGTGCTGTATGCAGGACAAGGGTGCCCCTCCTCCATCACTAGATTCAGACGACTAGTTATACGTGTAGTCGTCTTTTTAGTTTTCTTTGTTGCGTATTTTCTTATTTCTGTGTATAGTCTTAATAGGCTTAGTAATATCGTAGTTTGAAACCTTGCTTAGATTAGCTCACATGCATCTTCAATCATGATCTATATAAAACTACATCTCACATATTATGACAATTTTGAGAAATAAAATGCATGAAGTTTCTTTTTAGTTTGTAATGTGAATGATGTGTGGATGAGTGTATGTATTTATGTTAAATCTCACACAGGTTGCACCCTATGTTGTATATAGGGAGTGCCACCTAAGGCCACACGGAGTACGACACGTCATACACTTGGCGACTTGATTGACAGGGCACCTCCCCTAAGCGATAGCCATACGTACCCCAGTTTGGGCCTGACTCACGACACTATGCCGAATTCTCTGCCTGCCACTGGCTCCATAAATGAGCCGACACATGTTGCACCACCGGTTCCCAAGCAGAACCATACGTCCTCGTCGGCGCCTCATATGCACCAGGCTCCTCCTCCTCCTGATAGACTAGAGCAAATGATGCTCCTTATGCTGCAACAACAGTAGATACGGAGCACCATCGCAGGGGCCCTTGCCCAGAATATGAGCGAAACTCCACTTGCACCACCTGTGCACCCTACTGGAAATGTGGGTGTCAGTGGCTTGTTCAAGCGATTCCAGCGCTTCTGACTTCCTACATTTGCAGGTACTCACAGACCCGAGGAGGCCAAGTATTAGCTTGACAGCATTTCTAAGATGCTGAAGCCACTGCACTATACTGAGGTAGAGAAGGTCGAGTTGGTCACTTACATGTTCGAGAAGGAGGCCAACCTGTGGTGGGATAGCATCCTACGGACAGTTCCTGTAAGATATGTGTGGACATGGGAAGCTTTTGAGACATGCTTTCACAGGAAGTATTTCCTTCTCACTTACCATAATGAGAAGGAGGGAGAGTTTCTTCACCTCCGTTAGGGAGGGATGATAGTAGAAGAGTATGAGATAGGTTCATGGAGCTGGCCAGATATGATCCCCTGATATTAGCAAAGCAACCGATGTGAATGCGGTGATTTTCTAAGGGTCTACAACCTGAGATACGCTTGAAGATGTGTTGCGCTAGCATACTTAACTATGCTGAGCTAGTGGACATGTCTCTGCGAGCTGAGCAGGACGGGGACAGGCTATCCTGTACTGGCATGCCCATGGGTCAGAGGCCTCGACCAAACTTACCGAGAAAATCGTTCCTCAACAAGAGGCCACGAGCAGATTCCCCTCCTCGGCTTACGGCTCCACTGACATAGCCGAGACGACCTGATATATAGTGCACCTACTGTAAGAGGTCGGGCCATGCTGACACTTACTACTTCACTAGGATGAGGGACAACGACTTTATGCCTCTTCAGAGGATCAACTGTCAGATGCTACCAGCTATCTCAGCTCCACCTCTACTATCTATACTACCTACATGACCTTCTTACAGACCACCTGCACCTTGATTTAGGCCGCCTCAACGGCCTATGGCACAACAGTCGAACCGTTCTCAGCAGGCTCGTGTGCACTCACTACCAGCTAAGGCATCCGAGGCAGCAATTACAATACCGATGACTTTTGAAGTTACGACACATGTTCAAGGTACACCAGTCTTCTTATTAGTGGACATCGGGTCCACTATTTCTATAGTATCATGCACAGCAGTCAAGTGATTGGGGTTGGAAACTAGTCTTATGGTTGGGTTAAGACTCCTTACCACCATAGGGACTTTCTTAGACACTACAAAGATGTGTAAGGGTTGTTTGATAGACTTAGGGAGCAGAACAGTACTCGTCGACCTGATTATTGTCCCGCTATGTCATTACGATGTGATCTTCGGTATGGATTGACTCATCGAGATGAAGGCAGAGATCGATTGTGATACTAGGGTGGTGATAACTCATGGACCTGAGGACACGACCTTTACACTCCCGGTTCAGGTCAGTTGGCACTACCGCATCAGTTGCTACGCTACCTTGTTAGAGCATGTTGATAGTCCGACTTTGGAAAACACTCCAGTAGTTCAGGATTTCGAGGACACGTTTAGAAAGATACCTAGATTGCCTCCTCAACGCGAGATCAATTTTACCATTGATCTAGTGCCTGGAACGACACCTATTTCATTACCCACGTATCGCATACCTCCATGTGAGATGGAGGAATTGAGGAGAAAGATTGATGACCTGTTAGAATCAGGTTTCATACGACCAAGTGTATCTCCTTGGGGAGCACCCATGTTATTTGTGAAGAAGAAAGATGGATCACTGCGATTGTGTATGGATTATCGCAGACTGAACCAAGTGACGGTGAAGAACAAGTATCATTTGCCCAGGATAGATGATCTGTTCGAGTAGTTGAAAGGGGCGCAGTATTTCTTGAAGATTGACTTACAGTCAGGGTATCACTAGTTGCGCTTTAGGGATGAGGACATGCAGAAGACGGCCTTCAGGACCAGTTTTGGGCACTACGAGTTCCTTGTGATGTCGTTTGGACTCATAAATGCACCCATTGTGTTCAAGGACCTTATGAACGGGTGTTTCGTTCATATTTGTACCAATTCGTTATCGTATTTATAGATGACATTCTGATTTACTCCAAGAGTTGAGAAGATCACGAGGAGCACCCGCGAGCAGTCTTTGATACTCTCAGGAAGAACCACTTATTTGCACAGTACAAGAAGTGCGATTTCTTGAAATAAGTCAAGTTCCTGGGACATGTGGTGTTCAAGAAAGGCATAGTGGTGGACCTCGCTAAGGTGACCGCAGTTCAAGACTAGGAGCAGCCCAGTTCGGTTACTGAAGGGAGGAGTTTTCTTGGCCTGACAGGTTACTATCGTCAATTCATTAGGGACTTTTTCAAGATAGTTAGGCCGTTGTCTCAACTAACTCGGAAGGATTTCAAGTTTACCTGGAATGAGAAGGCAGAAACAGCTTTTCAGGAACTGAAGGACAAGTTGACATCTGCCCCTATGCTAGTATTGCCAGAGCAAGGGGTCAAGTATACGATATACACCGATGCGTCTCATGTTGGTTTGAATTGTGTCCTTATGCAGAATGACAGGGTGATCACATATGCATCGCGATAATTGAGGAAATACGAGGAAAATTACCCTACGCACGACCTAGAGTTAGCGGCCATCATCTTTGCATTGAAGCTCTAGAGACATTACCTCTATGGAGAGGAGTTTGAGCTCTTTTGCGACAAGAGCCTCAGGTACATATTCACGTAGAGGGACCTGAATATGAGACAGCGGCAATAGATGGAAACCTTGAAGGACTTCAAGTTCGAGGTCTCCTACCATCCTGGCAAGGCTAACTTTATAGCAGACGCGTTGAGCCATAAGAAGACGATAGCATTTGCAGCTCCGCTAATGATCGATGAATGGAATATACTAGAATTTGTGAGAGATTTTGAGCAAAAGCTTACGGTAGAGGAGCCGTAAAAGAGCGTTACAGACGTTTGTGTGTAGCCACTCATTGATGACAAGATTATCGCGGCTCAGAAAGACGATGAACTGTTGGCAAAGATGATAAAGTAGGTGAGTGATAGTGAAGACTCGGAATGGAGAATCGGTACAGATGGGGGTTTACGTTATCATGGCCGCCTATGCATCCCGAATCTTCATGACTTGAGAAGGGAAGTTCTCGAAGCTGCTCACAATTCGAGAATGGCGATGCAACCGGGTAGTACGAAGATGTATCGAGACATGAAGAGGTCGTACTGGTGGGACAATATGAAGACCCACATAGAAGATTATGTGTCCTATTATCTCACGTGCTAGCAGGTCAAGGCAGAGCATCGCTGCCTTCCTGAACTGCTTGCCCATAGCAGAATAGAAATGAGATTTCATTTCTATGGATTTTATCTCAGGGTTACTGAAGATGAGGAAGGGACATGATTCCATTTGGGTGATTGGGACCGGTTGACAAAATTGGCTCATTTTCTCCCTTTAGAGTTTCGAACTCGGTAGACGATTTGGCCAGGCTGCACATAAGGAGATAGTACGTCTACATGGAGTTCCTATGAAGATCGTGTTGGATAGAGACACGCGATTCAGATCTATTTTCTTGACTCGTATCGAGGAAGCAATGGGTGTGAAACTGAAGTTTTGTACTGCGTTCCACCCACAGACTGACGGGCAGACAGAACGGGTGAATCAGGTGTTAGAGGACATGTTGCGAGCTTACGTACTGAATTTCAAGGCCAGTTGGGATGACTGTCTTCCATATGTAGAGTTTGCCTATAACAACAGCTTTCAGGCGAGTATTGGCATGACTCCCTACTAAGCTTTGTATGGGCGTCCGTGTAGAGCATTGCCTTGCTGGGAAGAGGTTGGTAAGAAGAGTTTGATCAGCCTAGAGTTGGTGCAGGTGACCTCAGAGAAAATCAACATTATCAGGCATCGACTTCTGATAACACAAAGCAGATTGAATAGTTACGCCGATACGAGGTGGCGACCGCTAGAGTTTGAGGTTGGGGACCATGTGTTTCTCAAGGTTTCCCCCATGAAGGGAGTCCTTTGGTTTGACAAGAAGGGAAAACTCACACTGAGATTCATTGGCCCATTCCAGATACTAGACTGAGTGGGTGTGGTAGCGTACCGCATTTCTTTACCCACACCACTCGCAGGCGCATACAGCACATTTTATGTATCCATACTGAAGACCATACTAAAGAAATACGTTCCTGATCCTTCCCACATTATCAGATGGGAGCAGGTACATTTGAGTGAGGATGCTACTTATATATTGCGACCGACACATATCCTAGACATGAAGGAACAGATGCTGCGCACTAAGGTGATTTCACTTATGAAGGTTCTGTGGACACACCACACTGAGGAAGAGACGACTTGGAAAATGGAAGCCGAGGTCTGAAAGAACTACCCTCAGATTCTTGAAGAGTATGAAAAGGTACTAATTTCGAGGATAAATTTTTTCTTTAAAGGTGTAGATTGTAATATCTTAAAAAAATCCGTACAAAGACCTAAGTACCACCTTAGGCAAAATCACTAAGGATCAAATTCTTTAAGAATTAGACAAAAATTTATTAAGTACCAAACAAAATTAATTGGTAGATTAGCTTGAACTGCTTTCTATACGAACTACAATGCCCAAAACTAATAGAATCGCTAACGCTACATTACCTAAAAACTTAGGATTAATCTCAAAACCTAGTTGCTCTCAGGAGCATCTTGAAACTCCGTATCAGACCTGGACCCCACGTTGAAAGTCTGATTACTGCGAAACTAAATGGTTATGACCGCCTTACTGGGCTTGACAACCATATCGGAAATCAAGTTCAAATAGTATCCTGAAACACACAACTTGAGCTCGGAGCGAAGTGTATGAGAAATGCGAATACTTTTAGAAAATGAACTGAAACTTAAGTGAATTGAGCCGTTCACTTGCAGGCCAAATTTAAGGATTCTGACTGTCAGATTCTGACCCAACTATACCCTCAGATCAGGAAAAAATTTTAACACATATCAGTGTACTTGTGGCCTTGATCGAGTACCAGTAATTGTTGAACTGAAACAGGTCCTCCACGGTCAATCTACTGATCTGATGTAAGACCCGTATTCTAGACCGTACCGTTGCATAGGCTACCGCGGTCCTTTCGGTCCAGTTTCGACAACCTTTGACCTGTATTCGACATTTATGCGCGAACCTAAGCCGAATCCCGCATATCAGAGTTGACTCGACCCGAAACCTGTATCATAGCGACCGGGTCGTCGCCGCGGTTCTAACACCGTGACTCACGCACCGACCCGATACCTAGGGTAGGAGATGTAGGCCCGCGTTCAATTTGAAGAAAACACCACGTGTTACGAATTACGAGGGAATCTCTATGAGATGTCTCATTAATCAAGTACACATCGCACATCAAGTCAAGTACAACTAACCCATGTCATGCTCATACCTCTCTCTTACACAAGCAACCCAAAGTCAACTTTCACATCACTTCCATCACTCCACCCAACCACCACATCACCCATCACTTCTCTCAACCATCACATCTCTCTCTCCTTCTCAAAATTAAAATTCCAAGCAACCCATAAGCCTCACACGTCCACAATTTTTCTAAGGAGAGAAAAAGAGAAGTGAGTTGTGTGGCCCACTTTCCATCCCAAAAACCTACTATCCAAGCCATTCATCTCCCATCTCAACCGTTGATCCGTCATCTACCACCGTTAAAAGTCAAGCAATGGAGCTAAAGAGGCTAAGGGAGCAAGGTGAAGGCCAAGAGGTGGGTGATCTTTGAATTTCTACCATTGATTTCGTAATTAGGGGACCCACTTGTATTAAGGACCCAACTTGATGTATGTGTTTCAATCTTATGAGGGACCCATAGTGGCGGGGTCCCTCCATCTATGCCGCTTGTTCCTCTCTTCTTCTCTCCCCCTTTCTCTCTTTTATGATGGGTGTGGCCCACTAGATCCACACCGATCTTGGATCCACCATGATGGATGTTCTTTTTTTGTGATGCCGTCCACCTGTTTTATCCAAGCCATCTAGTGGGCCTGGATAATGAGAAATCGCAAATATTATGTTGAGTGGAATAGGTGGGCCACGTGCATGTGGGACCCACCATGATGCAGTGTTTATTTTAGGCCATCCAGCGTCCCTGAACGTTGGACGTGGGAGGGGGTTGGCTAACATGGTGTGCGTGTACTGACATGAGAGTGTACTAACGGGCTAGCTAAATAAAGAGAATGGTGGGTTGCTCATGTAAGCCCCACCTTGATGTATGTGCTTGATCCAAGCCATCCATCCTTTTTCACAAATTATTTTAGGTGTTGAGCCAAAAGATGATGCTAATCTGATAAAACAAGCGGGTCGTAGCATAGGAAATGGAGGTATTGCCATTAAAAACCATTTGGATTCTTCTATTCATCAGAAATACCTCACTTATTGGTCTTGTTTGGCTTGTCTGGAGCCATAGAATCCAATGGACGGGTTGGATTTTTCAGAAGCGGGCCCCACATGGGAAAAATCACAGGATGGGTGATTTAAAAATAAATAAGCAAGGCAGCAGTTGCTGCTGCTGCTCTAACACAGACGCAGGCAGCGCCTGCGCTGTGTGGATGGGCGGACAAGCTGGGCCTCACGGTCCCAGCCGTGGGCCCCACCGTGATGCGTTTCGAACATCAACCCCGTGCATTGGGTGGGCCTCCCCCCTGGCCACGGCTCACCCAAAAATCAGCCGTATACGGAACTTAGGTGGGCCACACTGTCTAAAATCATGTGAAGACATGCCTAGAACGTATAAAAACACTTGGTGGGGCCTACCTGAATTTTGGATGTGGCTGAAACTTAGTCTGGACCCTCAGCTAGATGGGACACACATAATGGGTGGACTAGATTTGTGAACCACATCACAGTGGGCCCCCCAGGCCCACATAACCTTATGAATCGGTTGGATGGCTAACAAACATTCCAGTGGGCCCCATCAGACGGCCCCACTGTGAGGTGTGCACGGCCCACCATGATGTATGATTTGTATATCCACGCCGTCTATTGTGGTGGGCCCAAAATCATGTGACCCTATGAATAGGTTTGAATGACAAATAAATATTACAGTGGGCCCTACCCTGGTCCACGTGACCTTATGTACAGGTTGGATGGAAAAATAAATATTATGGTGGGCCCTCCATGCCCCAATCAATGGGCTGGATGAAAAATAAATATTATGGTGGGCCCTCCATGCCCCAATCAATGGGCTGGATGGAAAATAAATATTATGGTGGGCCCTCCATGCCCCAATCAAAGAGCTGGATGGAAAATGAATATCATGGTGGGCCCCGAGTTCACGTGCCCTCACCAACATTTTGGAAAATAAATATTACAGTGGGGCCTACCCTGACCTTATGAATAGATTGGATTACAAATAAACATTACCGTGGGCCGTCCACATAACCTTGTGAGCAGGTTGGACGTAAACAGCATGGTGGGCCCAGTCTGAGTGGCCTCATGAATAGTTTGGATGGTAAACCAACGTCACCATGGGCTCTAGGTCCACATGACCTTATGAACTGTTTGGGTGGCAAATAAACATCACTGTGGGCCTGGACAGATTGGGTGTAAATAGATATTTTGGTGGGCCCCAATTCATATGACCTTATCAACAGATTGGATAGGAAAATAAACAGTATGGCTGGCCTCACTTGAGGCTCACTTAGATGCATATGGGCTGATGTGTTTAGGCCCATCTTGATGTATTTTTAGGCCCATTATTGAGGCCCACTCTGATATATATGGGCTCATGTATTTAGGCCCATCTTGGCATGTATATAGGCCCAACGTTGAGGCCCACTTTGGTATATATAAGGCCTATGTGATTAGGCCCATTTGAGGTACATAAAACTCATGCGATTGGGCTCATTTTTAATGCATTCTAAGGCCCATGGGTGATGGCCCATTGAAAAGTACCTAAGGCCCATTGGTGAGGCTCATTGAGGTGGCCCACTTGATGAATGTAAGGCCCATATGATACAGCCCAATTGATGTACTTAAGACCCAATTGGGTGTAACTAGGTCTATTGTAATGCGTGATCCCTCCATGGCATAAAATGATGTTTATAGTAAGTAATGCCTTGGGAACAATGATGGTTAGATGCCCACATTGTAGGGATGACGACGGTTAAATGTCCGCACTGTCACTCTCCCTAAGGCCCACTAATAAGCCTGACTTGTAGTAAGTAGGCCGTCATCTCTGTTATACATAGAGTCCATCTCTATATAAATGTTTAGTATAGATCCATGATTCATTATCGTACGCATCATATGTATGACTGATATGAGAAGTGACTGATCATAGCATATGCCTTTGGGCAAACTGTTTATGGGCTCCCTGATAGGCGAAGTTGCCCCACATAAGCGCATGATATACACAGGACTGTTGCTTGACTGGTAGTGTGACTCATGCACTTACATTGTGTGATTGTAGTTACTGTATGCCCTAGCGACATCAGGACCATAGCCTCCACAGACACATCGTGAGTGGCTAAATTGAATACCGAAAATGTTTGGTTATAGCATACGGGCGTCATAGATGTCCCTGGGTGAAAATTTCTAAACCCGATAATACCAGAGGATGACTCCAACGTCTAGACCGAGTGGATATATGAGCGCACGATGGCCAAATACCAGGAGGCCGTGTCTCCCACTGTCTTGGTCAGTTGGAAAGGGGTGTGGCCTTACTCGCCCGAGGGTAGGGGGCAATACTAGGCTGAGTTTGACCAGCTCATGAATGGGTCCGCTATTGACATGCCGGATAGGTATTGACAGACTAGTAGCTAGGCAGATAGTGAGGTTTCTTTCGCCCACTTGGACTATGTGTCTTGGAGAGCAGTAGTGCCATTTGGAGTGTACTAAACCCCGGTGATTATCCTGAATGAGAAATGTACTGATATATGATGAGGATTGACATGCTTAAACTGCATCTTGCATTACATGGTCTTGGCATGACCGATAACATTCATATCTTACACTGCATAGCCTTGGTACGGCTGATTGCATTCATGTACTTATCAGCATGATTTCGCATTGTCCTGACCTTGCATTCTGAGCACGCTTATATTGCGTACACACTTACACTACTCTCTAAGCTTTGGTCTTAACATGACCGATAACATTCATATCTTACACTGCATAGCCTTGGTACGGCTGATTGCATTCATGTACTTATCAGCATGATTTCGCATTGCCCAGACCTTGCATTCTGAGCACGCTTATTTGCGCACACACTTACACCACTCTCTAAGCTTTCTATAAGCTTATGCATGATTGATGCATGCAGGTGACGCCAGGACGTAGCCTTAGTCTCGCCACCGTTGGAGCATGCAGCTAAATTTCTGGAGTTTTTGTTACCGTCTCTATCTTGTATTTCCCCTTTCATACGCCTTGTACTCAAAGTTTTTGATCATAGTAGATTTTGTGATGTTGTTCTTGTGGTTATTGTTCGTGGGTTGTACTTATGTTATACTAATTACGAATCAAATCATGTTTGAAATCCTCCTTGTAGCATCCCAGGATCGGAACCTAGTATATGGGTGCCGGGAGCCGAGAATAGGGTACTACGGAGGCTGTCGGCGCCGGATTCGGCGAATGAGAATTTTGTGAGCCCAGTTTTCGAGTTTGGGGCGTGACATTTGATCAGACCAAAATCTTAACCCGGACAAGATCCAATGTCAGGGAACTTTTTCTAGACCGTTTATAGGAAATGGGCCTCCGGATGAGCTTCGTTAGGCCGAAACAGCCACTCTTTGCCTATAACCCAAGTATACCATGGCCTTGGGGCCATTTTCATCAGTTCTGGGCTTATATAAGGACCTAAACCTACCCTTCTCTCATTCCATATGAATTTCAAACCCTAGGAGAGAGAAGAGAGGAAAAAAGAGAAGATAAGAGTGAGGAGAAGAGAGAGAGAGTGAGAGATAATTCCAGGGATTCGATCCCACCACTCCACGTGCTAAATCGTCTGGCCTGTATTGCTAAACAAGCAATTTTGACTTCGTTCTTGGGTAAAAAATCCTAACCCTAATCTGTTTTAGGGGTCCAAATAAAGAAAATGGTGAAATAGCTAATCTATTTCAAGTTATAGGTAACCGTTGTGCCGTAGACAGAGACGTATTGTTCAAACTGAGCTCGATACGAGTCTACTGGCGGAAGGTGCGGATTATAAACGTTTATGTTATGGTTTTCAAGGCTTTTAATGTCAGTAATGATTTATGACTGACTTAATTGCTGTCACATGTGCCTAGTTTTGATGTTTTCTGTATATTACATATATATATATATATATATATATAAAAACTATGTTGACTTTTAATTCATTCCATGTGTTTGTTGAAATGTTTGAATGAATATGGAATTATGATTTATGAATGCCATTCTATTGACTGAGAATACATGATTGTTGTACGTATGGTGAATCCTTTGTGAAGGGATTTGCTATAATATCTGTTATAACTACTTATTACATATATGTGATATGTGTAGTCTAAGTATTTGATAAAATGCCTGAATAGGAAAATGCTCATTGAAATGTATTTAATTAGACACCTTATCTATAGTTATAGTTTCCTTCATGTAACCTATTTTACTATTACATGATTTATGGATGAATGCCTATGTATAACAATATGTATGTTATGTGTTTGTTAAAATGCTCAAACTGGATTTATATTTGAATTGTTATCTCATGCTGTTTTGACTATCACACATGAATACCTATTATGTTCGAATATGATTGGGACTACTGCGTATTCCAGGCAATCGGTAATGGTTTCCAAATTAGTGGCCGAGGTCGTTTCACCATACAAGATACATTCGAGGAATCCGAGTCGTACGCTATTTATCAATAGTGGTTAAGCCACATGGAGTGCTTACGTGCTCCATGTCGATTAAGTCAACGTGCGCTCGTACTAGTCAAGCTTGTTAAGTAACCCGATTGGCCCATTGTATATTCACCATGTATGGACGCTACTAGTTGAATTTAAGGTACCACTTATAAGTGAAACGCCTGTTTAACCTTGGTACCACGATCTGCTAAGACTCATGAGCTGGATATGGTGGTATGGGACACCGTGGTCGAGTTGTCGGCCTATGTTAGGTTGATGAGCCTCCTTGTAGTGTCCATTGAGCAAACTGAACTTGTGAACCGAATACAATAGTATGAGACACTGTATTCGAGCTGTCGGCATATGATCAAGTGACGAGCCTCTCATAGTGACCTCGTGTATATACTAGGACTACGCTAAGGTGACGATCATTTCCATAGTGACCTCGAGAATAACTAGGCCTGTACTGAGGTGACAAGTCTCTCTGTAGCGACCAGGAACTGTCATCGTATGCGACTACTAGAATTAACGACCGTAGATGGATCAATGTTTGGGTCAATGATATAAAGGGAGTTACCTTAGCTTCCCAATCCTGCTGTATAAATAAGTTTAATAAAGAACATAGATAATCACGTATATGCACCGCATTACATGTGCCTTTGGCGTTGGTGTTGAGCACAACGAGAGTGTTGCATGCGTGACCATGAGATGATGTCACAGAGGGAGTGCAGGCGAGGGCATACATCATTATCACATCTCATTCTTGCATTAACAAGTGTACTTAAGACATGATTATTATACTGCTTTATCATTACTACTTGACTGAATTGATAACATGTTAACCTTTGCCTTATAGATCTACTGAGTTGATCACTTACTCCCACTCCAGGACGATGGTTTGAAGCACCAACCAGACCCTGTCTTAGTTTCAGATGACGGCGAGGCATACGAGATGGAGCCTACCTTCTACGATGATGAGGAGGAGTTCTCTTATCTGCAAGTCTCTGGCTGGTCTGTGTAGACCTGAAGTTGCACCACGGGGCTACAGGGATATGGACTAGATGACACTACCTTTTATTTTTTATGAATTTTGGTATTATATATGTAATTATTTAACTAGCGACGTTCATTTTCTGAGAACTTACAATCACTTATATGCTTTATATGTATTTATCATAGTCTTCCGCTTGCGTAATTTAATTGTCTCTGGAGTATGATATGCTGGTTTAGTATAATCCTACTCATGTTTAATGCACTAAAACAGACAACATTTAATCATCATTATCTATGTTGCATAAGTGATGTATTGGAACTTGGGAGTTAAGATCCTCCTCGACCCCCAATTTTTAGGGCGTTACAGTATACAACACATGTACCCTTCTTCACACACACACAATGATGACTTTTTTTTTACTGCTGTGTACCCCACTTATAATGTGCTTGTATCATTCACCAAATCTTTCTTTGCATCGCATTTTCTTACGGAGTCCTTTCTCACAAATCCATCCGTACCTTAGAATTCCTGGGCCTTTACTCATGCTACAGGGCCATTAGACAATCTAGGGTGATTGATGAAAATGAATTCCTGCTTGAGCTGAAGCTGCTTTGGGATTTATGCCCGTGGGGCTAATGGCACGTTATGTCAGTTGGTTATAATATGATTTCTGAAGACTTTTACCCTATGCACAGACGCCCATCCCTATGGCAACATCGACTTACTGTTGCTAATGGGAATTCAATTCCCACCAGGCAGGTGCTTACTTAAGCCAACAAAGCCTTCGCTTTTATCTCCTCTCGATTTCTCTCTATTTTTTCCTCCGGTTTTATCCTCATTTTATTTTAGCCTTTAGTTGCATGGCATCTTCCTCCTGACTTCTCCTTCTAGTTTTTCTTGTTTCATATGGATCTTGGAAGCTTCTTTAGCGATGGAGCTAGCTTCATTGGAGAGATGAGCTTTTCTCTCTTCTTATCTTATGCTATGGATGAAAATGAGCTGGTTAACATTAGGTCGGCTCATTTGTCTGTACAAGTCGCATGGTCGCCATCATGACCAAGGAGCCAATGCTAGTTATGATTAAAGAGATCCTCAATGGCCAGAAAATGACACTCATATGTTTCAACAAATCAATGCCGAGCTCCCCCATGAACTCGTCCGTGGAGCTGATGGTCAAATTTCTCGGAAGAGCCTCGAAGGCATGTCCCTGTGCAAGATTGAGCACGCCCTGGTCAGAAGGCTTGCGAAAGATCCCCTACACCATATGATAAGATGAAGAGAATGGTCATCTCTAATTCCATCTTATGTCCTACCAAGGAAGGGAGCCCAGTCTCTATGCTCGAATACGACACTCGAGATCAGGTCGGCAGGTCAGCAATTTGCTCAATGTTAAGGAAAAGCTCGGCCATGGCTCATCAGAGAGTTTAGGTCGAGGAAATACTCCTCTAGATAGCCATGTAGGAACATCAGATACTCTACTCGACCTCAGCCTTCTACTGCATGTTTATCCTGATTTCAACCACTCAAATCTTATCAAAGAAATCTACCTAAGATCTCAATCAAAGATCTGGGAAGATATCCACAACATGCTCAAGACACGATTCCCTTTAAAATATGCACCTACTAAAAAGGGATATTGTCATCTACACCACTTCCCTCTTTCAGCTATAAATAAGAGCACATCCAATGGTGAAAGGTACATATAACTTGACGCACAAATCTCAACCAAAAACCCTACATTCTATTAGACCTAGCTTGTTTGTCTGACTTTAGCATCAGAGGGTCCCCTGCAGCAGTCAGGGTCTCTATCTTTGTCTTCTCTTATAGGTCTCAAGTGGTCTAAGGAGGATGTCCAGAATTTTGTATCAACAGTTTGGCACTGTCTATAGGAAATGACATTAAAAATCATTCCCATCATCTACAGTGATTCAATAATGGTGAAAGGGAGAAAGAAAGCCTAGACCGCCACTGTTGAACCCAATCCTACGTCGACAGAATAGTATGTGGACCATCGGGACTTAACCTCCCAACTTCATGTTAATTCTGCACCCACGGGTCCAGTGCAACTATCCCAAAGCCGGGAGGTCAGCTTATCTCTCTAGAGCATCAAGTTGAAGCGTTGACTAATAACCTTGATCAGATAAGGTAGATGCTAGAGTAACAGAACCCTCCTCCTGACTAAGGGGCTGAGGAAGTTGTTGCTCGGGTAGCCACTGAAGTTTCAGCACCATCTCAAGCACCCACCGACTCCTGTAGGAACAAACAGGTCTATGAAGCATCGAGACGTGTACCCTCCCATGCTTCGGGTACTGCCGCACTGGCTTCCTTTGACCTACATCATGAGTTGGAGAAAAAGATGCATGGTAAGGCTCCCGCAATGGTGGCTGAGAACGAGGATCCCTTGGAGGCCGAACTTTATGAGCTACAAGGTCAGATCGGTGACATACGACAGGCCTATCACAAACACGCTCAAACCTCGATAAAAGCTATGTTGGAGGAAACTAAGCCACTATTCACCGACGATATCATGCTAGCTTAGCTCTTTCCTGGATTCAGGATGTCGCAGATTACTCCTTATTCTAGGTCCACTAACTTGGCCAAGCATCTAGAATCTTTCAGGGCGTGGATGGAGTTTCATGTGCCTCGACCACGTGATGCGCCGAGCAATCTCCTTAACTCTGTCAGGAGCAGCTCGAAAATGGTTTTGGTAGTTGAAACCAAAGTCCGTCAGCTCATTCACTCAGCTCAACAAAGCCTTTGTTACTAACTTCATTAGAGGAAAAGAAAGGTATAAGCTAATGACTCACCTCCTCACCATCACCAAGAAGGAGGACAAGCCGTTGAAGGATTACATCAAATGCTTCAACTTAGAAGCAATGTAAGTGGAGGGATACTCAGATCAGATCGTCCTAGCCGCTATGATGGTCGGCTTGAAGGAGGGGAGATTCCTCTTCTCGCTCGGCAAGAATCCCTCGATGACATTGGCCAATCTCCTCAATCGAGCTCAGAAGTACTCTAATGCCGAAAAGCTTTCTAGCTCGTGAAAAGCTACTAGGAATAGAGGAAGCTTAACTAGGGAGAAATGACTTAAGGAGGAACATGCATCGGCTTTTAATAACAAAGTGTAGAAGAGATGATGATCCAACTAGGGGTCAACGTCCGAGTAGATGACAAGAGATCAAATTCTAATCTTACACTCCCCTCAATGCTACCCCCGAATAAGTCCTCATGGAAGTTTGGGACAAATAACTCCTCAAATGGCTGAATCGGATGAAGATTGAATCCGACAAGCAAGATAAACATAAGTACTCCCACTTTCATTGCGACCATGACCATTCCACCGGTGATTGCTTTGACCTTAAGGAAGAAATTGAAGCTCTCATCTGCAAAGGACATCTACGTGAGTATGTCAGTAGGAGGGAAGAATGATCAGATCAGAAGAAAGAGCAACCCAGCAATGGTAACAACAATGAGGCTACAGGAGAAATTTGTAATCTTTGGTGACAATGCCTTAGTGGTGGCTATGATCATAGCCAACCACAAAGTGTTTCAGATTTTGGTGGACACTGACAACTCGACTGACATCCTCTTCACTAACGCCTTCGATAAAATGGGGGTTAGAAGGTCCCAACTCTGACCTATCAAAACTCCTCTGCTCGGATTCACAGGAGGCAGGGTCACTTTCGAGGGATCTATACAGCTTCTAGTACTGTGGGAGAGGGACAAAACTAAATGACGATGATTATCAAATTTCTTGTGGTCGACTGCCCTTTCGTCTACAATGTCATCCTTGGATGACCATCCCTCAATGTCATGTGAGTGGTAGAATCGACATACCATCTCATAATGAAGTTTTTGATCGAGCACGGTGTCAGGCAGGTCACAGGAGATTAGCAAGAAGCTCGCCAGTGCTATTGAATGGCTTTACAGACACATCATCGCACGATGGCCATCACTTCCCTTGATCCTCGAGAAGAATCGATCAAGAGAGGGTCTCCAGTGGAAGACCTCGTAGCCATTCCCATCAGTGAATCTGACCTGACCAGTACTAAAATGGAGAGCTAGCGATGTCCTAGAGGGCGAGTGAATAAGACAATGCTAAATAATCAAAATAAATGCGAAATATGTAGAGATTATAAAAATCTCAGTCACTTAAGTATTGAAACATTGTTTCCAAATAATTTGTAGGACAACCTTCATCTAAAATTTTAGGCAGGACAACCTTATTTTATGAATGTATTTAAAATCAATCTTTCAAACTAGCAAGAGTATATAAAAGAATTACAATATTCACCACAAGAATGAAATAATAAATAACATCCAATCACTAAAAAAGAATAAAGCATTCACCACATGACACAAGGAGTTATAACAGTTCGGTGCTTAAAACAACCACACTTACTACCCTCATAATTTTAGCTTTCACTATAAAAATGTTTTTACAGGGTCACCTTAACAACCAGATACAGTTCCTTATGATTTTCATGGGCTATCACAATAAAAACCCTACTGAGATTTTCACAGGCTATTTCAAATAAAATCTTACTGATATTTTCACAAGCTATCTTTGAAAAACCTAAAAAGAATTTCAGAAAGTATACTTATCCTCAAATGTAGATGTACCAGAAGCTTGTAGCAGAAGGACTTCTTTCTTGAACATAAATGTCGCAGTGTTCAATCAGACAGAAAGAGTCTAGGGTTCTATAGATTTTAAAAATGGAAAATCCAAATGCTACTTGATTCAATTCTCTTAGATCTCAAAGAAGAGTATAGTTTATCATCTCAGAATAAGATTAAAATGATCTAGAGATAAGGGAATTAAATAAGCTATAAAATAAATTATATAAATACCATACTGACAGCTTTGGCGAGGATTTGAGTTTCTCTCTCTTGCAGAAGGATTATATTAATTTTTGTTGTAATTTAGAATGAGAGAAAGACTCAATTTATAGGCAAAGAGGTTAGAACTTTGTCTAGCCTAAGACTGGCTTCGGCTGGCTGGAGTCCACCAGATTTGGTTCAACTTCTATCGGATTGCATGGGATAAGATTTATCCAAATTTTGGCTAGCCCGAGGACAAATTTGGCTGGCCGTATTCCTTCAAAATTCAAAGATTAGTGTTGTTGGAATTTCACCCAAACTTTCTCGGGCTAGCTGAATTTCAAGCTTAGGCTAGCCGAACCAAAACTTAGGTTAGTCAAATGTACAGCAAAATTTTTTATTTTGCTTGAGCTTGAAGTTGGGTTGGTTGAGGAAGTTAGGTTGGCCGAATTTCATAGCAAAAACACTTATAAAAATCCAAAATAGAGAATTTTGGAAAGCATATATTCCTAAGGTCTTTCTAGGGTTATACCACCTATATTATAGCAAATATCTGAGTCACCTTGTCTTAAACTTAGTCTTGAACTTTGAATTGAATACGGGCAACGATTTCTTTGAGAAGACATGCCGATCTTGTCTTGATCATAAGTCAGTCTTGAGCTGATCTTATGCCAATCTTAAGTTGATCTTAAGGCATATAGAATTGTTGTGAATCCATACTTGAAAACTAATCTCGAACCACTTTTGTCTTAAAATTTGACAATCTATGTGTGCTTAACATAATAACACTTACAAGTACTATACAGGTCGGTTCATCACTAGCTCCAGGTCTGTGGGACAAGATCATGGACCTCCTTTGACACCATGTTGACGTATTTTCTTGCTCTCACTAAGACATGCCTGGAATCAACCCGGAAGTGATGGTCAACAAGTTGAATGTTGATCCCGACCACCGACCAGTGAGGTAGAAGTTACGGGCGTTCGAACCATAATGATATGCCATCATTGGAGAGGAGGTCGCCAAGCTCTTAGAGGCCGGATTCATCAAGGAGATCTATTACCCCAACTGGATTGCCAACATTGTCTCAGTGAAAAAATCTAATGAGAAATGGCGGGTCTGTGTCGATTACACAGACTTGAACAAGTCTTGTCCCAAGGATAGTTTTCATCTTCCAAGGATCGACCAACTGGTCGACAACACCACAGGGCATGAACTCTTAGGCTTCATGGATGTGTACTCAAGTTAAAATCAGATCGCCATGCATCCACAAAATAGGTAGAAGACCACCTTCGTCAGCAACAAGGGGCACTACTACTATAGAGTGATGCCTTTCGGGTTGAAGAACATTGGATCTGCGTACCGATGGCTGTTTAACAAGATGTTTGCTTGTCAAATCAGACACTCCATGGAGGTTTACATTGATGACATGCTCGTCAAGAGCGTTAAAGCTACATATCATACTGCCGACCTCGAGGAGATGTTTGCAATCTTGTGAAAATATCATATGAAGTTGAATCGGAGTAAGTTCACCTTCAGCGCCGGCTCGAAAAAATTCCTTGGCTTTCTGGTCAACCAAAGAGGAATTGACGTAAATCTTGACAAGATTTGAGCTCTGTTGGATATGAGCTCACCCAGGATAATAAAAGAAATGTGGTGCCTCACTGAAATGATAACTGCCCTTAATGATTCATCTCCTGAGCCACTGACAAGTGCCTCCCTTTCTTCAAGCAGTTGAAAGGAAAATAGAAGGTAGAATGGATCGAGGATTGTAACCTGGCCTTTTAATAGCTCAAAAAGTACCTAAGATCACCTCCATTACTTTCCAAACCCGAGCAAGGTGAGCCACTACTTCTCTACCTGGCAGTCTCAGCTGCAACGGTCAGCTTGGCCCTAATCCAATAGCAAGGGAGGAAAAAACTCCTAGTGTACTATGTCAGTAAGGCCTTAGTCCTAACCAAGATCAGGTATCTAGACATCGAGAAGCTCGCCCTAGCTCTGGTTGTGTCATCTCTTCACCTCCGACCATACTTCCAGGCCCATACAATTACAGTCCCAACCAATCAACCCCTCCGTTAAGTACTTTAGAAGCCTAAGGTATGAGGGAAACTTCAGAAATGGGCAACTAAGCTTAGAGAATTTGACGTCAAATATTAGCCACAGACAATCATCAAAGGTTAAGTGGAGGCTGATTTCATTGTTGAGCTTGCTTGCAGCCAGAATCTGGAAGTTAGTCCGAGTAGTGAAACCGACCAACTGGCCGAAGCTGGTTAGCTAGTTGAGTCTGACCCACCAACCTGGACATTGCACGTCGATGACTCATTCAACTCTAAAGTAGTGGGTCTAGGGTAGTCCTTGAGGCTCCTAACTAGACCTGCACGCAATACGCCTTATGATTTTGATTTTAGACATTAAATAACATGGTAGAGTATGAAGTACTGCTTGTCGGGCTCAGGCTAACAATGGCCATGGGGGCTCAGATTCTGAAAGTCCACAGTGATTCACAACTCATTGTCAACCAGGTTGTCAGCAAGTACCAAGCCAAGGAAGAAAAAATGATGACTTATCTTCAAAAGGCCCATTAACTCATTAACAAGTTCCAAAAATGCAAAGTCACCCTAGTCCCTAGAGCAGAGAATTCCAAAGCTGACGCACTGACAAAATTGGCCACAACAACCGAGGACGACATCCCGAACTCAATCCCCATCGAGTTCTTATCTGTCTCAAGCATTGGTGAGTCTGACCTGGAAGTCACCTGCCCCATCAGCTCGGCCCTAAGTTGGATGGATATGGTCATCGAATACCTCTGGGATGGTACGTTGCCCAAAGACAAATTTGAAGCATGCAGAATTCGGGTCAGGTCAGCTTAGTTACCATAGTAGGAGACATCCTCTACAAAAAAAGGGTTTCCTTGACGCTTCCAACCTGAGGAGGCTTACTATGTTCTGAAGGAAATACATGAGGAAATTTGCGACAACCACTACGACAGTCATGCTCTTGCTCATAAGGTCATCCGACTAGGATACTTTTGGCCAAGCATTCAGAAAGATGCCAAGTAGTATACTCAAAAATGCAACAAGTGTCAAGATGATAAACACTTTGGGCATACCAAACTATTGCTTAGACGTCAACAGGAGAAACCCATTTTTCCCTAACTTTTAAGGCAGAGGCTGTCGTCCCAGTTAAAATGGGGCTCTCCATGGCACGGGTCTGATCCTATAATGAAGCTCATAATACCAAGCAGATGGTTTTAGGCCTTGATCTGCTTGAAGAGAGGAGGTAGCAAGCTTAACTCAAGGTCTGAACATGAGATTTGATCCTCCGCAGAACCTTTAAAAACACCAAGGAACCCAATTCAAGGACCCTAATGCCGAACTGGGAAGGACCCTACAAGATGACAAGCACAACTCGACCTGGGACCTATCGACTCGAAGACTTGGAGGGACAACCTCTGCTACATCCATAGAACACCAAACACTTGAAGATCTACTATGCATGAAAACTGATCAGACCTCAGGTTGGGATCTACATGCTTGTTGTTCGAAATCTACAATAATTGACCTACCAGGTCAGAATTTGCATGTCTATTGTTCAGAATCTACAATAAAAATCCTAAGGTTGGGAAATTTGAACTTATATTCGTTGTTTACACTATTCGAACTACATAGCCTATTGAGGATTTCCCTTGGTGTAAGGGAAAATAGTCCTCCCACTAATCGTCTGACCCTTAAAGAAGAGGTCGGGCTATTAATCGATTCTACTACATGGTTTATTGAGGACTTCCCTTAGTGTAACAGAAGAAAAATCCTCACCAGATGTCTGACACTTAAAGAAGAGTTCAGACCACTAATTAGTAACGCTACTTGGACTGCGCAGTCTACAATGAGGATCTCTTAGTACAAGGGAAAACAGTCCTCCTAAGTAAACTGCTCGACCCTTTATGAAGAGGTCATTGCAGCCGACCATAGCTTGCAAATGTCTTTTTAAGAAGAGGAGATTGTGGGTCCCATGAAGTCACAAATAGGACCACTACTTAAAAATTTTAATATGTTCATTCGCCAGATCATCCTTAGACATCGAAGAGCATTCATTTCATCTTCATCCGAGGCCTCTGTGGTCCCCAATAAAGATAACATTGGCCTTTTTCTTACGACTATTTCCTCTAGTATGGTCTATTCGTGATGTCTTCTTCCCTAATTCTTTCGGCTATGCCCTGAAATTGTTGCCCTAGATAATGGCCAGAATGCATTTTAATGGGGAAACACGATGGGCCCCACAATATCATTCTATAAACATATATGTGGAGATAGACCCACATTTTAACCCATTTCTGAGTTTTTTGAATTTTTTTTTGGGAGAGGGGACCACCACCACCACTAAATCGAGAGAGACTAGACCACCACCACCACTAAAGAAGGTGGTTAAGACCTTGCTTCTACCTCCATGGGACCCACTTCGATAATCACGTGATAGTACCTTCATTTTGGTGACATTTCGAGGTGATAATACCTTCAATCCGACAACAATCTTTATTATGACAATCAATTTTAAGTTTTCCTTAAAGGGAGTGCGACTGGTATGGAAAATAGAGGTAAGAATACATAGTGGGAATGTTTTTTTTGAATGGTTGCTACTATGGATCGCATGTGGGCACTATGGATCCTTTAACCAATGTTGATCCCACTTATGCACAGTGGATCTCATATGGCCCACTATGGATATCATTTAGTGACTGTGGATCCCACTTGTGAACCCTTTTATGAATGTTGAATGAATGTGCATTTGGATGTGGATATCAGTTATGAATGTTAAATTATATGAATGCAAATGTAGATGTAGTTTTGATGTAAAGGTGTATGAATACAAATATAGATGTGGATGTTAAGTTGTATGTAACGTCCCAAATTTTGGTCAACTTGGAGTTAGACGTCCTTAGGCAATGGGTCTATTATAACATCTTATTGACTTCTCAAAACTCAATCCCAAAATCTCAAATCCCCTTTTTAACCCATTTTCTTTAAAATCTCACCTTTCACCACCTTATTCTTTAAATTTTTCTAAGTACTTTTATATTAGACACTAAACCTAAAGTTTAAATGATGAATAATAATACTTAAACTAATTTTTTTTATAAATAGTAAATAAATAAATAAAACAGGTTTTTGACCATTAACCTTATAGAATCTGATAAAATAAATAGGTTATTTGAATAGAGAAGCTTCTCCTACCCCAAAATCATATATTTCACGTCGAATAACTCATCCTAGTTTGTAAAATACACCCATTTCAAAAGTCACATGATAAAACACCACCAGACATCACAGGGGCCGGCACCACCGCCCGGTAGGCGGCGTGCCGCCGGTGCACCAAGTTTTGGTGGACCCTTGCTGCAGATTTTTTGCATTTTTCGACCGACTTCAAAAAGTCATATCTCCCTCGTTATAATTCTGATTTAGGTGATTCAAAAGCCAAATTGAAGCTTGATAAGTCTAGTTTTATATAAAAAATTAAAAAATATAATAAAAATTTTAATATATTTTAATCTAGGTTGATGTGACAACTATTTAAAAATTATTAGTTCGGACAGCTGCTACTTCTAGAATTTTTAGAAATTTTCCTGCAATATATGATCTAATGAAACTTGGTAGAGATGAAGTAGACTTGATGAGGAACTACTCAAAATAATTAAAATAATATACTAATTAAAAGTACCAGAAAGGGACGTAGAACTGACCTATGACCTTATTCTGTCGTAATTAAGGCGTAATTTAGTTAAGTACTAAACTAAATAAGTGGTGGAATTAGCTTGAACCACTTTCTATATATACTACAAGACCTAAAACCATTAAAATCATTAACTCAACATTACTTAAAAACTTAGGAGCAATTTAAAAACCCAGTTGCTCTAAGGAGCACATTGAAACTCCGTATCGGACCTCAACCGCACGTCGAAATTCTGACTACCGCAAAACTATACGGTTATGACCAACTTACTAGGCTTGACAACTATCTCAGGAATCAAATCCAAATAGTATCCAGAAACGCACAACTTGAGCCCAGAGCGAAGTGTGTGAGAAACACGAATATCTTTAGAAAATGAACTCAAATTTAAGTGAATTGGGTTGTTTGCTTGCAGGCCAAATTTAAGGTTTCAGATCATCAGATTCTGACCTAACTACACCCTTGGATCAGGAAAATTTCCTTACACATGTCAGTGCACTCATGGCCCTGATCGAGTGACGATGATGGTTAATTTGATACAGGTTCTTCGCGGCCGATCAGTTTATTGAATCGCACCAAGAACACAGTTCTGACGTAGATCCATCGTTAGGGAACTTACTCCATGACTTAGGTGAGAAATGGACCTTTTTAGGGGTCCCGTTTACCTGAAACAGCCGCCTTTTGGGTATAACCTAAGTATACCATGGCCCTGGGGCCATTGACATCAGTTTTAAGCCTATATAATGCCCTTAAACCACCCCTCTCTCATTTCATACGATTTTCTCAAACCCTAGGTGAGAGAAGAGAGAAAAGAGGAGGAAAGAGTGAGGAGAAGAGAGAGAGAGGGAGATCATTGCTAGGATTCACTCCCACGACTCCATACGCTGAATAGCCAGCCCATCATCGCTACACCGTCGATTCCAACTTCGATTTGGGTAAAAAATCCTAACCTTAATCTTGATTTAGGATTCAAAATAGAGTAATTAACGTAATGGCTAACCTGTTTCGTTATTTAGGTACCCATTGTTCTGTATATGGGAGCGTGGGATTCGAACCGAGTTCGAAACAAGTTTACTGACGAAAGCTGCAAACTATAAATGTTTAGGTTATAGTTTTCAAGGCTTTCAATGTTAATTAATGATTTATGACTGACGTGATTGCTGTCACATGTGCCTAGATGCGATGATTTCTGTATATTATACATGTATGTGAACTATGTTGAATATAATGCATTTCATGTGTTTATTGTAATGCTTGAATGAATATGGAATTATGATTTATGCTTGCCATGATTATTTGATTGAGAATACCTGAGGGTGGTATGTGTGGCGACTCTTTTAGAAAGGATTTGCTATAATATATGTTATAACTAATTTTTTACATGCATGTTGATATGCATAGTCTAAGTGTTTGATAAAATTTCTGAATGAGTGATTGTTTGATGAAATGTATTTATTAAAGGTGTTGAGACAAGATCCTCAATTACCTTAGCTATATGAATAGATTCCTTCATATAATTTACATTTGGCTATGTGATTCATCTATGAATGCTTATGTGTGATAACATGTGCACTACGTGTTTGATAAAATGGTTAAATGAGATTTATATTTGAATTGATTGTCACATATTTTTTTGTCTATCACATATTATTGTCTATTGTGTTTGATTATGATTGGGACTAATACGTAGTCCAGAAAATTGGTAATGGTTTACGATCAGTGGCCGAACTAATTTCGCTATAACGGATATGTTCGATGAATCTGAATCGTATGGTGATTATCGATAGTGGTTAGGCCACGAGGAGTGCATATGCACTCTATTTTGATCAATTCAATGTACGCTCATACCAGTCAAGCTTATCAAGTAACCCGATTGGTCCAATGTATGTTCACCATGTATGCACGCTACAGCTTGAATCTAAGGTACCAACTTACCATTGAAAAGCCCGTTTAACCTTAGCACCATGATCCGCTAAGACTCATGAGCCAGACATGGTGGTATGAGACATCGTAGTCGAGCTGTAGGCCTACGCTGGGGTGACGAGCCTCCTCGTAGTCTCCAGTGAGCAAACCAAACTCGTGAGCTGAATACGGTGGTATGAGATACTGTATTCGAGTTGTCGGCCCACACTAAGATGATGAGCCTTTTTCATAGTGACCTCGAGTATAAACTAGGCCTGCGCTGAGTTGTCAAGCCTCTTTGTAGTGAACTGTAACTGCCCATTATATGCAACTAGCTAGGATTGATGACCCTAGATGGATCATTATTTGGGCAAAATGATACAAATGGAGGTATCTTAGCTTCCCAAACCTACTATATGAATAAGTCTAACTAAGAACTTGGCTAACCATGCACATGCACCGCATTGCATGTGCCTTTGGCGTTGGAGTTTAGCACAATGAGAGTGTTGCATGTGCGACCATGAGATGATGTCGCAGAGGGAGTGCAAGCGAGGGTATACATCATTATCGCATCCCATTCTTGCATTAACAATAGTACTTAGGACATGATTGTTGTACTGCTTTATCATTACTGCATGATTGGATTGATAACATGTTAACCTTTGCCTTATAACTCCACTGAGTTGATCCCTCACTCCCACTCTGGGACGGTGTTTTCAAACACCAACAAGACTCTATTGTAGTTGTAGATGATGTTGCGGCTTACGACATGGAGCTTGATTTTTATGATGGCGAGGAGTAGTTCTCCTACTTACAAATCTCTGGCTAGTATATGTAGACCTGAAGTTGCGTCACCGGGGCTATAAAGATATAGATTAGATGACATTGCACTTTATCGTTTTGTATATTTTGGAACTATACATGTAATTATTCAGCCTGACGACATAATTATACTTTGGGGTTTATATCCACTTATACTCTTTATATATCTATCAGAGTCTTCCGCTTGCTTAATTTAATTGTCTCTGGAGTATGATATCCTGATTTAGTATAATCCTATTCATGTTTATTGCACTAACACGGACAATAGTCAATCATCATTATCTATGTTGTATAAGTGATGCGTTGGAACTCGGGAGCTGAGCTTCTGCTTGACCCCCGATTTTCAGGGTATTATAAGATGGTATCAGAGTATGATTTAGATTAAACTGGACCTAGGTTATGGGTAACACGATGCACTTTGACGCAGTCTGACTTAGGAAGGGAGCGATGGAATTTAGAAACGATCATAAGAGTCCAAAATTTTACCAATGGGCGAGATTAACTACAGTAGCTTAAGTCCATACGCGTCCTTGATCATGTAAATTGATCTTAGTCACCTTAGGCCATTAGTTGACGAGTTTAGACCATTAGTCAACGAATTCTAAACTTAAAACAGACCCAAAAGGTGCGAATACATTCACGTGCAATTAGTAGAATGGACCGTGCGGGCCTAGGGGCCCAAATCACAAAATCTCGAGGGACCCATGGGGTCCCCCGCACATTTTCGGCACCCCGAGAGGGGGTGGTCACCGCCGGCAGTCTAAGGAGTCAGCGGCGCACCACCGGTCGGCTGGCCATGTGAGCCCTGACTCACATGTGGGACCACACCACCACCCCTCTAAAGTCCCTTTTAGGTTGTTTTAACCCACTTCACACCCCTCCAACTCTATTTTCACTCCCAAAACCCTCTAAAACTTCCTTTCCCTCTTATGTCCCTTCTTACATACATTCAAAACCTTCAAATCTTCATTCTTATTCATCCTTACCTCACTATTCCTCATTTTCATCTCTCCATCTTCGTTATTTCCACCTAGTGAGCACAAAAGCACTCTTTGGTGTCTCATAACCTTCCAAACCCACAAACTCATCTCACCCTTTGAGCTTTCTCAACTTAATGGATCTCTTTGAGCTTGTCATTACCATCTTTTCCATTTCTATACTTCTTTCCCTCATGGGAAAGAGAAGAGCAGCCCTGGGTGAGGCCGGGTATAGCCGTCCAAGCCGCTTGAGGAAGAAGGCGAGCTCCAAGTGAAGGTCGAAATGGGACCTCGACTCTCAAATCCCGATAGAAAGGTCTCTACCGATGGGCAAGACCAAATACTATGGTTTAGTCCATAAACAATGACCATCATGTTGGGACCTTTACAGTTTTGAACCTAAAGTTGGTACTCTTAGATTTTAAGAAAAATCTGTCAGTTTAGGAAATCCAATAAATTAATAACGTGAACCCTATGACCTCCTTAGCTGGTATGGTCATATGTGGAGTGCTCGAGCGCAATTACATTCAAGTTCGGGCGACTCAATTTCAATTAGACAATTTTTGACCCTAAGCGATAAAACGAATTCTTATATCGGAAATGGTATGAAATCATCTAGCGTATGAGCATAGACTATGGATTTCAACTATTGGATTACCGCTACTCATAAGTTAAGAGTAGACTACTAGTTATACTAAGGAATGTAAAAGACTGAATATGATAATATAATTGAAAGATAGACTTAGTTAGTTGGCTTGATTAGGTTGGAGTGAGATCTCATCCTTTCATTAGATCCCCTTAATACTTATAGGCTTCTTTAATAACTCTTTGGAAAGTTGTTTTGACTTAGAAACTAGTCATGCTCGGAGAAAACTTATATATCCCTTGGATTGAACATTAGGTCAAGTCAACACACCCCTTATAATTGCCTTCCCAAGCACTTATTACAATCAGAAACATGAAATAGAGAAATTATATATAAGTGAAGTATTCGCAGTTTGAATCGAATTCTCAATCCTGGTAGTTACCAATGAACTTTATGCTCTAATCAAGCAGAAGATCAGGATCAACTAAGATTAAGAACCGATACGCCAAATTTTTTATCATAGTCTAGGTAGAAGGTCTATGTATCCGGCTCAGACCCACTACACAACTTTCCTTTCGTGTTGGCCTGACCCCTGACAACCAAGGGTTTATTACTTTGCCTTTGAGAAGTGTTAAGAACATATAGCTAATAAGGATATTTTTTCTATAGGCCCATAAAATTTCTCAAATGGGTAACAGACAGTTAGGAATTAGGTCTCGAATCATAGACCATTCTAGCATACGTATTGTGCATATGAACTTAGAAAGATAGTCTGCCTGTTAACCTATTTTGTCCAACTTCCTTATGTACTAATAATGTATGGATTATCTTACCATATTAAATTGGACATGATTAAAGAAAGTAAGTCGGGACCGTGACAAAAGTCCTTCTTTGATAGAATTAGGCATCTTGCTATAAACTCACGACCATCCCTGAAATTAACTACAACACTCGTCATTTTTAGCTCCTTTTTATAACTATAGGTACCAATGCCATAATACACATCATCGATGAAAGAAAGACCAATGTATTGAGAGATCATTTCTGATTTCATGCCAAGGATAGGTCCTAAATTACACCTTGTTCAGACATACGGATCAAGACATAGATTCTTGAGCCTTGAGGGTAGAAATAATTTTTAAGGGGGGTAGAACGTTTGAGCCTAATCAAGTTAAGTCAGTTTATACATCTAATTGATTAAAGTGGCGCAGCGAAAGCATGGTGGGCCCCTACCTCACTGTCCCAGGATCGAAGGAAATTGATCCAAGCTGTTTGTAAGGTTAGGTCACTAAATATGATCTGAATCTTCATTAGCATATCAATAATGAAGTCATTGAAGAAAAGCAATGAGGGTTCAAGTGTTAAACCAATTCATATTAAAGAATAAGCCTAACAATGGGTATGAGCTAAATTACAAAAATTGAGGTCAGTGTATCCACGAATGTGCTCGTTAAATACGAACCCAATAGAAGCCTTAACCAATTTTGGGGACGAAATTATTTTAAGGGGGGTAGATTGTAACGTGTCAGATTTTTGCCAACTTGGAGTTAGACATGCTTTGACAATGAGTTTATCATAACACCTTATCGACTTCTCAAAACTCAATCCCAAAATCTCAAATCCCCTTTTTAATCCATTTCCTTCAAAATCTCACCTTTCACCACCTTATTCTTTAAAATTTTCTAAGTACTTTCATTTTAAACACTAGACCTAAAGTTTAAATGCTGAAGAACAATACTTAAATTAAATTTTTTTATAAATATTAAATAAATAAATAAAATAAGTTTTTGACCATTAAGCTTATGAAATCTGAAAAAATAAATAGGTTATTTGGATAGAGACGCTTCTCCTATCCCAAAATCATATATTGCATGTCGAATAACTCATCCCAATTTATAAAATACACCTATTTCAAAAGTCACATGGCAAAACACCACCAGACATCATAGTGGGCGGGCAGCTCCACTGGTGCACCAAGTTTTGGTGGACCCTCGCTGCAGATTTTCTACACTTTTTGACTGACTTCAAAAAGTTATATCTCCCTCGTTATAACTCCGATTTAGTTGATTCAAAAGTAAAATTGAAGGTTGATAAGTGTAGTTTTATATAAAAATAAGTAAAAAATATAATAAAAATTTTAATATAGTTTAATCTAGGTTGATGTGAAAACTATTTGAAAATTATTAATTCGGATAGCTGCTACTTCTAGAATTTTTAGAATTTTTTTACAATACAAGATATAATCAAAATTGATAGATATGGAGTATACTTGATGATAAACTATTAAAAAATAATTAAAATAATATACTAATTAAAAGTGCTAGAAAGAGATGCTGCCCTAGGACCTTATTCTGTCGTAATTTAGTTAAGTATTAAACTAAATAAGTGGTAGAATTAGCTTGAATCATTTTTTATATAAACTACAAGGCCCAAAACTATTAAAATCACTAACTCAACATTACTTAAAAACTTAAGAGAAATCTCAAAACCTAGTTACTCTCAGGAGCACATTGAAACTCTGTATCGGACCTGAACCGCGCGTCGAAAGTCTGACTGCCGTGAAACTATATGGTTATGACCACCTTACTGGGCTTGACAGCCATGTCAGGAATTAAATCCAAATAGTATACAGAAATGTATAACTTGAGCCCGGAGCGAAGTGTGTGAGAAACGTGAATATCTTTAGAAAATGAACTCAAATTTAAGTGAATTGAGCCGTTCGCTTGCAGGCCAAATTTAAGGTTTCAGACCATCAGATTCTGAACCAACTACACCCTTGGATTAGGAAAATTTTCTTACACATGTCGGTGCACTCGTGGCCCTGATCGAGCGACGACGACCGTTGATCTGATATATGTCCTTCGCAGCCGATCAGTTTGTCGGATCGCACCAAGAACACAGTTCTAACATAGATCCATCGTCAGGAAACTTGCTCCATGACTTAGGTAAGAAATGGACCTTCCTAGGGGTCTTGTTTGCCCAAAACCGCCGTCTTTTGGCTATAACCTAAGTATACCATGGCCTTGGGCCATTAACATCAGTTCTAAGCCTATATAATGCCCTTAAACCACCCCTCTCTCATTCCATACGATCTTCTCAAACCCTAGGTGAGAGAAGAGAGAAAAGAGGAGGAAAGAGTGAGGAGAAGAGAGAGAGAGAGAGAGGGAGATCATTGTTGGGATTCACTCCCATGACTCTATACGCTGAATCGCCACCCCACCATCACTACAACGTCGATTTCAACTTCAATTTAGGTAAAAAATCCTACTTTAATCTTGATTTAGGATTCCAAATAGAGTAATTGACGTAATAGTTAACCTGTTTCGTGATTTAGGTACCCGATGTTCTGTATATGGGAGCGTGGGATTTGAACTGAGTTCGAAATGAGTTTACCGATGAAAGGTGCAGACTATAAATGTTTAGGTTATGATTTTCAAGGCTTTCAATGCTAGTTAATGATTTATGACCGACGTGATTGCTGTCACATGTGCCTAGATGCGATGATTTCCATATATTACACATATATGTGAACTATGTTGAATATAATGCATTTTATGTGTTTGTTGTAATGCTTGAATGAATATGGAATTACAATTTGTGTTTGCCATGATTATTTGATTGAGAATATATGAGGGTGGTATGTGTGGCGACTCCTTGAGAAAGGATTTACTATAATATATGTTATAGCTAATTTATTACATGCATGTTGATATGCGTAGTCTAAGTGTTTGATAAAATGTCTGAATGAGTGATTGTTTGATGAAATGCATTTATTAAAGGTGTTGAGACGAGATCCTTAATTACCTTAGCTATATGAATAGATTCCATATAATTTACATTCGGTTATGTGATTCATTTATGAATGCCTATGTGTGATAACATGTGCACTGTGTGTTTGATAAAATGCTTAAATGAGATTTATATCTAAATTGAATGTCAAATGTTATTTTGACTATCACATATTATTGCCTATTGTGTTTGATTATAATTGGGACTAATACGTAGTCTGTCACGCCCCAAACCCGAAAATCGGATTCACATGAATCCCGATTGTCGAATCCGGTGCCGACAACCTCCGTAGTGCCCCATTCTCGGCTCCTAACAATTAAATGCTAGATTCTGATCCTGGGATCCTACAAGGAGGATTTTTAAAATGATTTTTTTTTTTGTAATTGAGCATAACCACAAGCATAATCAAGTCACAAAACAACATCATCACATATCCACTATATCAAAAACTTAAGTACAATGAGGAAACGAAAATACAAGGTGATCAAAAAACTCCAAAAGGTCTTGATACGCGCTCCTGCCTCAGTGCTGCTGCTGTCCAATGCTACCTGCACGCAACTATCATGCATAAGCTTACAAAAGCTTAGAGGGTGGTGTAAGTGTGTGCGCAAGGCAAACGCTGAGTGTACAATATCAGAGTAGTGCGAAAGTATACGGTAAGTTCATGAATAAAAATTAACCATACCAAGGCTATATAATGCAAGGCATGAATGCTATCGGCCATACCAAGGCCATGCGATGCGAGATATGAATGTCATCGGCCACACCGATGCAATGCAAGGCCTACACAGCCGAATGTCATATGCAAAATGCAATCCAAGAAAGTCGGTACTCATCAAGTACACATATCAGTACAGTTCCTCTCTGGATATCACCGGGGTCTAATATACTTCGCAGTGACTGCCACCTCCCTAGCTGCACAGTCAAGCAAGCGGAATAGACCTCACTATCCGCCTGACCAGTAGTCTGCCAATACCTACTCGGCTCTTTGATAACAGACTTATTTGTGAGCTGGTCAAACTCAGCCTAGCTTATATCCCCCTCACTCAGGCGGATAAGGACACACCCCCTTCTAACCGACCACGACATAGTGGGAGACGCGGCCTACTGGTATTTGACACTCGGGCGCTCATGTATCCACTCGGTCTAGACGTTGGAGCATCTCCTGGTACTAAAAAGGTTCTGGGACTTTCACCCAAGGACATCCTAAGTGCCCATAGTGCTAGAACCAAGTATTTTCAATATCCGATACGGCCATCCACGGTGTACCTGTGGAGCCACGGCCCTGATGTCGCTAGGGCATGCAGTGATCAAATCACACATATACGAGATGCATGAGTCACACCATACAGTCATACTACAATCCTGCGCGTACAGCGGGATAATGTGGGGCACTCCATCTCATAAGGAGTCCCGTAAACGACTCAGCCCAACAGCGTATGCTATGATCATACAATTTTCATATCAAGCATGCATATGATGCGTATGGGCATGAATCATGGAGTTATACTAAACATGTTATAAATTGATGAACTAGTAACAAGTATGGGCCTATTAATGGGCCCTAGGGAGAGTTATAATGCGGACATCTAACCGACATTACTCTTACAATGTGGACGTTAAACCAACATTGTTCCTTAGGCACGACCCGCCATAAATACCATTACATGAACCATGGGAAATCACACATTGCAATGGACTCTAAGGACACCCCGTTGGGCCTCGACCCATGGGCCTTAGATACATCAAATGGGCCTTATCACATGGGCCTTACATTCATCAAATGGGCTGCATTAATGGGCCTCACCAATGAGCCTTATGTACATTGCAATGGTCCATGACCTATAGGCCTTGAAATACATCAAAGTGGGCCTCACAACTTGGGCCTTATATGTATCAAATGGGCTTAATCTTATGGCCTTATCAAATGGGCCTAATTCCCATAGGCCTTATATATATTAAATGGGCCGGATCCCATGGGCATTATATATGTCAAATGGGCCTAAACTCATGGGCCTTACATATGCCAAATGGGCTTAATCCAATGGGCATTAGATGTGCACCAAGGTGGGCCTTAATGAATGACCATAATTAAGTCAATATGGGCCCATACACATACCAAGGTGGGCCCTACTTGAATCATAGATCTGACTCATTTATTAGCTCAAACCATGAATTTATAAAATAAATGGATGGTTTGGATGCATCACATGCATCATGGTGGAGGTCCACACGAAAGTTGGATGGTTGGGATACAACACATGCATCAAGGATGGGGTCCACTGACCGTCCAGCAGCCCCAAAAATGGCTGGACAGTGTGGATAATACATACATTACAGGGGGGCTTCCACTGTCCAGGCGGACGGTGGAAATGAGGCACATACATCACTGTGGGTCCCACGTGGGGGGCCCACTACAATGTTTACTCACCATCCAACCTGTTGATAAGGTCAAAGAGACCTGGGTGAGGAGAAAAAATAAATTTTATCTTGATCCAAAACTTCTGTGGACCCCAAAAGAGTTTCAATGGTAGAATTCAATTCACACTGTTTCTTATGGTGTGGGCCACTTGAGATCTGAATCAAGTTGATTTTGGGGTGGGGCCTACTTAAGGTAGGGACCCACCATATGGACGGGTTGGATTGACAAACAAACATCAAAGTGGGGCCCGCTTACAGGCCGTGGGTGCCCTGGTGTCCGCCCGCCTGCTGGGATGCCTGACGTCAGAGAGACAGCAGCCTCTACTGCTTAAAATCTATTTTTTTTTATAAAGAAAACCTGTTTTTTGGAGATTTTTCGTATGCGGGGCCCGCTCCAAGTGAATCCACTCCATTCATTGGATTCTACGGCTCGAAACAGTCTGAATGAGCCCCATATCCGATTTTTTTATTGGTGTATAAAATGACCAAAGCGTATTTCAATGGTAGTAGTACTATTTTCAACGTTATGGCCCACCGGATACTCCGATCATCCTCATTTTTTGGCTCCACGCCTAAAATGAATTGGGGAAGGGGATGAACGACTTGGATTGAATACATACCTCAAGGTGGGGCCTATACAAGTGGCCCACCCCAAGAAGCTTAAAACCAAGCTTACATTTGTGTTTTCACGTCCAGCGTTCCAGCGTCCCTGGACGCTAGACGTTCTGGCTCACACGAACGTCCAAGGTGGGCCCTACTCAGGCGGGCCACCTCATGGCTGGGTGGTGCGGGTCAACACATACAAAGTGGGCTCCACCTACATAGGACTTGGGTCCCTTACATGCTTCATGGTGGGGTCCATCCAAGTGGGCCACATGGTCGCACCATCACACATTAAATAAATAATTAAAAAAAATGAACAAGAGAGGGAGAGAGAGAGAGAAAGAGAGCGAGATACACGTGATGGAGGGACCCCAGCACTATAGGCCCTCCGTTTCAACCATCCAATCATACATCAATGGGTCCCATTGCATATGGGTCTTCCAAATAAAAGATCAACGGTGGAGATCCCTCTCCATCCAAAATGAACGGTCTATATGACCTCTATAATGCAAGAAAGTAAACATCATGATGGGGTCCATGGAGAATGGCCCCATCATGGAATGATATTGATGATCAAGATGGACCATAGGCCACATCTTAGGGTCCCAAGTGAGATCCAAACCATTGATCGGTTGGCCTCACTTGGCCCATCTTAAAAATATGAAAAACTAGGCTATGGAAGCACCCACCACTTGAGCTTCTTGGTCTGTTGGAAAGCTACACTCCTTATGCTTCACTTTGATGGTGGAGATGAGAAATGGATGGTTAAGATGAGAGGTTTTGGGATGGAAAAGTGGGCCACCAAAATCACATTTTCTCTCATGGGAAGAGCTTGGACGTGGGAGTGCTCTCTTGCTTGAGTTTGGTGTGAGAAAAGAGAGAGGGAGATGGGATGTAAGGAGAAGTGATGGGAGATGGGTAATGGATGTGAGTAATGGGTGAGGTGATGTATTAGTTGACTTTGGTGGTTGCTTGACTTGTGGAGAAAGGAAGCATCGGTGCTTTGTACTTGATATAAAGTGATTGATGGGATTGATTTGACACTTTGTAGAGATTCTCTTGAAAATTTAAACGCGCGGCATTTTTTCGAAATAAATGCCAACCCACATCTCTTAGTCAGGGTATCGGATCGGTACATGAGTCGCGCATTGGAACAGCGGTGACGGTGCGGTCGCAATGATACAAGTCTTGGATTAAGCCGACTCAAATGTATAGGACGACTTACGATCGTGCTCAACGTCCACTACAATTCGTGGATTGTTAGAATTTGACGAGAAGGATCGCGAGAAGCGACGGAACAGTACGGATTAGGATACAGGTCTTACATAGTCTAGGCAATCAATAATGGTTTATGATCACTGACTGAACCAGTTTCGCCACAACGGATATGTTCGATGAATCTGAGTCTTACAGTGATTACCGACTATGGTTAGGCCACGAGGAGTGTGTATGCACTCCATGTCGATCAATTCAATGTATGCTCGTACCTTTCGAGCTTGTCAAGTAACCCGATTGGCCCAATGTATGTTCACCATGTATGGACGGTACTGCTTAAATCTAAGGTACCAACTTACCAGTGAATAGCCCGTTTAACCTTGGTACCACGATCCGCTAAAACTCATATGCCGGGTATGGTGGTACGAGACACCGTGGTCGAGGTGTTGGCCTATGCTGGGATGACGAGCCTCCCCGTAGTGTCTAGTGAGTAAACTAAACTCGTGAGACGAATACAGTGGTATGAGACACTGTATTCGAGCTGTCAGCCTACGCTAAGGTGACGAGCCTTTTCTGTAGTGACCTCGAGTATAAACTAAGCCTACGCTGAGGTGACGAGCCTCTCCATAGCGACTTGAAACTGCTCATCGTATGCGACTAGCTAGGATTAACGACCCTAGATGGATCATTGTTTGGAAAAATGATACAAAGGTAGGTACCTTAGCTTCCCAAACTTACTATATGAATAAGTCTAACTAAGAACTTGGCAAATCACGCACATGCACTGCATTGCATGCGCCTTTAGCGTTGGAGTTTAGCATAGCAGGAGTGTTGCATGTGCGACTGTGAGATGATGTCGCAGAGGGAGTGCAGGTGAGGGCATACATCATTATCGCATCTCATTCTTGCATTAACAAAAGTACTTAGGACATGATTGTTGTACTGATTTATCATTACTGCTTGATTGAATTGATAACATGTTAACCTTTGCCTTATAACTTCACTAAGTTGATCACTCACTCCCACTCTGGGACGGTGTTTTAAAACACCAACCAAACTCTGTTATAGTTGTAGATGATGTTGCGGCTTGCGAGATGGAGCCTGATTTTTATGATGGCGAGGAGGAGTTCTCCTACCTGCAACTCTCTGGCGGGTCAATGTAGACCTGGAGTTGCGTCACCGGGGCTATAGGGATATGGATTAGATGACATTGCACATTATCATTTTGTATATCTTGGAACTATACTTGTAATTATTCATCCTGGTGACATAATCATACTCTGGGATTTATATCCACTTATACTCTTTATATATTTATCACAGTCTTCCATTTGCTTAATTTAAACATCTCTGGAGTATGATATGTTGATTAGTGTAATCTCATTCATGTTTAATGCACTAATACGGACAATATTCAATCATCATTATCTATGTTGCATAAGTGATGCGTTGGAACTCAGGAGCTGAGCTTCTGCTTGACCCCTGATTTTCAAGGCGTTACATTGTTTGAATGAAAATATAAAAGTGGATGTGGATGTGATTGTGGAGGTGGAGGTGGATTTGTATGAATGGAGATGTGGAAGTGCATTGGTTGTAAAATTTGATTTATATAGTATAAAATTATGAAGGTGGATGTGAATGTAAAGTTATATGAATGAAAATGTGAAAGTGAAAGAGTGAAATTGTATGAATGTGGATGTGGATTGTATGGTGTAAAAATGTGGATGTGGAAATGGATGTGAATGTTGTTTTCTATGATATGCATGTGGATTTTGTTGTCAATGTTGAATTATACGAATGCACATGTGGAAGTGTATGTGAATGTATGCTTAGTGGGGATCCACTCCTAAACTCACATCTCCATACACATTCACACTACAATCACATCTTCATCCACACCCACATCTTTAATTCAACATTCACATTCACCTCCACATCCTTATTCACATTCACAACCACACCCACATTTGCTTTTTATTAATTCCAAGCCCACATCCACATCCACATCAATATTTTGATTCATTCACATTTTACATTCACATCAACTTCATGCATTCCACATTCGCATCCACTCTTTAATTCATTTAATTCAACAGTCACATATATATAGTCATTTATTCTATTCAACATTTACATATTCTCTCATTCTGTGGATGTGCATGTGCATGTAGAAATGGATGTGCATTGTGGAGTTGGTCTGAGGGGGGATCCCCCTTGAGCAGTGTGAATCTCACCTAGTGGGTGGATTCCCCCTGAGTACTATGGATCGCACTTGAATCCCAGATGAGAACCACATTGATTTCAAGTGTCTTAAGTAGGATCCACCTTGTTGAATCTCAATTTTGGTGGCCTAGAACACCTGTGAGGGTTATGAGCATGCCAGAACCGATTGAGTCCGATTCAAACCGTGACCACCAACCCTTGGTGATGAAATTCAGCAAGGCTCGAGCGTGGCTCGACCATTTTTCTATTCATCCAACTTTTGTGTACTCATTACTAAGGTGATTGGCGAATGTTGGGGCTCTTCCTCCAAATGAGACTCTATTTGCCTTGGAAATGCAAGGAATTTCAAAGGTGCATCAGTTGTATGGTCGAAATGAAACTAGAGAAGAGATGGATGTAATGAGAAGATGCGAATGAATTGCCACTACAACGGATCACCCGCTAGGTTGAAAGCAGTAGGGTGCTTCCAAGAGCAGCGTGCTAGTGAGTGAAGCAAAATAATGTCGAGAATTACAACTATGGTCAGCCTAGTGTATGAGCATAGGAAAATGAATTCCTAAGCTACTATCTTCCTTCAGATCCAGTACATAGACATAGATGGAAGGGAATTACAATTACTGACTAAGACCTAAGTCAAGTCGATCCGGGGAGGGCACAGGGCTAGACTGGATCTAAATCTATGTTAAGTACCCGTTACTACTGAGCAAGGGAAGACTAAACCTAGATACACATCATTACATTGGATTAGTAGTTGTGTTTATTGTTGGATTCGGAGAGGGTCCTCTTCTTGGATTTGCTTCTAGTATTTAGGGACTTCATGAAAAAAGATGAGAGAATAATCCTTCATCCACGTGGCTCCATCATGTGCAACCGGATAGGAAAAGAGTGGTTATACTTTATCAAACATGATCTCATCTATGAGAGTGTTCTTTTGGGTAAAAAACATGGCTAGAGAAGCTGTTTATTTCTATCCAGAGAACTAAAATACCCACAGATGAGCCAATCCCTTAATCCTTAATGCATGCTTCTCGAATATCTTTTGCGTCATGTGGTAACATCAGCATCAGCTATCTAATCTGCATAGATTTTGATACAAACACACCCATCCCAAGTGAGTTCTAAAGTGTCTTAAGTGGTATCCACAACTACATTGACATCTTCCTTCAATCCATTTTCACATCCACATCTTCATCCAAATCCATATCTTAAATTCAACATTCACATTCACATCCGCATCCACACCCACATTTTCATGCATTCAATTCTAAATCCACATATACATTTTCATTCATTCATATTCAACATTCATGCCCATTACTGCATTCTATATGCATTTTCATTCACACAATTCAAAATCCTCATCCACATTCACGTTTTTATTAATATTTCTTATGTGTATGTTCATGCACAAACTGGTCATTGATAGTAAACCAGAAGCCCCATCCGTGATGCCCGTATCCTAGACCATACCGTTCCGTAAGCTTCCGCGGTCCTCCTGGTCGAATTCCAGCGACCGACGACACGTATATAGCAGTTGTGTGCGACCCTGAGTCGTATCCCGTATTCCAGAGTCGGCTCGACAGGAGAGTTGTACCCTAGCAACCGCGTCGTCACCACGGTTCCGATGCCACGTCTAGCGCTCCGAGGCGATACCCAGGCCAAGAGATGTGGGCTCGCATTCATTCTGAAGAAACGCCGTGCGTTGCCAATTTTGAGAGAATCTCGATGACCTATCCCATTAATCAATCAATCAAGTACACACCCTATCTCAAGTACATCACCCATACCCTATGCCACCTCACCCCCTCCCAAGTCAACTCTCTCTCTCCCCACCCATCCCTCTTTTATCCAAATTTCAAACAAACCCATACCTCTCCATCCCCTTCCTTACAACACCCATTCCACCCATCCCTTATCATCTAATCTCCTATCATTCTCTAAGCAATCTCCTAACTCCCAAGAGAGCTTCTAACGTCCAAGCTTTCCCAAAGCCAAGTGTGGCCCACTTTCCTACCCTCTCATCTCCCATCTCAACCCTCCATTCTTCATCAACCTCCATCAAGATCAAAGATAAGGAGCATAAGAGTCTTAAGGAGCAAAAGAAGAAGGCCGATAGGTGGGTGATCTACCGTTGATTTTCTTTTTTGGCCCATTTATGATGGGACCCATTTTGTGATCAAGAGGGGCCCATAGTGGCGGCGTCCCTCCCTCTCTCTTACCATCTCTCTCTCTCTCTCTCTCTCTCTCTCTCTCTCTCTCTCTTTTGTGATGGCATGTGGCCCACCTGATCCAGACCGTCTAACCAATGGGACAGGCCCACCTTACTACCCACCGTTCAGCATCCTGGCTGCTTGATTTTGGGTTAGCCTGGCTGTGGAAATAACATTAAATAACAGCTTGGTGCGAGACCATGTGGCCCACCACATGGACATCACAATGATGTATGAGATCCATATCCACTCGTCCATCATCTGGCCGTTCAAGCACGGGCCAGATGGAACGTGATCAGCTAGGCCTGCTGCTGTCCAGCAGCAGGCGATAATGTCAGGGAAACCACAAATATCAATTTGGTTTGAAAGTGGGGTGGCCCACTCACGTGGACCCCTCCTTGATGTATGTATCTAATCCACACCGTCCACCCTTTTTCCTAGCTCATTTTAGGTGTTGAGCCAAAAACAGAAGCCAATCAGAATCTCTGGTGGGCCATAATGTAGAAAACAGTGTTATGTAGTGTTAAAATTTGTTAGGGCCCACTATGATGTTTCTATACATTAAAACATATCCAATATTGGGCTTGTTAGACCCGTTATGAACCCAAGAACCCAGCCAACGGACTGAATCATCTTAATGTGGACCCCACCTATAAAAATTCTTAAAAAAATTAAAAAATAAATAAAATATAATAAATAGTAGACGGTGTTACTGTCAGTGTCCAGAGGACGCTGGTTGGACGCAGGGTCAGTGAGCCCCACCACAGGCCCCACCTTGTGCGTGTTGAAGATCAACACCATCCATTTGATGGGTCCCCTTTAATTATTGGGACATCCCAAAAATTAGTCGTTCACGGCACTTGGGTGGTGCACACCAACAAACAGCAGGGATTGTACGTCTATCATTGAAACTCCTTTTGGGTTATAGAAGTTTTAGATCGATATAAAATTTATTTTTCCTCTTTATTCAGGTCTTTATGACCTTATAAATAGATTGGATGGAAAATTAATGTTATGGTGGGCCCCACATGGGACCCACCTACCGTGGAAACAGATTAGCTAGGCTACCACGCACTAGTTGTATAGCCGATTGACATCAGTAGACTCTATGGGGCTAGCCGTGATGCATGGGCTCCATCTGCACCGTCCGTGCAGTGGACCACACAATGATATATGTGTTTTATCTCCACCGTCCAGATTGCTGGATGGTAGGATTACACTGTAATGTATGTGTCTATCTATGTCAACCATCTAGCAGTAGCATGGCTGTTGTCATGCCGACAGCAAGTTCTGTGGGCATGAGGTATGTGTTATATCCACAACCCATCTGTGTGGGACCCACATGATGTATGGGTCTGTCCTCACCGTCCAAACCCTAGACGGTGGGACTCCACCGAGATGTGTGTTGCATCCACACCGTCCACTGTCCATTACATGGATGATGGGTCCCACAATGATGTATGTGTTTTATCTATACTAACCATAGGATGGTGGGGCCCTCCTTGTTATATGTGTTGTATATGCAGACCGTCCATATGCAGTGTGGGCTAGCATGATGTATTTGTATATCCACACTATCTATCTTTGGACGTGGGATGTAGAGCCCGCATAATGTATTTATTTCATTCCATGTTGTCCATCTGTATGGGGCCCACCTTGATGTATCGGTTGTACATGTGGACCCCATGTGATGTATATGTTTTATATCCTCACCGTTCAAGTATCTAGACGGGATCCACCATGATGTATGTATTTTATCGGCACCATCTAGCTGGGATGGGATTCACTTGAGGTATGTTTTCTATGCGTGTTGTTCATGGGCTGTGGCCCACCATGATTTATTTTTACCCACGCCGTCTAGGGCAGGCAATGCTTTGTGACATATGCGTTGTATATCCATGTTGTCCATCTGGTGGGGCCCATTTGACTTGTGCAAGCCCACCTGCTGTACATGAGCCCATGTGAGTGGCCCATAGTAATGTGTATTAGGCCCATATGAGTGGCTCATAGTAATGTGTATTGGGCCCATGTGAGTGGCCCATAGTGATGTGTATTAGGCCAATGTGATGCAACCCATAGTGATGTGTATTAGGCCTATGTGATGCAGCCCATAGTGATATGTATTAGGCCCATGTGAGCGGCCCATAGTGATGTGTATTAGGCCCATGGTGATGTATATTAGGCCCATGGTGATGTATATTAGGCCCTTGTATGAGGCCATGGTCCCACGATGCATTTGACTCTATGTGGGCTACTCCTTAGGAGCAATGTTGGTTAAATGTCTACATTGATGGGAAATGATGGTTGAATGTCTACATTGTGACCTTCCCTTAGGCCTTGTTAGGCCCATTTCCACCGATTCCGATTATCGAGGCCGGTTATCGATACCGATTATGAGTATATGACAACATAACATCATGATACATGCCCATACGCATCATCTGCATGTTTGTTATGAGATGTGGTTGACCATTGCATAGTCATTGGGCAGGTGGTTTATGGGACTCCCTAATAGGCAGAGTTATTCCACATGAGCGCACTGTATGCACAAGATTGATGCATGATTGGACTATATGACTCATGCATCTTGCATTGTGTGATTATGATTACTGTACGCCTTAGCGACATTCGGGTTGTGACCTCTACAGGCATGTTGTGGATGGCCAGATGGGACACTGAAAATATTTGGTTCGAGCATCTGGGCACTTTGGATATTCATGGGTGAAATTCCCTAAACCTTTGAGGCCAAGAGACACCCCAACGTCTACACTGAGTGGATACATGAGCGCCTGAGTGTCGAATACCAGTAGGCCGCGTCTCTCACTTTTTTATGATCAGTTAGGAGGGGGTGTGGCCTTATCCGCCCAAGTGAGGGGGCTGTAAGCTAGGCTGATTTTGACCAGCTCCTAAATGGATCTGCTATCGATGAGCCAGGTAAGCATTGTATACTACTGGCAGGTGGGTAGTGAGGTCTTTTCTACTCGCTGGGCTACGCAGCCGGCTGGGGCAGTAGCCAACTTGGAGTGTACTAGACCCCAGTAATGATCCCGATGATGTACGGTATTGATATGTGAACTTATTGAGCATGAGATGCATACTCATTCATTCATTCACTATCGATTCGGCTGGTGGTGCATAACTAATTGTTATGTACCTTTGTAATAACTAAGATTTCGGTTAGGGCGCACGACTAACCTAAGATCAGGAGTCTACTATATTGAGTCTGACTATTCAAATTTAGGTATGAGACTGGTTTGGATAGAAGTTCCTTGTGATGGACACCATAGCCTGCGATACTACTTACTATCATTCCGACTTCACATTCTAGCTTGCTCATTTCATTCGTATCACATATTGTATATTGCATTATATCCTCGACATATGACATTTTGGGTTGCTATGATTCTTCATTTATATGACCTAGATGAGACTGATGGTATTCGTAGCTCTTCAGAATTACGTATTGTGTTGCATCTCCAGTATCTGATATTTGACTCATTATGTCTCCGGATTGCATAGCCGACCTAAATTACTTTCTCAGTATATGACATTGGCTTGCTATGTCTTTTCATCGCATATCCTGGATGAGATTGATGACATTTTTATGGATTTGTCAGTATTTTTGCTTACTCTGATATTGTATGGTTCGTGGACTTGCCAGTAGTTCCATTTACTCTGATATTACATTTTAAGCATGCATATACTGCTCACACACTTATGCCACCCTCTAAGCTTTCTATAACCTTATGCACGATAGATGCGTGCAGGTGATGATAGGACGCAGTCGAGCTAAGGCAGGAGTGTGCGGCAGAGCTTCGGGAGATTCTATTATATACATGTATTTCCCTTTCAGCATTGTACTCAAATGATTATATTAGTGGATATATGGTAATGATGTTGTTATTATAATTTGGGTATACTTGTGGTTATGCTTCTTATGAGACAAATTTATGTTGAAAATCCTCTTTGTAGGATCCCAGGATCGAACTTTGGCGTATGAACGCTAGAAGCTGAGAATGGGGTACTACGGCGTTTGTTGGCATCGAATTCAGCTATCGGGAATTTTGTGAGCCTGGTTTTCGAGTTTGGTGCGTGACACGATCTTTATAGAAAATAAAGGAGCCTGTCTCAAAACCACCCATAAGGAGGCCAATGACAAGGAGATTCTATTTGAAAAAGAGAAAAATCCATCTTAGTATTGGAATATCAGTTTTCTATTTTCAAGAGTTATGTAATTATTTGTATGTATCATTCGTGCGTCCAATTATTTATACGAGTGTTCTGAATTTTTTTAGAATGAATAATGAATTAAATTAATTAGTCATCATTTTTAATGATTGTTAAATTGAATGAAGGTGGATGCAGATTTGTTATTGCTTATTTATCATTTAATTAATTATATTACCTTATATGTTAATATGTAAGAAGAAGTCTCCAAGTTTTAATAAACCCCATTTTTTTACTATCTTCAACAATGTAAAAATTTGTATACAATTGAGTTTAAAAAGGAGAAAGACAAGGTACAGGTGATGGCAAGTAAATTGGGAAGCTCATCGTAAAAAAAGACAAAGAAGTCATTTTCGAAATAAACCACACAAAAATTGAGGAGCAAGGGATTTTATTTGAGAAAGAAGAATCCATCTTAGTAAAGGAATTTTAGTTTTTAGTTTTCACAAGATATGTAATTAAATGTATATATCATTCAAGCAGTCATTTTTTTATATGAGTGTTGTGAATTTTTTATAATGGTTATTAAATTGGATGTGGATATGTATGTGAATGATGAATTGAATGAATTTAAATGTGGATGTGGCTGTGGTTGTGAATTTTGAATTGATGGGTGTGGATGCGGAACTGTATATGTGGTTATAAATTTTGAATTGAATGGATATAGATGTAAATGTGGAATGTGAATATTGAATTTCATGAATGAAAATGTAAAAGTGAATGTGGATGTGGAAATAGCTCTGAATGTTAAAATATATAAATTAAAATATGAATGTAAATATGGATCTTAGATTTGATGTGAATGATGAATGTGTAAATGCATGTAGATGTGAAAGTGGATGTGAATAATGAATTAAATGAATGAAAATGTGAATGTGGATGCAGATATGGAATTGAATAAATGAAAATACGGATAGAGATGTGGTTGTGGATGTGGATCTAAATGTTGAATTGAATGAATGGAGATGCTGATGTGAATGTTGAATTTGAATTAAATGAATGAAAATGTGAATGTCAATATTGAATTTGAATTGAATGAATGAAAATGTGGATGCGGATGTTGATGTTGAATTGAGTGAATGAAAATGTGATTGTAGAAGTGGATGTTATTATAAATGTTATATATATGAAGGCGGAGGTGGATGTGGATGTGGATGTGGATGTGAATGTTGAATTCAATGAATGAAGATGTGGATGTGAATGTTGAATTAAATGAATAAAAATGTAAATTTTGGACTCACTTTTTGGCTATTAAATGATATCCAAATGAGATAATTCTAAATCTATTTTAAAGTTCATCAAATTATCTTTCTAATGTGCATAAGATCACATTAATTATACTTGTAAGGAGAGAGTTATGACCATTTTTTGGAATTACTCTCACTTTATTTTCTAGATGTGATCTGTGCAATAATGGACTTTAGGCCCTAATTTTAGGTAATAAAATAGTATTTAAATGATATTATTTTAAATCCATTTGAAATCTCATCAAATTATCTTTCCAACGAGTATAAGATTATCCAAATCAGGCCTGTAACGAGTTATGACCATTTTTGTGGAAAATGTCCCAAGTGGGATCCTAGTGTCCCAGGTGCGACCCATAGTCTGGTTTGGTTAACTGAGATCTGCCTCGCTTAACCAAGAATTACAAATCCTTTTTTAAAAATATGTTCGAAGGTCCTCAGTTGACCAAACTTTGTTTGGTTGACCGAAGGTTGTTATAAGTCGCACCTAAGACACTGAGATCCTGCATGAGACACTTTACATGAAAATGGTCATAACTACCTCGTTCTAGGTCTGATTTGGGTGATCTAATACTCTTTAGAAAGATAATTTGATGAAATTTGAAATGGTTTTAGAATTATCTCATTTGGATTTAAAATAATCTCACTTGAATATCATTTAATAGCAAAAAATTGAGCCCAAAATTCACATTTTTATTCATTTAATTCAACATTCACATCCACATTTTCATTCATTGAATTCAACATTCACATTCACATCCACATCTACCTTCATCTCCATATCCACATCTACCTTCATCTCTATTTCCACATCTTTATTCATTTCATTCATCATTCGCATCAAATCCAACATGCACATCTACATCCATATTTTCATTCATATAGTTTAACATTAACATTCACATATATTTCCACATCCACATTCACTTTTTACATTTTCATTCATGCGATTCAACATTTGCATTCATTTCCACATCCATGTCTACAGCCATTCAATTCAAAATTCATAACCATATCTAATCCATTCATATAGTTCTACATTCACATTCATCAATTCAAAATTCACAACAGCAACCATATACATATCAACATCTAAATTCATTCAATTCATCATTCACATACACATCCACATCCACATGTATTCTACTCAACATGCATTAAAAAAATGATGAGTATGTTTATTTAATTTAATATTCATTATAAAAAAAAAACTTCACGACACTCATACAAAAAGTGGTTTCTTGAATGATATGTACATTTAATTATATATCTTATGAAAATCAAAAACTAAAATTCCTATACTAAGATGGATTCTTCTTTCTCAAATAAAATATCGCTGTCACTAGCTTTTGTGTGGTTTATTTCAATACGGACTTCTTTATCTTCTTTGATGATGAGCCTCACGGTTTACATGCCACCACTCGTACCTTCATCCTTTTTAGACTCAGCTGTATACAGACTTTTACTTTGTTGAAGACAATTGAAAGATAGTGTTCATTAAAACTTGGAGACTTCTTCCTGTAGATTAACATACAAGATAATATGATTAATTAAACAATTAAAAAAAGTAATAACGAATACACAACAACATCCACATCCACCTTCATTCAATTTAACAATCATTAAAAAAATAATGAGTACGTTCATTTAATTCATTATTCATTCTAAAAAAATTCATAACACTTACAAATAATTGACCGCATTAATGACACATACAAATAATTACAAAACTCTTGAAAATAAAAAAAAATTTAAAATTTGAAGATTGATTCTTTCTCTTTTTAAATAAAATCTCCTTGTCGTTGGCCTACTTACGGGTGGTTTTGAGATGGGCTTCTTTGTTTTCTTTGAAAATGTGGCTTCTGGTTTACTATCAATGATCAATATTATGCATGGACATTCATGGAGAAGTACACATACAAAATACATAAGAAGTATTAATGAAAACATAATTATTGTTATGGGTAAAAATGGATTGACCAGCTGTAGACTCGAAGACTATGGATTGCTTGAGGGCTGAAAAATCACATCGGCCTTGGGTACCGACCTCAGCCTCGGTTACCAACTTTGGAGGTCAACCATGGATATCCACCTCGACCTCGGGTGCTAACTTCGACCTCGGATGTCGACTTCAGACTTGGGTTCTAACTTCGACCTTGAATATCGACCTCAGCCTCTAGTATCAACCTCGACCTTAGAGGTTGGCCTTGACCAAAGACCATGACCTCGGAGGTCAGCCTCAAATACCGACCTCAGCCTTGGAGTTTGGCATCGGATATCGACCACCAACTTGGAATATAAATATACTTAGAATATATTAAGATAATATCTTCTAGAGATCTTTGTCGTGGATCTCGGGGAGATAACCCCGATGCATCTTGAAGAAGATCTCTTCCATAATACACAATTACTATCTAAAAGGTATTTCCATATAATCCACCGCCCTCAAAAGCTTATAAATACACTCGTTGCCTTGAGTAAAGGTACACACAACAACTATCCCAATTCTTCTACTTCTCTTGCAAAACTACCTGACTTAGGCATTGAAAGGTCCTTGGCCTTAACCAGTACCCCCAATGTCTTCCGTTGTTTTTCAATAAATTGTAGGTACTCTGGCTAACATGGGGTGAGGCAGGATCGACTGAATTTTTGCATCAATAGTTTGGTGTCGTTTGTGGGAATGACATTAAAGTCGTTCCCATCTCATGAAGGTTATACAATGGCAAAAGGAAAAAAATAGAGCTCTAACCACCATTGCTGTAACTGTTCCTACACCAGCGGAATAGTCCACAAACAAAGGAGATTCGCCTTCCTAACATTAGGTTGATTCCGCACCTGAAGGCCTTGCATAGCGATCCCAAAACCGAGGAGGTCGGCTCGTCTCCGGAACATCAAGTCGAAGCATTGACTGGTAACATTAATCAGATAATGTGATTCTTAGAGAGACAAAACCTACTTCTTGACTAAGGGATAGATGCACGGGCAACCATCAAGGTCTCTATACCACCTCAAGCACCGGTCGACTTGTAGAGAACCAAGCAACATCTTAGACAGTTGTCACGCCCCAATTTAGGAAACCGGGCTCATAAAATTCCCGATCCCCGAATCTGGCCCCGACAGCCTCCGTAGAACCCCATTCTCTGCTCTCAGCACCCATTCACCAGGTTTCGATCCTGGAATGCTACGAGGAGGATTTTTAACGACAGTTTGATTCGTAATAAGCATAACTAAAGGCATAACCCACAAACAATAATAAAAAACTTCATTACATTTCCACTATGATAAAAAACTTTACAAGTACAATGAGCATAAAGGGCAATACAATGATGATAGACCAAAAGCTTCAAAATAATCTGCAAAGTGCTCCTGCCTTAGCGCTGTTGTGCCCCAATGTCACCTGCACACAACGGTCATGTATAAGCTTATGAAAAGCTTAGAGAGTGGTGAAAGTGTGTGTGCAAGGTAGTAATATGATCATGCAATATCAGAGTAATGCGGAATATGCTGATGGATCCATGAATACTATTGGCCGTACCAAGGCCATGCAGTGCAAAGCATGAATGATGTCGGCTATACCAAGGCCATGTGATGCGAAATACGACTCAAGCATACAAATCCTCATCTAAGTCCACATGTCAATACAGCTCAACTCTGGGATATCACCAGGGTCTAGTACACTCTAAACCAGATCGTCGTCCCATCGTGCGCAATAAGGTAAGTGAAAGAGACCTCACTATCTGCCTGCCAATATCGGGCTCGGCTCGTCGATAATGGACCCATTCCTTGAGCTGGTCTGACTCAGCCTAGCTTTGCCCCCTACTCAAGTGGGCAAGGCAGCATCTCCTTCCAACCGACCACGATACAATGGAAAGTGTGACGTCTGGTAATCAACACTCGACACTCTTGTACCCACTCGGTCTAGATGTTGGAGTAACCTCTTGGTACCATAAGGGTTTAGAGACTTTCACTTAGGGATATCTATAGCACTCCATGTAGAATAAAATTTTTGGTATCCAATCCTGTCAACCACGATATGTCTGTGGAGGCTACGACCCCAATGTCGCTAGGGCGTATAGTAACCATGTCACACAATGCGAAATGTATGAATCACACTCTCCAGTCATGCAACAATCCCGCGTGTATCGTGCGCTCATGCAGGACAACACCGCTTAATCGGGAGACCATAAATAATCTACCCGAAGGCATATCCTATGATCAGTCACTTCTCATATCAAGCATACATATGACGTGTATGATCGTGAGTCATAGAACTATACTAAACATGTAATAAAGTAATGAACTATCCTTATAACGTAGATGGGCCTAGATGGCCTATACACAATAAGTATGGGCCTATCAATGGGCCCTGGGGAGAGTCGTAATGTGGACATTTTACCAACATTATACTTGCAATGTGGACGTCAAACCAACATTGCTCCCAAGGTGTAACCCGTCGTGAAACATCCTTACGCAACCATGTTGGGATCACATATTGCAATGGACCTTAAGTACATCCCATTGGGCCTTAAACACATCAAATGGACCATATCACATGGGCCTTTATCCATCAAGTGGGCCACATCAATGGGTCGCACCAATGGACCTTATGTGCATTTCAATGGGCCATAACCCATGGGTCTTAGAATGCATCAAATGGGCTTAATCACATGGGCCTTATGTGTAACAAATGGGCCACACCAATTGGGCCCCATATGTACATCAAATGGGCCTCAACCCATAGGCCCTAACACAACTTAATGGGCCTTAACCCATGGGCCTCTACTACATCAAATGGGCCTCAACCCATGGGACACAAATAAACCAAGATGGGCCTCATGACATAACAAGGTGGGGTCCACTTGAACAATGGATCTGGCTCATTCTATGGCTCATGCCAAGAAATGAGCTTTTTAAAATGGATGGACAAATTGGGTGCAACAACTGCATCATGGTGGGTTCTATATAAATGAACAGCATGGAGAGAACACATGCTTCATAGGGGTCCCACCGTCCAACCCTGGACGGTGTAGTGCAAACACATGCACCATGGTGGATTCCACCATCCCTGGTGGACGGTGTGAATAAAATACATACATCATTGTGGGTCCCACGTAAGGCCCACCATAACATTTATTTTCCATACAATCTGTCCATACGGTCACAGAGACCTGAACGAAGAGGAAAAATAAATTTCATATTGATTCAAAACTTTTGTGGACCCAAAAATGGGTTTCAATGGCAGATGTTCATCCACACTGTTTCCTGCGATGTGGGTCACCCGAGCTTTGGAAGTGGCTGATATTTGTTGGTGGCCCACTGCTGGAAGTGGCCCATCATATAAACGGTTTGGATAACAAATAAGCATCATGGTGGGGCCCACGGCTGGAGCCGTGAGTCACTATCCGACCGTCCATACATGTAGAAACGTGTTGCTGCTGTTGTCAGGGGCAGTAGGCGCTGCCCCCCTTATGTATGTATTTTAATTTTTTTTTGAAAAAAACTGATTTCCTATGGTTTTTCACAGGTAGAGCCCACATCAAGTAAATCCAACCCATCCATTGCACTCTGTGGCTTAAGACCGTCCAAACGAGTCCAATATCCAATGCTTTTCTGGCACATAAAAATGTCAGGGTGACTTTCAACGGTAGAAACCACTATTTTACAGGATGTGGCCCGCCCGAAGATCGAATAGACCTCATTTTTTAGCTCAACGCCTAAAATAAGCTTAGGAAAAGAATGGATGGCGTGGATTGAATACATACATCAAGGTGGGGCCTATATGAGTGGGCCGCCCATAAGCTTGGAAACGAGCTGATATTTGTGTTTTCCAAACCACGTCCAGCATCCCTGGACGCTGGACGTTGCATGTAACAAATACATTAGAGGTGGGCCCTGCTTAGGTAGGCCACCTCATGGAGGATGGTGTGATACAACACACACAAAGTGGGCCCCACTTGTAGATGGTTTGGATAGAATACATGCCTCATGGTGGGGTCCATTCAAGTGAGCCACACAATCATATCATGATTTCATAAAAGAAAATGAAATAGAGAGGGAGAGAGAGATAGAGAGTGGGACACGCGTGATGGAGGGACCCCGACACTATGGGCCCTCCCTTGCAACCAATCATACATCAAGTGGGTCCCATTACACATGGGCCCATTAAATCAAAAATCCATCGGTCGAGATCCCTTCTCCACTAAAATAGACGGTCTAGATGACCCTAGGTATACAAGAAAAATAAACATCATGATGAGGTCCATGGAGAATGGCCCCATCATGGAATGATCATGATGATCAAAGTGGGCCATCGGCCACATTTTAGGGTCCCAAGTGAGATCCAAACCATTAATCGGTTAGCCTCACTTGGCCCATCTTAAATGAAAAATTTGAAAACTACTCTATCAAAGCACCCACTATTCGATCTTCTTGTTCCCTTGGGTTCCTTAGCTCCTTAGCTTCAATTCCAATGGAGGAGATGAGGTTTGGATGGTTGAGATGAGAGATCTTGGGTTGGAAAGGTGGGCCACACTTGGAGCTTAGAAGAGAGGGAGGGGCTTAGACGTGTGATTTTTCTCTAGCTTGGGAAAATGATTTTTAAAAATGAAGGGAGAGAGAGTTGTAAAGGGAGAGGAGTGATGGGTGATGGAGTGATGGATGTGGTGGTGATGGGTGTGTAAGATACTTTTTTGACTTTTGTGGCTTTTGGTGTAAGAAAGGTATGACTTGTGTAAGAACTTTTTGACTTTTGGGGCTTGTTTGGGAAAGGGTGAAAGGTGATGTGTACTTGACGTGTTGAGATTGATGGATTGATGTGACAAGTCGTAGAGATTCTCTTGGGTTTTACAATGCGCGGCATTTTTCTCGCACTGAATGATGGCTCACATCTCCTGACCAGGGTATCACCTCGGTGCACGAGTCGCGACATCGGAACCGCCTCGACGGCGCGGTCGCTATGGTAAAGGTCTTGGGTTGAGTTGACTCGGGTTGACAGCGTATAAATGAGGGTCACACACAAATATCGGTTAAGGGTCGAAGGTTGTTGAAATTCGACCGAAAAGATTGCGGAAGTCTATGGAACGGTACGGTCTAGGATACGGGGCTTACAACAGTGGAGTCGTGCGCCCTCCCACACCTTGAGAATTGCCACGCATGCTATAAGACCTGTATCTTAGTCTGCACCATTTCATAGGCTTCCCCGATCATTCCGGTCGAATTTTGACAACCCGTGACATGTAATCAGTGCTTACGCATGACCTTAAGTCGCATCCTATATATCTATATCGGCTCGACTCGAAACTTGTACCCTAACGATTGCGCCATCACTGCGGTTCTAATGCCGTATCTCGAGTACCGATACAATACTCGGGTCAGGAGTTGTGGCCCCGTGCATTTTGTAAAACCCAAGAGAACTATCAAATCAATCACATCAATCAAATCAAGTACCACTCATCACTCACCCATGCCTCTCTTACCAACAAAGCATGACACCCCTCTCTCTCTCATCCCCAAAGTCAACCTTCCTTACAACAATCCATCCCTATCTCCTTACATCTTCTCTCTCTCATTTTCTCCACCATTATTCCAAGCAACCAAAGAGAGGACCGTCTAAGCTTCCCAAGAGAGCCAAGTGTGGCCCACTTTCTACCCCTCTCATTTCTCATCCTAGCCCTTTAATCTCCATCATCCTCCATCATAGAGGAAGCTTAGGAGCCTAACATTCCAAGGAGCTAAGAAGGAGCGGAATCAGTGGATGTTTTATAGGCTTTGATTTCATGTTTTGATGATGGGCCAAGTGAGGCCTACCGATTGATGGTATGGATCTCACTTTGGACCCTAGCTGTGGCGGATGGCCCATTATGATTCATATATCCATCCCATGATGGGGCCATTCTCTATGGACCCCATCATGATGTTTAATTTCCTTGTATGAAAAGGGTCATCTAAACCTTACATTTTGGTGGAGAAGGGACCTCCATCGTTGATTTTGATTTGGTGGACCCACATGTAAGGGACCCACATGATGAATGTTGTATGCGTGGAAGGGAGGGCCCATAGTGTTGGGGTCCCTCTATCACACTCGTTCTCTCTCTCTCTCTCTCTCTCTCTCTCTCTCTCTCTCTCTCTCTCTCCCCCCTTTTTGTGTTTGATCGTGGCCCACCTAGCATGTATTGATGGACGGTGGGGACCACAGCTATACTGTTGTGGTATTGAAGTTAGCAAATTATGTGGGCCCCACCCATGATATATGTATTTTATCCGTGCTGCTCAGCAGTATGGCCCTACACACGTGTGGACTCCACCATGATGTATGGTCACGTAGGACCCGCCTTTAGCAAATTGGCTGGTGTACATGTACAACAACAATAAAGCTATTTTATTAATGTTTACAAGTTTTGTGGATCCCACACATGATGCATGTATTTAATCCACACCATCCACCCTATTTCCCAGCTCATTTTAGGTGTTGAGCTAAAAAATGAAGCTAATCTGAAACTCTGGTAGGCCATACCATCTAAAACATTATTTTAATAGTGAGAAATTGTTAGGGCCCATTATGATGTTTCTATGCGTCAAAACATGCTGAATATTAGGCTCGTTGGGTCTGTTATGAGCCATAGAATCCAATAGAAGGACTGGATCATCCTGATGTGGGCCCCACCCATGAAAAACCTAAGAAATATAAAAATATATATATAGGGGCTGGACGCCACTTGCTGAAAGCGTCCAGAGGATGTTGCCACAAGCAGCGTCCTTGTAAGACCCGTATCCTAATCCGCACTGTTCCGTTGATTCCCGCGACCCTTCTCGTCAAATTCCGGCAATCCGCGACTTATGGTTGACGTTGCGCACGACCGTAATTCGTATCCTATTCATTTGAGCCGGCTTAATCCAAGACTTGTATCGTTGCGACCGCACCGTCACCGCGGTTCCAACGCCGCAACTCACGCACCGATCCGATACCCAGACGATGAGATACGGACCCACGTTCAGTTCGAGCAAAAACACAGCGCGTTGCAAATCCCAAGGAATCTCTACAATATGTCCCATCATCCCATCAATCACCCATCAATCACCTCTCATGTCAAGTACACACACACCCATGCTTCCTTTCTCCACAAGTCAAGCAACCACCCAAGTCAACTAACACATCACTTCACCCATCACTCACCTCACCCATCACTCACCTCACATCACTCCATCTCTCATTAATCACACCTCTCTCTCTCTCATTTCTCAACACTCCAACCCAAGCAAGGGAGAGCATCCAACGTCCAAGCCTCCCCATGGAGAGAAGTGCATATGTGAGGCCCACTTTTCACTCCCAAATCTCCCATCCTAGCCATCTAATTCCCATCTCCACCATCTAAGTAAAGCTCTAGGAGACCGGCTATCCAACGGACTAAGAAGATCTAGAGGTGGGTGCTTCTATAGGGTAGATTTATGTGTTTTTATGGTGGACCAAGTGAGGCCCACCGATCAATGGTGTGGATCTCACTTGGGACCCTTACTTGTGGCCGATGGACCACTTGGATCATCATGATCGTTCCATGATGGGGCCATTCTCCATGGACCCCATCATGATGCTTATTTCATTTCAAAAAGGGTCATCTAGACCGTCCATAACGGTGGAGAATGGATCTCCACCGTTGATTTACATTTTGATTGTCTTTCGTTCAAAGGGGTCCGTTATTGTATGATTTCATGTCAGAGAGGGCCCATAATGACGGGGACCCTCCATCACAAGCCGTGTCCCACTCTCCATGTCTCTCTCTATTTTATTTGTTTTTATTTTATTTTATTTATTACAAAAGGATGGGGTGGCCCACTTGAATAGATCCTATCTTGATGTATTTATGTTATCCAAGTGGGGCCCACCTTTCACACCATTTCCATGCCGCCCATCACGTGGTGGCCCACTTCATCAGGGCCTACCATATAAAAAAAAAAAAATTTATTTAACCGTCCAGCGTCCCAGACGCTGGACGCTGTGAAGAAAAAGAAAAAAGAAAAAGAAAAAGGGAAGAAGGAAAGAAAAAAAAAGAAAAGATTTTGGGTGGCCTCCTTGCATAGGCCCCACCCTGATGTTTAAGTCCGATCCAAGCCGTCCATCCTCTTGTCCATATAGCTTTAACCGTCAAATAAAAGAATGGGACTGATCTGAATGTCATGTGGGTCATAGCAAGGGAAACATTGGCCGTTACCGTTGAATAATTTTCTGGTATTTCTATACTACCAAAAAAATTGAACTTCGGACTCATTTCAATTGTTACGGGCCCCTGAAACCAATGGACGGGGTGGATCTGTTGGATGTGGGCCCCAAATGCCAAAAACCCCAAAAATGAGGGTTTCCATTTTTTTCTTTAAAAATTTATAAAGAGGCTAAGCCTCTGACGTGCAGCAGAAGCTGCAGCAGGCGGGCGCGGGCTGACGTGCAGCCACCCACGGCTGCTGCCGTGGGCCCCACCATGATGTATATGTGAATCCACGCCGTTCATAAGGTGGTCCCCTCCTCAGGTGGGCCCTCCTCCTAGTTTCAACCAAATCCAACGCTCGGGTGGCCCACATCATATGAAACAGTGTGAATTGAGTGTCTACCATTGGACTCTTTTGTGGGCCACAGAAGTTTTGTATAAAGATGAAATTTGTGTCTTCCTTTCTCTCAGGAACGTGTGACCTGGTCAACTGGTTGGATGAAAAATATATGCTATGGTGGGCCCCACATGGGACCCACAGAGAAGTGGTGATTGCAATCCACCGTCCGTACGGACGGTGGAGCCCACTGTACATACGTGTGGGCGTGCGTGTGCGTATGTATGCATGTGTGAGTGCATATGTGTGTGTGCGTGTGTGTATGCGTGTGTGTGTGCATATGCAAATACATATAACAGTATATATATATATATATATATATATATATATATATATATATATATATATATATATATATATATATATATATATATATATATATATATATATATATATGTACATATAATATTATATCACATATATTGTTTATAAATTATATATTAATCATAATATGATTGTGATGATGGGCCTTCATGTGACCCCCGCCATGATGCAAATGTTGCATCTAAGCCGTCCATTTATTGGTTGTTGTAAAATTATTTCATGGCTTGTGCCAAAATGAACTAGATCTATGGTTCAAATGGGCCACCATGGTATGTGTATAGGGCCATGTTGACCCATTCTTGGCCATTCAATTAGGCCCACCTTGGTGCACATCTAAGACCATGGGATTAACCCCATTTGGCATATTTAAAGCCCATGGGTTTCGGCCCATTTGATATATACAATGTCCATGAGATCCGACCCACTTATTCTATATAAGGCCACGGGATCTAAGCCCATTTGGTACATATAAGCCATGGGATCAGGCCCATTTGGAGTGCATGGGGCGCAAATGGAATGGCCCATTGGACATATTTAAAACTCATGTGTATAGTCCCACTTTGATGTATTTCATGGCCCATGAGTCATAGACCATTGCAATGTACATAAGGCTCCCTGGCAAGGCCCATTAACGTAGTCATTTGAAGAATGTGAGGCCCACGCAATTCGGCTCATTTGATATATCCAAGGCCCAGGGATCGAGGCCCAATGGGTGTCCTTAGGGTCCATTGCAATGTACGTCTAACATGGATCGTGAAATGATATTTATGGTAAGCCGTGCCTAGGAAACAATGTTGGTTTGACGTCCACATTGTATGTACAATGTAGGTTAAAAGTCCGCATTGTAACTTTCTTTAGGGCCCAATGACAGGTTCATAACCATTGTTATTCATTGCCCCATAACATTCTTAGAATAATCCCATGACTCATGCCCATACGCATCATATGTATGCTTGATATGAGTAAGGACTAATCATAACATACGCCATTGGGCAGACCATTTACGGGACTCGTTATGTGACTGGGTGCCTTACATAATCGCGCAGTACGCGCTGGACTTCTGCATGATTTGACATGTGATTCATACATCTCGCATACGTGTGACTTGATCACTGCACGCCCTAGCGACATCAGGGCCGTGGCTCCACAGGTACATCGTGGATGGCCGTATTGGATACTGGAAATACTTATTCTAGCACTGTGGGCACTTAGGATGTCCTTGGGTGAGAGTCCCAGAACCTTTTGGTACCAGGAGATGCTCCAACGTCTAGACCGAGTGGATACATGAGCGCCCGAGTGCCGAATACCAGTAGGCCGCGTCTCCCACTGTGTCGTGGTCGGTTGGAAGGGGGTGTGGCCTTATCCGCCTGAGTGAGAGGGCTATAAGCTAGGCTGAGTTTGACTAGCTCGCAAATGAGTCCGCTATCGACGAGCCGGGTAGGTATTGGCATACTACTGGTCAGGCGGATAGTGAGGTCTTATCTGCTTGCTTGACTGTGCAGCTAGGGAGGTGGCAGTCTCTGCGAAGTGTATTAGACCCTGGTGATATCCAGAGAGGAACTGTACTGATATACGCATTTGAGGAATACCGACTTGCTTGGATTGCATTTCGCATATGACATTTGGCTATGTAGGCCTTGCATTGCATCGGTGTGGCCGATGACATTCATATCTCGCATCATGCCTTACATTACACAGCCTTGGTATATTCATGGACTTGCCGCATACTTCCGCATTGTTCTGATACTGTACACTTGGCGTTTGCCTTACGCACACACTTACACCACCCTCTAAGCCTTTGTAAGCTTATGCACGATAGTTGCGTGCAGGTAGCGTTGGGCGACAGCAGCGCTGAGACAGGAGTGCACATCAGGACCTTTTGGAGCTTTTTGATCACCTTGTATTTCCCTTTCTGCATTGTACTTAAAATTGTTGTTATAGTGGATATGTGGTGATGTTGTTTTGTGACTTGGTTATGTCTGTGGTTATGCTTCTTTACAAAAAAAAAATTCATTCTGAAAATCCTCCTTGTAGGATCCCAGGATTGGAATCTGGCATTAGATTATCAGAAGCCGAGAATGGGGCACTACGGAGGCTGTCGACACCGGATTCGGCAATCGGGATTCATGTGAATCCGATTTTCGGGTTCGGGGCGTGACAGTCCTACTGCTTGGATGCTGGCAGGAAGGTGGGCCCCACCATAGGCCCCACCATGATATATGTTGTACATCTACACCGTGCATTTAATGGGTCTCCTTTGGGAATTTGGATCCCCCAAAAATCAGCCATTCACAGAACTCAGGTGGTCCACACTATAACGAGTAGATCAGCCATTCACGAAACTTGGGTGGTCCACACTACAACGAGTAGCAAAGGATTGAACATCTACCATTGAAACCCTTTTTGGGTCCCAGAAGTTTTGGATAAACATGGAATTTGTTTTTCCTCTTTATTTACGTCTGTGTGACCTTATCGACAAATGGGATGGAAGATAAACGTTATGGTGGGCCCCACGTAAGACCCACTTGCAAGAGGATTGGCTGGTGTACGCATACACCAGCTATATAGTTACTGTATTGATGTCCCAGATTTTATGGGCCCCACTCATGAGGTATGTAATATATCCACACTGTCCAGATGGCTGGACGATGGGACCCATGCCATGATGTATATATTTTATCCACTTTGTTCATCTGTTTCACGTCCACACTATGCATCCACAGTGTGATGTATGTGCTTTATTCCAACCATCTATCAGGTGGATCACACTACAAAAATCAGTGGAGATTGTACGTCCACCATTGAATTCCTTTTGGGAGCATCGAAGTTTTGGATCAATATGATATTTGTTTTCCCTCTTGATTCAGGTCCTTGTGACCATATGAACAGATTGGATGGAAAATAAACGCTATGGTGGCCCTGTGGAGTTTTAACAATGGAAATCATTATCTCCAATGCTAGTTGTAGTATGGTCTAGATGATCTTTCGATATGATTCATTTTTGGGAATGTATAAGGCCCATTAGTGTGGCCCATGTGAGCAGCCATTGTGATGTATATTAGGCACGTCTGTGAGGCCCATTGCAATGTATATGAAGCCCATGCAATGCGGCCCACTTGATGTAATGTGGCACGCGTATGAGGCCCATTGTGATGTGTTTGTGGCCTTGGATGAGACCCGATGTGATGAATGAGAGGCCCATATAATGAGGCCCGATCTGTTGTATATGTGGCGCATGTGTAAGGCCGATGCGATTATACGTGGCCCATGTGTGAGGCCCGATGTGATATATATGAGGCCCATATGGTGAGGTCCAATGTGATGTATATGTGGCCCTTAAGTGAGGTCCATGGTGATGTATATTAGGCCCTTGTGTGAGGCCATGGGCCCATTATACGTTTGGCTCTATGTGGGCCACTCCTTGGGAGCAATGTTGGTTAAATATTCACATTGATGGGAGATGATGGTTAAATGTCCACATCGTGACCTTCCCTTAGGTCCCATTCTCATTATTTTGGGTTAACCCAAATCATTGGATCCCATTGATGTTGCATGGTTCATCATTGCTGTAGACGGATGTCTCCATGCTACCGGATTGGGCATATCCACAGCCGAGGGCTGATCTTTATGTTTTGGTTTAGATCAGTTGTTCATCTACAAACCCCTACCTTGCATATAGGCCGATTGTCGAGGCCGATTATCGAGGCTAATTGTCGAGGCTGATTGTTGAGGCCAATTATCGAGGGTGATTGTCGATACCGATTATCAAGATCGATTGTCAAGGTTGATTATCAAGGTCGATTGTCGAGGTCGATTATCTAGGCCAATTATCTAGGCCGATTATTGATACTGATTATCGATGCCAATTATCGAGGCCGATTATCTAGGCCGATCATCGATGCTGATTATCGAGGCCAATTATCGATGCCGATTATTGGTGCCAGTTATCGATATCAATTATGAGTATGTGACAGCTTAACATCATGATACATACACATACACATCATCTGCATGTTTGTTATGAGATGTGATTGACCCTTTCATATGCCATAGGACAAGTTGTTTATGTGACTCCCTGATAGGTGGAGTCATCTCACATGAGCGCACAGTACGCGCAAGATTAATGCATGATTGGACTGTATGACTCATGCATCTTACATTTGTGTGATGCAATCACTTGGCGCCTTATCGATATCAAGGCCGTGACCTCCACAGGATCATTATGGATGGCCGAATGGGACACCAAATATATTTAGTTCTAGCATATGGGTACTTTGGATGTTTGTGGGTGAAAGTCCCTAAACTCCAGTGGCCATGGGATGCTCCAACGTCTAAACCGAGTGGAAGACATGAGCCCTGAGTGCCGAATACCAGGAGGCCGTGCTTCCCACTGTGTCATGGTCAGTTGGGAGGGGGTGTGGCCTTATACGCCCGAGTGAGGGGGTTGTAAGCTAGGCTGAGTTTGACCAGCTCACAAATGGGTCCGCTATCGGCGAGGAAGGCTGATATTGGCAGGTAAGTAGTGAGGTCTTTTTCACTTGCTGGACTGCGCGTCCGGCAGGGGTGGTACCAGCTTGGAGTGTACTAGACCCCGGTGATGATCCCAGAGATGTACGATATTGATATGTGGACTTACTGAGCAACAGTTGTATACTCAGCATTTATTTATTCATTCATACACTATCCACTCGGGTTGGTGGTGTGTAACTATTTACTATGTACCTTCACAATGGCCTGGATTTCGATTGGGGCATGTGACTAACCTGAGATCAGGAGTTTACCACATGGTGTATGACTATCCAAATTTAGGTATGGGACTGGTTTGGATAGATGTCCCTTGTAATAAACTCCATAGCCTATGATACTACGTACTATCATCCTGACTTCACACTCCAGCTTGGTCATTTCATTCGCACAACATATTGCATTACATCCGTGGCATATGGCATTTTGGGTTGCTATGTTTCTGCATTTATATGGCCTAAATGAGGTTGATGGTATTCGTGAACCCATTAAGATTTACATATTGTATTGCATCCTTAATATATAATATTTGTCTTACTATGACTCCGCATTGCATAACTGATCTAAATTATTTTCTTAGTATATGATATTTGACTTACTATGACTCCACATTGCATAGTTGATCTACATTGTTTCCTTAGTATATGATATTTGACTTACAATGACTCTGCATGGCATAGCTGATCTACATTGTTTTCTTAATATATGATATTTGGCCTACTATGACTTCGCATTGCATAACTGATCTACATCGTTTCCTTAATATATGATATTTGCTTATTATGTTTACATCGCATAGCCTGTATAAGGCTGATGGTAATTATGGACTTACAGGCATGTTTCTGCATTGCTCTAATATTGCATACTTGACACTTACCTTGCGCACATACTTACAACACTCTCTAAGCTTTTTATAAGCTTATGTACAATAGATGCGTGCAGGTGGCGTTAGGTTGCAATAACATCGAACTTGGAGCATATAGTTATCTTTTGGAGCTTTGAATATCGATATATGTATTTCCCTTTCAGCACTGTATTCAATTGGTTATATTAGTGGATATGTGATGATGATGTTACCTTTGTAATTTGGGTAAACTTGTGGTTATGCTTTTTATGAGATAAATGTACGTTGAAAAATTCTCCTTGTATTATCCCAAGATCAGAATCTGGCGTATGGGCGCTGGAAGCTGAGAATGGGGTATTATGGAGGTTGTTGGCACCGAATTCAACAATTGAAAATTTTATGAGTCCGGTGTTCGAGTTTGGGGCATAACTCATGCCAACTCCGATTTGTGTCACACATTAGAGAAGAAGAGATGTGGAAAGTCTCTCGAGGCGGTAGCCAAGATTGAGGGCCCCTAGAAAGTAAAACTAAAGGATCTGCGAGGTCATAATAGCGATATCGGCTAAATCTACCATGCCCAAATACTGACCTTCGTCGAGGTTATGCTGGAGGAGACCGAGTTGCTATTTACCAATGTCATTATGGAAGCCCAACTCCCATCCAAATTCTAAATGCTGCAAATCGCCCCCTACTCCAGGTCTAGTGACCTGACTGAGCATTTAGAATCTTCCAAGGCATGAATGGATCTCCAAGGCGCGTCGAGCTCAGTTTTGTGTCAAGCCTTCTCCCTGACTTTGTTGAGGACTGCACGAAAGTGGTATAAGCAGCTGAAGCCAAGATCCATCAACTTCTTCACACAGCTCGGCAAAGCTTTCATCACCCAGTTCATTGGTGGGGAAGATAGGAGAAAGCCATCGACCCACCTCCGTACGATCACTTAGAGGGAGGACGAGTTGCTAAAAGACTATGTCATCCATTTCAACATTGAAGTTATCCAAGTCAATGGTTATTCCTACCAAAGAGCTCTGACTGCCATGGTAGCCGGCATTAAATGAGGAAAGTTCCTCTTCTCTATTGGTAAGAACACCCCGGCTACCCTCACCAACCTACTTAACCGAGCTAAAAAAATATTCTAATGTCGAGGAGTTCTTTAGTTCACGAAGAGCTACTCAAGAAGGAAACAACTTGGTTAAAGATAGGAAGAGAATGGAAGAGGGGAGCCCTTTGTCGTTAAGTCCAAAAGAAAGAAAGAAGATGACCAAGACCGAGACCATCATACCAACTAACATCCGAAAAGTCACGTCCATCGGTACCTCCTTTGAACACCAAGCCAGAGAAAGTACTTAAGGAAGATGGGTTGGTCAAGGAAACCTAACGACCAAGCTGAACAAATTAACCAAGCTCGGTAATAAGACTCATCAGCCAATGTAACGCCCTGAAAATCAGTGGTCGAGCATAACTCAGGTCTCGAGTTCCAAAACATCACTTATGCAATATTTTCAATGATAGATGTATGTTGTCTGTATTAGTGCATAAAACATGAAGTAGATTAAGCCAAATTAGTAGAACATAATCCAGGGACAGTTGTAATACACAAGTAGAAGACTGAAACGAATATATAAACCAGTATAAGTCTCCAAAATATGTATGCACTTCCAGGTCAATAGTTACAAGTATTGTTTCAAAATACAAATGTCAAAATGTGATAGTCCACTACAAGTATAGTCCTGAATCCCCGTCAATCAGGACACGACTCACATGAACCCGCCTGAATACTGCATGTAGGAGAATACCTCCTCATCCTCCTCGAAATCTGGCTCTGTCTCAGGTGTCGCAGCGTCATCTGCAACTAAGACAGGGTCTGGTTGGTGTTTAAGCACAGTCCCAGAACGTGGGAGTGAGTGATCAACTCAGTAGAGCTATACAGCAAAGGTTAAAATGTTATCAATTCAGTCAAGCAGAAATGATAAAGCAATACAAAGAATAAGTCCTAAGTACTCTGATTAATGCAAGAATGTATGAAGAAATGATGCATGCCCTCACCTGCACTCCCTCTGCGATCTTCATCTCACGGTCGCGCATGTCAGTCACTACCTCAGTGCTCTGCCCAATGCCAAACAATACATGCAGTGCGGTGCATGTACATGATTATCGAATTTTTATTAATCCTTTTCATATAGTAGGATTGGGTAGCTAAGGTACCTCCCTTATATTATTTCTTAAATAATGATCCATTCTAGGGTCGTCAATCCTAGTAAATCTCATACGATGTTATAGTTTTAGGTCGCTGCAAAGGGCTCGTCACCTTATCAATGCATGCCTAGCTATACCCTAGTTAGTACAAAAAGGCTCGTCGCCTCAATGGAGTTTCAAGGTATACTCGAGGTCACTACAAAGGGCTTATCACCAAATCAGTGTAGGCCGACAGCTTGAATACAGTGTCCCTTGCCACCGTATTCGGCTCACGAGTCTGGGTTGCTCACTGGTCACTACGGGGAGGCTCGTCGCCCCAGTATAGGCCGACAGCTTGACCACGGTGTCCTATACCACCATGTTCAGCTTATGAGTCTTAGCGGATCGAGGTACCCAGTTTAACGGGGTTTCACTGGTGAGTTTGGTACCTTAGATTCAAGCAGTAGCGTCCAAACATGGTGAACATACATCGGGTCAATCGGGTTAATTGACAAGCTCCACTAAGACGAGTGCACATTGAGTTAATCGACATGAAGTACATAAGCACTCCGTGTGGCCTAACCACTGCCGACATCCCAAGTATGACTCGGATTCATCGATCACATCCTATGTGGTGAAATAACCTCAGCCACCAGTTCGAGGCCTGTTACCGATCACTTGGACTATGATACAGTCCCATCCACATGCAATCACAACAAATAAGCATATGAGAAAATCAAGCAGTGATGAATACTTAAGTCAAATCTACAATCATGTGAGCATGTTATGGAATATAACTTAAACATGAATATACAGTACATGGAGGAAATCATACACACAGTTAAACATGAATAAACAAGCTATACAGTACATGGAGGAAATCATACACATAGCTAAGGTAATTGGAATTCATATCTCAACTCCCTAATATATCACAATTTACTAACTACTAACTCATTCAGACATTTTTACAAACACTTAGACTACACCTTCCAACATACATCACATATGTCTGTTATAATACGTATTAGGGCAATTCCTCTTGTCAAGGAGTTGTCGCATATATAACAACCATGTACCTACTACAGTTAATCATGGCAATCACGAATTCAAATTCCAAATGCATACAAACATTTCAACAAACACATGAAATACCTTATTCACAACATAGTTTATACGTATATGTAAAATGAAACAGATGTCGCATTTGGCATGTGTAATGGCACCCATGTCAGTAATAAATCATTAACTGACATTGAAAGCCTTGAAAACCATAACCTAAACGAATATAGTCCGTACCTTACGCCTATAAACGCGTAACGGATTTGATTTAGACATTTATTCTTCGTCAACGGCGGATTGGTAAACTAGAGCACGAATTTGGTTAGCTATATCATCACTTAGACTATTTGAAACCCTAGAACAAGTTAGGGTTAGGTTTTCTTACCCAAGTATGGAATCAGGATCGCCCGTATAGCAATACGAATGGATGAATTTGGCACGTAGTGTAGCTGGGAAGAACCTCAGGATGAATCTCCAACTCACTCTCTCTGTTTCTCTCTCTTTCTTTGCTAGGGTTTTAGAATTCATATGGAATATGTGAGAGGGCGTTTAAGACCCTTATATAGGCCTAGAACTAACGGAAATAGTCCCAGGGCCATGATATACTTAGGTTATGTCCAAATCGGGTCTTTTCCAATCCAATGGAGTATTTCTAGAGGTCTCTTTTCTAAACACGGTCGTACTTAAGCTTCCTAATATCGGATCTTAATCAAGTTAAGTTTTCAGTCCGATCGGGTTTACAGATCGATCGTGGCGGACCAGTTTCAGTTCAGCGGTCACCGGCACTCGATTAGGGCCACAAATACACTGGAATGTGTGGGACATTTTTCCTGATCCGTGGGTGTATTTGGGTCAGATTCTAATGGTCTGAATGCTTATAGTTGGCCCACACACGACAAGACTTAGATTACTTAAATTCGAATTTAATTTCTAAAAACATTCACATTTCTCACACACTTCGCTCCGGACTCAAGTAAATCGCCATGGGATACTATCTGGACTAGATTTATGGGCTTTTACAATAAAAGAACTTCCCCATGTTAGGGGAAGCAAATTCATTTAAATGATTTCTCAACTATTTAAACTACACGATCTACTAAGGACTTCCTTTTGTGTAAGGGAAAATAGTCCTCTTACCAGTTGTTCGACCCTTAAAGAACAATCTGGACCACTAATTGACAATGCTACTCAGATTGCGCGATCTAATACGAGGGCTTCCCTTAGTTTAAAGGAAGAAAGTCCTCCACTACATGACTGACTATGAGGGCTTCCCTTAATGCAAGGGTAGAAAGTTCACTGTGAATTTTACAATGAGAGAACCTCCCCCGGTCAGGGGAGGAGAATTTCTTTCAATTCCTGACTATCCAACCTTACGATCGACTATGAGGACTTCCCTTAGTATAAGGGAAGAAAATCCTTCTACTGAGTGCTCGACCTACTATTATGTGAACGACTGAGACTTCTCTCAGTTGAAGGGAAGAAAAGTCCCTCCCATTAATTCTACTGTGCACGATCTACCACTGAACAATCGACTTATCGATCCTATGATTGTTCGACACCCGCTCTACTCCATCAGACCTCTCAGTCTCCCGACCTCTTCGATGCAAGGCATCACGTAGTGTCAGTCCACACTAACTTACTTCTCGAGCTCCTGAAGAACGCTTAAAAGTAGGGGAGCTACTCTTATGTGTAAAGGACTAATCAAATGTACAGACTCAAAGATTATGGTTTGCTTGAGGGTCGAAAAATCACCTCAACCTCGGGTACTAACCTCAGTGTAATGCCCTGGAAAAATCAGTACTTGGACTCGAGTACCGACTCGACCAGAAATCGCGTAGGATTAATTCCTTTAGAAAATAAGTGTAAGTGAGCTAGCGCAACGCTAGAGTAGCTGGGAAATAGTCCCTGATCACTTTAAATACGTTCTACAAGACCCAAAGCGAGTAGAACCAATGACGCTATAATACTCTAAAACCTCGGATCAAACTCTAAGCCGGTTTGTTCTCTGGACCTCTTTGAAACTTTGTATTAGATCTAGACCGCGCGTCGAAAGTCCGATACCTACAATCTTAGACCATTAGAACCGCCTTGTTGGACTTGACAATCATTTCGAAAATCAAGTCCAACCGACATTCGCAGGTTATTTCATTGAGCCTGGACTGAAGAGAGTGAGAATAGGGTTAGATTTGGAATTTAAAATTCAAATCTGGCACACGACTTGACGCGTCAGTATTAAGCGTTCTGACCGTCAGAATTCAGCCAAATTACACCCTCGGATCAGGAAAAATTTCTATTTCATATCATGAGACTTGTAGACCTGATCTACGTGCGGTGACCGCTGAACTGAAACTGGACCACCACGGGCGATCTACGAACACTGATGGTCTGAAAACGGGATGTGAGCGACATCTGACATGTACGAACTTAAGTCCGATCGCGTTCGGCCAGGGGACCACCATAAATGTCCTTTTGGACCGAAACAGCCCCGATTTGGATATACCTTAAGTATACATTGTTCCCGAGCCTGTTTTGGGCACATTTAGGCTTATAAAAGGGCTTGAAACCCTCACTCCTCTCTTTCATCCGAATTTGGAAAAAGCCCTAAGTTGAGAGAGAGGAAAGGTGAGAGATTGTGAGAGTGAGTGGAGGAGAATTTCCTGCTGCTTGTGCCACGTGCTGCACGTGCTTAAGCCACGCGACTCAATCACTTTACCGGTGATTTCTCTACATTTCTAGGTAAGAAAATACCCTAAACTCTTGCTGATTTGCTGATCCTTCATTTCCATAGCGAGGTAGCTGATAGATCTTGTGTATTATGTTCACAGTTCGCCGTGGACAAAGCGTATACGCTCCGTTCGAATCAATACCCTTATAGGAGAAAAGGTACGAATTTTAGACGCTTTGATTGACTGTTTCCAACGCTTTCAATGTCGTTTAATAGTAGATTATCGACGGCAACACCGTTTGACATGTACAACATGCTGTCCGTTTCCTGTTTTGTAAACTGACGAAGAATATGAGATTTAGGGCATTTTAGTCATTTGTAGGAAATACTGTTTTCATCCATAATTTGCTGATGTGATTGACATGGCTTCTTGTCGCATTAGGATATTAGGAATACGTGCATAATTAGTTTGGCAAAGAGATTTTCCTAAATGCGCACTTTGGGTCGACATACTATATGTAGACTTAAGTGTGTAGTTTAAGTGTTTGTATAAATGCTTGTATTAGTATGTATTGAATTAAATGGTGTTATGAATTAGTTTGAGATTGATTTCTCAAGTAATATGCTGATGTAAATGATTTCCTACATGTTAGCTATATGCATGATTTCATGATATGTATGAAATGCATGTGCTTGATGATTCACTTAAGTTGTATGTTATAACATGTGTTAACATGCTCACATTGTTGTATTTCATTTTCAATACTCTCATATGATTGCTGATGTGAATTCATAATTGTTTGGGACTATACCTAGTCCAGGCAGTCGGCAACCGAGCAAGTTCGTGGTTGGCTTATCTTTGCCACGAACGACACGTCGATGAACGCGAGCCGTGTTTTGGAGTTGGTGGCAGTGGTTAGGCCACACGAGGTGTTTTACGCAATTCTTGTCGTTCGACTTGAGATGCGATCGTGCTAGTCGAGCCCGTCAAGTAACCCGACTGGCCATTGTATGTTCACCCCGTATGAGTCATAACTGCTTGAACCTAAGGTACTGAACTTACCATTGTAAACCCCGTTAACCATGGTACCTTGATCCACAAAGACTCATGAGCCGGGCATGGTGGTGTGGGACACCGTGGTCGAGCTGTCGGCCTACGCTGGAGCCACAAACCTCCTCGTAGTGACCAGTGAGTACCTATGTCTCGTGAGCAGATTATAGTGGTATGGGACACTATATTCTTGCTGTCGGCCTACACTGATCAGGCGACGAGTCCTTTGTAGTGACCGCGAGCGTATTCTGAGTCTACGGGAGGCGACGACCCTTCCGTAGCAGTGAGAGTACAGTAGGCCTGTATTGATAAGGTGATGGGGGAGCGGTGCAATGAGTGCGAGCAACAGCCTTGGCAGCCCTTGCAGTGACCTACAAAATATACATCGTATGAGATTACTAGGAGTGACGACCCTAGACAGGATCTGTGTTGGGATTGATATAAGGGAAGTACCTTAGTTTTTCAATCCTGCTGTTTGAATGGACTAACTCGGCAATCATATCACCATCACATTGCATGTGCCTGGAAGATGTGGAGCACTGAGCGGTACGCAAGCATGTCGCGGACGAAGATGGTGCCGTATGAGGGAGAATGTCGGTGAGGGCATCCATCATGTCATGTCATATTGCATTAACAACAGTATTAGGATTGTTTGATTTACTGCTTTACTATTATCGCATGATTGATTTGAGAACATGTTAATCCTTGCTCTATTATTCCACTGAGTTAGCTACTCATTCCCACGTTACGGGATGGTGTTTGCAACACCCACCAGACCCTGTCTTAGATGCAGGTGATGTAGCGATCCAGGAGGCAGAGCCAGACTATGATGAGGACCAGGACAAGTTCTCATACATGCAGTACCACGACGGCTTTGCTTAGGTGGCCTGGATTGCGGGACTTCTCAGTGGGACTCTTTTTGGACATTTGATTTTGTTTATTTACATGTATATGAGACTCAGAGATGTATTCATACTTTAGAGACAGTCGAGATCTACTTTGTTTTCCATATAGTGATATATATATATATGCTTTAGTCTTCCGCTTGCTTTTATCACTGAATCTGGAGTATGAATTACAGTTTTGGTATACTTTTACTCATGTGAATGCTTTAACTCAAACAACATTGAATCATAATCATTTTTGTTGCATAAGTGACGGTCTGGAACTTGGGAGTTGAGTTTATACACGACCCCCGATTTTCAGGGTGTTACACTCGGTCTCGGTTACCAACTTTAGGGGTCGACCTTGGATATTGACTCAGCCTCAGGTGCCAACTTTGACATTGAATGCCGACCTCAACCTCAGGTATCAACTTCGACCTCGGATACCGACTTTGGCCTCGGTACCAACCTCGGCCTAGGATATTGACCACCAGCTCAGAATACAAATATACTTAAGAATATATTGAGATACGGTCTTCCTGAGATCTTCGTCGTGGTTCTTGGGGAGATAACCACGACACATCCAGAAGAAGATCTCTTCTATAATACGCAATCACCATCCAAAAGCCATTGCTACATACTCCACCATCCTCAAAAGCCTATAAATACACCCATTGCCATGAGTAAAGGTACACACAACAACTATCCTAATTCTTTTACTCATTCTGTGAAACTACCTGACTTACGCCTCGGAGGGTCCTTGGCTTTAACCAGTGCCCCCAATGTCTTCTCTTATTTTTCAATAAATAGCAGGTACTTCGGCTAATAGGATGTGAGCAGGGTCGACCGGATTTTTGCATCAACAATTGCAAATAGAGAGTTTAAATTGTATGAATGAAATATGAAAATGCATATGGAATATCGCAGTGGATGTGAATGTTGAATATGAATAAATGAAAATGTGGATGTGGATTTAGAATTAATTAAATGAAAATGTGGATGTGAATGTAGAGGTAAATGTAAATGTTGAATTTAAGATGTGGATCTGGTTGAAGATGTAAATGGGGGTGTGGATACTGTTTGAGACACTTTAGAACTCACTTGGGAGGGGTGAATCCCACTTAAGATAGTTTGGATCTCACTTGGGAAGGGTGGATCCCACTGGAGCACTATGGATTGCACTTGGGAGTGGTGGATCTCCCCAAAGCAATTGTAGAGCACTGTGGATGCGATCCACAATGCTAGGGGGATCCACCCCACTAGGTGAGATCCACACTTCTCGGGGGAGATCCACCCTCCATAAACCCACTCTACAGTGCACATCCACTTTCACATGCATTTTCACATCCATATTCATACATTTAACATTCATTACCACTTTCATATCTACTTTTACTCTAACAATTTCATTCATACAATTCAAAATTGACATCCACTTTCATATTTCTTATAACGTCTTGGATTTTTCTATTTTGGACTTCCAAAAACCGTTGAAATTTTTTATTATAATTAACTTATATTGTCACTTACTGACCATTAACACTCAATGTTAGCCTATATGTGGGCGGTACCAATAATGAACTGCACAAATCCAATTAATCAACTGTAGGAAGCCAATAAATCTGATCGATCACTTAAACACTGAGTTTAACCACTTGATTTGTTCACATGGAGCCCAAATCTAACTGACCTATCACTGACTAATTGAGACAACTGTAACTAAATAAAAATTTACCTAAAGTCGAGACAATTAGGGGTCAGATCTTAATTAACAAACCAAACTAACTCAATACCATTTTAACCTAAGAACCAACGGTTTAGGGTGATTATGTTTGAATCATTATTTTTGCTAATTACGAATAGGCCACAGTATGAACTTAGCTAATCCAAACTCTAATCATTATGCACAAAAAATCTTGATACCCAATTCATTCTGAGAATACCTTGATTGTCCAAACAAGTTCTAGACCGCTCGTTAGTGGTCCACTAAACCTGAGGCTATATAAAAATACATTTGTCTTAGTGGGCTTAACGTCTATCGTGGGACATTGAGATGAGATCACGTCTCGAATCATTCAACTTAAACGCAAGGTGAGTGCTTGGGTTGTGCGAATACCTTATATAAAAATCTAGAACTTAAGTGAAACTAGTCCCTTTGTTCTTTCACAAAGTTGTATTTTCAGACCGTCAATTAATGACCAAAGTCAAGGTGCCAAATAAAGGCATTTCCCCACACATATCTGTATAGCTACAACCCCGATTGATCATTAATGACCATTGATCTAAGTTAGGGCCTTCTCGGTTAATCGATACGTCTGATTGTCAGATGGTTTTGTCCACATATAGATCTCCTATTGAGACATTGATCCCATGACTTAGATTGACCCGTACACCTCCCAACGGGTCCCATTGGTTGGAAACAACCCCCTCCAGTGTTAATATACCGAATAAAGGGCCATTGGGGCCATTTGTGCAACATCTGGTGCTATAAATAACATTTTATTTCACACCCCCTCTCCCCATACGGATTTACCCTAGAAAGAAAGAAATAAATAAATAAATAAAGAGAAGAGAAAGAGAGAAAGAGGAGGGAGATCTTGAAAGAGGATGGATATCTTAGAGTGTTCTTGATTAGTTCAATTCAATCAAGCCTTAGCCTCGACCGTTCTCCTCTGCCTAATCCATCCCACTCGCGATCGAAAGGTGTCAAAAGGTAAGAAATGAATCCTACTTTTCAACATAGGTTTTTCTAGATTAAATTGCATGAATCTTACTTAATTGCTTTTAAATTGGTATTTGAATCATTTTCCCCAAATTCTTAATCCTAGGAGCACTTTGAGTCGGGTGAATCATTGCAAAGGTGTGGACCATTATGCCTAGGTTTCCATTTATTGACCCTTGAGGGTCCCAATTAATGATGTCCTGTAGTGAATGGTTTGTAAATAGCTAGCATGTCAATATTTCGAGTTTGATTGCAATATGTGTCATTAGTGGTTTATAGATGCTTACGTGTTTGATAAAATGCCTTGGTAATTAAATGCGTTATTCTAATGATGCTCACATGTTTAGTTGAATGCTTGATTGGATGTGTTGATTTGTTGATGCTTAAATGTTTGATTAAATGCTCTAGTGAATGTGTTATTTCATAGAGGCTCACATGTTTGATAAAATGCTTAGGTTATTAGATGAGTGTTCTATGGATGCTCTTATTTTTGGAAAAATGCTTATGTAACTATGTCATCGAATCTATGTTGACAGCATGACGAATTGCTAAGTTTGCAGTGATGCCTAGGTTTCTTATAATGTTGGGTCAGTCAGTAAATCGCTCAAGCCAAGGGGTGGCCCGAGTTAGGCTGACCACCCTAAGCTTGTTTGATCGACTCAGGCTGAACACAGACGACCGACAGTATCTGTACTACACGGAATGCTTACACCCAATGCCGGTTGTGCTAGGGTTCTCCTGGGTCAATCAAATTAGTCTAGTAGCCGACTGATCATGTATGTTTACAATGTATGACACGACCAAGTTAAATTTAGGATACCCTGTGTAAGACCCGTATCCTAACCTATATAGTTTCGTAGGCTTCCACGGTCCTCCCGATCGAATTTCGGTGACCTGCGATCTGTTATCGGTGTTTACGCGTGATCCTAAATTGTGTCCCGTATTCCAGAGTCAGCTCGACCCGAGACTTGTACCTTTGCGACTGCACCGTCGCCGCGGTTCCGACGCCGCGTATTACCTGCTGAGGCGATACCCGAGCCAGGAGATGTGGGCCGGCATTCAGTTCGAGAAAAATGCCGCGTGTCGTAAATACCGAGAGAATCTCTACGACATGTCTCATCAATCACATCAATCATAAGTCAAGTACATCCCATCACAAGCCATCACTCACCCATACCTCTTTCTTCACCAAGTCAACAACACTCATACCTAACCATCCCCTTCTTATCAAAAGTCAAAAGAAATCATACCCTCCATCCCATCCCCCTTACAACAACCCATCCCCTCTTTCATTTCTCACTCCATCCTAAGCACCAAAGGAGAGCCAACATCCCAGCCTCCTATGAGAGATTCAAGTGTGGCCCACTCCTTACCACCTTTCTACCACCCTATCTCACCATCCCAACCCATCTCAACCGTTGAAATTGTCCCTTTGGGACCCTATCATGCATTAGCGGAAGAAGGAAGAAGAGATCTTGAGGTGAGTACTTTTATTTATTGATTTTATGATTTGAGGGCCCACATATGTGGGACCCATCTTGATGTATGTATTATATAGGGAGGGCCCATAGTGGTGGGGTCCCTCCCCTCCTCCATCCATCTCTCTCTCTCTTCACTTTTCTTTTGTTGATGATGGTGATGATATGTGGCGTGGACCCACCGTGATTGTCCATGCGAAATTCACACCGTCAACCAGGCCATGTGGCCGCGTGATGTATGTGTTCTACCCATTCTAGCCATCAGCCGTGGGGCCCACCTTGTGGACCCCCCTTACCTTGATGCTACCCTATGTCCGGAGCCTGGACGTTTTAAAATATATAATTTTTTTTTATAATAATAAAGAATATTATATAATATTATATACATATAGTATATGTATATAACTGGTGGGTCCCACACGTGTGGACCCGCCTAACCCTTGTATCCTACCTAGGCCGTACGTGGCTACCTGGATGTACGCGTGAATCCACGCCGTCCATCCAGGAGTGAAGTCGATTTAAATCTCTGGTGGAGCTAACCATCGTCCATCACATGGGACGGTGGGGCCCATCCATGGTGCATGTGTTTTACCTATGTCCTCCATCGATAAGGTCCACCTATCTGTCGTTTGGGTTGCTCCCACACAGTCCAGCAATGGACGGTGCTGCTGGAGCACCTTGATGTAAGTGTTTCATCAACGCCGTTCATCTGTGGTGGCCCATTTACGTGGACCCACCTATTGTATAGATCCCACACCGTCCATCTGTTCACTAACCAGATTGTCTGTTTGATGGACGGTGGGCCAGCCCCATGTAGAAGTGACGTCAGCAAGGTTTGTCGGTCCCACCACTACTGTAGCCACGTCAGTAAGTTCGGTGGGAACCACCTTGGTGTGTGTTGTAAATCTACCCGTCCATCTGGACGGTGGGTATGAGGCCACCTTGATGTATATGTTACATCCAAACCGTCCATCCAATGACGTGCTACGTGCGCCCCACCATGATGAATATTTCTCATCCAACCGTCCATACATGTGGGGCCTACCACCAGGCTGACAGCACCGACGATCTCACTCTTTCACACACACGTATATAGATATATATTAGGATATGTTATTGTAATATAATATTTTATATAAATAAATGTTATGGTGGCCCGACGTGGGACCCACTAGATGTATATTTAATATATGTATACTGCGGTGGGGCCACATCCACGTGGAAGCCCACCTTTCTGCAATTATATTCCAAACCGTCCAGCCCTTTACGTGCTGGGCCATGTATATGGACCTTACACTGATGTATGTGTTACATCTGATCCGTCCATCCATTTGGCAAGCTCGTTTCAAGGCTTGAGACTAAAAATAAGACAGATCCAGTATCAGGTGGACCACACTACATCAAACAGTGGCTTTAAACGTCTACCATTGAAACCCCTTTTTGGGATTACAGAAGTTATGAATCAATATGATATTTATTTTTCATTTAAGATTAGGTCTTTGTGACCTTACGAATAGACTAGATGGGAAATAAATGCTATGGTGGGCCCATTGAAAATAATAATAATAATAATAATAATAATAATAATCTAACTATGGAAATTATCATCACGACTGCCAACTGTGGTATGGTCCAGATGATCTTTGGATCTGATTCACTGTTTGGATAATGCTCTAAAATGATCTCTATATATGGATGAATGGTGCGGCCTAGTTATTGTATTTGAGAGGCCTAATATCACGTATTTAGAGCCCATGGGTAGAAGCCCATAATGTTGTGTATTAGGCCCATTTGACTTGGCTCATTTGATTTGGCCCATTTGATTCGGCACATATGATTCGACCCATTTGACTTGGCCCATTTGACTTGGCCCATTTGATACGGCCCATTTGATTCGGCTCGTATAGTGCGCCCCATCGTGATATGTATTAGACCCTTGTCACATGACCCACTTGATATATATTGAGGCCCATGGATTGTAACCCATTGTGATGTATTTGGGGCTGGTCGTGACCCATTGCGATGTATATTAGGCCTTTGTATGAGGCCATTGACCCACTTTATGTTTGACTCTATGTGGACCACTGCTTAGAAGTGATGTTGGTTGAATGTCCACATTGATGCGCGATGATGGTTAAATGTCCACATTGTGACCTTCTCTTAGGACCTTTATTAGGTCAATTTATTAAGGTCGAATCTAATTATCGAGGTCGGTTCTGATCGTCGAGACCGATTCTGATTGTCAATGACCGATTCTGATTATCAGGGTCAACGCCGATTCCGATTGTCGATTTACCAATTTCGATTATCGGGGTCGAGGTCGATTCTGATTATGAGTATGTGACAACATAGCATCATGATACATACCCATACGCGTCATCTGCATATTCATTATAAGATGTGATTGATCATTACATACGTCATAGTATAGATGATTTATGGGACTCCCTGATAGGTGGAGTTATCTCACATAAGCTCACGGTATGCGCAGATTGATGCATGATTGGGCTACATGACTCATGCATCTTGCATTGTGTGATAGTGATTACTATACGCCCTAGCGACATCAGGCCTGTGACCTCCACAGGCATGTCGTGGATGACTAGATGGGACACCGAAAATGTTTGATTCGAGCATTTGGGCACTTTGGATGTCCGTGGGTGAATGTCTCTAAACCTCCGAGGCCAGGAGACGCCCCAACATCGAGACCGAGTGGATACATGAGCGCTTGAGTTCCGAATACTAGGAGGCCTCGTTTCTCACTGTGTCGTGGTCGGTTGGGAGTGTGGCCTTACCCGCTAGACAGTAGAGGGCTTTGTTAGGCTGAGTTTGACCAGCTTATGAATGGGTCCGCTATCGACGTGCCGGATAGGTATTGACAAACTATTGGTTAGGTGGATAGTGAGGTTTCTTACGCTCACTTGGACTGTGCAGCTGGGAGAGCGGCAGTGCCATTTGGAGTGTACTAAATCCTGGTAATGATCCTAGAGATGAACTGTACTGATATGTAGATTTATTGAGCAGGAGTTGCATACTCATTCATTCACTATCCACTCGGGCTGGTGGTGCACAACTATTGTGTACCTTCGCAATAGCCAGGATTTCAGTTGGAGCGCGTGACTAACCTGAGATTAGGAGTTTACCACATCGAGTCTGACTATCCAAATTTAGGTCTGCGACTGGTTTGGATAGAAGTCCCTTGTGATGGACCCCATAGCCTGCGATACTACGTACTATCATCCTGACTTCACACCCTATCATGGTCATTCCATTCACACTGCATGTTGCATTACATCCGCGACATATGGTATGGCTGACGCTATTTGTATTACTCATCAGGAATGTATATTACATCGCATCCTCTGCATCTGATATTTGGCTCTCTATGACTCCTCATTTTCATAGTTAATTTATATTGTGTATTCTAATATTGCATGACTCATGCACTTGTCAGTATTTTCGCTTATTCTGTTATCGTGTGATTTATGACTTTGTCAGTATTTCTATTTACTCTGATAATTCCTGATCTTGTTAGTATTTCTGTTTACTTTGATAATTCATGATCTTGTCAGTATTTTTGCTTATTTAGACATTGAACGATTATGGATTACCAATATTTTTGGTATTGTATGATTATGGTATTGTATTGAATACTTGATACTTACCTTGTACACACACTTGTACCGCCCTCTAGGCTTTCTATAAGCTTATGCACGATAGATGCATGTAGGTGATGTTAGGTTGCAGAAGTGTTGAGCTTGGAGCATGCAGCGGTCTTTCGAAGTTTGATTTTTGATTTATGTATTTCCCTTTCAGTATTATACTCAAATAATTATATTAGTGGATATGTGATGATAATGTTGTCTTTGTGAATTGGGTAATCTTGTGGTTATACTTATTACGAGTTAAATGTACATTGAAAAAAAATAAATGAATCCTCCTTGTAGGATTCCAAGATCGGAATCTAGCATATAAAGGCTGAGAGCCGAGAATGGGGTACTACAGAGGCTGTTGACACCGAATTCGGTGATCGAAATTCTTGTGAATCTGATTTTCGAGTTTGGAGCGTGACACCCTGTTCCCAATGGATGGGTCTATTCATAACTGTTAGTGCGATACAATCCCATTAAGACTCATGAGTTGAGTATAGTGGTATGGGACATCGTGTCCGAGCTGTCGACCTACGCTGGGGTGACGAGCCTCCCCGTAGTGACCAGTGAGCACTAATAGAGATGATAGATCATTGTTTGAATGGCCTCCATCAAATTATATAGCCATGATTTCATGCTAGAGTACCGTTCGAACGATCTAGGCGTGAATGGAATTCGGTTACGAGCCATTTCTTTTATAGTAATTTAGTTTTATATGACAAGCCCGTACTTCGAAACTAAGTGATCATACTCGATGTTTGGGTGACGACTCATACCGGGTTGATTCTTATACATTTAGGTATCATGTCGTACCATTGGAACTAAATTTGGATCAAGGCACACTACGTGACACTAGTGAGGAGCAGCTACGTGCTACAACGAGCCACGTGATTCGGATAAGGACTAGTGATATGATATTGGTATATTAGCTTTGTCAATATGTTGGATGAATAGAATTGAATAATTACTTGGCAAACATGCGCATCAATCGCATTACATTAGATAGGTTGTTGCGATTTGGCGTTGGAGTCGTGTGATGAGAGAGCGTTGACATTTGTGAAATAGACATTGAAGTTGCTTGTGAGGGAGTGTTGGATTGTGAGGTGCATGCATCATTTCATAATCTCATTCATATATTCAACAAGAGTATTTAGAAAATGATTGATGTCTTGTTTATCATTAACTGCATTGATTGAGTCGATAACATGTGTAACTTAGAACTAATGGAACTACTGAGTTAGCTACTTACTCCCACTTGGGATGATGTTTTAAAACACCAACAAGTAATATTATTGATGCAGGTACTAGTGAACCCTTAGACATATAGGCATAAATCGGCTTGTGCCACCATCGTTATGTTTTGAAGGATAGGGTGAAAAAAATAATTTACACTTTAATCGTCTTGGGTATATATATTGTGGCTTGTATAATCCTCATTTTGGGCAATCACCACTATTGGAATTGCATTTTTGCTCTTAGCCTTATATTTATTGACTATAGTTATTTCTATCTCGCTTTGGATCCGCTAATTTGAATTGTACTATTCCGATCACTTGTGTGTGGAACAAATGTGAATCTAAACTAAGTCACACGTGCATTTTCATTTAATTAACACCGAGGAACTCGAGATCAGAGTCTATATACTTGGGTGTTGATTTTCGAGGTGTTACATTTATATTCATACAATTCAACATTCAAATACCTCAACCACTTCCATGTTCAGCTCCATAATCATATTCATATAGTTCAAGATTCTCATTAACCTCCACATTTTCATTCATACAATTGAAAATTCACATCCACTTCCATGTACTTTCACAGTTGCACTCATATAATTCAAACTTCATACCCACTTCCGCGTGCACATGCGCATCCACAGAATGAGAGAATATGTGAATGTTGAATAGAATAGATGAGTATGTGTATGTGATTGTTAAATTAAATGAATTAAAGAGTGGATGTGGATATGGAATACATGAAGTTGATGTGAATGTTGAATATTAATCAATGAAAATATTGATGTGGATGTGGATGTAGGCTTGAAATTGGCAAAATGTAAATGTGGATATGGTTGCGGATGTGAATGTGTATGTGGAGGCGAATATGAATGTTGAATTGAAGAAATGAATGTAGATGTGAATGTGTATGAAGATGTGAGTTTAGGTGTGGATCCCCACTAACCAACCTGGATCTCTCCAGGGGGATCCATACAATTGAAAATTCACAACCATATTCACATGCACTTCTACATGTGCATTCATACAATTCAAAATTGACAACCACATCCACATACATACCATAGAAAATAATATTCACATCCACTTCCACATCCACATATACTTCAAAATTTTATATCATACAATCCACATCTACATTCATACAAATCCACTCCACTTCTACTTTCACATTTTCATTCATACAACTCAACGTTTATACACACACACACGTGTGTGTGTGTGTGTGTGTGTATATATATATATATATATATTTGCATTCATACACTTTCACATCAACAACCACATCCACATGCACATTCATTCATTCAACATCCACAAAAGTGTGCCCAGGTGGAATCCATAGTCACCAAGTGATAATCATAGTGGGCCAAGTGGGATTCATAATGCGCAAGTGGGATCAACACTAGTCGAAGGATCCATGGTGCCTATGTACGATCCACAGTAGCAACCCTTAAAAAAAAATAAAAAAAATCATACTACGTATTCTTACCTCTATCCGTTATATCAATAGCACTCCCTTTATGGAAAACTTGAAAAACTTAAAGTTGATCGATAGAATAAAGATTGTCATGAGATTGAAGGTACTATCTCCTTAAAATGTCATAGGAATGAAGGTACTGTCATGTGATTATCGAAGTGGGTCCCATGGAGGAAGAAGAAACAATCTTAAATGCCTTCTTCAGTGGTGGTGGTGGTCCTCTCTCTATTCAATGGTGGTGGTGGTCACCTCTCTTTCCTGAATCAGTGGTAGTGGTGGTCTCCTCTTCGTAAAAAAATTCGAGAAACCCTAAAGTGGGTTCGACCCCACATATATGTTTAGTGAATGATATTATGGGGCCCACCGTGCATCTATATTGAATTCCATTCCGGCCATTAGCTTGGGCAAATAATTTCAAGGCATAGCCCCAAGAATTGGGGAAGAAGACATCATGGACTGATCACACTGGAGGAAATGATTGTAAGAAAAAAGGCACCATTATCTCTATTGGGGCCATAAAGCCCTCGGATGAAGATGAAATCAACGCCCTCCGATGATAAAGATGCTCCGAAGCGAATGAAATTTGCAAATTACGGCTAATGCTGAGGCAGGTGTGTAGAGGGATAGTTTGTTCTGAAAAAAGGGCAAAATGTCATCTCAGGGCTAGAAAAATATAGCTCCTTGAGAAATTGATCATTTTAACCCTGACATCATTCCATAGGGTTTACAATAAAAATTCCTTTGTAACTCTGTTGGTGTGTAACCAGGGTCACACAGTAGTGGGTGTTTCACTAACAGTGGGGCCCACCTTCATGTATGTGTTGAACATCTGTGTTGATAAGTTTTTCCATATCAATTTTGGGCATGACCAAAAAATGAAGTAGATCCAAATCTCAAGTGGACCACACTACAGCAAACGATGGTGATTGACCATTATAAACTTCTTTCGGGGCCACAAAAGTTTTAAATCAAGCTGGTATTTTTGTTTTCTTTTTATCCAGGTCTCTTTAACCTTATAAATAAGTTGGATGGCAAAAAAATCATTACCATTGGCCTGGGAAGTTTTCAATAGTAGGTGTTCAATGTCAATTATTTCCTGTGACGTGGTCCACTTGAGATTTAGGTCTGCTTCTTTTTTTATACCATACACTAAACTGATGTAGAAAAAGTAATGGATGACGTGGATATATAGCGCATACATGAAAGCGGAGCCCACAGTAAGGGAAGCACACCACCACTAGTCATTCGAATAACATATCCACTCCCACCTCTTGGGTAACATCGAACATTTATGGGAACCATCCGTCGAGAGGGACACCCACCCTTTATATTTATACAGGGCTTATCGTGATGTGTACTATGAGATCCACTCCGATCATTGGATGTATAATTCAATGCAGGGCCAGAGTAAAAAAATTAGGCTGATACGTGATTCTAGTGAGTCATACCCAATGAAAACAGTTGGGAGAGACGTCCACCCTTGATTGTAATTGGGCTCCACGAGATGAGAGTGAGATGCATTCCAAGCATTGGATGCCATACCAAATGCTAGGCCTGATGCATGAAATTGTAACGCCCTGAAAATAGGGGGTCGAGCATAAACTCCACTCCCGAGTTCCAGAACAACACTTATGCAATATTTTCAATGATGGATGAATGTCGACTGTATTAGTGCATAAAACATGAAGTGGATTAAGTTAAAACAGCATATCATACTCCAGAGACAATTAAATTTCGTAAGCGGAAGACTGTGATAAATATATAAAATGTATAATTGATTGTAAGTCTCTCGAGTGTGAACATGTTACCAGGTTAACTAAATACACGTACACTCCAAAAATGGAAAGAAAAGAATATACACGGGTGTTTAAATAAAATGCAAAATACCAAGTGTATTGGCATCTAATCAATAACCCTGTAACCCCGTCGATCATAACCTGCATATAGGGAAAATCCTTCCCAACATCATAAAGTCTGGCTCTACTTCACAAGCATCGCCATCATCTGAAACTAAAATAGGGACTGGTTGGTGTGGCCAAAACCGTCCCGTAACGTGGGAGTGAGTGATTAACTCAGTGGAATCATAGACCAAAGGTTAACATATTATCAATTCAGTCAAGCAGTAATGATAAAGCAAGCAAATCAAACATTTCTAAACACTGTGATTAATGCAAGGATGAGATGCAATAATGATGCATGCCCTCTCCCCTCGTGCGACACCATCTTACGTTCGTGGCATGCTTTCGTCCCTCAAGTGCTCCACATCTTCCAGGCACATGCAATGCGATATAGGCATGATTACTAAGTTGTTATTAGTCCTTTTCATACAGAAGGATTGGAAAACTAAGGTACCTCCCTTATCTCATTCCCAAATAAGGATCCTGTCTAGAGTCGTCACTCCTAGTTAATCTTATACGATGATGCGGTTCTAGGTCGCTGCAAGGGCTGCCAGGGCTATTACACACACTCGTTGCACCGCTCCCCCATCACCTTATCAATACAGGCCTAGTTTATACTCTGTTTACTACGGGAAGGCTCGTCGCCTCTCTGCAGATTCAAAGTATGTTCAAGGTCACTACAAAGGGCTGCCATGGCTGTTACACGCACTCGTTGCACCGCTCCCCCATCACCTTATGAGTGTAGGCCGACAGCTCGAATATAGTGTCTCATACCACCATAATCGGCTCACGAGTCTGGATTGCTCACTGGTCAATACGGGGAGGCTCGTGGCCCCAGCGTAGACCGACATCTCGACCACGGTGTCCCATACCACCATACCCGTCTCATGAGTCTTAATGGATAAGGTACCACGGTTATCAAGGTTTTCACTGGTAAGTTCAGTACCCTAGGTTCAAGCAGTTATGACCAATACAAGGTGAACATACAACGGTCAATCGGATTACTTGACGAGTTCGACTAGTACGAGCGCCCGTCGAGTTGTACGACATGAAGTGCATAAGCACTTCGTGTGGCCTAACCACTGCCGACAAGAAACGCATGACTCGGGTTCGTCAAACACGACTTGCGTGGCAAATAGAGGCCAACCACGAGCTCAAATCTGTTACCGATTGCCTGAACCATAACATAGCCCCAAACACATTCCACATTAACCAGTAAACATGTACAGTAGCCAGAACAGAAATAACCAAATAATTCAAGCATATTTCCCAACATGTTATAAGATACAACATGAACAAGAATCCATACGCATGCATTTCAAAGTAAAGCGACTAAGTTAAACAACTTGCATGGAGGAAATCATAAACATCACTAAGGTAGTTGAGAATCCTATCTTAACACCCAAGTAAAGCATTATTTACTACGTATATACTCATACAAGCATTTATACAAATACTTAGACTACACATATTAGCCTACACATTATATGTTGGCTAAAACCTGTATTAGGGCGAATCCTTTCGCCAAATAGATACTGCATCCATAACTCGCATGTATATACGACAAATACTCATGGCAATCACATTTATAAAATTTATACGTATACGGTATTTTCTACAAATACCTAAAATACATAAAATTCCATATACTTCGTATGTATTCAAAATGAAAAACGGACAACATGTTCTACATGTGAAATAGCATCCTCGTCAATAATCTACCATTACCCAACATTGAAAGCTTTGAAAAATGATAACCTAAGCATCTAAAATCCGCACCTTACGCCGTAGAAGTGTAACGAATTCAATAGAGACTCTAAGTCTTTATCAACGATTGATTGGCAACCTACAGTATGATTTAGGTTAACTACTTCACCACTTACACCAATTGAAACCCTAGAACAGGTTAGAGTTAGGCTTTCTTACCTAAGAACGAAATTAGAATCTCCGGAAAAGTGATTAGATCGTGATGGTTAAGCACGTAGGATAGCAGGAAGATCCTCCCACTTCTCTCACACTTTCTCTCTCTTTTCTCTCTTCTCTCTCCTAGGTTTTCCCAAATTCGTATGGGATGAGAGAGTGAGGGTTTAAAGTCCTTATATAGGCCTAAAACTCTCCAAATTAGACTCAGGGCCATGGTATATTTAAGTTATGTCTAAATACGGATTGTTCCGTCTCAACGGAGCACTTATGGAGGTCTTATTACTAAATGCGGTCGGACTTAAGTTCATAGATGCTGGATCTTGATCAAGTTAAGTTTTTAGTTCGATCGGATTTCCAGATCGACCGTGGCGGACCAGTTTCAGTTCAGCGGTCACTGAAACTCAATCAGGGCCACAAGTGCTATGACATGTATGGGCCACCTATCTTGATCCGAGGGTGAATTTGGGTTGAAATCTAATGGTCAGAATGCTTAGAAACATCACGTAAGTGACACGTTCCAGATTACTTAAAATTATATTTAATTTCTTAAAAATCTTCATTTTCTCACTCTCTTTACTCCGGACTCAAGGAAATGGTCTCAAGACATCGTTTGGCCTTGATTTTTGAGGAGATAGTCAAGTCCAACTAGGCGATCATATTGGTCTAAGTTCATCGCTATCAGACTTTTGATGTGCGGTCTAGATCCAATACGGAGTTTTAAAGTGCTCCCAAGAGCAAACGGGAATAGAGATTGATCCGGGATTTTAGGATAGCGTAGCATTACTGATTCTACAGGTTTTAGGTCTTACAGATCGTATTTAAAGTGGTTGGTGCTTATTTCACAGGTAATCTAGTGTAGCGCTAGTTAATTCACGTTAAATTTCTAAAAAATTTCGTTCTAAATGATTTCTTTGGCTTTGAAATTGAGCTTTAAGAGTGCTATGGTTGACCCATTGCCTAAGGACGTCTAACTCTAGGTTGGCAAAAATTTAGGGTGTTACAATTTATCCCCCTTAAAATAAAATTTCATCCCCAAAATTGCCAAGGGTAATAAGGAAAGATTAATTATTTCTTTTGCCTAAGTTTTGTTGATTTCAAGTTTCTATACATAGTAGGGTGTATACGATCTATATTAGTCTGGTTCCTTTTGGTCTACCCCCCTTAAAAACTTACTTCTTTATCTATTTCTTACACCATGATGGTTTGCTACAATTTATTTCTTTACATATTTGGAGTCTTGACGACAATTCCCAACTATATGGAGTAAGATATTCATTTCCAATGGTCGACCAATACGGAGAGACGGTTGTAGTGGGCTTAATCCCGATGCATTGATTATCTACCTGGTCAAGGTAGAAGGCTCAATGTATCCCTTCCTAACCCTGGTGGATCCGGGTCTTCTGCTCGGCTAAGCAGTGAGTCCATTGGTAATCGCCCAGGATTGAGAATTGGGTCGAGCCGCGAATGTTTCGCAGTTGTATATTTCGGTAACTCCATAGTCCGATCACTCTAAAAGCTTAGGGAATGTCCACCACTGAAAGGTTCAAATTTTCTATTTATAAGGTTGCTCTTTGGGTCTTGGTCTAAGAGAGTCCTCGTCTTGGTCCAAGGTAGGAGTTAATACATAGCTTAATAGATCATCCTAAAAGAGTTTCTAATCGTATAGAGTGGGCCAAGCCTATGAATGGGTTCAATACTTAAGCCCTAATTGTTTCTCTTTAAAGACTTCATTATTGACATTCTAAGGAAGATTGAGATCTTATTTAATGACCTAACCTTACGTATAACCTAAATCAATTACCTTCGATCCTAGGCCAGTGGGGAAGGGTCCAACCACATTTTCGATGCGCTACTCTAATCTAACGGTTGTATTAGCTGACCTAATTAGATTGGGCTCATAAAGTTCTACCCCCCTTAAAAATTTATTTCTACTCTCAAGGCTTAAGAATCTATGTCTCGATTCGTATGTCGGAATGAGGTGTAATTTAGGACTTATCCTTGACATGAAAGCATTGGCACATATGGTCATAGAAATGAGCCTAGTCTCTATTGTGGTTGATTTCAGGGGCAAGTGTGAGTTGGTGGCAAGATATCTAATTCTTTACTGGCTACTCTACTGGCTATATGTCCTTAACATTTCTCAAGGGTAAATCAATAACTTTTAGTTATAGGTAGTCGGGCTAGCACGGAAGGAAAGTTGTGTAGTAGGTCTGAACCGGATACATAAATTTTTTGCCTAGCTCGGATAGAAAATTTGTTGTATCATTTCTTAATCCTAGTCGATCCCGATCTTCTGCTTGATCAGAGCATTGGATTTATTGGTAACTACCAGGATTAAGAAGTCGATTCAAACCGTGAATACTTCGCTTATATATAATTTCTCTACTTCGTGTTCCCAATTGTACTAAGTCCTTAGGAGGGCAAATCTAAGGGCCGTGCTGGTCTATCATAGCATTTGATCTGAGGGGTATATATGTTTTCCTCCAAACGTAACTGGTTCTAAGTCAAGCAAGCTTCTTAAGAGTTACTAAAGAAGCCCATAAGTATTAAGGGGATTCGACGAAGGGATGAGGTCTCACTCTAACCTAATCAAGCCAACTAACTAAGTCTATATTCCAATTACCTTAGCAACATCAGTCCTTTACATTCCTCAGTATAATTAGTAACTTAGTCTTATCTTATGCGTAGCAATAATTCACTAGTTGTAATCCAAAGTCTATGTTTATATGCTAGATGGTTTCATATCATTTATAATACCAGAAATTATTTTATCGCTTAGGATCAAAAGTTGTCTAATTGAAATTGAGTTGCTTGGACTTGAATTTCGCTGTGCTTGAGCACTACACACATGATCATACTTGCTAAGAAAGTCCTAGTTTTCACGTTATTCACGTTATTAATTTATTGAATTTCATACACTGTCAAATCCTTTGAAATCTAAGCGTACCAACTTTCGGTCTAAACTCTAAGGGCCTGATTGGTTATTAAGTTGTATTACATGGATTGTATTGCTTAGCCAGCCTCGAGATTGGAATTGACATGTTTGGAAGGAGGGTGGGGTGAGATTAAAATTAATTTAATAGGCTTTGGAAAATGAGCCTTGTGTTGGAGAGTGTGAGATGGGATTTCTAAATCCCATGATGATGAAATTTCAAGTATAATTTGAAAGGAAATCTCCGGATTTATTATTAATTGCATACATTCCAACCATGGCATTGGAAACCATGGGTTACACCCAAATCTAAGGACAATACCTTACACATGCATTTATTGTTACTTTTACAATTCTATCTATCCTAATCTCACCTAATGCAGTTGGTCGAACGGGCCATAAATGTCCCATCATTTGGAAGTGTGCAGGTTATGGGACATAAAAATGTGAGTTTTGTGCCCATATAAGAGGGTATAATGAAGGTGGAAAGTTATACAGAGTAGTTTTTAGGTAATGGTGGTTGATGGATGTAAGATGTAGAAGAAGACGAAAGCTTGAGTGAATAGAAGTGGGGATGTGAGATCATTTTACATGGTCTCGATTACGTATGGGCTATTCTACGGTAGTTAATCTCGCCCACCGGCGACACTTGGGATGCTAATGTGGTTTCTAGATTCCATCACCCCCTTCCTAAGTTAGAGTGCGTCAGTATACGTCGTGTTACCATAACCCAGGTCCAGTTTAATCCAAATCATGCTCTAATACCATCTGTAATGCCCTGAAAATTAGAGGTCGAGCATAAACTCCACTCCCGAGTTCCAGAACAACACTTATGCAATATTTTCAATGTTGGATGAATGTTGACTGTATTAGTGCATAAAACATGAAGTGGATTAAGCTAAAACAACATATCATACTCCAGAGACAGTTAAATTTCGTAAGCGGAAGACTGTGATAAATGTATAAAATGTATAATTGATTATAAGTCTCCAGAGTGTGAACATGTTACCAGGTTAACTAAATACATGTACACTCCAAAAATGGAAAGAAAAGAATATACACGAGTGTTTAAATAAAAGGTGAAATACCAAGTGTATTGGCATCTAATCAGTAACATTGTAACCCCGTCGATCAGAACCTGTATATAGGAGAAATCCTCCCCAACATCATAAAGTCCGGCTCTGCTTCGCAAGCATCGCCATCATCTGAAACTAAAATAGGGACTGGTTGGTGTGGTCAACACCATCCCGTAACGTGGGAGTGAGCGATCAACTCAGTGGAATCATAGAGCAAAGGTTAATATGTTATCAATTCAGTCAAACAGTAATGATAAAGCAAGAAATCAAACATTCTTAAATACTGTGATTAATGCAAGGATGAGATGTAATAATGATGCATGCCCTAGCCAACATACTCCCTCATGCGACACCATCTTACGTTCTGTAACGTCCCGAAAATCGAGGGTCGGGTAGAAACCCAACTCCCGAGTTCCAGAACATCACTTATGCAACATAAATAATGATAAATGCATGTTGTCTGTAGAATGGCATTAAACAAGATTGAGACTAAGCCGAAACAGCATATCATACTCCAGAGACAGTTAAATTAGTAAGCGGAAGAATGTGATAGATATATAAAATATATAAATGACTGTAAGTCGCCAGAGTGTGAACATGTTACCAGGTTAACTAAGTACATGTATACTCCAAAATAGAAAGAAAAGAATATACATGAGTGCTCCAAAAATATAAAATGACAAGTGTCATGGCATCTAATCAACATCCCTGTAATCCCGTCGATCAAAACACGAAGGAGAAGTCCTCCTCAGCATCATACAATTTCAGCTCCGCTCCAAAAGCAGCGCCATCATCTGAAACTAAAATAGGGACTGGTGGGTGTCCGGAACACCATCCCGTAACGTGGGAGTGAATAGCTAACTCAGTGGAATCATATAGCAAAGATTAACATGTTATCAAATCCATCACGCGATAATGATAAAGTAAGCAAAACAAACATTCCTATATACTGTGATTAATGCATGCACGAAATGACATGATGGATGCCCTCACCGACATACTCCATCATACGGCACCATCTTACGCCCGCGACATGCTTACGTTCCTCAGTGCTTCACATCTTCCAAGCACTGCAGTACGATATAGATAATGATTATCGAGTTGTTATTAGTCCTTTTCATACAACAGGATTGGGAAACTAAGGTACCTCCCTTATATCAATACCCAATCAATGATCCTGTCTAGGGTCGTCACTCCTAGTAATCTCATACGATGATATATTTCTAGGTCGCTGCAAGGGCTGTCAGGGCTGTTGCACGCACTCGTTGCTCCGCTCCCCCATCACCTTATCAATACAGGCCTAGTTTTTATCCTTAAGACTGCATCAGGACTCGTCGCCCCCATGCGGTGTCAGGATAAACTCAAGGTCACTACAAAGGGCTGCCAGGGCTGTTGCTTGAACTCGTTGATCCACTCCCCCATCACCTTATCAATGTAGGCCGACAACAAGAATATAGTGTCCCATACCACCATAATCTGCTCAGAGTAGGGTGCTCACTGGTCACTACAGGAAGGTTTGTGGCCCCAGCGTGGGCCGACAGCTCGACCACGGTCTCCCATACCACCATGCCCGGCTCATGAGTCTTAGGGGATCAAGGTACCAAGGTTAGAGGGGTTTTTCAATAGTAAGTTTAGTACCCTAGGTTCAAGCAGTTATGACGAATACAAGATGAACATACAATGGTCAATCGGGTTACTTGATGAGTCCGACTAGCACGAGCGCACGTTGAATCGACCGACATGAAGTGCACCAGCACTTCGTGTGGCCTAACCACTGTCAACGACTCTAGTATGACTCAGGTTCACCATACACATCCTTCGTGACAAATAGAATCCAACCACGAATTCTAAATTGTTACCGACTGCCTGGACTAGAGTATAGCCCCAAGCACATGTAATGTGAATCAATAATCACGTGAGAGAGACAGAATTGAAATACAAGACATTCCAGCATGTTTTCAGCATGTTATAATATACATCATAAGCAATTAACCATATATGAGTATTTCAAACATAAGGTAATCAATTCAATACAACAAGCATGGAGGAATTCATGTACATCATCAAATTAGTTAAGAATCCAGTCTCAACGCTAATCTACAACACCATTTACTCAATACTTACTAATACATACATTTATACAAACACTTAGACTACACAACTCCAACTTACTTGATGTATGTTGATTTCAATATATAATATGACAGATCCTCATATCAAGGAGATGTCTAATACACAACAATCATGTGCTTACATTCAAAACATATGGCAGGCATAAATCATATTGATTTAGGCATTTCAACAAACACTTAGTCTACGCACATTAGTCTACATAGCATATGTCGGCCAATATGTGCATTAGGGCGAATCTCTTCGCCAAACAGATCATATATCTATAACTAGTATAAATACACGGCAAATACCCATGGCAATCATATCAGCAAAATACGTACGCATACAGTATTTCCTACAAATACCTAAAATACCCTAAATCTCATATTCTTCGTACGTATACGGAATGAAAAATGGACAACATGTTGTACATGTCAAATAGCATCCTCATTAGTAATCTACCATTAAACGACATTGAAAGCTTTGAAAATAGGTAATCTAAGCATCTAAGATCCGCACCTTAAACCAGAAATTGTGAAACGGAGTTGATTCAGACGATAAGTCTTCGTCAACGGCGGGTACGCTACCTATGGCAAGAAACAGGTTAGCTATAGCAAGACTACAACTATTCTAAGCTTCAAATCAGGTTAGGGTTAGGATTTCTTACCTAAGAATGGAGCTGAAAATACCGAAATGGCGGTGCAGAAGGCGGCTATAGAATATGGAGCAGCAGGAAAGAATCCCAGGAGAGAGCTCCAAATCTCCCTCCCTTTCTCTCTCTTTCTCCCTCTCTTTTCTCTCTTCTCTCTCCAAATTCGTATGGAATGAAAGAGTAAGGGTTTAAGCCCTTTTTATAAGCCCAAAAGCGACAAAAATAGACTTGGGGTCAAGGTATACTTATTTTATAACCAAAGTGGGCTTGTTCTGATCCAACGGAGCACTTCTGGAGGTCCTGTTACTAAGTGCGGTCGGACTTAAACTCTCTGACATTGGATCTATGTCAGGCAGAGTTTTTGATCCGGTCGGATTTTCAGATCGACCGTGGTGGACCAGTTTCAGTTCGATGGCTACCGGTACTCGATCAGGGCCACAAGTGCGTTGACATGTAAGGGCCTCCTATCCTGATCCGAGGGTAAAATTCTGATGGTCAGAACGCTTAGAAAATGTCACGCAAGCGACACGTGTCAGATTTCATAAATTATATTAATTTCTAACATTTCTCACACTCTTCGCTCTGGACTCAAGAAAATCATCGTGGGATATCATTTGGACTTGATTTTCGAGGTGATTGTCAAGTCCAACTAGGCGGTCAGGATTGTCTAAGTTCGGGGTAATCGGACTTCCGACATGCGGTCCAGAGCAGATACAAAGTTTTAAGGTGCTCTCGAGAGCAATCGGGAATAGAGTTTGATCTTAGGTTTTACGGTATTGTAGCGTCACCTATCCTATACATTTTGACCCTAACAGATCGTATTGAAAGTGATTGGTGAGAATTTCATAGGTCATCTAGTGCAGCGCTAGTTGATTCTCGTTGGATTTCTAAAGGAAGTAGCCTTTATTGATTTTTGTTTGAGATGAGATTTGAAGGGTGGAGCGAGGGTGTTTAGAAACGGAAGAAGGAAGAGTTTGGAGGGGTGATTTTTGCCAAAAATCAGACGTTTGAGAGAGGAAGGAGAGCTTGGAGGGGTAGTTTGTGGAGGAGGTACTAGATCGGGGGGGGGGGGGGGTTTAATGGACGGCCCACATACCAGGGGGCTACCTAACCCCCAAACACCTCCGGCCCGAAGGCCGGCCTGAGTGGGGCCCACTGTACGGCGAGCCCTCACCGGTCAAACTGTAAAATGGCGATGCCGGCCACATGGGGCGTGGTCCCCCTGCCCTAGGGGTCCCAAATACATATGGGTCCCACTCTGGTTCATTAGATTTTAGCCTGGATAGGCCCATGACTCTGTTTGGGGCGTTTCGGGGCCAGTTTGTAAACCAAAATGAATTTATGCATCATGTAGCATATGATTTTAGGGTAGGAGAGGCTAATCCATCTAAATAACCTATCTATTTTGTTAAATTTCAAAAGGTTAAGGGTCGAAACCCATTTTACCCATTTATTTACTATTCATGATAATTTTTAGCTTCGGTATTATTCTTCATCATTAATACCCTAGGATTGGTGTTCTTTACTATTTAAACTTGAGGAGTCGTGTCTAATATGAAAGTACTTAGAGAAATTTGAAGAATGAGGTGGTGAAAGGTGAGTTTTGAAGGAAATGGATTGAAAAGTGATTTCTTTGGCTTTGGGATTGAGCTTTGAGAGCGTTATGATTGACCCATTGCCTAAGGACGTCTAACTCCAGGTTGACAAAAATTTGGGGTGTTATACATTCGCGGCATACTTTTGTCCCTCAAGTGCTCCACATCTTCCAAGCACATGCAATGTGATATGGGCATGATTATCGAGTTGTTATTAATCCTTTTCATATAGCAAGATTGAAAAATTAAGGTACCTCCTGTATATCATTCCCAAATAAGGATCCTGTCTAGGGTCGTCACTCCTAGTTAATCTCATACGATGATGCGGTTCTAGGTCGCTGCAAGGGCTGTTACACATACTCATTGCACAGCTCCCCCATCACCTTATCAATACAGGCCTAGTTTATACTTTGTTTACTACGGGAAGGCTCGTCGCCTCTCTGCAGATTCAAAGTATGTTCGAGGTCACTACAAAGGGCTGTCATGGCTGTTACACGCACTCGTTGCACCGCTCCCCCATCACCTTATGAGTGTAGGCCGACAGCTCGAATATAGTGTCTCATACCACCATAATCGGCTCACGAGTCTGGATTGCTCACTGGTCACTACGGGGAGGCTCGTGGCTTTAGCGTAGGCCGACAGCTCGACCACGGTATCCCATACCACCATGCTCGGCTCATGAGTCTTAATGGATCAAGGTACCACGGTTATCAGGGTTTTCACTGGTAAGTTCAGTATCCTAGGTTCAAGCAGTTATGACCAATACAAGGTGAACATACAACGGTCAATCGGATTACTTGATGAGTTTGACTAGTACGAGCGCCCGTCGAGTTGTACGACATGAAGTGCATAAGCACTTCGTGTGGCCTAACCACTGCCGACAAGCAACGCACGACTCGGGTTCGTCAAACACGTCTTGCGTGGTGAATAGAGGCTAACCACGAGCTTAAATCTGTTACCGATTTTCTGGACCATAACATAGCTCCAAACACATTCCACATTAACCAGTAAACATGTACAGTAGCCAGAACAGAAATAACCAAATAATTCAAGCATATTTCCCAACATGTTATAATATATAACATGAACAAGAATCCATACGCATGCATTTCAAAGTAAAGCGACTAAGTTAAACAACTTGCATGGAGGAAATCATAAACATCGCTTAGGTAGTTGAGAATCCTATCTCAACACCCAAGAAAAGCATTATTTACTACGTATATACTCATACAAGCATTTATACAAACACTTAGACTACACATATTAGCCTACACATCATATGTTGGCTAAAACCTGTATTAGGGTGAATCCTTTCACCAAACAGATACTGCATCCATAACTCATATGTATATACGACAAATACTCATGGCAATCACATTTATAAAATTTATACGTATACGGTATTTTCTACAAATACCTAAAATACATAAAATTTCATATACTTCGTATGTATTCGAAATGGAAAACGGACAACATGTTCTACATGTGAAATAGCATCCTCGTCAATAATCTACCATTACCCGACATTGAAAGCTTGGAAAAATGACAACCTAAGCGTCTAAAATCTGTACCTTATGCCGTAGAAGTGTAACGAATTCAATAGAGACTCTAAGTCTTTGTCAACGACTGATTGGCAACCTACAGTATGATTTAGGTTAGCTACTTCACCACTTACACCAATTGAAACCTTAGAACAGGTTAGGGTTAGGCTTTCTTACCTAAGAACAAAGTTAGAATCACCGGAAAAGCGATTAGATCGTGATGGTTAAGCACGTAGGATAGCAGGGTAGGATAGCAGGAAGATCCTCGCACTTCTCTCACACTTTGTCTCTCTTTTATCTCTTCTCTCTCCTAGGTTTTCCCAAATTCGTATAGGATGAGAGAGTGAGGGTTTAAGGTCCTTATATAGGCCCAAAACTCTCCAAATTAGACTCAGGGCCATGGTATACTTAGGTTATGTCCAAATACGGACTGTTCCGTCTTAACGGAGGACTTCTGGAGGTCCTGTTACTAAATACGGTCGAACTTAAGCTCATAGATGTTGGATCTTGATCAAGTTAAGTTTTTTAGTTCGATCGGATTTCCAGATCGACCGTGGCAGACCAGTTTCAGTTTAGCAGTCATCAAAACTCGATCAGGACCACGAGTGCTATGACATGTATGGGCCACCTATCCTGATCTGTGGGTGAATTTGGGTTGAAATCTAACGGTCAGAATGCTTAGAAACATCACGTAAGCGACACGTTCCAGATTACTTAAAATTATATTTAATTTCTCAAAAATCTTCGTTTTCTCACTCTCTTCACTCCGGACTCAACGAAATGGTCTCAAGACATCGTTTGACCTTGATTTTCGAGGAGATAGTCAAGTCCAACTAGGCGGTCATACCGGTCTAAGTTCATCGCTATCAAACTTTTGACGTGCGGTCTAGATCCAATACGGAGTTTCAAAGTGCTCCTGAGAGCAAACGGGAATAGAGATTGATCCAGGATTTTAGGATAGCGTAGCGTTACTGATTCTACAGGTTTTAGGTCTTACAGATCGTATTTAAAGTGGTTGGTGCTTATTTCACAGGTAATCTAGTGTAGCGCTAGTTAATTTACGTTAAATTTCTAAAGAATTTCGTTCTAAATGATTTCTTTGGCTTTGGAATTGAGCTTTAAGAGTGCTATGGTTGACCCATTGCCTAAGGACGTCTAATCCAGGTTGGCAAAAATTCGGGGTGTTACAGAAATACAGGCCCTTATATTATTCAAGTGGTATGCTCGATAGTTAGATTTCCCTACACACTATTTTCAGTCGTGTTGTTTATCGAATCACAGAAAAGGCTGATTTTCAGGCTCTGAGTGTTACATGGGGTGACTCATCTAATGGTTGGAGTATATTCTACATGAACACTGTGGTGGCAATCCCAAGCCACCAACTCATTTTCCTTTTCATTTCACTTTTCCATGGGCATCATTTATTAACATTAATTAGCACTTAATGCAGACAACTAGTTGAATGGTACAAGTAGTTATGTGTGAGCATTTCTCTCACACACGTATATAGAGGCATGCTCACCTATGCACTTGCCAACGTGCACACCTTTGCACACGTTCATGGGTGTCTAATCTGAGCAGTCCATATGATGCGGCATCCCATGAGACCCCAAGGGACCAATTTTCATCCTGATCTAAATTCTGGTGGACCATAGCAAAGAGAGGTGCAAATCAAGAGAGAAAGCAGTTTTCTTTTTCCATGGTCCACCAAAGTTATATATATATATATATATATATATATGGAAATGGTACTATGCCCTCGACCTCATGGGAACTTCCTATGAGGTCAAGCTATGTGGGCCACACCGTGAGCTGTGTCAAACATCAACACCATTGATTTGATGGTTCACCTTTTGGAGATATTCCAAAAATCAGACATATGCGGAGCTCAGGTGGACCATATCAACTAAAACCATGTGAAAACATGCCTGAAACTTTTCACATGCCTAAAACTTATAAAAGTATTTGGTGGGGCCCACCTCAGTTTTGGATGAGGATGAAACTTAGTATGAATCCTCATCCAAATGAGACACACACAATGGATGGTCTAGATTTGTGAATCACATCTTGGTGGTGCCAATAAATGATAATGAATGTTTCAATGGGAGGGTAACCCTTCTCAACTGTTATATGTGGTGAGGCCCACCCAAGTTATAGATCGACTTGATTTTTAAGCCCATGGCCCATCATGAAATGGTGCATCTAACTGATGGGGTAGATGTTTGATACACATAATGGTGGGGCAATAGAACCATTTCCAATATATATGAAAATAGTACTATGAGGTTGACCTCATGGTAACTTCCCATGAGGTCAAGTTGTGTGCGTGTGTCTATATATATATATATATATATATATATATATATATATATATATATATATATATATATATATATATATATATTGTAACGCCCCGAATTTTGAGGGTCGAGCATAGGCCTAACTCCCGAGATCCGTTGCATCACTTATGTAACATAAATAATGATGATTGAATGTTGTCCGTATTAGTGCATTAAACATGAATGAGATTACACTAAATCAACATATCATACTTTAGAAACGATTAAATTAAGCAAGTGGAAGACTGTGATAGATATATAAAGTGTATAAGTGGATATAAACCCCAGAGTATGATCATGTCACCAAGGTGAATAATTACATGTATAATTTCAAAATATACAAAATGATAAAGTGTAATATCATCTAATCCATATCCCTGTAGCTCCAGTAACACAACTCCAGGTCTCCAGAGAGTTGCAAGTAGGAGAACTCCTCATCATCGTAGAAGACAGACTCCATCTCGTAAGGCTCGCCATCATCTACAGCTACAATATAGTCTGGTTGGTATTTTAAAACACCGTCCCAGAGTGGGAGTGAGTGATCAATTCAGTGGAGCTATAAGGCAAAGGTTAACATGTTATCAATTCAATCAAGTAGTATTGATAAAGCAGTACAACAATCATGTTCTAAGTACTCTTGTTAATGCAAAAATAGTATGTATTAATGATGCATGCCCTCACCTGTACTCCCTCTGCAATATCATCTCACGGTCGCGCATGCTAAACTCCCACTGTACTCAACACCCATGCCAAAGGCACATGCAATGCGGTGTATGGTCGTGTTAGCTAAGTTCTTACTTAGACTTCTTTATACAGTAGGTTTGGGAAGCTAAGGTACCTCCCTTTTGTATCATTTACCCAAACAATAATCCATCTAGGGTCGTCAATCCTAGTTAATCACATACGATGGGCAAGTTTGTGAGTTTACACTATAGGTCGTGATGAGAGGCTCGTCACCTCAGTGTAGGCTTAATTCACACTCGAGGTCACTACAAAAGGATCGTTACTTGATCGTAGGCCTATTTTATACTTGTGGTCACTACGGGAAGGTCACCTTAACGTAGGCCGACAGCTCGAATACAGTGTTCCATACCACCATATTCGGATCACGAGTTTGGGTTGCTCACTGGTTACTATGGGGAGACTCGTCACCCTAACGTAGCCCGACAGCTCGACCACGATGTCCCATACTACCATGTCCGACTCATGAGTCTTGGCGGATCATGGTACCAAGGTTAAGCGGGCTTTTCACTGGTAAGTTGGTACCTTAGATTCATGTAGTAGCATCCAAACAGGGTGAACATACATTGGGCCAATCGGGTTACTTGACAAGTTTGACTAGTACGAGCGCACATTGAATTAATCGACATGGAGCGCATACACACTCCTCGTGGTCTAACCACTGTTGATAATCATCATACAACTTGAATTCATTGAACGTGTCCGTGGTGGCGAAACTGATCCAGCCACTCGATTGAAAGTCGTTACCGATTACCTGGACTATGCGATAGTCCCAAGCACACTCAGTCGCAATAAGCATTCATACGTAATAGTCAAACAACATTTAACAACCAAATCACATATAAATCTCATTTGAGCATTTTATCAAACACGTAGTGCACACGTTACCACACATAGGCATTTCATACATGTATCACATAGTCGAATGTAAATTACATGAAAGAATCTATTCATATAGCTAAGGTAACTAAGGATCTCGTCTCAACACCTTTAATAAATGTATTTCCTCAAACAACTACACATTCAGACATTTTATCAAACACTTAGACTACCCATTCAAGCATACACATAATGAATTAGTTATAACATATATTATGGCCAATCCTTTTACAAAGGAATTGTCACACATAATACGATCATGTGTTCTCAATTAAAAATTATGGCAAGCACAAATCATAATTCCATGTCTATTCAAACATTTCAACAAACACATGTAATGCATAGTTAATAAGCATAGTTCATACACATGTAATATATTAAAAAATCATATCCAAGGGTATACGGTAGCAATCAAGTCAGTCATAAACCATTACTAACATTGAAAGCCTTAAAAACCATAACCTAAACGTTTATAGTCCGCACCTTTTGTCGGTATACTCGTATCGAACTTAGTTTGTACACTACGTCTCCGTTTACAGCAAAACGGCTACCTAAATCATGAACTAGGTTAACTATTTCACTGATCCCTCTATTTGGATCCCTAAAACAGACTAGGGTTAGGATTTCTTACCCAAAAATGAATTCGGATTCGACGGTGTAGCGATACAAGAGGGATGATTCGGCACGTGGAGTGGTGGGAACGAATCCCAGCAACTCTCTCTCTCTCTCTCTCTCTCTCTCTCTCTCTCTCTCTTCTCCTAACTCTTTCCTTCTCTTTTTCTCTCTTCTCTCTCATAGGGTTTGAAAATTCATATGGAATGAGAGATGTCAATGGCCCCAGGGCCATGATATACTTAGGAGATAGCCAAAAGACGTTTGTTTCGGGCCAACGGAGCTCATCTAGAGGTCTATTGCTTGCATACGGTTTGAAAAAAGTTTTCTGCAATGGATCTATGTTAGGTTAAGATTTCGGTCCGATCGGATCAGTGGATCAACCGTGGAGGATCAGTTTCAATTCAACAATCATCGTTACTCGATCAGGGCCACAAGTACACTAACATGTGTTGGGAAATTTTTTGGATCTAAGGGTGTAGTTAGGTCAGAATCTGACGGTCTAAGATCTTAGATTTGGCCTGCAAGTGAATGACTCAATTCACTTAAATTTAAGTTCTTTTCCTAAAGATATTCGCATTTCTCACACACTTCGCTCTGGGCTCAAGTTGTACGTTTCTGGATACTATTTGGACTTAATACCTGCGACGCTTGTCAAGCCCAGTAAGGCAGTCAGAACTATATAGTTTCGTGGTAATCGGACTTTCGACGCGCGGTCCGGATCCGATACGGAGTTTCAATGTGCTCTCGAGAGCAACTGGGTTTTGAGATTTCTCCTAGGTTTCTAGGTAATGTAGAATTTGTGATTCTACTGGTTTTGGGTCTTGCAGTTCATATAAAAAGCGGTTCAATCTAATCTACTAATTAATTTCATTTAGTACTTAATTAATTTTCGTCTAATTTCTACATAATTTGATTCTTAACAATTTCTACCTAAGGTGGTACTCGGGTCTTTGTACGAATTTTTTCGAGATGTTACATACACACATATATTTGTATATGTAATACAAATATATACAGAAAAAAGATTCTATGTTGTTGAGCTCATGGGAACTTCCCATGAGGTCGAGCTTTGTGGGCCCCACCATGATGTATCTCGAACATCAACACTGTGAATTTGATGGGTCCCCTTTAAATTATGGGATATCCCAAAAATCAGTTATATATAGAACTCAGGTGGGCCATACCATCTAAAATCATGTGAAGACATGCTCAAAACATTGGGGGGGGGGGGGGGGGGGGGGGATTTGAAATTTGGATGCGTCTGAAACTTGGTCTGACCCCTCATCTAAGGGGGACACACATAATGGATGGGCTGGATTTGTGAACTAGTTCTTAGTGGGCCCAACAAATGATTATGAATGTTTTAATGGAGGGTAACCCCTCTCAACTTTTGTAAGTGGTGTGGCGCAGATTGACTTGATTGTTAAGACCTGGCCCACCATGCATCCGACTGATGGGGTAGATGTTCGACACGCATCACGGTGGGGCCCACACAGCTCGACCTCATGAGAAGTCCCCATGAGCTCAACCGCATAGAACCTTTTCCCATATATGTATGTACATCCGTGTGTGTGTGTAATGTGTGTGTGTGCATATACATGTACACAAACACACACATATATACCTCAACTTGTATTGGCCCCACCTTGATGTGTGTAGGACATCAACACCGTGCATTTGATGGGTCCCCTTTAGATTATGGGATATCCCAAAAATCAGCTGTACACGGAACTAAAGTCGGCCATACCATTTAAAACTATGTGAAGACATGTCTAAAATATATAAAAGCACTTGGTGTGACTCACCTTTGTTTAGGATGCACCTGAAACTTAGTCCGACCCCTCATTTAAGTGGGACACACACAATGAATGGCCTTGATTTGTGAACCACATCTCGGGGGGCCTAATAAATGATTAAGAAGGTTTTAATGGGAGGATAACCCCTCTCCACTATTGTATGTGGTGTGGCCCACCCAAGTCATGGATTCACTTGATTTTTAAGCCCGTGGCCCACCATGAAATGGTGCATCTAATTGATGGGGTAGATGTTTGATGCACATCACTGTGGGGCCCACACAGCTCGACCTCATGAGAAATTCCCTTGAGGTTGACCTCATAGTACCATTTCCCATATATATATATATATATATATATATATATATATATATATATATATATATATATATATATATATATATCACGATGACGCATCTATTGATAGTGTTGATGACTGACACACATCACTGTGGGGCCCACACAGCTCGACCTCATAGTACCATTTCCACACACACACACACACACACACACACACACACACACACATACACACACATATTATGATGACCCATCTGATTGATAGTGTTGATGATGACACACATCACCGTGAGACCCACACAGCTTAACCTTATGGGAAGTAACCATAAGGTCAACCTCATAATACCATTTCCCAGAGAGAGAGGAATGCTTACTTTGGCACCTTCTTATGTGAGCACCCATCAGCACCTTTGCACATGTTCATGGGCACAAATTTTGAATGGTCCATGTGATGCGGCACTCCTCGAAACTTTATAAGCCCAATTTCCAGGCCGATCCAAAACTCTAGTGGGGCATAGCAAAGGGAAATGCAAATCAAGGGAAGAAACTATTTCCTTTTTCCATGACCCACTAGAGTTTTGTATTAGGCTAAAAGTTGGGCTTGTGAGGTTTCAAGGGGTGTCGCATCATATGGATCGTTCAAATTTTGTGCCTAGGAGTTCTTGTGATTGACAAATTTTTATATTTTCCTTTTTTTAAAAAAAAAGATTTTCTAGGTCAAATTTTTTTACTAATACGAGCCCATATTAATCAATACAGTCTAGTACACCCCATGTCATGTCAAATTTTTGGCCTACCCAGTACAAGCACCAATACCATTATTCAAAACCTTGGGTGCAATGAATTGCTCACGTGGACGGAATGTCGTAGCATGAGCTGAAAATGTTCAATTGATAGGATTCATAAAAAAAAAAAAGTGGGTTTATTAACAAACTACACGCATGGTATAGCTTAATTAGGTAACCCTTTTAAAACCTTTTATTTTTAGACCTTCGATAGCTTTTGCTTTTGGAAAATGCTATGAACAAAAATGCCACTTCTTCTTCCTCTCGTTCTTCTCCTCTCTCTTGAAAAAAGAAAAATAAATCATAAAAAATACCTGTAATTATCTTCAATATTTTCTTCTTCTTCTTTTCTCTAACATCTTTTGGAAAAAGCTATGATAAAAATGGCTCTGCTTCTTCTTTTTCTTCTTCTTCTTCTTTTTCTTCTTCTTTTCCTCTAAAAAAAATACAAATTAGAAAAAATACTATCTTCAATCTTTGTTTCTTCTTCTTTAGAAAACAAAACAAGTTGCACTCTTCTTTTCATTCTTCTTCTTTTTCTTCTTCTTCATTTGACTAAGAGTTCGTAGTTGCCCTTATAAGGATGGGGACTTAGTTATTTATTTATTGTCAGGGTCGCAATTCGTAGTTGTCCTTATTAAGGACAAGATCTTAGTTCTTTGTCGAGTGTTAGGGCTTAGTTCTCTATTAATTGCTTGGGACTTAGTTCTCTGATGGTTGTTAGGGTCTCAATTCTTTGTTGGATGTTAGGGTTTCAGTTATTTGTTGGCTGTTAGGGTCTTAGTTCTCTGTTGATTGTTAGAGTCTCAGTTTTTTATTGATTGTTAAGGTCTTAGTTGGGTCTCAGTTCTCTGTTGATTAATGGGGTCTCAATTCTCTTTTGACCATTGGAGTCTCAATTCTCTGTTGGTTATTGGGTTCTCAGTTTTTTGTTGGCTGTTAGAGTCTCAGTTCTCTCTGTTGGCTATTAGGGTGTCAGTTATCCATTGATTGTTAGGGTCTTAGTTAGGTCACAGTACTTTGTTGATTGTTAGGGTCTCAGTTCTCCACTGGTTGTTAGGATCTTAGCTTTCCGTTGACTATTAGGGTCTCAGTTCTTTATTGAGTGTTGGAGTCTCAATTCCCTATTGACTATTATATTCTCAATTTTTAGAAAAAAAAAAGAAGTAAGAAAGAAGAAGAATGATAAGACGAAGGTATGTTGTTTTATTTATTTGGAATTTTTATGTTCATTTTTATTTTTATTCTCTTTCTTATTTAAGAAGATTAAGATTTTATGCTCCTTAGTTAATTTTCTGATTTCTTTGTCCTTTTAACAGAAAAAAAAAAAAAACAAAAAAAAAAAGAGGAAGAAGAAAAAGAAGAAGAAGGTAAATAATTTTACTTATTTGATATTTTTATTTTATTTTCTAAAGAAGAAGAATAAGAAGATATTGAAGGTATATTTTTTTATAATTGTTTTATATCTTTTTTCATTAAAAAAAAAGATAAATTATTTTATTTTATTTAATAATTTTATTTTCATTCTCTTATCCTTTTCTAAAAGAAGAAGAATAAAATATTGAAGGTTAATAGTATTTTTTCTAATTCATTTATCTTTTTTGTTTCAGAAAAAAAAAAATGAAGAAGAACGACAAGGAGCAGGGGCATTTTCGTCTAAAAAAAGACTTGCTGCTGTCAAAAGTCAAAAAAAAAGTTTTGAAAAGGCTACTTAATTGCTTAATTAAGGCAGACCAAAGCCCCCTCCCCCCAAAAAAAACAAAAGTTGTATTGTAAATTCAATGTTGATTGCCAATTGGACACAACTTTCCTTTATCCAGCTTGGGACCGGCAATGAGACAGACAAAACTCCTAATGGACAATACCCACTTGGGACAGGATAAGCATTTTGCCTTACCAAACAAAAAGAGTAACTAGAAAAATGAAAAGTAAAGAAATGGAACTCAACACTCTCCCAAGCATAGTTAGCAAATTGGCACAAGGCAAAAAATTTGTACAAAAAATATTTATGTTTAATTTAATCTTGATTATTAAAATATTGCAATAAAATAAAATAAAATAAAATAAAAAGGGTCAAAACTTTGGATAACGAAAAGTTTGGGTTTAATACAATTTAGACTCAAAGAAAAGGGAGTGAAAACAACAGCTATATTAGAAAACTTTAATTAAATAATTAGAATTTTTATATGTATGAACAATAATGTGTATAGATTGTTGAATAGTGTTCTTTGCTTCTCTCGAAGCCTTTGTTTTTAAGTAATTTACATATAAATTAGTTCGCCTCTACTAAAAATTTTCATCTTCTACCCAATTTTATCAGTAGAATTATGTAGAAGTGAAATAAGAAAGAAAAGGGAAAGAAAAAGTGATGGGAAAAAAGAATAGAGAGAGAGAGAGAGAGATAGACAGAGAGAGAGAGAGAGAGAGAGAGAGAGAGAGCTAAGACTGTACGCCTCTCCTTCTCTATCTTTATATATTAAGTTAAAAAAAAAAGAAGCATAAATACCTCACACAAGCTCACAAGTGGTATGAGTCATCACTTTATATTATGCTTCAACGCCTAATCAAGCTACAACACTGTTGTTTACTCTTTTCGGTGACCAAATTCTCTCCCATAAATGTGCAATACTGAATAATAGACCATCTATCAATTAGGGAGCGTACCTAATTTACATCAAAATACCTTGTAACTTAAAGATAATTATTTCTTTTATATACAATTCTTTAGCCTAGTGCTACTTCAGGGTATCACAAAATTCGAACAATCGCATCCATATGAGGCACTATAAGAGAACTTATAAACTGACATACAACATTTAGAGCATATGAGATATCTGGCCTAGCGATTGTTAGGTAGATAGTTTTTTATATATGAATCTTCTAAACCTTACTATCTCTTCAGCTACATTTTCTTAATCGCCAACTAATATATTATTTTGGTCCATTAACAACAGGCTCAATATAAAAAAGGCTTGTTTCTGTAAGCAAATTTAAAACATATTTCATTTGAAATAGATTGATGTCTTCCTTTAATTCATCAAATATGTCCTAAGATAATATTGAAGATAACTCAAATCTTTCATTAGGAAGTGAGGTTGAAGATACTTCTTAAAATCCTCAATTTCTTTATTCTTTCTCTCTGTAACCACAACGTCCTTACATATACAACTAATATAGTTAGACTAGATATGCCTCTTTATATAAAGAATGATCAACATAACTTCAAACAAAACTGTAGACTAACATTGCCTTACTGAATCTATCAAACCATGCATGCAGTGACTATTGTAACCCATAAATAACCTTTCTCAGTTTAAAAACTTTAATTGACTCCCCTAAGTAACAAACCCAGGTGATTACCCATACGGACCTTTATGACATCACCATAAAGAAATATATTTTTAATATCGAACTAAAAGAAGAATCATCCATGATTAAAAGCAACATAAATAATGACACAAATGAAATTAAGCTTGGCAACTGGAGAGAAGATTTCGATATAGTCAATGTTAAGAGTCTGACTGTATCCGTTAGCAATTAAGTGAGTCTTTAATTATTCAATTGTGTCATTAAGCTAAAATTTAATAGTATACACCCGCTGACAACCAACAATACATTTACCTATAGGAAGACTAGTTAGCTCCCAAGTGTCAATTTTATCAAGTACAATTATTTATTCTTCCATAGCCTGCTCCACTCTTTATGTAATAGGGCTTCCTGATATGACTTTGGAACAAAATGAAATGACAAAGATAATCCAAATTTACGAAAAGTAGAAGACACAAAATGACAATGGTGTATGAGTGATCCAGGGTTTAATCCTTGGTAGTGTTACCTTTAAAAAAATAAAAATAAAAAACACTAAAAAGAAACAAATTCAAAGATAGGTTGTTTACCTTTCCTTAGAGCAATAAGGATATTAAATAAATCATGAGATATACATGGAATGATTAAATCAACAAGCTAAAAATAAAAAATAAAAAAATGATGGTTGATGCACTCTCTCCCTTTTCGTTGTAAATAGATTTTGAGTGTAAGCATGTCAGTAGGAATAAACGAACAAGTGGAAGGAGGCAATTGGACAGTGCCTTCTTTAAAAGAAAGAGGCACAAACACTAATGATGAAGCTTCCAAGTCAAGAAACTTACCATCATTTGAGAAGAATGGAGTGGACTCAAAGAAATTAGCATCAACACAAATTACCTTTGAAGTTGAGGACTATAACCCCTTAGCGTTCTATAATGCCAAAGAAAATTATATTTAACTATTATAGGATTTAATCTATCATGGATCGACTCTAGTTGATGAACTAAGCACACATATCCAAAAAACCTTGAGGCACAAAAAGAACAAAGAAATATTTAGAAACAAAATTGCATATGACATTTAATCTATTAAAATAGTAAAGGGCATTCTATTGATCAAATAGCATGCTGTTAAAACTACATCACTCAAAAAACTTTTTAGAACATATATAAATAATAAGGTACATGTCACCTCAAGTAAATAACAATTTTTCCATTATGTGGCACCATTATTTATTTATTTATTTATTTATTTTATTTTATTTTATGGTGTGTGCACACAATGTTTAATGCAAAATAATATTTTCAAATAAATATAAGTTAAAAGAATTGGATATACTCATTAGCATTATCTTAACAAAACATACTTTTGAGTAAAATTGATTTATACTTCCATATGAAAGAGTTTAAAAATAGAGAACATATCAGATTTATCTTTCATTAAATAAAGTCAAGTCAATTTTTTTTAATCATCAATAAAAGTAACAAAATACACACACACACACACACCATGAAATACTAGAGACACAAATAAGTCTCCAAACATCTAAATGAATCAAATCAAACATAATTAGACAATGCTTTTTTACACGTGGTGGAAAAGTGACTCAATAATGCTTAAATCACACACTTCGAATCAAATCAAACATAATTAGACAATGCTTTTTTACACGTGGTGGAAAAGTGACTCGATAATGCTTAAATCACACACTTCGCATTCTAAAGATGACATGGACGATAATGAAGAAATAATACTTTTGTAAAATCTTTTAAAATGGTGATCAAGATGAAAATGACACTATTAAGAAGAGATCTTGTTCTATGCTAGTGCTCCAACTACTTCACGGTCAAAATAGTGAAGCCCACCGTTCTCATGTCCTCCACAAATTTTCTTTTTCGTATTTAGATCCTAAAAAATACGGTATGAATGATAGAAAATCATAGAGCAATTAAGTATTTTGGGGATTCTACTAACATACATGAGGCTAATAGAGAATTTAGGTACATATAGAACATATAACAATGTAAGAAACGAACTTGAATGAAAAATACCCATTCTACACACTTTGAACTAGGCACCATCTGTCAAAGTGACCAATGAACTCAACAACAATGTATCAATAGAGGAAAATGTATTAAAGTCACGTATCATATGGTCAAAGGCCCAAGAGTCATTGATCCACAGAGTAGAGGACTTGGACCTTGCACAAGTCACCCAAATTAGAAAATGTGGCTATAAAAATGAGAGTAGCAACAAAGATAGGCCGATTCTTCAATAGCTTGGAATACTTATCTTTAGAAAGCGTAACTATTTCACTAGACATACTTAGCTACTAAGTTGTAGGAGTAGAACCAACAAAACGAGACTCACTACTTTCTTCAGAATAAGATGAATGATTTACTTAAGCTAGCTTCCCATAAATGTCTCAATATTTCTGAGTGTGATTTGTAAGCTCACAGGGAGTACACCCCTACCACAATCCCCTCATACATCACTACAACCACCTCCTTGATTACCGTGGCCATCACTACCACCACCTTCATCTCTTCTCACATACAATGCTAGAACAAAATTTTCACTAACTCCACCTTAGCCATCACAACCACCACCATCGTCTCTTCTAACAAACAGAATTTTCACTCCACCCACAAAGCCAAGAGATACACATTGAAAGAGAGCATAAAGTTTTTTAAGAGATGGAACATCTTCGTTACCCAAGATTTGCGCATGCGCTGGATCATATTTAGTGTTAAGCCAAATACAAATTTAGCCGCACAAAACTCCTTATTGACATTATTTCTCCAAATCAAATGAGCGGCCAATACACATTCAGCTTCTCTCACATTCCTTTAAGTTTTGAAGAATATTCACTAAGGGACGTATCCCCTTATGGAATGCAAAATGCATCTCTCATAACGCATCCCATAGCTCCTTTGTAGCATCTAGAAATATCGCATTCCCACTAACAAATATTTCCAATGTTGTTCCACAGCCACATCATGATCTGAGTATTTTCCTGAATCCAGTGATCATGTGTTATCACTTTCATCTAATTTTTCTATAGTCAGTATTTTAATTTTCCTTTGGTTGTAAATAATTATTATTTTTAAAAAAAAAAAACACTTTAATTGAGATTTAAATCACTAGAGATAATTCGCTACATTTAGTTTTGTAGAAGTTATTTGTTCCCTTAGAAAATCAGATGGATTTAAAAACCCAGATCTTCGATCACTCTTTATCTCTATTGGATGAAAAAATTAAAGAGAATACCACAGTACTCATACAAATAAGGGTTGACTCTTCCAGATATATGAACTCTCCGATGCAAACTTAACATTATGTATGCACCACCCTTGGTGAAATAATCAGACCACACATACCAATGGAACACAAGAAGATCACGAACACAACATTCACCCTCTTACACAAACTACTACAAAGGCCTGACACATTAAAAATGGAAGAAACTCTAGATTTCCTAGAAAAGTTTTATCACAAGGGAGATACGAGAGCAACAAGGGAAAACAAAAAGAAGAATTTATAAGATAAAAAAGAAGAGGAGAGTTGTCTAAATCAGAATAAAATCCTTTCTGATGTCAAATGTAGAATGATGTAGAAGTGAAAGGAGACAAAAAAAGGGTAAGAAAAAGTCATGAGAAATAATAATGGAGAGAGGGAACTAGGGCCACACGGCCCTCTTCTCTTGCTTTATATATTAAGTCAAAAACGCAAAAAACTTGAAAATACCCCTCACAATATAACATGTATATAGTAATCGCATCCAATAGACCCAATAAAGGTATATATGGGCAAACTCAAGACTAGGTGGGCCATACCATTATCCATCCCCTTATTACATTCACCAAAGTAGTCCATACGGAGTCATAAAGCCCACATCCATAGTCATTAATATTATCAATGGATGACAACGACCAATCTCTATTTTCAAAATTACCCTCAATATTATTTTTTGGAAGAAAAAATATTTTATTTGAGAAAAACGTGTTTAAAATGGTTTGTCCAAAAAAATGTTTTTCCCTAGCTTCCTAAATATACTGAGTTTTAAAAGTTTAATCGATTATAAAATACAAATTTTAGAATGTACTAGTGCTAACAGAAATCCTGAGAAAACATGTAAAGAAAAAACAGAAAAAAGGAAAAAAGTAAAGGAACTAAAGAATGAAAGAAATCTCTGTAGAGGCTACCAACACATAACATGCCCTATCATTCACTCTGCACGGCCTAGCCCCTTGGTGGTATCCAATCAAATACCCAGTTGTGGATTCATGCCCCCTTTTGGTATCAAATCACATGACAGTTGTGAATTCATTGCCCAGAAGCATCACATTCAGCTGCATTCCACTCTACCCAAAAGTTGGATGTTTTGTTGGTGTCAAAAGCCGACCACATCAATGTAACACAACTTTAGATCCAAGCACCAGTTGATACATGTTCGCCACAATAGAACCTGCTGATAAGACGCATTGCAGTGATGACATGAGAATCAAAACATGAAAATCCATCAGATATCGAAGTGAAGAGAGAACAATAAAAGTGGGTAGCAAGATTTCTACGGCAAGGACCAAAACCATGAGCATGCATGCATGCATACGGTCATTTTCACCAAACCTGTTCCACTTTCTTTCACTAGCATTAAACAAGAACAGTTGTGGACTTGGTTGAACTTCCATCAGAAATGGAATTGCAATTTTACTATTCATTGTCGATTCCAATGCAATGCAATGCAATGCAATGGTAGAAAAGCAAATCACTTTCTGTGTTCCCATCTAATTTTGTCTTGTCATTGTCTGAATAGGATCAGCATCCTGACCAGAAGAGACTGGAAAGGAATATACAACAGAAAACAAATTACTGATACATACAGACCATAACATTGATGAAATCATTAAATACAACAACATTTGAAAAGCTAACATAGCTTACAGGTTGAAACCATCAGCAAATGGACCCCCTCAGGTTTGGGCACTCGGCCTCCAGTGGAGCATTTGAACAACGATATCTAATGGTTTTTTTCTTTCTTTCCCGCAATCCATTGAGATTCATGGTGAAGGCTCATGTTATCATTGCTCAAAATCTCCCATATACTATCATTTTGCGAAGGGAGAATCCATAGCCTAGGGAAGGTCTTTCTCGTCTTTCAGCCGTAGAACAGATACAGGCCGCTGATCATTGTTTCTGAAATCTATTGTTTGAACTGAGGCATGCTTGTCAGCGATGGCATTGTGTGGTTTCAGCTGTACACTGTTGGCAGAAGCACTACTGTTTGCAGTGTTATGGCTGCTGTTTTTGGCTGTGGGGACATCATGGTTATGTTTCCCCTCGTATGTAGTGATGACAGCTTTGGGGTCCGTTGAAGCCCTTTCGACATGCTTACGGACATTGCATCCTGCGTTCGTGCATTTGTAATAGCTCCTGTAGATAGCAATAAGAATCATCAGGTTAGAAAAGATGCAGAACTTTGTCAAGATAACACTGGTGACTCTGCATAGCATGCATGGCACCTAGAAAACAAGGAAACATGCATATATGCTAACTCAAATTCAAGGCGATGTGATAAAGGCTAATGGATGCATTTCAATCTTCAATTCACTGTCCCTATAATCTTCTATCATATCATATGAAAGAGCAAATTAAATAGAGATGATCCTTCTGCAAAGGTATCAATGACAACAGAGGATAATACAAACTCTATATATTGCTTGTGAACAGCAATTAGATGAAATTTCAAAGCTACTTGGATACAATTTCCATTCACTGACAAGCTAGATGGATGTATGGATAGAATGGGACTCTGGATTGAGGAAGAACTCTGACAACATTAGAGCTTACCGCTTTATGGTTATCCGTTAGAGCATTTAGAGCTGTCTACTGTTCTGCTTAAATCTCATTCCTGGTGAAGATTCATCTTGGAGCTGCTAGGGTCTCTCAAAATACAGTTTCCACCCGACTCTAGGTTGCAGCGAATGAGAATCGTTACTCAAGAATGTGATTATATGGCAGTGGCACTGCAATTTTGAAATGATTTAATATTTTCTGAAATTGGTTACTTGCTAGGTAACAAGGACACAGCATTTTATAGAAATGGGCCCCATGTCAATCTGTCTGGACAGGAACACATGGGCCACCTCCTGCACCCGCCTCAGGGTCTTTAAGTCCTTTATTTTTGGATGTTCTTCACTAATTTCTTTTTCAGTTTTTAGGTTTATTATTTTATTTGGCTCTTTTATATTTACATAATTACAACATGGTGTATACTAATATTTTAATAAAATTTGAGTGGACATTGCGGAATCATGCTTCCAGAAGTTGCTATGCTGAGCACCTTGTGTCTATCTGACACCAACATGCATGTTGGTGTCTAAGTTATATGGGTTATGTTATCAGATATGGGCTGTTCTATGGCCTATCTACAGCCCGACTAATGTAGAGGCATTTTCACACCAAGCTCGAGTGGGGTGGCTTGTGAGATGCGGGGGCACACTTAGGGTGCGCGGCCCGTGTGAGGTGGAACCCATGTAATGTGGGCCAACAAGGGGGGTTCAACTGAGAACCTTACCCATGCGATGTGGAGACTGAGTTATGAGATAAAGGGATTGATTCACCACGTTCTATTAGTTCGAGCTTTTAGAGTGAGTGGTTAGTTGTCCTGCATCAAAGTGGTACTAGAGCGGGAGGTCTTGTGTTCGAGACTCCTCACCGGGGATAATTAATATAGGAGCGTTTTAACACCTGCATCACTGACTATGTTTAGGACATAATGGGTATTTTTGCTTTTGTTATTAATGGCATTATTGTTCATTCAAACGAAGTTTTTTTTTTTTTTTTTTGTTTGAGGGGGGACCCTTCATTCTCTCCTTTAGCAATCACACCACATGGTATTAGAGCTTTGTCGATTCAGCCATTTATCTCTTCCATCAGCTTCCTAATTCCTTCTCATTTCCTTGTTATTCTATTTACTAGAGGTGAATTTTTAGAGTCGTTAGAGACTTTCTATACGAATTCTCTTCCAACCACCATATGGTGGGTCGTGTAATCGTGAATGCCTATGAGGCCCATTGATGTAAGACACATCATTTAATGTTAGCGCACAATGTGGAGATTATGAAAGAGTCCATAAAGTGATTCAATTAACGAAGGATGTTAATTCACCAAGTAATTAAGAGTAAACAATAAACAATAAAATCTGATTTAACCTAAATCACATGCCTGCATGCTAAGAAATCACATAAATCAATTAAAGCTAGGCACGATGGAAGGATAGAACTTCCAATTTAGCATAGACACATTCCACACTCAAGGGACAAATTTATAGGTTTTATAATTAGGGTTATAAAGGGCAAAATCTAAAATTTGAAAAATTAAGGTTCATGTGAATTGAGAATTTTAGAATTAAGATTTTTAGAAATAGGGAAAAATAGGAAATTAGGGATCTAGGGTTTAGGGTAGGGTTATGGATGAGAAGTCAAGGAGTTTTTATGGGGGAAGCAAGGAAAAATCAAAGGATCGAGCGGTTGTCCATGCGGTTAGCCTAGGGGCTCATACGTGTGGGTCATTGGCTAGGCTTTTTTGGGTCTTCAATGGTTGATTTCGGTTGGGGTTGAAGTTGGATGATGAGAAGTTGAAGAAAAATATGATTTGGATGGTCTTGGATAGGAAGGGAAGAAAAAAAGAATGAAGTTTTTGAAAAAATACATCTTTTGGATAGAAAAGAAGAGAGAAGGAAGATGATAAATAGAGACATCGTACCTCCGTTGAATGGGGAATAGAATCACACCACACCTAAGCTCCAAATCATATGGAGTATTCTTCAAATCACATGAAGAAAAGAAAACACAAATCCTTTTTTTTTTTTTTTTTCAAAATAATGGCATTAGGGCTTCACACACCCATCTTTCTCTTATATATATTCTCAAAAAAGACCTTTTACAAAAAGACACTCTCGGAGAAGATTCTCAACATAAAGACATTTAATAAATTAAAAGTTGTTCCTAATTTCTTAATCTCAACACAAATATAAGGTATACCAAAAATAATGAAGCATGTAAACAATCCAAATAACTAAACTATTTCGTGGCCTATGGGGGTCCACGATTAAGATGTCTAATGATGATGATCCAACGGTCCGATCATCGTTTCCATCCAATCCAATGGTTCAATGTATCTATCAAGCTCCTATATGCAGCCCACGTGCATCTTCCCCGTGTAGGGTCTTCAAAGATGCATGAATATGCACGTGGGGTCTTCAACGTAGCTAGGAATGTGAATTGGGCCAAGTAGACCCCATGTAATGGCCATCCAACCATAAGGAGACTGGCTCAACCCTCCTCTGACATGGTGCTCGGATGTCACTTTCTTGTAACACCATTGTGATGGACAAAAGTGGTCAATCATATATGTGAGGCCAGGCGTGATTTTTTTTATATTTTATTATTATTTATTTATTTATTATTATTATTTATTTTTTTCGTGAAATTTTGTGTGTATGAAAGTTTTGTATGATAAGGATTAGAAACAAGTGTACATGTGAAGTTTTTGGATCAAGCAGTGCTATCAAGTGATCATGTTCGTTGATATAAGTGGTTTTCTGGAATACGTGTTGGGTATGTTAAAGTTAAATGTTCTTCCCTTGTGTATTTGATTTCGCCTACATCAGGGGATTTTGCGAATGAAGCCAAGACTAGTATTTTTTTTCTCCATCTCATTTAAAGAGCATTTAGATTACATTAATTAAACTCGATGGTGCAAATTACTTGCAATTGGCCATAACGATAGAGGTTTTCCTTACGGGAAAAAGGAGGAGGAGGAAATTGAAGTATTTGACTTCTCCCAAACCCAAAGAAAGTTCAATACAATTTGAAGATTGGGTAGCATTCTAGACAATAGAGGAAGTTTGGGATAATATGAAAGAGATATATTCAAACTAAACGAATTTAACTTAGATCTAAGAGTTACTGTTGAATATCCTTGCTCTTGAATTGAACAGGGAGATAAGAGTGCCAAAGAGTATTATTCAGCCTTTCGATGCATGTGAGAAGAGCCAAACGTATACCAACCCATCTGCCAATTATGAGGCTATGAGCCAGCACATAAAGGAATTCCATGTTGCTAAATTCCTCTCTAGTTTGTCCTGAATTCGAGCCTATTCGAGCTCAAATCTTTAGAGGTAACGAAAGCCCATCCATCATTAAAGCATTCGCTTGCATCCAACCTGTGGCTAGTGTATAGAGTTTTCCTTTGTCAGATCATTTTGCATTTGTTTTTGCATCTGGTAGAAGAGATGGGGGAAATCATGGTCATGATAGCTGTTTTGGTGGTAGATATTTAGTGGGAGGTTGCTTGGTGGTAGAAATAATTGGAGGCTGCGGTACACATTTCAGTGGTACTCGCAGTCATAGTAATCAGCAATGTACTCATGGTGGTCTTAGTAACCACATAGCTAATACGTGTTGGAACCTTATTTGTAAGCCCACTTAGGCGAATCAAGTTCACTCTTTTGATGATAGCACCGAGGGTTGTCTCGAAGTCTTCTCCTCCATTTTTTAGCCTACCAGTGATACAGTTACACTGCAAAGGAAGAATATGCCGAACTTCTGACAAATCGTTCCATACAGGCACCATCGTCCACAACTACTCTCACACAGTCAGGTATCATTTGTCTTGCATCATCTGATAGTGTTCCCTCGGTCAATGAATCATGAGCTTTCGATCATATGACCAGCAAGCAGTCATGGTAGTGGTAATCAGCAATGTACTCATGGTGGTCTTAGTAACCACATAGCTAATACGTGTTGGAACCTTATTTGTAAGCCCACTTAGGCGAATCAAGTTCACTCTTTTGATGATAGCACCGAGGGTTGTCTCGAAGTCTTCTCCTCCATTTTTTAGCCTACCAGTGATACAGTTACACTGCAAAGGAAGAATATGCCGAACTTCTGACAAATCGTTCCATACAGGCACCATCGTCCACAACTACTCTCACACAGTCAGGTATCATTTGTCTTGCATCATCTGATAGTGTTCCCTCGGTCAATGAATCATGAGCTTTCGATCATATGACCAGCAAGCAGTCATGGTAGTGGTAATCAGCAATGTACTCATGGTGGTCTTAGTAACCACATAGCTAATACGTGTTGGAACCTTATTTGTAAGCCCACTTAGGCGAATCAAGTTCACTCTTTTGATGATAGCACCGAGGGTTGTCTCGAAGTCTTCTCCTCCATTTTTTAGCCTACCAGTGATACAGTTACACTGCAAAGGAAGAATATGCCGAACTTCTGACAAATCGTTCCATACAGGCACCATCGTCCACAACTACTCTCACACAGTCAGGTATCATTTGTCTTGCATCATCTGATAGTGTTCCCTCGGTCAATGAATCATGAGCTTTCGATCATATGACCAGCAAGCAGTCATGGTAGTGGTAATCAGCAATGTACTCATGGTGGTCTTAGTAACCACATAGCTAATACGTGTTGGAACCTTATTTGTAAGCCCACTTAGGCGAATCAAGTTCACTCTTTTGATGATAGCACCGAGGGTTGTCTCGAAGTCTTCTCCTCCATTTTTTAGCCTACCAGTGATACAGTTACACTGCAAAGGAAGAATATGCCGAACTTCTGACAAATCGTTCCATACAGGCACCATCGTCCACAACTACTCTCACACAGTCAGGTATCATTTGTCTTGCATCATCTGATAGTGTTCCCTCGGTCAATGAATCATGAGCTTTCGATCATATGACCAGCAAGCAGTCATGGTAGTGGTAATCAGCAATGTACTCATGGTGGTCTTAGTAACCACATAGCTAATACGTGTTGGAACCTTATTTGTAAGCCCACTTAGGCGAATCAAGTTCACTCTTTTGATGATAGCACCGAGGGTTGTCTCAAAGTCTTCTCCTCCATTTTTTAGCCTACCAGTGATACAGTTACACTGCCAAGGAAGAATATGCCGAACTTCTGACAAATCGTTCCCTACAGGCACCATCGTCCACAACTACTCTCACACAGTCAGGTATCATTTGTCTTGCATCATCTGATAGTGTTCCCTCGGTCAATGAATCATGAGCTTTCGATCATATGACCAGCAAGCAGTGTACTGTCTCAGTTTAGCACAATCGTTGTCCATTATTCTGTCACATTACCAAATGATACTTCAACCTGTGTGTCTAGGTTGGGTACTGCTTGTCCTACTCCATCGCTTTCATTATCATCAGAACTTTATATCCCTAAATTTCCTTTTGAGTTTATTGTCCGTGAGTAAGCTAACCAAATCCGTAAATTATTTTGTCACATTTTAGCATCTTTATTGTGAATACCAAAATCCAAAGGTGGAGAGAATGATTGGTGAAGGCACGAAGCAAATGAACTCTATCACCTCAATAGTGGAATAATTGAAGCTACATTGTAGACAAATATTTATCTCATGAGTCATGCCTTTAACCAATATCTTTCCTCTCATACTATTATTTCCAAACTCATGTGCACACACACCACAAAAAAATGGGGTGTAGTTGAAATTAAGAACCGTCATTTACTTGAGAGTGTTGTTGTTGAATATCAAGGTTCCGAAAATATTTTGGAATGATGCCGTCTTAATTACATGATGTCTAATAAATCGGATGCCTTCATTGGTCCTAGATGGAAAGTCACCTCTTTGTATCTTGTCTCCTCAAATTCATTCCTAATATATTCCTCAAAAGGTGTTCAGTTGTGTGTTTTGTGGATCAGCTTGATCATTTTCGTGGCAAGTTTGAATCAATGGCTATCAAGTGTATTTTTCTTGGACACTCCCGTACCTAACGAGGATACAAATTTTATAATCCAATCTCTTGAAGACATTACGTGTCAAGCTGTCAACTGATGTCAAATTCTTTGAACAAACTTCATATTTGTTTTAAGGGAAAGTCTTAATAGTTTGAAGAGAGCTCCATAGCCACTCTTTCCATTGTACATGATACTAATACTGGAGTTGGGGAGATGTCTATGCAACATTCAGATCGGTTATTGCATGTTTACTTCAGATGTTCCAAATGTAGAGATAGAGTACATATGAATGTAACTTCTACCAATCCTCCTAATCCGTTAGAAGATCATCATTCTTCTAAGTCTTTGCCTACACTATCAGATGAAGGTAATTTACCTATTTCTCTTCATAAGAGTATCTGTTCATGTATTTGGCTTCTTATTTCAGTGGTTTATCTCTTTCATTTCGATAATTATCTTTCACTTTGTTGCCTACGTTTATTCCCCATTCTTTCAAAGAAGCTCTGAGTTATGATGGGTGGAAACGAGCTATTGAAGAAGAAATGACTACACTCTATCATAATCAAACTTGGACATTAGCTAAATCCTGTTGGAAAGTGGGCAATTAGGTGCAGATGAGTGTATATGGTAAAATACAATCATGATGGCTCAGTGGATCATTTAAAAGTCCGGTTAGTTGCAAAAGAGTACTCTCAGACTCTTGGGGTCAACTATTTGGATACCTTCTCACCTATGGTAAAGCTTCACTTGGTACGTGCGGTTGATTCCACTGCTGCAAATTTGGATTGGCCATTGTATCAGCTTAATGTGAAGAATGCTTTTCTTTGTGGAGATCTGGTTAAAGAAATTTACATAGAGCAATTACCTGAGTTTGTTGCTCAGGGAGAGTCACATAAGGTATGTTGTGTCAAGAAATCATTTTATTGGTTGAAACAACCTCCAGAAGTTTGATAAATTTAGTTAAATTGTGTTCAAATTCGAAATGAAACGTAGCCGAGCCAACCACTATATTTGTAAGGCAAAGTGAGATAGGCACTCTTGTGTTAGTTGAATATGTACATGTCATCCTTGTGACAGACAATGACAGTATAGGAATTGACAAGTTGAAAAAAAAAAAAAAAAAAAAAACTTTACAACAATTTTCTATGCGAAGGACTTGGGTCGTCTTCGGTATTTCTTGGGCATTGAGGTGGGCAGGTCAAAGTAGGCATCAACTTGTCACAAATAAAATATGTGATGTATGTATACTTAATGAGACAAGTCTTCCAGTAGTCAAGCCTGCCGAAACACCCATGCATACAAATCAAAACTTAGTGTGCATCTGTGTGAGTAAATGGATGATCCAGGGAGATATCATCGACTTGTTGGAAAAGTGATTTATCTAACAATTACCCAACCTAATATTACATATCCTATCAACTTGGTCAGTCAATTTATGCAGGCTCCCCATGTTCCTCATATGGAGGCCGCACTCAGGTATTTAAAAGGGGCTCTTGCTCGTGGTATCCTATACAAGCAGCATGGCCATCTTTGAGTGAAAAAAACATTATGATGCAGATTAGGCTGATTCTCCATCTGATAGGTTATTGAAATTTGGCTACTGTACTTTGTAGGTGGCAACGCTATTTGGAAGAGTAAGAAGCAACGAGTTGTGGCCCATTCAAGTGATGAGGAGGCAAAATATAGGGGAATGGCTCATGCGACATGTGAACTCATTTCGGCAAAGACCAATGTGAAAACTTGAGTTTATAACTAAGGTTCCCATGAGACTGTATTGTGATAATCAAGCAACCTCTCATATTGCCAACAACCCTGCCCATCATGAGAGGACCAAGCATATCGAGGTCGAATGCCACTTTATCCAACAGAAAGTTGCCAGTAAGGAAATCCGCATGAGGTTCGTCAAGTCCTAAGATCAACTAGCACATTCATGATATATATGCTCCAACTTGAGGGCAAGTGTCATCAGATATGGGTTGTTCTATGGTCCATCTACAACCCATCCATGTTTATGACATAATGGGTCTTCTAGTTATGTTACTACCTACATTATTGTAATTATTGAAAACCAAGATAATAAAAAGAGAGAGATGGGGCGTGTGAACATTAATATCTCCTTAATCCCTTTCATTCTGTACTTGTAGTTAATTGGAAGAAGGAAAAGGATTAAATAGAGGAGCTTCCAAGCGTGCATTATGCCAGCAAATCCCACCCCCATTAAGGCACCCTTTTTGTTTTTTCTTCTTTTTTGAATCGCTGCAGCAAGTCAATTGCAAGTTGCTGAAATAATTAAAATGGATCAATACCTTTCTCGAAACAAACAAAAATGAAACGAAAGATGAAACATAAACCATGGATCAACTAAGCCCTCTCTCTGGGAGCTTGCTTAAGAATAAGGCGCCAAGCGTGGTAGGCTTGCATCGGGGGAGCATAGCATAGGGAGGAAAGGAAGCCTGGACGATAGAAGAGCCAGGGGAGACCAAGTCATTTAACGGAAATGGAAGGCTTTTTCCGGCAATCTCATGAATTCTAGTAAAAGAGGGAGTGAGCCTCAAGCAAAGAAGAGTCTATTCCATTCTGAATTCAAGCCATGCCCACTCATTTGCTACTAGGTTCAGGAATGGCGCCTAGTTGGGATCTTCGCTTCCTCAAAGAAATCCTGACTTTTTCATGGTATCGGAGCCATCCTTCGTGGCCCTCCAGTCATATTCCAAACCAAATCATTAAAGGCAACACCGGGAAGCCAAATGATAAGGTGAAAGAACTGGGATGTAGTCACCATTATATCCTTCTTGAGATTAATCATGACCATTTGTGCTTCCCCTCCTGAAAAAGGTAGGGCCAGAAGGGAACGATTTCTGGGATTTCTATCTATCCATCCGTAGGAAAAGAGATGGACGAGCATTTGTATTGCTTTCATTGCGATGATTGAATAATGATGAGGTGGAGGACTTCCTAGTGCTTGCCAATCATTCAAGTGGTAATTAGGCATCGTGAGCAGAAGTCGAAAGAGGAATGAGGTAGCCAAGACCAACTCCTTTTAATCCTAGGCTCATCTCATGAAGGAAAAAGCCAAAAAAAAAGAAAAAAAAAAAAGAAAAAAAAAAAGAAAAAAGAAGAAGCATAAAAAAAGTAGTTGTGTTGTTGTTGTTCGCTACCTTGACACATTCCCTTATCTCCCAGGCATCATCCCACACAGAAAGAAAGTGCATGGATCCCTGGCCCATGTAACAAGTTCAAGGTTTTTCTGGATGAAAAAGTTGAGGCATACCCTATTACCATTTTACATGTGTATTTTGTTCGCAGATTTAGTGGGATTTCGGAAAAATTGTCATGTCACCTTCAGGTGAGCAGCACACAGATAAAGAAGATACAGAACAGCTCTGCACACATTCTGTTCCTTAATAATCATGTGAAGCATAAAGAGGTGAAGATTGATTCTGCATAGCATGAGTTACTAACACCAACCAGGTTACATAAACTAGATTGCCTCAAGTGTTAGTAACACAATTGCTCATGTCCCAAGTGGTAATCAAGGTGTGCTGTAACAGCCATTACGCTTTACGGGGTCGTAATGGCCTTTCCTGGAAAATGACCCATAATGACAGTAACAGCCCTGTAATGGACCGTTACAGGGCCAATACAGGTTTTTCTTCAATTCTTTTTATTATTATCATTATAGAAAGACCGTAATGGCCCGTATCGGAACGGTAACGATGGTGGTCGTTACTGCCACCATTACTGTTATGAAGTACCTTGGTGGGAATCATTGGTGACGAGGAGGGAGATGTGTACAGGCCTGGAAGACTAGGAATGTCCAAGAATAATCTCCATTTGATATCACATTGGAGTCTAAAATCGTTGTTGGTAACTTAAATGAATATTATATTGCTTCATGAGGTTCATCATGAGAACAATAGACGTCCTACATAAGTTGCAAACAATGAATGGAACGCAGGCTCTGCATAATGAAAATGAAATCAAGACGACATTTCATACATTTAGTGGCCAAACATGATCAAACTTAAACACTTGTCTGGCTTTAAATTTACACCATTGGTCATGTTAACCAGATGAAGAACTATGTGATCTTTCCAACAGTTCCATAATTTCTAAATAATAGCTGTGTCTAACTGGATAAATGGAATTGGGAGAATCCAAAGCACTTCATAGCAAGAAACCCGTGTGTGAAATTTTTTCTTATGTAAGTGTACATCATTCTATCATGTTAATCTGATGAAGAACTATATAGCTTTTCCATCAGGTTTGTAACTTCTAGATACCGAATGTCACCTTGTCTAACTAGACAAACGAAATTGAAGGAATCCCAAACACTTCATCATCATCATTATAATCTACGCCTTATCCCAATTAATTGGGTTCAGCTACACAAATCCTGTTATGCCATTCCACAATATCACAGACCATATCCTCAATTAAACCATAAATCCTCGAATATTTTCTTACTACCTCTAACTATGCCCTTTTGGGCCTTCCCCTTGCCCTTTTAGAGCCTTCAACTTGAACCAATTCACTCCTAACTGGTGCAGTTTTTGGTCTCTGTTGCACATGACCAAACCATCTTAGTCTACTTTCTCACATCTGAATACGAATTGTTGCTACTCCTAAGATCTGTCAAATGCATTAATTCTATTTTTTTTCCTCATCTTGCTACTTATCCATCTCAATATAACTGCCCAACATTCAGTCCCATAAAGTATGGCTGGTCTTCTAGCTATCATATAAAATTTCCGCTATAGTTTATTGGTACAAGAATCGCAAGCACTTCTAGAGGAAGAAATCCTGTGCGAGAGATTCTCTGACCACTTCCATTAATATTCATTTTTCTTTCCCACGAAAAAAGAAGGTTCATTTAGCTTACATCACACCTAATCATTTTTTTCTGTCAGATACACAGTACAGAGGTACAGTATTGACAGTGGCCGATCCTGAGTTTGGTGAGACACATGCTTGCTGTGAAGTCATTATGGTGTGTCCTAGATTCTTTGTTATCATCATCATCATAGCCTTGTAATAGCTATTGAAGCCAGCTTTACGAATCCCGTTTCACCAACCTAAGGCCTTATACTCAGTGAACAAGCCTTCATTTCCCTTCTCACCACTTCAATTCACATCCTTTTAGGCTTTCTCCTCTTTTCAGGTTCTTCCAACCTAAGGCCTTATACTCAGTGAACAAGCCTTCATATCCCATCTCACCACTTCAATTCACATCGTTTTAGGCCTTCTCTCTTTTCAGGTCCACGCCATCTCAATCTGATTTCCATCATTTTGTCTCTTACTGGAACTACTCCCAGGGAACTTCAAGGGACTGTGCCCTTAACTCTACCCTTCCTATTCTGCCACATATCTATCCCAACGACCTCATCTTCACAACATTCATTCATTCTCTACTCATCTTGCCTCTTAATTGCCCGATACTCTGCCCCATATAGCATACCGGTCTAATGTATTGTCCTGAATTCTTCATTGTCTTTGGTTCATTACATCACAAAATTTTTAAAAAAGAAGAAAGAAAAGAAATGGAAAACCATAATATCTCACGCAATGAAATGAATTGGCAACCGATCATTTTTGTTCGTAAGTAACATTAGCTGTGGCATTTATCTTGATTTCTATTTAAAATATTTTTTAAAAAAATTTTGACTGGTGCAACATGCCACAGTGCAGAATGAAAGCATTCCTTAAGGTCCAATTAGAATGTACAATGATCAACAAGCATGTTGTATTCCAAAAGTTACATTTTCTATAACAGGAGTAATAAACGAAAACCATGAAAGGATTCAAATTTTATTCAACTACTATTAGTGATGGAAAAGAGAATATTGGCTTCCCCAAAATTCAATGGCATTGGAGAATTAATTCTCACTGTTATACCCAGAAGCCCAAACATCAAAAGAGGAACAATTTACTACCTTGGGTTAGGATTTCCTTTCACCACTTTCTGCCCATACTTGCGCCACCTATACCCATCATCCAAAAGATCAACTTCACTTGTTGTCTGGACAATGATTCTAGGCTCCGTGACTGCCCTGTGTGAATTAACTGACTCAGTTACCCCCATGTCCACATTCCTGCTCCATGATCAACAGATTTGTTCAGAAACAGCAACGCGATACAAATTAGGTCTTTCTTACAAGATTCAAATAATGTACCTTCTCTTTGGATCAGGTTCATCATCGTCCCTCTCATCCATCCTCACTTCAGTATCACCCCCATCCTCAGCATCACTTGAACCAGATAACTGTTCAGATGTTGCAAGACCAGAATCCTGATCCCTCCTAGACCCTGTAGCAGCCATGACTTCATTGGATTTGCTCAAATTCCCTGTGAGACTATAAGAACCAGCCTCGGGATTCACAAGCATATCTGTCTTTCCGTTCAACTCAGCAGGTCCAGATGGGCCTTCTTTAGAACGCTTATTAGGTTGAGGTCGTTGATGATTGTGCTGGCCTTTATAGATGATCTCAGTTACTTGGCCATCAAGGGAACGTTCAACCTTTTTCTTGACAGGACAACTTGGATGGGTACACTTGTAGTAGCTCCGCGGATATTCGCTTCCCTTCACCTGCTTCTGCCCATACTTCCGCCAGTTGTAGCCATCATCAGCAGGTTTATCCACAGTAAGGGAAGGGGGTTGAGATCTTTGATCAGAATGCGAGACCTCCAACTGTTCTGATGTGGTGGTTACAGCATCTGATGTCAAAGATGGCATCTGCTGGAGTCGATTTGCATTTACAGTAGGGCGCGTAGGACGTGCCAAAGAAGTTTCAGTTGGAGCTGAGAGAGAAGATGCATACTCAGCATGGACGTGCATATGAGATTGGGATTGGGCAGCCTGAGCGGTAACTTGAGCCAGGGCCTGCTGATGGGAGATTCCAAAGTGACCCTAAACAAATCCCATGAATAATAAAATGAGCACCCAAAAAAGATATGTTGCTTTCCACCAGCAACAAACATGAGGCAAGAAACAACACTATCAAACCTAGATAGCAGAAAATAGAACGTAATATCCTGGAACAAATTATTTTCTTACTCAGAATTATACTACAAAAACTGTATGCAAGAAATTTACTACAAATTGAAATCATATGCCAACCAAAATAGATTTACGTGAAATCTGTTGTCTCATTAAAATATAAATTCAAAAACAGCACTTGCAAACATATTGAACAGAGGCAAAATCTCTTGAATGACAAAGTTCTTGTATTTAAACAGACCTGCATGGATGTTCCACATGCAACTAGTTGGACGATAAATTTAAGGTGCAACTAGCTCATGACTCCATGTGGCAAGTATGTGCAACATCCAGCTTTGTCCAAAGGTTGACCCCATAGCCCACCATGAAGAACATATGACGCTAAAATCAGGCCGATCCACTCATCATATGGCCCACGCCATAGAAAATAATGGCCAGCCAATGATCTTATCGAAATTACATGTGTGGCTCACCTCATGAGTGGATCGGCCTGATTTTCACACTAATGATCTTCACAGTGGGGCCAGCAGTTTCAATGTGTTGGATGCCATTTGCACATGACATATTGCTACTTGTGCATTAGTCAAATCATAACTTATCATCCAACTAGTTGCGTGTGAGACCTATGGTAAGATTGTCATAAATAAAATCAAGGAATTCCGTAATGGTAATGGTGGGCGTAACATCCCAGCCAAAAACCGTTGCACGTAACGACTGTTACAGGGGGCATACCTATTCATCCTATATGGAAATTTGTAAGCCCTCCATGTGTAATTTCTATTCAATGGCTTGTTGGAAAAGACTACACACAATTGATCACATTTGCAGTAGAGGATAATTCCGAATGGATGCATTTTATGTTTGCATGGGCCGGAACCTATTCTATTCTTGCACCGTGATTTCTCGCAGAAGACTCGTTGGAATTTTCTTAGGCTATTTAGTGTCTTACGGGTGATGCCTTATTCAATTGGGAAGCTTGTCAGTGCTTGGCGCTTCACTAAAAGATGTAAGAGAAGGGGAATTGTCTAGGGCCTTGCTCTTCTTACAATTCTGTGATTGGTCTCCAACACAACAACATGACTTTTCAAGGGCGTTTGTGTAACACCCCGAACATTTCAATACCCAAGTATTGAAAGTTCTCGAGTGTTACCATGGAAAGTAACATAATATGTACATGTGTACGATACCAATCTAACTATCCTAACGTTACATCTATTCCCTGACATGAATCTAACCGTTGGGAATGATCTCCGTTCATAGATCAAGCAATCTGACCGTTGATTTTGAGACGAGACCATCCATCATGTGATTTGACGTGTGTACCTTTCCTTAAAGGAATTGGTGAATAACTCCTCATCCACAATGATTTAGATGCAAGTTCTTTTGTAAGAATTGTTTAGAAAGGTGCATATAACCATGTAGAACCATTAGATTTCAGCAATAATTACGAAAATGCCACTAACCTAGTCCCTTGAATTCTAGATCACATGGTTCCCACTATCCATTTAATGTGAAATTTTATACCATGCCTATGTATCATAAATTAACCATACATGTCGAATTTCAGCCCTTAGATCATTGTAAAAGTTGACAGATCAGCCCCTTATCATTGATTTTGGTGTCTATCAAGTGAAGAAACCTCGTGGGTAGTCATAGTTGGATATTTCTCTTTATATGAACGACTTGGATTGCCCATCACATGGACCAAGTGTGAAATATGAAGACCCCACTTTGGTAGGCTTTTAGGCGCAAAGTTATCCTTTCACTTATCAACTCCTTATAAATCTAGATTTTCAGATCTAACCACTTCCTGCCGTCCATCGAAACTCAAACTTGGACCACACCTTGGCCTCACATGACTACAACATCATACAAAATTCGGACCCCGATCTATGATCCTACACCGTTGAACGTTGAAGCCAATTCCTTCCTTTTGATGCAAAAGATGATATTTCAGATCTAGCCTTTTTCCACCATCGATCAATCACCAAATTTTGTCCAAATTGTCTACCCATCTTGACTACACATTTCCTTTAAATTTGGGCCCTGATCATTAAGTGTGGACCATTAATTTAGATCAAGTCCATTTTGGCACCCGCTAGGAGACTTTTCAAGATAAAACAACCTAAAGCTCGGATCTGCTTCATAATTGGACCCATGGCCCAACACGACCGTGCGAAGCTAAGGAACGGAGTGGATTTATGAAACTCACCCCAGTGGACCCCACCTATTATGTATAACCAAAGCGAAATGTGAAAAGTTTCGCACGTTGTAACAACTTCCGAAGAGCTTGCGTGCGCGAGAAATCCTCCCACCAGGACTCTCTTGCTCGGCTCCTCTATCTAATCCAAACCGTCCACTTGAGTCTCGGATCAACCCTCATATCACACCCAAACACCCTTAGGACCCTTTGACCAGTGACGTTCAAATTCAGAAAAATCCGACCATCAGATCCGTGGATATCCATAACTGGACCCCCCAATCAAGTTGTATGGCCCACCAAAGCTTGGATCTGCCTCATCTAGGGCCAGATGGACCTAACTGGGCCATTGAAAATCGGATGGCCGGAGTGGATTTTCCACAAGCATCACTGTGGGGCCCATCTTAACCACGCAAGTGCACCAAAGGGTGTGCACCAGTGTTGCACCAGACAACAAAACACAGTCAAAGTGCCTTGACCTGTTAAAATAGGAAGGAAAACCTTCCTTTCAAATCCATCTCTCATTGCATCTGGAAGAATGGACCCTATCCGCTGGGACGTATTGTGGCCCACCATGATTGTCCATTTAGATAATCTGAACCGTCCATCTTGTCCACAGGACGGATTCGACCAAATCCAACTGAGCAACCGAACGGATTTCTGTTGCGAAACCTTCCGCAAGCAATGCCAAGAAAACCATACGGGTTCGAACTCTTCTGCGTAAGAATCTCGAAGAGAGCTATCTGGTTTTGATCTGGGCCGTCCAAAGCCTAAGGAAGGGATTTCCGACCCTTCCCAAGCTGACGAAATTCAAAAGAGAAGGGAGGGAGAACTGCCTCCCTGTATTCCCGCCGTCTGCAACGCGAACTGACAACGTCTGTTTGAAGGAGTTGTGGGCCACCTTGATCATCTGATGGGGTGATCCAAACCGTCCATCTGGAAGCCACACCAAAACCTACCCTTCCCACAAAAATATATCGGAGAGAGAGCCAACGTGAAGACGATGGCCGCCCCACTTCTTTCAATACGCATGTCTTTTTTCTTTGCTGCAAAAATGAGTTGCGTAAGGTCTTACACCGTTTTTCTTGCTACGTAAGACATTCGCAGAGGAATCAGGAGACACACCCGCCTATAAAAACCACCCGTCCAATGATGGGAAGAAACACCAAAAGAAAAAAAAAAGGGAAATAGAGAGAGATAGAAAGAAAGAAAGAAAGAAAGAAAAGAAAGAAAAACAAAGAAAAAGTGGACGTCCAGACCAGCTACTCGTTTTGTAAGAAAAGAAATAAGAAACAACAAGAGAGAGAGAGAGAGAGAGAGAGAGAGAGAAGGAAAGAAAAAGAGAGAGAGAGAAGAAAAAGAAGGAAAGAGAGGAAGAGAGTCGAGTGCCGAGTCGACTTGTTGAGTCCAACGGACGAGTCAGGAATGAATTGGGAGATTTAGGCCAGCCATCCTGGCAGGTAAGGCACAAATTTTCTTATTTTATTCTATTGCGTTTAAAGAGGAAATTTCCATTAAACTTTGAATTTTAGAGTAATCATGACGATTTGAATCGACTCAAGGATGCTAGATCACAAATCTGTAGATTAAGGGGATCGGTTGAGATCCATAACCCACTCCAAACGAAAATCCAGTATTAAAGAGAAAATATTTCAAACCCAACCCAAAAATCTACCTTCATGTTGACTGTTATGCAAAAATTGGTCCTAATCGTGTAACATGTATAATTTGATAGCCAAACTAGAAGAATCATGTTGATTGTGCTAGAGATGGAGCGCGCGACGCAAATCTAACAAGGTTAGAGTAAGATCGAGTTTAAGAGATGAAGATTTTCTCCTTTAAGCTTACGTGATTTAGAGTTGATATTATATTGATATTTACAAGCTTTCATGACACTTGAACTTTCCCTATATTTGTTTGTCAACACTAACTAGTTATCCTTTGAGAATATTGATAAGGAGTGATAATAACCATTCATGGCCTTTCAGAATTTATGTGAGGGTTTTATCCTTTAAGCTTACTTTAATTTAAGTTTGTATGAATTATTTTTCCTTTTACCTGCCTTTATGAGTCTCTCTGCAAATATTTAAGTTATCATCAACAACTAATTGCCCCTTTTAGATTATGGTACGATGTCAATTACAAGTGATCTTTATAAATTTATGTGGGCGATGGGTACAAGCCTTGCCCTTACCTTACCAAATTTATTGAGTTAGCCCTTACTACTCTTCTCTGTATTGAGTTGGCAATTGTCACTCGTCTCTTTATTAAGTTGGCCCTGCCACTCTTCTTTTTATTGAGTTGGCCCTTGCCACTCTCCTATTTGTTGAGTTAACCATTGTTACTTTCCTTTTTGTTAAGTTGGCCATTGCCACTTTTCTCTTTTTTGAGTTGACCATTGTCACTCTTCTCTTTATTATATTAGCCTTGTGTTATTTATCTTTAAGGCTTGGGCATGTGTCTTGCTATTCTAGAACCTCATGATTCAGATCACATTCTTTATCAATGCAAGTGTTGTGTTGAAGGTATCACAACTAGTGACTCAAATATTTATCATGGACGTAATGCGTTATGAGTGGTGGCCCTCTTGGTCGGCATGTAATTTCATGGGTTGGTTGGCATAGTACACAATTGATGTATGTAAATCGTCATACGTGTTACATCACTTTTTCAGGATTGGATGTCGCAAATAATTGCTCCATGAACACATCGTGTTACGTAAATCCCTCAATCGCATTGTTGTGTCGCTTGAGATGTTTGCATAAATCCACGTTAATGTTGGACACACCGGCAAATATCCGTAATTATGGGATGCGGGTCGAGTCGGGTTTTCTACAAATTATATTCCACATTGTGACAATCACTACGTATGATGAGCTGCACACACTTTACTAGGCATACATTCATATAGATTGTTTACGCATACTAGTATCTCTCGTAGTGGAGTACGTGACGTATCAGAACCCTTATATTACTTTTATGAATCTCTTGAATCATTGTTAATCTTAAAGGATAACCATCACTATGAGTTGGGTCCTTGCTCTTTCCCGGGTGGTAGACTCCTTGGAGTTTCAACACCGGGTCAAGGGTTTGAGTACCCATGGTGGTGAAATCCCACGGTGTGTGTGCGTGTGGCGTGAGTCTGTGGGGGTGTGTGTGCGTGTAAAAAAAAAAAAACCATCACTATGAGTAAGGCGTTGACCCTTTCCAACCATACAAATGATGCAAGTGATGTACAGATTGAAGACCTAAAAGACTATCTCCCTATGGAAGATTATACCAAAAGAATAAAAAGATAGTTTTATGAATTAGTTTTATATTTCCACTACGAACTCAATAAATGTAATAAGTTCTCATTGAAAGGGCATTTGATTATTGAATTCTTTTACCCTTATTAAACAATCAATACAGTTAATTTTATTTCTCGTGAATGTTGCCTTCATGAATGTATCTAGATGTGATCTAAATAGACAAAAAAAGGTATGATTTTTAAAGCATCCAATTTATACATTATTAACACCCAGTTTTCTCGGGCACGAGTATAAACTCTGGCCGTGAAAATTCGGGGCATTACAGTTTGCGTCATGAATTACTTTAAATAAGTTACTTATTTCATAAGTAGTTTATCTTAGTTTCTACTTAATCAGCAAATAAGTACGTTTGGTAAACAACATACTTATCCGAAAAGTAAAAAAGCATATTTGACTTCCAACATCACAAGTAATTATCCTGAAAGTCAGTTTGGTCCGTCATATCCACCGTCCATCATGTGGGGCCAACCTTTGATGTGAATCGTTCATTATGTGGGCCCTGCCTTTGATGTGAGCCGTCCATCATGCAGGGCCCACCTTGGTTGTGAGCCATTCATCATTGGGGGCCAACCTTTAATGTGCAAAGTTAATTAGGTAGGGGCCAACTTTGATGTTAGCCATCCATCATGTGGGGCCCACCATCAATGTTTTTGTCCATCATGTGGGGCCTATCTTCAATATCCACTGCCCATCATGTGGAGCCCACCTTTGATGTGGACCGTCCATCATGTGGGCCCACCTTCAATGTGGCCGTCCATAATGTGGGACTCGCCTTGGATATGGGCCACTTATCATTAGGCCGACCTTTGATGTGAATTTTCCATCATGTGGGACCCACCTTGACGTAGATCATCCATCATGTGGGGCCCACCATTATTAATTGCCTATCATGTGGCGTCCACCTTTGATGTGAGTTGCCCATCATGTGGGTCCCACCTTCAATGTGGGTTAAACATCACGCGAGGCTCGCCTTGGATGTAAGCCACTCATCATTAGGGGCGGACCTTTGATGTGGAGTGTCCATTATATGGGGCCACCTCAATATGGGTCATCATCATGTGGGGCCCACTAGATCATTCACCCATTCATTGGATGATTTTCCAATCTTGTGAACTTAGGAGTTCATGGCCATAGAGAGCATATTCCCAAAAATAATTTTCTAAGTTGTGTCACCAATGAAAATGAAGGAAATAAATTACTTTTCCTAAAAAGCTACTTATTTAAGTTTAATAACCAAACTAACTTATTTAAGAAAACTAACTTATTAATTTACGTAAGTTAAAAAAGCTACTTATTTGGAAGTATCCAAACGGGCCCTTAGGGACTTGTCTAATTCACTAGAGGTGGTCTTTTAAAGGCCAAGGAGTTAGTAGTTGAATGCAGTAACATCGGATGATCACTCGTCATCTCTTTTGTTCTCTTTTCCTCATTTTATATCTCAAAAAAAAAAAAAAAAAAAAAAAAAAAATTGCTATCAAGTTTAAATGGAAATTTTAAATTGGTTCTTATGGGTGGAGAAAACCTTTTTTGTTGCTTGGCTCTTGCTTCTTCTGCATCGAGTCATTTGATAAATTGCCTTTGATTTTGTCTGCCAACTGATATTAATAGGACAAGATCTCTATATTTCTAAAAAAATATAGAGGCAAGCCACAGGTGAGGTTCGCTACAATACGCTAAATGCCTAGCTGTTGATCTATATCACCTTTTGGAGACATAGGCCTGGTTTTTGTCTAAATTACATTGAGTTTCAGTAATTGCAGTGACAACCGCCTTTGATAAAAATCATGGTGGCCAGACATGACATGCAAGCTGATCAGGCAAAACCACTGATCTACAGTAAGTAGATCAACTAGAGGATATGTTGATTGCAAGATAGCAAACACCTCTACAACCAATGTCTGGGAAAACTACAGATTTCAAAATCCAAATGATTAACCTTGGAGAAAAGGAGACTTGAAATGTCTATGACGATCATGACTGTGACGAGGAAGATATCGGCTATCAATAATTTTCAAGATGGTGTCAAATAAAAGAACGGGAGTGCAAACGTTTAATATGGAAAAGTAGACCAATAAAATGTATAAGATGCACAGCAAGTTTTGGATAAACTGTTTGGAAATCAAGTACCAGTCAAGCTGGAAGCCATTGACTTTAGCCAAGTCAGGTGGAGGAGAAGAAACCACCACAATACCTTGTATGTCAGAAAGCTACACCTCAAGAAAGTAGCTGGTCAAACCAGTTAAAGGTGACCAAAGACTGATTGAATAGGTGTCATACAGCTTAAATACAAGGATAAGTCAAGAAAAACACATAATAAAACAAAGATGGGCTCCGATGGAGCAAAATTGGTTCCGGAAGCTACAAAGAATCTAGTACAAGGTTAACCAAGTCAATTGCTGATCAAACCTGGAAACTGAATAAATGATTGGAATGAAGTTGATTGGGTTCCTGGATGTGTATAAAAGAGAGGGCGCGTGATGCATGACGATCTGGGTAAAGAGTGCCAATACCATCTGACATGTATATCCAACAACTTTCAGGAGGCATAACTTTGTGCCCTGTTATCTGTTTCAATGACTATAGCTTTTTCTTGATGCTGCTTCAAAATCCATGATAGTTATTTCTGCAACTTTTCATATTTGGAAATTCGAACATTCAATTAAGAAATTTTCTATTTTTTAGGGGTGTTATAGACTCTAGACTCCGGAGACTACTAAATTATTGGAGATTGGGACTAAAATCTATTTAGTAGAGTAGGATCAGTGATTTCGATTACTTGTAGGCATAAGGTTTCTGAACAAGTTCTTTATTTGAGAGACTCACATAGAATTTTTTATTAGGATGACTGAAAGTGGAATTCGCTTTACTCAAAAGTAGAGGAAACCCTCCGTAGCTTGCCTCTCTCTTTAGTACTTGATGTCCATTCTTTTCTTTACTCAACACTGAAATACAGAGAGCTTATCCAGTAAGATTTACAACCCAAACCCCAGAACTGCAAGATTGGAATATAGTTGCACAAAGCATGAAACGTTGTGGTAAGTGGTAACAGATTCGAGGTGTGGAAGCAGGGAAGCATCTGTTTCAAAATGTTATTAAGCATAGAAGGCTAGGAAGTGGGAGCAGGAAAGCAAGTCTGGCGCGTTATTCGGAGGAGCAGCACCTAGTTAGGAGGATCCTGCAACTAAGGATTGGAGCAATTAAGTCAAATCCAATTGTCATATAGTACAATTCTACAAAGGATGTGCTTGAGAAAATTCATCTAATGAAATTAAGTAGGTGAAGGAAGCTAAATTCATTTCCATCCAGTATAAGGTGACACAAGAAATTTACTGTGTAGTATGAACAGAACAATCTCAATACTGCATTATCCAGAAAATTGAATATCAAAAGAAAGTGAACCACTTAAATTAGAAGCTATTGTACAGAATGACCATGCATTCCATAATACTTGATGTCACCGTAAGCTTCGCACCAATTGAGAGACTGATTAGCACCTGCCATCATCTTCTGCTTGCTTAAAAGAATGACTCAATTAAGCTTGACACCAATTGGGAGACTGACTAGCACCTACCCTCGTCATCTACTCTCTTAATACGAATACGCTAAATTTTGAAACCAATACTCTTGAAGCCCAAATCCAATGACCATTTATGGTACCTGTGGGGAATGATCACGCAGGTGGCATACAGTTGGTTTTTGCAGGTCCGTAGGCTCAAAGGATACAAATGTGATAGAGGCTTTTCAAGTCTTACAAGTCCATCTACAAGGTACAAAATCCTTTTCTACACACTTCAAGGCCCTTCAAGGCAGAGGGTGAAACTCATGAATGCTAACAAATGCTTTAGTGCAAAAGTTTGTGATAAGTTCTTTTAGAGAATAGTTAATCCATCCAAGAGATATTGACATATGCACCATGTTTAAGGTCACCTTTCATCGCATTTATTCTGCAGGTAACTCATTTCACATTTCCTTCCTAAAATGGAATACTAGACCATTATAGTTAATTGGGATGCTTTTCACATAGTTTTTATGTCACCCATTTTACTTTTAAAAGCATGCTTATATCATTGGTAAGGTCATGTTGTGGACAAGTGGATTCAGCAGCATGCAGTCCAAATTGCAATAGTATGCACTTCTAACTATGTATGATTACAATGGTGTTGGTTCCAAAGCGATTTAGGGGCTGCCAAATGCACCCCCAATTTCCAATATGACCCTAACAGACTCTTGTAATGCAAGCATGAATGAGTGTAAGAAGTGTCAATTAAGATGTAGGGCCCAAAAGCCCAATTTGGGTCCTATGGCCTGTCCAATGGGCCCTACATGTTGAGTTGTGCTGAGAGAATTTTAAGATATGGGTGTCATTTGTGTGCATCTAGCTGGATTCTTTTAAAATCTTTATTTAGTAAAGATTTTGAAGGATCTTTAATAAGCTATATTAATATCTTGGGAGATCTTACTAGGAAAAATTAGAGAGAACTTGAAAGAAAAAATGGAAGCGAGAGATATAGGTCTACATATGCATGGTATTTTTAGATTCCTTTCTTGATTTAGAATAATTGAGTTTTTATGTGTCTTATTTCTTTTAAAAAAATGTCTTTGTAGATGCCAGATAGCAATCAAGATAGGAATAAAGAATGTGAGTTTTTTTCTTGCAAAGGGAGAAAACCTATAGAATTAACCCTTTGAATTGTAGTATGAAAAATCTATTCTTCACCTCTTCTTTGTCTTCTTCATCTTCTTTTTCTTCTTCTTCTACTACTTTTTTTTTTGTGGGTCGTCCATCCCACATCGAATTTGAGTGAGTTCATATTTGGGCTTGTTTGAGAACAATGACAAGCAGCAAGAAGAACATCTTCAAAGAAATGGGTAGGAAACAAAATTGAATTGGAAGGAGTTGTCCAAGAGATCTTGAATAGATTGGATAGGTTGGCACCGCCTACACAACATCAAGGAAAGCCTTCAAGCATGTTTGAAGGTAGCAATGTTGTGGAATATGAGGATAGTGATTTCGACAATGTTCAATTCGATTGTCCCCATGATAAGACAAGCAACTGGAGATCATAGTTGTAACCATGGTGTAAAAGTTAAGATGCCCAAATTCTATGAAGATCTACAGCCAGGAAACTTCCTCGAATGGTTGGCTCATTTAGAGCAATTTTTCGAATAGAAGGAGACACTAGAGAAGAAGGTTAAGATTGTGGAAACCCAGCTACCTGGTCATGCGCTCTTGTGGTGGACCCAACTCCAAAAGACCCGCAGTTGGTAAGAAAACAAATTGGAGAGTTGGAATAAGATGAAGAATGAAGAAAGTTTTCCCCTCAAATTACGAGCAAGAACTCTATCAGAAGTTTTATCATCTATGACAGAAAGATCTAACTGTTAAAGCCTTAGAAGAATGAGTTCTACTGCCTTATGATCCAAAATGAGCTCAATGAGATCAATGGGTAGCAAGATACACTAGTGGGTTGGATTATAAGATCTAACAGAAAATTTCAAGGGCTTATTTTGTGGACGAGGCTTACTAACTTGCACAATTTACTATTGGCAATAACAGCTGTCTAGGCCTCTTTGCTATGTACCGTTCCTAGGACTTTAAATAAAAATAAAAAAAAATAAAAAACAAAAAAAAACAACAACAACAACAAAAAGCACTTTCTTTCCCATCTTTTTTCTCCAACTTCCATTATCTTCTGTGATCCCCATGGTTCAAAGTTGCCAACAACATGGGTTTGGATCTGATCTTGTTGCACTGCAATCATTATGCTGATTTGGTGGGCCATTGTATCCTTGGGGTAGCCTTGCATGAACCTGAGTCGGTGGGATTCTTCCCATGAGGCGACAACTTCCTTACATAAAGCAATTAAGATCGGGCCCCTGGAATAATCAAATCTGTCAGTGGATAGTGCCCCCATCAATAGCCAGTACGTTACTGTTGTTAGAAACTAACATGAAAACTCAATTAAAGACATTTGTGTTCACCAGCTGAATTTTATGCATTCCAACTTGGCCATTAGGGCGGGAGCCCACGAAGTGCTAACTAACAGAATTTCTTCTCTTTTCAAATTCCATGAAGCAAATTACGGCAGTCCTTGTGATTGGTGGGCAAAAGGCACTATATCCTAAGAAATTTCAATCAATAAAGCAACAAAATGCAATACAAAAATCTCGGATTTGGATTGGTGGTGAGGAGTTCACCACCCACCTCAGTGGTGAAATGGCATGGCGAGATTTGATTGGAGGGACCGTATGCTGTCAGAGATGGGTCCATACCGTTTTTAAGGTTTTCCATCCTATTATATACTCGGGCCATCTCTGACAGCATAGAACCCATCAATCAAATCTTGCCAGGCCATTACAATACCGAGGCATCACACCACCCAATCCGCATCCAAAAATCTCATGCAAAACGGCAGAGGCAGCAATTGAATCAAATCCAAAAACCCAAAACACTGAATCTAATTCTCCAAAGCAATAAAGAAAACCTAAAAATGAAATGAATATTTACATCCGCATCCCTCTCCATTCCATTTTTGGTAATTTGGAGCATCATATAAATAAAAACTCGAATAAAAAGGGAGGACCACCGTAGAATTCTCATACCTGACCAGATGAAAAGAGGCCTGGAGAATCAAGCAAGCTGGCAGGGCTGAGCCCCGGAGGGACAGTAAACAATGGCGATTGTGCGACCACCAGGCCCATCGGACGGCTCTGCTTGAACCGAAGCCCACCGGAGGAATCGCCCATGGTCGAGCTGCTGTCGAAGGCCGGCCGGGGAGAGGCCATCGCCCCCGCCAGGAGTTGAGAGAAGGACCGACAGTCGGAGTCGGGGTCGTTCTCGGCGAAGAAGGAGGAGACGAGTGTCATCGGTCCAGGGCTGGCGTCTGGCCCTCTCATGAAGAGGTTCTCAACGGAAGAACGCGGAGGGAGTGCGATCGTTGGCCGCGGACCAGCGTTCTTCGGTGCTCCCTCATTTTGGGCCATGGTTTTCTTCTTCTTCTTTTTTTCCTTCCTTATGGAATTTTGAGTGCGGGTTATCTGAGAGTCGCTGGCGCTGTCATTGAAGATGTGGAGCTTGTTTTTCTTCTTCTTCAGTTAAAATTTCTGAGTTAATTGCAGAAGATCTTCTTCGCTTTCTGCTTCCTTTCTTTCTACGAATTTGCTCTTTTTGTTTCCAGGGATCTGGAGATGAGTGAAAACAATAAAGTCCACGCAGCACGACGAAAATTGCTTCTCGGGACTATGTTGATAGTTCGTCATCCTCTTCTTTTTAAATGGTGGTGTTGGGACGTAGTTGCCTGTAACCCGCATTATAGTATTCTCTTTGTAACCCTAAGCTCTGTAGGGTCCACCGTGATGTTTGTGTTATATCCACTCCGTCCATCCATTTCTTCAGATCATTTTGGTACATGAATGAAAACATTAATGAGATCCGTAAATCAATTGGGCCATATTAGTGGAGAATGAATCCTACAATTGAAAACTTCTTGACACCTCCAAAGTTTTGTATCATAACTGATATTTGTATTTTTCCATCCATCCATCCAGGTGTGAGTCACTTATAATGAACAGACTGAATGACGTAAAAAAAAAAAAATAAATAAATAAAAATACCATCATGGATCCAGTGTAGTTTCAACGGTAAACATTTACACAACAACTGTTTTTTTTTTACATAGCCCACTTGAGTTACTTAACTTCCGCATTCTCATTCTCATTCACCAAAATGAGCTGATAAACGGGTGAACAGAGTGGATATAACACAAATATCATAGTCGAGCAGCGTCCGTGGTGTTTGCGTTCTCATTTTGGATGGATGGACGGATGAATCACATCCGATAATCGCATTGGACCGAATTATGTCGTAACCATCCATTTCAGTTCCAAACAACCGGATTCAGGGATGTGACCCTTTCAGGACGGGCACTATTTTGGTTTATTTTTCCACGTAGACGACTTGCCGCCATTTTTTAAGATGGTGGTAAAACATCACCCTGGGCATATCCAACAAGGGCGGACTTTGTTCTCTCCTTTCTTTTTAATTCATAGAAATTCATAGAAAAGCTTCTATGCTCTGGCAAAGTGTGAAGGATGATACACAGGCACTTTGAAATTACACACTTAATACACAATTAGGCAAACTAAACCATCCAAATTATTCTATTTCATATAGATGTGCCACGAACCAAAAACAAAGTTCATTGAATAAATATTGAATTGGTTTTCATTTATTTTATACTTAGGAATGAAAAATATCCAAACTAGTTATTTTACCAAACAGATGTCTACTAATAGGATGCCATGGCCATTCAATCAATGTGATCTTGGGAATGCGACCAGGGAATAGTACGATGGACAATCTAGTCGATTTTATTTGAGTAGGATATAGCCACGTGTTCAATTTCTTAATGCCTGTGCATCAAGTGTTATAAACAGCCTGAGCACTGTATAACTCCTCTTCAAATCAAAGGGGTTTCTTAGCCACCCAAAATTCATAGCCCTCATAATCTTTACCAATCAAGGGCTACAGTCATTTATGGCGATTCAGCCGGTCAAGAAGAGGTGGCCAACTTGTGAATGGACAGGATGTGATTGTCAGTCCCATCGAATCCATAAAAATCATGGATCAAAAATCTATCGTCGTCCAAATGAGAAAATTACTCGTTCTCTAAATTGTTAACGGTCCGGATTACTGGCAGGTACAGCCACGTGCAAAGGTTAATGGAAAGATCACACATTAGAGTACACCCATGGATCTGCTTCCATTTGCCTTTCAGACTGCCGCCGCCGAAGTACGCATGACTGCTTTGCCCCAGGCGACTTCACAAATTACGGGATTGCCCCGGAGTCTTCGGCACGTAGTCGCGGTTAGGAATTATAAGATCCTCTACTCTAGGATGTGGACAGTAGACATGCGCCTTCAATTTGTAAAGGTGAGTCCATGGTTTATTGATCCACACCGTTGAAAAAACAAATGTCATCTTGAAAGTACAATTCCAAAAAATATTGGTCTTTTGTTTTAGGCAATCATGGAAAATTGTTATTTTTTTATTAAATCCTTGTAAAGACATCTTTAGACAGGATTCATCCAAAAAGGAAAGCATAACACCAGCAGCGTCAATTCCGGAACCGTGGGTGGTACTTGTCCAGACTGAAAATTCCAGTGGACCCTACATCTTCTACGATCAAGATTTGGTCGTCCATACGCCCTGCTGCCGTTAACCTGATGACATCTGGCCCTCAGTCAGAGTTGGACACGAGTCAACTTAGCTTCGTTTGGCTCGCTCAACTCTGCTTGAGCCACCTTGGTTCAGATCGGATTGAACGTTGGGTTCAAACCGACTCAAGCCATTATTGTTCTAAGCACTTTTTTTTTTTTTTTTTTCTAAGTCTGGATTTGAGCTAACCCTGGTTCAATTTGAAGTTTGGATCAATTTAATTTGGTTTAAATTCTTTTGATGCAAAAATCTGGCCCACCCTCTTTCAACCTTCAAGTACCTGCACAGGAAGAAGATAAAGGAAAACCTGACTAGATTAGGGGACCCTCCGATGCCAAAGTCAGGTTAAGAATGTAGGTCTTATAGTATTGAGGGGTTATGGGAGAGAGTTTTCGCGTACTTTTCACCCTTGAAGTCTCTTCTATTTATAAGAGAGAGGGGTCTTGGCGTGAGAGGATCCTCTCTTTATCCTTAGAAAATTTGATTGAATTGTCATTTGTTTGTAGATACTTTCCGATCTCGAGATTTTTGAGGTCGTGTATCTTTTACGAAACCCCCGAATCGGTGTTTCGATTTACACCGTCTCTTCCTTGCTTGGCTCAGCCTCAATGGACTATAGTCTCGGCTAGCTTACAAAGGTGGGCTATTTGTCTACTGTCAGATGAAACAGGATTGATTCAGACCAATGCCCCTTCTTAATCTGATATCCGACACTACAACCGGCCTCATCTGGGTCGGTTTTATAGTCGGTCAAGTGGCTTTTAGCCCTAAGGCCTTTAATTGGTCCTGTTGGACATGACTGTCTCTTTAACCGAGCCAATTTCATGTCCTATACATTCTCGCCTGTGGCTCTTGACTCTTTTACTCTCGTATCCGAGCTAAGTCTCTCTTTTTGGCTTTGTCACGGGTCGACTTCCACAGTTGCCTCTGGTTGTAGTGACAGAGTGCCGACCCTACGGACTTGTCATATTTTTTTCCCAACAGTAAACCCCCTACTCCTTGTGGTAGCCATGTCGGCACAGAGGAGTAATGAGTTGCTAGGTCGGTTTACATTGAGAACCGAAGTTATGATGGAGCATTTAATGCTTCCTATGTCGCCCTTAACGTACGACAGTTCGTTGCCCGAGGTCGCACGAGCGGACAGCCATCAGGTCGCCTCACTCGCCTATGAACGTCGAACACGTGTCGAGGACATTAATCGCGTCAATCGGCGTGAGCCGCGCGTCCGGCGGGGGAGTCGAAACCAACGTCGATTTGACTCCTCCTTAAATGCTGGTGTTACATGGCTCAGCTATAAAAGAGGGTGTGAGAGCATTTTTCATATTTTTCGTTCTCCTGCTCGATCTTCTTCTACGTCCTCCCCCTCCTCCGCTCCACTGTGCTCGCACTTTTCTTGTTTGCTACTCTCCATTTAGCTTTTCTTCTTTCCTCCCTTATCTATGTGCTTTTCGCCTCTCTGGTGAGTCCTTTTCCTTCCTCCTCTTTCGACTTTTTTAGCAATATGCATGCTTCAAGTTCTCGTGAGGCGGTTTCCGGTGATGAAGGCGAAACGAGGCATCTCTGGAATATCGCGGAATCATCCTCTTTACTGGCGGAGATGGCGATAGGGGCCAATGAAGCCTTCCAACATGCCACTAGAATCTCCAGTGGGGCTTCAGCGGAATGCTCCCCGTCAGCGGGCCCCTCTGGCTTGAGGCATGCCCCTAGCAAGCCCACTCCTTTTTTCCCAGATGATGACTTTGGAGAAGAGGAAGAATTAGAAGATCCTGTTGAGCCGGCCCTTTCTAGGAGACCGGCGGAGGCTGATTTTGGGGAAACCACTGAGTCGGTTTCACGGAGGTCAGCTCGCTTTATTGAGTCGGCAGCTAAAGAAGGAGAGGCTGCCGAGAGCGAGGAGGTCGGAGATGAACAAAGGGGATCGGTCCCCTCAGTTTTGACTGAGGCGAAATTGGATAGAATCTGAGTTGGGTATCACGTTCCTGACTAGGTAATCCTTCGACTTCCGCTCCCGAGTGAGTTACCCGACCATCCCCCTCCTGGGATGGTCGCAATTTTCCAAGTCGCCATGCAATGTACCTTGTGTCTGCCCTTGCAACCCGTTGCTCGGGATTTCCTTTCCCGACTCAGAATTGCTCCGGGACAAATAGTTCCGAATGGATGGAGGAATTTTTTCGGTTACGCAGTCTTGTGGGCTGAAGCTGAATAGCCCCCGCTGACTATGGACGAATTCCTCTATCTGTATCAAGTTCGACCAAACACTTCATAGCCTGACTAGTACTTTTTGAGCGCTTAGAGGAATAAGGGTGGTTCTTTGATAACCGACCCTCTTACCTCTAACAAACTGTAACGCCCTAAAAATCGGGGGTTGTGTAGAAACCCAACTCCCGAGTTCCAGACCATCACTTATGCAACAAATATGTTTATGATTCAATGTTGTCTGAGTTAGTGCATTAACATGAGTAAGATTATACCAAAACTGCAATTCATACTCCAGATCCAGTGATAAAACGCAAGATGAAGACTGAAGAATATATATATCACTGTATGAAAAACAAAACAATCTCGAACCGTCTCCAAAGTATGAATACATCTCTGAGTAACATATACATATCATAAACCAAAATCAAATGTCCTGTAAAAGTCCAACTAGCAAAACTCCCACTGATCCAGACCACCTATGCGAAGTCGTCAGAGAACTGCATATACGAGAACTCGTCCTGGACCTCGTAGTAATTCGGCTCTAGCTCTTGGATCTCCTCACAACCTGCATCTAAGATAGAGTCTGGTAGGTTTTTCAAACACCGTCCCGTAACGTGGGAGTGAGTGATCAACTCAGTGGAATCATAGAGCAAAGATTAGCATGCTATCAAATCAATCACGTGATAACAGTAAAGTAAACAGTCAGACATTCCTAGATACTGTTGTTAATGCAAGTATGAAATGACATGATGGATGCCCTCACCGACATACTCCCTCATGCGACACCATCTTACGTCCGCGGCATGCTTTCTTCCCTCGGTGCTTCACATCTTCCAGGCATATGCAGTGCGATGTGGATATGATTACCGAGTTGTTATTAGTCCTTTCATACAACAGTATTGGGAAACTAAGGTACTTTCCTTATATCAATCTCAATACAGATCCTGTCTAGGGTCGTCACTCCTAGTAATCTCATACGATGGTATATTTCTAGGTCACTGCAAGGGCTGTCAGGGCTGTTGCTCGCACTCGTTGCACCGCTCTCCCATCACCTTATCAATACAGGTCTAGTTGTACTCTTGTTGCTACGGAAGGGTCGTCACCTCACGTAAACTCAGAATACGCTCGAGGTCACTACAAAGGGCTCGTCACCAATCAGAGTAAGCCGACAGCTCGAATGTAGTGTTCCATACCACCACAATCGACTCACGAGTTTAAAGTGTTCACTGGGCACTACAGGGAGATTTGTGGCCCCAGCGTAGGCCGACAGCTCGACCACGGTGTCCCATTCCACCATGCCCGGCTCATGAGTCTTAATGGATCATACCATGGTTATCAGTGTTTTCACTGGTAAGTTCAGTATCCTAGGTTCAAGCAGTTATGACCAATATAAGATGAACATACAACGGTCAGTTCGGTTACTTGATGAGCTCGACTAGTACGAGCGCACCTCAAGCTGAATGACATGAAGTGCATAAAACACCTCGTGTGGCCTAACCACTGCCGCCAACCCAAAGCACGACTCGCGTTCATCGACGCGTCTTCGTGGCAAATAGAAGCCAACCACGAATTTGAATCTATTACCGACTGCCTGGACTAGAGCGTAGCCCCAAACACTTGTAATCTACATCAGTGATCATATGAGAGTAATAGAAATGGAATACAGACAATTCAAGCATGTTAACAACATGTTATAACATACAACGTAAGCAAATCAATCAAACACATGTATTCCATACATATAAGGAAATCAATTCAATAACAACATGGAGGAAAATCATGTACATCATCATATTAATTGAGAATTCAATCTCAAGACTAATCTACAACAACATTGACTCAATACATACTAATACAAACACTTAGTCTACATAGCGTATGTCGACCCAAAGTGCGCATTAGGGCGAATCTCTTCGCCAAACAGATCATGCACGCCTAACTAATATCATAACATGACAAATACACATGGCAATCATTTCAGCAAAATATAGACGTATACAGTATTTCGTACAAATGCCTAAAATACCCTAAATCTCATATTCTCCGTAAGCAGTCGAAATGGAAAACAGACAGCATGTTTTACATGTCAAACGGCGTTCTTGTCGATAATCTACTATTAAACGACATTGAAAGCTTTGAAAACAGTTAACCTAAGCATCTAGAATCCTCACCTTTCGCCGTAAAAGCATAACGAATCGAACAAAAACTCTACGCTTCGTCAACGCCTGTATGACAACTTATAGCACAAGATACATCAGCTACTTTGCTACTTGTATCGAAGGAATCCCTAAAACAGGTTGAGGTTAGGGTTTTCTTACCTAGAATGAAGTCAGAATCACCAGAAGAGTGATTAGAATGCGGCGATTAAGTGCGTGTAGAAGCCGGATCGAGTGGCAGGAAGTTTCCCTCACAACTCTCACCGAATCTCTCTCTTTTCTCTCTTCTCTTTTCTAGGGTTTTAGCAAATTCTTATGGGAGGGTAATGAGAGGGTTTAAGGTCTTTAAATAGGTTAGAAAGTCACCTATTTAGACTTTAAACCAAAGTATACTTGGGTTATAGCCAGATCGGGTCTTTCCCGATCCAAAAGAGTATTTCTAGAGGTCCCCTGACCAAATGCGGTCAGACTTAAGCTCATGGATATTGGATCCTGATCACATTAAGTTTTCAGTCCGATAGTGTTCCCAGATCGCACGTGGCGGACCAGTTTCAGTTCAGCTGTCACTGAGATTCGATCGGAGATTTCAAGTACACTGACCTGAGTGGGAAATGTTCCCTGATCCGAGGGTGTATTTGGGTCAGATTCCAATGGTTTGAATTCTTATACTTAACCCGCAAGAGAAACGTGCCAGATTTATTTAAATGACATTTAATTTTCAAAGAATTTCACTCTTTCTCACACTCCTTGCTCCAGGCTCAACGAAATAGCCTCAGAACATCAATTGGGCTTGATTTTCGGGGTGGTAGTCAAGTCTAAGTTCATTGCTAACGGACTCACGACGCGCGGTCAGAATCCATTACAAGGTTTCAAAGGGTTCCTGAGAGCAAACGGGTTTAGAGTTTGATCTTAGGTTTCAGGACGTTATAGCGTTAACAATTCCACAAGTTTTGGGTCTTGCAGAACGTATTTAAAACGATCGGTGCTAATTTCACAGCTAATCTAACATAGCTTTAGTCATCTTATGCTTAATTTCTAAAGGAATTAATCCTAAGTGATTTCTGATCGAGGTGGTACTCGAGTCTCTGTACGAATTTTTTCATGACGTTACAATCTACCCCCCTTAAATAATAAATTTTGTCCTCGAAATTTGTACCTTTTCGTACTCCTCGAGAAGCTGTGGGTAGTTCTTTCTGATTTTGGCTTCTGTCTCCCAAGTAGCCTCTTCTTCAGTGTGATGCATCCACAACACCTTCACAAGGGGGATGACCTTACTTCGCAATACCTGCTCCTTCCTGTCTAATATACACGTCGGTCGCAGTATATATGTAACATCCTCACCTAACTGCACCTGCTCCCATCTGATGATATGAGAAGGATCAGGAACGTATTTCTTCAGCATAGAAACATAAAATACGTTGTGTATGCTCGCTAGAGGCGTAGGCAAATCCAGACTATACGCCACTGCACCCACACGGTCAAGAATCTGAAATGGACCAATAAATCGCGGTGCTAGTTTCCCCTTCTTCCCGAACCGAAGAACTCCCTTCATAAGGAAAACTCTCAAAAATACGTGATCCCCAACCGCGAACTCTAGCGGGCACCGTCTCGTATCAGCATAACTCTTCTGTCTACTCTGCGCTGTAAGAAGTCGGCATCTGATGATGTCAATCTTCTCCGAGGTCGCCTGCACTATCTCTGGGCCAATCAATTTTCGCTCACCGACCTCTACCCAGCAATGCGGTGCTCGGCAAGGACGTCCATACGAGGCCTCATAAGGTGCCATACCGATACTTGCCTGAAAACTGTTGTTGTACGTGAACTTCGCATATGCAAGACAATCATCCCAACTGTCTTTGAAATCCAACATGCAAGCCCACAGCATGTAGAATCTGGTTCACCCGCTCTGTCCATCCGTCCGTCCGTCTGTGGGTGGAAAGCAGTATTGAACTTCAGCTTCACACCCATAGCTTCCTGGATGCGAGTCCAGAAAATAGAAGTAAAGCGCGTGTCTCTGTCTGACACGATCTCTAAGGGAACTCCATGCAGACGCACTATCTCTCTGATATATAGCCTAGCCAACTCGTCTGCAAAGTTCGTGACTCTGAACAGAAGGAAGTGCGCCAACTTCGTCAAACGGTCGATGATCACCCAAATAGAATCATGTCCCTTCATCGTTTTCGGCAGTCCCGAAATGAAATCCATACAAATAAAGTCCCACTTCCACTCAGCTATAGGCATAGGCTGAAGGAGCTAGGAGGTCGGCGATGCTCTGCCTTCACCTGCTGGGAAGTGAGACAACGGGACACGAAATCTGCGATGTGGGTCTTCATGCCATCCCACCAATATGTCCTCTTCACGTCGCGATACATCTTTGTGCTACCCGGATGCATTGCAAGTATGGAACTGTGCGCAGCCTCGAGAATCTCTCGTCTCAAGTCAGGAATATCTGAGACGTATAGGAGGCCACGATAACGTAAGCCCCCATCCGTTCCAACATGCCACTCGGCATTTGCATCGTCACTGGCCTACTCTCGAAGCTCAGTCAGACGCTCTTCATCCCTCTGTGCTGTGATGACTCTGTCATCGATAAGAGGTCACACCCGAACATGTACGATAAACTCATATGGCTCCTCCATAGTGAGTTTCTGCTCAAAGTCTTGTAAAAACTCGACCATGTCCCACTCGGCAACCATTAGTGTAGCCGCAAACTCTAACGCCTTCTTGCGGCTCAATGCGTCAGCCACAAGTTTCGCCTTGCCCGGAAGGTAGGAAACTTCGAACTTAAAGTCCTTCAAAGTCTCCATCCATCGTCGCTACCTCATATTCAGGTCTCGCTGCGTGAATATGTACTTGAGGCTCTTATGGTCACAAAAGAGCTCGAACTCCTCTCCATAGAAGTAATGTCTCCAGAGCTTCAATGTGAAAATGACCGCAGCCAACTCAAGGTCATGTGTAGGGTAATTCTCCTCGTGCTTCCTTAATTGTCTCGAGGCATATAAAGTTACCCTATCCTTTTGCATAAGGACACAACCCAGGCCAACGCTAGACGCGTCGATGTATATCGTGTATTTTACCCCTTGCTCTGGCAATACTAGCACAGGGGCTGACGTAAGCCTGTCCTTCAGCTCCTAAAAATTTGCCTCCGCCTTCTCATTACAGGCGAACTTCAGATCCTTCCGTGTCAACTGAGTCAAGGGTTTGGCTATCTTGGAGAAGTCCCGAATGAATCGTCGATAGTAGCCAGCAAGACCCAGGAAACTCCTCACCTCGGTAACTGACCCAGGCTGCTTCCAGTCCTGCACCGCGGCTACCTTAGCAAGGTCCACCGCCATCCCATCCTTTGACACCACATGTCCCAAGAACTTGACTTCCTCCTTCCAGAAGTCGCACTTCTTATACTGTGCGAACAACTGGTGCTGTCTCAGTGTATCGAGGACCAATCGCAAGTACTCCTCATGCTCCTCTCGACTCCTGGAATATACCAAAATGTCGTCTATAAACACGATGACGAATCGATAGAGGAATGACCGAAATACTTTGTTCATCAGATCCATGAACACGGCTGGTGCCTTCGTAAGACCGAATGACATCACGAGGAACTCGTAGTGGTCAAAGCTGGTCCTGAAAGCTGTCTTCTGCACGTCCTCATCCCTGACGCGCAACTGGTGATACCCTGACTGCAGATCAATCTTTGAGAAGTACTGCGCTCCTCTCAGTTGATCAAACAGGTCATCAATCCTGGGCAAAGGGTATCTATTCTTCACCGTGATCTGATTCAGCCTGCGATAATCAATACACAATCGCAGTGAACCATCCTTCTTCGTCACAAATAACACCGGTGCTCCCCAAGGAGACACACTCGGCCGTATGAAGCCAACCTCCAACAGATCAACGATATGTTTCCTCAACTCCTCCATCTCACACGGGGCCATGCGATACGTCGGCAGTGAGATGGGCATCGAACCGGGTACCAGGTTGATAGAAAAATCGATCTCATGCTGAGGTGGCAAGCCAGGAATCTTCTTGAACAGATCCTCATAATCACGGACTACTGGCGTGCGCTCAAGAGTCGGAGCATCAATATCCCGTAATAAGGAAGCGTAGCAAAGTACTCGAAAGGGGAGATTAACCTGCACTATCTATCGCAACACGAACGAAGGCACACACAGGTTTGCCCTCTGCCCCACCTGATACAAGAAGTCTACCATAAGGTGCGTACACTCACTACGGTTACTCCACTTGGGGTAAACGTTGAATGTGAAAATGTGATGGAGTAAGCAGAAATTGTCTGACATATGGGACGCAAGAAGACTCCGATTCGGTTACCACTCAACCAGTCGGCCACAAAGGGAACGTGTGCGGCGGTCCCTTTCATGCATGCTATTCAGATTCTTAGCGCTCCATGCACATCGCCAAAGGGCACATTCAAAAGCCGAGATATCAACCTGACGTCAACTGTGGCCCACAAATCTACTCCACATAAGACCCGGAGCTGCAAAGGTTCCAGCGTAGTCTCGTGAATGTTGGCATAGAAAGCTCAGACCGTGCTTACATTGGCACGTTGCCTGACATCAAATAGTGGTCCCCACTGTGCTTGTTCCTGGAGCTCGAACAACTGATAATCTCCAAAGAGTCGCCCATCCACCTGAGCTTCAAAAAGGACCCGACGGCCCTCATAAACTCCATGGGGTTGTTTCGCCAACCAAGCCCTTCCACCAGGAGATCGGGGATCAAGATCCCGCTTCGTCTGAAACTCACGAGCTGCGCTTGGACTTGCGGTGGCGCTTGAACTAGCGGCGCCACCTCTTGGTTTCCTTCAACGCGAAGGGCGACTAGGCCCAACTTCATCAGCGGCGGTCTTCCTCTTTCCCATGAGAGAGAGGATGGTGGAAAGGGAGAAAAAGGCTAAAATAGCCTCTACAAAGGCCATGAAAAATGGAGGAAAGGGGGAGAAAGGGCTGGGATTTTTGTTGCTCCATGAGTTTGAGACCCAACAGGGGTTGTAAAGGCCCCAAACAATGAGTTTTGAAGAAAGGAAAAGGAAGAGATGGGTTGGGTTGGAGGCTTACACGATTTGAGCTTCAATGGAGGGTGTAAGAGCTTCAAACGAACGAGAATGGAGAGAGAGAGGAGTGTGCATGGCTGTAAACTATGGAGTGGCGTGGATTGTGGCCGAAAATGATGATGGGAGCGATTGAGAATGGGATTTGCAAGGAAAAATAGCAAATGAGAGAGGAAAAGAGAGCTTGGGGGTGTGTTTTGTGAAGGAGGTAGGGTTTTGGGATAGTTTTAACGGACGACCCATAGCTAGGGGGGCTACCCTAACCCCCAAAGTGCATCGGCCTGACGGCCCGCCCGAGTGGGGCCCATTGTATGGCGAGGCCTCGCCGATCTCTGTGATGATTGGAGAGGCCTCGCCATTTAGGCAAGGTCCTCCTGCCCTAGGGTCCCCAAATATACGTGGGTCCCACCCAGGATCATTCTGGATAAACGTGGGTGGGCCCATGACCCTGTTTCGAACTATTTTAGGTTATTTCGGGCACTATCTGACATATATTTGCATTTAGCAATTTTTAACAGCTGGGATAGGGTCTATAGAGGTCTAGACCCACCCACACACGGACTAGAAGTGGTCCGGGGCCGTTTCATGCGATCACGGATGCACATGGACTCGATCAAAACGATCGATTTGAGTGAACTTCATCAATTGGCGATACTGGGGCCCTATGAGTGTTTCTACGTTCTTCTCGCACCCACCTAAGTCAAAGGGCAATAGCGTATGTCGCGTGTCCATAACCCAGGTCCGGTTTAATCCAAATCTTGCTCTGATACCAACTTGTAACACCCTAAAAATCGGGGGTTGTATAGAAACCCAACTCCCGAGTTCCAAACCATCACTTATGCAACAAATATGCTTATGATTCAATGTTGTCTTAGTTAGTGCATTAACATGAGTAAGATTATACCAAAATTGCAATTCATACTCCAGATCCAGTGATAAAACGTAAGCGAAAGACTGAAGAATATATATATCACTGTATGAAAAATAAAACAATCTCGAACCGTCTCCAAACTATGAATACATCTCTGAGTAACATATACATATCATAAACCAAAATCAAATGTCCTGTAAAAGTTCAACTAGCAAAACTCCCGCTGATCCAGACCACCTATGCGAAGCCTTCAGAGAACTGCATATACGAGAACTCGTCCTGGTCCTCGTAGTAATCTGGCTCTAGCTCCTAGATCTCCTCACAACCTGCATCTAAGACAGAGTCTGGTAGGTGTTACAAACACCATCCTGTAACGTGGGAGTGAGTGATCAACTCAGTGGAATCATAGAGCAAAGATTAGCATGTTATCAAATCAATCACGTGATAACAGTAAAGAAAACAGTCAGACATTCCTAGATACTGTTGTTAATGCAAGTATGAAATGACATGATAGATGCCCTCACCGACATACTCCCTCATGCGACACTATCTAACGTCCGCGGCATGCTTTCTTCCCTCAGTGCTTCACATCTTCCAGGCACATGTAGTGCGATGTGGATATGATTACAGAGTTGTTATTAGTCCTTTCATACAGCAGTATTGGGAAACTAAGGTACTTCCCTTATATCAATCCCAACACAAATCCTGTCTAGGGTCGTCACTCCTAGTAATCTCATACGATGGTATATTTCTAGGTCACTGCAAGGGCTGTCAGGGCTGTTTCTCACACTCGTTGCACCGCTCTCCCATCACCTTATCAATACAAGCCTAGTTGTACTCTTGTTGCTACGGAAGGGTCGTCGTCTCACGTAGACTCAGAATACGCTCGAGGTCATTACAAAGGGCTCATCACCAATCAGAGTAGACCGACAGCTTGAATGTAGTGTCCCATACCACCACAATCGACTCACGAGTTTAAGGTGCTCACTGGTCACTACGGGGAGGTTTGTGGCCCCAGCGTCGGCCGACAGCTCGACTACGGTGTCTCATACCACCATGCCCGACTCATGAGTCTTAATGAATCATACCATGGTTATTAGGGTTTTCACTGGTAAGTTCAGTACCCTAGGTTCAAGCAGTTATGACCAATACAAGGTGAACATACAACGGTCAGTCGGGTTACTTGATGAACTCGACTAGTACGAGCGCACCTCAAGCTGAACGACATGAAGTGCATAAAACACCTTTTGTGGCCTAACCACTGCCGCCAACCCAAAGCACGACTCGCGTTCATCGACACGTCATTCGTAGCAAATAGAAGCCAACCATGAATTTGAATCTATTACCGACTACCTGGACTAGAGCGTAGCCCCAAGCACTTGTAATCTACATCAGTGATCATATGAGAGTAACAGAAATGGAATACAGACAATCCAAGTATGTTAACAACATGTTATAACATACAACGTAAGAAAATCAACCAAACACATGTATTCCATACATATAAGGAAATCAATTCAATAACAACATGGAGGAAAATCATGTACATCATCATATTAATTGAGAATTCAAACTCAAGACTAATCTACAACAACATTGACTCAATACATACTAATACAAACACTTAGTCTACATAGCGTATGTCGACCCAAAGTGCGCATTAGGGCGAATCTCTTCGCCAAACAGATCATGCACGCCTAACTAATATCATAACACGAAAAATACACATGGTAATCATTTCAGCAAAATACAGACGTATACAGTATTTCCTATAAATGCCTAAAATACCCTAAATCTCATATTCTCCGTACGCAGTCGAAATTAAAAATAGACAGCATGTTTTACATGTCAAACGGCGTTCTTGTCGATAATCTACTATTAAACGACATTGAAAGCTTTGAAAACAGTTAACCTAAGCATCTAGAATCCTCACCTTTCGCCGTAAAAGCGTAACGAATCGAACAGAAACTCTACGCTTCGTCAATGCCTGTATGATTACTTATAACACAAGATACATCAGCTACTTCGCTACTTGTATCGAAGGAATCCCTATAACAGGTTGAGGTTAGGGTTTTCTTACCTATAATGAAGTCAGAATCACCAGAAGAGTGATTAGAATGCGGTGATTAAGTGCGTGTAGAAGCCGGATCGAGTGGCAGGAAGTTTCCCTCACAACTCTCACTGAATCTCTCTCTTTTCTCTCTTCTCTTTTCTAGGGTTTTAGAAAATTCTTATGGGAGGGTAATGAGAGGGTTTAAGGTCTTTAAATAGGTTAGAAAGTCACCTATTTAAACTTTAAACCAAAGTATACTTGGGTTATAGCTAGATTGGGTCTTTCCCGATCCAAAAGAGTATTTCTAGAGGTCTCCTGACCAAATGCGGTCAGACTTAAGCTCATGGATATTGGATCCTGATCACATTAAGTTTTCAGTCCGATAGTGTTCCCAGATCGCACGTGGTGGACCAGTTTCAGTTCAGCGGTCACTAAGATTCGATCGGAGATTTCAAGTACACTGACCTGAGTGGGAAATGTTCCCTGATCCGAGGGTGTATTTAGGTTAGATTCCAACGGTCTGAATGCTTATACTTAACCCGCAAGCGAAACGTGCCAGATTTATTTAAATGATATTTAATTTTCAAAGAATTTCACTCTTTCTCACACTCCTTGCTCCAGGCTCAACGAAATAGCCTCAGAACATCAGTTGGGCTTGATTTCCGGGGTGGTAGTCAAGTCTAACCACACGGTCATAACGGTCTAAGTTCATTGCTAACGGACTCACGACGCGCGGTCAGAATCCATTACAAGGTTTCAAAGGGTTCCTGAGAGCAAACGGGTTTAGAGTTTGATCCTAGGTTTCAGGACGTTATAGCGTTAACAATTTCACAAGTTTTGGGTCTTGCAGAACGTATTTAAAGTGATTGGTGCTAATTTCATAGCTAATCTAATATAGCGCTAGTCGTCTTATGCTTAATTTCTAAAGGAATTAATCTTAAGTGATTTCTGATCGAGGTGGTACTCGAGTCTCTGTACGAATTTTTTCTAGACGTTACACAAACATTGGAGAAAGAGGTGGTTCTGGGCGTGCGGTCGCTAGGAGACAGCCGCGTCTAGGATGTTCGAACCTCACGTTCCTCGAGCCTTCTCTAAAGCAGGTGACTCGGCATGCCCTTTTCCTTGTTCTTTCTCGCCTTGATCTTTCTGAGTCTGACTGACCAGACTTTGTAGTCATCTCCAAGACGAAGCCAAAGTTAGGGGCCAACACTTTGGCTTGGATCAAAGGTTTGTGGACGATAAGCCCAGAAGACCGGTCCTGGAAGTCTCTCTTGCAACCGGAGCGTCTTCTTCTCTCGGGCTTGGACTCATCTGTAACAGGTATCTTTAAGTTAATTTCACACTTTTTTTCTTAAAATTCTTGCTAACTCTGTGTTTCGTTTGAGACAGAAATGGCAGAAGCTTGTCCCCTTTTGAAGTCATCTTCTAAGCTGAAAGCTCCTTCGAGGTCAGTGCTACTCTCGGAGCTTCGGCCTTGCAAGAAGCCGAATACTGCTCCTCCAGTCGAGGAGCTGCCTGCCCAGTCGCCTCTGTCTCGGTCACCTCTACCCCGGCTGTCCCCACCGTCGTTGTTATCTCTGACCCCGAAGGGAGGGCAGAGGGTGGGAGTGAATCCCGGGCCACTTTTGAGCCAGGACCCATTGCAAAGTAAATCTCGGGACAAAGGGAGGAGCAGAGAGGGGAGACCTCAAGGGGGGAGACAACTCAACAGGAGATGTCGCCCTTCCGCCGGGTCATGAGAGAGATGGTCCCTTGGGCCATTGCTCATGGGAGCGAGAAAGAATTCTCCTCGCTCTTTGAAGTCCCTGGGAGTCGGATACTCTCTCATGCGGTGAGGAACTTGCTTCAGGTCAGCTTTGCTTTTATTACTTCATGTCATTTCTCCTTTTCATTTTGTTTTTTTTTTCTGACGTCGCCTCTGTATCATGCAGCTCGCTCCTTGCCTGCTGAGAGCCAGCGAGGATCTGACTAAGTTTGAGAAGGCTCGGAGGGTTGTAGCTGATGTTGAAGCGACTCGAAAGCGGACGGTAGAGGTAAAGGCTCAGCTCGAGATTATCTCACTTCAGGTTGGTCGACTGACAGGGTAGCTGAGCATCGCTCGGAAGGCGGCTGAGGATGCTAAAGCCGAATGTGCTCGGTCGGCCCAGGTGTTGAATAAGGCTCGTGATGAGGGCCAACAACTCGCTCGGGATGCCTCTGAGGAGAAGCTGGCTCGGCTAAAGACCAATACAAGGGTGGCGCTCGAGATGGCCAAGAAAGAGGCTGGGGAGAAGGCTGTGAAGGACTTCCTCGAGTCTCAAGAGTTCGAAGATGAGAGGGATCGTTTGTACAAGAGCGGGTATGCTGCCTGCCTCAAAATGATGAAGCAGTTTTTTCCCAATCTCGATCTCTCTCATTTCAAGGATGGCCCTCCCGAGGATACGATAGAAGCGGCCGAGGCTGATTCTGTGGCTGGAACCAAGGTAGAATCTGATGTGGCCCCGGCCCCTGAGGTTGCTCCAAATGATGCTTGATATCTTCGGAGCTTGGCTTTTGGAATCATCATCAACTCTATTTTGGTACCATCATCAGCTCCAAGCAAGCCGACGAATATTTATTACCGAGTGAAGAGTTAATTTGTGTTGGCCGACCTTTTATTTGTTATTAGCCCTTTCAGTCAGTTCATGCTGAGGCAAGATGTAACCCAATGTAACAAATATACTGAAAAATGAATACGCTTGGTTTTATTTCATTCATTTTTGACTCAGTTTACATGTCCGCTGTTTTCGAGTCTCTTTCATTGCTTTGCTATGTCGACTTTATGGGTAGTAGACTTTTAAATGTCCGACGTTCCATGGGTGAGGCAACAGCTGCCTAGTTAGGTCTTTCAGTCGGTACGTTCCTGGTCAGAAGGTACTTGAGACGACATAGGGCCCTTCCCAATTGGGTCCTAAAGTCCCTGCGCCAACTTCCTTGGTATTGAGGAACGCTTTTTGGAGAACCATGTTCCCGACTCGAAAGTGTCTGACCTTGACTTGGGCATTGTAAAACCATGCCACCTGTTGCTGCCGAACCATCATTCGTAGTTGAGCTTTTTCTCTTTGCTCGTCCATAAGGTCAATCCTGAGAGAAAGGAGTTCTTCATTTTCTTCCTCATTAAATGAACTGACTCGGGCAGAAGGCAGTCTGATCTCTACTGGAGTAACGGCTTCCGAACCATACGTGAGGGAAAAAGGAGTTTCCTCAGCAGCGGTTCGGACTGTAGTTCGGTAAGCCCATAGTATCTTCGAAAGTTCCTCAGCCCATGCTCCTTTGCTCGGTCGAGCTTTGTCCGGAGATGTTGCTTGATGATCTTATTGATTGCTTCAACTTGCCCATTCGTTTAAGGATGATGAGGTGACGAATACACATTCTTGATTCCCAGGTTGTTACACATCTCACGATAGCTTTTGTTGTCAAACTGTTTCCCATTGTTGGTTATAATTATCTGAGGTATGCCGAACCGACAGACAATATTCTTCTATACAAAGTCTGTGATCTTTTGTTCGGTTATCTTTGCCAATGGTTTTACCTCGGCCCACTTCATGAAGTAGTCCACTGCCACAACTGCGAACTTGGTTTGTCCCTTCTCCATGGAGAGATGTCCGATAATGTCGATTCCCCACTGCGCGAAGGGCCAAGGACCAATCATAGGAGTGAGTTCTACAGGGGGTTGCCTCGGAATAGCCGCAAATCGTTGACACTTATCACATCTCTGGATGAGCTTGCAAGTATCTTGATGGATAGTTAGCCAATAATATCCTTGGCGTAGGACTTTATGTGCGAGAGATCGCCCTCCTGAGTGATTTCTATAGATACGTTCATGAATTTCCCGTAAGACATAGTCGGCTTCATTGTGGTTTAGGCATCGTAGCAACGGAGCATAATAACCCTTCTTGTACAATGTCCCATTGAGTATTATATAACGAGAGGCTCGGATTTTCATTCATCGAGCCTCGGCACGATCTTGAGGCAACTCCCCACTGTTAAGGTATTGGACGATTGAGTCACTCCAAGTATGTCCCACATCGATAGGAAGTACGGTCAAGCTAACTGGTTCCATGACACTTGGTTTAGCAACGTACTCGATCGGAACAGACCTGTGTATATCATCTTCATCGGCAGAGGCGAGTTTTGCTAGTAGGTCGGCTTTGGCATTTTCTGTTCGAGGGATCTGAGTGACGGTACAACACTGAAATCGACTGATCAGGTCTTTTGCCTTTTCCATGTAAGCTTTCAGCTATTCTTTCCGTATTTGATACACATTCGTGACTTGATTGACAACCAACTGAGAATCGTTGAAAACGTTAAGATGCGTGACACTTAAGCTGGCCGCAAGTCGGAGTCTGAATAACAATACTTCATATTCTGCTGTGTTGGTCGAGGCTTGAAATCCAAGTCTTAAGGCATACTACATATAGGTTTGATCAAGAGTTTCTAATACTACTCCTGCCCCGCTTTCCTTAAAGTTGGATGATCCATCGACTTACAGTTTCCAAGGGGTTGGGTCAGGAGAGGACTCGGGAAAAGCGGCAGATGGCGCTTCAACTGGCTAAGTGTCATGTGTAATGTCGGCTTGTGGAGTGACTTCGGCGATGAAGTCGGCCACAGCCTGTCCCTTGATCGCAATTCTCGACCTGTACAGAATGTCGAATTCTATGAGTTCAATTGCCCATTTAGTAAAACAACCGGACGCCTCTAGTTTCTGCAGAATCTGGCGTAGTGGGAGCTTGGTCATAACAATAATTGTATGAGCCTAAAAATATGGCCGAAGTCGACGCAAGGAAACGACTAAGACTAAGGCCACTTTTTTCAAGAGCGGATATCTCATCTCTGCTGGTAGAAGAGCTTTGCTAACATAGTAAACCGACAGTTACTTTCCTTCATGTTCTCGTATAAAAGCCGAGCTAACAGCTACCTCGGATACTGTAAGATACAACAATAAGGCCTCTCCAGGATCAGGCTTCGATAAGAGAGGCGGAGATCCGAGGTACGACTTTAATTGTTGAAATGCAGCTTTACACTCTTCCGTCCAGTCTACTACCTGTCGTCCCTTTAATTGGTTAAAAAATGGGAGGCATTTGTCTGTAGCTTGGGATAGGAAGCTGTTGAGTGTTGCTACCTGTCCAGTTAATCTTTGTATATCTTTGATCACGATGATAATGACATATTTGTTTTTATTTCGGCGATTAGGATTGCTCTGAAGTCTATCGGGCCAATTGACGAATCCTTCACTTTTGATCTCCATCAATACCTACTCTTGTGGCTTGTTGAGTAGAGTATAAGTGGAGAACTTTCGGTCGGGCTGTTTATTCAACTTACGTTCATCCCGAGTTCGGTTGTCCTTACGCTTTTTTCCACCAGCCGAGTTAACTTCTTTTTTGGCTCACTCTTTGGTCGAGGTCTTTGCATTCTGGGTAGCTTCTCGCAAGCTTTTCGTTTCTTCAGCGTCTGCATATTTATCTGACTGAGTCATGAATTTGGCCAGTGTCATCGGCGGATTCTTGTCTAGAGAGGCTAGGAACGGTTTATCTCTGACACCTTGCATAAGGGAATTGAGTGTTGTCTCTTCTAAATATTTTCAAATATGAAGTGTTTGAAGTTGAAACGCCTGATATAGTCTTTCAGTAGCTCTCTCTCTTTCTGAATTATATTATTCAGATGAGCCGGGGGCTTTAATTTCTTTTTCCACCAATAAAATTGGTGAGGAAGGCATCGCTGAGCTCTGTAAACGAACTGATCGACTTTGGTTTTAGTTGCTTGAACTAGAGCCAAGCCACATCAGCTAAAGTAAGAGAGAAAGCTCGACACATTACGACATCTGACGCATCGTGCAGTTTCATGTAAGTCCAAAAACATTCAAGGTGCTCCATTGGGTCAGTCTTTCCGGTAAAAGGAGTAATCTAAGGTAGACGAAACCTTTTCGGTAACCGGGCTCGCATTATTTCATTAGTAAATGGGGATGCTTTAGTCCCGAGCCTAGTTTGGCGTGTATCCCGACCCTGTTTCATATTAGCCATCTCTTCCATCACTTCTTTCTTGAAGTCCTGGAGATTTACTTTCCATGGCTCGACACGTTCTGCCACACCTTCATCGGGAAGCCGGCTATGCCTCCTTTGATCTATCTCATGACGGAGATCGGTAGGAGGTAAGACAACAGTTGTCGAATGAGCGGGTACTGGCTCGGCCAGGCCATGGGGTCGACTCGACTACAGAAGGGATCGTGGTACAGTTGGCTTAGGGTCAGCAAATTGTGGCAGAGCGTTTGTCGCTTAACCCTACTGAAGTTGCTGCATCTGCTGTTAGTGTATCTGTTCCAACATTTGTCGCATAACATTTATGTCTGCTCTGAGCTCCTTAACCTCCCGATCCAACTGTACGTTATTTCGGTTCTGTTGGGCGTTTGTTGCTGGGGATACAACAGGAACAAGTGCAAAATTTTGACAGTTATCAAGTTGGTTTTGAACCCCCTGAGCCATGCTTGTACCTAGTTGTCCAGCGGCAGCCGCTGGTCCTTCCAGACTCATTCTTTGAGTTCTCGCCATTAATACGAATGTGCAGCTCCATAGGTAGAACACAAAATGACTTTTTGTATCATTTCCCACAAACGGTGCCAAACTGTTGATGTAAAAATCTGGTCCACCCTCTTTCGACCTTCAAGTACCTGCACAGGAAAAAGACAAAAGAGACCCTGGCTAGAGAAGGGGACCCTCCGATGCCAAAGTCAGGCTAGGAATCTATGTCTTATAGTATTGAGGGATTTTGGGAGAGAGTTTTCGTGTACCTTTCACCATTGAAGTCTCTTCTCTTTATAGGAGAGAGGGGTCCTGGCGTGAGAGGATCCTCTCCTGATCCTTAGGAAATTTGATTGAGTTGCCATTTGTTTGTAGATACTTTTCGATCTCGAGATTTTCGGGGTCGGGCATCTTTTACAAAATCCCTGGATCGGTGTTTTGATTTACACCGTCTCTTCCTTGCTTGGCTCAGCCTCAATGGACTATAGTCTCGGCTGACTTACAAAGGTGGGCTATTTACCTACTGTCAGATGAAACTAGATTAATTTTAAACCAATGACCCTTCTTAATCCGATAGCCAACACTACAACCGGCCTCATTTGGGTCAGTTTTATAGTCAGTCAGGTGGCTTTTAGCCCTAAGGCCTTTAATTGGTCCTTTCGGACATGGCTGTCTCTTTAACCGAGCCAACTTCATGTCCTATACATTCTCGCCTTTGGCTCTTGACTCTTTTACTCTCGGTTAGGATTAATATCCTTCGTATCCGAACTAAGTCTTTCCTTTTGGCTTTGTCATGGGTCGACTTCCACAGTTGCTCTGGTTGTAATGACAGAGTGCCGACCCTACGGACTTGTCATATTTTTTCCCCAACAAATTCAATTTGGAATTTGAATTCGATTTAACTCATTTTCTCATTAATAATATGTATTTATAAAGAAATATATATAAATCCTTTAGGGCTGGTTTGAGACGGTGCATTAGAGTGGATTAGACTGGATGAAATTAGATTTAAGGTAATGAGAGGATTGTCACCTATTGTCCAAGACGATTTCCAGTGGATTGGAAGAGCCTGGGATGATATGGGTTTTCTTTTTGGATGGTTGATGGGATTCGGCCATCCTCCGAGTGTAAACTCGTGGGAGCATTTGGAAATGCAAAGTATATTGCAATACATCATGTATTTTTCAATGGTAGGCATCCTTAACACCACTGCTTCCTATTGTGTGGTCCATTGTAGCCTTGGAACTACCTTTGTTTTGGTCTAATTTTCTATACTGAATGGACCTTACGTACGGACGGTGTGGCTCAAAGTTATACATCACAGTGGTCCGCCTGTGAGGTCACATGTGGTCCCATCTCATATCACACGCTGCATCGAGGGATGGGTGAAGTCTAAATGAGGGATTTCACGAATCCCTTGGGAGGTCGGTGCAGTTTACAAGGCGTTCTGCGCTAGAGTAACATCCAGCCATCCAAACAAGCTGTTAGATGGAAATCAGGATCAAATCGCACTTAATAGCATCCAGTTCAGTCCAATACGTCGGGCTAAACATGCCCTTAGGGGATTGACACCCTTTTTCATTTGACCTATTCCCCCCCGTTGGGTCCCTTTACCCGTCCACCTCACCTCCGGCCATCTTCTCTCTCTCTCTCTCTCTCTCTCTCTCTCTCTCTTGCCCATCCTGCATTTTTCCCAATTATCCATTCTCTCGCCTATCACCTTTAGCCCCCTGCCCAACTGTTAGCCTAGCTTACACATCCACCTTTGGCCCTTGCTCGACTGTGTGACTCTTTGTCTCTCGCCTGTCCGGTCTCTCTCTCTCTCTCTCTCTCTCTCTCTCTCTCTCTCTCCCTCTCCCTCTCTCCCCCAATCTCTCTTACTCTAGCTCATCTGCCTCTAGCCCCCTGCCTGACCATCCGCCTTTGCACATACTCGACTGCAACTGTCTGATCCACCACTATTCGATTATCTTTTTCGAGCAAAATACAGTAACCCTCTAGGCCACCATTGTTCAATCACCTTAGTGAATTTATTAGAATATTTTTAAAATTATAAGGGAATTGATTAGTATATTTATGGATTGATTAGTGAATTGATCTCATCTGTTTGCCTCTGGCTCCCTGCTCGGTCATCCACCTTTACACAAACTCGACTCCCATTATTCATTTCACTACTATCCGGTCACCTTAGTGAATTGATTAGTATAATTGTGAATTAATTAATATATTTGTGAATTCATAAATTGATTATTATATTTGTGAATTCATAAATTGATTATTATATTTGTGAATTAATTAGTGCATTTATCAGTATATTTATGAATTTGCGAATTGATTAGTATATTTATGATTTTGTGAATTTATGATTTGATTAATATATTTGTGAATTTGTGAATTGATTAGTATATTTGTGAATTTGTGAATTGATTGGAGAATTGATTGATGAATTGATTAATATATTTTGTGAATTGATGAATTGATCAGTGAATTGATTAGTGACATTGATTATTATTAGTGAATTATTAATTAGTGATATTGATTATTACTGGTGAATTTGTGATTAGTGAGATTGGTTAGTGAATTGTGAATTGATTAATGATTAGTAAATTATGAATTGATTAGTATATAATAATTAGTTGCCCATTTGATCATTTTTTATGTTTCAAGGCATAGATATAATATGTTTTTAGTGGTATATAAATTCTCAAATTATCTTATTTTTTGGACGATTTAATGTTTAATAAATTGTAGTGTTTTCTTTTATTCCAAATTTAATGCATACGCTAGTTTCAGTTTATCTCTACCTTTTTCTTTGAAAGATTTCGTACACTTGTTTCCATCATCAAATATTCATAGTTTGTGTGGATACTTAACGTGAGATTCAAATATAGGATGCATATTTCTAGAGAGTAAGGGGAGATGCTGCAGGAATTTCAGCGTGACATTTAAATTGGAATAAATGAAAGCATTAAAATCTATCCGACCTTGAATGGGTGGCTGATTTAAATAGTTAGTAAAGTTTAAAAAATTGTAGAGGCATTTAAGTTAATATTATTATATTTATAGATGACTAGTGATGTGTGTCAATTACTCCTAAGGCTGGTGAGTCAGCCACATCTCCTCTTATTATAGAGTAAGAAGTGTCTTCAGCTACGACCATGGGAAAAAAAAAAAGATCAATGGTTTAGGATGACTTTAATAAGTAGTGGTTAATGGTGTGATGAAGATTGATTGTATTCATTGCAAGACATTATACACTAAGAATTTTGGGGGCAATAAGTCATTTATAAAGACATAATAAAAATTGTACAAACAAACCAAAAATTCAACTTACAGGCCAACATTTACTTTCATTTACCAAGTCTAAATGGAGAAACTCTCAAGATCAACTTACCACTCACAAATTTAACAAAGAAATGATGAAAGAATGGTATGCAAGATTAGTGATTGTTGAAGAAAAACATTTAAAATGATATAGAGTAAAGTTTTTATGGGATTCTGTAAATGCCTTAATCCTCAAGTTGAAAAGGCCTCCTGCATCCTTGTGAAGTGAGAGTGCATGAAGATGTATGTAAGCGGTAAAATAAAACTAAGAGTTATTTTAGCATCAATATCTAAAATAAGTTTGATGTTTGATTTGTGGACGACATCCAATAAAAGAAAAGGATACAATTCATTAATAACACAATACATTGATGAAGATTGGAATTTCTGCAAGAGAATTTTGAACTTTCGCCACCTTCCTCCTCACACTAGTTTGATTATTTTAGATTGCATATATAGTTGTCTACAAGAATAGGACATTGAAAACAAATTATATTCAATAACTTTAGATGATGCCTTTACAAATGAAAGCATAATTTCATTCTTACGTAACAAGTTAAAGGCAACAAGAAAATTATTCTTTGAGGAAAAAAATTCCAAGTAAAGGTTGAAACAATTGACTCCATGTAACACCCTGAAAATCGGGGGTCGTGTAGAAACCCGACTCCCGAGTTCCAGACCATCACTTATGCAATAAATATGATTATGATTCAATGTTGTCTGAGTTAAAGCATTCACATGAGTAAGATTTTACCAAAACTGTAATTCATACTCCAAATCCAGTGATAAAACGAAAGCGGAAGACTGAAAAATATATATATCACTGTACGAAAACAAAATAATCTCAAACTGTCTCCAAAGTATGTATACATCACTGAGTCTCATATACATGTCATAAAGCAAGAAATAAATGTCAAGTGATAAACTACTAGCATGTCTCGCCGATCCAGGCCACCTATGCAAAACCGTCGGAGAACTGCATATACGAGAACTCATCCTGATCCTCGTAGTAATCCGGCTCTGCGTCTTGAATCGCCTCATCACCTGCATCTAAAACAGGGTCTGGTGGTGTTGCAAACACTGTCCCGTAACGTGGGAGTGAGTGATCAACTCAGTGGAATAATAAAGCAAAGATTAGCATGTTATCAAATCAATCACGAGTTAATAGTAAAGCAAACAATCAACCATCCTTAGGTACTGTTGTTAATGCAAGCATGAAATGACATGATAGATGCCCTCACCGACATACTCCCTCATACGGCACCATCTTATGCCCGCGGCATGCTTGTGTTCCTTAGTGCTCCACATCTTTCAGGCACATGCAATGCGAAATGGATAATGATTATCGAGTTGTTATTAGTCCTTTCATTCAGCAGTATTGGGAAACTAAGGTACTTCCCTTATATCAATCCCAACACAGATCCTGTCTAGGGTCGTCACTCCTAGAAATCTCATACGATGTTGTATTTGTAGGTCACTGCAAGGGCTGCTAGGGCTGTTGCTCGCACTCGTTGCACCACTCCCCCATCACCTTATCAATACAGGCCTAATGTACTCTCGTCGCTACGAAAGGGTCGTTGCCTCCCGTAGGCTCAGAATACGCTCGCAGTCACTACAAAGGTCTCGTCACCAATCAGAGTAAGCCGACAGCTCGAATGTAGTGCCCCATACCACCACAATCGGCTCACGAGTCATAGGTGCTCACTGGTCACTACGGGGAGGTTTGTGGCCCCAGCGTAGGCTGACAGCTCGACCACGGTGTCCCATACTACCATGCCCGGCTCATGAGTCTTTATGGATCAGGATACCATGGTTAACAGGGTTTCCAATGGTAAGTTCAGTACCCTAGGTTCAAGCAGTTATGACTTATACAGGGTGAACATACAATGGCCAGTCGGGTTATTTGACGAGCTCGAATAGTACGAGCGCATCTCAAGTTGAACAACATGAAGTGCATAAAACACTTTGTGTGGCCTAACCACTGCCGCCAACTCAAAACACGACTCACGTTCATCGACGCGTCCTTCGTGGCAAATAGAAGCCAACCACGAATTCAATCCATTACCAACTGCCTGGACTAACGTATAGCCCTAAACACTTGAATATCAACATCAGTAATCATATGAGAGTAATAGAAATGAAATACAACAATGTAAGCATGTTGACACATGTTATAACATACAACTTAAGCAAATCATCCAACACATGCATTTCATGTATATAATGAAATCAATACATATAGCCAACATGATGGAAATCATTTACATCAGTATATTACTTGAGAATTCAATCTCAAAACTCATTTACAACACCATCTACTCAATACATACTAATACAAACATTTATACAAACACTTAGCCTACACACTTTAGTCTACATAGTGTATGTCAACTCAAAGTGCGCATTTGGGCGAATCTCTTCGCCAAACAGATCATGCATGCATTCCTAATATCCTGACACAACAAATAACCATGGCAAACATTTCAAAAAAATGTGGATGTAAACAGTATTTCTTACAAATGACTAAAATGCCCTAAATCTCATATTTTCCATACGTTTACGAAACGAAAAACGGACAGCATGTTCTACATGTCAAATGGCGTTGCCGTCGATAATATACTATTAAACGACATTGAAAGCTTTAAAATCAGTCAATCAAAACGTCTAAAATCCTCACCTTTTGCCCTAGACGCGTATCAGTTCGAATAGGATGTATACGCTTCGTCACCGGCGTAAATGCGACCTAATGCACAAGATACATAAGCTATTTTGATAATGAATCGAAGAAATCCCTAAAATAGTAAATGGTTAGGGTTCTCTTACCTAAGAGTGCGTTGGAAATCACCAGAAAAGTGATTGGGATGTGGTGCTTCGATATGAGCGAAAGCTGGTGCAAGTGGAGGAAAATCTCTCCCACAAGTCTCTCACTTTCTCTCACTTTCTCTCTCTATCTAGGATTTGTTGCAAATTCGGATGGGAGGGTTGTGAGAGGGTTTAAAGCCCTTATATAGGCTAAAACATAACCTAAATAGACTTGGGAACAAAGTATACTTGGGTTATAGCTAAATCGAGGCTGTTTCGATCCAAAAGAGCATTTCGGGAGGTCCCCTGGCCGAACGCGATCGGACTTAAGCTCATGATCACAGGATGTTGTCAACACCAAGTTTTCAGTCTGGTAGAGTTCACAGATCGCACGTGGCGATCCAGTTTCAGTTCAACGGTTATCGTACCTAAATTAGGTCTACAAGTCTCATGATATGAAGAGAAATTTTTCCTGATCCGAGGGTGAAATTTGGCTGAATTCTGACGGTCAGAACGCTTAATAATAACGCGCAAAGACTCGTGCCAGATTTGAATTAAAATTTTAAATCTTTACCCATTTCTCACTCTCTTCACTCCAGGCTCAATGAAATAGCCTCAGAGCATCGGTTGGGCTTGATTTTCGAAATGATTGTCAAGTCCAGCTAAGCGGTCATAACCATCTAAGATTGTAGACATCGGACTTTCGACGCGCGGTCTAAATCAAATACGAAGTTTCAAAGGGTTCCTGAGAGCAAACGGGTTTAGAGTTTGATCCTAGGTTTCAGGGTATTATAGCGTTATTAATTTTACAAGTTTTGGGTCTTCCAGAACGTATTTAAAGCGATTGATGCTAATTTCACAGCTAAACTAGCGTAGCGCTAGTTAACTTACACACTTATTTTCTAAAGGAATTAATCCTAAGTGATTTCTGATCGAGTTGGTACTCAGGTCTCAGTACGGATTTTTCCGAGGCATTACAATCTATCCCCCTTAACAATAAATTTCATCCTCAAAATTTGTACCTTTTCGTACTCCTCGAGAAGCTGTGGGTAGTTCTTTCTGATATCGGCTTCTATCTCCCAGGTAGCCTCTTCATCAGAGTGATGCGTCCACAACACCTTCACAAGGGGGATGACCTTGCTACGCAGTACCTGCTCCTTCCTGTCTAGTATGTGCACCGGTCGCAGTATATATGTAACATCCTCTCCTAACTGCACCTGCTCCCATCTAATGATATGGGAAGGATCATAAACGTGTTTCTTCAGCATAGAAACATGAAATACGTTGTGAACGCTCGCGAGAGGCATAGGCAAAGCCAGACGATAAGCCACTGCACCCACACGGTCGAGAATCTGAAACGGACCAATGAATCGAGGTACTAGTTTCCCCTTCTTCCCGAATCGAAGGACTCCCTTCATAGGGGAAACGCGCAAAAATATATGATCCCCAACCATGAACTCTAGCGGGCGCCATCTCGTATCGGCATAAATTTCTGTCTACTCTGCGCTGTGAGAAGCCAGCGTCTAATAATGTTAATCTTCTCCGACGTCGCCTGCACTAACTTTGGGCCAATCAATCTGCGTTCACCGACCTCTGTCCAGCAATGCGGTGCTCGGCAAGGTCGCCCATACAAAGCCTCATATCATACCATACCGATACTCGCCAAGAAACTGTTGTTGTACGCGAACTTCGCATATGCAAGACAATCATCTCAACTGTCCTTGAAGTCCAATGCGCAAGCTCGCAACATGTCCTCTAGAATCTGGTTCACCCACTCTGTCTGTCCGTCTGTCTGTGGGTGAAAGGAAGTACTGAACTTCAACTTTACACCCATAGCCTCCTGAATGCGAGTCCAAAAAATAGAAGTAAAGCGCGTGTCTCTGTCCGACATGATCTCTAAGGGAACTCCTTGCAAACGCACGATCTCTCTGATATACAGCCTGGCTAACTCATCTACAGAGTTCGTAACTCTGATCGGTTAGAAGTGCGCCGACTTCGTCAGACAGTCGACGATCACTTAAATAGAATCATGTCCCTTCCTCGTCTTCGGCAGTCCCGAGATGAAATCCATGGAAATGAAATTCCACTTCCACTCAGCTATAAGTATAGGTTGAAGGAGTCCAGGTGGTCAGCGATGCTCTGCCTTCACCTGCTGGCAAGTGAGACAATGGGACACAAACTCTGCGATGTGGGTCTTCATACCATCCCACCAATAAGTCCTCCTCAAGTTATGATACATCTTAGTGCTACCCGAATGCATCGCAAGCCTGGAACTGTGCGCATCCTCGAGAATCTCTCATCTCAAGTCAGGGATGTCTGGGACGCATAGACTGCCACGATAACGTAAGCCCCCATCTGTGCTAACTCACCACTCGGCGTCTGCATCATCACTGGCCTGCTCTCGAAGCTCAATCAGACGCGCATCATCCCTCTGCGCCGCGATGACTCTGTCATCGATAAAAGATCGCACCTGCACATGTGCGATAAACTCATATGGCTCCTCCACAGTGAGTTTCTGCTCAAAGTCTCGCAAAAACTCAACCATGTCCCACTCAGCAACCATCAGTGGAGCCGCAAACTTCATTGCCTTCTTGCGGCTCAACGCGTCAGCCACAAGGTTCGTCTTGCCCGGATGGTAGGAGACTTTGAACTTGAAGTCCTTCAAAGTCTCCATCCATTGCCGTTGCCTCATATTCAAGTCTCGCTGCATGAATATGTACCTAAGGCTCTTGTGGTCGTAAAAGAGCTCGAACTCCTCTCCATAGAGGTAATGTCTCCAGAGCTTCAATGCGAAAATGACGGCTGCCAACTCAAGGTCGTGTGTAGGGTAATTCTCCTCGTACTTCCTTAATTGTCTCGAGGCATACGAAATTACCCTGTCCTTCTGCATAAGGACACAACCCAAACCAACGCTAGATACGTCAGTATATATCGTGTATCTAACCCCTTGCTCTGGCAATACTAGCACAGGGGCGGACGTAAGCTTGTCCTTCAGCTCCTGAAAAGCTGACTCCACCTTGTCATTCCAGGCGAACTTCACATCCTTCCGTGTCAACTGAGATAGAGGTCTGGCGATCTTCGAGAAATCTCGAATGAAATGTCTATAATAGCCAGCAAGATTCAAGAAACTCCTCACCTCAGTGACAGAACTAGGCTGCTCCCAGTCCTGCACCGCAGCTACCTTAGCCAGGTCAACTGCCATGCCGACACCACGTGTCCCAGGAACTTCACTTCCTGCTTCCAGAAGTAGCACTTCTTGTACTGTGCGAACAACTGATGCTGTCTGAGTGTATCTAGGACCAATCGCAAATGCTCTTCATGCTCCTCTCGACTCCTGGAGTATACCAAAATGTCGTATATGAACACAATGACGAATCGATAGAATAATGGCCGAAATACCCTATTCATCAGATCCATGAACATGGCTGGTGCATTCGTGAGACCGAACGACATCACAAGGAACTCGTAGTGGTCAAAGCTGGTCCTAAAGGCTCTCTTCTGCACGTCCTCATCCCTGACACGCAACTAGTGATACCCTAACTGAAGATCATTCTTCGAGAAGTACTGCGCCCCTCTTAACTGATCAAACAAGTCGTCTATCCTGGGCAAGGGATATCGGTTCTTCACCGTAATCTGGTTCAGCCTACGATAATCAATACACAATCGCATAGAACCATCCTTCTTCTTCACAAACAATACTGGTGCTCCCCAAGGAGATACACTCGGTCGAATGAAACTAACCTCCAACAGATCATCAATTTGTTTCCTCAACTTCTCCATCTCACACGGTGCCATGCGATACGTCGACAGTGAGACGGGCATGAAACCAGGCACCAGATCGATAGTAAAATCGATCTCTCGCTGAGGCGGCAAACCAGGAATCTTCCTGAACAGATCCCCAAAATCACGGACGACTGGCGTATGCTCAAGTGTCAGGGCATCAGTGTCCCGTAGTAAAGAAGCGTTGCTAAGTATGTGGAAGGGGAGATTTACCCACACTGAAAATGTAAAAGGCATGCCCTCTGGCTCGTATACCGTCACCATACGGGTCTCGCAGTCAATCTCGGCCCTCCCTATAGTCAACCAATCCATGCCAAGAATGATGTCGAGATAAACAAGAGAGGGGTCGACGACAAGATCAAGAGTCATCGTCCTGCCTCCTAGATTCACCAAGCAACCCTCGCACATCAGGGTGGCATCAGAAAAAGTCCCGTGATCCATAAGAACTCGCACTCCATCCATCCGAATAGTCGGTAGCCCAAGGCGCCTGACTATAGAATGCGATATCAAAGAAAGCGTGGATCTTGTATCCACCATCACGAGTATAGGAGTACCTCCAATATGGGCAGTGACCTCAAAGGCTAAAGGCTGAGCAGTCTCTGTCTCAGTTGCCTTTGCTGTCAAAGCATGTACTCGAGCCTGTTGTGGACGGTTCGACCGTGGTACCATGTGCCGTTGAGGCGGCCTAAACTGAGATGCGGGAGGTTTGAAGGAAGGGTGCGTAGGAGCCAACCGTAAAGTTGGAGCTGATAAAGCCTGTGGGCATGGACGATCGATCTTCTGCGGCGGTGAAAACCCGCTATCCCGTATCCGAGCAAAATAACTCCCTACTGTGTGACCTGATCGCCCATAATACGTACACGACACATCAGGACGCCTCATCGGGGGTACTGGCGCTGTAGCCCTAGGAGGAGGGTTGATGCGAGGCCTCTTGCCAGCAAATGGCCCGTCCTGCATATCTGGTCGTGGCCTAGGAATAATAGGGCCACGAGATCGCGTCAGTCGATCAACATCCTGCTCTGCCCTCATGGACATGTGTATCAACTCTACATAGGAGGATATGCTGACACAACACATCTTCAACCATATGTCCGGTCGCAAGCCCTCAGAAAAGCGTCATATGCGTATCTGATCGTCAGCAAGTATCGTCGGGACGTATCTCCCCAACTCAGTAAACCGATGCTCATACTTGGTGATTGACATGCCTCCCTGCCTGAGGCAGAGAAACTCGTTCTCCCACTCGTGCCTGTAAGTCTAGGGATAGTATTTCTCGTGAAAACGGAACTCGAATGCTGCCCAAGTCCAGATGTAGTCGACTGTTACTATCTGCAACAAACTATCCCACCATAGACTAGCCTCCCGCTCGAACATGAATATAGCCAACTCAACCTGCTCAGACTCTGAGCAGTGTAGCATCCTCAGAATCTTCGACACACGGTCGAGCCAATACTCAGCCTCCTCGGGTCTGTGAGAATCCATAAAAGTAGGAGGCCGCAATCGCTGAAATCGCTCAAGAAGGCCCCGTGAGTCAGTAGTATGTCCCGTAGGGTAAGCAGATAGTACAGGATAGGCCATGCCCTCATCCTGAGTCGAAGCACCAGCATCCTCAGCTGGATGCACAGATGGTGCAGGTGGAGTCGCACTCCCGCCCTGGGCTAGAGCCCCTGCTATTGTAATCAAGAGCTGCTGGTGCTGCTGATGCATCATGGCCATCAACTGCTCAAACCTATCAGGAGGTGGAGCAGGCTGTGACACATACTGCGTCAAGGAGGACGCACGATGCTACTCTCTGACAGGCGGTGTGAAAGGCGGCGGTCCAACTGTAGGACCTGTAGAAGGTTGAGACTCATGTGCGGTCTCAGGAATCGGGCCCACAGCAGGGTCTGCATGCTCATCGATCTGGGAAGGAACCTGATCCATAAGCTCTCCCAATGTAAGTCGTGTCGTGTTCCGCGTAATCTTAGGCTGCATTCCCTATATTCAAAAATAGGGCCCAACCTCGTTAGTTACAGAAATAGCACAAATACACCATCACACAATCATTCACATAACAAGCCAAATAAACTCCATGCATTTCATTAAATCAAAATTGTCACAATACAAGAGATATATCTTTACATGCATCATGACAAGAAACACATGGGAAACTAAGCCAGTCAAAGCTACAACTACAACATAAGCTAACTACTAGCCTTCTCAGGCTTACACACAGAAAGCAGGAAGCAACCTAACTACAACCAACAACATCTAATAACTAATCGCTAATCCGAGTCTGGCGATGGAGGATGGGCACCCTTATCCTGCAGGCAACACAGGATAGCCTTCAAGGTGCGAGTCACCTTGCCAAATTTTCGCTTCATGGCGGCCTTGGTATCTTCGAGATCTTGTTTCACTTCGGCCCGAAGTTCCTGGACTTCCCGTCGCAAGGCAACCTGACTCTCCTCAAGTCGGGCTATATGAGCATCCCTAGTAGCACGAGTCGTAATAGGAGGACTCTCATCAGTATCCTGAGCCTCCTCTTCTTCTTCTTCCTGGACTTCTTCCTTTATTTCTACCCCAGCCTCTTCTTCACTAGCATCCTCTTCGCTATCATATTCGCCCTCACTATCATCATCGAGCTGAGCCTCACGCTGTCGAGGCCCGATCTTCATCTGGTTCATGGTAGCATCATCAATGAAGTGAATCGGCACAGGCATCTCTGGCCCAAGCCTGTAAGCAAACTGAAGCGCGATCTTACATATGAGCCGGCCAAAAGGAAGTGACTCAGACATTCTTCTCGACTTCACTATGAGGACGATCTGTCGTAACACAAAGGTGGCCATGCACACATTCTCTCCCTGGCCCACTTGATACAGGAAATCGACCATGAGATGCGTAAATTCATTGCGGTTGGTCGACCTGGGATACACATTGAACGTACGAATGTGGTGTAACAGAAAAAAATCATGCAACATGTGGGACGCTAAGAGGCTCTTGTTACGCTGCCACGGAACCAAACCACCACATAAGAACCTGGTGCGGTGATTTTGCTCATGAACACTCTTCAGATTTTTAGCACTTGGATGAACTTCACCAAGAGGCACCTTCAGAATGCGAGCTATCAACTGAACATCGATCGTGGCTTCCTGATCTTTATCAAAGGGAATCCTGAACTGCAATGGCTCCAACGTAGGAGCCCGAATATGAGCATAGAAGGCACGAACAGTGTTCACATTCGCACGAGACTGGGCTTCAAAGAGTGGACCCCAATTGACAGCTTCAATATGCTCAAACAATAGAAATTCACCAAAGAGCCGCTCATCCACATGCGCCTCAAATAGAACCTTGTGATCAGTATACGCACCGTGAGCTAAGTCTACCAACAGTGCTCACCCTATGTGAGCACGGGGATCCAAATCCAGCTTTGTGTGAAACTCACGAGCGGCAGTTGGATTTGCGGTGGCGCTTAAGCTAACGGCGCCACCTCTCGGCTTCCTCGAACGTGAAGGGTGACTAGGCCCAGCTTCATCTGCTATGATCTTTCTCTTTCCCATGAGAGAGAGGATGGTGGAAAGAGAGAAAAAGGCTAAAATAGCCTCAACAAAAGCTATGGAAAGTAGAGGAAATGGGGAGAAAGGGCTGCCCTAATGGACTGAATCGAATCTAGGCCCTGTTGAGGGGTGAATCAAGTTCCCAAAGGCTGGATTTTCAAAGAGAAAAGAGTAAAATAAGTGGGAATGGAGGCTCACACAAAATTTAGCCTTCAATGGAGGGTGCAGGAGCTCCAATCGGCAAGAATGGAGAGAGAGGGGAATTCCTACTGCTGTGGACAATGGGTCAGAGTCATTTTAGTAGAAAATGGGATGGGAGAGGTTTGACGCCGAGATTTGAGAGGGAGTTAGCAAAAAAATGTAAAAGGGAGAGCTTGGGAACGTGAAATGTGAAGGAGGTAGGGTTTTTGGGGGGTTTTGAGGGACGTCCCACGTGTAGGGGGGGTGCCCTAATCATTTAAGGGCGTCAGCCCAAAATTCAGCCTGAGTCGGGCCCATCGTATGGTGAGCCCTCGCCGAACCGACGAGGTCCTCGCCGGTGAACTTGTAAACCGGCAATGTAGGCCATGTGGGCTAGGTTCCCCTTGCCCTTGAGGTCCCAAATATATGTGGGACCCACCCTGGTTCATTGTCTTTTAGCCTAGATAGGCCCATGACTCCGTTTGGGGCGTTTCGGGACCAATTTGTAAACCAGAATGATTTTATGCATCATGTAGCATATGATTTTGGGATAGGAGAGGCTAATCCATCCATCTAACCCATTTATTTCAAGCGATTCCATAATTAGAATGTCCAAAAGTCCAATTATTACATATATTTACTATTTATAGTAAAATTTTTGTTTAAGTATGATTCACTATCCTTCACACATTAGTATTTATGTGTAGTATGAAAGGACTTAGAAAAAGTTGAAGAATGGGGTAGTGAAAGGAAAGATTCTAAGGGAATTGGATGAAAAAGGAGTTTTTAAGCCTTGAGATTGAGTGTAAGGGTTGTGGTTGCCCCACGACCCAAGGACATGCATTTCTGGGTTTGAAATTCTTCTGAGATCATCTCAAACCTGCCAACTAATGACCTAGAGGCGACTTAGGTCGCTTCACGCCACCAAAGATACATTATGGACTCGATCAAAACGATCGATTTGAGTAGACTTCGCCTATTGGTGAAATTGAAGTCCTACGAGTGTTTCTAGATTTTTCTCGCACCCACCTAAGTCAAAGGGGCGACAACGTACATCGCGTGGCCATAACCTAGGTCCGGTTTAATCTAAATCATGCTCTGATACCAACTTGTAACACTCTGAAAATTGAGGGTTGTGTAGAAACCCAACTCCCGAGTTCCAGACCATCACTTATGCAACAAATATGATTATGATTCAATATTGTCTGAGTTAAAGCATTCACATGAGTAATATTTTACCAAAACTGCAATTCATACTCCAGATCCAGTGATAAAACCCAAGCGGAAGACTGAAAAATATATATATCACTGTACGAAAACCAAATAATCTCAAACTGTCTTCAAAGTATGTATACATCACTGAGTCTCATATACATGTCATAAAGTAAGAAATAAATGTCAAGTGATAGTCCATTAGCATGTCCCGCCGATCCAGGCCACCTACGCAAAATTGTCGGAGAACTGCATATACGAGAACTAATCCTGATCCTCGTAGTAATCCGGCTCTGCGTCCTGAATTGCCTCATCACCTGCATCTAAAATAGGGTCTGGTGGTGTTGCAAACACCGTCCCGTAACATGGGAGTGAGTGATCAACTCAGTGGAATAATAGAGCAAAGATTAGCATATTATCAAATCAATCACGCGTTAATAGTAAAGAAAACAATCAACCATCTCTAGGTACTGTTGTTAATGTAAGTATGAAATGACATGATGGATGCCCTCACCAACATACTCCCTCATACGGCACCATCTTATGCCCACGGCATGCTTGCGTTCCTCAGTACTCCACATCTTCCAGGCACATGCAATGCGATATGGATAATGATTACCGAGTTGTTATTAGTCCTTTCATTCAGCAGTATTGAGAAACTAAGGTACTTCCCTTATATCAATCTCAACACAGATCCTGTCTAGGGTCGTTACTCCTAGAAATCTCATACGATGTTATATTTGTAAGTCGCTGCAAGGGCTGTTGCTCGCACTCATTGCACCACTCCCCCATCACCTTATCAATACAGGCCTAATGTACTCTCGTCGCTACGGAAGGGTCATCGCCTCCCGTAGGCTCAAAATACGCTCGCAGTCACTACAAAGAGCTCGTCACCAATCAGAGTAAGCCGACAGCTCGAATGTAGTGCCCCATACCACCACAATCGGCTCACGAGTCATAGGTGCTCACTGGTCACTACGGGGAGGTTTGTGGCCCCAGCGTAGGCCGACAACTCGACCACGGTGTCCCATACCACCATGCCCAGCTCATGAGTCTTTATGGATCAGGGTACCATGGTTAACAGGGTTTCCAATGGTAAGTTCAGTACCCTAGGTTCAAGCAGTTATGACTCATACAGGGTGAACATACAATAGCCAGTCGGGTTATTTAACGGGCTCAACTAGTACGAGCGCATCTCAAGTCGAACGACATGAAGTGCATAAAACACTTCGTGTGGCCTAACCACTGTCGCCAACTCAAAACACGACTCGCGTTCATCGATGCGTCCTTCGTGGCAAATAGAAGCCAACCTCGAATTCAATCCATTACTAACTGCCTGGACTAACGTATAGCCCCAAACACTTGAATATCAACATCAGTAATCATATGAGAGTAACAGAAATGAAATACAACAATGTAAGCATGTTGACACATGTTATAACATACAACTTAAGCAAATCATCCAACACATGCATTTCATGTATATAATGAAATCAATACATATAGCCAACATGATAGAAATCATTTACATCAGCATATTACTTGAGAATTCAATCTCAAAACTCATTCACAACACCAGCTACTCAATACATACTAATACAAACATTTATACAAACACTTAGCCTACACACTTTAGTCTACATAGCGTATGTCGACTCAAAGTGTGCATTTAGGCGAATCTCTTCGCCAAACAGATCATGCACGCATTCCTAATATCCTAACAGAAAAATAACCATGGCAAACATTTCAGAAAAATATGGATGTAAACAGTATTTCCTACAAATGACTAAAATGCCCTAAATCTCATATTTTTCATACGTTTACGAAACGGAAAACGGACAGCATGTTCTACATGTCAAATGGCGTTGCCGTCGATAATATACTATTAAACGACATTGAAAGCTTTGAAATCAGTCAATCAAAGCGTCTAAAATCCTCACCTTTTGCCCTAGACGCGTATCAGTTCGAATAGAATGTATACGCTTCGTCACCGGCGTAAATGCGACCTAATGCACAAGATACATAAGCTATTTTGATAATGAATTGAAGAAATCCCTAAAACAGCAAATGGTTAAGGTTCTCTTACCTAAGAGTGCGTTGGAAATCACTGGAAAAGTGATTGGGATGTGGTGCTTCGATATGAGCGAAAGCTAGTGCAATTGGAGGGAAATCTCTCCCACAAGTCTCTTACTTTCTCTCACTTTTTCTCTCTCTCTATCTAGGGTTTGTTGCAAATTCAGATGAGAGGGTTGTGAGAGGGTTTAAAGCCCTTATATAGGCTAAAACATAACCTAAATAGACTTGGGAACAAAGTATACTTGGGTTATAGCCAAATCGAGGCTGTTTCGATCCAAAAGAGCATTTCAGGAGGTCCCCTGGCCGAACGTGATCGGACTTAAGCTCATGATCACAGGATGTTGTCCACACCAAGTTTTCAGTCCGATAGAGTTCATAAATCGCACGTGGTGATCTAGTTTCAGTTCAGCGATCATCGTACCTAAATCAGGTCTACAAGTCTCATGATATGAAAGAGAAATTTTTCCTGATCCGAGGGTGAAATTTGGCTGAATTCTGACAGTCAGAACGCTTAATAATAACGCGCGAAGACTCGTGCCAGATTTGAATTAAAATTTTAAATCTTTACCCATTTCTCACTCTCTTCACTCCAGGCTCAATGAAATAGCCTCAGAGCATCGGTTGGGCTTGATTTTCGAAATGATTGTCAAGTTTAGCTAAGCGGTCATAACCGTCTAAGATTGTAGACATCGGACTTTCGACGCGCGGTCTAAATCAAATACAAAGTTTCAAAGGGTTCCTGAGAGCAAACGGGTTTAGAGTTTGATCCTAGGTTTCAGGGTATTATAGCGTTATTGATTTTACAAGTTTTGGGTCTTCCAGAACGTATTTAAAGCGATTGATGCTAATTTCAAAGCTAAACTAACGTAGCGCTAGTTAACTTACACACTTATTTTCTAAAGGAATTAATCCTAAGTGATTTCTGATCGAGTTGGTACTCAGGTCTCAGTACGGATTTTTCTGAGGCGTTACACTCCACTATAGATAATATAAGAGAGAATGTAAAATATATAAGGGGGTCACCTTCAAGATTGAGTATCCGAAGTGATATAATTTAACATTTGAATGTAAAATCCCATAAATGTTGAGGTTAAATGTGTGCACACATGAGAATTTGACTTTTAAAATGTTGGATTCAAACATAGAATTAGAGATTGCATTCTCTAAATACATAACATTTAACATGCTGATTTTTTTTCTAACAGTGGGTACCTAATATCATTTTTTCTTATGGTCTGGCACACTTAAACTTTAGATCGGCCTCATTTTTTGCCCAAGCCTTATTATGATATCGTAAAATTGATGGATGGAGTGGATCTCTCCATCGTTCCCTACTGTGGAGCTCACCGTGTTTTAAAAAGAATAAATAAATAAATTTAAGCAACGTGCGTCAGCATGTCACCTCCCTCACCCAAACCACCTCCCCATTTTCTTCTCTCCTTCATCCCTACTTCTTTGCGCAACAATGCCTGCACTCGACAACCACACCTCATCTGATCAATCCAACCCATTCATCTTAATGGTATCCCACTGTCAATTTCAACTGCCCATTTGATTCAGAACTCGGCAAAACCCTAATCATAAAAGTTTCATCTCCAGAGCTTCATTGCATGACCCACCTTGAACACTAGATCTACTTTATTTTTGAGTTTCCATTCAAATTCGACCCTCTGAACATGATGAATGTTTCAGATTCCTCCAAATCATTCTAGTGGACCCTACCTAGCCTTTTTGTTATGGGGAGAACTGCGAAAGGCTTCCATAACAATTCATGTTCCATGACGGCCGCCTCTTTTTCTTCTCCTACCTTATCTTTTTAGAAACCATCTCTCATGTAAACCATTCAAAACACAATCCTCAATCAAGATCTACCCATCCATATATCCTCGCCAAATGAACAACATCAAGAATCGATCAACCCAACATCATCTTCACCGGTTTTCTCAAAACCATGCCACATCGATTCGAACCCTTCTCTAACGTGAACCACTAATTAGATTGACCCAAACCTTTGAAAAGATACATTCCTAAGCTTCCTAGCGTTTATTTAAATCATCTAAAAGTGACAGATCAAATCAAAACATCTTGAGCAGCGATCTGCCATTATTGTCTTCTTTACCTCTATCCAGAAAACCCATCATTATAACAGTTGTGATCATTGTTTTTAATCTATGCCATACATTCTTTAGGCCCACCTGATCATCATCTAACTATCCAAATCCATCCAACTAATAGAAACAATGATCTGGACTCATTCAACGTAGATAACACGTTATCATAACTCAAACTCTAAGATCGACGTTGTCCTTGTATAACTAGACTTTAGAAGCCTTTTCATAACTCTTCTCACAGCCAAAAATCTTACTGATATCCTCCAGACGAATGGTGAGAGAGAGAGAATGTGGAGAAGATTAGTGAGTCATGACTCACTAAGTCTCGAGAAATCGCTCGGTTGTTGGACGTAGCTGGAAGGAGAGGATGGAAGAAGAAAAGAAGAGAGGAATGAGTAGGAAGGAAATAAAAGAGAGAACATAAGAAAGAGAAGAAGAATCAAAAGTCTAGAGAGATCGAGAGAGAAGGATTGAAAAAAATCATAGTGTGCCAACACTATAAGGCAACCAAGTTTCAACGGCATTCACGCGTTGTTTTGCTAAGTCCATATTGGTCTTGCATTCCGATCATTCCTTCATAATAACCTAGGTAAGTCACATGTTGTATGTTAGATCAAGTAAACATTAACAACTTTATCATTGCACTCTGCAACTATTTACACCATGACTTAGTAAGTCAGCATGCTTTCCTTTGAAACCAAATCTTTTGATTCTAAATCTTTAAAATTAAGATGCAGAACCTAACATTCATTTGCCTGGGTAAGGAATTCCAACAATGGGATTGAGTCGAATCATCTACGTGTCATTTTTAAGTGTTAGATCGGATCATTACACACCTTCACCAGGTAGGTGATCTTCCAAGTTGAAAACCTTATGTTAATTGTAGTTTAATTCCATTTGATTATGTATTTCATAATGTGGATTTAAATTATTTGATTAATTTTCATACATTATAGATTAAATCAACTTGATTATTGTTACTTGTTGTTGATGAGATTTATTTATTTGTCTATGTATCGTAGATTGAATCCTTTGATTATGGTTATGTGTTGTAAGGAGAATTAGTATTACTACTTGTTTAAATTATTTTATTATTGCTACTTGTTTAAATTACGGGTGTTCTACCCTAAGAGGATCACTGTGTTATTTTGTTATGGATGCTTTACGCCAAAAGGATCATTGTGTTATTTTGTTATGGGTGCTCTACTCGAGTTCATCCCAAATAAATGTTTATTTTGGAGCATACTTGTCGATATTCGTATTTATGAACATTTGACCCCTGGCCTGTATTCCAGGATGTGTTGTATATGAATATGGAATCCCTGGTCCGTGTTCCAAGATGCAAGTTATATTTTCTTTATGCAAGATTAAGTGAATCTACATATGGGTGTTCTGCCCTAAGTAATTCCCCAAAAGATGCACACATTGGCACCCTGCCCTGGACTAACTCCTAAAAGATGTTGCGTGGTGCTTTGCCTAGGGTCATTTCTTAAAAGATATCACATTGTGCAATGCCTAGGGTCATTGCCTAAAAGATCATCATGGTAATATATTTTCAAGTTTATTTACCTAGAAGTATATTGAGTTTATGGAAATATTGTTGTCAAATTATTTCTTTCGTCTTACATGTGGACAATCAAGTGCTATGTGTTTTTATAAAGATATTGTTTTCCTATATTCGAGATTGTAGATGCCTAAATATAATTTAGGTGCACATATTCGTAGGCCACAATCCCCAATATGTATGGGACTATTTGAGATCAAGAGTTTATTATCTTGAATTCACTTCGCACATTAGGTATTAGACTAACATTAGTTATGGCCCTTGGTACGAGACCCCTACCGTCTTATAATACATGCACTACGACTCGACCTTTTATTATGTATTCCTTATTATACGTTGATGTAGATTTTTAAAATTGGGAATGATGTAACCCTACGAGCTGTTGCGCTCACACCCTCATAGATTATTTTATATGGTTTGTATATGAAGAGTCAACTGGGTAAGATTGAAGACTTTTCCTTCTTTTTATTTGAAGATTAGTTGAATTTAAATGCATTTTATTATTAATTTTTTTATATCAATGTAATTAAAGATTTAACGATTGATTAGTGAACAACTATTTAATGATTCAATGATTATTTTCATTTTTGTTGCTCTGATTATCATGAAAATGCATGGAAATTATGTAGGTTGTGATGTATATTTTGTTTAAATACAACTTTGTCACGCCCCAAACTCGAAAACCAGGATCACAAAATTTCCAATTGCCGAATCAGGTGCTGAAAGCCTCCTTAGTACCCCATTCTTGGCTTCCAGCGCTCATACACTATATTTCGATCCTGGGATCCTACAAGAAGGATTTTTCAATGTATATTTATCTCGTAATAAGCATAACTACAAGTTTATCCAAATCATAAGGGCAACATCATCATCACATATCTACTAATATAAATATTTGAATATAGTGCTAAAAGGGAAATACATATATTGAAAATCAAAGCTCCAGAAGATAGTTGCATGCTTCAAGCTTAACACTGCTGCGACATAACGCCACCTGCACGCATCTATCGTGCATAAGCTTATAGAAAGCCTAGAGGGTGGTGTAAGTGTGTGTGCAAGATAAGTGTCAAGCACACAAATATCAGAGTAAGCAGAAATATTGGCAAGTCTATAAGTCGTTAATATCAGATTATGCAATGCAGAACGACTATGCAATGTGAAGTCATAATGAGCCAAATATCAGATACCGAGGATGCAATACAATATATAATTCTGAAGAGCCACTAATGCCATCAGCCCCATTTAGGCCATATAAATGCAGAAGACATAGCGACCCAAATGCCATATGCCGCAGATGTACTACAATATGTAAGTCCTAGCGAGTCCATAATACTATCAACCTTATTCAGGATATGCAAGTAGGCTTTGGGGTCCATCACAAGGGACTTCTATCCAAAACAGTCCCATATTTAAATTTACATAGTCAGACTCAATGTGGTAAACTCCTGATCTCAAGTTAGTCGCGCGCCCCAACCGAAATCCTGGTCATTGTGAAGTTACACATAATAATTAGTTGCGCACCACCAGCCCGAGTGGATAGTGACTGAATGAATGAATGAGTAAAATGTTGAGTATGCAACTCCTGGTTAATAAGTCTACATGTCAGTACCGTACATCTTTGAGATAATCACCAAGGTCTAGTCACTCTACGCCAGCTTGCCACCCCTATCCGAGCACACAATTGGGAAAGTGGAAGAGACCTCACTATCCACCTGCCAATATTGGGCCCAGCTCGTCGATAGCGGACTCATTCCTTAAGTTGGTCAAAATTAACCTAGAAATTGCCTTTTCACTCAGGCGGTTAAGGTCACACCCCCTCCAAACCGACCATGACACAGTGGGAGATGCGGCTTATTGGTATACGAATTTCATGCGCTCATAAATATCCACTCGGTCCAGACGTTAGGGCGTCCCCTAGCCTCGGGGTTTTAAGAATTTTCACCCATGGACATCTATCGCGCTTGTATGTTAGAACCAAACAATTTCAGTGTCCTATCTGACCATCTACAACATGCTTGTAGAGGCCGTGGCCCTGATGTCATTGGGGCGTACGATGGTCATATCACAACATGAGAGATGCATGAGTTATACCATCAAATCATGCATCAAACCTGCGCGTACCGTGTGCTCATGTGGGGTAACTCCATCTATTAGGGAGTCGCATAATAATCCGCCCAATGACATATACTATGATCAATCACTCCTTATATCAAACATACATATGATGCGTATGGGCATGGATCGTGAAACTATACTAAGCATATTATATGGTGATGAGATACTCTCCACATACCAAGGATAGGCCTAGACGGTCTACTCATATCAAGAATAGGCCTAACGAGGCCTAAGGGAAGGTCATAATGTGGACATTTAACCATCATTACCCATCAATGTGGACATTCAACCAACATTTCTCCCAAGGAGTGGCTGGCCCATGGCCTCACATACAGCATAATGGGCCTAACACAAGAGCCCAATATACATCATAATGGACCTCACACAAGGGTCTAATATACTTCTTGACGGGCTTCATCATACGGGCCTCGTATACATCACCATAGGCCTCATCACATACGCCTCACGTACATCACACTGGGCCTCATCATATGGGCCTTACATATCATAATGGGCCGCATCACATGGGCTTCATATACAACATGTCGGGCCTCACCATGGGCCACATAAATAACATATATCTTAAAGTGGGCTTACAAGACGGGCCTGAAATATATCACATGTGGGGTCCATGGGCTGGACGACACTGATAAAATGCTTACATCATACCGGGGCCACGTGGATGGACGGTGTGAATATACAACATGTCATAAGGTGGGCCTCACGTTTAAGGGACAGACGACAAGGGTATAGAGTACATACATCATAAATGAGTCTGCCATCATCCCAACCCGATAGACGGTGTGAATAAAAAATACATCAAGGTGGCTCCATGCATCAAAAAATAGATGGACGACGTGAATATACAATGCACACATGAAGTGGGTCCCACCGTCCAGAGGGCTGGACGGTGTGGATAAGACCCATACTGTAACACCCCATACTTTTGCGAACTCGGGTGTTACCGTATAACCAAATTTAGTATAAATTCAAGCCAAGCTTAAGTGGATATCCACGTTCATCCTAGTATAAATCCAACCATGGGAAACAGTCCTAGTCCATCCATCAAGCCATTTATCCTTACGCCCTAAGGTCTGGATCGATAGATCCATCGTTCACTTAACTTTAGAAACTCCCACAGATGTGCACCACTTCATCATTTCGATTAGGCCACTTAATTACAAACTCTTCAATGATTTTCACCTAAACTAGGCCGAGAACCCTAGGGATTACCACTGATCATATTTCATGATGATCCGACCGTCGGACCTTCATAGATCGTAAAATAACCTATGCATCTAGAAAGTGTGGCTCACTTGCAAATTTAAGGTGATCTAATCTTTCTTATTGAGCCCTATAGTAAATAAATGGCATTGGTCAAGGTGCACACCACTATAAACAACTTAGAAAAATAATAAAGATAACAATAATAATAAAGATAATAGAAATAATAATAATAATTAAATATTTAATAACATGAAACCATGAGATCCTACGGAGCAGGACCCTCAATACGATCAAAGGAAACATGCACATATGGAGTAAAAATAACAATAATAAAATGAAATAATTAATTTCAATAATAAATATTAACATTAAAAGTATGTTAATGTTATGAAAGCATATTAGGCCACTTAATCTATAATCCCGCCACTAAAGTACAATTAATTAGTCCTACAGACCCTTTGTACCATTGATAATAAGTTCAGATATAATCTGACCATCGGATCAGAAAAATCCCCAAACATGATCTAAATCAAGTCATAGGTCCTGCCTAAGCTTTGGAATCTGCCGAATATGTGGTCACGAGCCTTGATTAGAGCTCCTTAAAGAGAATGGACAGTGTGGATTTCGTCAAAACATCATAGTGGGCCCCACTTAGTGGGGCGGGTGTACATAGCTGGTGAACACTCGTTGTGCGCCAGACGTGCCAGCCCACCCGACCAGCACTGACCCGTGCCCTCCCTCAAACTGAGAGATATATCTTTCTCTCCGGTTTACACAGCGAACGGACTGATGTCCGTCCATTTGGATTGGTGGCCCACCATCTGGCCCCATTGGGGCGATCTAAACCATCCATCTGATAGAGGACAGACGCGAGAATGAAACCCCTAAGTTTCACCCTATTTCACGCGTGTGCATGCACACGATCCTCGCCGCAAGTGAGCCCGAAAACACAAACTTTCCAAAAACAAAAACTATGTTCCGTGCACCACGTTGGCGATTCACGTGCTTGCTTCCCTTTGCATCTCCACCGTTCAAATCAAAAAAATCTTAGCCGTCCAAACTCGGTTTCCAACTTAGCAAAACAAAACCACATTCGATTTTGCTAAAACCGGCCATAACAGAACATGGTTTCTACCAGACATGATCCGAGCCCTTTGCTTACCATCCAACTATCCAGAATCATTAGGGAAAACCATAAGAATTGGAGGGAACTGAGCAAACACCTCCTCGTCCATTTCTTGTAGCTGCAACCAAGAAAACCGTTGTTTTCTTCTCCTTCCAAACCCACTGAGAAAATATTATCAAACCTCTAGTTTCTTGCATCTACAAGCTCCGTTACATCCTTGGGGACCATCCCACAAGGCCGGATTGAAGAAAGGGGTAGTGGGTTGAAATCCACCATTGGAGCCATCACCTCCTTCTTCGTTTGAGCCACTAAATCGCACCGGTTTGGGGTGATTTTTGGTCAGGTTGGAGCTCTCCCTGGCCAGAGATGGGAGGAGGAAAAGAAAGGAAGAAAATGAAAGAAAGAAGAATGAGGGAGAGAAGGTGGTGCGGCTATTACCTCACACCTAACTGTTGGGTTTGGATTTGTGACTCAGTCTCACTCGAAACGGGCTGAGTTGCTGCCCAACGTTGTCCAGCTAAACTTTCGACTGAGTATGGGCACTGCTGGTCATTTCAATAGGAGAGAAAGAGCGGGGGTGAGATGAGTTTGTTGCCATTCGAGTTGGGCCCGAACTCGAGTTGGGTCTAAGGCATGCAACTTGCCATTAAGTTGACTCATCTGACGACTCATGACCAGGGCGGAGAGATGCAGGCTGAGTGTATGCCATTTAGGTTGACTTTTGCTGAGTCCAGGTGTTGGACGTGTGTAACAGGAAGAAATGGGAAGTAAGAGAGAGTTCGGGTCAAGTTAACTTGCTGCCAGGTGTGGCTGTCGAGTTCGGCTCGAGTTGGGCCTGGTTTGCTCTAGCAAAACTGCTGGTGCATGGGTTGAGTGGAGAAGAAGGTGAGAGGAAGAAGAGGAGGAAGGAAAGAAGGAAAAGGAGGAGAAGAAAGAGAAAGAACCGGTGGGTGGTGTGTTGAAGCGAGTCAACTCGGCTCGAACCGAGTCAGTCAGGTGAGGGTTTCCACCTCTTCTCATTAACTAGATTTGTCATTTACCTTTGTTATTTTCTAACTGTTATTTCAATGCTAGTAACTAGAAATTTCAAATAAATACTATGTTGTGTTAATTAGTGTTGTTGGTTATACTTCTATCATCAGGATGATTACTGTTAACCTGTTATGCTGATATTAATTATTACGGATGAAACTACCATTGATGACATTAACAAGGTGTTCATCACTTGAAAATACTATCTCTAGTATAGGTTATGCTATTTACTATAATTTTAATGCTAATTATTACCATGGTCGAGTATTAGTTATATTATTAATATTAAAGTGTAACTAGCCATGTTAATATTATATTATTTAAGCTGCTCATACATCCTAGTTCTACTCCTAGAATTAAACCCTAGGATGAAGACCCTAAATCTACATCAAAGTCCTAAGTAATCTAAACCTTAGGTAAAAACCTTAACCCTAAGTAGTGTGTCAGGATTGGATCTAACTGCAAGATTTCATAATTCACGGTAGATCATGGCATCCATTATCATGACTGGAATTGATAGTTATGATTTAAAATCATTAGAAAATATTATCATTTTCCTTATGGGATTAGTTAACTACTTATTAAAAAAATTATTAGTGTTAGTCCTTATTGTATTATCATTAGAAAATGTCCTATTGTCACTACTCGTATTATCTAAGAGATTTTTAGTCATTATAGGAATATTAGATAACGTCGGTATATTTTAAATAGTAACCTAGGAGCCATCATAAATGATGGATTGGTACTCTTACTATGAATATTTTTCAATCCATTGTACAAAATTAATAATAGTAATGAATCTAATCTTAGATTCAAATCCTAGGATCTAAAGCATATGACTAAACCCTAGGATAAGGTCGTAATTCTATATTAAAACCCTAAAAGTAATCTAAACCCTAGGTTGTATAAATTTGACCATAGTCAATTACTAGAACATTGATCTCATGTGCAAATTTCACAATTTATGGTAAGGTTTGATTCTAAGGGCGCACGTGTTTCCTAGCAATGTTGGCAGGCGATGAAAATCTAAGGTGAGGACTCACCCTTTGAGCTTCCCACTTAATTTCATTAATCTAGATATAGATGATGGCATGATTCCTCTAATTGAATTACTTCTCTTACTATTAAATGGGCTAAATTGTTGTGTTAGATGATAGACATCTCTCTTTAATTATAACATGCATAAATGATTTGATGATAACATGCTATCTTTAGTCATACATTGTTAATTAACTGTATGTCTGTCATTTATGATTGAGTGATGTAATGAATGAGACCTGACATGAACTCACCATCTTGCGGTGTTCATTAGTACCATGATTTTTGGGTGGAGCGGGTGTTCGCCTAGAGATTTCTTAGCCATCTTACGGTGTTCACATATAATATGATTTTTGGGTGGTCTATAGTTTGTGTATTATTTCTCTTCATCTTGTGGTGTTCAGTCGTACCTTAATTTTTGGGTGGAGTGGTATTCACTTAGCGATTTCCTAGCCATCTTGCGGTGTTCACGTACGATATGATTTCCAGGTGAAGTAGATGTTTGTATGTTATTTTTCTAGCCATCTTTCGGCATTCAGTCATACCATGATTTTCGGGTGGAGTAGGTGTTCGCTTAGCGATTTCCTAGCCATCTTGCGGTGTTCACGGACGATTTGATTTTTGGGTGGTCTAGAGTTTGTATGCTGCTTATCTCTTCATTTTGTGGTGTTCAGTCGTACCATGATTTTCTGGTGAAGCAAGTGTTTACTTAGTGATTTCCTCGCCATCTTGCGGTGTTCACGTACGATATATTTCTGGGTAAAGTAGATGTTTGTATGTTATTTTCCTAGCCATCTTGTGGCGTTCAGTCGTACCATGATTTTTGGATGGAGCAGGTGTTCGCTTAGAAATTTCCTAGCCATCTTGCGGTGTTCACATACGATTTAATTTTCGGGTGGTCTAGAGTTTGTATATTGCTTGTCTCTTCATTTTACGGTGTTCAGTCGTACCATGATTTTTAGGTGGAGAGGGTGTTCACTTAGCGATTTCCTAGCCATCTTACAATGTTCACATACGATATGATTTCTTGGTGAAGTAGACGTTGTACGTTATTCTCTCTTCATTTTGTGATGTTCAGTTGTACCATGATTTCTAAGTGGAGCAGGTGTTCGCTTAGGAATTTCCTAGCCATCTTGCGGTGTTCACGTATGATTTGATTTTCGAGTGAAGTAGAGGTTTAAAGCTTAATTTTCTAACCATTTTATGGAGTTTATAAGGTTAATTATTTAATTATCTGAACACATTCCCTCGCATTGCAATTATTATTGTATTTTGCTTGTGATAAGATTATGTTGATTGGCTTAATTTTTAAGTATGTGATCATAATTATGAATTGCCCTGTTTATTATATCTATCCTCATGACTTGCGATCTGTATTAGATTATGAATGATGAGTGTGTAATCTTAGAGGGTACTCCTCACTGCGATAGTCATTGACGCTATCAAACCGTAACAGTTAATGCAGGTGTAGAGCAAGCCGATGCTCTTCACATGGTTGCTACCGGATTTCACATTCCAATATTGCTGTGATTTACTTTGTTTCACATGTAATATTATTTCATTTTGTAATTGTAAGAATGGGGACATTGGTTTGTATAAGTCATTATGGGCAGCTTCTTGTATATTCCAAATGTAAATGAAATTTTTGTTTATGTTGATTTGTCTACTTTACGCTCATCTACTTACTCTGAATGAGATTTTTTAAAAAAAGTGTATTCGAATTTGACCATCCTTTAAGGTTAACACTCGGGTTTTTGGGAAACAGGTCATATACTCGGGTCCTGAAAACATGGGGCGTTACACATATGTCACGGCTGTCCCCACATGTACCATCCAGGAGTGAATGGAGAAGATACAGAATACATATTTCAAGGTGGGTTCCCACTGTCCAAACCACTGGATGGTGTGCATGCACATCACATAAGGTGGGTCCCACTATCTGGACGAATGGCGTGGGTATACAACACATATATCTGGTAGTCCCCACGTATCAGGGCAGGCCCCATCGTCCACGCATCTGGACGGTGGGTGGATTGTTTGGATATAACACATACCTGTGATCAAACCCACAAAACTTGCGGACGTCAATACGGCAGCTATATAGTTCCTGTACACCAACCAATCAGGTAGGTCCCACGTGGGGCCCACCATAATGTTTATTTTCCATCCAATTTGATCATAAGGTCATAAAGACCTCAATTAAGAGGAAAACAAATTTCATATAGATCCAAAACTTCTGTGACCCAAAAATGGTTTCAATGGTAGACGTTCAATCTCCTGCTACTTTTTGTAGTGTGGACCACCTGAGTTCCGTGTACGGCTGATTCTTGGGATATCCCAATAATTAAAGGGAACCCATCAAATGGACAGTGTTGATGTTCAACACACATCATGGTGGGCTTGTGGTGGGGCTCACTGATCTTGCCCGTTATTACAAGTAGTAGGACGCTGCATCTGGACGCTGGCAACAACAACGTCAACCTTCTTCTCTTTTTTTTTTTTTTATTTACTTGAGGTTATTCGTAGGTGGGGCCCACATCAGGAGGATCCACTCTGTCGGTTGGGTTCCCGGGCTTGAGGCAGGTCTAACAAGCCCCATATCTAATATGTTTCGGTGTGTAGAAACATCACAGTGGGCCCTGACAGTTAATATCACCCAAAACCCCTGGTTTCCACAATATGGCCTGCCAGAGATTCACTTGGGCTTCTTTATTTGGCTTAACGCCTAAAATGAGCTGGGAAAATGAATGGACGGTGTGGATTAAATACATACAACATGTGGGGGGGGGGGGGGGGGGGGGGTTGTGGGGGGCGTTGTCGTCTCACAACCCCCTCTCTACTAGGAGCATGCTGGGACGCTACAACCTTGGACGCTGACAGTAGCGTCTTTAGCCTCCCTTTTCAATAGGTGGGTATGCACCACCCTCACTGACGCTGTAGTGGGATTTCACCACATATGTGGGCCCACTTGATGGATGGTATGGTTGGTGTAAGGCCCATATCCTAGTCCATACCATTCCGTAGATTCCCGTGATCCTTTCCATCGAATTCCGGTAACCTGTGACCTATAATCGACTTTTGTGCATGACCCTAAGTCGTATCTTATAGATTTGAGTCCGCTTAATCCGAAACTTGTACTATCGCGACCGCGCCGTCGCCGCGGTTCCAACTCCGCGTCTTGCACACCGTTTCAATACCCTAGCCAAGAGATGTGGGCCTATGTTTATCTCAAAGAAACGCCACGCATTTACAAACCAAGAGAATCTCTACAACCCATCCCATCAATCAATCAATCAATCAGTCAATCAATCAATCTATCAATTAAAGTACACAACCCATCCCATCAATCAATCAATCAATCAGTCAATCAATCAATCTATCAATTAAAGTACACAACCCATGCTTTCTTTCTCCCCAAGGCAAGCAACCTACCCTAAGTCAACTCTCAAGTCAAGTGCATTTATTACTCACATCCATCACTCACACCCATCACTCCTCTTTTACAACCACCCTTTCTCTCTCTCTCTCTCTCTCTCTCTCTCTCTCTTCACATTCTCCAAGCAACCAAAGAGGTGCACATCCAAGCATTTCCAAGGAGAGAAAAGTGTGTTTTGTGTGGCCCACTTCTTATCCCAAGATCCATCATCTTAACCCTTCAATTCTCATCATCTTCCATCAAAGTGAGACATAAGGAGTTTGGCATTCCATCGGACCAAGAAGATTGAACGGTGGGTGTTTTATAGACTTAGATTTCATGTTTTGATGATGGGCCAAGTGAGGCCTACCGATTGATGGTATGGGTCTCACTTTAAACCCTAGATGTAGCCGATGGCCACCATGATTCACATGATCATTCCATGATGGGGCCATTATCCATGGACCTCATCATGATGTTTACTTTTCTAGTTTGAAAGGGGTTATCTAGACCTTTCATTTTGATGGAGCAGGAATCTCTACCATTGATTTTGATTTGGTGGGCCCACATGTATTTGGACCCGCTTGATTTATGATTAAAATGCATAGAAAGGCAGGGCTCATAGTGTCGGAGCCCTCCATCGCACGTGTCTCTCCCTCCCTCTCTCTCTCTCCTTCCCATATTTTGTGGCCTACTTAATGAGTGCATGTGATGTCCAGACCGTCCATCCAATGGACCCATGGCTGTCCAAACATGGGGACCAACCCACCTTGCTACCCTTTTGTTTAGAGGGTCTAGATGATGGAGAAATACAAATATTTGGTGGACCCCAACATGGCCAGACGGGCCATCCTAGAACCTGTTAGACGTCTGCTATCCAGACCATCCAACAGGGTTTGGACGTTGTTGTGTAAAAATAAAAATATTAGCTTGATTCAAAATTTCTGGTGGGCTACTCATGCAGGCCCCACCATGATGTGTGGATCTAATCCACACCGTCCACCCTATTTCCCAGCTCATTTTAGGCGTTGAGCCAAAAAATGAGGCCAATCCGAATATCTGGCAAGCCGCATAATAGAAAACAGTAATATTGACTGTTAAAAGTTGTTAGGACCCACTTTGACGTTTGCACACACCAAAAGATGCTAAATATTGGGCTTATTTGGTCTGTTTTGAGCCATAGGATCTAATGGATGGAGTGGATCCTCCTGATGTAGACCTACCTAGGAAAATCCTCAAGAAAATAAAAAAAATCATGTGGAGCAAGCACTGCTGCTACTCGTCCAGAGGACATTGCAACAGCGTCCTATTATTACGCTGAGTGGAGGGGCAAGGACCATGGGTCCCAACCGCAGGCCCCACTATGATGTGTGTTGAACATTAGAACCGTGCATTTGATGGGGCCCCTTTAGACAATGGGGCACCCCAAAAATCCAGCTGTACACAGAGCTCAGGTGGTCCACGTCATAGAAAATAGTGGTGGGTTGAATGTCTACCATTGATACTCCTCTGGTCCAGAGGTTTTGGATAAAAATTTATTTATTTATTTATTTATTTCCATTGGGTCTGTGAGACCTTATCAACGGTTAGGATGGGGAATAAACGTTATGGTGGGCCCCACGTGGGACCCACCTGTGAAGGGATTAGATTGGCTAGTGTGCTGCATAGAGCTGCTATTGATGCAGTAGGTTCGGTGGAGCCCGACTTAGTGGCATGTGCACCAGCATGTGGAGCCCTCTTTGGTGTATGTGTTGCATCCAACTGTCCATCCAATTGGCAATTATGTCTTAAGGCTTAAGACTAAGAATGAGGTAGATCTATTAGGTGGACCAAACCATAGAAAACAGTGGAGAGAGGAACGCCTACCATTGAAGTCCTTTTTGGACCATAGCAGTCTTGGATTAAATTGATATTTGTTTTTCCTCCCAACTAGGTCTTTGTGACCTTACTAATAGACTGGATGGAAAATAAACATGATGGTGGGCCCTTGAATTTTTATAACAGTGAAAAATCATTATCTCCACTGCTATTTGTGGTATGGTCCAAATGATCTTTCGATACGATTCATTCCCTTGGAAATGCTCTAGAATAATCTCTAAATGGGTTATGGCCCATTGCAATGTATATAAGGCCCATTGGTGCAGCCCACTTGATGTATATGAGGCCCATGCGATACAGCCCATTTAATGTATTTGAGGCCCAATGGGATGTATATAAAGTCCATTGCAATGTTTGATTCCACCATGGTTTATGTAATGATGTTTATGGGGGGCTATGCCTTGAGAGCAATGATGGTTTGAAGCCCACATTGTAAGGACAATGGTGGTTAAATGTCCACATTGTAACTCTCCCTAGGGCCCATTGATAGGCCCATGTTTGTTGTGTACAAGCTGTCTAGGCCCATCTTCGTTACGAGGATAGTTCATTACCATATAACATGCTTAGTATAACTCCATGACTCATGCCATATGCATCATATGTATGCTTGATATGAGTAGTGAGTGATCATAACATATGCTATTGGGCAGATTATTTATGAGACTCACTGATAGGAGTTACTAACATGAGTGTGCGGTACGCTCAAGATTGATGCATGACTGGACAGTGAGACTCATATATCTCGCATATGTATGACATGATCATTATACGCCCTAGCGACATTAGGGTCGTGGCCTCCACAGGCACATCATGGATGATCGGATTAGATACCAGAAATATTAGCCCTAACACTGTGGGCACATACGATGTCCTTGGGTGAAAATCCTAAAATCTTTTGGTACCAGGAGATGTTCCAACATTTAGACCGAGTGGGTACACGAGCGCACGAGGACCGAATACTAGTAGGCCACGTCTTCCACTGTGTTAAGGTCGGTTGGAAGGGGGTGTGGCCTTATCCGCCCGAGTGAGGAGGTGTAAGCTAGGCTGAGTTTGACCAGCTTGCAAATGGGTCCACTATCAATGAGCTGAGTAGGGAAAACTACTGATTAGGTGGATAGTGTGGTCTTTTTCACTCACTGGGCTGTGCGGCTAGAGAGGCGGCAGTCAGTGTGGAGTGTACTAGACCCCAGTGATATCCCAGAGGGGAATTGTACTGATTGTACTTGATGAAGACTGACATGCTTACATTACATCACGCATATGACATTCGGCTACGTAGGCCTTGCATCGCATGGCCTTGGTATGGCCGATAGCATTCATACCTTGTATCGCATAACCTTGGTACAAGTGATAGTATTCATGGACTTTCCAGCATATTTTCACATTTCTTTGATACTGCATACTTGACACTCACCTTGCGCAAACACTTACACCACCCTCTAAGCTTTTGTAAGCTTATGCACGATCGTTGCATGCAGGTGATGTTGGATCGCAGCAGTGCTGAGGCAGGAGCGTGCATCAGATTATTTTGGAGCCTTTTGATCACCTTGTATTTCTCTTTCTGCATTGTACTTAAAGTTTTTGATATAGTGAATATGTGGTGATGTTGTTTTGTGACTTGGTTATGCTCCATTACAAAAAATATTCATACTGAAAATCCTCCTTGTAGGATCCCAGGATTGGAATCTAGCATATGAGTGCCGAGAGTAGAGAATGGGGCACTACGAAGGTTGTTAGCGCCAGATTTGGTGATTGGGAATTTTGTGAGCCCGTTTTTCGTGTGACAGTTGGTCCACTAGATGGACAGCATGGATAGAATACATACCACAAGGTGGGCCATCATACAAGGGAAAAAGAGAGAGAGACACGACATGCAATGGAGGGACCCCGCTATTATGGGCCCTCCTAGGATTACAATACATATATCAAGATGGGTCCCAAGTAGGATCCATACCATCAATCGGTAGGTCTCACTTGATTCATCACAAAATTGTAATCTAACCCTACAAAACAACCACTGATTTGTCTTTTTCTTGGCTCCTTGATCTCCCAAGCTCCTAAGCTCAACCTTTAATGGTGGAAGATGAGGATTGAAGGGTTGGATTGGGAGGTTTGGGGTAGCAAGTGAGACACAAACTTAGCTATCCTTGGAGCTCCATCTCTATGGATAGTCCTCTCTCTTGGGTGCTTGGGTAGAGAATGAGAAGGAGAGGATGGGTTGTAAGGGAGATGGGATGGAGGGTATAGGTTCTCTTAACTTTTGGTAAGAAAGGAATGGCTAGGTATGGGTGTTATTGACTTTTGGGTGAGAGAGGGATGGGTGTTGTACTTGATTGATTGATGGGATTGATTTGATAGATTGTAGAGATTCTCTTCTCAGGATTTGCAATGCCCGACATTTTCTTGAAATAAACGCTGGCTCACAACTCCTGGCTTGGATATCGCATAGGTGCGCAAGACACCGTGTTGAAACCGTGGCGACGATGCAGTCGCTAGGGTATAAGTCTTGGGTCGAGTCGACTTGGATATACGAGATGCGACTTAAGGTCCCGCACAAATGTTGATTACAGGTCACGGGTTGCTGAAATTCGACGGGGAGGATCGCGAGAGTCTATGGAATGGTACGGACTAGGATACGGGCCTTATAACTCACAGTCTTGGAATTCGAGTTTGGGCCTAGCTAACTTAGGTATCAAATTTTAGGGCACGACAAATTGGTATCAAAGCCTAGATTTTAGATTCTCATGAGGACCTTAGGTGTATATTATACTAAAGATTAAGCCCATGTTTAGAATCAACTCAATACCTAGAGTAGTCTTTCAAATTAGAGACCCAAACTTAAGACCCATTGCATTTGTGATAATATAAACTAGAAATCTGAACTTAGCAATCCTTTTGCATCTATATGACATCAAATATGATCTTATTTAGGGTATAAAATGAATTAATAGCTCATATATGAATCCTAGAATAAATTTTAGATTTTTTTTATAGTTACTTTATTGTGGATAACAATAGTAAATAGAAAATATCTGAATTTAGAAAATCATAAATATATAATTATAACTCTAATCAAGGTGATTCAAAAGCCTGATCGTAGACTGATAAGTCTATTTTGATGAAAAAATAATTAGAAATTGTAATTTCATACTTTTGTTATATCAATTTTGGGTTATTGTCAGACTATCCAAAAATCATTTAATTCTGGATAGCCTTCACTATCTGAATCTTAGAATTTTCGATAGACCTCGTATTATACTTGTAACACCTCAAACTTTTTTATACTCAAGTATCGAAAGTTCTTGAGCATTACAATAAGATTCAATGTAATATATACGTGTACGATACCAATCTAACTATCCTCACCCTGACACAAACCTAACCGTTGGGAATGATCTCCATTCATAGATCAAGCAATCTGACCGTTGATTTCAAGACAAGACCATCCATCGAGTGATTCAACGTATGCACCTTCCCTTAAGTGAATTAGCGAATAACCAATATCCATAATGATTTAGATGAAAGTTCGTTTATAAGAATTGTTCAAAAAGGTGCATAAAACTAGGTAGAACTATTAGATTTTCCAAAACTCTCAGATTAACAATAATTACAAAAATTGCATTAACCTAGACCACTGAATTCTAGATCACGTGGTTCTCACAATCCATTTAATGTGAAAATTTATGCCATGCCTATGTATAAAAAATTAGCCATACATGTCCAATTTCAACCCTTAAATCATTGTAAAAGCATCCCAAATAATAAATCATCCCTTTAACCATTGATTTTGGGTATTCATCAAGTGCAAGAAGGTCATGAGAGAATATTATCCTTTCATCTATGTTTATAAGATATTATAAGCAGGTTAGATGATAAATAAATATCACTATAAGGCGTAGAAAGGATTTAATGAAAAGGCCTAGCTATATGTCCTAGAGGGGGGGGGGGGGGGGGGTTGGGGGGGTGAATAGGACTATGCCAAATTAAAATATATAACAGCGGAAATTAAAAGAATATGATAGCCAACAAGATAACTAAATAAACCACAATGTAGGAATGTAAAGTAACCTCAAAATTTAGATATTAAGAGATTGATACAAATGTTGTTCTAAGGACAACCTTACACCAAAAACCAAAGTTTATGGTAGAACAACCTGATTTCTAAAAAGGTCTTTGTGTATCAAGTCTCAAACCGAAGAGGAATAAAAATAAATACGAACTGCATTGAAAAATAAATTGTAATCATAAATATGTATTGTTCTAGGGACAACCATGCACCATAAGAATGGCAGGGCAACCTTACTGGAACAATTTAATATTTTGCTGATAAACGAATAGCAAGAAATAAATTCTAAACTATTACAACATTTACAACCACATATACATCCCATAAATGAATAAATAAAGATATGAAGTGTAAACCATTCAACTACAACACAAGGGATTATAGTGGTTCGCCTGTGTGTTCACCAACTGTTATACAACAACCACACAGAAAGCTACTCCACTCCTAATATCCTCACACAGGGGATATTAGCATTCACTAACAATGAAGGTTTTCACAGGTTCACCAAAAACCTGTGCAATTGTGTTTTTGTCTGTGGGCTTACATAATTAAAAAACCCCACTTCTGAGTTTTACTAGCTCTCCTCAGATAACCAAAGCAACGAGATTTTTCTGGAAAATTCTAAAAGAAACCAAAACAGAAAGGAATTTACAATTAAATGTAAAAAATACCTAATTTTTCTCCTTCGATGTAGTATCCTGGAAGAACCAAGTCTGAGTAGATGATTGAATGTCCAAGTTCAATGTCCAGTTCCGATTACAAAGGTTCTAGTTCTAATTGATTTTAAAATTAAACCAACATAGGGCTAGCTTTAATTGATTTTGATTCTAAATAAAGGAAAATAGCAATTCCTTTTTTCAGATTAGATTGGAATACAAGAAACAAAATCAATTAAATAAAGTTAATGAAAGAGAATATTAAATAAGCACACTTAGCTTAAAATGGAGTACAGACTTACCTCTCAGAAGGCCAGATTAATTACTTTTTCTATATCTCATTAATCTGATATTCGTGCTCTATTTATAGCTGAGCAAAATTTTAAAAAAATCGAACGCGATAAGATTTTCAGTTGCACGACTAGTCATGGGTACCCTACGACTAGTCGAAGGTCCCCTTCGACTAGTCATAGGTTTCATATGACTGGTCGTAGGTTCTATACGACTGGTCATAGGAGGCCCAATCTCAACGCTGAACTTTGTGTCAAAGAACCACGACCGGTCGAAGAACCAGTCGACACTGTTCACAGGACTGGTCGAACAGTCTCCAGGACTAGTTGAAGAATAACCAGAAAATTTTAAAATCCTTAACAACTTAGGACTGGTCGAGGAATTTTCTGGACTAGTCGAACCAGTGCTAGGACTAGTCGAACAAGGTCCAAGACTAGTCTTAGAATAGATCAAAGTCACTTATAAAAGATATATGGATTATGTATCCAAAGTGACCTACTCTAAAGGTCAACTTAAGGTCAGTTATACCTCAATAGTGAAGTAAGGACATTGAAACTTGAATACCAGTGACCTTGAGTATCATGAAGATTGAGTTCTTGAACTTGAGATCTTCAGCTTTAAAAACTTTTGAGAACTTGAACTTAAAAGCTTCTGAGATCTTCAACTTGAATAGCTTACGAGAACTTGAAAGCTTCTGAAATCTTGACCTTTGAGATCTTCAACTTGAAAAGTTGTGTTGTCTACTCGAAGCAAACTTGTATCTTGAATAGATCTTTTGTTCATCACATAAACAAGCTTCAAAGCAGTGTCTTTGTCACCATCAATTTGACAATCACAAGGGGCTATTCACTATAGCACTTACATTTAACAGTAGAAATCATAAATGCCCCGTTTCATGTAGTATATGGCCCATCTGATCTTTGGATTTGCTTCAATTTTGGGCTCAATCCCTTAAATTTGATGGAAAAATGAATGGACGGTGTAGATCTTACATTATATCACTATGGGTCCCATGTACATGGGGCATGTGCATCGAGCGTGCACACCCGAGGTGCATTGAACAACAAGGGCCGGTTAAACCACGTTTGACCAGGCCTCTCCCAAAGAGGAAGGATCCTCTTCCGCATTCCACATCCCACACTTGGGATTTTTCAAATGGGACTGGATGCTTCGAAGCGCTGGGACCCACCACATCATCCATCGGGATGATCTGAAATGTCCACTCTGTAGGGGGATAAAACATGACCAAACCCAAGAAGTTTCACATAAGGACAAGTCCCCGCCTCGACACAAGTTCAGTCACAATTGGGATATGCGTAGGTGGAAATTTTGAAACAAGGATTGCAATTAGCAGCGATGTGGCCCACCTCGATCGTCCGACTTGAGGATCCAACCCAATCACTTTGTAGACCATCTGAAACCGATCAAACCCACCCACTTCTGATCGTGGATCACACGCGTGTGCACGCGAGTGGGTGTTAAGGGTTAAATATTGCTTATTATCCCTCATTTACTTCTTGGTTTTACAAACATAATATGGCTTAATGGTATATTGTACATGTGTTTGTGTTGCAAGGTGAATTTAAGAGCTTGGATTGAAAAGAATGCTAAAAGCATGGATTTAGTGCTCAAGAATTGCCAAAGTAAAAAAGGGATCTTTGGAGATCAAGATTGAAGGTTTCAAGACTCAAAGATCCAAGAAAACTAAGTGGAGAAGGAAGGAAGTCGAAAGAACAAGATCCAAGAAATCATAAAGACTTCCATTGAGAACCATTCAATGACATCGAAGATCCGTTTGATGACATCGAACACTGGTCAATGACATCGAATTTATGAGGGAAAATCGAGTTGGTTACTAGACATATTGGGTGCTTTTCTTGATCAATCGAAGACATGTTCGATGACTCAAAGGAAGGTGCTCGATGACATCGAAGACTGCTCGATGCCATCGAATTTATTGAAGAATTATGGAGCAACTTACTGGACTATTTTGGACACCTTATTGATGACTCAAAGACCTGTTTGATGGATCGAAGCTTTGCTCAATGACATCAAAGGACAGTTCGATGACACAGAGACTTACGTAGTGCAAAAGAAGAAAAGGCACGACTTTCGAATTTAAACCCCTTTGATGACCTCGAAGGTGGTTCGATGACATAGAACTGGTTACGCAGTGTTTACGCGAACTGCGTAAATTTGATCCAATTTTGTGATTTTATGGAACTTTGTGTAACACCCCGGATTTTGGCTAACCTGGGATTTCACGTCCTTAGGCAGTGGGTCAATTAAAACACCTGAAAAATCGTTCAGAACCCAATTCCATAGCCAAAGAAACCACTTAGGATAAATTTCTTTAGAAACTAAGCATAAGTTAGCTAGCGCAACGTTGGAGTGGCTGGGAAACAGTCCCTGATTACTTTAAATACGTTCTATAAGGCCCAAAGCGAGTGGAACCAATGGTGCTATAATGCTCTAAAACCTCGGACCAAACTCTAAGCAGGTTTGTTCTCTGGACCACTTTGAATCTTTGTATTGGATCTAGACCGCACGTCGAAAGTCCGATACCTCCTATCTTAGACCGTTAGAACCGTCTAGCTGGACTTGACACTCATTCCAAAAATCAAGTCAAACCGATAATCACAGGCTATTTCATTGAGCCCGGACCGAAGAGAGTGAGAATAGGGTTAGAATTGGAATTTGAAATTCAAATCTGGCACACAATTTGACGCATCAGTATTGAGCGTTCTGACCGTCAGAATACAGCCAAATTACACCCTTGGATCAGGAAAAATATCTATTATATATCACGAGACTTATAGGCCTGATCTTGGTGCGATGACCGTTAAACTGAAACTGGACCGCCACGTGCGATCTGGGAACCCTATCGGTCTGAAAACTGGATGTGTGCTAGATCCAGTATGCATGAGCTTAAGTCCGACCGCATTTGGCCAGGGGACCTTCAGAAATGCCCTTTTGGACCGAAACGGCCCCGATTTGGTTAGGCACCAAGTAAACATTGTTTCCAAGCCTATTTTGGGCATGTTGTAGGCTATAAGAGGGGTTGAAACCCTCACTCCTCTCTCCCATCCGAATTTGAGAGAAGCCCTAGCTTGGGAGAGAAAAAAAGTGAGAGATTGTGAGAGAGTGGGGGAGTTCTTCCTGCCACTTGTGCTACGTGTTGCACGTGCTTAAGCAACACACCTCTACCACTTTCCCGGCGATTTCACCGCGATTCTAGGTAAGTAAATACCCTAAATAGTTGTTGATTTGAGTTTCCCTTGTTTCCATAGCGATGTAGCTTATGGATCTCGTAAATCAGGTTCTCTATTCGCCGTAGACGAAGCGTATACGCTCCGTTCGAATTCTCATCCCTAAAAGGGAAAAGGTGCGGATATTAGACGCTTTGATTGACTGTTTCCAAATCTTTCAATGTCGTTTAATAGTAGATTCTTGACGGCAACGCCATTTGACATGTACAACATGCTCTCCGTTTCCCGTTTCGTAAATTAACGAAGAATATGAGATTTAGGGCATTTTAGTCATTTGTAGGAAGTACGGTCTACATGCATATTTTGCTGACGTGATTGACATGGTTTGTTGCCGCATTAGGGAGTTAGGAATGCTTGCATAATCAGTTTGGCGAAGAGATTCGCCTAGTTGCGCACTTTGGGTCGACATACTATATGTAGACTTAAGTGTGTAGTGTATGTATTTGTATAAATGCTTGTATTAGTATGTATTGAATTAAATGATGTTATGTAGTAGTTTGAGAATGATTTCTTGATTAATATGCTAACCTAAATGATTTCCTACATGTTGACCATATGCATGATTCCATTACATGCATGGAATGTATGTGTTTGAAGATTTGCTTAAGTTGAATGTTATAACATGTGTTAACATGCTCACATGATTGTATTTCAATTCCAATACCTTTGCATATATTGTTAATGTGATTTCATAGATGTGTGGGACTAGACTTAGTCCAGGCAGTCGGTAACCGAGCGAATTCGTGGCTGACTGGTCATAGCCACGAACGACGCGTCGATGAACGTGATTCGTGTTTAGAGTTGGCGGCAGTGGTTAGGCCACGCGAAGTGTTTTACGCACTTCATGTCGTTCGACTTGAGATGCGATCGTGCTAGTCGAGCCCGTCAAGTAACCCGACTGGCCGATGTATGTTCACCTTGTATGAGTCATAACTGCTTGAACCTAGGGTACTGAACTTACCATTGTAAACCCTGTTAACCATGGTACCTTGATCCACGAAGACTCATGAGCCGGGCATGGTGGTATGGGACACCGTGGTCGAGCTGTCGGCCTACGCTGGGGCCACAAACCTCCCCGTAGTGACCAGTGAGCACCTAAACTCGTGAGCAGATTATGGTGGTATGGGACACTATATTCTAGCTGTCGGCCTACACTGATCAGGCGACGAGCCCTTTGTAGTGACCGCGAGCGTATTCTGAGTCCACGGGAGGCGACGACCCTTCCGTTGCAGTAGAGTACGGTAGGCCTGTATTGATAAGGTGATGGGGGAGCGGTGCAACGAGTGCGAGCAACAGCCCTGGCAGCCCTTGCAGCGACCTACGAAATATACATCGTATGAGATTACTAGGAGTGACGACCCTAGACAGGATCTGTGTTGGGATTGATATAAGGGAAGTACCTTAGTTTCCCAATCCTGCTGTTTGAATGGACTAATAATAACTTGAAAATCATATCACCATAGCATTGCATGTTCCTGGAAGATGTGGAGCACTCTAGGGAGTGTGGCATGCCGCGGTCGTAAGATGTTGCCGCATGAGGGTGATCGTCGGTGAGGGCATACATCACGTCATGTCATAATTGCATTAACAACAATATTAGGATTGTTTGATTTATCGCTTTAATATTATCGCGTGATTGATTTGAGAACATGTTAATCCTTGCTCTATTATTCCACTGAGTTAGCTACTCACTCCCACGTTACGGGACGGTGTTCCTGGACACCCACCAGACCTTTTGTGATTGCAGATGATGGCGCGGCCTGCGAGGCGGAGCTGGACTTGATGATGATGAGGAGGATCCCTCCTTTATGCATGTTCTGATCGACGGGATTACAGGGAGGTTGATTAGATACTTTGACATTTGTCATATTATATTTTTAGCGCACTCATGTATATTCGTTTCATCTACTTTTGGAGTATACATGTATGTATATAACCTGGTAACATGTTCACACTCTGGAGACATACAACACTTTATATATGTTATACATACTATTACAGACTTCCGCTGGTTAATTTAACTGTCTCTGGAGTATGATATGCTGTTCTGGCTTAATTTCACTCATGTTTAATACATTATCACAGACAACATTCAATCATACATATCTATGTTGCATAAATAACATTTTGGAACTCGGGAGTTGGGTTTTTGCTCGACCCCCCGATTTTCGGGATGTTACACTTTGCCTATAAATAGGGGTTTCCTAAGTCTTTCTAAGATATCTAGGGTTTGGAGAAGTAGAGGAAAAAGGGCGAAGCCTCTTCCTAAAAGTTCTTCTTCCCTTCTTCTTAGTTTTTAATGCTTTCTTCTAGGGTTTTTAATCCAGTCATGTCTATGGTTGGCTAAACCTCTTAGCTAGGGCTATGAGGTGAAGCTTGTACTGTGATTGAGATGTCAACTTTGTTTTGATTCATATTTTGTTGAACTCTTTTGGATTTTAGTTTGATTATAAGGAATATTTTTAGTTGTTAATGGTTTGTTGTGACAAATTACAATAGATCTGCAATTGCTTCGAATATCTTCTTTTCCTAAATTGAGTTTATAAAATTAGCAAGTCTCGTTGTTCACCATTATCCCTTGGGCATGGTAAGATGATAGAATCCTTCCTAATCTTCACAATTCTCTTATGATTGGTTGTGAAATTGGTAAATCATGTTGTTTACCTTGTCTCCTGGGCATGGTTAGGTGATGGAATCACTTCCAAATCTTCAAAACTCTCATCCATTGATGATTAGATTGATGAGAAGTTCAGAGATTTGACAAATCTCTTCTTGCTAATTGGATAAGATAGGACTCTGATTCTAGTTGCGTCCTTGAATCAAGAAAGGTAGCATCCTGAGAACCTAAATGTGGATCCTTGAAAACCCTATTTCCCACCTTTAATTTCTTAAGTTTTTAATTTCATACATCACAATTACTCCCTTTATTTCTAGATTTAGATTTACATCTTCTTCTAGTTCTACTTCTAGTTGCTTTCAGAATACACACGAGATTAGTCCCTGTAGATTCAACCTCGGTCTCACCGAGATTATTACTACATTGCGACCCTACACTTGGGGTTGTAAATAGTGGGCGTGAAAGTCGGTTGCTACGGTTGTTCCTTTCTAAAAACAAAAAAGGATTCTGATCCTTTCTCTTTGCACGCTAACTAGTCTGCATGCAACCTTCTCTAACCATCATAGTCTTCCAAATCTGGGCAAAGACAAGCTTGACAAAACCCACATCGAGATTTAAGAGAGAAAGTTGCAAAAGGAGTGCAACATCCATCATCTTCCACGGAGAAAAACCGTAACGTGTGGGAACTGTCTTCGTGTAAATCATCTGTAAAAACTGACGTCTTACGGTCCACCCAAGAGTACGATTTAAACCATCCAAACCACTCTAAGAAATATTTTGATCCCTTCCATATAGACAACATGAGGAAAGCTAGTTGCTCCATTGTCCTTTCGTTACATAAAAGATTACGCAAGGATCCCTTTCACATTCGAATGCATAATAAGAGCTGCGCAAACCGACCGCCAGAAGAACCTAAAAGCCTTCATGCCTATAAAAACTCGCTCTCCGACAGTAGGGGAGGAAAAAGAGAGAAAATGAGAAAGAGAGTGAGAGGCGCTGCCGCACTGGGTTACGGACTCGGTCCGGGCACTGCTGGACGTTCCAGCCTAAAGAGAAAGAAAGAAGGAAAGGAAAGGAAAAGAAAAGAGAAGAAAGGAAAAGAGAAAGAAAAGATAGAAAAAGAAAAGAAAGAAAGAAATAAATAAATAAAGAAAAGAAAGGAAAGGAAAGGAAAAGGAAAGAGAAAGAGAAAGAGAGAGAATGAAAGAGAGAGATAAGGGTGAGTCGACCTTAAGGTGAGGGTTTTTCCTTTAAGCTTGCAATAATTTAAGGTAGTATGAATTAATTTATTCCCTCACATGCTCTGAATCCTTCCTATTAATTGAGGAGTGATGATAATCATTCCTAGCCTTTCAGAATTTTATCCTTTAATCTTACCTTAATTGAGTTGATGCATTTTATTTCACCTTATACGTGCCATTTTCCATGCCTTTTACCTATTCTCATATTAATATGATTTTCTCTATGTTTTTGTTTAATTTGTCATCAACAATTATTGGCCCTTTTGGGATTATAGCATGATGTTAATTACAAGTGATCTTTCTGAAATTATGTAGGGCCTCGTATACAAGCCCTGCCCTTGCCTTATCAAATTTATTAAGTTAGCCCTGCCACTCATCTCTTTATTAAGCTAGCCATTGCCATTCTCCTTATTATTGACTTGGCCATTGTCACTCTTCTATTTGTTGAGTTAGTCATTGTTACTCTTCTTTTGTTGAGTTTACCATTGCCACTCTTCTTTTTGTTATATTGGCCATTGCCATATTTATCTATATTGAGTTGACCATTGTCACTTTTCACTTTATTATATTGGCCTTGTGCTATCTATCTTTAAGGCTTGGGTATGTGTCTTGATATTCCTTACATTCTCTATCAATGCAAGTGATGTGTTGAAGGTATCATAACTAGTGACTCAATATTTATCATGTACGTAATGAGTTACGGGTAGCAACCCTCTTGGCTGACACGTAATTCTGTGAGTTGGTTGGTGTGGTGCACAATAGATGTATGTAAATCGTCATATGTGTTACATCAACTTTTCAGGATTAGATGTCTCAAATAGTCGCTCCATGAATACATTATGTTACTTAAATCCCTCAATCACGTTGCGGTGTCTCCTTGAGATGTTCACATAAATCCACATTAGCGTTGGCCATGACGGCAAATATCCGTAGCTATGGGATGCGAGTTGAGTCAGATTTTTTATAAATTATATTTCACATTGTGATGATCACTACGTATGATGAGCCGCACATGCTTTGCTAGGCATACATCGTATGTAAGTTGTTTGCGCATGCTGATACTTCTCATAGTAATGGAGTACGTGACGTATCAGAACCCTTACATTATTTTTATGAATCTCTTGAATTATTATTAATCTTAAAGGATAACCATTACTATGAGTAGGGCTTTCACCCTCTCCAGTCGTACAAATGATGCATGTGACGTATAGATTAAAGACCTAAAGGACTATTTCCCTATGGAATATTATATTGAAAGAATAAGAAGACAGTTCTATGATTTAGTTTTATACTTCCATTGCGAACTGGATAAATGTAATAAGCTCCCAATGAGAGGGCATTTGATTATTCTTTTACTCTGATAAAATAATCAATACAGTCGATTTTATTCTCATCCAATTTATATATTATTAACACCCAATTTTCTTAGGCATGAGTACAAACTTTGGCTGTGAAAATTCAGGATGTTACAATACTAAAAATTTATGGTATGTTAGTAAACTCATAGATGTGTAACTAGAAAAGATTTTACATCAATCCAGTAACTAAAACTACCAAAAACATTAATGGGAACAATAACCTCCGAACCATAATTTTTTCTACACTTGGACTTTGATATATATCTCAACTGAGACCCTCTTAAATCTTCATATGCACCCACACCAGCCACCTAATATTCCTTATAATCCAATAAACCTTCCATACATTTAGCATCTTTATACGATCAACCATAGATTATCTATGTACTCGATATGAGTCATGACACTCCAATAAGAATGATTGGGCCTTATTGGGTAAGGCAGAATCAATCATAGGGTTAGGCTGACCAGGATTATGCTTGCTACATCTCCACTCCCAAAAGCCTGCTACAACTGAGGATTTGAAGACCACGTTACATGTTTATGCTTGATCACCTCGCCGTTAGAACCAGCACAATTTTCACTTCCACCTCCAACATATGCTACATTTGAGGACTCGAGGGATACCTGTGCCTATAGTCGATATCTTCCTCGTTTCTTTGACCTGTAAAATCAGGGACTACCTTAACAAGTCTATAAGCCACCACCTGCGTACCTACAATCAACATTGTACTCTCCAGCGAAATTGTCATTCCTAAGATCATCTTTTCCATATCCAAAGAGAGCGCCACAATCTTAAATGGGGTCATAGTAACAAGAATCACCTTTAGGACATTTCAAGAGCACCTCAGCAGTTATAGCCATAAGGAAAATGTTGAGACTCAATATTGCATATTTAGCTCTTCAATTACATTAGTTTTCATGGTATTTAATTGATAATTTGATTTAATTATATAAGTTTTTGTCATGAGAGGTGATCGAAAAACTTATGATAAATATGCGCTTAAAAGGATGGATTTAGAGCTCAAAAGAAGATAAGGAAGAATTGGAGATTTGGAAGTCATTAATGAAGAACTCACATACCAAATATCTAAGGAAACAATTAAGGAATGAAGAGAATCGAAGATTTAAAGTGAAGAAAAGGAATCTTGAAAATTGTCCAGAAAAAAGATATTCTGAAATTCTAGGGCCAAAAAAACATACTTCTGAAATAATTCCAAAATAGACTTCGAATCTATCGAAGGTGCAATTGAAGCTAGTTCGATCAATCGAGAATTTTAGGATTTTTCAAGCCAAACTTGCTGGACAATTCTGAAAAAATTTCGATGGCATCGAAGACACTTGGATACCATTGAAGTGCCATCAAAGGTGAAATCGAAGGTTATTCGATACATCAAAGGTGTTACGCAGATTTTACGTGGAGTACGTAAATTTGAGGTGGTTTGAGATTTTTCCAACTCGGTGCAAAAGTTAGAGTTCCACAACTATAAATAAGAGTCTCTAGGATGCTCCAAAGTATCTTCTAAGGTTTGAAAAGGTTACAAGGAGCATAGAAAAAGGGTGGAGCAGCTGATAAAGAGTTTTTCTTTCTTCCCTAGTTTATTTTTTATATATTTTTTAAGAGATTTAGTTTCAATCATGTCTATGGTGAACTAAACCTCTTAGTTATGGCTAAGAGGTGAAGCTTGTAGTGTGTTGGGATGTTTATCTTGCTTTGATTCTTGTTTATATTAAACTTCATTGATTTCTTGTTTGAATTTAAGGAATATTTTCAATTTTTTATGAATATTATAACTCAAATTACAACAGATGTTGTGATAGCTTTGATATCTTGTTTTCCTGTTTTGAGATTGTGAGATCCGTAAAACTCGTGATTCACCATCATCTCCTGGGCATGATAGATGCATGAATTTCCTTCTAATCATCACAATACTCCTTCATTGAGGACTAGATCAATGAAAAGTTTAGAGATTTAATTTAATTGTTATATCTTCCAATTGGATAGGATGAGACTCTGATTCCAGTTGTGTTTATTGAATTAAGTAAGGTAACATCCTAATAACTACAAGTGGATCCTTGGTGCTCTAGTTTCTCTTTGATTATTAATACTTTATTCATAATTCCTCTCAACTATTTCAAAATTTAATTTAGGTCTTTTTCTAGTTCTAGTTCTAATTATTTTCAAACTATGTACAAGTTTAGTCCCTGTGGATTCAAACTCAGTCTCACCTTACTATATTGTAACCCTGCACTTGAGGTTATGAATAATTTTTTGTTGCCATTACTGGGGACTATATATACATTTTTATGAGATTAATTAGTATTGAAATTAGGTTAAGATTAGGGTTAATTTCTGCTGTGTTTTTAGGTTAGAATTTTTTTAAAATTATTTTTAGAAACTTTATTTTTCTGTTTTGTAGAATCCTAACATAACAACTCTAATCCAATAACCTCTCTGCAATTCTCTTTTTATGTTTCTAGATTTCTTAATTACTTTAGTTTAGTTTTAGTTTTATTTTTCTTAGGTTTTAATTGTTTAGAACTTGAGGACTGAGTGTTTCATGCCTAAGTGGGTTTGTGATAACACTCTACGTGTTTTGAGTGAAGGAGGATTAGTCGAAGGGTTGCCTATCCATCACCAGATTAGACACCACTTGAGATTCTCCGAGTCAATAGAAGTGATGACTACACATGAACCTCAAAACCTAGTTGAGGAGGCCTAAGATGAGAATGAGGTGCATCATGCACCCCCACCTCGTACTCTATGAGATTATTTACAACCAGCGGGGGTGGGTACACCTTCTTGCATGATATTCCCATTAAATGTAGGAACTGTGGATATTAAACCGAGGGTGATTCAACTCCTTTCTAAGTTTCATGGACTAGAATATGAAAGCCCATACTTGCATATGAAAGAGTTTGATGAGATAATATCTACATTACACTTCCCAAACGTGTTTGAGGACACAGTAAGACTGAGATTGTTTCCTTTATCTTTGAAAGAAAAGGCTAGGTCATGGTTACATTCCTTAAGACCACGGTCTATTGGCATATGGGCTGAGATGACAAGGGAATTCCTTAAAAAGTTCTTTCCATATCATAAAATGAATACCTTAAGGAAAGCAATCATAAATTTTGCACAAAAAGAGGATGAGACATTCTTTCAATGTTGGGAGAAATTTAAGGATCTCTTAAATTCATGTCCATAATATGGCTATGAAACATGGTGGATAACGAGCTTTTTCTATGAAGGATTGACCTCATCCATGCATTAATTTGTGGAGATGATGTGTAATGGGGAATTCATGAACAAGGAAGCCGATGATGAGTGAGATTATTTTGATAAACTTGCCGAAAACACGCAATCATAAGATACCTCCTCCAAAACCACCACTTCTATGCCTACTTAATCAAAGGAAAGTGGAGAAATTTATGTTTTAAAAGAGGAAGATATAAATGCAAGAGTGACCAATCTCACAAGGAAAGTTGAGGCAATGGAATTTAAGAAGTTAGAACTCGTAAAGGTTGTGAAAGTTTTTTGTAGTATTTTTTCTTGTAACATACATACAACTAAAAATCGCCTAACAATTCCTATTTTTCAAGAGATATTGAATGAGCAATCAAATGCCATAAATAACTATTAAAGACCTTTCAAAGGACCCTCCTTAAATACATACAACTCTAGGTAGAGAAACCATCTAAATTTTAGTTGGAGGAATGGATAAACGACTAACCCTCAAGAGGCCCTTACTCAATTTTTAAATCAAAAGAGGTCTCAAGAGGATACAATTAAAAAATTCATACAAAACTATGAGTTATTCAAACAGAATACAGTACAAGCATTTCAGGATCTCAAAACAACAATTGAAATGTTTGCATCGTCCATTCAAAGGATTGAGTCACGCTTAGTGAGTGGGGAGAAATGGATGCTTCTTGCCCAAGCCTTCCCCAATATAAAATCATAATGTGAAATTAGTGACCCAAGCTCTTCAAATCAGATGAAGCAGGCTAAGTCTATCACCACTTATAGGAGTGAGAAGATTATTGACAAAACCATTTCAGCGAGGGATGAAAAGGCTAATGACTGAACAGAAATTGAGAATGATAGACCTAACAATGCCCCACATGAGGAAGAACTGAAAAAAGTAAGTAAGCCGATTGCGTCATTCCCCCAACGGTTGATTGCACCAAAACCTCTAGCTAACTCACAGGAATTATAGAGGTGCTGAAACAAGTGAAAGTCAACATCCCTCTGGTAGACGTTGTGAAACAAATCCCCTCTTACATCAAATTTCTAAAAGATTTATGTACAACCAAGAGACGATAAAGTATTCAAAAGAAAATTTTTCTGACAGAAAAGGTGAGTGCCATCCTCAATCAAGATATGCCACAAAAATATAAGGACCTTAGTTACCCAACTATTACTTGTATAATCGGGAATCACCAAATTAAGCACGCACTTCTTGAATTGGAAGCGAGTTTTAATTTGATTCCTTTCTCAGTATAGGAACAATTGGGTCTAGGTGAATTGAAACTCACCTAGGCCACATTACAACTTGCTGATCGTTCGGTTCGTGTACCGAGAGGGATGATTGAGGATGTGTTGGTTCAAGTTGATAAATTCTACTATCCAATAGATTTTATTGTTCTGGATACTCAATCCATCATAGATGTGAGCATTCAGATTTTCGTCATCCTTGGTCGCCCATTCCTTGCTACATCCAATGTTATCATCAACTGTAGGAATGGATTTATGAATGTCTTTCAGGAATATGACGTTGGAGCTCAATATCTTTTTTAACATGGGAAAACAGTCAGAGGATGTTGATGATATCCACGACATTAACTCGTTAGATTCTTTCATGGAAGATAGAGCACCAATGACTCTATTCTTTGACCCTATAGAGACGTGCTTGGCTCACGCCCCCGATTTGGATGATGACACAATTAGGGAGATGGATGCCTTACTAGATGTTGTGCCTATACTTGAAGTTAATCGGTCGAGGCCACAATTTGAAATCTTGCTCCAAACCGATGTAGCGCCCTAATATCCAGCCTCAAAGTATTGAAGCTTGACCTAAAACATTTGCCCTCTGATCTTAAATATGTTTACTTAGGTCAAGATGAGACATACCTGGTGGTGATTTTTTCCCACATAGAGAAAGAACAAGAGAGTGTACTTATTTCTATTCTTATTGAGCATAGAGGAGCCCTTGGATGGTCGATCACGAACCTCAAGGGAATTGATCCTTTTATTTGTACTCACCGCATTCATTTAGAGGATAATGTGAAAACTTCCCAAAAACTACAACATCGATTAAATCTAAACATGAGTGAAGTGGTTAAAGGAGAGGTACTTAAGTTGTTGGATGTGGGTATCATTTACCTTATATCTGACAGTCAATCGGTGAGTCCAACTCAGGTGATTTCTAAGAAGTCTGAAATCACCATCGTAGCTAATGTTGATAATGAACTCATGTTAATTAGAGTCACTACTAGTTGGAGAATGTGCATTGACTATAAAAAATTAAATACTATCACAAGTAAAGACCACTTTCCTTTGCCCTTCATTGATCAGATTTTAGAAAGGCTAGCTGGTCATTCTTACTACTACTCCCTTAATGGGTATTCGGGCTAAAATTAAACAGAGATAACCCTTGAAGATCAAGAGAAGACAACGTTCACATGCCCCTATGGAACCTTTGTTTATCGAAGGATGCCATTTAGACTATGTAATGCCCCCGCCACCTTTCAGCGATGCATGTTGAGTATATTTTCTGACATGGTGGGGCAATATTTAAAGATCTTCATGGATAACTTCTTAATTTCTGGTTCATCCTTCAGCGAGTGTTTTGAAAATCTTAAAACTATGTTAAAGCGATGTGAAGAAAAAAATTTAGTTCTGAATTGAGAAAAATGTCATTTCATGGTTCCCAAGGGAATTGTGCTTAGACATATAATTTCATCCAAGAGAATTGGGGTAGATGAGGCAAAATTTGATTTTATCTCTAACCTACCTCCACCCAAGAGCATATCTGACGTGCGATCCTTCCTAGGACATGCCAGATTCTATAGATGATTGAGAAAGGACTTTAGCCACCTCTCTTGTCCTTTATGTAATCTACTTCAAAAGGATGAACCATACGAGTGGACTGAGCAATGCCAAGAAGCCTTTGTTAAGCTCAAATGCTTGTTGACTACTCCACCTATCATGCAGCCACTTGATTGGAGCATACCTTTTGAGATTATGTGCAATGCATTCGACTATGCTATTGATTAGAGTGGTGTTAGGCCAGAGAAAAGAAAAGAAAAGAAGCCCTATTTGATTCATTATGTAAGTAGAACTTTAAATTCGGCCCAAGTGAACTACTCTACTAAGGAACTCTTAGCTGTAGTGTTCACTTTAGAGAAATTTAGGTCCTACTTGATCGGATCCAAGATCATCATTTACACTGATCATGTGCCATTGAAGTACCTTCTTTTTAAGAGGGATGCCAAGCCTCGTTTTATAAGATGGATCCTTCTACTCCAAGAATTTGATATGGAAATATAAGATAAAAAGGGAATAGAGAACGTAGTGGCTAACCATCTTTCGAGACTCGACTTCCTTGATTCCATTGAGCTGACATCGATAAATGATATTTTCCTTGATGAACAATTGTTTAAACTCTCCCAATTACCTTAGTTTACTAACATTGTGAATTATCTTGCCACAAGTTTCATGTCGACATATTGGACTGCGCAAGATAAGAATAAAAATTCTTCATTAAGGTACGTAAGTTCTTCTAGGATGATCCTTATCTATTTAAATATTGTCCAGACCAAATTCTAAGGAGATGTGTGCCAGATAAAGAACATCAGAGTATTTTCTCCTTTTGTCACTCTCAGGCCTGTGGTCGTCACTTTTCTGCTAAAATAACCACAACAAAAATTTTGCACTTTGGCTTTTACTGGCCTACTATGTTCAGAGATACTCATGAGTTTTACAAAGCTTGTGAGCATTTTCAGAAATTGAGAAGATTATCCCATTGAAATATGATCCCACTAAACCTAATTCTTATCATTGAAGCATTTGATTGCTGGGACATCGATTTCATGAGACCATTCCCCTAATCCTTTAGAAATATTTACATATTGTTGGCAATAGACTATGTCACTAAATGGGTTAAAGCGATCCTGAGTTAAAACAATGAACATAAAATGGTGATTAGATTCTTAAAAGAAAATATCTTTTCCTTGTTCAAAATGCCTCGGGCCATCATTAGTGATGGAGGTTCACACTTTTGTAATAGGCCATTTGATAACTTAATGAAGAAATATGACATCTTTTATAACGTGAGCACTCCATACCACCCGCAGACAAATGGATAAGCTAAGATTTTCAATAGGGAAATTAAACAAATTCTGGAAAAATAGTTAACCCCGACTGTAAGGATTAGTCAATTCGTTTGACTGATGCTTTATGGGCTTACCGCATAACTTTTAAACCCCATTAGAATGTCTCCCTTTAGACTCATCTATGGGAAAGCCTGCCACTTGCCTATGAAGCTAGAGTATAGAGCCTATTAGGCTATCGAAAATCTAAACTTTAACTTGGACAATGCTGGCTTGTTGCGCAGGCTTCAACTAAATGAACTTGAGGAAATTTGAAAAACTCTTATGAAAACTCGAGAATTTACAAGGACATGATGAAGGTGTTCAATGACAGGAACATCCTTCGAAAATCATTAATAATCGGTCAAAAAGTCCTTCTATACAATTCTCAGTTACATCTTTTTTCGAAAAACTTTCAATCTCGTTGGACTGGATCTTTCACTGTTATTAATGTATTATCCTCATGGGCCATTGAGATAAAGAATCTGACAAATGAAAATATTTTCAAAGTAAATGGACATCGTTTAAAGCCATTTTCTCATCAGTTTCGTTTTGACCAAGCTGTTCCAAAAGACTATGGGTTAGTGACCCGACGAATGTGAAGTTACAGAACAGGTCCGTACAATTGGGCGATGATATGGAAACAACTCTTTGGCGGTCGAGTCGAATCTTCTTTCATTATCCCAGGCTGCAATCACATCCCTCGTGCCTCATATAGTCATATGAGATGGTGGGTTCATTAGTCATATCTGGTGAATAAATGCTTACCTATGACTGAACTTGTTCGGATTTCACCTCCAAAGCTCAAAGGCCGTAAGCTTGAAGAAGGAATGGGCTTCGTGCCTAAGACGAGCCATACCCCCTTTCCTGGTCATCTTTGCATTAAGATATCTGTGGATGATCCCATTCGTGAACGAAAACCCGATAATACCTTGGAAGGATGGATAGCTTATGGGGTCATTAGGGACTTTGAGAAAGTCCCACGGGATCATTCTAGGATAGTGATTGAAGAGGTAACAAAGGATTCTCCTACTCAAGAAAATGTTGTTGAACCTTAGGATCAAACAGCCCCTTCTCTTGCTCCTCGAACTGTTCATCCCAGTCCATCTACTCCGATGACGAGGTCTTGGACAAACTCTCAAGCTTCTCATCCTCCTCAAGAGGGGGGTGGCCAAGCCTCTTGTAACATCCCGAAAATCGGGGGGTCGAGCAAAAACCCAACTCCCGAGTTCCAAAATGTTATTTATGCAACATAGATATGTATGATTGAATGTTGTCTGTGATAACGCATTAAACATGAGTGAGATTAAGCTAGAACAGCATATCATACTCCAGAGACAGTTAAATTAACAAGCGGAAGACTGTGATAGTATGTATAACATATATAAACTGTTGTATGTCTCCAGAGTGTGAACATGTTACCAGGTTATACACATACAGGTATAATTCAAAAGTAGACGAAACGAATATACATGAGTGCGCTAAAAATATAAAATGACAAATGTCAAAGTATCTAATCAACCTCCCTGTAATCCCGTCAATCAGAACACGCATAAAGGAGGAATCCTCCTCATCATCATCAAGTCCAGCTCCGCCTCGCAGGCCGCGCCATCATCTGCAATCACAAAAGGGTCTGGTGGGTGTCCAGGAACACCATCCCGTAACGTGGGAGTGAGTAGCTAACTCAGTGGAATAATAGAGCAAGGATTAACATGTTCTCAAATCAATCATGCGATAATAGTAAAGCAATAAATCATACAATCCTAATACTGTTGTTAATGCAATATGACATGACGTGATGTATGCCCTCACCGACGATCTCCCTCATACGGTAACATCTTACGACCGCGGCATGCCACACTCCCTAGAGTGCTCCACATCTTCCAGGCACATGCAATGTTATGGTGATATGATTTTCGAGTTGTTATTAGTCCATTCAAACAGCAGGATTGGAAAACTAAGGTACTTCCCTTATATCAATCCCAACACAGATCCTATCTAGGGTCGTCACTCCTAGTAATCTCATACGATGTATATTTCGTAGGTCGCTGCAAGGGTTGTCAGGGCTGTTGCACGCACTCGTTGCTTTGCTCCCCCATCACCTTATCAATACAGGCCTACTGTACTCTACTGCTACTGAAGGGTCGTCGCCTCCCGTAGACTAAGAATACGCTCGCGGTCACTACAAAGGGCTGTCAGGGCTGTTGCTCGCACTCGTTGCACCGCTCCCCCATCACCTTATCAATGTAGGCCGACAGCAAGAATATAGTGTCCCATACCACCATAATCTGCTCACGAGTCTAGGTGCTCACTGGTCACTACGGGGAGGTTTGTGGCCCCAGCGTAGGCCGACAGCTCGACCACGGTGTCCCATACCACCATGCTCGGCTCATGAGTCTTTATGGATCAAGGTACCATAGTTAACAGGGTTTACAATGGTAAGTTCAATACCCTAGGTTCAAGCAGTTATGACTCATGCAGGGTGAACATACAACGGCCAGTCGGGTTACTTGACGGGCTCGACTAGCACGATCGCATCGCAAGTCGAACGACATGAAGTGCGTAAAACACTTTGCGTGGCCTAACCACTACCGCCAACTCCAACACGACTGGCGTTCATCGACACGTCGTTCGTGGCAAATATAAGCCAACCACGAATTCGCTCGGTTACCGACTGCCTGGACTAAGTATAGTCCCAAACACATATGAATCCACGTCAGCGATCATGTGAGAGTATTGGAAATGAAACACAACCATGTGAGCATGTTAACACATGTTATATCGTACAACTTAAGTAAATCATCTAACACATGCCTTTCGTACATATAATGAACTTATGCATATCGCCAACATATAGGAAATCATTTCCATCAGCATATTAATTGAGAATTCAATCTCAAACTAAATCAAAATGAAATCATCAAGCACTTGTTATAACATACAGCTTAAGCGAATCGTCAAGCACATGCATTTCATTCATATCATGAAATCATGCATATGGCTAACATGTAGAAAACCATTTACACCAGCATATTAATTGAGAAATCAATCTTGAACTAATTCATAACACCATTTAATTCAATACATACTAATACAAGCATTTATACAAACACTTACACTACACACTTAAGTCTACATATAGTATGTCGACCCGAAGTGCGCATTTAGGCGAATCTCTTCACCAAATTAATTATGCACGTATTCCTAACATTCTAATGCGACAATAAACCATGTCAATCACATCAGCAAAATATGAGTAAAAACAGTACTTCCTACAAATGACTAAAATGTCCTAAATCTCATATTCTTCGTTGGTTTACGAAACAGGAAACGGACAGCATGTTGTACATGTCAAACGGCATTGCCGTCAAGAATCTACTATTAAACGACATTGAAAGCTTTGGAAACAGTCAATCAAAGCGTCTAAAATTCGCACCTTTTCTCTTATAGGTGAAGTGATTCGAACGGAGCGTATACGCTTCGTCTACGGCGATCAGACAACCTGATACACATGTACATCAGCTACTATTCTATTTGAATCGAAGAAATCCCCAAATCAGCAAGTGATTAGGGTTTTCCTTACCTAGAAGTGCATTGAAATCACCGGGAAAGTGATCGGAGTGCGTCGCCTAAGCACGTGCAGCAGCAGCAGCAGGTGGCAAGAAAATCACTCCCACTCTCTCTCACAAACTCTCACCTTTTCTCTCTCCCAATCTAGGGCTTTTTGCAATTTCGGATGGGAGAGAGGAGTGAGGGTTTCAACCCCTTTTATAAGCTTAAAAACGCCCGAAATAGGCTCGGGAACGAAGTTTACGTAGTGCATATCCAATTCGAGGCTGTTTCGGTCCAAAAGATGCTTTCTGGTGGTCCCCTGGCCGAATGCGATCGGACTTAAGCTCACGTGTACTAGATCTAGCACGTATTAAGTTTTCAGTCTGGCAGGGTTCGTAGATCGCGCATGGCGGACCAGTTTCAGTTCAGCGGTCACCGCACGTAGATCAGGGTTGAAAGTCTCATGATATAAAATAGAAATTTCTCCTGATCCGAGGGTGTAATCTGGCTGAATTCTGATGGCCAGAACGCTCAATACTGACGCGTCAAGTCATGTGCCAGATTTGAATTTAAAATTCCAAATCTGTCCCTATTCGCACTCTCTTCGGTCCGGGCTCAATGAAATGGCCTGTGATTATCGGTTTGACTTGATTTTCGAAATGAGTGTCAAGTCCAGCTAGGCGGTTCTAACGGTCTAAGATAGGAGGTATCGGACTTTCGACGCGCGGTCTAGATCTAATACAAAGATTCAAAGTGGTCCAGAGAACAAACCTGCTTAGAGTTTGGTCCGAGGTTTTAGAGTATTATAGAGTCATTGGTTCTACTCGATTTGGGTCTTGTAGAACATATTTAAAGTGATCAGGGACTATTTCCCAGCTACTCCAGCGTTGCGCTAGCTAACTTATGCTTAGTTTCTAAAGGAATTAGTCCTAAGTGGTTTCTTTGGCTATGGAAGTAGGTTCTGAGCGATTTTCTTGGTATTTTAGTTGACCCACTGCCTAAGGACGTCAAATTCCAGATTGGCCAAAATCTAGGGTGTTACACCTCTCCATCTTCTTCGGTTCCAATTTATAAAGATTCTCAACCAGGAGGTAGCCAGAGCTCTCCCTCTAAAGGGAAATAGATTATGATTGAAGAAATAGATGTAAAAGATTCAGAGAACACAGGTTCGGTCTCTTCATCTGAAGGCACCAATTCTGTTGAGTATGAAGATGCTGAAGATGATGAAAATGATGACTTTGAGGAGGGAGAGGTTGACATTGATGGCGAGGAAGATGTCGTCGCAGAAGGTACTTACATTGATAAAGAACATCTTTCGCCAACCTCTGAAGTTCTTCCCAGTACTTTATTCCTACAAAGACTCTTGCAGTGATAGAGGAAGAAGAAGATGAGCCTTTAGATTATGGAGAATATGGATATTCACCAAGTAATACATTTTTTAATACAATTTTACATGTATATATATATATATATATATATATATATACATATATATATATATATACATATATATATATATATATATATATATATATATATATATACATATATATATATATATATATATATATATATATATATATATATATATATGTGTGTGTGTGTGTGTGTGTGTGTGTGTGTGTGTGTGTGTGTGTAAATCTTATAATAGTTATCTCATTATTGTTATTATATTTTTATTTCAGGTGTTCATATTGTCAATATTGGGATGGATGATACTCCTCCAGTGGATCTTCCTCTGATTGCACCAGTGATTTCACCGAGGGCCCCTCTGGTTCCTTTAGTAGCACCAAAGGCGGTAGCTTGTGAAATCATCTTTCCAGTAGAGACAACTAATCTACCAACTCCAACTACTAGAGATTCGAGCACAAAGGCCAAAGTGCCTTCTTTTGCTGATATGTTAGGAGTTGGCCCTTTTTCTGTTCAGGAAGTTCAGCCTCCCGTTACCCATACTTCTGTAGCAAGTATATATATATATATATTAGTTACTTTATTGGGATTTTCATATCCTCTAGCCTTGTTATCATTATCCTAACTTCTCTTTTTCTTTATATTATAGGAACTACTCCTTGTAGTAGTGCAACGAGCTCTGAATCTATAGCTACTGCATCTGATCTATTCTCTTCCGCGAAGGTTCTTGCGCATAAATTGCTTTTGATGAGTAATTTTATGTCAGTGATAGTTCATATTTTCAAAGATCCTAAGCAGTGGTCGGATATGGACATCACTATTGAAATACTGGAGAAGATTAATATTTCTGTCCTACATGACTCTCTGCTCAGATTTCATGATTCGATAACTTCTTTAGCATCAGCAGAAAATGTCGTTCCTGAGATATTGAAATACAGAAAATAATTAGCTCTTTCCAAACAGAAGGCTTCCCTCATCACTTCTGCTATTTCTGAGTTCAATCAAGAGCAATCAACTCTTCAGGAATAGTTGAAGGCTTGTGTTGATGATAGGGCAATTATTCAGAACTGCATAGCTCTTCTAAAAGAGGAAATTTTGTAGCTGGAGTTGAAAGACCATATGAAGGAATCAACCATGAAAGAGATCAAAGAGAGGATGCAAATTAGTATTCAATTTGCTGATGCTAAGAAATCTGAGTTAGTAAAAAATGAAGAGATAATCGTATCCTTGGAGAGCAGGCTAGTTAGAATTCTTGATTAGGCAAAGATCATTCTTGAAGAAAAGTCAAAGCATGTTGCAGGTCAAATTCAGTTGAAGGAAGATTTGCAAAAATATTTGGAAATATTAGGAATTACAGATGAGTTGTAAAGAATTTGTTTTATTTTTGTTCTTTTGCTTCTTCTTTTTTTTTGTAAGAACATACAACTTCTTTAACTTTCAGCATATATCAATGAAGACATAATGATATCTTGAGATAATTTGTCTCTTCAGAAATTTTTAAATCATGAATCATTCCAAGCATGTTCGTGTATGCAATCATCTAGCATGGTATTTAATGAAGAATGATATGAAAATGCCAACATATTATGACTGTTAGTATGAGATTTCCTATATGATTTTTGTTTTGATAGGCGACACTAGATTTCATTTTAGTTAGATGATCACACATAGTTTAAGCTCTTGAGTAGTGGAGCAACGCAGTTTTTTAAACTCTTGAGTAGTGGAGTCGAGTCTCACGTGATAATCTCTGTAACTCTCATGAGTTCGTTGAACTTCTCACGGCCTGGTGAGTTCATAAACCACAATCCATCAGAGGTTCCTAGTGAAGCTATCGGGGTTGTGAACTCGGTTGGATTTACACACAGGGTTGGCTGTAGTAACTCTCTAGAGTTCACGTGACTCACAAGGCGACCTTTGAGGTACCAAATCCAAGGTTGCTAATCCATCAATGAGTAGGTTTAGTCCCTTTCTCATGAGTTACTATTGAAATCAAACCAAGGAGGGGAGGGGGGGGGGGGGGGGGGGGGGGGGGGGGGTAGTGGTCTTATACATGATTGGCCTATCTTTGGACAATGGCCACAAAGTGCACACTGCAGCCTGTGTTTTCTTCATTTGTAAGGTCAGACCCATTCACGAGAGGGTAATTTCATCCGTTCCCCATGACGTTGTCAGAAAGTTATACAAATGGCATTGGTGTTATGTGTGACTGGCCGTTGAGGACTTTTTGACCTTTTAAGGATTTCAGTCGTTGGCTCTATATGCTGCCTGCATGGGTATGCATATAATGGTCTTCATGGGCTTTTTAGGGCCACTAGCTTCTCACTGCTGCCCGAATGGTGATGATGATAGGCCTTATGCGTAGTTGGTCGTATAAGCTTGGTTAGGCTGCCTTAACTGATGATAAGCTACCATCATTGTCGTAATAGTAATAGGCATCTTGATTGATATATCACCACTGTTGATAATGTCTCTGACGATATTCGCACTATGCTCATAATAATATAATGGCTTGGTGATGATACCAATTTCAACAAGCTTCAGTAAAGCTTGTTCGATGACGACAACGATGGTTATTCTCTTTTAAGAAATTACTGATATGTAATATTTGACGATATACTTGGAATTCCTCCTTTATTCAATTATCCAAAAAAGAATATATGAACATGACTTCACTTGTCCTTGCCCCCTTTTGATATAGAAGCATTATGCGGATAATCTTCTAGATCAAAATTGCGACTATCTTCAAGGACGATACTTCTTGATGAAGCATGCATTGATTGTATATTGATAACCTGCCCATCTTGATCCATCACTCTGTATGCTCTATTAGAATATACTTCTTTTATGATATATGGCCCATTCCATTTAGGCTCAAAATTTTCCCTGTTATCTGGGTCACCACTATCGATCTTTTCAACATTAGCACCATGTCCCCTTTCTTGAAAGAGCGATGTTTGACTTATTTATGAAAGGCAACTGATATTCTTCCCTGATATAACTGTAATCACTGCTGAGCTGCCAAGCGCTTCTCGTCGAGTAGGTCTAGTTCTTTTAACCTTATCTTTGCATTTTCATCATTTGTATTTGAATGATGCACTACCACTCTGAGTGAAGTGACTTGTGTTTTAATCGGGATGACCGCCTCTACACCATAAACCAATGAATACAGTGTTTCTCTTGTTGCTATTCGGTGGGCAGTCCTGTACGCCCATAATGCTTCTTGTAGATTTTTGTCCCAATCACGCTTATTTCCTATTACTATCTTCTTCAGTATTTTTACAATCATTTCATTAAATGCCTCTGCTAATCCATTGGCCGGTGGATAGTAAGGTGTTAAAAATGAATGGTGGATACCAAAGTTTTGACACAGTTCCATGCCTCTATTCTTAAAAGGGGTACCATTATCAGTAACAATTTTCTTTAGGATGCTATGGTGATATATTATCACATGTCGAATGAAATTGACCACATCTTTCTCTTTGACATTGCATAATGCGATCACTTCTGTCCACTTGGAGAAGTAGTCTATTGTTGTTAGAATATATTGTTTTCCTTTGGATGAAGGTGGATTTATGGGCCCAATGACATCGAGTCCCCTAGCGGTGAAAGGCCAAGAAGCGACCGTTTGATGAAGATCTTCAGGGGGCATATGTATGACATCTTCGTGAATCTAACACTTGTGGCATCGCTTCGCATAATCTATTGCATCTTTGAACATTGTAGGTCAATAAGACCCCATTCGATGTATCCGCTGAAATAAATTTTGGCTAGCCTGATGTGCCCCACACTATCCAGAGTGAGCTTCTTGTAAGATTTGACCTGCTTCTTGTTCATCAAGACAACGCAACAGCATCCCATTATAAGATTTCCTATACAACACCTTGCCACATATGATAAACCTGCTTGCTCTTTGCTTGATTTGTTGTCTTTGTACTGGATCTTTAGGCAAGATATCATATTTGAGATAATCTACGAAAGACTGGTGCTAATCATTTGTTGTCACTTCTAAGCACGATATGGGTAACACCTCTATGACTTCATTGATAACTTCTGAAGAGGGTAAGAATCTCTTTTCTTCTATAGTTACTTGGATTAGACTTCGGTTCGGGCAGGACAGGGTTGACGCTAGACTAGCCAGAGTGTCCGCCTTTGTACCTTCAGACCGCAGTACATGGTTGATTTCGATGTGGTAGAATTGCTCCAGTAACTACTATGTTTTTTGACAATATGACAAGAGTTCTTGCTTTCTTATTTCAAACTCAGTTGTTAGTTGATTTATAATTAACTTGGAATCTCCGTAAATTTACAGCGTTTTTATCTTCATTTCTTGGGCAATTTCCATTCCAATGATGAGGGCTCGATATTTAGCTTCATTGTTCGTGCATGCAGTACCCAAAGTGAAAGAATAGGGTAATAAATCACCCTGAGGAGTGATCAATATAACTCCTGCCCCCACTCCTGATGCTCGAGAAGCACCATCGAAATACAGCTACCGTGGATCTTGTGACTTACTCATCATTACCTTCTCATCGGGAAAATCATCGCTAATGGTCTCACTTTCTGTTACGGGATGCGTTGCCAAGAAATTCGCCATTGCTTGTCCCTTCACTGCTTTTGCCGGCTCGTAGGTAATTGTATATTCTGAAAGTAATAGCATCCATTTGGCCAATCGTCCTGATAACATTGGCCTCGTCATTAAAAACTTTATCAGATTTGCCCTTGAAATTAAAATTATATCATGAGAGAGACAACAATGTCTCAATTTCTGTACTGTAAAGATCAGCACCAGACATTCCTTCTCGATCAGAGAGTAATTACATTTTGCGCCTATCAGAGTTTGACTCAGATAATAACTATTTCTTTTCCATCTTTATTCACCTGTGCTATTAAGGCCCCCAGGGAATTCTCGGCCGCAGATATGTACAAGATAAGTGGCTTACCCTTTATAGGAGCTTTAATACTAGAGACTGTCTCAATAATTCCTTTATCGAATCAAACGCATTTTGACAGGCCTTGTCCCATACGAAGTCTCTTCATTTCTTCATCAGATGAGAAAATGGCTGACATCTCCCCGTTAGATTTGAAATAAAAAGGCAAATATATGCTAGTTTCCCTTGTAAGCTTTTCAATTCCTTTAAATTTTTCGGAGGTGGCATATCTTGGATAGCATTGATTTTCCCTGTGTCAATTCGATACCCCTGTGCCTAAAAAGCTAAAAAATTTTCCTAACGACACTCCAAAAGCACATTTAACTGGATTCATCTTTAGATGTTTGTTTCTAAGCCGTCGGAAGATTGACGCCAAATGCTCACGATGTTCCTGATGATTACTTGACCTAACCACTAGATCATCTACGTAACATTCAATATGTTTGTGTATCATGTCTTGAAAGATACTCTGCGTTACCCTTTGGTATGTTGCCCCAACATTCTTGAGATTGAATGACATGACTTGTAGTAGTAAATCCCTAACGAGGTTCTAAATGTTGTTGCTTCTTCGTCTGCAGGAGCCATCCTAATTTGATTATAACTAGCATAGCCATCCATGAAAGACATGACAGCATATTGTGTCATACTGTCAATCAGCAGTTCCGTTATCGGGAGAGGAAATTCGTCCTTTGGGCAAGCCTCATTCAGGTCTCTGAAATCTATGCACACCCTGATTTGTCCATTTTTCTTCTTTACTGAGACAATGTTCAATATCCACTTAGGATACTTGACCTCTCTAATAAACATGACTTTTTTCAACTTTCTCACTTCTTCTTCTATTAAAGGGACCAAGTCTGGATGAAATAGCCTTTGCGCTTGTTTAATAGGCCTTTTATCCTTAGAAATATTTAATTGATGCACTGCCACTGAGGGTTCCAAACCCGGCATTTCCGCATATGTCCAAGTGAAGACATCTTTAATTTCTTTCAGCAATTGGACATATTTTTTGGCTTCTTACTCAAGAAGGCCAGCGCTTATGAATGTATTGCTCGACTCTTCTTCTGTACCCAAATTTACTTCTCGTAAACTATCGATTTTCAGCTGCCCCCTGTCTTTCATCTGCTTCGAAGCTATCTCAGGATGTTTGATTATTTTGGGATCTGTCTTTGATAACCGATCGATTGTGACCATATTCACTAAAGACTCTGCCCCCAATCCTTGAAAATTTTCTCATCTCTTCTAACCAACTCCAATAGGGACCTGAATTCCTTTTCCATGATTTAAACCGGTCAGTTCTTCATCATAAAAACTCATCCTTTTCATCATTCTTCTGCTTGCTGAACTGTATTTCTTGAGATCACGAGATGTCAGCTTTCCGTGGTATACATTATTCTCAGCTCTTTCTTCTATCTATACTTCTTAAGAGGTGTAAAATTCAATCGGCTCCGGATATTTCGCACTGGCTTCAACATGAAACCTTTCTGGAATAGCCGGGAATGGCTTGTTTCTTTCAGCATATGGCAATGGTACTGTATAATTTAAGCGTAAAATTTTTAATTATTCAGGTGATAGTAATGTTAATGGCAGTTGTCCTGACTATCGTAGATGCTTTGATACAAAATAGAATTTCTTCTTTGCTTCTAAAATTTCAGAATATCATACCTTTTCGAATTCCTCTTTTACTGCTTTTGCATAAGCATTTTTTAGAGCTTTGTTTTCATCATTCTTTTTCTCTTCTCCTTTGGAAAATCCGTCGTAATAACTGACATTTTCAAAGAAGGCCTCGGCTTCTGTGTATGGCCTTGCATCGGCCATTACTTTATACTGTATTCCGTTCTTACAGTACTTGAAACATTGATGAAGGGTAGAAGGTATAATAATATACTAATGTATCCACGGTCTTCCCAAGGGAAGAATATATGTCGTGACTGCATTAATCACATGGCAATTAACATCAGTAATTAATTCTCCTATTTCCAATTTCATCGTAATTTTACCGAGCACGCGCTGCCCATCTTGATTAAAGCCCTGTATCATCATTCCACTAAGGCGCAGATCAGAACGACTGTAACCCAATTTATTTAACATTGTCAGTGGTAATAAATTCACCACAGACTTGTTGTCGAGCATAATCCTTTTTGCTTCATTGCGGCAAATGAGGCCTACTATCATTGGTGGCCTATTGGGCCCTGCATCACAGGCTAGATCATCATCAGAGAAGGAAACTACTGCCATGCAGTCCTCTCGTTCTTTACGTTCTTCATTTTTCATTTCCACAAGCAAAGTTTCTCTGACATTGTGGTCAGATAGTGCTTGAATCAGCCTTTGCCTAAATCCTCTGATAACTTTAATTTGTCATAAATGCTTAACCAAGCCGGTATGCCTTTCAAGTGACTTACTACATCATAAGTCACCTTTGCTGCTTCATTATTTTCTTCTTTCTTATCACTGTCATGCTGATCCTTGATGGTCTCTGTTCTTGTGGTTTCAACTTTTTACCTTGGGAGACTCGCCATTCTTTTCCCCGACTGTAGCGTGATTACCACGACATTCCCTATTATCTTACGATTTTCTTTCCTTGCTCCTTCATGAGCATTTTCCCGAACTATCAGTACATTCACCGTCTCCTTTACGTTCCTTTCTTTTCTTTTCCAATCACTATTTCACCCCTATTTATCATTCTTTATATTATGCATTTTAACGTATATCAATTTTCTGTCGAATGTTCTACTAGACGATGATAGCGACGGAAATCCCTTTCTCTTGTTCTTGCTGCATCTTCACGGTGTTTGGACGAAGGTAATTTTATCGTACCGGCTTTCAACAGTTGGTTCATCATGGGAACAACATCTTCTCTACCGAACGTGAACCCTTCGAGAGAATTAAGTGATCTGGGTCTTTTTTCACTGAACCTGTTTCTAGGATGGCTTGATTCTTCCTTCCGTTCTGTCCTTTTTTCTCCTGGATCTCTCATTTCCTGACTTCTTTTCTCATGGTCCTCAGTATTTGCGATCAACCTATTGGGTCCTCTTCTGGTTGTCTCATAGTCAAATGTTGGCATTTTTCAGGTCATCAGCTCTAAGGCGTGGGCTTTAGTGGCCAGATCACAGAAAGTCTTGATGTCGGCGCTAGTAAGCCCAAACGCAATTCCCGTTTTCATTGAGTTTAAGCACATCTTAACTTGCTCTTTTTCTTCCAACAATTATCTGCAAGAGGCTCCCAATGTCTTCCATCTGTCTATGAATTTCTCCATAGGTTCGCCTTCTCTCTGTCATACAGAAGCTAACTCTGTAATGCTAACGTTGAGTTCCGATGAGAAGAAGTTCGACATAAAAGCATCCTGCATTTGTTCCTAAGTACGTATCAACCCTAGGGCCAGACTAGAATACCATCAGAATGCCTTACTTGTCAGAGAAGATCTAAACAATTATAAGCAATATTGTGCTATCGTAGAGAAATTTCTCATACTGGTGATGAAATGCATCAAATGTTCTTCTGGTGATTCATCCCCGTTAAACTTTTGAAAGTTTGGATGCTTGAAGTTAACTAGAAAAGGGACGTCTTCCACTTCCCTTGGATATGGTGTTCTATATTTAATTGACCGACATTCTCACGCTCCCTCTCTGTTCTAACGGCTTCCTCAACAACTCACTGTACTTCCTCTTAAGTTATGGTGCTCACTGTTGGAGCAGATCCGATTGATCCTACCTCTGATGGCTGAAAGCCTTCAGGTTGATGCTCCTGTCCATTCATCGTGCCTATCATTGGAGGAGCGTCATCCGGGCTACGTTATGTACGAGAGTTGCCAAAGCCTTTATGAGATTTTTACACTCTTTCATTAGTGTTCTCTATGCTTGTGCCATTTCATTCATATGGTCTTATGTAGTTGGTGTAGTTTCCCGATTTGTTCCGTTCATGTGTACTGCGGCTTCCCCGCTTCCTGATGAAGCCATAGTTAGAGTAGGATGGGAATGTATTAATGCGAAGGGGCTTACAGAGAGAGGAGTCTCATTTGATTTTCCCATACTTTCGCTGCAACTGATTGATAGAGGTGATACAGAAGTAGGTGATCCTGCAAGTAGAGCCTTACCCTTTTGTTCTTTTATCCATCGGACTCTTGGAGTAATCAAAGCTGGGAAGTCACACGATGCTAACTATGGAGCTGTTTGCCTAGGATATATTCAGGAGGGGCTAATTCAGCATTCTTTTTAGCGACATTCCGTGTTATTGGTCCCCTAACCCTTAGTGAAGGTAGGCTCGTTCTGTGACTTCTAGCATTTCAAGATCTTTTCATGATAGTCAAGTCCTTGTTGCCTCACGGTGCTTAAGGCGAAGCAGACAAAACTCCAACCATTATTCGGGTTGAGTTGTTTCTGTTTGCCGAAGACTGAGTCTTATGCCTCGAAGACTAGTCCGGTGCGTATTCCACTACGAATCCAATTGTAGTGAAATAGTAGTTCACCTTTCTCATAGAGATTGCCATCGATTGCAGTTTGTAGTTTGATCTTTTCACCTTCAATACAAAACATAAGATTATATTACAATTAGTATTCGAAGGTCTAATGTCTCGAAAAATCCGTATAAAGACCTGAGTACCACCTTAGGTAGAAATCCTTAAAGATTGTATACTGTGGAGATTAGATGAAAATTTATTAAGTAATAAACTAAATTAATCAGTGGATTTTCTTGAACCACTATCTATACAAACTGCAAGACCCAAAAAACCATTAAAATTGCTAGCTCAACATTACTTAAAAATCTCAGGAAAATCCTAAAACCCAGTTGCTCTTAGGAGCACGTTGAAACTCCGTATCGGACCTGGATCGCGTGTCGAAAGTTTGATTACCACAAAACTATAAGGTTATAACCACTTTATTGGGATTGATAACCATCATGGGAATCGAGCCCAAATAGTATCTAGAAATGCACAACTTGAGCCTGGAGTGAAGTGTGTGAGAAACGTGAATATCTTTAGAAAACGAACCCAAACTTAAGCGAATTGGACCGTTCGCTTGCAGAAGAACTTGAGGACTTCTGACCGTCAGTTTCTGACCTAACTACACCCATAGATCAGGAAAATTTCCCTACACCTATTGGTATACTTGTGGCCCTGATCGAGTAACGACGACTGTTGATTTGATGCAGGTCCTTCACGGCCAATCAGTTTGTCAGATCACACTATAAACACAGTCCTGGAGTAGATCCATTGTCAGGGAACTTGCTCCATGACTTAGGTGAGAAATGGACCTTCCTAAGGGCCCTGTTTGTCAAAAACAGGCACCCTTTGGCTATAACCTAAGTATACCATGGCACTGGGGCCATCGACATCACTTTTGGGCCTATTTAAAGACCTTAAACCCCCCTCTCTCATTCCATATGAATTTCTCTAACCCTAAGAGAGAGAAGAGAGAAAAGAGGAGAAAAGTGCGAGGAGCAGAGAGAGAGATCAGTAGGTCGTTGCTGTGATTCACTCCCACTACACCACATACTGAATCGCCACCCACTATTGCTGCACCATTGATTCTAACTTCAATTTGGGTAAGAAATCATAACCCTAATCTTGTTTTAGGAATCCGAATAGAGGAATCAACGATATAGCTAATCTATTTCGTGATTCAGGTAACCATTGTTCTGTAGACGGGAGCATAGTATACGAACCAAGTTCGTATGAGTAATCTAACGAAAGGTACAGACTATAAACATTTAGGTTATGGTTTTTAAGGTTTTCAATGTCAGCAATGATTTGTGTCTAACTTGATTGCTGGCATATGATCTTAGTTAAGATGTATTCAATAAATTATACATGTGTGTGAACTATGAGAATATATAATGCATTCCATGTGTTTGTTGAAATGTTTGAATGAAATTTAAATTATGATTTAGGCCTGTTATTGCTATTAATCTAAAATGTATGTTTGTTGTATGGATAACAACGCTTTTATGAAAAGATTTGTCATAATATATGCTATAACTAAATTAGTTCCTGTATGTAGTAATGTGTAATCTAAGTGTTTGATAAAATGTTTGAATGAGGAAGTGTTTGTTGAATCGTTTCTAATGAGGGTGTTGAGATAGGATTCTTAACTACCTTATCCATATTTAAAATTTCCTTCATGTAATATAAATTACTACTATATGATTTATGGATGAAATGGGTATATATAGTAATATGTGCTATATGGTTTGATAAAATGATCAGATGAGAATTTTGTTTAAATTATTTGTTAAATGTTGTTATGAATAACATATGTGACTACTTAGTGCATTAGAGTATGATTGGAACTACTACGTAGTCCAGGAAATCGGTAACAGTTCCCGTTTGAGTGGCGGAATTAGTTTCGGTACATTGGATACGTTCAACGAATCCAAGCCATACAGTGATTATCGACAGTGGTTAGGCCACGTGGAGTGCTTATGCACTCCACGTCGATTACATCAGCATGCACTTGTACCAATCAAACTTGTTAAATAATCCGATTGGCCTATTATATGTTTACTATGTATGGACACTACTACTTAAATCCAAGGTATTGCTTACCAGTGTAAAACCTGTCTCAGCCATGGTACTACATCCGCTAAGACTCATAAGTTGGGCATGGTGGTATGGGACACTGTGGTATAGTTGTCGGCCTACGCCGGGGTGATGAGCCTCCCCATAGTGACCAGTGAGCAACCTAAATTCGTGAGCCAAATATAGTAGTGTATGGGACACCGTATTTGAGTTGTCAGCCTACGTTCAGGTGACGAGCCTCCCATAGTGATTTTGAGTATAAATTAGGCCTATACTGAGGTGACAAGCCTCCCCGTAGTGACCTAGAGTGTAAACTCTTGAACTTGACTATCCACTGTTTTCATCAGGGGTGATGCCCTACAACTTGCATATCGTATGTGATTAGCAAGGATTGACGACCCTAGATGGATCCTTGCTTGGGTAAATGATAAAAAAGGAGGTACCTTAACTTTCCAAATCTTTTGTATAAATAAGCCTAATCAATTACTTGGCTAACACGATCATGCACTGCATTGCATGTGCTTTGGTGAGGAAGCTCACTTTTTGGGAGTTTGCCATGTGCGATCGTAAGATAAAGTCATTGAGGGATTGTAGGTGAGGGTGTACATCATTACAACATACCATCCCTACATTAACAAGAGTACTTAGGATATGATTGTTGTACTACTTTATCATTACTACTTGACTGAATTGATAACATGTTAACCTTTGCTTTATAGTAACACTAAGTTGATCACTCACTCCCACTCCGGGATGGTGTTTTAAAATACCAACCAGACTCTGATTTAGATGCATATTATGGTGAGACTTTCATGATGGAGCCGAATTTCATTGATGATGAGGAGGAGTTCTCCTACACGCAGTTCTCTGGCGGGTCTACGTAGACTTAGAGCTGTGTTGCCGAGGTTACAGGGACTTTGAATTAGTTAAACTTTTGGATTTTAAAATTTAGTGTATTTTAAAACAAGATATGTATATATTCAGCTCGATAGCACGTTCATACTCTAGAGGTTATGAAATACGTATATACTCTATATGTTTGTCCCAGTCTTTCGCTTGCTTAATTACATCAACTCTGGAGTATGATATATTATTTTAGTGTAATCCCACTCATGTTTAATGCACTAATATGGAAAACATTTAAACATCATTATCTATGTTGAATAAGTGATGCGTTGGAACTCAAGAGTTGAGCTTTGCTCGACCCTTGATTTTTGGAGCGTTACAGAAGGATAATGTGATTTATCTGAGAGATGAAGGGGAGGATGTTCCCACTGAGAGTTGCCATTTTGGCATCGACAAGACGCCAAACTACAACAAAAGTTCTATAACACTCAATGTTACTATCAAATAAGATAAAACATTCCCTAGCAGAGTCGCTATTTTATTTCGAACAAGAAACAAATGCCTTTGATTTGGGGGAATTATCTTATTCAAATAGAACAGGGAAAGTGTATTAAGAGCAATCATTGTATTATTAATACTGAATTTATTTACACCCTCTAATATCCCTTGATTCTAAGATAAATCATTTAAAAAAATACAGAAATTGACAAAGTTCGAATATTGAATCTAAATATCAAATTCGGCAGCATTTCGACTTGTGCTCTAATCATCTCTTTAGGAGGAATATTGTGTAGGTTTGATCATTTGATCTCCCCCTTATTGAGCTTATCCTTTATACAAAAGGAGAACTTGAAGTAGTGAATATCAGGCTTGACGATTTTGGTAGCATTTTGGCCCCTTTCTTTTATTGGCTACATAATAGCTTGATTGCGTGACTCGCACAACCAATATGGGTTGCGCAGTTCGCGCAAACCCCTTGCAACTCTTCTCTCCTACCTTCAGCTTCTTCAGGAGCTCTGACCTTCTTCCTAAATTCTTTCAATCCCCAAATGAAAGAGGGAGTGGGGTATTTATAGGCCTCCTCATGTGTGACCCTCGATCTTTGTGCCATGGGGCCCACCTTTCATCAGATCTGATCATCTCTATCACACCATTTCTAAACTTAATTAAGTGACTCGTACAACGGGAAAAGTTGTTTGCGCGACCTACACAGCCAACTCTTGATTACGCAGTCCACACAACCACTTACTACAACAGTCAATTTTCTTCTTTTTTACTCATTCCTTCATTTTTCTTCTTCTTTTTATGCTCCAATAGAGACATAATTAAGTGTTAGGGAGAAATGGACCTTTCCGGCCTAACCTCAACCCAACCTTAAGGGACAATTTGAGATAAGTGATCTTAACTATTTAACCCTATATATGGAACATGTTAAATCTATCACCACCTTGAGAAGTGGTAAAGAATTTGACAAGATGATTCCTAAGAAGGTTGAGAAACCTGAGGAATCCAAAGACTCGAAGGATGATGATGAATCTAGCAGTGCTTCACATAACATAGAAGAGCCAGTGGCACCATTTCACTAATGTGTCACCGCGTCAAAATGACCAAGTGAAAATTAGGACATTTTAGAGATTTTTCAGTAAGTTAAGATCAACATTCCCTTGTTGGATGTAATTAGAAATTTCCCATCTTATGCAAAATTCTTAAAGGATCTATGTGCGGTGAAGTGTAAGTTGAACGTGCATAAGAAAACCTTTTTGATAGAATAGGTGAGTCTCATCATAAATCAAAACACTCCCCCAAAATACAAGGAACCTGGAAGTCCTACCTTCTCATGTGTAATAGGAAACTTCTGGGTCGATAAAACACTTTTAAATCTTGAGGCAAGTGTTAATCTAATACCATACTTGGTATATGAGCAACTGGGCCTTGGTGAGTTGAAACCCGCCAAGATAATGTTACAATTATTTGACCGTTAGACCAGAATACTAAGAGAAGTGGTAGCGGATGTGTTTGTCCAAGTGGATAGATTTTACTATCTGGCAGACTTTATTATCTTGGATACACACTTGGTTATAAATGTGAGCACTAAAATTCTTGTCATTATAGGTTGACCATTCCCAGCTATTGATATTGCCATAATTAATTGCCAGAATGGAATCATGAAAATATCCTTTGGCAATATGACCTTAAAATTGAATGTAGCTAATTTACATAAACCATAAGAGGATGAGTATGTGATTCATGAGGTAAACTTAATTGATATATTTGAAAATGATGAGCCTCTTCCGACTGAAATTTTTGAACCTCTAGAAGTATGCTTGACACACTTTACAGATTTAAACAATCTTATGATTGGAGACATGTAATGCCTTGCGGGATTGTGTCCCAGTGTCTGACACCAATTGGGAAGATAATGTTTTAAAGAACCTCCTTATGCCAATTTTGAATGTTTACCATTTAAGGTGGATGAGCTGGATTCTGAACCAAAGTCTGAAAGTTCATATTTTATGGAGACTACGCTAGTTAAAATTTTTTCCAATATTCAACTGTTTGTGGTCTCTTATTCACCATAGTACTCTAATATTTAAATTTTTTTGCCACAGGTGAATCATACATTCTTTTGAAACTTCACGACAATAAGAAGGAAATCTTTAATGAGGATCACATATTTCTTTGAACGATCATGCTCTAGGACATCTAAACTTACTCTAAAGTAGGTTTATGCATGATCTTATTAAAAGACATCTAAACTTACTCTAAAGTAGGTTTATGCATGATCTTATTAAAAGACATCTAAACTTACTCTAAAGTAGGTTTATGCATGATCTTGTTAAAAAGCTTAGAAATTTGTTGAGATACTTGTCAAAGGAAGAAATGATGCCTTTGGATGGATGAGTAGTTTTCCCTTGTTTTCTTATATTAAGAACTTATTTGCTTTTTTAGGATTATTTTGTTTTATTAGTTTAGTTTAGTTGCTTACTATTGGCTTACAATGTTCAAAGACGCTATAGATTATGCAAAGCGATGTCACGAATGTCAAATTCATGGAGATATTATACACATTCCCCCTGAAGACCTGCATTAATCAGTAACTTCTTAGCCCTTCTTTTCTTGGGGACTTGATGTTATTGATCCCATAAACCTGCCTTCATCCAAAGGGAAACAGTGTATTCTGGCAGCGACGGATTATTTCTCCAAGTGGACAGAAGCGATTGCATTGCATAGCGTCAAAGAAAGAGATGTGGTTAATTTCATTCGACACGCAATAATATATCTCCATGGTATTCCGAAGAAAATTGTCACTGATAATGACACTCCTTTCAAAAACAGAGGTATGGAGAAGCTATGTCAGAAATTTAGTATTCACCATTCATTTTCAACACCTTACTATCAGCGGGCCAATGGATTAACAGAGGCATTTAATAAAATGATAGTGAAAATATTGGAGAAGACAGTGACAAGAAATTAGCATGACTGGGATGAAAAGTTACAGGAAGCGTTATGGGCCTACTGAACTACCCACTAGACAGCGACAAGAGCAATGTCGTATTCACTGGTGTATGGCGTAAAAGCGGTCATCCTGATCGAAACACAAGTTATGTCACTCAAAGTGGCAGTAAATCAGTCAATTACAGATGATGAAAATGTAAGAATAAGGTTGGAAGAACTAGATTTTATTGATGAAAAATGCTTGGCAGCTCAACAACGATTACAGTCATATTAGGCAAGGATATCGGCTACCTTTAATAAATGAATCAAGTATCGCTCTTTCAAAAAGGGAATATGATTCTAATGTTGAAAAAACCGATTGTGGTCACCCACAGAATAGGGGGCAAATTTGAGCCCAAATGGGATGGGCCATACACAATAAAAGAGGTATACTCAAATGGAGTATATAGAGTTGTAGACCAAGAAAGATAAGGTATCAGCATACCAGTCAATGCTCGCTTCATCAAAAGATATTGTCCTTGAAGATAATTTTGATTTTAATTCAGAAGATTATCAGAATAATGCTTCTGGATCAAAAGGGGGCAAGAATAAAGAAGACCATAGCCATGTACTCTCCTATTAGACAAATGAATAAAGAAGAAATTCATGAGCATAACAAGATTACATGTCAGCAATTGATACAAAAGAAAAAATGATCATCACTGTTGTCAGTAAGTGAGCTTTGAAGAAATTGATATCATCACCAAGCTGATATATTGTGAACACATATGAATATCGATGAAGATACTAGTAGAAGCAGTGATGTATCAATCTCAATTAGAGATATCTATCATTCTTGCGACAACAATGGATACTTACCATTATCTTCTAAGGCAGCCTAACCAAGCCCTAAAAGCAGTTAACTACACATGAGACCTATCATTTTTGCCATTCGGGCAGCAGTGATAAGCCAGTGGCCCTAAAAAGCCAGTGAAGGCCATCATATGCACACCCATGTGGGTAACAGATGAAGTCAGTGACTTAAAGCCCTAAAAGGCCAAAAAGTCCTCAACGACTAGTCATACATAAAACCCATGCCGCCTGTATAGCTTTTCGACAGCGTCACAGGGAACGGATGAAAATGCCCTCCCATGAATGTGTGCGACCTTATAGGTGAAGAACATGCGGTCTGCAGTATGAGCTCTTTAGCCTTGTCCATAGATAGGCCGACCATGCGTAAGACCCCCCAAGTATTTGGCTTGATTTCAGTAGTAACTCATGAGAAAGAGCCTACACCTACTCATTGATGGACTGGCGGCCCTAGATTTGATACCCCAAAGGTCGCTTTGTGCACCTTGTGAACTCTAAAGAGTTACTGCAGCCAACCCTATGCATAAATCCAACCGAGTTCACGGCCCCGACAGCTTTACTAGGCTCCTTTGATGGATCACAATTTGTGAATACACTAGGCTGTGAGAAGTCCAGTGAACTCTTAAGAGTTACAGAGACCATCACGTGAGACCAATTCCACTACTCAAGAGTCTAAAATACTACGTGGCTCCACTACTCAAGAGGATAAACTGTGTGTGATTATCTGACTAAACCAAAACATAGCACTGCCAACTAAGACAAAAATCATATAGGAAATCCCTTACTAACAAGTCATAAGAGATTTTAAAAGGGAAGGGGGGGGGGGGGGGGGGGGGGGGGGGGGGGAGGGGGGAGGAGTATAACACATCAATCAGAACATTGCAGAAACATACAAGAGAACCATTATCAAGAACATTACAAAATACTTGTAATAACAAAGAAAATATGTCAAAGTTTTATATCGCATAGGTCTCCTGCTATGCCTAATGCTGCTAATATTGTTGCAAATTTTCTTTAAGATTAACTTGAGCATGAAAGTGCCCTGGTTTGTCAATTAGTGTGAGTGTTGAGTCAGAAAGATAAGTGAGCCCCATAGGAAGACTGTTCAAGCGTCTACCTTAATAGGATATGTGTCCGAACTCATCAAAGGTAAACCTTAGCCTCACATCCCATGTCCCAAAATACCAGGTATATAAAACCCTTAAAAATGAATAGAACATCTAAGGGTTTAAGGTGAGAAAACTATTTTGCAAAATCAGGAAAATCTCTAAGTTTTCTACCTTTATTGATTTATCGATACGTGGTTCGTTGAAATTGAACCTTGTTATCAATGTCCTCGAAACTCACTCAATGATATCGAATTGAGGACTTCTGATGCTTAACAACTACAAAGAACTCTAGACTGAATTATCGATGAATCGATGGACTGTTCGATATCATCGAATTTTGAATCTCGAGTTCATCAAGACGACTCAATAAAATCGACATCTGGTCAGTTGTGTCCAATATGTTATTAAGGCAAAACACGTGATTCTCGATATATTGAAAAGAGCCTCAATATCCTTGAAATTCAAATCTCGATGATATCGACAGACATTCGATGATATCAGATTGGGACATGAAACTTTTCAGCAAGTTTTCAGGTAAAATCCTTCAAGTATCGAGGATCAATTAATAAAATCGATATTCAAATATCGATCATATCGAGATCAGGTCGATGTCATCAAAATAGGACACAAACTGTCTAACAAGCTTATAGGAGCTTATAGGAAAAATTCTTTAAAATATCAATGAATTGACACTATTATCAATATCATCGACATTCAAATTCTGATGATATCAAGTGATGCTCAATCATTTCAAATACCTATTAAGTTTTAAAGGCATCTGCTCTATTATTTTCAAATGTCAAGGAATTGAACCATGTTTCGATGAATTCAGAGTTCAAAATCCGATGACATCGAAGAGTGTTTGATTTTCTCGACCAATTGGCAAAAAGGTTCAAAAGCGTTTGATAGATTGAGTTCGTGTCATCGAGCGGCCATTCAATGCTATTGAGAGTATACCCTCGATGATATCGAACTCTGTAAAAAATATGATTATTTTATATCTGTTGAAACTTTTTTTCCATTTAATAAGAGCTTGCCTGTAGTTATTTGTAGAGAAAATAGATAGAGCTTTTGAGTGTTTAAATCCAGATCATATACCCTGAGCCTTTTTCTCTCATGGGATTTTATCCTCCAATCCACCCTCATCATTGATATGTAATAGAGTGGATTGGGGAATGAATTTCTGAATTCAAGGATCCTACAGCTACCATCTTAATGGTAAATCATTGAGGTGGGATACCTTGAATGCATAGATGATTGGAATCACACTATTTCTCAAATAGGAAAATATTTAATATAGTTAAATTCCATCATAACCTTGACCCAACCTATCGCCTTACATTAGATCATCATCTGTATTACGGCTCAAGGGAGCTAAAAATTCTTCATCATTGGAGGAGATCTTCATTAATATGCTAAATGGGGCTCATCTACTTATCTATAAGTCATTAGAGTCCAGAGACCCTTTCGATCATTCCTTTTATAGGATTGGGTCAAAGGTGCTTCTCACCCCTTTTAAGTCCTCATAGGAGGCCTCTGACGGGAGTGTACGTGGGGGTGTTGTGTGTTGACCCTTGTTCTGTGAAGAGCATAAACTGTTTGGTCTTTTTGTAGGTCCTTGACCCGTGTGGTCTAAAACTTAGGTGCTATGTATTGACCCTTGCTCATGGGAGTAAAAACTATTTGGTTCCTTGTGTGGATCTTTGGCCTATGTGGCCTAAAATCTGGGTGTTGTGTGTTGACCCTTACTCCTATGTGGGGCATAAACTTGTGTTGTGGAGACACGTTAGATTCATCCTAGAGTAGGTTGTACTGGTTTGAGGTGAACTTGATTTGAAACCTCCATTAGTGAGATCCAGTACACTTAAGGGTTGAGTGGATCCACCGAAAGTGGAGTAGACACGTAGTTGAACCACTATAAAAATGACTATGTTTGAGATTGCCATTTAATTCTACCGCTTGTGTGATTTTTCTGAATGTTCTCATATTACATGTGCACATGATTATCTGGAACTAAGTAGAATCATACCTCATACACAGTCACATCCATCATGAACTATGTTATGCATCTTGTTTATCTTTTGAATAGTTTTGTGATTGGATCCTCTACTTAGCTTGGAAGCCATTAGAATTATTTTGAAGAAATCTTGATACTTACATATTTATTCAGGATAGGGTTGATAGGTTTTTAAATTATCATAAAATATTAAAAAGTCCTATTCACTCCCCTCTAGGACATCTTAGCATATTCCCACTTTGATTAAAGCGGTCGTTACTGCATTTTTAATTGGTATCAGAGTGGGTCTCTCTTAAGGGCTTCACCGCCTAGAGAGTGATCTTAACTGAAGTTAGTAATATGGCCAAAGGAGAGGGCTCATCTATAACTAGACCTCCAGTATGTGATGGATCAAATTATGCATACTGGAAGACTAAGATGCATTACTTTCTGAGATCTTTGGATCATGATGCTTGAGATATTATTGAAAAAGGATATGTGCCACCACTTGAACAAATAGTATGTGAAAATGGCACAACTATCATTATGAGGCTCATATCCTAGACCGTACAGTTCCATAGAATTCCACGGTCCTCCCGTTTGAATTCCGGCAACTAGCGATATGTATCCAACGTTTGTACGCGATCATAAGCCGAGTCCTACATACGGAAGTTGGCTCGGCCCGAAACTTATACCCTAGCTACCGTGCCATCACTACGGTTCCAAAGTCGTGTCTCGTGCATCAATACGATGCTTAGATAATAAGTTGTGGCATGCTCATTGTAATGACTGTAGATTGCATGTAGCAGGACCCACTTATTGCAATGACATAATTTTCTAAGCCATCATAAAGTGATGTACGAGGTAATCATTTCCTCTCTTTTTTTCAAAAGTCATTACCCTCCCTTACTAAGAAATTAATGATGACCTTACATCATTATTTCAAGCCATGACCTTTTCCTCTCTCTCTCTCTCTCTCTCTCTCTCTCTCTCTCTCCTCTCTCTCTCCATCCCTCTTTCCTTTTCATTCTCCATTGCAAGAGTCATAGACGTCCAACCCATCCCAAAAATCCAGCCCTCTCCTGCCTTAGATCCCCACCAATCCAACCTCTAGATCATCATCTTCACCGTTGAAAGAGCTTCATAAAAGCATTGGAGTATATGGGAAGAAGAAGACGAGTAAACTGGGTGCTCCTCTTCTCTCTCTCTCTCTCTCTCATTCTCTCTCTTTTTTTGGTTTGATAGCCCACCTTAGATGTATATTTAAGATCCACACTATCCACAAATGGGACAACCTTGTTGGACTGTCCAAGGCCATCTTGTTGTTAGACAGGCTTGGATGGTGGGGAAAACACCAAAATTAGCTTGATCTCCAGCCGTATGAACCCCCACATGGACCCAATGTGAGGTATGGGTTTTATCTACACCATCCACCCCCTATCCTTGATCGCCCAGACCATGGGATAAGCAACCCATTTTCAGCTGACCTGCTGTTGTCCAGCAGCAGGCGTTGATGGAGAGGGAAGCATAAATGTCATCTTGATTCAAGACCGGTGGACTGGTGGGCCACACTTACATGGACCCCACCTGGATGGATGGATGTATTCACATCGTCCGTCCAGATCCGAGAGGCTGCGGGACTGAATGTTGAAGGGAAAGAAAGAGATACCAGCTTGATTCAAAAAATTTTGGTGGGCCACTCACATGGACCCCACCTTGATATATGTATTTGATCCACACCGGTCATCCCATTTCCCAGCTCATTTTAGGCGTCAAGTCAAAAAATGGAGTCAATTCAATTCTCTGGTAGGCCACACCATTAAAAATATTATTTTAATAGTGATAAATTATTAGGGCCCACTGTGATGTTTCTGGGCGTAAAAAAAATATTGAATATTGGGCTTATTAAACCTGTCATGGGCCATAGAACCCAGCTGACAGACTGGATCATCCTAATGTGGGCCTCAACTATAAAAATCCTTTTAAAAAATTTTAAAAAACATAACAACACGAGGCTGACGTTGTTGCTTCAACGTCCAGAAGACGCTGTAGTAAGCAGCTTCCAGCATCCTAGTGGCTAGGGTCAGTGGGCCCCACCTCAGGCCTCACCATGATGCGTGTTGAACATCAACACCGTGCATTTGATGGGTCCACTTTTTACATGGGGTGCCCCCAAAAAATCAGCAGTTTACGACACTCTAGTGGTCCACATGAACGTCTACCATTGGAACCCTTTGGGGTCACAAAAGTTTTGGGTCTTTATGAAATTTTTTTTCCTCTTATTTCAGGACCTTATGGTTAGATTAGATGGAAAATAACATTATGGTGGGCCCCATGTGGGACCCACCTATGTGGAAACAGGCCGGTTAGTGTACCTTACACTAGTTATATAGTTACAGTACAAGTTCTGTGGGTTTGACCTAGATTGTCCATTCATCCCTTTGGTGGGCCACATGTGTGGGACCCACCGTGATACATGTATTGTATCATCCATGTTGTCTATGTGGGGCCACCTTGATATTGTGGTCCATCCACACCGAGGTCTGTGGCCCCCAAAATGATGTATGCATTCCAGCCACGTCGTCCATCTATATGGGACCCACCTATGGTGTAGGTGCTTCGTTCATGCTATCCTGTACAGGGACGTGGGTCCCCCATAATATATGTGTTTCATCTATACAGTCCATCCATGGGACCCACGTGATGTATGTAATTTGCATCTAGGTCGTCAGTCCAGGGCCTGGTCATTGGTCCTATTAAAAGGATATAATAATAATAGTAATATTATTATTATAATATCATTATAATATATTATATTATATTATATATATATATGATGTACATATATATGTGTGTGTGTGTGTGGTGGGCACCATGTGGGACCCACCATGCTAGTGGACTAGATTATGTCCTCACACCAACTATATAGCTGTTGTAGTGATGCATCAATTATGTTGGACCCACCTAGTTGTACATCCACACCGTCCATCTGATGTGTGCTGGGTGGGCCACACATGATATAGATGTGTTTTATCCATGCTGCATAGCAGTCAGGGGACCCACGCACGTGTGGACTCCACATGATGCATGCATTTATCCCACCCGTTTATCTGTTCATCTAGCTGATGGGCGTGGGTCCACCATGATGTAAATGTTTTATCCACTCTGTCCAGTCCATGGACGTGGAACACACTGTGATGTATGTTTTATGTTTTAGATTGTCCATGCCTGGACGGTTCTTTGGGACCCCACCATGTTGTATGCATTTCATCCACACCGCCCACACATCTAGATGGTGCTGGACAATGTTTGGATGGTGTTGATTCACATAGATAATATTTGGATGGTGATGATTTACATGGACAATGTTTGGACAGTGCTGATCATCATTAGTAGGCCATGTGCCCCATGGAATGATTGAATACAGTGATACACATGTTGCACTTGCAACTATTAAAATGATTTTAGATGTAATCTAAGTTCACTTGAGGCCCATTGGTGTGGTCCACCCATAAGGCCCATCATGATGTATATTTAAGGCCTACGTGACGGGGCCCACCTGCCTTATATTTAAGGCCCATATGATGGGGCCAACTTGCTTGAATCTAAGGCCCATGAGCAAGGCCCATTGTGATGTATTTGTGGCCTATGGGCAAGGCCCATTGTGATATGATCAGGCCCATGTCGTGTGACCCTTTTGAAGTATTTAAAGCCCAAATACGTAGCCCATTTGATGCATTTGAGACCAATGTGTAGGGCCCACATGTTATGTATTTGAGGCCCATGGGTTGCGACCCATTATGATGTATTGAGGCCAATTATTGAGCCAATTCTGATTATCGAGGCCAATTCCTATTGTCGAGGCTGATTTTTTATCGAGGCTGATTATTGAGGCCGATTCTGATGGTTGAGGCCGATTGTCAAGGCCGATTGTTGAGGCCAATGTGATGTATATGTGGCCCGTATTTGAGTCCCATTATGATGAGCGTTCGGCCTTAGCTTAATGCATATGAGGCCTATGCGATGAGGCCCATTGTGATGTATATGAGGCCCATTGTGATGCATTTGAGGCTTATGTGATGTATGTGAGGCCAATGTGATGAGGCCCACTATGGTGCATTTGAGTGCTAGGCGATGGAGCCCATTGTGATGTATATTAGGCCCATGTGAGAGGCCCATCATGATGTGTATAAAGCTCTTGAGTGAAGCCCATGGTGTTTTATATTAGGCCCTTGTGTGAGCCCATAGGTCCACTATATGTTAGGCTCTATGTGGGCCATTCCTTGGGTGCAATGTTGGTTAAATGTCCACATTATCGAGGCCAATTATCGATGATGGTTATTGATACAGATTATGAGTATGTGACAACATAAAATCTTGATACAAGCACATATACATCATCTGCATATTTGTTGTAAGATGTGGTTAACCATTGCATATGCCATTGGGCAAATTGTTATGTGACTCCCTGATAGGCGGAGTTTATCTCACAAGAGTGCATGGTATGTGCAGGATTGATGCATGACTAGATTGTATGACTCATGCATCTTGTATTGTGTTGTGATTACTGTACTCCCTAGCGATATCAGGGCTGTAACCTCCACAAGCATATCTTAGATGGCCAGCTGAGATACTGAAAATATGTTATTAGCATCAGGCTGCTATAAATGGCCCTGAGTGAAAATCCCTTAACCCTCTTGGTACCAGAGGACGCCCCAACGTCGAGACCGAGTGGATATTTATGAGCATATGAGGGTCATATACCAGTAGGTCGTGTCTCCTACTGTGTGGTGGGTGGTTAGGAGTGAGTGTGGCCTTACTCGCCTGAGGGAGTAGGCAATGCTAGATTGAGTTTGACTAACTCGTGAATGGGTCCGCTATCGATGTGCTAGGTAGATATTAGCTGACTACTGGTCAGACGGATAGTGAGGTCTCTTCCACTTACCCAATTGTGCTCTTGATGGGGCGACAGGCTAGTGTAGAGTGTACTAGACCTCTGTGATGATCCCAGAGATGAACAATACTGATATATAGACTTATTGAGCAGAAATTACATACTCATTCATTCATTCAATCACTATCTACTCAGGCTGGTGGTGCACAACTATTTGTTATATGTACCTTCGTAATGGCCAGGATTTTTGTTGGGGTGCTACTAACCTAAGATAAGGAGTTTACCACATTGAGTCTGACTATCCAAATTAGGTATGAGACTAGTTTGGATAGAAGTCCCTTATGATAGACTCCATAGCCTGCGATGCTACGTACTATCATCTCGACTTCACACTCCAGCATGGTCATTCCATTCGCACGGCATATTGTATTACATCTGCGGCATATGACATTTTGGGTAACTGTGTTTCTGCATTTATATGGTCTAGATACAACTGACGGTATTCGTGAACTCATCAGGAATTATATATTGCATTACTTTCTCGGCATCTGATATTTGACTCTTTATGACTCCTCATTTGCATAACTGATCTGTATTGCGTACTCTGATATTATTTGACTCATGAACTTGTCAGTATTTTTGCTTACTCTGATATCGTATGATTCATGATCTTACAAGTATTTCTGATATTGTATGATTATAGTATTTATTGAATACTTGACACTTACCTTGTGCACACACTTACACCACCCTCTAAGCTTTTTATAAGCTTATGGACGATAAATGCATGCAGGTGATGTTAGGTTGCAGCAACATGGAGCTTGGAGCATGTAACTGACTTCTGGAGTTTTAATTTTGACATATATATTTCCCTTTCAGCATTATATTCAAATGTTTATATTAGTGGATATGTGATGATGATGTTACCCTTTGTGATTTGGGTAAACTTATGGTTATGCTTATTACGAGTAAATGTACATTGAAAAATCCTCCTTGTAGGATCCCTGGATCAGAATCTAGCATATGGACACTGGGAGTCGAGAATAGGGTATTATGGAGGCTGTCGGCACTGGATTCGGCAATCGAGAATTTTATGAGCCCAATTTTCGAGTTTGGAGCATGACAAAAGATGGTATCAGAGCATAATTTGGAAATACCTGAGGTGCTAATAACTACCATACACTTTATGATTGTTGAGAACTTAGAATGATTAGGTCTCCAAGATCGAATAACTTAGAGACTTGCTGATAGAGCTCATTGTCATTGTATTTGAGAGTGTTTAAGAATAATAGGCACCTTTATTCCTTCTTATAGGACATGCTACCCAAGAGAGCAACTTAAGCGACTCTCACTCCACCACTAGATATCCCTGTTCCTCAGTTTATGGATGTCGTTCCTCCACTTGAGACCGATGTGGATTCGACCGTATCTGTGAGTGCCTTCCAGTTACAGCTGATGTTGTAGGCTGTGATGGCTGCGCTTTAGGGACAGGGCAGGCACCCTGTTATTTCACCAATCCAGGCAGAGAAAATGCGTGCGAACACCCTTCTTCAAGAGTTCAGACAGCTTGATCCTTCGTATTTCTAGGGCGAGCCAGATCCTATAGCAGGCGAGAAGTGACGCTCCGATGTGGAGAAGATTTTTGATACTATGGCATGTACGACTCAGCAGCGGGTCCGGTTAGCTGTATTTCTTCTCCAGGGTGAGGTCGAGCACTGGTCGACCTCTATTACCCATGTTATAAGGCCTGATTTTGTCTAGACATGGGAGGATTAAATAGACCGATTCGACCAATAGTATATTCCCGACTACTCTCATCGGTAGCAAGCATTAGAGTTCGAGACCTTAGTGTAGGGAGACATGTCTATGGCGCAGTATGTGGCTCATTTTGCAGCGCTGTCTAGATTCGTGCCATATTTGGTTGATGATGAGGTGCGAAAGGCTCACCATTTCGAGAACGGCTTACGTTATGGTCTCCGAGGTCATGTTCTTGGGCATGAGCTCCCGACTTTTGAGAAGGTAGTACAGAGGGCCCAAATTTATGAGGATGTAAGACCCGTATCCTAGTCCGTACTGTTCCGTCGACTCCCACAATCATTCCCATCGAATTCCGGCAACCTGCCTCCTATAAGCGATGTTTGCGTGCGATCTTAAGTCATATCCTGTAGATTTGAGTCGGCTTAATCCGAGACCTGTACCATTGCGATCGCATTGTCGCCGCAGTTCCAACGCCACGACTTGTGCGCCAATCTGATGCTTATATCATAAGATATGGACCGTGCATTATAATGAATGTGGACTACACATTGTGGGACCCACCCATCCCATTTAGCACCAATCCCTAGGTAATTATAAGGGTGATGGATGACATCACCTTATCTATAGCCACCCTACCCTAGCTATAGCCACCCTACCTACCACTAGCCCTCTTACAAGCACTTATGGCTAGCCACCCTACCCCTAGCCCTCTTACAAGCATTTATTACTAGCCACCCTCTCTTACAAGCAATCATGGCCTACCTAAGCTACCCTCTCTCTCTCTTTACAACCTTCTCTCCCTCACATTTTTCAAACTCATTTTCCCAAGTAAAAATTCCCAGATCCATGGCATCCTAAGTGTGAGAAAAGAGAGTGAGTTGTGTGGCCCACTTTCCTCTCCCAAAATCCATCATCCTAGCCATTCATTTTTCATCTTCCACCATCAAAGTGAGACACAAGGAGATCGACTTTCCAACTGACCAAGAAGATTGAACGGTGGGTGCTTTATAGGATAGGTTTTTCATGTTTTGATGATGGGCCAAGTGAGCCCTACCAATTAATGGTATGGATCTCACTTTGGACCCTAGGTGTAGCCGATGGCCTACCTTGATTCTCATGATCATTCCATGATGGGGCCATTCTCTATAGACCCCATCATAATGTTTGTTTTCCTTACATTAAAGAGGTCATCTAGACCATCCATTTTGGGTGGAGAAAGATCTCCACCGTTGATCTTTAAATTGGTGGGCCCACTTGTATTAGGTCCCACTTGATGTATGATTAATTGCAAAGGAGGGCCCATAGTGTCGGGGTCCCTCCATCACACGTGTCCCATCTCTCTCTCTCTCTCTCTCTCTCTCTCTCTCTCTCTCTCTCTCTCTCTCTCTCTCTCTCTCTCTTTCTCTCTTCCTCTTTTTTTTTCTTTTTATTTGATGGAATGGCCATGTGGCCCACCCGGATGGACCCCACCATGAAGCATGTTTTGGATCCAAGCCAATTATAGGTGGGGGCCCACTTTATATAGGGGTTGTATCCACACCATCTATCATTTGGTGGCCTACCTAAGTAGGGCTCACCTTAAGGTTACCTGTACGCCTAAACAAAAAAAAAAAGAAAAGAAGGAGAGTCCAGAGACAGCGTCTCTGGACGTGAAGGTGAAAACACAAATATCAGCCTAGTTCAAGACATTTGAGGTGGACCATTTGTATAGGCCTCACCTTGATGTATGTATTCAATCTATGCCGTCTATCCTATTTACCCACTCATTTTAGGCGTTGAGCCGAAAAATGAAGCTGATCCAACTTTCGGGTGGGCCATAACTTAGAAAACAGTGGTTTTCACCATTAAAATGCACTTTGATCTTTCTACACTCCCAAAATATATCAAATATTGGACTCGATGGGTCTATCTTGGGCCACAGACACCAATGGTTGGGTTGGATTTTACCGATACTGGCCCCACATGCAAAAAACTGTGAAATTTCATGATTTCAAAAAATAAAAATAAATATACACACACACACACACACACACACACACACACACACACACACACATCAATGCAGCAGGCACAACTGCTGCTAGAGGCGTAGGCAGCGCCTGCACATGTAGGCGGGCGGACAAGGTCCCATGGCCCCAGCCGTGGGCCCCACCATGATGTATGCTATATATCCACACCATTCATTTGGTGGGCCACCTCCTGAGGTGGGCCCATTTTAAAGATCAGGCCGATCTGAGTCTCAAATGGTCCACATCATAGGGAACAATGGTGTGTGGATAACTGTCATTGAAACCCATTTGGGTCTTCATAGGAGTTTTGGATCAATATGAAATTTGTTTTTACTCTTCATCCAGGTCTGCGTGACCTTATGAGCAGATTGGATGGCTTATAAACATTATGGTGGGCCCCACATGGGACCCATAATGATATATTTGTTTTATTACCACCATCCAGGCGAACGGTGGAGCCCACAGTAATGTATATGTTTTATTCACACCATCCACTTTTGTGGACGGTGGAGCCCACCTAGATGTATGTGTTTAATTTATGTTGTCCAGCCATTTTAGCTGGCTGCTGGACAGTCAGGGACCCCCCATGAGGCATGTGGTTTATCCATGTTGTCCACCCCTATGGGATCCACCATGATGCATGTGCTGCATCCAAACCATCCATCCATTTTAAAAGCTCATTTTTATGGCATGACCTAAAGAATGGGGTAGATCTAAAGTTCAAGTGGACCCCACTATTTTAAGTAGTGGTCAATGATGCCCACCATTCAAAAATCCCTAAGGGGCCATAGTACCTTCCCATTAAGTTGATATTTGTTTCCCACTTCATCTATCACTATGATAATTTATGAATGGGTTGGATGGGAAACATATTTTATGGTGGGCCTTAGGAACTTTAAATGGTGGAAATTATTATCTCCACTCGTATTTGGTTATGGCCTATTTGATGTACTATGGGGCCCAATGGGTGTGGCCTATTTGATATACAAAAGGCCCATGTGATTAGGCCCATCTTGGTGTATTTGTGGCCCGTTGTTGAGGTCCACTTTGATGTATACGAGGCCCATGTTACGAGGCCCATTGTGATGTATTTAAAGGTCTAGCGGTTATGGCCTATTGCAATGTATATAAGGCCCATTGGTGTGGCCCAATTAATTTATATAAGGCCCATATGATGCAGCCCATTTGATGGCCCAACAAGATGTCCTTAGGGTCCATTGCAATAAGCGATTCCTCCATGGTTTGTGTAATGATGTTTTATGGCGAGCCATGCCTTGGGAGCAATGTTAGTTTGATGTCCACATTGCAAGTATAATGTTGGTTAAATGTCCACATTACGACTCTCCCTAGGGCCCATTGATAGGCCCGTACTTATTGTGTGTAGGCCATTTAGGCCCATCTGTGTTGAAAGGATAGTTTATTTCTTTATAACATGCTTAGTATAATTCCATGCCTTATACCATACACATCATATGTATGCTTGATATGAGGAATGTTTGATCATAACATAAGCCATTGGGCTGAGACATTTACGGGACTCCTTATGATATGGAGTGCCCCACATGAGCGCATGGTACGCGCGGGATTGTTACATGATTGTACGGTGTGATTCATGTATCTTGCATATGAGTGACTTGATTATTGTACGCCCTAGCGACATCAGGGCTGTGGCTCCACAGGCACATCATGGATGGCCATATCGGATACTGAAAATGCTTGGTTCTAGCACTGTGGGCACTTAGGATGTCCTTGGGTGAAAGTCCTAGAACCCTTTTGGTATCAGGAGTTACTCCAACATCTAGACCGAGTGGATACATGAGCATCCGAGTGTCGAATACCTGTAGGCCGCGTCTCCCACTGTGTTGTGGTCGGTTGGGAGGGGGTGTGGCCTTATCCACCTGAGTGAGGGGGCTATAAGCTAGGCTGAGTTTGACCAGCTCGTAAATGAGTCCGTTATCAACGATCCGGGTAGGTATTGGCAGACTACTGGTTAGGCAGATAGTGAGGTCTATTCCGCTCGCTGGGCTGTGTGGTTAGGGAGGCGGCAGTTAGTGTGGAGTATACTAGACTCCGGTGATATCCCAGAGAGGAACTGTATTGATATTTGTACTTGATGAGTACTGGTATGCTTATTTTGCATCTGGCATATGACATTTGGCTACATAGGCCTCGCATCGCATGGCCTTGGTATGGCCGCTAGCATTCATGCCTTGTATCATATAGCTTTGGTACAGTTGATCGTATTCATGAACTTACCGTATATTTTCATAATACTCTAATATTGTATACTTGGCACTCACCTTATGCACACACTTACACTACCCTTTATGCTTTTGTAAGCTTATGCACGACCGTTGCGTGCAGGTGTCATTGGATCGCAGCAGCGTTGAGGCAGGAGCACGTATCAGGCCATTTTAGAGCTTTTTGATCACTTGTATTTCCCTTTCCGCATTGTACTTAAAGTTTTTGATATAGTGGATATGTTGTGATGTTATTTTGTGACTTTGTTATGCTCCATTACAAAAAAAAAAATTCATTCTGAAAATCTTCCTTCTAGGATCCCAGGATCGAAATCTGGCATATGATTGTTGGGAGCCAAGAATGGGGCACTATGCATCGAATTCCGCAATTGAGATTCCTGTGAATCCGATTTCCAAGTTTGGGGCCTGACAGAGAACGAGTGGGTCAGTTTGTAGAGGGATTGTGACTAAAGAAGAGGCCAGAAGAGGTAGGTCCCCTCCAGTAACTCCCAACAGCAGCAACATCGATGACCGCAGAGGCACAGAAATTGCTTAGCCATCCGAACATCGGTAGCACCCCTAGCACCACCTCTAAGGCAGTTTACTGGTGTCTATCATGGGTGAGGTGAGACGAGACACCATTGGCGGGAGTTTCCCCACCTTCAACACCAGCAACAGCGACAACAACTCCTACCATCAGTGCCCCAGCAGCAGCCGCGACAGTGACAACCATAAAGAAGACATACACCTCCTAAATAGGCATAGGGAAGACTTTATGCAGCCCAACAGGACCCTCAGTCGTCAGAAGGAGTTGTCGACGATTCGCGTGACCAGTTCATGGGACCGTCTTGTTAGATTAATTGTTAATAAAATTATGAGGCTACAAGGTATCCTAGTTTTAATCATTTCTAATCTAGGATCTGAAGTTCAATTGGGGCCACCATAATGTTGATGAGGCATCTTGGGAGTGCAAGGTTGAGATTAGAGAGCGTTATTCTCATCCTTTTGTAAAATGATTGTGTCTTGACATATATGATAATGTAATGTTTCCTCTTCTTGATGACTTATGTCTAGTTGCGATGATTATTAAATTTTGAGGATGAAATTTTTATTAGGTGGGGAGAGCTGTGAGGCTCGTATCCTAGACCATACAGTTCTGTAGGCTTCCACGGTCCTCCCGTTCAAATTCCAGCAACCCTCAACCTGTATCCGATGTTTGCGTGCTATCCTATGCCGAGTCTTACACACCAAAGTCGGCTCGACTTGAAACTTATACCCTAGTAACCACGCCATGACCGCAGTTCTAACACCACGCCTCGTGCATCAATGCGATGCTTAGATCATAAGTTGTGGCCCATGCACTGTAATGACTATAGATTACACGTTGTGGGACCCACCTATTGTAATGACATAATTTTCTAAGCCATCATGGGCTAATGTGCTAGGTAATCATTTCCTCTCATTCTCCCAAAATTCAACACCCTCCCTTACTAAGAAATTAATGATGGCCTTACATCATTATTTCAAGCCATGACCTTTTCCTCTCTCTCTCTCTCTCATATCTCTCTCCCTCCCTCTTTCCTTTTCATTCTCCATTGCAAGAGCCATAGATGTCCAACCCATCCTAAAAATCCAGCCCTCTCCCGCCTTAGATACCCACCAATCCAACCTCTAGATCATCATCTTCACCATTGAAAGAGCTTCATAGAAGCATTAGAGTATATGGGAAGAAGAAGAAGAGTAAAGTGGGTGCTCCTCTTCTCTTCTCTCTCTCTCTCTTTCTCCCTCTCTCTCTCTCTCTCTCTCTCTCTCTCTCTCTCTCTCTCTCTCTCTCTCTCTCTCTCTCTTTATCTCTCTCTTTTTTTGGTTTGATAGCCCACCATGGATGTATATTTAAGATCCACGCTGTCCACAAATGGGATTGCCTTGCTAGACTGCCTAAGGCAACCTTGCTGCCATTTTAAGCAGGCTTGGATGGTGGGGAAAACACTAACATTGGCTTGATCTCCAGCCGTATGAACCCCACATGGACCCACTGTGATGTATGGGTTTTATCTACACCATCTACCCCCTCTTCTTGATCGCCCAAACCAGCAGGCGTTGATGGAGAGGGAAGCACAAATGTCATCTTGATTCAAGACGGGTGGACCGGTGGGCCACATTAACGTGGACCCCACCTGGATGGATGAATGTATCCACACCGTCTGTCCAGATCCAAGAGGCCACGGGCTTGGACGTTGAAGGGGAAAAAAAGAGATACCAGCTTGATTTAAAAAATTTTGGTGGGCCACTCACGTGGACCCCACCTTGATATATGTATTTAATCCACACCGTCCATCCCATTTCTTAGCTCATTTTAGGCGTCAAACTGAAAAATGGAGTCAATCCAATTCTCTAGTAGGCCACACTATTAAAAATATTATTTTAATAATGATAAATTGTTAGGGCCCACTATGATGTTTATGGGCGTAAAAACATATTGAATATTGGACTTATTAAACCCATCATGGGCAATAGAACCCGGCCGACAGACTGGATCATCCTAATGTGGGCCTCACCTATAAAAATCCTTTAAAGATTTATTTTAAAAAATAATAGCAAGAGGCTGACGCTGTTGCTGTCAGCGTCCAGCGTCCCGGTGGACAAGGTCAATGGGCCCCACCTTAGGCCCCATCATGATGTGTGTTGAACATCAACACCATGCATTTGATGGGTCCCCTTTATACATGGGGTGACCCTAAAAAATCACCCGTTTACAGCACTCTGGTGGTCCACACCACCCCATAGTAGGGGATTGAACATCTACCATCGAAACCCTTTAGGGTCACAAAAGTTTTGGATCTTTATGAAATTTGTTTTTCATCTTATTTTAGGACCTTATGGTCAGATTGGATGGAAAATAACGTTATGGTGGGCCCCACGTGGGACCCACCTATGTGGAAACAGGCCAGCTAGTGTACCTTACACTAGCTATATAACTGCTGTACTAACACAGCAAGTTCTTTGGGTTTGACCCAGACCGTCCATTCATCCCTTTGGTGGGCCACATGTGTGGGACGCACCGTGATACGTGTATTGTATCATCCATGTTGTCTATGTGGGGCCACCTTGATATTGTGGTCCATCGACACTGAGGTCCATGGCCCCCACAATGATGTATGCATTCCAGCCACGTCGTTCATCTATATGGGACCCACCTATGGTGTAGGTGCTTCGTTCATGCTGTCCTGTACAGTGATGTGGGTCTTACATAATATGTGTGTTTCATCTATACAATCCATCCATGGGACCCACGTGATATATGTAATTTGCATTCAGGTCGTCTGTACAGGGCCTAGACACTGGTCCTATTAAAAGGATATAATAATAATAGTAATATTATTATTATAATATCATTATAATATATTATATCGTATTATATATATATGATGTACATATTATATATATGTGGTGGGCCCCACGTGGGACCCACCATGCTGGTGAACTAGATGGTGTCCTCACACCAACTATATAGCTGTTGTAGTGACATAACAATTATGTTGGACCCACCTCATTGTATATCCACACTGTCCATCTGACGTGTTCTGGGTGGGCCACACATGACATATCTGTTTTATCCATGCTACATAGTAGCCATGGGACCCACACACATGTGGACTCCACATGATGCATGTGTTTATCCTAACCGTCCATCTGTTCATCTAGATGATGGGTGTGGGTCCACCATGATGTAAATGTTTTATCCACTATCTAGTCCATGGACGTGGAACACACCGTGATGTATGTTTTGTGTTCCACACCGTCCGTGCCTGGACGATTTTGTGGGACCCCACCATGTTGTATGCATTTCATCCACACCGCCCACACATCTGGATGGTGCTGGACAATGTTTGGATGGTGTTGATTCACATAGACAATGTTTGGATGGTGATGATTTACATGGACAATGTTTGGACAGTGCTGATCATCATTAGTGGGCCATGTGCCCCATGGAAAGATTGAGTACAGTGATACACATGTTGCACCTACAACTATTGAAAAGATTTTAGATGTAATCCAAGTCCACTTGAGGCCCATTGGTGTGGCCCATCCATGAGGCCCTTCATAATGTATATTTAAGACCCATGTGATGAGGCCCACCTGCCTTATATTTAATGCCCATATGATGGGGCCCACCTACTTGAATCTTAGGCTTATGAGCAAGGCCCATTGTGATGTATGAAAGTGCACCTACTACGTGCCCTTGTTTATCAATTACGTTGTAAGTTGAGTCAGTCGGACAACAGCGCCTAACACGAAGATCAAGTCAAGCGTCTGCCTCAACTGGATGTGTGGAAGCTCACCAAAAGGTAAATCATAGCCTCACATCCCATGTCCCAAAACACCAGGTAATTAAACCCTTAAAAAGAATTAGAACATCTTAGGGTTTCAGTGTAAGAAAGATTTTTATCAAAAAGAAAAACAATAAAGTTTTTCTTACACTGTCGATTATATCGATTACCCCTTCGATATGATCGACCAGCTCTGTCGATGTCCTCGGCATCTCAATCGATACAATCGAGTGAGGACAGAAAGCGTCCAACAATCAAAACAATCATCTGGACGATTTATCGATATATCGACTTGAGAGTCGATATCATCGATATTCGAATATCGATCATATCTGAAGAGGATCGATATAATCGACAGACTGCTTTCCGACGTCCCTATTTTTCTAAAGAAAACTATCATATACTTCGATATATCGATGTCTGTCCGATACAATCTGAACTCAAATATCGATCATATCGGAAGTCAGTCGATCATATCGATTGTGGGCGCATATTCTCACCAGCATGAATTTTAGGTTGTTGTTTATGATGATCAGGGTGTCAGTCGATAAATCGATATTCATATATCGATTATATCGAGACCTAGTCGATTGGATCCAGTCAGGACATAAATTGTCCAGCAAGCTTATAGGTAAATCTATACGATTTATCGATCCCATCGACAAGTCTCGGATATGATCGATGTACAAATTTCGATGACATCGACTGCTTTCCCGATCATATCTGTAGAACCTGAAATTCTTTAAGGCTTCTCTCTTATTTTTCACTTGTCGATGGATCGAACCATCACTCGATTGAATCGGAGTTCGAAATCCAATTACATTGATGTGTATCTCGATCCCATCGACCAGTTGGCGGAAGGTTTCCAAAAGCGAAATGACAATTGAGTTTTTATCATCGAGAGGTCTGCCGATACAATCGAGAGTATACGCTCGATCATATCGACGACTTCTCAATGATATCGAACTCTGTTATAAATATGGCCGTTTATATCCGTTGGAACCTTTTGCCTATAAATAGAGAGAGTTGTCTTCATTGCTGGTAGAGAGAGTAGAGAGTGCTTTTGTGAGTTTTAACCTTCCTATCATTTACCTTAAGCCCTTTCTCTCAGGAAGTTCATCCTCCAATCCACCCTCATCATTGATATTTCATATAGTGGATTGGGGAATGAACTTTTACATTCAAGGATCCTTCAGCTACTACTTTAATGACATATCATTAAGCTGGGATGCCTTGAATGCATAAATGATGGGAACCACTCTATCTTCCTTATAGGAAAATCCTTAGAATGGTATTCCATCATAACCTTGACCCAACCTATGCCCAGTATAGATACATCTTTGTATTGCGGATCAAGGAAGCTGAAGACTCTTCATCAACAAGTAGAAGGTCTTCATCACTGCGCTGAAAGAGACTCATTAATTTATCTGTAAGTACTAAGAGTCCAGAGGACACTTGTGATCATTCCTTTTTAGGATTGAGTTTTAAGTGTTGCTCACCATTTGAAGTCCTCGAAGGAGGCCTCCGACGGGAGTGTACATGCGGGGTGCGTTGTGTAGACCCTTGCTCTGTGGAGAGCATAAACATCTGGTTAGGAGTACGCCAGCAAAACTCCAGGGTTAGAGGTGAACCGAGTAGAAACCTCCGGGTGTGTTGTGTGGACCCTTGTCCTGTGTGGGCATAAATATCTGGTTAGGAGTACGCCAGCAAAACTCCAGGGTTTGAGGTGAACCGAGTAGAAACCTCTGTAAAGGTAGAAGGTGAACCTGATTTAAAACCTTAGGTTTGAGGTGAACCATGGGAAACCTCCTTAGTGAAATTCGGTCACTCATGGGTTGAGTGTGGAAGCCGGGAGTGGAGTAGACAAGTCGTCGAACCACTATAAAATGACTGTGTTTGAGATTGATATTGTCTTACATTTATGTGATTGCCTTACAAGTCCTTATATATGATCACATCTTATTCACACACAGTCATATCCATCACAATCTCATCTATAAACTGTTTCTCTTTTAAATAGTTTATGATTGGATCCTCTACCAGGCTTGGAAGCCAGTAGAGTTAATTTTGAGTAATCTTAATCTGTACTCTGTAATAGGATTAGTGTGATAAGGATTTTTAATATTTCATAAAAACTTTAAAAAGTCCTATTCACCCCCCCCCCCCCCCCCCCTCTAGGATTTATTGACATATCTCTACTTCAACTTAAGCGGTCTTCACCGCTATTTCAATGTATTCGTGGCCTATGGGCAAGGCTCATTGTGATATGTATTAAGCCCATGTCGATTAGCCCTTTTGATGTATTTGAGGCCCAAATATGTAGCCCATTTGATGCATTTAAGACCCATGTATAGGGCCCACATGTTATGTATTTGAGGCCCATGGGTTGTGACCCATTATGATGTACTGAGGCCGATTATCAAGCTGATTCTGATTATCGAGGACAATTCCTATTGTCGAGGCCAATTATTTATCGAGGCCAATTCCGATTAGCGAGACTGATTCCAATTGTCGAGGTTGATTATTAAGGCCAATGTGATGTATATGTGGCCCGTATTTGAGTCCCATTGTGATGAGCGTTTGGCTTCAGCTTGATGCATATGAGGCCTATGTGATGAGGCCCATTGTGATGTATATGAGGCCCATTATGATGCATTTGACGCCTATGTGATGTATGTGAGGCCTATGTGATAAGGCCCATTATGGTACATTTGAGGGCCAGACGATGAAGCTCGTTGTGATGTATATTAGGCCCATGTTAGAGGCTCATTGTGATGTGTATTAAGCTCTTGAATGAGGCCCATGGTGTTGTATATTAAGCCCTTGTGTGAGGCCATGGGTCCACTATATGTTAGGCTCTATGTGGACCATTCCTTAGGGTCAATGTTAATTAAATGTCCACATTGTCGAGGCTGATTATCGATGATGGTTATTGATACTGATTATGAGTATGTGACAACATAACATCATGATACATGCACATACGCATCATCTGCGTGTTTGTTATGAGATGTGGTTGACCATTGCATATGTCATTGGACAGATTGTGTCACGCCCCAAACTCAGAAACCGGGCTCACAAAATTCTCGATCGTCGAATCTGGCGCCGACAGCCTCCGTAGAACTCCATTCTCGGATCCCAGTGCCCATTCGCCAGGTTTCAATCCTGAGATGCTACGAGGAAGATTTTCAATGTCAGTTTGATTCATAATAAGCATAACCAAGGCATAACCCACAAACAACAACCAAAAACTTCATTACATTTCCACTATGATAAAAAAATTTACAAGTACAATGAGCATAAAGGGAAATACAATGATAATGAACAAAATCTCCAAAGTGATCTGCAAAGCGCTCTTGCCTCAGCGCTGCTGCGCCCCAATGTCACCTGCACGCAACGGTTGTGCATAAGCTTATAGAAAGCTTAGAGGGTGGTGAAAGTGTATGCGCAAGGTAGTAATATGAACATGTAATATCAGAGTAATGCGAAATATGCAGGTGGATCCATGAAAACCATTAGCTGTACCAAAGCTATGCGATGCAAGACATGAATGATATCGGCCATCCCAAGGTCATGCGATGTGAAATGCAACTCAAGCATACAAATCTTCATCTATGTCCACACATCAATACACTCAAATCTGGGATATCACCGGGGTGTAGTACACTCTAAACCGATCACCGCCTCATCGCGCGCAATAAGGTAAGTGGAAGAGACCTCACTATCCGTCTGCCAATATCGGGCTCGACTCGTCGATAGCGGACCCATTCCTTGAGCTAGTCAAACTCAGCCTAGCTTTGCCCCCTACACTCTGGCGGGTAAGGCGCACCCCCTTCCAACCGACCATGACACAGTGGAGAGCGCAGCTATCTGGTAATCGACACTTGACACTCATCTACCCACTCAGTCTAGATGTTGGAGCAACCTCTTAGTACCATAAGGGTTTAGAGACTTTCACCCAGGGATATCTATAGCACCTCATGTAGAACAAGATTTTCGGTATCCAATCCTGCCAACCATGATCTGTCTGTGGAGGCTAAGGCCCCATGTCGTTAAGGCGTACAGCAACCATGTCACACAATGTGAAATGCATGAATCACACTATCCAATCATGCAGCAAATCCTGCGCGTATCGTGCGCTCATGCCAGCAACACCGCCTAATCGGGGTCCCATAAACAATCTACTCGAAGGCATATGCTATGATCAGTCACTTCTCATATCAAGCATACATATGATGCGTATGATCATGAGTCATGGAACTATACTAAATATGTTATAATGAGATGAACTATCCTTACAATGCAGATGGGCCTGGACGGCCTATACACAATAAGTACGAGCCTAATAATGGGCCCTAAGGAGAGTCGTAATGTGGACATCCAACCAGCATTACACTCGCAATGTGGACGTCAAACCAACATTTCTCCCAAGGCACGATCGTCGTAAACATCGTTACATAATCTGTGTTGGGATCACACATTGCAATGGACCTTAGGTACATTCCATTGGGCCTTAAATATATTAAATGGGTCATGTTATATGGGCCTTTTATTCATCAAATGGGCCACATAAATGGACCACACCAATGGGCCTTATGTGCATTGCAATGGGTCATAACCCGTGGGCCTTAGATTGCATCAAATGGGCCTAATCTTATGGGTCTTATATGTAACAAATGGGCCACACCAATTGGGCCCCATATGTACATCAAATGGGCCTCAACCCATAGGTCCTAGTACATCTCAATGGGCCTTAACCCATGGGCCCCTAAATCATCAAATGGGCCTAATCCCATGGGCCTTAGAATACATCAAATGGTCTGATTCCATGGGCCTTAGAATACATTAAATGGGCCTCGACCCATGGGCCTTACATCCACATCAAAGTGGGCCCCAATGAACTACTACAACTACGTTAAGATGGGCCTCAAAACAGGCCAAGGTGGGGTCCACTTGGACTATGATTTGGCTCATCTAAGCCTCAATTTATGAGCTTTTAAAATGGGTGGACAGATAGGATGACACACATGCATCATGGTTGGTCCACAAAAGCCCACCATCAGGTATATTACATAATATAATATATATGTATATAGTATATACAATAATATATATATATATATATATATATATATATATATATATATATATATATATATATATATATATATATATATTCACACATGCACAACCCCACACGTACACACACGCACCCACACGCATGCACACGTACACACACCCAGAGGGTTCCACCGTCCACTGGACGGTGGAAATGAAACACATATATCACGGTGGGTACCACCGTCCGCCTGGACGGTGGATGTAGAACACATACATCACTATGGGTCTCGTGTGGGGCCCACCACAGTGTTTAAATGCCATCCAAACCATTCATAAAGTCACTCAAACCTGGATGAAGAGAAAACACAAATTTCAGATTGATTCGAAACTTATGTGGGCCTAAAAATGGGTTTCAATGGTAGAGGTTCAATCCCACTGTTTCGTGTGGTGTGGGCCACCTGAGTTTTGGATTCAGTTGAAACTTGGAGGGGGCCTGCTTCAGAGAGGGGCCCGCCATATGAATGGCGTGGATAAGACATATACATCATGGTGGGGCTCACGGCACGGGCCGTGGGACGCTGCCCGCCCGCCTGCTACACACAGCAGCGTGCTGCTGCTGCAGCGCGTCAGAGGCAGAGGCAGAGCCTCTGTACTTTTTTTAAAAAAAATTGGAAAAACCCATTTTTCTGGGGTTTTTTGCATCTGGGGCCCGCATCAAGTAGATCCACCCCGTCCATTGGCTTCCTCGGCTTGGAATAAATCTAACGAGTCTAATATAGAGTAATTTTTGTGTTTAGAAAATAAAAATAAAATAAAAAAGATCTTTGAATGGTAAGGGTGCAATCTCCAACGCTATGGCCCACCAGACCTTCCAACCAACCCCATCACTTGGCTCAACGCCTAAAATGACCCAGGGAAGGAGAAGGACGGCGTGGATTGAACACATACAACAAGGTGGGGCCTACACAATGGCCCACCCCCAAAGCTTTGAACTAAGCTTATATTTGTGCTTTCCTTAAACAGAGACATCCAGCGTCCTAGACGCTGGACGGTTGGACTTGAGCAATGAGGTGGGCCCTGATTAGGTGGGCCACCTCAGGGAGGATAATGCAGGTACAATGCATTCAAGGTGGGCCCCACTTGAGGATAACTTGGATAAAGTGAATACTTCATGGTGGGGTCCATTCAAATAGGCCACACAACCCTATTATATCCTCATAAAATAAAATAAAATAAAATAAAAAGAAATAAAAAGGGAGAGAGAGAGATGGAGAGTGGGACACGCGTGTGATGGAGGGCTCCGCCACTATGAGCCCTCCCTTGTAAGAGATCATACAATAAAATGGGTCCCTTTACACATGGAACTAACAAAATCGAATTCAACGGTGGAGATCCTTTCTCCACCAATATGGACGGTCTAGATGACCTCCCTAATGCAATGAAATAAACATCATGATGGAGTCCATGGAGAATGGCCCCATCATGGATGATCATGATGATCAAAGTGGGCCATCGGCCACAACTTAGGGTCCCAAGTGAGATCCAAACCATTGATCGGTTGGTCTCACTTGGCCCAACTTGAAAACATGAAAAATTACTATCATTAAGCACTCACCGTTCGATCTTCTTGCTTCTATGGGTTCCTTAGCACCTTAGCTTTGATTTCAATGGAGGAGATGAGAAATGGATGGCTAGGATGGGAAATGAAGGGGTAGGAAAGGTGGGCCACACTTGGAGCTTGGAATGCTTGGAGAACTCTCATACGTATAGGGTTTTCCTCTCTTGCTTGGAATGGGTTTAAAAATGAGAGAGAGAGACTTGTAAAGGGAGAGAGAGAGAGAGAGAGAGAGAGAGAGAGAGAGAGAGAGAGAGAGAGAGAGAGTGAGTGATGGATGATGGAGTGATGGATGTGGTGGTGATGGGTGTAAGAACTTTGTTGACTTTAGTGGCCTTTTGTGTAAGAAAGGCATGGGCTTGTAAGACCTTTTTGACTTTAATGGTTGCTTGGGTATGGGTGAAAGGTGATGTGTACTTGACATGTGATGTGATAAGATTTGATTGATTGATGGGATTGATGTGACACCTCATAGAGATTTTCTTAGGTTTCACAACGCGCGGCGTTTTCCTCGCACCGAACGCTGACCGATATCTCCTGACCAGGGTATCACCTCGGCGCTCAAGTCACGGCATCGGAACCGCAGCGACGGCGCGGTCTCTATGGTAAAGGTCTTGGGTTGAGTCGACTCGGGTTGACGGCATACGAATCAGGGTCGCGCGTAAATATCGATTTAGGATTGAAAGTTGCCAAAATTCGACCTGTAAGACCGCGAAAGTCTACAGAATGGTACGGACTAAGATACGGGTCTTACAAATTGTTATGTGACTCCCTAATAGGTGAACGTTATCTCACATGAGTGCATGGTATGCGCAGGATTGATGCATGACTAGATTGTATGACTCATGCATCTTGCATTGTGTGTTGTGATCGCCCTAGTGACATCAGGGACGTAACCTCCTCAAGCATATCATGGATGGCCAAATGGGACAACAGAAATATGTTATTAGCATCGGGCTACCATAGATGACCCTGGGTGAAAATCCCTTAACCCTCTTAGTACCAGAGGATGCCCCAACGTCGAGACCGAGTGAATATCTATGAGCGCATGAGGGCCATATACCAGTAAGCTGTCTCCCACTGTGTGGTGGGTGATTAGGAGTGAGTGTGGCCTTACTCACCTGAGGGAGTAGGCAATGCTAGATCGAGTTTAACTAGCTCGTAAATGGGTCCGCTATCGATGTGTCAAGTAGATACTGGCTGACTACTGGCCAGGCGGATAGTGAGGTCTCTTCCACTTACCCAGTTGTGTGCTTGATAGGGCGGTAGGCTGGTGTAGAGTGTACTAGACCTCGGTGATGATCCCAGAGATGAACAGTAATGATATGTAGACTTATTGAGCAGGTGTTACATACTCATTCATTCATTCATTCATTATCTACTCATGCTGGTGGTGCGTAACTTTTTGTACGGTGTACCTTCATAATGGCCAGGATTTTGGTTGGGGCGTGTGACTAACCTGAGATCAAGAGTTTACCACATTGAGTCTCACTATCCAAATTAGGTATGAGACTAGTTTAGATAGAAGTCCCTTGTGATAGACCCCATAACCTGCGATACTACGTTCTATCATCCTAACTTCACACTCCAACATGGTTATTCCATTTGCACCGCATATTGCATTATATCCGTGACATATTGCATTTTGGGTTACTGTGTATCTGCATTTATATGGTTTAGATACGGCTGACGGTATTCGTGAACTCATCAAGAATTGTATATTGCATTACTTCCTCAGCATCTGATATTTAGCTCTTTATGACTCCTCATTTGCATAGTTGATCTGTATTGCATACTTTGATATTGTTTAGCTCATGGACTTGTCAGTATTTTCACTTAATCTGATATCGTATGATTCATGATCTTACCAGTATTTCTGATATTATATGATTATGGCATTGTATTGAATACTTGACACTTACCTTGTGCACACACTTACGCCACCCTCTAAGCTTTCTATAAGCTTATACATGATAGATGTGTGCAGGTAATATTAAGTTGTAGAAGTGTGGAGCTTGGAGCATGTAGCTGACTTATGGAGCTTTGATTTTGACATATGTATTTCCCTTTCAGCATTATATTCAAATGTTTATATTAGTGGATATATGATGATGATGTTGCCCTTTGTGATTTGGGTAAACTTGTGGTTATGCTTATTACGAGTAAATGTACATTAAAAAATCCTCCGTGAAGGATCTTAAGATTAGAATCTAGCCTATGGACGCTGGGAGCCGAGAATGGGGTACTACAAAGGTTATCGGCACCGGATTCTGTGGTCGGGAATTTTGTGAGTTTCTGAGTTTGGGGTGTGACAATCTATAATGCCCTGTGTTTTCAGGACTCGAGTACACAACCCGTTTCCTAAAAACCCGAGTGTTAACCTTAATAGATGGTCAAATTTGAGTGTACATTTTTTTTCTTTCATTTATCAGAGTGAGCAAATGAGCGTAGTGTGGACAAATCGACATAAAGAAAAATTTCATTCACATTTATGATATATAAGAAGCTGCCCATAATGACTTATACAAACCAATGTCTCTGAATTTAATAAGTACAAAATTCATAAAAATTTAATACATGAAGAATAACAGAAAACATATAAATATAAGCTGTAAGATCACGTAGCTCTTCCAGGCAAATACGGTCATGCATCCCTGGCGATCGCACCCTGCTCCTCATCAAGTCTGAACATGCATATCACTTAAACCACCTGTACTACCTGTACGGTTGTATATTTGATGGATGAGTAGCCAACTCAGTGTGAATTCCCCTCGAGATTACACATCGCCGCATTAGGTAAGAAATAGTTTAAAACATTCAAACAACCAAAACAGAGTAAATGCAGTCTTATTAGGTGCATGGATGTATGAATGCAATCATCGCCCCGGGGATGCTCATCTGTGCGGACAGTGGGCCGTCGCCCATGCAATCATCAAACCTGAGAAACATCATCCAGTCGGAATCATCGAATCTGGGGAAACATCACCCATCGGAACAATACGTGCCATGTATGCATGATTAGCTAAGTCATTATTAGTTCATTTACAACTAGCCAATTTAGATAAGCTCAAAGGTCACTACGGGGAGCACATGGCCCAGCATAGGCCGACAGCTTGGGCATAGTGTCCCATTACCACCATCCTCGGCCCATGAGGCTACCATCTTAGGATGTTTAATGGAAACCCGTCGACTAGTGGCCAATCATATTACAGTATATGGGGCTTACCATCACATGGTTGCACAGTATAAAACATCAGACCCATATAAGGAAAAATACCAGAATAAAGCCACGTAGGGCGATATCAAACAAGCCACAAGGGTAATTATTAAAATAGGCCTCATAGGGCGAGTATCAAAACCATGCAATAAAAGACCATCCTTGAAAACCATTGGACACACAACCCTGGATGGTAAGCCCACATCAATGATCCATTTAGACCACTACTCAATAACCAACAAGTCGAAGGTCCATTTTAATCACAACCAGTCGGGTTACATCCTAAGCATGGGTGTACATTTATAGGTGAGGGTTTTCCACTAATGTATCAGTTTAAAGTCCATAAGCAATGCACAAATAATTCATAAGCCTGAACAAATGTATAGGATGAACATTAAGCAGGAAATATAGCAATTCAATTTTCACCAGCTAACACATGTGATTATAAGAGAGATATCAATTATAATTTCTAATAAAAACTACAACTTAAGCTAATGAGAAGATGGAAAGCTCAAGGGGAGGAATCATCCCCTGACTAGTCGAATCGCCAATGCCAACTAAGGCGGCTAGGAAGTGCGTGCGCCCTTAGAATTGTATCCTAGCACAAATTATGAACTTATACAATTAGATACAGGTTCTACACACTTCCTAGGTTTGAGATCATAACTTAGGGTTTGAGTTATCTATCTTAGGGTTTTAACGCCGAAATGGGGTTTTCGTCTTAGAGTTTAGTTTTAGGCTTTGCTTAGGAGTTGAAACCTAATTCACATAATTAATTTATAATAATATTGGAAGGGATAATAAATAGCAGTTGTCAGTTAATACTAACACACTATCTATGGTTAGGGTATTGACCTAGAGTTTAGACCACTTAGGTCTAGGATTTCATCCTCAAGTTTAGGTCTAGGTTAGATTTCAGGATTCGAATGTTACTTGGTGTAAAGCTAGTTACCAAGGTGATTTAATACCTATAGCATAAGTATTAACACTAATGGTATAATTAATATTATCTTGTCATGGTAAAAATTAGTATTACAATTGAGATAAAATGGTATTATCAAAAGTAATATTTTCAAGTGATGGATACCATGCAAATATCATTAATGATGGTTTTATTTATAGTAACTAATATTAGTGTAACATGTTATTAGTAATTATAATAAATAATATTATGATCCACTATCATGATAACATTTAAGAATGACAAAACCATACACTAGTATTTAATGACGATATTATTTTATTTTCTTGTCTATGATAACTATAGATCGTTTACTAATGGCTATGCATTTCTACTATTAGCAATCCTAATAATGACAATACTTAGTAATGGTAAAATAAAACACTAATATTTAATGACGATTACTGTAATTGAAACTGGAAGGAGAAGGACTCATCTTGGTTGAATCGGTTTGGGTTGAGTTGACTCGGTTCAACACCACCACCACCCCTCCATTCTTTCTCTCCATCACTCTCCTTCACTCATCAGGGTTTGATGAAGGCTCAGACAACACTATGACCTGGGTCGTGACTCGGTCGACTCGCTAATGACACTTGTTGCATTGCCAATTGTAACACTCCGAAAATCAGGGGTCGGGTAGAAACCCAACTCCCGAGTTTCAAAACGTCACTTATGCAACATAGATAATGATAAATGCATGTTGTCTGTAGAATGGCATTAAACAAGATTGAGACTAAGCCAAAACAGCACATCATACTCCAGAGACAATTAAATTAGCAAGCGGAAGACTGTGATAGATACATAAAATATATAATTGATTGTGAGTCTCCAGAGTGTGAACATGTTACCAGGTTAATTAAATACATGTATACTCCAAAAATGGAAAGAAAAGAATATACATGAGTGCTCCAAAAATATAAAATGACAAGTGTCAAGGCATCTACTCAACCTCCCTGTAATCCCGTTGATCAGAACACGTATAGAGGAGGGATCCTCCTCCTCATCATCAAGTCTGGCTCCGCCTCGCAGGCAGCGCCATCATCTGTAATTATAAAAGGGTCTGGTGGGTGTCCGGAACACCGTCCCGTAACGTGGGAGTGAGTAATTAACTCAGTGGAATCATAGAGCAAAGATTAGCATGTTATCAAATCAATCACGCGTTAATAGTAAAGTAAACAATCAAACATTTCTAGATACTATTGTTAATGCAAGCATGAGATGACATGATGGACGCCCTCACCGACATACTCCTTCATGTGGCACCATCTGCGTCCGCGGCATGCTTTCTTCCCGCAGTGCTCCACATCTTCCAGGCACATGCAATGCGATATGGATAATGATTACCGGGTTGTTATTAGTCCTTTTCATACAGCAGGATTGGGAAACTAGGGTACCTTGCTTATATCAATCCCAACACAGATCCTGTCTAGGGTCGTCATTCCTAGTAATCTCATACGATGTTATATTTATAGGTCGCTGCAAGGGTTGTCAAGGCTGTTGCTCACACTCGTTGCACCGCTCCCCCATCACCTTATCAATACAGGCCTATTTATCCTTAAGACTGCATCAGGACTCGTCGCCCCCATGCGGTGTCAGGATAAACTCAAGGTCACAACAAAGGGCTCATCACCTGATCAGTGTAGGCTGACAGCGAGAATATAGTGTCCTATACCACCATCATCTGATCAGAGTAGGGTGCTCACTGGTCACTACGGGGAGGTTTGTGGCCCCAGTATAGGCCAACAGCTCGACCACAGTGTCCCATACCACCATGCCCAGCTCATGAGTCTTTATGGATCAAGGTACCATGGTTGACAGGGTTTTCAATGGTAAGTTCAGTACCCTAGGTTCAAGCAGTTATGACTCATACATGGTGAATATACAATGGCCAGTCGGGTTACTTGACGGGCTCGACTAGCACGAGCGCATCTCAAGCTGAACGACATGAAGTGCATGAAACACTTCATGTGGCCTAACCACTGCCGCCAACCCAAAACACGACTCGCGTTCATCGACGCGTCCTTCGTGGTACATAGAAACCAACCATGAATTCAATCCATTACCGACTGCCTGGACTAGGTCATAGCCCTAAGCATTTGTAAACCAACGTCAGTAAGCATATGAGTGTAACAGAAATGAATATAAACAATACAAGCATGTTGACACATGTTATAACATACTATGTAAGCAAATCAACCAACTCATGCATTCCATAAATATAATAAAATCAATTCATATTGCCAACATGGTGGAAACCATATACGTCAGCATATTAATTGAGAACTCAATCTCAAAACTAATTCACAACACCATTTACTTAATACATACTAATACAAACATTTATACAAACACTTCGACTACACACTTTAGTCTACACAGCGTATGTCGACTCAAAGTGCGCTTAAGGGCAAATCCCTTCGCCAAACCAATCATGCACGCATTCCTAATATTCTAACACAATAAATATACATGTCAAGCATTTCAGCAAAATATGGACGTATACAGTATTTTCTATAAATGCCTAAAATACCCTAAATCTCATATTTACCGTACGTTTACGAAACAAAAAATGGACAGCATGTTATACATGTCAAACGGCGTCAATAATATACTATTAAACGACATTGAAAGCTTTAAAATCAGTCAATCAAAGCGTCTAAAATCCTCACCTTTTGTCGTAGGAGTGTATCGATTCGAATCGAATGTATACGCTTCGTCAACGGCGTAACGGAAACCTAATGCACAAGATACATAAGCTACATTGCTAATGAATCTAAGAAAACTCCAAAACAGTAAGTAGTTAGGGTTTTTCTTACCTAGGAGTGCGTTGGAATCGCCGAAAAAGTGATTGGAGTGCGGTGCTTTGATACGTGCAATAGCTGCAGCAAGTGGCAGGAGAATCTCTCCCACACTCTCTCACAATCTCTCACTTTCTCTCTCTCTTTTCCTAGGGTTTCAAGCAAATTCGTATGGGAGGGTTGTGAGAGGGTTTAAAGCCCTTATATAGGTTAAAACCTTCCCAAATTAGGCTTGGGAACAAAGTTCACTTGAGGTATAACCAAATCTGGACTGTTCTGGTCCAAAAGAGTGTTTCGGGAGGTCCCCTGGATGAACGAGGTCAGACTTAAGCTTATGCATACTGGATCTAGCACACATCAAGTTTTTAGTCCGGTAGAGTTCATAGATCGCACGTGGCGGTCCAATTTCAGTTCAGCGGTCATCGTACCTAGATCAGGTCTACAAGTCTCCTGATATGAAAGAGAAATTTTTCCTGATCCGAGGGTGTAATTTGGATGAATTCTGACAGTCAGAATGCTTAATAATAACGCGCCAAGTCACGTGCCAGATTTGGATTAAAATTTCCAAATCTAACCCTTTTCTCACTCTCTTCACTCCAGGCTCAATGAAATAGCCTCTGAGCGTCGGTTGGGCTTGATTTTCGAAATGATTGTCAAGTCCAGCCAAGCGGTCATAACGGTTTAAGATTGTAGGTATCGAACTTTCAACGTGCGGTCTAGATCCAATACAAAGTTTCAAAGGGTTCCCGAGAATAAACCGGTTTAGAGTTTGATCCTGAATTTTAGGGTAACGTAGCATCAACGATTCTATAAGTTTTGGGTCTTGTAGAACGTATTTAAAGCGATCAGGGACAATTTCACAGCTACTCTAGCGTAGCGCTAGCTAACTTACTTCTAATTTCTAAAGGAATTTATCCTAAGTGATTTCTTTGACTTTGGAATTGGGTTCTGAGCGGTTACCAAGGTGTTTTGGTTGACCCATTGCCTAAGGACGTCTAACCCCAGGTTGAAAAAAATCAGGGTGTTACACTAATTCCTAGTCAGTCACAGCTACTGCCTCCCTCTCTCTTCTTCTGTATTCTCCTTCCTCCTCTCTCCCTGAGAACGACCATCGCCTCGCTCGTGTTTTTAGTCAGTTCAGTGAATAGGTGCGGCCCAAACTGGGCTTGATTCGAGCTTCTGCCACAGCTGGCTGACGCTCTCTCTCTCACTTTCTTTTCTGCTTCAATACAATCCAGACATGGCTGGACCCATCACAGGGGTAGCCCAATCACGACAGACTCGGTCCGAAGTTGGCATCAACCCATGCGCATGGCCAGCGACTCAATTCGCTGTATAGCAGCATGGTGCAGCCGCACCTCCCCCGCCTTCTTCTTCTTTCTTCTTCTTCCTTTCTTTTTCTGTTTTCTTTCTTCTTTCTCTCCTTTCTCTTCCAGCCGAATCCATCAACACGATCCAGCTTAAGAATAGCGTGCCCGAACCAAGTCTGGCTCGGTTTGAGCGGTGGAGAAGATGAACGCCATTAATGGCGAATTTCCAATGAAGGCTTCCTTCTTCATTCCAGCAACATGGGATGATTCAAATGGATGTCCCGGAGCTCGTGGATAAGATTTTTCAAAGCTTGGTAATGGTTTGGGTGGTGGGTTCGGTAGGAGAAGAAAATGGCTTGATTTTGGAAAAACTAGGAAGAATGGCTGCGGCTGTGGTTTTCCCTCTGGAACTAGGGTTTTCATATGCTTAAAAGCCTATGGATGGATGGCTGAGATTCACTGGCTTTACATCAACCATTCAAATGTCCCTGAAAAAACCCAAAACCGGCAGCCGGTTTCTCTTTACGGTGGGTAGAAAACCCTAGGGTGGTCTGGAACGGACGGTTAGGATCTCTCTAGGATGGAGGGTTGAGATGGTGTAGGAGGAGCTCACGCGGATTGCTGAGCTGGCTGGGAGAGCAGTTTCTTATTTTGGAAATGGTGTGTTTGCAGGACTGGATTGCAGCTAGGATTGTGCATCCGCACGTACATGAAAATTAGTTTTGACGGTTGGGTTTTGGTTAGGGTTGGAGGACGCACGCGATGGGGGGTTCGGATCATCCATGGCAATGATCATGGTGGGCCACGGGTCAAAGAAAATGGACGCTCGTCCACTGTTGGAAGTGAAGCGAGAGAGAGATTCTCTCCATTTTTAGAAAACGTGGGTCAGCGCTGGCTGACCGGTTAGCACGCTCAGTGCACGGTTGGTGCGCACCATTTGTGCACACGCAGCCCATTAATCGGGGTCCACCATGATTTTGTGATAAATCGACACCGTCCATTCTATTTGGTGGGTTCCTAAGAGGGATCCTTGATTTAGGATCAGGCAGATGGATGTCCAGGTGGGGCCCACATCCTGACTTGGGCTCTATTTGTGGATTCTCAATGATCTGGCTATCGGACTGTCCCAAATTTGAACTTCAATGGCTAAATGATCCTATTGACTCTTTTAATTACTAATCAGCTACTAATACCAATATTAAGTTTTATTACTATTGCACATTACCTATAGTTACATCGATTAAATAATTTAAACCTATATAAATATAATTTTTATATTACCATACTACTATTTACATGTTATTAGCCACACGTTTACTAGAGTATAATTCCTAATATATTTTATCATACTACATATATATATATATATATATATATATATATATATATATATATATATATATATATATATATATATATATATATATATATATATATATATATATATGACTCTTATTATAATATATTTTCGTACATTGTTATATGACACTAAATTATCAAAGTGCATCCGTGTTTCCGTTTTGATCTATGTTTGTGTAAAATATAAAATAAAATAAAATATGTATTAAATATAATTGAAGCGCCAACAGACAAATGGGTTAACATATGGATGGGAATTGTTTTAACGATTAGATTTAAACTAGGATGCACGTAAGTGTTTACTTAAGTCTAGCTTATATTTATACTAAGTTTGGTTATATGGTAACGCCCGAGTACTAGAAAGTACGGGGTGTTACACAATCACCAAACCAAAATTCAAAGAAATGTGGACAGCATTCAATAAGGAAAAACAAACCTCTGAAGCTAAAACAATGGATGTTATTTACTGTGCTGTGTCCCAAGAAGTCTTCAATTAAATCAGTACGTGTGGAACTGCTAAAGAAGTATGGGACTTGTTAGAAACAACCAATGAAGAAACTAGCATAGTGAAAAGGTCCAAACTGCAACTCCTAACATCATAGTTTGAAAGTCTCAAAATGGAAGAGCATGAGACGTTCATGGAGTTTTTCATGAAACTGAATATCATCTACAACTCGCTGGGAAGATTAGGAGAAAAAGTTTCAATTTCAAAAATCTGTAGGAAAATTCTGAGATCCTTACCAGAACGGTTCAATTCGAAAGTTACAACCATTGAAGAATATAGAAATATGGATGAAATGAAAGTAGAAGAACTCATAGGTTCCCTATAAACATTTAAACTACACTTCAAGCAAACTCCTAAACCTAAAAATACTGTCCTCAAAACTTCAAAGAACACTACAAATGAGGAAAGATGAAAGTGAAAGGGAGAATGAAGATGAGGAAGTGGCTCTGTTGTCTCATTGGTTCAGAAAATTCTTTCATAAAAATCGTGGCTGACCATTTAAAGGAAGACAGTTAGACAATAAACATTTTACAGGTAAATCTGGTAAAAAGTCTAAGGAACCACAATGCTATACCTGTTAAAAGTTTGGACATCTGTCCACTGAATGCCCAAATAGGAAAACCAAAGGAAAGGCAATGACAGCCACATGGGATGATAATGAAGAGTCAAAGTTAGAATGTAGTGACTCGAAGAATGATGGAGACCGAAAATCTCTGAAAATTCTTATAGTCTTTACAACCTCCATCATTCCCATAGAAACTGAGAAAATTCAAGAACCTCAAGCCACTAAGTCATTTCCATCTGATGATGAGGAAACAGAGAAAGAAGAAGAAGAAAGGGATAAACTGCAGGATGCCTATAATCAACTTTATATCCATAACATCAATATCCTTAAAACATTTGGGATAAATGAAAATAAAAATAAATTGTTGTAAAAAGATCTAGACAAAACATTGGAAATCAATGCACACTTGATTAATGATCTACAACAATACCACTTAGAAAATGATAGAATCAAAAGAATTAATACCTTTCTCAAATCTGAGTCTGAAAAACTGAACAAACAGATTGAACTATTGAAAGATAAAAACATGCATCTTCAGAATGAAAATCACACACTCATGCTTGATGTAGAGAAATCTAAAAAATCTGTTGAATGGAATTATAAATTTTCCCAGAGTAGTGAAAAATTAGAAAAACTCTTAGGGATGGGAAGACCTGGGAAAGATAAGAGTGGATTAGGATATGACAAATTCAAATCAAAATCCAAAAATGCAGGACCAACATTTGAAAAATTAGCTGCATCTGGAAGAAAAAGAATAGCTACTTCTGTCTGTCATTCGTGTGGAGACTCTGACCATTTCAGATTTGAATGTATTGCTCCAAGGTGAACTTAATCTAATTTCGATCCGAATCATACTAGTAAATACAGTCAAACTGAAAAATCAATACCAAATCCACTAAATAATATGGAAAAAGGAACATATCCATCCCCACCCAGAATGACCAAGAGAATGAAGGAGATGTTGTATCAAGTGGCTGAATTAAATAAAAAAACAAATGAATTTATGAAACAAGGAAACATAATTCTATCACCCAACTTGATTAATGAAGCACAAACTACCATAGTAAGAAATCTTGTCACAAAATGGGTAGTGAAAGAGAAGAAAAATTGCCTTGTTACTCACACAAATTATTTAATAGGCAATGATGCTAAGTGGTACCTTGATAGCGGATGCTCTACACATGTCACGAGTGACAAATCTCTCCTCACAAATTATTTAAATCTTGATGATGGGATAGTCACCTATGAAGATGGAAGCATTGCTAAGGTAATAGGACGGGGAACTATTGAAGGAATGAATATGCTAAAAATGAGAATGCCTTTTGCATAAAAGGATTGACACATAATCTTCTAAGCATTTCTCAAATATGTGACAATGAGCATATGGTTACATTCAACAAGTAAGAATGTGAGATCCTATACCTATCAGGTAAACCTGTGATGAAGGGTTGTCGCACAAGTGACCACTGCTATGTCATTAAAGGCAATGGAAAGGTTGATCCATATTCTTAGTAACAATTGAGCATGGAAAACATGTCCAGGTCATGCATCTAGATCTGGATGGTTGTTGAAATGATGTTATTTTGATGAATATCATGATATATCCGAGGTTTCTATACCTCAGGAACTTCTTTTTGTGCATAAACATTACTGTTGTTTATAATTTTGAATGGTACAATGTTTGTACAAATTTTGATGTGTATACAGATTGATATGAAAATATACTGAATTATACATATATGGAAGATTATCAAAAACTGGAGATAACGTGTCCTGTCTTTCTCCTCGATAAGTGAATCGTTAAATCGAATGAGTCATTGATCTCATCAGAACAGAGTCGATCTCATCAGAATAGAATCGACGAGTTCTCGAGAATCTAAAACGTTGGGACGATTGGTCTACCCTCGAACTCATCAGTGATAACATCGATTAGGGTATATCGATGTCTTCGAAACCATGATCGATGATATCGAAGTTTACCACCCGATAAAAGGCGGACGAGCGAGAAAATTTTCATTTCATTCCTTGAAGCTCGTTCTTCTCAATGATGCTCGTCCTCCTCAGCCATTTTACATGTCTTTTCATCTGTGAGTTCTCCAAGATCACCAAAATCAAGTAATACCTTGTCTATTCCCTTAATCTCTCAAGATTACAACTTTTGTCTTTAGGTATTTCTAGATTATAGAGAGAAGTTTTATCTAAAAAGATCATCAATTCTTTTTCAAAATCCTTCAATCATTTATCAGATCCCACTCTCAGTCATCCCATTCTAAGGGGTAACGGTTCAATGGGGAAGGACAAAGGAAAAACTTTTGTTTCTGAAGAATCCTTAAGATCCTCCAGACATAAAGTTCTTGCACTGAAAGAAAGGGCAAAGACGTCTGATCAAGGGACCCTAACACACTAGCGAACCAGATAAACATCGCGTGGTGGGTCTCAACATGACGCATCTGTCCCTCCTCCTGCTAGGGTAGATCCTGTTCTGACAAAATATACTGGAAGGAAGTTGGTCCATGAACGGAAAATTAAGAGGGACTGCCTAAAAACTTACAATCTGGAACCTTTGTTGGCTGCAATTGATTGGCTGCCTCTTCTCAATTTTGGCAGCCCATGTCATTATGAAGAACCTATAGCTTCTTTACTTTCGGGCATTTTCCTGTTGTAGAACCTCCTTCTATCACTGTCTCTGTTGGGGATATCAATGTAGAAATTACCCCTGAATCTATTGCAGGGATCTTTGGCCTCACTCTATCTTCAGTTGGTCTCTCTGATCTGGATCTTCAAAAATGCTGACACTCGATCTAAGTTCATGAGATTTCTTTGCCACGTTAGGTATATTCCTTGGCACCAAGGTAATGCGTTAAAGGCAAAATTCATGGAACCAAAGTATTGAGTTCTGCATGGCATTGTCGCCACAAACGTGTACCTTCGGGGTACAAACGAGTTGACCTTATAGGATTTATGGCCATGATAGTGTATTGTGTGGCAACTGGGATCAAGATATGTCTTCCCACTTTGATAGTTCACCTGTTAGTGTATGCAATTCACACTTCTAGAGATGTCCATCTACCCTTCCCTCAGATTATTCACGTATTATATGATAAGATCGGTCTTCCATTGACAAACGATCGGGAACTACCTCTCCAACATTTCAACAAAATCAATATTAGAAACATGGATTTGAAGTTTCATTGATATCCAGAAGATCAACCTGAGGAAGGGATTTATGAAGAAGGTGCACTGGATGAAGGGGCTGCACAAGCCGAAGGAGCAGGACTGGCTGAAGGAGACCCACTCACATTGCAGTAAGCTCCGTCTCCATCCAACCTTATGCAAGAAAAAAGATTTAAACTACATCAAGATCAGATTGGAACAACATTGCGAGAAGTCACTCAGATGAAGGAAACGATGAATGAATGGTTCACTGTCCTAGAAATATTAGTGGCTGGGGTGCAGCAGTCGGTGCGGCAACTAGTTGATTTGATAACGTGTCGATGAGTCAATACAGCACCGTCTTCATCAGCCCCTCCACCATAGTATCGATAGTCTTCGTGCCGTCACATACACCCGATACTCATCTCAGCGTATGAGCATGGATATCTTTTTAAATGTCTTACGATCCTATGAGTGTATGTGATGGCTACCTAACATGACAGGTTTAATGGATTTTTGGAATGGTTTATAGTTATCCTCTGCATGAGGAACATACTTTTATGCCCATGGATGGGCTAGATATTTGTTTTTGTCAGTTTGGGATGGATGTTACAATACTGCCAAGCTTGGGCAGTTCTTGTTTTGGATATTTTGTTTTTGCTGGTTTATAATTCATATATCCTTGCTGCCATATCTCTCTATTCTCAATTATGTGTAAAATTTTTGAAACATGCTGGTATGAATTGTGATTATCTTCTTATGCATATTCCTTAACAATTGAGAATTAGATTTATGATTTCTGACATTCAAAGCTATGTTACTATCCCTACTCTCCTTTGACCTGGTATGCATAAATGGTTTCTATGCACATAAGAGATGTCATTATCTATCTTACATCTGTCTTTTACTGATAATGCATTTTTGAGCTAATATCTGGGTCTCTATTGTTCCCCTATATCTTTATGCTTCAACTTCAGTCAACTAGTTTTGCTATATTACCCTTTGCCAATGACTGATAAAAAGGGGGAGAACAAATCCCACCACAGAGGAAAATTGTGTGCATCTATTTGTGGTACAGGTGTGAGGGGGAGCAGCTGCAAGAGCACATGGGGAGCAGCTACTACTGAATGATACAGTCGTGTGTGTGTGTGAACTCAATATCTTTGTAAAATGTGTAAAGTTCATGCACACACAATTTAGGGTGTTGGTCTAGATGTCGTTATATGACCCAGGGTGTTTTGTCATGTAATTAACAAAGGGGGAGATTGAAAGTGCCCTGGTTTGTCAATTAGCATGAGTGTTGAGTCAGCAAGACACGTGAGACACATAGGAAGACTGTTCAGGCATTTACCTCAATAGGATGTGTGCCCAAACTCGTCAAAGGTAAACCTTAGCCTCACATCCTATGTCCCAAAACACCAAGTATATAAAACCCTTAAAAATGAATAGAACATCTTAAGGTTTAAGGTGAGAAAGCTATTTTGCAAAATCAAGAAAATCTCTAAGTTTTCTACCTTTGTCGATTTATCGATACGTGGTTTGATGAAATCAAACCCTGTTATCAATGTCCTCGAAACTTACTTGATGATATCGAATTGAGGACTTCTGATGTCGAGCAACTACAAAGAACTCTAGACTGAATTATCGATGAATCGATGAACTGTTCGATATCATCAAATTTTGAATCTCGAGTTCATCAAGATGACTCGATAAAATCAACATCTAGTTAGTTGTGTCCAATATGCTATTAAGGCAAAACACGTGATTCTCGATATATCGAAAAGAGCCTCGATATCCTCAAACTTCAAATCTCGATGATATCGACAAACCTTTGATGATATCAGATTGAGACACAAAACTATCCAGCAAGTTTTTAGGTAAATTCCTTCAAGTATCGAGGATCACTTGATAAAATCGACATTCAAATATCGATCATATAGAGATCAGGTTGATGTCATTGAAATAGGACAAACTGTCCAGTAAGCTTATAGGAAAAATCCTTAAAAATATTGATGAATCAACACTGTAATCGATATCATCGACATTCAAATTTTGATGATATCGAGTGATACTCGATCATTTCAAATACCTGTTAAGTTTCAAAGGCATCTGCTCTATTATTTTCAAATGTCGAGGAATCGAACCTTGTTTCGATGAAATTGGAGTTCGAAATCCGATTACATCGAAGAATGTTCGATTTCCTTGACCAGTTGACAAAAAGGTTCAAAAGAATTTGACAGATTAAGTTCGTGTCATCGAGCAGCCATTCGATGTTATCGAGAGTATACGCTCGATGATATCAAACCCTGCTTGATGATATCAAACTCTGTCAAAAATATGACTGTTTTATATCTGTTGGAACTTTTTACCTATTTAATGAGAGCTTTCCTTTAGTTATTTACAGAGAAAATAAATAGAGCTTTTGAGTATTTAAATCCAGATCATATACCTTAAACCTTTTTCTTTCATGGGAGTTCATCCTCCAATACACCCTCATCATTAATATTCAATAGAGTGGATTAGAGAATGAACTTCCGCATTCAAGGATCCTGCAGCTACCTTCTTAATGAAAAATCATTGAGCTGGGATACCTTGAATGCATAGATGATTGGAATCACTCTGTTTCTCAAATAGGAAAATATTTAATAGAGTTAGATTCCATCATAACCTTGACCTAACCTGTCGCCTTACATTGGAGCATCATCTGTGTTGCGGTTCAAGGCAGCTGAAGATTCTTCATCATCAAAGGAGAAGATCTTCATTAACGTGATAAATGGGGCTCATCTACTTACCTATAAGTTATTAGAGTCTAGAGACCCTTTTGATCATTCCTTTTGTAGGATGGGGTCAAAGGTGCTTCTCACCCTTTTCAAGTCCTCATATGAGGCCTCTAACAGGAGTGTACGTGGGGGTGCTTTGTGTTAACCCTTACTTTGTGGAGAGCATAAACTATTAGGTCCTTGTGTAGGTCCTTAACCTGTGTGGTCTAAAACCTGAGTGTTTTGACCTTTACTCATGGGAGCATGTAACGCCCTAGATTTTGAGGGTCGAGAAAAACTCAACTTCTGAGATCCAGCACATCACTTATACAACATGGATAATAATGTTTAGATGTTGTCCATATTAATGTATTAATCATGAGTAGGATTATACTAAAACAACATATCATACTCCAGATATATCTAAATTTAGTAAACAGAAGACTGAAACACTTATATATCTGAACAGGTAAATGTTTTACAACCTACAGAGTATGATTATGTAGTCGGGCTGAATAAGTACATGGATTGTTTCAAAATAGGCAAAATATCAAAATATTAGTGTCTAACTAATTCATGTGCCCTTGTATCCCGTCGAATCAGCACGAGGTCTACATAGACCCACCTGATAGCTGAATATAGGAGAATTCCTCCTCATCTATGAAGTCTTCGTCATCACCTGCATCTATAATAGAGTCTGGTTGGTGTTTTAAAACACCGTCCCAGGGTGGGAGTGAGTGATTAACTCAGTGGTATTATAAGGTAACAGTTAACATGTTATCAATTCAATTAAGTAGTAATGATAAAGCAGTACAATGATCATTCCCTAACTACTCTTATTAAAGTAGAGATGAAATGCAGTAATGATGCATGCTCTCACATGAAGCTCCCTCACAAGCGATTCTGAAAACCAAGTTCACACATGACAACCTCCCTAAAGCGCAACTTCCTTGCCAAAGCACGTGTAATGCGGTGCATGGTCGTGTTAGCCGAGTACTTAATTAAGCTCATTCATACAGTATGTTTGGAAAGCTAAGGTACCTCTCATTATATAATTGACCCAACCAAAGGATCCATCTAGGGTCATCAATCCTAGTTATTCACATACGATAGGCAAGTTGTAGGGCATCACCCCTAATGAAAAGCAGTGGATAGACAAATTTAAGAGTTTATACTCGCGGTCACTACGGGGAGGCTTATCACCTCAGCGTAGGCTAACTGCTTGAACATGATGTCCCATACCACCATTCCCGGCTAACTATTTGGGTTACTCACTGGTCACTACGGGGAGACTCGTCACCCTAGCATAGGCTGACAGCTCAACCACAGCGTCCCATATCACCATGCCCAGCTCATGAGTCTTAGTGAATCATAGTACCATGGTTAAAACAAGTCTTTACATTGGTAAGTGGTACCTTAGATTCAACCAGTGATGTTCATACATGACAAAGACACAATAGACCAATCGATTTATTAGACAAGTTTGATTGGTACGAGCACACGCTGAATTAATCAACATGGAGCACATAAGCAGTCCACGTGGCCTAACCACTGTTGACAATCATCGTACGACCTGGATTCATCAGACATATCAAATGTGACGAGACTAATTTAGCACTTGAATGGGAACTGTTATCGATTGCCTGGACTACGTTGTACTCCCAACTTACTCAGATGTAGTATGTAAATACATGTGATAATCATATCAGCATTTGAAAAATAATTCAAGTAAAATTTTCATTTAAGCATTTCACCAAACACATTGAGCATGTTACCAAATATTTGCATTTGATCCATAAATCGTGCAGTCGAAATTAAGATTACATAAAGGAAACTATACATATGGATAAGGTAATTGAGAATCCTATCTCAATACCCTTATTAAATACAATTCATCAATAATTTCTCATTCAGACATTTAATTAAACACTTAGACTACACATTACTAAATACATAGACTAGATTAGTTACGATATATATTATGGCAAATCCTTACATAAAGAGATCGTCATACATATGACAAACATGAATCCTAGATTTATAATCATGACAAACACAAATCACAGTTTCATGTTCATTCAAACATTTCAACATAGTTCACACATGCATAATATATCGAAAACACCGTAATTAAGATCATATGGCTGCAATCAAGTCAGACATAAATCATTAGTTGACATTGAAAGCTTTGAGAACCATAACCCAAATGTTTATAATTCGCACCTTCTATCGGAATACTCGATTTAGACTCGATTCAAACACTACGTTCTTAAATACAGAACAACAGGTACCTAAACCATTCAAAAAGTTAGCTAGTTCACTGATTACTCAATCCGGATTTCTAAATCAAGATTAGGGTTAGGATTTCTTACCCAAATCGTAACTGAAACAGATCAGTTAGCTAGATGGAAAGGTGATTCAGTGCGTGTAGTTGTGGGAGAGAAACACTACAACAATCTCCCAACCTTTCCCTTCTCTCCTCACACTTTTCTCTTCTTTTCTCTCTTCTCTCTCCTAGGGTTTGGAGAAAATTCGTATGGAATAGAAATGGGGTGGTTTAAGGTCTTTATATAGGCTCAGAACTGGTGCAAATGGCTCCAAGGCCATGATATACTTAATTTATAACCTAAGGGTTCCTGTTTTAAAAAAACTAGGCTTGTAGGAAGGTCCATTACTCACCTACTTCATAGAGTAAGTTCCATGACAATGGATCTATGCCAGGATGTGATTTCAGCACGATTGGATAGGCTAATCGACCGTGGAGGACCTGTATCAAATCAACGGTTATGCTTACTCGATCGGGGCCACAAGTACACAGATATGAGCAGTGAAATTTTCTTTATCCATGGGTGAAGTTTGGTTACAAACTGACGATCCAAAATCCTCAATTTCGCGGGTAAGCGAATGACCCAATTTACTTCAGTTCCAATACATTTTCTAAAGATATTCGCGTTTCTCACACACTTCGCTCAGGACTCAAGTTATGCATTTTTGGATACTATTTAGGCTCAATTCTCGCGATGGTCATTAAGCCCAGTAGGACGGTCATAACCCTATAGTTTCGTGGTCATTAGACTTTTGACGTGCGGTCCAAGTACGATACGGAATTTCAATGTGCTCCTAAGATCAACAGGCTTTTGAGATTTTTCATAGGTTTTAAAGTAGTGTTGAGTTAGTAATTTTTATGGTTTTAGGTCTTGGCATTTGTATAAATAGTGGTTTGAGTTAAATCCACCAATTAATTGAGTGAGTACGTAATTATTTTCACCTAAATTATGACAGGGTATGGTCCTAAGGGATTTCTACTTAATAAGGTACTCAAGTCTTTGTATGGATTTTTCTGAGACGTTACAGAGCATAAACTATCAGGTTCCTTGTGTGGATCCTCAGCCTGTGTAGCCTAAAATCTGGATGTTGTGTGTTGACCCTTGCTCCTGTGTGGGGCATAAACTTTATCGTGGAGATACATTAGAGTCAGCTTAGAGTAGGTTGTACTGGTTTGAGGTGAATCTGATTTAAAACCTTCGTTAATGAGATCTAGTACACTCAAGGGTTGAGTGTGTCCGCCGGAAGTGGAGTAGACACGTAGTCGAACCACTATAAAAATGATTGTGTTTGAGATTTTCATTTACTTCTATTGCTTTTGTGATTTCTCTGATTGTTCTCATATTGCATGTGCACATGATTATCTGGAACTAAGTAGAATCACACCTCACACACAGTCACATCCATCATGAACTATGTTATGCGTCTTGTTTATCTTTTGAATAGTTTTACGATTGGATCCTCTAATTGGCTTGGAAGCTATTTAAGTTATTTTGAAGAAATCCTGATACTTGCATTTTTATTTAAGATAGGGTTAATAGGTTTTTAAATTATTATAAAGTATTAAAAAGTCCTATTCACCCCCCTCTAGGACATCTTGGCGTATTCTCACTTCAATTAAAGTGGTCATTACTACATTTTTAGAGAAACTACATGTTCCAATTTGGCATTTGAGATAATTCTGGTAGGATTCGGGATACCGGCTAACTTTTCTTCCAAGGAGGCAATTAGTTCTTCATTCTTAGCTAGTTTAGATCTTTCGACATCCACAGAATGAAGGCTACATTATATCTTTTCCTGACTCTTTTAATGTTCAGATCTTCCTCCAGATCCTGCTTCTCCAGCTGAGCGATTTCTTGCTTCAAAAGGGCAATACGGCTCTGGATAGTCACCTTGTTATGAGCAAAAGTCTTTAGTTGCTCTCATAAAGATAGTTGTTCTTAGTCATGATGAGAAATGATGGGAGCAATCTGAGAAACCTTCTCTCTAGAGTATGCAAGTTACTTCCCATACTCCAAAATCTCAGGTGGGACAATCGCAGTTTCAGCTTATTTCAAAGCAATTATTGAATTATGGAATCTTAGGAGAGCATCATGCACGGAAGAAGCGTTGACTTTAGCCATCCATGCAGTACTGTCCAAAACATTTAGAGCAATAGTCAGATCTAACCATTAATCAAGATCTTTAAACATCTCGACAATGGCTAACATGGAGTTCCTAATCAATGCCAATTTATACACAGAAATCTTCTCAAAAGATAACACATCTGATAAAGTCGCAACAGAACCAGAACTTGCGCGTGCCACTTTGAGGAAGTTCCCTATTAAGAAATAAAAATTATAAAGTTATAGCAAAACCTTAAGTGTAGATAATATGGAAAGTGTAAATGAGGAAAAGAATATACCCTCTGCTGGTATTAGAACAGTGGGAGATTGCATCTCTCTAGTAAGAGGGGCATCAGGTAAGTTGATGAAGCCCTAGCTTCAATGCTTGAATTAATGGTGGTGGGAGTTGGTAGATAAGTTAATTCTACTAGAAAAATAATTTCACGTGCCACTGCCCGTGGGGGCATCAAGAATCTCAGTGAAGTCGCTGGTACGATGGGAGGTAAATCTACGGGGGAAATACTATATACCCTAATATTGACAATATGACCACCTGGAATAAAATATGTAAGATAGGGCAGGAGAAAAGAATGAAAGAAAAACAAAATAACAAGATTTTCTTACTTAGTGAATAACCATATTCCTCGTAGTCTAGAGGTACATCTTCTCCTTCCCCGACTATGGGTGAAGTCTTTGCAGAAATAGCTGCAGAAGTCGAAGGGATATGTTCTTCATCAGTAGGAACATTTTTTACAATGATGTCTTCTACGCCACTAATATCAACTTCCCCCTCATAGTCATTGTCTTGATCCCCTTTTTCCGCCTCATATTCATCAGAAATAGTATTTCCAGATGAGGAAATTGAACCTTCACTCTCTGAATCTCCTTCATTGGCTTCTTCAATAACAACCTGTTTCCCTTTAGAAAGAAGAGTCTAGCTGCTCGGTTGAGGATCTATCCTAAATAAAGTCGGGGAGGTAGAAGCAACGATCCCTTCTTGAGGTGAAGAGGGAGAAGCTTGGGCACATGTTTAAGATCGTGTCATTGGTAAGGAAGGACTAGGGTGAACAGTCCTAGGGGTAGGAGAAGAGATTAGCTAATTTTGAAGATGGGTAGAAGAGGTTGGCTGGTCTTAAAGATTGACAATGTTCTCTGGCATAAGGGAAGTAGCCTCTGTGATTTCCTCCCTCTCAGAGCAGTCTTGGGGAACTTTTTCAAACTCATGATTCGCACCGTAAGCTATCCACCCTTCTAGGGTATTGTCAAGCTTCTTCTTGTGAATAGGTGCATCTATAGATCTTTTGATGCAAAGATGACTAGCAAAAGGGGCATGACTAGTCTCCGCTATGAAGCCTACTCCCTCTTCAATTGTGCGAACTCTAAGCCTTGGTGGTGGAAGCCAGATGGGCTTAGCTACTAGTAGACATTTCCTTACCAGGTAAGACTGGTGAACCCACCATCTCATGTGATTATATGAAGCCCAAGGAATACGATCACAGCCCGAGATAATGAAAGAAGAATTAACTCAGCAACCTAACAATTGTTTCCATACCATCGCCCAATTAAATGGACCGGTACCATAAATCCGTATCCTTTGGGTCACTAGTCCACAATCTTCGGGAACTGCCTGATCAAAGTCGAATTGGTGAGAAAAATTACTGGGATAGTACGGTTCTCTCCAGAATTTTGTTTCCTCTCTCAACGGGAGACTACATGATCTAATCGATAAAAAGAATGTCCTTTCTCCTGGAGTAAGGGACCTTGTGTCTAACTTATCTAGGTCTGTTGTGTAGCGGGGCAGGTAGAAATGAAAATAATTAATCTTGACATCGAAGGAGATGACATCTTTCACCTAATCATAGGACCTCTTCGCCATGGTTCTCTTTTGAAAGAACCAGAGGGGAATCTGAGAAGGATGAACATAAGCTTTCTTTGGAACTTCTAAGGTCCAAGGGAAATATACGCCGAGCTAGCCAATGAAGTAGTGTCATGGCATGTAGGCAGAAGTAGAGCCGACAGAGGGACTTTTTATGTGAGAAGTGATATCTCCAAAAGATCTATAAATTAAACATAGAGTAAGAGGAGCAAGGGAGTATTTGATCCCTTTGGCCATGGCACTGGCTACTACAAATAGTGAGGGGTGGATGATATCTATTGACTTGGAGCTGGGAAAAACTACTATGTTAGCTAGTAAGCGATAAATGCTACAAGCTCCCTGTAAAGAGAATATTCGGTGCGCTCTTTTATGTTCTTATGAAGACCTTCCAGCTCTCGCGAGTGATTACCATTAAACCTGGAAGAAAAGGAGAGGCAGGTGAAACTAAGATTAATATGTATCAAGACGTAATAAAAATGTTAATTTGAAAAGAAGAAAGGTTACCGAAGAGCCCTGCTAAAATGGGCTAGCCATTGCATAGGATGGATCTTATGGATATTTAGAAACTTAGACATCTCTTTGAAGAGTTTAGTGGTCATTTCTGAAATAGAGATGATACGGTTGAGCAAAGAGATAAAGGCTAATTTGTTGTTAGTAGGGACAAATTCATCGAAGAATTTTCCAGTTATTGGCAGACTGACAATCCTATGAATGTCCCAGAGCGTAATGCTTATTTCGCCTTCTGGTAGATGGAAAGAATTGGTGGAAGGGCACCAATAGTTGAGAAAGGCCTTCAGAATGGAAGACTTCTTATAGAAAGGATGTGATGTTGCTTTAATCGCGGTGTAAATATCTATCTTGGATAAGATCTTCGTGTGCTTTGCCAGAACTGTCATGGCCCATTCAACATTATAATTGTGAGGAGTCAAGAGGCTCCTTGTTCTGAATTCTTCAGGACTCCAGATGAGTCGACATTCACTGAAATGTTGTAGGAGTGTCTCGTAAAAATGGGTTGGATATGGGCAGTGGGGATCGTAAGATGGGGTGAGAAAGATCATAGAAAGAATATCACTGATTTGTTGTCTCGATTTCATCGGCTATAGAATGCCTTCCAGTAATCTTAGTTCTCTAAATGACCAAGACTTTATATAAGCTAGCCTCTCTTTGTCTATGTGATTCCTAGGCTCGCAGTTCAAAATGGAGTGGTGATGAATGAGACTGACTGGAATCACCATGATACCTTGCTTGTAAGGGTTGTCAAATTTTATGCCACCCTCGATCACGCGAACTGACTCCCAAGAGTTTTGCAACTTCTTTCGGTTATGCTCTTTAATTTTCTCCTGAAACTCTTGATCCTTATTCTAACAAGTCTTTTTCGGTCAGGAAGGGGGTGGAGTGTCTTCCCTGGTAAGAGCTTTCTGGCTAATGGTTTGATGATGCGCTGTTGATTTTAGCCATTCCTCCCAGTTGTATTCATGACCATGCTCGAGAGGTCTTTCAATATCGCCCATGGCGATGGCTCTATGGATGAGAGATGGAAGTGTGCTGATGTGTTCGGTGAAGTTGAAAGTAGGAAACACTGGCTCCTTGAAGTAGGAAGGGTGCTTATCGGTTGTCTTAAAGCGCTTGTGCAGGGGTTGGACAAGGGATGATGGAGATTCTATGGCTTGAAAAGGTGCAGGGTTTGGTAATTCTCAGTGAGAAGGATGTTCAGTGGGAGGATTGACGGGAATAAAGGTTCATTTCATGTGGGCCATAGTGGAAAGTCCAAGTTTTAGACTTTCAAGTTCAGAAAATCGGTTAAGTCTGGAAAATTTGGCTAAGGGTCAGTTTCACGAATCGCACAACAAATATCTCGTTGCGTGGGTAGCGCAATGCAATTCTGACTTGTGCAAACAGAAAGTTAGTTGCATGGATCGTGCAACCAATGTTCATTGCATGAGGAAGAAAGAGTGAAACAGAGCTTCATTGTAGAGAATGGAAGTGAAGGAATGAGTTAGGACCAACTATCTAGAGAAAATTGGGCTGAGTACGGTGCTTAGGTGGCTGTTGCGCAGGTCGCGCAACATGTTCAGGATTCAGAAATTGAACATGATTGATTCTAATTTTTAATTCTAATAAACAAAGAAAGCATCAAAGGGGCATCTGTTAGAGCATAAAAATAATGAAGAAAGATTGAAAGGGTAGATTAAAAGAGAATTGGAAATTAGAAAGAAAGAAGAAAATCAAATACAATAGTCAGTGGTTGTGCGGGTCGTGTAGGCCGCACAATCGACTTCCTCCATTGCACGGGTCGTGTAACCAAGATCAAAGGTAGTTTATTATGGACGGTCAGATCTGATGCAAGGTGGGCCTCATGGCACAAAGATCGAGGGTTCACATGTGTGGAGGCCTATAAATACCCCACTCCCCCTCTCATTTGAAAAGAAGAAGAATTTCGGAAGAAGAGCAGAGCTCCAGAGGAAGATCGAAGGTGAGAGAGAGTCGTGGCAAGTTGGTTGCGCGGGCCACGCAACTAAGCTATTATACAGCCAGTAATGAAAGGGGCCAAGGTGATGTAAAAATTGCCAAGTTCGATCTTCTTCGCTCAAGCTCTCCTTTTACATAAGGGATAAGCTCAAAATAAAAGGAAAGATCAAATGATCAAACTCGCACAACATTCCTCCTAAGGAGATGACCGAAGCACAAGTTGAAATGCTGCCGAATTTGAGAATTGACATTCAAACTTTGTCAAATTATGTATTTCAAATGATCTATCTCAGGATTAAGGGATATTAGAGGATATAAATGAACTCAGTATTATTAATGCAATGATTGTTCTGTGTATTCTTTCTTTGTTATGTTCTAATAAGATAATTTCCCAAATCAAATACATTTATTTCTTGTTCGAAACAATGAGCACCTAAAATAAAATATATAATAACATATAAGAAAAAAAATAATGATGATGAAAGAAAGAAAAGAAAATAAAGAATAATAAGATTTTCTTACCCAATGAATATCCATATTCCCCATAGTCCAGGGGTTCATCTTCTCCTTCCTCCACCATTGGTGAAGTCCTTGCATGGACAATGATATCAAGAACAACTTCAGAAGTTGAAGGGAAATGCTCTTCATTGGCAGAAACACCCTCCGCAACAATGTCTTCTTCGCCATCAATGTCGACTTCTCCTTCCTCATAGTCATCATCTTCATTCTCCCCTTCAGTCTCATAGTCACCAGAAGCAGTATTTTCAGACGAAGAGGTCAACCCCTCATCCTTTGAATCTCCTTTGCTTGCTTCTTCAATTACGACCTGCTTCCCATTGGAGAGAGGAGACCGACTGCTCCCTTGCTGAAGAGTTATACTGACTAGAGCTGGGGAAGTGGAAGCAACAGTCCCTTCTTGAGGTGACGGGGGAGAGGCTTGGGAGAGCGTCCGAGACCTTATCATCGGTGATGAAGGACTGGGATGGACGGTCCCGGGGGCAGGGGAAGAAATTGGCCGATCTTGAGGATTGGCTGAAGAAGCTGGCTGATCTGGAGGATTGGAAATATCTTCTTGAATTGGAGAAGCAGCTCCCATTGTCTCCTCAACTATCCTCTCAAGGAACTCCTTCAAAATCTCGAATGACTCCATAAGCTACCCATCCTTCCAAAGTATTATCAAGTTTTCGTTTGCGAATGGGTTCGTCTACAAATATCTTAATGCAGAGATGACTAAAAAAGGGGGCATGACTTGTTTCTAGTATAAAGTCTACCCCTTCTTTGATTGCCTTGGTGGCGAAAGCCAGATAGGCTTAGTCACTGGCAAACCTTTCCTTAACAAATATGATTGGTGAACCCACCATCTCATGTGACTATACGAGGCCCAAGGGATACGATCGTAGCCTAGAAGGATGAAAGAAGAATTGACTCGGCCGCCCAACAGTTGTTTCCATATCATTGCCCAATTATATGGGCCAGTTCCGTAACTCTGCATTCGTTTGGTCACTAATCTGCAATCCTCTGGAACCGCTTGGTTAAAGCCAAATTAACGAGCAAAATGACTTGGGTAATATGGTTCTCTACAAAAAAAATTTACTTCCCTCAACGAGAGATTGCACAATCAGATCGATAAGAAAAATGCTCTTTCCCTCGAGGTAAGTGCCCTCGTGTCTATTTTATCTATGTCTGTCTCATAATGATGCAGGCAGAAATGGAAATAATTAATCTTTTCATCGCAAGAGATTGCTTCTTTCACCCAATCATAAGATATCTTCGCCATAGCTCTCTTTTGAAAGAACAAGAGTGGAATATAAGAATAGTGAATGTAAGCTTTCTCTGAAACTTCAAAGGTCCACGGGAAGTATACACCTAGCCAGCCGATGAAGTAGTGCCATGGAGCGTAGGTAGAGGCAAAGCCAATGGAAGGACTTTTCACATGTGAAGTGATTTCTCCAAAAGCTTTATAAATCGAACACAACACTGGAGGGGCAAGGGAATACTTGAATCCTTCGGCCTTAGCACCAGCAATTACAAAAATCGAGGGATGGATGGTATTTGCCCACTTTGAGCTAGGCAAGACTACCACTCTTAGCCAATAGGTGAGGAATGTCATAAGCTCCCTGTTGAGAGAATATTCGGGGCGCTCTTTCATGTTTTTACAGAGGCATTCCAACTCTTGCGAATGATTGCCATTGAACTTGGAAGAAGAAGGAAAGACAGGTGATGCAAAATTTATATGAATCAAGATGAGATGAAAATTGTTAATTTGAAAAGAAGAGAAGTTACCAGAGAGTCCTGCTGAAGTGTGCGAGCCATTGCATAGGAGAGATCTTGTGTATCTTTAGAAAACTAGACATTTCCCTGAAAAGTTCGCTAGTTGTTTTCGAAATGGAGGCAAGGCGACCAGGAGAAGAAACATAGGCCAGTTCATCATTAGTTGGAACAAATTCATCATAAATCTTTCCAGTTATTGGGATACCTTCAATCCTGTGAATGTCCCAAAGCATGAGGCTCATTTCACCTCCAGGAAGATGGAAAGAATTGGTCGAGGGACACCAATAGTTAAGGAAGCCCTTCAGGATAGAAGACTCCTTGTAGAAAGGTTACGACATTGCCTCAATCACAGTATAAAGGCCAATCTTGGATAAAATCCTTGAATGCTTCGTTAGAATCATTGTGGCCCACTTAGAATAATAATTATGGGGGGTCAAGTGACCCCTTGTTCTGCATTCCTCGGGACTCCAAATGAGTGAGCGTTCGCTGAAACACTGTTGAAGCTTCTTGTAGAAATGGGTTGTATACAAGTTGTGGTGATCATGAGATTGAGTGAGGAAGATCATAGGATGGATATCGCCTAGCTATTGCCTCAGCTTCTTCGGTAGCAGAATGCCTTCTAGAATTCTTAGTTCTCTGAATGACCAGGACTCTGTGTAAGCTAGCTTCTCTCTGTCCGTCTGATCCCTAGGCTCACAGTTCAAAATGGAATGGTGGCGACGAAGGTTCATAGGAATCAATACCTTATTTATAAGGGTTACCAAATTTCATGATACCCACAATTGCTTGGACTGATTCCTAAGAATTTAGCAACTTCTTTCTGTTATGTTCTTTAATCTTCTCATGAAACTCTTGGGCCTTGTTTCGGCAGGTCTTCTTCGATCGGGAAGGGGGCAGAGTATCTTCCCTAGCAGGGGGTTTTTGACTAATGGTTTGAAGATGAGTTGTTGATTTCAACCATTCCTCACAGTCATATTCACGACCGTGCTTAGGAGGTCTTTTGATGTCACCCATAGAAATGGCTCTGTGAATTGGAGACAGAAGTGTGCTGATGTGGTCAACGAAGTTAAAGGTAGGAACCACCGGCTCTTTGATATAAGCAGGGCACTTACTAGTTTTTTTGAAGTGCTTGGGTAAAGGATGGGCTAGGGATGATGGAGATTCTATGGCTTGAGAAGGTGGTGCATTCGGTAATTCTTGGTGTGAAAGATGTGCAGTAGGAGGATCAACGGCAATGAAGGTTCTTTTTGTGCGGGCCATGATGAGAAGGTTCAAGTCCTGAAAAAATTGGGTTGAGGAAAAAAAGCCAGTCAAGAAAACAAGCCAAGTTGAAGAAAAAAAGACTAAGTTTGGGAAAATGGCTTAGGGTCGATTGCGCGGGCCGCACAACCAAAGTTCGTTGCGTTGGTGCGCGTAATGCACTTATACCTTGCGCAAGTGAGATATCCATTACGTGGGTCGCACAACCAGATTTGATTGCATGGGGAAAAGTTGGTGAGGCAGAGCTCCACTACAAGAAATGAGAAGTGAGAGAATGAAATGGGTGCTGCTATTTATAGAGGACAGGGCCGAGTGCGAAACTCGGGTGCCCGTTGCGAGGGTCGCGCAACCTTCTTTATGGTTTAAAAATTGGAGTAGATTGATCCTAATTCTTTGATTCAAAAGAATAAAGAAAGGATCAAGGGGGCATTTGTTGGAGCATAAAAAGAAGAAAGAAGATTTAAGGGATGGAAGATTTGAGGAAAAACGAAGAAATGAGAAAGAAAGAAGGAAATTGAATGACATAGTAAGTAGTTGTGTGGCACGGGTCACGAAAATGACATGATGTGTTGAGCAATAAAGAGTTAGTTGCACGGGTCACACAAACAAGATAAAAAACAGTCTGTTACGGATGGTTGGATCTGATGCAAGGTGGGTCCCATTGCCCAAAGACCAAGGCTTCGCACACGTGGAGGCCTATAAATACCCCACTCCCCCTCTCATTTATGATCAGAAGAATTTTGGAAGAAGGTCAGAGCTCCAGAGGAAGTTAAAGTTAGGAAAAGGGAGAGAAGTTGGTTGCGCGGACCACACAACCAATAGTTTGTTGTGCGGGTCATGCAACCAAGTTGTTATACAGCCAATCATGAAAAGGGCTGAAATGCTGCTGAAATTGTCAAGTTCGATCTTCATCACTTCAAGTTCTCCTTTTGCATAAGGGATAAGCTCGAAAAGGGAAGATCAGATGATCAGAGCTGCACAGCATTCCTCCTAGAGAGATGATCAAAGCATAAGTCGAAATGTTGCCGAATTTGATATTCAGATTCGACATTTGAACTTTGTTAATTCCTGTATTTTAAATGATCTATCATAGAATTAAGGGATATTAGAGGATGCAAATGAACTCAGTATTAATAAAATAATGATTGTTCTTCATACACTTTCTTTTGTTATGTTCGAATGAGATAATTCTCCCAAATCAAATGCATTTATTTTTTGTTTGAAACAGGGACCACCTTGATATATGTATTCTATAGCCACGCCGTCCATTTTCTAAGGACGGTGGGCCCCTGATGCATGCGTTCTAGATCCAGCTGTCCATCTGTTTTGATGTGGGGCCCACCCCACATGTGTTGCAGGTGTGGGGGTGGGGCCCACCTTGATGTATGTATTCTGTATCCCCATCGTCCATCTCTGGACGGTGATGTGGGATGCACCATGATATATGTGTTTGATCCCATCCATCCGTCCGTCTAGGTATGGGATGTGGGACCCCACTGTTGATGTATGTAGTGTATATTCACACTATCCATCTCTGGACGGTGTGCCATGTGGGGCCAACCATGATGTACGGGTCTTATCTACACCATCTAGATCGTTGGATGGTGGGACCCACCTCTGATGTATGAGGTTTACAGCCACGTCGTCCATCTGTTTTGGCTACCACACGAGGCCCAAATGATGTATATCCACCCCCTCCATTTGCTGGATGGGCAGGGCCCACCTTGTGATGTGTTGTATATTCACATCATCCATCCACGTGGCCCCCACGTGATGTATATGTGTGATCCAAGTTGTTCAGCTGGTAGGACCCATTTGGAATGTGTAGGGTCCACCCGAATGTGATGTTTTTTGTAGCGCATGAGTAAGGCCCATTGTGATGTATTTTTAGTCCAATTGGTGAGGCCCATCGTGATGTATTTATGACCCAATTGGTGAGGCTGATTGTGATGTATTTGTGGCCTAATTGGTGAGGCCCATTGTGATGTAGTTGTAACCTAATTGGTGAGGCCCATTATGATGTATTTGTGGCCCATTTGGTGAGGCCCATTGCGATGTTTTTGTAGCTCATTTAGTGAATTCCATTGTGATGTGTTTATGGCCTTTAATGAGGCCCGATGTGATGTATATGAGACCCATTATGATGTATGAGAGGCCCATTTGGTGAGGTCCAATGTGATGTATATGAGGCCTTTGTGTGAGGCTCAATGGGATGTGTATTAAGCCCTTATGTGAGGCCATGGGCTCACTATATGTTTGGCTCTATGTGGGCCACTCCTTGGAGCAATGTTGGTTAAATGTCCACATTGATAGGCAATGATGGTTAAATGTCCACATTGTGACCTTCCCTTAGGCCGTTGTTAGGCCCATTCTCATCCTTCTCTAGTGGGTTGACATAAATCACTGGGGCCCCATTGATGTTTGCATGACCCATCATATTGGGCTAACCCATAATGTTGGGCCCCCAATAGTTGCTAGTTTAATCTTGGAGTCCATCTAGGACTTATTTGGGCCACCTAGGGCATCTAGCGAGCCATATGATAATATAGTGAAGGAAGCCTGTTCTGGATCCTTAGGATTAAAGGTAGGCCACCTAGGCCCAACCTTGATATGAGTAGAGTTCATCATCACCGTAGACGGAGAGATTCATGCTATCAGATTTGTTATATCCACAATTGAGGACCGACCTTCATGTTATGAATCTGCTGCCCATTTATGGACCCCGCCTTGTGTATAGGTTGATTATCGATGCCAACTATGAGTACGTGCTAATATAACATCATGATACAAGCCATTGAGATGGTATGAGGCCCCTTATGATTATATTAGGCTCATTCTCATTTCTCCCTTAGTGGGCTAACCTAAATTGATGGGCCCCATTATTATTAGTATGATCCATCTCTCCTTATTAGGCTATCCCAATTCTTTGGGTCCCCATTAATGCTAGTAGAAGTACCCAAACCTGGAAGCCCACTCTTAGCCCCATGAGTAGGCCATCTAGACCCATCCTTGTTATGAAGAGGATACATCATCACCTCTGGCCAAAGTAGAAGAATCTATGGTATTAGATTTGGTATATCCACTGTTGAAGACCGATCCTCATGTTATAGATTAGATCTACTATCCTTCTATAAACCTTGCCATATATAGTCGATTATTAATTACGACTATGTTAGTATACGCACTGAGTATATATTAACATAACATTATAATTATATAAGGTCATTGTAAGGTTTATTATGATTATATAAGGCCTTTTGTGATTATATGAGGTCCATCGTGATTATATAAGGCCCATTGTGACCATGTGAGGCCCACTGTGATTATATGGGGCCCATTGTGATTGTATGAGGCCCATTGTGACCATATGAGGCCCATTGTAACCATGTGAGGCCCATTGTGACTGTATGAGGCCTGTTGTGATTATATGAGGCCCATTGTGATTGTATGAAACCCATTGTGTGATTGCATGAGGCCCATTGTGTGATTATATAAGGCCTATTGTGATTGTATGATGCCCATTGTGATTGTATGAGGCTTATTATGTGATTGCATGAGGCCCATTATGATTGTATGAGGTCCATGTGACCATGTGAGATCCATTGTGATTGTATGAGGCCCATTATGTGATTGTATGAGGCCCATTATGATTATATGAGACTCATTATGATTGTATGAGATCCATTATGATGGTACAAGGCCCATTGTGATTGTATGAGGCCCATTATAACTATACGAGGCCTACTGTGACCATGTGAGGCCCACTGTGATTGTACAAGGCCCGTTGTGATTATATAAGGCCCATCGTGATTGTATGAGGCCCATCATGTGATTGCGTGAAGTCCATTGTGTGATTGCATGAGGCCCATTGTGATTGTATGAGGCTTATTGTGACCATGTGAGACCCATTATGATTGTATGAGGCCCATTGTGATTGTATGAGGCCCATTATGTGTTTGCATGAGGCCCATTATGTGTTTACATGAGGCCCATTGTGACCATGTGAGACCCATTGTGATTGTATGAGGCCCATTGTGTGATTGTATGAGACTCATTATGATTGACCATGTGAGACCCATTGTGATTGTATGAGGCCCATTGTGTGATTGTATGAGACTCATTATGATTGTATGAGATCCATTGTGATGGTACGAGGCCCGTTGTGATTATATAAGGCCCATTGTGATTGTCTGAGGTTCATTATGATTGTATGAGACCCAACTGTGATGTATGAGGCCCATCATATGTGTGAGGACCATTATATGCTTGAGGCCCATAGTGTGTGTGAGGCCCACCATGTGTAGTTGATTATTGCACACCACCCATTTACTTATATGGGCCATGGGCCGTCTTATACCGGCCTACTATGATGTATGTGATTATAATTATGCTTGGTATACTTCATAATACATGCCCATACGCATCATCTGTATGCTTATTATAAGGAGTGATTGAGCATAGCATATGCCATTAGGTTGATTGTTTATGGGACCCCTTGAGAGACAGAGTTACCCCATATAAGCGCGTAGTACGCGCAAGTTTGATGCAAGACTGGATGGTATGATTCATGCATCTCGTATTTTATGATATGACCACTATATATTCTAACGACATCAGGGTCGTGGCCTCCACAGCCATATCATGGATGGTCAGATAGGACACTGAAAATATTTAGTTATAACATATGGGTGCGACAGATGTCCTTGGGTGAAATTTTCTAAACTCCTAAGGCCAGAGGATGCTCCAATGTCTAGACTGAGTGAATATACATGAGCGTATGAGGGCCGTATACCAGTACGCCGTGTCTCCCACTATATCGTGGTCGGTTGGAAGGGGAATGGCCTTACCCGCCTAAGAGTAGGGGGTAATTACTAGGCTAAGTATGACCAGCTCATAAATGGGTCCGTTATCGACATGCTGGATAGATATTGGCAGACTATTGGTCAGGCAGATAGTGAGGTCTCTTCCTCTTGCACGGTTGTGCGTCCAATGTGGGGTCGCAATATGGTGTATAGTGTATTAGACCCCGATGATGATCCCGGATATGTACGGTACTGATATGAGGACTTACTGAGTAGGAGTCATGTACTTAGTATTTGACTTATTCATTCATTCACTATTCACTCGGGCTAGTGGTGAGCTACCAAATTATTATGTGTACCTTCGAGATGGCTAGGATTTTGGTTGGGGCATGCGACTAACCGAGATCAGGAGCTTACCACATTGGGTCTGGCTATCCAAATTTAGGTATAGGACTGGTTTGGATATAAGTCCCTGTGATGGATCCCACAGTCTATGATACCACGTACTATCATCCCATTTCACACTCTAGCTTGGTCATTTCTTTTGTACCGCATATGTATTGTATCCCCAGCACATGGCATTTGGTTTACCATGACCCTGCATTGTATAGCCGATCTGCATTGCATATGACTCATGGACTTGTCAGTATTTCTGCTTACTTTGATATTGTATGACTCATGAACTTGTTAGGATTTCTGCTTACTCTGATATTGTATGACTCATGGACTTGTTAGTATTTCAGCTTACCTGATATTCCATGATTCATGGACTTGTCAGTCTTTCTACTTACTCTGATATGGTAGTTTGATCATGCTTATATTACACACACACTTACACTACGCTCTAAGCTTTTTATAAGCTTATGCATGATAGATGCGTGCAGGTGATGATAGGACGTAGCTGAGCTGAGGCAGGAGCGTGCGGCTGAGCTTCTGGAACCTTGATATCTATCTTGTATTTCCCCTTTTATATATTATACTCAAAGTTTTTAGTTATAGTGGATATGTGGTGATGTTTCTTGTTATTATTGTGGGTTATGCTTGTGGTTATGCTTCTCTTTATAAAAATTTATTCTAAAAATCCTCCTTATGGGATGCCACAATGGGAATCTAGTGTATGGGCGCTAGGAGTTGACAATGGGATACCACGGAGGCTGTCGGCACTGGATTTGGCGATCGGGAATTTTATGAGCCCAGTTTCCAAGCTTGGGAAGTGATATAAAGCAATACATGTTATGAGGTAAGCAAATGGAATAGACCCATGACCAGGATAAAGACAAAAGTGAATAATAATGTAGCATATGAGAGAAGGAAGACAGACTTGAATATCAGATGCAACTGAATGGAGGAAACGAGTCATAAGTAAGTTCTGACTTATTCTCCGATCTAAGATAGACATTAAACGTAAAGATCCTATGAAGAACTCGATACTTTGGGAGCATTTGGCTAGCACAGAGAGCATTATCGGATTTCCATTCAGTATTAAAATGACATAATTTATGAGTACTAGCTTGCCATTTAGAATGAGTCATTTTATCAGTTAAATTATCAATTGGAATTGCATCTTCTACAACGGTAATCTCAGTCAATGTCGAGATAGTATACGATTTACCGTGAAGGTCCCTTTTATGAATTTAATTATAAATGTAAGCTCTTCTAGAGACACATCACAAATAGAAGCATACATTTCTTGCGCAATGGAACGGTAAGCCGTTCCGCCCCAACCAAGAATGCCATCCCAACCGATATTGGAAAGAAGAGGAACAAGTTCAAATGGTGCAATGTGATCAAGATTGACAGTATGCTCAATAATTATGTCTCTTGAGAAGAAATCCCTAACTTACTCCAAATCTTCTTCGGGGCCCCTTAAGGTTCTCACATTAATTAGAGTCGGCCTAATGATGAGCTACCACGGCTCTTGCATGTTGTCGTTCTTTTAGTACGATGCTCCATTTAATGATTGCACAAGAAATAATTAAAGAGAGTAGATGGATTGAAGCTAGATCAGATTTTATACAAAACCCACCAAAAGAGGGTTTGAAAACAACAATACACCCCAAATATGAGATTGACTAGCAAGTATATACCCAAAACTTGAAGGAAATCGAAAAATAACCACTTACAAGTAAGTTTGGAAGTTGGGTTCGTTGAGTGGAGCACCGGCTAGTAGAGGAAGAAGGTGGAAATAAATTGAAAAAAAATGATTTTTTGCTTTTTAGGGTGAACTCGCGTGGTCTGTGACCGGTCGAGCACGTGCTCGACTCATTGAAGATTCGACTGGTCGAGTATGTACGTGACTCATTGAGAATCACACAAAAAATTAAATTTTTGACATGAATTTTTTTTTAAATATCATTTTATGCATTTAATAAAAATAAACATAAAATAAATAAATGCATAAATTATATGATTAATGAATAACACACAAACCAATATCCTGCTTTAAATTGGAAAACCTATTCCTGTCGAGCTTTTTGGTTAGTATGTCTTCCAGTTGCTTCTTAGTTTAAATATACTCTAGCATAATACTCTTGTCTTCAACTAATTCTCAATATAATGATATCAAATATCAATATGTTTAGTACGAGAATGTTGGATTGGATTTTTTGAAATATTAATTGTGCTCGAATTATCGCAGTATATTGTCATTGTACCTTGTGCAATACCATAATCAGCTAACATTCTTTTCATCAAATAAGCTGAGTGTAGGCATTAACAGCTATGATATATTCGGCTTCAACTGTTGAGAGAGAGATAAAATTTTATTTTTTACTGAGCTATGAAACTACGCAATTTCCCATGTAGAAACATCCACCACTGGTAGATTTTCTATCATCAATATTTCCTGCCCAGTCTACATCAGTATATCTAGCAATTTTATGCATGTATCATGCGGATACCAAAGTCCTAAGTTAGCAAAACTTGCGACATATCTAATTATCTATTTAATAGTAATTAGATTCTTTAGGATTAGATTGATACCTAGCACATATTCCAACACTAAAAGTAATATCAGGTCTACTAGCAGTTAAGTATAAGAGACTACCAATCATGCTTCAATATAGAAGGGAGTCAACACTTTTACCTAATTCACCCTTTGAGAGTTTAAGAGTTTTATTCATTGGAGTATCAAACTTCTTTCCATTCTCAAGCCCAAACCTTTTTACAAGGTTTAAGGCGTATTTGGTTTATGAGATGAAAATTCTATCTTCAAGTTGTTTAACTTATAATCCAAGAAAATAATTTAGTTCACCAACCATACTCATTTAAAACTTGGATTTCAATAAATAAGTTAGTGCATATAGATCCATAAATGATATCATCAACATATATCTGAACTATCAGTATATGATCGTTATATTTCTTGACGAATAAATTTTTATCAACACTGCCCATTATAAAGTTACGACTAAGTAAAAATTTAGTCAATTTTTCATACCATGCCCCAAGAGCTTGTTTTAAACCATAAAGTGCCTTTTTAAGACGATACACATGATTTGAAAGTTTAGGGTCCTCAAAATCCTTAAGTTGTTTAACATACTTCATCATGTAAGTCACCATTTAGAAACGCACTTTTAACCTCCATTTGATATATTTTGAATTTCTTATGACATGCAATTGAAATGAATAATTTTATGGATTCAAGGCGCGCAACTGGTGCAAAGGTTTCATCATAATCAATACATTCTAAGTGTACCCTTGTATAACTAATTGAGCCTTATTTCTGATGATATTACCTAATTCATCAGTTTTATTCTTAAAAATTCACTTCGTTCCAATTATATGTTTGTCAAAAGGTCTAGAAACTAAGTTCCATACATCATTTCTAACAAATTGATTTAATTCTTCTTGCATGGCAATTATCTAGCTTTCATCGGCATGTTCTTCATTTACATTAGCCGGTTCAAACAGGGAAGCGAAGTAGACATAATTACATATATTTTCTAATTGTCTTCTTGTCTAAACACCAGTGCAAGGGTTACCAAGATTTTGATTAGTTGGATGGTCTTTGACTAATCTTGTCTCAGTATTGACTGATTTGGATGACGAGTCAGGTATATAAATTATATTGAGTTCATTATCATCTTGACTTGGAGTGGGTGTGATTTGTCGATCATCAATCACTACATTTATAGATTCATGAATCACCCCAGTTCTTTTATTAAGAACTCGGTAAGCACAGTTATTTAGTGCATAGCCTAGAAAATTTCCCTCATCACTCTTAGCTTCAAATTTTCTTAGTCGCATAAAATAAAACATTTACTTCTAAAAGTCTAAAAATACCTAACAGTGGGCTTTTTATTAAACCATAGTTCATAAGTCTAAAAATATTTTTATATTTTTTTAATATAAACACGATGTATAATATATTTAGTATTAATAGCTTCAACCCATAAATTTTTTAGTAATTTCATGCTATTTAGCATTACACTAGCCATTTCCTGTAAAACTCTATTTTTTCTTTCAACAATTCCTTTTGTAGGTGTTTTAGGAGCAAAGAACTCATGCAATATACCATTATCATTATAGTACTTCTCAAAATTACTATTCTCAAATTTCGTGCCATGATCACTTCTAATTTTGATCACAAATATCTCTTTTTCAATCTAAATACACTTTAAAAAAATTTTGACTTCATCGAGAGTATCCGATTTCTCTCTTAAAAAAGTTACTCATGTATATCTAGTGTAATATCAACAATGAATATACTTCTTTCCACCTCTACTCTCTGTTCTATTTAGTCCTACTAGATCCATGTGGAGTAATTATAGAGGTTTGGTCGTGGCTAAGGAGTTCACTTTCTTATAACTACTCTTGATTTGTTTGCCAATTTGACATGCGTCACATACTTTTTATATTTTTTCTAGCTTGGATAAGCCATGTAAGTGATCTCTTTACTTAACTTATAAAGATCTCTATAGCTCACATGTCCAAGACGTTTATGCCAAAGTTCAGTCTCGTCTGTTTGGACCATGTAGCATGAATGGTTTGATGAGCAAGAGTTATCGATAATATAGCAATTCTCAAATGTCTTGCGACCATTTAATATTACATTACCCTTCTTATCCATTATCTCACCTCCGTGATCAGAAAATTTCATACTATTTTTATTATCACAGATTTGAGATATACTTAAGTGGTTATATTTTAAACCTTTAACATAAAGTACATTTTTAAAAAGAGGTAAGTTAGGAAGTTGTAAAGTACCTTAGCTTGTTATTTTGCAGTTGTTTCCATCACCTAAAGTAACTGAGCTGCCATTTACTTCTTTGATATTAGTGAATATCGCCTTGTCACCTGTTATATGTCTCGAGCATCCACTATCCAGGTACCATCTTGAGTGACTAATGGATTTGACAACTATGCAGACAACAAGACATTTAACCTTTGGAACTCATTTCATTACGGTTCTAGGTTTAGGAGTGACTCTTGATTTTCGCTGCATTTGAGAGTTAGGATTTCTCCCTTTTCTATAAACTCCATTTTCAATTGAGTTGGATTTTAGAAGCTCTTTAAGCAAGTTCACAAATTTTTCAGCTAAAGGAGATTTATTATTCCTTTGATGTTTATAGTTGATGGCATTATTAATTTTAGGAACTTGAAAGGGTTTTGAGTTTTTGAAATCATTACGATTAAAATCTCTTAAAGTCTTACCTTTAGAGTTCAAGGATTCTCTTCTTACTAAAATAGGAGTAGAAACCTTAGATTTCCAAGAAATACCTTTAATATAACCTAGACCAGACTTGTCACCACATTTTCTACATGAGGTTAACAATTTTTCAAGCTTTTGGTCACCATAGGTATATTTCCAAGTGTCCTTAAAACTCAAAAGGGAAGAAAGTTCAAGTTTTAATTTCTCATTTTTTGTTTTGAATTTTTCCAATTCGGAAGATTTAAAACTTAAATTTTATTTTATTTTTTCAAGACAATCTAAAAAATGAGATTTTTTTTTAAACTGTATTTTCAAGTTCCTCCTTTGGTTTATCATATTTCTCTTTTTGAATTTTTAATTGAACAACAATTTTATAACTTTCTCTATATAGGGCATTGTAGGCATCCTGAAGATCGCCTTCATTTTCATTTTCAGGGTCAATTCTGAGATTTTCATAGTAAGATATATTATAGTTATCTAAGGAAGTGACTCTGGCTATAGTCATAAGAGCTGTCACATCATTTGCATTTGCATTTTCTTGTTCTGACTCATCAGACTCAAAAGTGCTTTCAAAGTCAAATGATTCATCCCAAGTAACTATCATGCCCTTTCTTTTTGACCTATCCTTTTTAGGACATTTATTAGCCAAATGCCCATATTGATGATAGTTGAAACACTAACTGTCCTTTGTTTTAGATTTCTAAAAATTAGATTTTTCTTTTCTTTTATCAATTGATTTTTGAAAATCTGATCTTTTCTTGTTTTTAAAAATTTTATAAAATTTCTTAACTAACAGTGCTATATCATCTTCATTTATTCAAAATCAGATTAGAACTATTTTATTTTAAAATAGATTTAGAAGATTTAAGAGCAATAGACTTAGCTTTAAGAGCCTTAAAATTCAACTCATATATTTTAAGAGAACCAACTAACTCCTCAACCTTCATAAGATCAGTATCCTTGAATTCCCAAATGGCAGTAACTTTAGAATTGAATCTCTTGGGAAGAGATTGAACTATTTTTGCGCAAACCTTACTTTAGGAGATTCCATCTCTTAGACCTCACATGAAATTTACTATGTCATTTAGTTTCGTATAGAAGTCCATGAAAGTTTCATTTTCTTCCATACAAATTTTTTCAAATCTAGTAATGAGGATTTAAACTTTTGATTTCTTAACTATAGAAGTTCCTTCATGTGTCATTTCGAGAATATCTCATACTTTCTTAGCTGTATCGCATGAAATAATTCTTTTGAATTCATCAGGTGATAGACCGCAAGTTATGGCATTTAAGGCTTTAGTATTAACACTGCTTTCACTTTTTTGAGCTCTAGTCCATAAATAGAATGTCGTTTCTTTTATAAATTTAGTTCCATCACTACCTAATACTTTAGTCATAGGAGGTTTCCATTTGGTCACAGTGGCTTGCCACACACTTTCATCTAGGGATTTTAGAAAAATCCTCATTCTGGCCTTCCAGTATGAATAGTTAGAGCCATCAAAAGGAGGTGGCTTGGTAATAGATAAACTATCAAAATTTGACATAATACAATCTAGATATTAACTTAAGGAAGTTAATAAAAAATAATGAGCAACCTGCTTTAATACCACTTAAAAAGGAGAGTTAAAGAAGTCCTAGAGGGGGGGGGGGGGGGGGGGGGTGAATATGACTATGCCAAATAATTGAATAAAGTGCTGAATAAGTAAACAAATTAGAAATCTCAATTTCACTAGTATTGAAACGTTGATTCAAACTGATTCATAGGACAACCTTCACCTACACAAGTTTAGGTAGGACAACCTTATTTCACAAATGTGATAAGAATCAAAATTCTAAACTGAGCAAGAGTAAATAAAACCAATTATTACAAACATTCACCACTTGTACTAAAATGAAATTACAACCATTCACCACAAAAAAAAAAGTATTTACCACAACACTAAGAATTTTAGTGTTTCGGTGTGTCAACAACTATTCTCAAATGGTCACAGCTACTCCACTCCCAAAATTTAAATCCACGTAATCTTAGTTTTCACTATGAATAAGGTTTTCACAGGGTCACTTTAAAACCTAATATAGTTGTGATTTACCGGGCTATCACAAACAAAAACCCTCACTGAGACTTTTTAGCTTATCTCAGAAAAACTAACACTGAGATTTTCTAGCTTATCTCAAAAAAAAACAACACTGAGATTTTCTGGCTATCTTAGAAAAACCAAATACAAAATGTAAATGTATACTTATCTTCACCATAGAAGAAGCTGTAGCCATAGAACCACTTTTCTTGAATGTTGAATGTTCAATGTTCAGTCCGATAGAAAGGTCCAGGGTTCTATTGATTTTAATTAAATTTAAACCAATGGTTACTTGTATTAATTCCTTTAAATCTCAATAAGAAGAGTATTCATTCTCTTTTTAGAATTAGAATGATAGATTTTTGAGAGTAAGGAATTAAACAAAAAACTATAAAATGATTTATAAATATTGCTTAATAGCTTGACATTAACTAGGGCTTCTTTCTCTCTTACAGAAGAATTTTGATTGACTTGAATACCTTTTGGATTGAGAAAGAACCTCAATTTATAGGTAAAAAAGTTGTTCCTTCGCCTGGCCTAAGGCAGTCTTCGACTGGTCCAAGCACCGGATTCAGTTCCAATGGATTTTCATATTTGAATGGGATAAGATCTAACGAATCTTCGACTGGTCGAGGATGCCAGAATTCGAACTGATTTGGTTGATGGACTTTAAACCGAGAAATGTACAACTGGTCAAAGAGTATTCTTTGACTAGTCTAGAAGACCACTCGACCAGTCAAAGGTGTAATAGAATTTTCTGTTTCACTTGGTTTGTACTAGGACTGGTCGAGAAAATCTTAGGCTGGTCGAGCCATAACTTAAGCTGGTCGAAACTCAACCTAATACAAGCATAAAAATCTAATTTTAAATATATTTTGAATGCACCTAAACCTAAGGTCTTTCTAAGGTTTATAATACCTGTATGGACTGAACTTCATTTTCTTGAAGTAGATTAGAGATCTGAATTTCTCCAATGAGGTTGATTTTCTACTAGAACATTAGTAGATCTTGAATTTCATGTTATTTTTCGAGCTTGATCTTCAACTTTATCTTAAGCTTGATCTTTTACTAGATCTTGAACTAGGCTTGAACCTTGATCTTAAATCACACTTGAAGATCACTTAATAAGATGTTTTGACTACACGAAATTTGACAAACAAGGTGTGAAGTGTGCTTTAAACATTATAGCACTTACAATATTGAACATGCTTTTGGTGGCACCAAACCTGGCTTTGGTCGCACCAAAGTGTCAAGCCGAACTAAGTCTGAAAATTGATGTTTTTGCTGGACCGTTTTATGCACATTCAGTCAAACCAAACCAACCTTAGGTGGGACCGACAAGTTTGTTTATTCAGTTATTGAACGTTATGATTTTGTCAGTCTTTTTCCTCTCCTTTATACTTAGTTTTCTTGGATCTTTGGCATGTAAATTCTTCATTAATGAATTCCAAATCTTCAATTCTTCATCATCTTTAAGCTTAATAACTTTTTAAGCTTTAAATTCATCTTTTAAGCGCACATTTATCTTTAGGTCCAAAATATTCTTACATGAAGAAAACATATATAATTGTATCAAATTAATACCTATATGTCAGGAAAGATAATGTAATTGAAGTGATAAATATTAATATTTAGGCATTATCTCACCCCCTAACTAGCATTTTGCTAGTCCCGAGCAAAACATATGAAAGCTATTTCGAAACCAAATGAATAAGTTTTCTATAAACTTGAGTAATTTCTTAAAAATAATCTGGATTATAGAAATTTAAAATATACTAATTTAGAGTACTACTTTCACCTAAACTCTAACACTTGGTAAGTGTCCTAATCAAGTTCAAAGCATTAATCTTATAATTAGAAAAATTCTAAACATTGAGTTCTATGGGTACATACTGAAGTGTAAACTTATCATAACAAAGGTTCAATTATCTACTTTCATGATAACATTGATAATTTAAAGAGTTCAGGATAACCAAAACCTAAACCAAAATTTGCCTTATAATTCAGTATTCTAATCATCTAGCTTTTGATTTTTCCATCAACGACTTTCACACTATTTTCAAATTTTCTTCTTTTATTTTTCACAACAATACTTTCATGGAACTTCGATAGGTAGTCCTTTTCGACGACAACTAATTCTTAGATAGGTATTTTCTTTTCTTTCATTTTATTATTATTATTCTTTTCATTGAACATGATGGACAAATTCAATATCAAACTTAAGCTTTAATATATAAGATAGATGTGACATGTGAAATCATGAATCAATCAATATTTAAAACTTCGAATCAAAGATTAAAAACTTCAACTTAACTTTGAAATATATCAAATAACTAGAACCTAGGATTCAAAAATCATCAACATTAAGTATCTAACCATTTGAATCTTTAGATTAATTTCTTGCCATTCTAATATTTGGATTAATTTCAAAATCACTTAAATTCACATAAAATTTCAAAAAAATTGAAACTTTTTTATAGCTCAAAAGTTTAACAATTCAGCACAAATCCAAAGAATTTTTAATGGAAACCTATCCTCTAACCTAAATTCTACATTGTCATTAATGTATAAATTTCGATTGTACGCCGATTATGAGTCCCGATTTGTCGAACCAAGTTGATGGATCAACCAAATTAATTTAGTTAAGCCATAATTCATTATTTTATATTTAATTAGGACTAAATCCGTGTCATTAACTATAGTCTTATGCTTGAATTTAGGTTTGGAGCGTTTTCCCCAAATCCCCAACCCTAGGAGCTCAAAATCGGAGATTTCTTCTTAAGGTGCCGACCATTGTCTCTAAGTTTCCATTTATCGACCCTTGAGGGTCTCAGTTAATGATTAGATGCTTGTAGATGAATTTATGCATGCTAGTATGTTAACATTTTATTTTTTACTATAATATATGTTACTGCTTGGATATGGATGCTCACATGTTTGATGAAATGTCTGAGTGGTGGAATATCTTGCTTTGTCGATGTACACATGCTTGATTTAATGCTTAGGTAGTTGTATTACTTTATGCGTGTTCGTATACTTGATTTAATGCTTTAGTGAACATAGTACACTATGGATGCTCATATGTTTGATGAAATGCCTAAGTGATTGTGTAGTTAAACATATGCTATAATTATGTGATATAGTGTTATTCCATAGCAATACTTAGGATTGTTACAATATTGGGTCAGTTGGCTAACCTCTTGAACTAAAAGAAGTGGCCCAAGTTAAGGTGGCCACTTTAGTCTTGTTCGATCAACACGGGGTTGAACATGGACAATAGACAGTAGCTGGACTACACGAGCTACTTGCACCCAATATCAGTTGTGTCGTGGTTCTCCCTGGTCAATCAAATTAGTCCACTACCAAATTGATCATGTATGTTCACAATGTATGACATGACTAAATAGAATCTAAGATACCCCGTTTCCAATGGATGTGTCCATTCATAACCGTTAGTGAGATACGATCCCACTAAGACTCATGAGCCGGGCACCATGGCATGAGACACCGTGTTCGAGCTGTCGGCCTACGCTGAGGTGACGAGCCTCCCCGTAGTGATCAGTGAGCAACTAAGACTCATAAGATGGGCATGGTGGTATAGGATACCGTATTTAAGCTGTCAGTTATGCTTGAGTGACTAGCCTCCCCATAGTGACCAGTGAGCACTGATGGAGGTGATAAACCATAGTTCGAATGGCCCCTATCAAATTACCCGGCCGATGTTTGCGTGCTAAAGCACCATTCGAATGACCCGGGCGTGAATGGAAGTGGGTGACGATCCTTTTCCTTTATGTATTTTTTTATGTGACAAGCCTGAACCTCAGAACTGAGCAATCATACATAGTTTGAGTGACTATTCATACCAGGTTGATCCTCATACATTTAAGTATCATACCGTACCCTTGAAATTATTAAATTGTGATATAAATGAGTGATACCTAAATTTGGATCAAGAGACACTGGTAAGGAGCCACTACTGCAGCAACGGGCCATGTGATCCAGATAAGGACTCATGATATAACGTCGGTATCCTAGCTTCACCAATATGCTGGATGAATTAAACTTAATAATTACTTGGCTAACATGATCATTCACCACATTGCATTATCTTAGAATGTGGTGAACAGGTGTGGTTATCGCGTGATGAGGAAGTGTTTTGTCACGCCCCAGACTCGGTAACCGGAATCACAAGGGACCCGATGGCCGGTTCTGGCCGTAACAGCCTCTATAGTACCCCATTCTTGGCTCCTGAGGCAGGTTCCGATCCTGGGATCCTATAAGGAGGATTTTTATTACAGTATAATCATTATCAATATGAGCATACCCAAGATCACAGTAAATACATCTGAGAATAACAAAGGAACACATCAAAAAATCCACTAAGAATTTAAACTTTTACAATCATCCATAAGGTCCAAAAGGACATACATGAGATAAAAGGAGAAGAGGGAAAGGTCGGCAACACTGGAGTCCTCAAAAGCTCAGCTCTACTCCACGCGCTGCTGCTACGATGCCTGCCTAGAATCTCCTGCATGCATCAATCGTGCATAAGCTTATAGAAGCTTAGAGGGTGGTGAAAGTATGTGACAATGGTGCACAGAAGAATAGTAGGAGATGCAAGAAGAAAAATGTGCTCAATGGGAAAATCACTAACTGTAAGACCCGTATCTTGGTCCGTACCGTTCCGTAGACTTTCGCGGTCTTACCGGTCGAATTTCGACAACCTTCGACCCTTAACCAATATCGACGCGCGACCCTGATTCATGTGCCGACAACCCGAGTCGACTCAACCCGAGACCAATACCATAGCGACCGCGCCGTCGTTGCGGTTCCGATACCGTGACTCGTGCGCCGAGGCGATACCCTGATCAAGAGATATGGGCTAACGTTCGGTGCGAGAAAACGCTGCGCGTTGCGAAAACTAAGAAAATCTCTACGATGTGTCACATCAATCACATCAATCCCATCAATCAATCAACCCATCAATCCATCACATGTCAAGTACACATCACTTCCATCCCTTTTCCCAAGCAACTACAAAAGTCTCTCAAACCCATACCTCTCTTACACAAAAAGGCACAAAAGTCTTCACCACCCATACCTCTCTTACACAAAAGCCTCAAAAGTCAAAGATTTCTTACACCCCCATCATTCATCCATCCATCCATCTCTCTCTACATCACTCTCTCTCCTTCTCTCTTTCTCATTTCAAAAATCCCAAGCAACAAAGAGCCCCCACGTATGGAAATTTTCAAGAATTTCTAAACTCCAAGTGGCCCACCTTCCTACCCCATCATCTCCCATCTCAACCTTCCATTCTCTATCTCCTCCATTAAAGTTGAAGCTAAGGTGTCAAGGGACCCCTAGGAGCAAGAAGATCGGACGGTGGGTGCTAGATCATTTTAGTTTTTCTTATTTTTATGATGTGTCAAGTGAGGCCCACCGATCAATGGCGTGGATCTCACTTGGGACCCTAAAATGTGGTCGATGGCCCATTTGGATCATCATGATCGTTCCATGATAGGGCCATTCTCCATGGACCCCATCATGATATTTATTTTCTTTAGAAAGGTCATCTAGACCATCCATATTGGTGGGGAAAGGATCCCCACCGTTGATCTTCAGTTTTGATGGTCACACGTACAAAATGACCCACTTGATGTATGATTTCATGTAAGGGAGGGCCCATAATGACGGGGTCCCTCCATCACAAGCCGTGTCCCACTCTCCATGTCTCTCTCTCTCTTTTATTGCTTTTATTTTATTATATTTTATTTTATTTTATTTTTATGCTATAGGATTGTGGCCCACTTGAATGGATCCCACCTTGATGTAATTATTTTTATTCAAGTGGGGCCCGCCTTAGCCGTTGTACCCATGCCACTCATCAGTGGTAGCTCACTTCATCAGGGCCCACCATCATCAAAAAAATATATAAAATACTAAAATCGTCCAGCGTCTGGGACGCTGGACGTTTCAAAGGAAAGAAGAGAAAAAGGAAAGAAGGGACTTTAGGTGGTCCCCTTGTGTAGGCCCCACCTTGATGTTTATTCTCGATCCAAGCCGTCCATCCTCTTGCCCATCCCGTTTTAGGCGTTGGGCCAAGTGATGGGGCTGGTTGGAAGGTCTGGTGGGCCATGGCATTAGAAAGTTACACCCTTACCATTCAAAATCATTATCTTGTTTTATTTTACTGTCCATGCATCAAAAAAATTCAAACTCTGGACTCTTTGGGCTCGTCTTGGGCCAGGGGAACTAATGGGCGGAGCGAATTTAGGCGATGTGGACCCCACCTTCGAAAATCCTCAAAATCCTGAATTTTCCAAAAAATAAAGGAAGAAGGGAAGGGGCAGCAGCCTTCTGCGTCAGAACCGCTGTAGGCGCTGCCTGCAGTGCGTCACGCGGCGGACGGCGTCCGTGCAGACCACCCACGGCTGTTGCCGTGGACCCTACCATGATGCATATGTTTAATCCACGCCGTTCATTGGTTGGGTCCCCTCCTCAGGTGGGCCCCCTCCAAAAATTAAGCCGATCCGATGCTCGGGTGGCCCACACTATAGGAAACAGTGTGAATGGACAGCTACCATTGAAATCTATTTTTGGGCCCACAGAAGTTTCAGGTCAACCTGAAATTTATATCCTCACTTCATACAGGTCTGGGTAACCTTATGAACGGGTTGGATTTCAAATAAATATTACGGTGGGCCACATTTGTGGGACCCACGTTAATGTATGTATTTCATTTTCACCGTCCACAGCCCGTGGACGGTGAGACTCACCATGACTTATTATTTCACCCACCGTCCAGCGGACGGTGGGGCCCTGTTGCATGTGTTTTACACACGCCGTCCATCTGTCTTTGATGATGGGGCCCACTGCAAGCTGCCCATATTGATTTCTGTGGGACCAACCATTATATATATTTATGTATGTCATATAGTTTATAATGTATATTTTATAATATGAAAATTGTAGTGGGTCCTAGACCATGTGTCCCTATGAATAGTTTGGATGAAAATAAATATTTTGTAAGGCCCATGAGTCGGGACCCATTTAATTTCAAAAGGGCTATGGGTTAGGCCTATTGATTTATAAAATGCTTATGGGTTAGGCCCATTTGATTCGTACGAGTCCTATGGACTTGGGCCCACTTGCTATGTAAAGCCTATGGGTTAGGCCCATTTGATTCATATAAGGCCTATGGACTTAGGCCCATTTGATGTGTTGCAAGTTCATGGGACTAGGCCCATTTGATGTACTTCAAGGCCCATGTAATTGGACCCTTTTGTTGAAATTTAAAGACCATGGAAGTAGGTCATTTGATGTATGTAAGGCCTAGGGGTTTAGGCCCATTGAACTCATGTTAGGTCTATGGGTTGAGGCCCACTTGATCTACATGTGGGGGCCCAATTGGTGTGGCCCATTGGTCATATATTAGACTCATGAGACTAAGCTCATTTGATGCAATCCAAGGCCCACGGATTTTGACCCATTGCAATGCACATAAGACCCATTGGTGTGGCCCATTTATGTGGCCCATCTGATGAATAAAAGGCCCATAGGATATGGCCCATTTGATATATATAGGAAAAGCCCAATGGGATGAACCTAAGGTCCATTGCAATGTGTAATCCCAATACCGATTATGTAGCGATGTTTAAAATGATCGTGCCTGGGAAGAAATGTTGGTTTGACGTCCACATTGCGAGTGTAATGCTGGTTGGATGTCCACATTACGACTCTCCTTAGGGCCATTGTTAGGCCCATACTTATTGTGTATAGGCCGTTCAGGTCCATCTGCATTGTAAGATAGTTCATTTTATTATAACATGTTTGGTACAGTTTCATGACTCATGATCATACGCATCATATGTATACTTGACGTGAGAATTGTCTGATCATAGCATTTGCCTTCGGGCAGGTTGTTTATGGGATCCCGGTTAGGCGGTGTTGCCCTACATGAGCGCACGATATGCGCAGGATTTGTTACATGATTGGATAGCGTGAATCATGCATTTCGCATTTTTGTGACATGGTTATTGTACGCCCTAGCGACATCAGGGCCGTAGCCTCCACAGACGCATCGTGGTTGGCAGGATTGGATACCGAAAATCTTATTCTACATGGGGTACTATAGATATCCTTGGGTGAAAGTCCCTAAACCCTTATGGTACCAAGAGGTTGCTCCAACGTCTAGACCGAGTGGGTAGATGAGCGTTGAATGCCGATTACCAGACGGTTACGCTCTCCACTGTGTCGTGGTCGGTTGGAAGGGGGTGCGGCCTTATCCGCCCGAGTGTAGGGGGCAATGCTAGGCTGAGTCTGACCAGCTCGAGGAATGGGTCCGCTATCGACGAGTCGGACCCGATATTGGCAGACGGATAGTGAGGTCTCTTCCACTTACCTTATTGTGCATGATGTGGCGGCAATCTGGTTTAGAGTGTACTAGACCCTGGTGATATCCTATATTTGAGCTGAATTGATGTATGGACATAGATGAGGATCTGTATGCTTGAGTTGCATTGCACATCGCATGGCCTTAGGATGGCCGATACCATTCATGTCTCGCATTGTATAGCCTCGGTACGGCTCATGATATTATGGTTCTATCTGCATATTTCGCATTACTCTGACATTGCATGTTCATATTCTACCTTACGCACACACTTTCACCACACTCTAAGCTTTCTGTAAGCTTATGCACGACCGTTGCGTGCAGGTGACGTTGGATCGCAGCAGCGTTGAGGCAGGAGCACGTTGCAGAGCGTTTTGGAGTTTTTGTCCTTTACCATTGTATTTCCCTTTATGCTCATTGTACTTGTAAAGTTTTTGATCATAGTGGAAATGTAATGGAGTTCTTGGTTGTTGTTTGTGGGTTATGCCTTTGGTTATGCTTATTACGAATCAAACTGACATTGAAAATCCTCCTCGTAGCATCCCAGGATCGAAACCTGGCGAATGGGAGCTAGGAGCCGAGAATGGGGTTCTAAGGAGGCTGTCGGCGCCGGATTCGGCGATTGGGAATTTTGTGAGCCCGGTTTCCGAGTTTGGGGCGTGACACTAACCTTACCAAGGCTTATCATGAATATGATGCAATGAGTACTGGATGTTAAACCAAGGCAATGCATGAAGGGGGCTTGTACAACCAATGCTAATGCGATGCAAGTAATGCCAGTGCTCATATCCAAATCATAAGTTAAGTACATTTCCAATCATAAGGAAATCACCGGGGTCCATTACACTGTTGAATGACTGTCGCTCTACAGACCCCGCACAGTCAAACGAGCATAAGAGACCTCACTACCCGCCTGTGGACAGCCAATCACCAACAAGGCCTAACGGTAGCGGACCCATTTACGAGCTGGTCAGACTCAGCCTAGCAATGCCCACTACACACCAGGCAGGTAAGGCCACACCCCTATCCAACCGACTACATGATAGTGGGAGTCACAGCCTAATGGTATAAGGCCCTCGTACGCTCAGGTATTCCACCCGGTCACGGCGTTGGAGCAGATCCTTGGTACCATGGAAGTTTTGGGAATTTCACCCATGGGCATTGTATGCACCCGGTATGCTCAACTAATATTTTCGGTGTCCACACATACGACCATCCACGAATATCCCTGTGGAGGTAAGGCCCTGATGAAGTAAGGGCAGATATCCACATGCTATGCAATGTCAGATGCATGAATCACACAATCACCCATGCATCAATCCCAAGCATTCATCTCTCAGGGAGATACCAACATGTCCTATACAATGCCACAACCATGGCCAATCATTCCTCAACTAAGCATGCATATGATGTGTATGGGAGTGGGCCATGAAGATGAATAGGGGTGCCAATACGGTAGAGATGAACTCTCTACCTAACCATGAAGGGTCTAGGTACTTAACTAATTCCTCATAAGGAATACAACCTCTAGTGGGGGCCCATATACCTGGGGTAGCCCACAAGACTAAGGAGAACAATGGTATGGGCCTAAATAGTGAGATGGCTTAGCAAGGTTCTATGGTGGGCCTTTAACCACCCATAGAAGCCCATGGGACTACCTTAAGGCCACCAACGTGGACATCCAACCACAATTAGTCCCTAAGAGATAGCCCATCTCTAATTGATCATGAATCAAGGACCAAGGCCCATGCAACATCAAAAATAAGAAATAAGCAGCCATAATTATACCACAACACTCATGTTGGGCTTTAGAAAGGGCGGCCCAAGGCCTACCCAAAATATGGGTTCAAGGAGAACACACATAACCCAACTCATATATAACACTATGGGCCCATAAGGGAAAGGTTAGGGCCCAACATAAAGGCCACTAATCCCATATATTATGGTGGCCTAGTGGGCGGCCCATTGCTCAAACCACATGGGCAATGTCATGCTCTTAGTCAAGTAAGTTGGGCCTACAACTCGGCCCAAGTATAAAGTTCATTTGATGGGCAATCAAGGGCCCATCTACTTGTGTAATCTGGCCCACTAACCCAACATAATAGTATAATAAAATGGCCCAATAGTTTAATGGGTCTATCTGGAAAGTTTCAACCCAATTGGGCCTAAAGAGTTCAACAACTAGCTACATTTATGGACCCAATTAAAATGGCCCAAGCACATACTGGAATGAAATGAGCCGACTTTGTCAAACGATCGATGATAACCCAGATGGTATCATGACCACGCTGAGTCCTCGGCAAACCTGTGATGAAATCCATCGATATGTGCTCCCACTTCCACTCTGAAACGCTCAACGACTGCAAGGGACCAGGGGGTCTTTGATGATCGGCCTTGACACGCTGGCATGTGTCACACTCAGCCACAAAACTCGCAATCTGGCGCTTCATCCCCTGCCAGAAGTACTGTCTCCTCATATCACGATACATCTTCGTAGAGCCCGGGTGGATAGTAAGTCTCGATCGGTGTGCCTCGGTCATCAGATCACGAAGCAACTCTAGAACGTCCGGGACACACAACCGGCCCCTGAAGCGTAACCCACCATCGGAACCAATATGCCAATCTGACTGCTCCACGGACGCGGCCTCTGCTCGGTACTCCTGAAGTGACTCGTCCTTCTGCTGAGCCTCGATCACCCTAGCCACCAAGGAGGGTTGAATCGACAAGCTCGAAAGCTAAATAATGGAAGACTGCAGACCGAACTCAAAGTCAAACTCTGAAACATCCTCGAGCATCTGCCACTGTCCAACCATCATATGTGCCACCAGGCCTCGTGGCTGACGGTTGAGTGCGTCCGCCACCACGTTCGCCTTACCTGGGTGGTACTAAAGGTCAAAATCATAATCCTTTAGCAACTCCATCCATCGCCTCTACCGCAGGTTTAACTCGGACTGCGAAAATAGATACTTCAAGCTCTTATGATCCGAGAAGAGCTCGAACCTGACCCCATATAGATAATGCCTCCACACCTTCAATGCGAATACAATTACTGCAAGCTCTAAATCATGAGTGGGGTAGTTCAGCTCATGGACCTTGAGCTGACGCGAGGCATACGCTACTGGCTTCCCGTTCTGCATCAGTACAGCACCCAAGCCAACTCTAGAGGCATCAATAAAGACAACAAAACCCTCACTCCCATCAGGAAGAGTGAGGACAGGAGCGGACGTGAGGCGGTCCTTCAACTCCAAAAATTCCTTCTCGCAAGCGTCACTCCAGACGAACTCGACGCCCTTCCGCGTCAACCAGGTCAGCGGTGCCGCAATACGGGAGAAACCCTCGATAAATCGTCGATAATATCTCGCTAAACCATGGAAGCTGCGAATCTCAGACGCTTTCGTGGGCTGACCCCACTGACGCACTGCATCAACCTTCGAGGGGTCCACAGCAACACCCTCCCTTGTCACCACATGACCAAGGAACTTCATCTCCTCCTGTCGAAACTCACACTTCTCCAGCTTCGCATACAGCTGGTGGGCATGAAGGGTCTCAAGTACAATCTGCAGGTGCTCGACATGGTCCTCACGGCTCCTCGAATATACAAGAATATCATCAATGAATACCACCACGAACTGATCGAGGAACGGCTGAAGACCTCGTTCATCAGCTGCATGAATATGGCGGGCGCGTTGGTCAGTCCAAACGACATGACTAGGAACTCGAAGTGACCATAACGTGTCCGAAACACCGTCTTCGGAATGTCCTCCTCTCGGACCCGAATCTGATGGTAACCGGAACGTAAGTCTATCTTGGAAAAATACTCCGCACCCTGCAACTGATCGAACATATTATCAATACGGGGAAGCGGGTATCGGTTCTTGATGGTGACTCTGTTGAGCTCACGATAATCTACACAGAGTCGCAACGAGCCATCCTTCTTCTTCACAAACAATACCGGGGCTCCCCAAGGTGAACTGCTGGGACGAATGAAACCTAACTCCCGAAGCTCATCCAACTGCTCCTGCAATTCTCGCAACTCTAACGGTGCCATCCGGTAGGGGGCCTTTGATATAGGAGAAGTACCAGGCACCAAATCTATCTGGAACTCCACCTGTCGACGTGGCGGCAAACCCGGAATGTTCTGAAACACATCCGGGTACTCACAAACAACTGGCAGCTTCTCAATACTCTTTGCCACAGAATCATAAACGACCGAAGCCAAGAAGCTAGATAACAGCTCTCTTCTAGGCTTGGCGACGAACTGAAACACTGGCAAGCCTGGAATATGAAATGTAACTGTCCTCACAGCACAGTCTAAGACGGCACGATACTCCACAAGCCAGTCCATACCTAGAATCACATCAAATCCTACCATCGACATCACGAACAAATCGGCAGGAAGGACATCTCACCCACTAACACCGGGCAAGAAGGACAGCGACAGGTCAATATCACACACTTTCCCATGGGAGTCAAAATGGTCAAGGCTTCGGACACGGACTCCAATGGAATACCGGTCGATCGGTAAAATTACTCGGCCACAAACGAATGGGAAGCACCAGAATCAAACAAAACATGAGCAATGCAAGTAGAAATAAAAAGAATACCCTCAACGAATCCACCGGTCGACGACTGTGGGTCCTGGCCTGGTGCCTGCTGCGCAGAATAAAAGCGGCCCTGAGCTGGTAGGGGAAGCAATCCGGAAGACTGATGGTCATGAGTCTGAGCCTGCTGGGCTGCTATACACACTGGACCTAAGGATCGAACAACATATGGATATCCCCTCTGCTGATGCTGCTGCTGTTATTGTCACTGCTGCTGCTGTCTCTGCTGAGGAGGTCTGCCTGGCTGCCTCTGCTGCTGAGGAGGAGCCCTAGGAGAGGCGGGTGGAAGCTGAGCTCTCTGCTGCTGCTGAGGAGGACGAGGAGGAGGCAACTGCGGTGGCCTCTGCTGCTGAATGGGGAGAGGGCACTCACGCCTCCGATGCCCAGTCTGTCCACAGTCGAAGCATACACCTAAAAAGGGGCCAGAAGATGAGGTGGCTGGCGGTGCCGAAGATGATGAAAAAGCCACTGTCTGAACCGCGGGCTGTCGAAATCCTGATCTGCCTCTCCATCTCTGCTGACAGTGCTGCCTGGAACTGCCGGCTGGTACTCTCCTCTTTCGGTCTCCACCGAAACTCTGCTCTCTCCACCTTTGGGCCATAGCCCAGTCCTCCTCATAAACTAGTGCTCGATGCACAACCTGGTCGAACGTCTCCAAGAAATGCCCTACAACACGGCTGCGAAGGGCAGGGCGTAAATCAGTCACAAAACGACGGGCTCTCATCTTCTCATCACTGGTCAGATGAGGGGCAAATCTAGACAAGGCCAAGAAACGGGTCTCATACTGAGATACAGTCATATCACCCTGCACTAGGGTCTCAAACTCAATCGCCCGCTGGATCTGAACATATTCAGGAAAAAACTTTTGGTCGAAACGGGTCACGAACTCCTCCCATGTCCAAACGAACTGAGGTCCAACCATCCTAGATATGGATGACCACCAATGACGGGCCTCGCCCTGAAGGAGATAGGTCGCAAGGGATACTCTCTGGCCTGCAGGACACTGTATAGTGTCAAAAATCCTCTCAACCTCAGTGCGCCAAGCCTCGGCGACAGAAGAGTCAGGATCACCACCAAACCTCGGGGGATCATGCTGTCGGAACTCTCGGGCTATGGCACTAGCATGGGGTAAGTCAGACCGCCTGGAAACCTCAGCAGTAGCTAGCTGACGGGTCTGTAATGCGGTGGCAACAAACTGCATCAACTGCTGAAAATGCTCAGCTCCTATAGGTACTGTCGAAAAGGTAGGGGCGACACTCGCCTCAGGCGGAGGCATGGGTGCAGCCGACGGGGTAGGAGCCTCAGTAACTGAAACAGCAGGCTGAGTAGGGGGAATAGGTGGGGGAACCGGAGTCACTGGAGGTACAGGCGCTACGGGCTCAACTGGAGGAACAGGCCGGATCGGGACCTCAGGAATCGGATCCTCAACTACTGGAGCAGGACGTGCTCGAGTAGGATGGGTACCTCGGGCGCCTCGCCCAAGGGCACCACGACCACGAGCGCCACGACCACGAGTGTCACGACCACGCGACATCGTCTATAAAATAATGACGACGCAAGGAATCAGGTCAGTTATAGGCTCAATACGAAGCGAAAGGAAGGATCTCGGGACACTACTTGCCCCATGTTCTTGGCATACATGTGATGTTACCAAGAGTCATTCCAGAATTACTTGCTATGCTCTGATACCAACTCCTGTCACGCCCCAGACTCGGTAACCGGAATCATAAGGGACCCGATGGCCGGTTCTGGCCGTAACAGCCTCCATAGTACCCCATTCTTGGTCCTGAGGCAGGTTCCGATCCTAGGATCTTATAAGGAGGATTTTCATTACAGTATAATCATTACCAATATGAGCATACCCAAGATCACAGCAAATACATCTGAGAATAACAAAGGAACACATCACAAAATTCACTAAGAATTTGAACTTTTACAATCATCCATAAGGTCCAAAAGGACATACATGAGATAAAAGGAGAAGAGGGAAAGGTCGGCAACACTGGAGTCCTCAAAAGCTCAGCTCTACTCCACGCGTTGCTGCTACGATGCCTGCCTAGAATCTCCTGCATGCATCAATCATGCATAAGCTTATAGAAGCTTAGAGGGTGGTGAAAGTGTGTGATAATAGTGCACAGAAGAATAGTAGGAGATGCAAGAAGGGAAATGTGCTCAATGGGAAAATCACTAACCTTACCAAGGCTTATTATGAATATGATGCAATGAGTACTGGATGTTAAACCAAGGCAATGCATGAAGGGGGCTTGTACAACCAATGCTAATGCGATGCAAGTAATGCCAGTGCTCATATCCAAATCATAAGTCAAGTACATTTCCAATCATAAGGAAATCACCGGGGTCCATTACACTGCTGAATGACTGTCGCTCTACAGACCCCGCATAGTCAAACGAGCATAAGAGACCTCACTACCCTCCTATGGACAGCCAATCACCAACAAGGCCTGACGGTAGCTGACCCATTTACGAGCTGGTCAGACTCAGCCTGGCAATGTCCACTACACACTAGGCAGGTAAGGCCACACCCCTATCCAACCGACTACACGACAGTGGGATTCGCAGCCTAACGGTATAAGGCCCTCGTACGCTCATGTATTCCACCCGGTCACGGCGTTGGAGCAGATCCTTAGTACCATAGAAGTTTTGAGAATTTCACCCATGGGCATCGTATGCACCCGGTATGCTCAACTAATATTTTTCGGTGTCTACACTTACGACCATCCACGAATATCCCTGTGGAGGTAAGGCCCTGATGAAGTAAGGGTAGATATCCACATACTATGCAATGTCGATGCATGAATCACACAATCACCCATGCATCAATCCCAAGCATTCATCTCTCAGGGAGATACCAACATGTCCTATACAATGCCACAACCATGGCCAATTATTCTTCAACCAAGCATGCATATGATGTGTATGGGAGTGGGCCATGAAGATGAATAGGGGTGCCAATACGATGGAGATGAACTCTCTACCTAACCATGAAGGGTCTAGGTACTTAACTAATTCCTCATAAGGAATACAACCTCTAGTGGGGGCCCATATACCTGGGGTAGCCCACAAGACTAAGGAGAACAATGGTATGGGCCTAAATAGTGAGATGGCTTAGCAAGGTTCTATGGTGGGCCTTTAACCACCCATAGAAGCCCATGGGCCTACTTTAAGGCCTCCAACGTGGACATCCAACCACAATTGGTCCCTAAGAGGTAGCCCATCTCTAATTGATCATGAATCAAGGACCAAGGCCCATGCAACATCAAAAATAAGAAATGAGCAGCCATAATTATACCAAAACACTCATGTTGGGCTTTAGAAAGGGCGGCCCAAGGCCTACCCAAAATATGGGTTCAAGGAGAACACACATAACCCAACTCATATATAACACTATGGGCCCATAAGGGAAAGGTCAGGGCCCAACATAAAGGCCACTAATCCCATATATTATGGTGGCCTAGTGGGCGGCCCATTGCTCAAACCACATGGGCAATGTCATGCTCTTAGTCAAGTAAGTTGGGCCTACAACTCGGCCCAAGTATAAAGTTGATTTGATGGGAAATCAAGGGCCCATCTACTTATGTAATCTGGCCCACTAACCCAACATAATAGTATAGTAAAATGGCCCAATAGTTTAATGGGTCTATCTGGAAAGTTCCAACCCAATTGGGCCTAAAGAGTTCAACAACTAGCTACATTCATGAACCCAATTAAATTTAACTGTGGTGGGCCTCAAAAGTGTATTTATTAAGATTAAAATTTAAGAAAACTAAAGGTATAAGTTATCTCCTCTAATACCTTCATAAATGTGGTGGGCCTCACTCCTCAAAATTTCAGCCCAAGTCCAAGCAAATTATAACATGTTGTTATCCTAAATTTGAGCACTCCATTGGAGTGGGCCCAAGGCCTCTAAAACTATGAAAATTGAGGACCATGGTCCCTCATCATGCATACAATGAGAGGAAACCCAAAAATATGGCCCACCATCAAGAGAAATATTTTTAAATTTTGGTTTTTATCAAGCATATTGTTGGACTACACAACAGAAAAATTTGGAGTCCAGCCATCTTGGACCATTTTTTTTGGATGCCCTAAAGGGGTCATTTGAGGCTGAAATTTTATAAAGTGATACTTCCATATGTGGGCCACCCCCCCCCCCCCCCCCCCCACAAAATTTCAAAATTTTTAGATATTTATAAGTATTTTAATTAGTTTAAACAAAATAGACTGTCCATGAAATCGGACAGACCTAAACGTCCCAACGTGGTGGGCCAGTCCGGCCCTTGCCACGGTGTGTACAGGGGTCCATTGGCCCTGAAATTTGGTAGGTGGGTTTTAACATGAGTATTTCACATCCCTAAAAAATTTTAAAATTTTTAGACACCTATAAATATTTTAATTCATTTAGATAAATCAATCTGTCCTAAAAATCAGACTAATCTGGACACTATATTATAGTGGGCCAGTCCAGCCACCACTATGGTACGTACAGGTGTCCATTGGCCCCCAAATTTTTGTAGGTGGGTCCTACCTTGCGTAGGAAACCCCTGAATAAATTTTTATAATTTTTTAACACCTATAGATATTTTAATAAATTTCAGAAATCCAACTGTCCATGGTGGAATGTTGCTGGAATAGTGTAGAAAATCCAGACTATCCACCTCACTTGGACCGTACCTTTGGGACCTCAATCAAGGTCAGATGGAGCTGAAATTTGGGAAACATCAAGATGAGATCCCCACCTTTTAGAAAAGTATATTTGATAGGAATGAATAGTCCCACAAACAGTCCCAAAATCTGGTCCAAAAACCACCAGAACTTGTCCAAAAAATTCTGGACAGCAACATGTACTTAGATAAAATTTATTATATAGGTTAAATAAAAAGGAAAACACATTAATGGAGGATGGTGTGGCCTTCCTTAGTGGGCCCCACAAATATCCATGTCATAATCCAAAGCCAACACACCTTACATGCATCATTAAGGCAGCAAGTAGGACACCTAAAATCAAACAATGGGCAGTTTGGGCATCCCACCTTGCTGAAATTTATGGATGTCCTAGGCCCACCAAATGAGCCACACACATCAGAAAATAAAATGAGAGAAAAGAGAGATAGAAGGACAATCCGGCCATAGGGAAAGGGCTCCGCCACTATTGAACCCTCCCTAGATCAATCACACCCATACATCATACATAGATTTACATTTATAACATGAATCTTGCACATGCATGGCCTATAATTAAAATGCATGGTGAGGATGTCATCCCCACCATGGTTATAAGGTCTAGATGACCCAAACATAATATGATATGAAAGAAAATGGTCATGATGGGGCCCATAGAGAAAGGCCCCATGCATGGATCATGCATGCATAAGATAGGCCATTAGGCCACAACCATGGGATTGTGTGGGATCTCCACCATTGATTGATGGGTCCTACACTTCCATCATAAAAAAAAGAAAACATCTAGGCTATAGAAAATAAATTTTTACATCTAAAGGGGCACCCACCTCAAAGATGACCACCAAACTTTCACACTAAGGTCCTTTAGTACCAAGGGAGATGGATCAACAGTGGAGATGAGGTTTCAAGGGTTAGATGGTGGGGGATAAAGGAGGAAGGTGGCTGAAAAAATGGAGGAAAATGGGCTGGAGAAATGGAGAAAAATTGCTAGAGAAGAAGAGAAGAGAGAGAGAAATGAGAGGGAAAGAGAGGAAAAATCTTTTTAAAGAAAGTAATCATTAACCTATGGTGATACAAACAATGTTGCTAGGGTAGGTTAGGTGTGGGTGGTGTGTGAGGTCTTGGTAGTGTGAGTTATGGAGATTTAAGTGGTGTGTGTAGTTTGTATTGGAACTTGTGCAAAAGAGGGAGTGTGGGCCACATGCACCACTCCAAGGTGGGCCACATGATCGAAATCAAGGGCCATATAATGAAATGTACACAACTTATGATTCACATATCGGATGGACGCACAAGACGCAGCGTTGGAACCGGGGCAACAATGCGGTCGCAATGGCATAGGTCTCAGCTCGATCCGAGTCGGGTCTACATGACCGGACTCAAGGATGACTGCAACACTATCTGAGGGTCGCGGGTCACCAAAATTCAACCGATAGGACCGCGAGACCACAAGAAATGAAATGCACACTTACACACACACATGCACACATGCAAACTTGGGTCGAGTCTCACATGTTTTCATTTACAAAACAGGTGGTCGGAGTCACGTGTAAGGGAGTATTGTATAGAAAGGACATGCATCATGTCATATCTTCATATGCACATTTAACAAGAGTATTTAAGAAATGTTTGATTCTTATTTTATCATTACCTGCACTGATTTTGTCGGTAACATATGTAACTTAAAACTAATGGAACTACAGAGTTAGCTACTACTCCCACTTAGGACAGTGTTTTAAAACACCAACCAGGCATTTTATTAATGCAGGTTCTATCGAGGCCTCCGGCAGGTAGGCTTAGATCGTCTTGCACAACCACCATTATCTTTGAAAAGATTTGGAGTAAGCTAAAAGTTTTACACTTTAATAATCTTAGGTATGTATATTGTGGCTTGTATAATCCCATTTTAGGTGATCATCACAATTGAAATTGCATCTTTAACTCTTAGCCCTATATTTCTACCTTGCTTTGGATCCGGTAATTTGAATTGTGTTACTTTGATTACTTGTATGTGAAATGAATTTGAATTTAAATAAGGACATAAGTTAGTATCAAAGCGGAGTATTGAGATAAGTTAGTATCAAAGCGGAGTATTGAGATAACCTGGACCTTGGGAATGCTAACTATATAAACCACAATAACTTGGGTTGAGACACTTAGGATTAGAAGTTGGTCCTGTAGGGAATCTTCTTGATTTTAGGAGTATCCATTAGTGTAGAAAATCTAATAAAGTAGAGATTACGAACCCTAGGACCAAACTCCCCTATTTGTTATAGTTTGAAACTTGAAACTCAGAAATTGAAGTCTAGTATTTAACTCCTTATTGTGTTGATGGTTTTAAATTTGAACTTAGAAATGATGAACTATAGGATCAAATTCCCGATTTTGTGATGCTTTCAAATTTTAACTTAGAAATCAGAAACTTAGGATCGCCCTGGTTAATTTGTTAACGTAGAAAGTGTTTATGTATGTGTGATTCTGACTTGGAATGAATAAATACGGTAAACCCTATAGGGAGTAAGATTTAGCATAAGGGTTCAAGGACTTAGTAGGATGAGTGATTCGGGCCTAGTAGAAACTCCACCAACAAGTACAAATTTAAAGTTTTATAGAATATGGACAGTGGAGCTCTGTTCCTCGAAGTAATAGTTGAGAGTTGTTTGATACCATGGATTAGGAGGGATTTAAGGAGATTCCAATTCCCCTGGTTGTTTGACACCATAAGGGGGCGCTTTGTGCAGGGTGTTAGGTGGAATTAGGTGAGATGGAATTGCATTTAGTCTCATGGAATTGCATTTGATCCAATTCAGGATTTTCTTGATTTTGAATTTCATTACACATGTGGGCACCACATTGATGCATGCATTTATCCATGTCATCCATCCATATAACCTGTTTACATGTGACATTCTCGTTATACATATGTATAAGTGAATGACATCTATTGTGAATTTGGTCCATTGTTTACAATTCCATGGTCCACCAAACATGATTTGGCTTAGTTTGGTGTTTTCCTGTAGCAAAAATTTTATCCCAAGCATGGGATTAGATGGCTACTATGCCATGGTATTTCTAAACATGCAATCATTATGCGATAATGATGTTAAACCCATCTAATACAATTCAATACCATTCAATTCTATGAACGAAACATGCCCTAAAGTAATTGGGAGTTTCAAGTCTCTTCAAAGAGGAGGTTTGAAATCCTCAAGAGTTGCATGTGTAATATGTGTGTCATTAGACTATTAAACCATTAGGCACATGGCCTACTAATGATATCCTAAAACAACTGGATTATCAATTGCATCACTATAATAACTTTAATATAATTATCAATGTCATCCAAACATTGTCCAAGTAAATCAGTAGTTAAAAGTTGTTCGTTAGTCACCCGGACATGATCTTATGCCTATGGCCCCTCTAATACTTCGAATTTCATCATTTTTAAGCAAAGTATATATTTCAATGGGATTATTACAACTATTACATCAAACATTACATACGTTCACTAATTAGAGATATTAAAGTTGATTTAGTAATTAAATTCAAACCCTTTTAAATATACCATGTATAACTACTTTTGGATTAAAGTTAATTCCAAATCAATGGTTTCATACACAATAAGAGGATTTCAAATCCATGAGGTTCCAAGTCAAGAGGGTTCCAAATCCATGCTCTTAAACGAGCCCATAGGAAAATGGAAGGTCTAAGAAGAAAATAAAAGGAATGGGCGTAATGAAGTCTATCACCATCTTCCTCAAGAAGACAACTACTCTAAATCCCAGGAGCTTCTCTAGGCTCCTCAAAAAGATACCTCGAATCCTCGAGAGAAAATAAGAAAATAGAAATAAATTCTAGAAAAATTTAATAGTGATATCAAACCTTGTAAGAAGTTTCAGGGTCAAACTCCAACTCAAACTCCCTAGAATTCATAACTTAATATAAATGGTAAATTTGCTATTTATAGTGTCTTATCTAGCTTAACCACTTTATTCTTCAAATCTTTCTAAGTACTTTCATATTAGACATAAATCCTAAAGCTCAGAGGATGAAGAGCTATAATTAAACTAAAATTTACTATAAATAGTAAGAATATAAATAAAATATAATTTTGACAATTAAAATTATATAATTTTATAAAATTAGTAAGTTATTTAAATATATCAGCTTCTCCTACCCCAAATTCATATATGGCACGTCGACTAACTCATTCTAGATTAGGAGATACACTTATTTCAAATATTAAGTAGCAGAACCACCATCAGGACCACCAAAGGACCACGGCAGTGCCACCAAATGCGCACCACCGCCAGCACTAGAAGGGGGCGGCATCACCGCCCAGTGATCGACACGCCGTCAGCTACCCCAGCCCGCTAGATTTTTTGTAATTTTTTTTCCTTTTTAGACTAACTTCAAAAAGTTATATCTCCCTCAATATAACTCCGATTAGGGTAATTTAAAAGCCAAATTGAACCTTAATAAGTCTAGTTTCATATAAAAATAAAATAAAAATAAAATAAAAATATTAATATAGTTAAATTTAAGATGATTTGACAACTATCCAAAAATCATCAAGCAGTGGTTACTTCTAGAATTTTAATAATTTATCTACAACTCCAAATAAGATGAAATTTTGTAGGATGGATTTAAAATTAATGATAAATCATTATAAAAATATTAAAAATAATTAAGTTACTAAAACTATAAGAAACATTATAATAATTAGAGACGTTTAAGTATCTTACAGAAAATTGTTAGATTCAAATAACTTATGCTTAAAAAATTTTTATAATTTTTATGGAACTTGAAATAGATTAAAATTTTGTATGAAAGGGGTCAACTTAATAATGAATTATCATAAAAATTATAAAAATTATTCAATAATTAAAAATGATAAATACATTATGAACAAAAAATGTATTGAAACCGAAAGTTTCTACAACTAAAAGTTGCTGATGGACCAGATGTATCTTTTTTATCATAAAGTTTTAGGATTCAAAGTCTAATTAAGAATTACTTTCAAAGATCCTAGGAATCATCCTGGGTGATTAAATTAAATTTTTATTTTTAGTATATTTTACTATTTCAAATAATTTATAACTTAGACAAATTAGACTTCTTAAGTAGGGTTTCATTTCATTGCTTAAGACTCTGTGAGCTCGTATTCGAAGCGGACTTTACTAAAATATTTTAGGTTTTTATTCTCTTATGGATTCAAATTTCATACCACTTTGAGCAGATAATGTTCTTCCTTTTTCCTTTTCTGAGACATTCCTTGCATCACCATCACTCCAAACCTACATAATACCTAAAAACTTTCGATTCTTCCTTCCCTGTTAAAATTTATGAAACCAAAGTGTGATTTGCCCATAACCCACTAGCCATATGATCAAAATAGTAACATACAGATATAATTTTAAGATATTAAAAACCCTTATAGTATAGTATTTTAACTATGAGCACCATGGAAGAATTTATTATCCACCAAGTTAAACATAGGTTAAACAAGAACTCTCGTTGAACAAGACCCGAAGGATGACCTTATAAACATGAGGCTTAAACCTTCTAATAAATTATAAAACTCCTTAAATACTTATGATGATCAAATTTTAGAATTACAGAACCATATCCATGCGAGGCATTCGCAGCTTAGCCCAATTCTCAATCCTAAGCGACTACTAACGGACTCACTGCTTTGGCCGAGCAGAAGATCAGGATCCATCAGGATTAGAAACGGATACATCGAGTTGTCTACCCTGATTAGGCAGACAATCAACGTATCAGATCAAAGCCTACCATAATTATTTTTCGTATTAGCCTAATCATGAAGAGTAGAATACACCACCTTAGGTAAACTTTATCATCAAACACATAGTGCGATAATGATGATTTTGACATTTTTTTTCAAACCTCGAAGGTGAAAACTTTTGAGGGGGGTAGACCACAATGAGCTAGGCTAGTGCAGTTATTATATACCCTAATACGTATATAAAATTAAGCAAATGAAATGATAATATCTTTATTTATTACCCTTAGGCAATTTCGGGGATGAAATTATTTTTAAGGGGGGTAGATTGTAACGTCCTAAATTTTCACTGTTTTGGATTTGTCAAAAACCCTTTAATTTTTTTAAATAATTAGCCACATCATCACTTACGAACCATTGATGCTCGAGGTAAGCTTATATGCTGCTGGTACTGATAAAGAATCATATAAATAAGATTGATCAACCATAAAAAACCAATAAACCCAACCGATCACTTAAAATCAAGTTTATCTCCATGATATGTTCACATAGGGTTCAAATCTAACTGACCTATCACTGAATAAAAATAGCCCCTGGACCGCAATACGTGCACCATACTCAACTTAGAGATGAAACGGATACATTTAGGAGCACCTAGGGGGTCCCACGGAGTGAAACCACAAACCCCAGGGGGATGGCCACCGCCAAATCGACAGCGCACCGCTGAAGGCTCAAGAGGAACGCGGCAGCACCGCAATGACGGTGGCGTGCCGCTGCCGGCCTGACCATGTGGGTTCGTCCCACATGCGGGAGGCATCTCTACACGACCTTACACCCCTTTAAACTCCTTTTTACCCCTTTCCAACTCATTTTCACTCCCTATAAACCCTCCACTCTCAGATCTACATGAAGTCGAGTTAGATAAGGCCCAGTTCTTGACTAATAGACTAAACCAACCTCGTTACTCCTTTAACCTAAAACCTACAGTTTAGAGTAATCATGACCAAATCTCTACTTTCACTAATTATAAATACGTCACACTATTAATGTAGTTAATCCAAATCCTAATCATTGCCCATGAGAAATTTCGATACCTAATTCATTCAAAAAATGTCCCAATTTTTTAAACTAGCTTTAGTCCTCTCGTTAGTCGGCCACTAGTTTCAAAACTATAGAATAATGTCTGTCTCACTGGGCTTGAAGCCCATCACGAGTGGCAAACCAAGAAAGTGCCTAGAATGGCTAAACTTGGGTCAGAAGCTAAGTGCTTGCAATGCGCAAATCTCCTAGGTTGAAATTTGAAACTTAAGTGAAATAGACCTTTTGCTCTTTCGTAAAATTGTGGCTTTCCAACCATTAGATCACAACCAAACCCAAGGCATGAGTTAATGATATTTCTCTGCTCATATCCGTATAACTGTAGTCCCGATCGACTATCGGTGACCGTTAAATAGACTTGTAATCATATTCATTGATTGGCATAACTAAATGGCGGGCCGATCATATCCATACATAGATCATCATTAAGGCTAATTATCCTATGGTGTATATCAACATGTACTTCCCATAGTGGGCCCTAGAGGTTAGAAAAATTCTCCCATAAGGCTAGTATAGTAAAAACCCAATCCTTAAGGCCATTTGCACCAAATTTGGTTCAATAAATAGTCATTTGGGGACCTCATTTTCTCCCATATGAATTTGCAAAGCCAAGGAGAGAAAGAAGAGGAGAAGAAGAGAGGAATGAGAGAGATGGTGGGGCCCAGTGCCGGATCACACCATCCAATCCCCGTGCTCGCCAGATTCGTATAAGACTTCACCTCTATTCCTGATCTCATGTCTTCCGCAGATGGAATCAGAAGATTTTGGGTTGGATTCTCCACTCACTTGTTAGGTAAGAGATTTCCCTACATGTCTTTCCATCTCTTTTTTTCATTTCTTTCATTTTGAGCCATTAGGGTTAAAAATCCCATTTTATTTTATCAATTCTCACAAACCCTAATATTAGGATTGAGTATGTTAAGGCTTTAAGTCATAATTATCAATTAAAGCGGTCCATACTCTTGAGGGAGTCGTAATCGGGCCCTATTCCATTACGGTTTCGATTGTACGCTGATTACGAGTCCCGATTTGTCAAACCGAGTTGATGGATCAACCAAATTGATTTAGTTAAGCTATAATTCATTGTTTAATATTTAATTAGGACTAAGTCCATGACATTAACTATAGTCTTATGCTTGAATTTAGGTTTGGAGTGTTTTCTCCAAATCCCCAACCCTAGGAGCTCAAAATCAGAGATTTCTTCTTAAGGTGCAAACCATTATCTTTAAATTTCTATTTATCGACCCTTAAGGGCCTTAGTTAATGATTAGATGCTTGTAGATAAATTTATGTGTGCTAGTACGTTAACATTTTAATTTTTACTATAATATTTGGTATTGCTTGGATATGGATGCTCACATGTTTGATGAAATGTCAGAGTGGTGGAATATCTTGTTGTATCGATGTTCACATGCTTGATTTAATGCTTAAGTGGTTGTATTACTTTATGCATGTTCGTATGTTTGATTTAATGCTTTAGTGAACGTAGAACACTATAGATGCTCACATGTTCGATGAAATGCCTAAGTGATTGTATAGTGAAACTTATGCTATAATTATGTGATATAGTGTTATTCCATGGTGATACTTAGGATTGTTACAATGTTGGGTAAGTTGGATAACCGCTTGAACTAAAAGGAGAGGCCCAAGTTAAGGTCGCCACTCTAGGCTTGTTCGGTCGACACGAGTTAAATACAGATGACTGACAGTAGCTGCACTACACAGACTGCTTGCACCCAATGCCAGTTGTGTCATGGTTCTCCTAGGTCAATCAAATTAGTCCACTAGCAGACTGATCATGTATGTTCACAATGTATGACACGACTAAATGGAATCTACGATACTCCATTTCCAATGGATGTGTCCATTCATAACCATTAGTGAGATACAATCCCACTAAGACTCATGAGCCGAGCATCATGGCATGAGACACCGTGTTTGAGCTGTCGGCCTACGCTGGGGTGATGAGCCTACCCGTAGTGACCAGTGAGCAACTAAGACTCATAAGATGGGCATGGTGGTATGGGATACTATGTTTAAGCTGTCGGCCTATACTTGAGTGACGAGCCTCCCCATAGTGACCAGTGAGCACTGATGGAAGTGATAAACCATTGTTCGAATGGCCCCTATCAAATTACCCGGCTGATGTTTGCATGTTAGACCACTGTTCAAACAACCCGAGCGTGAATGAAATTGGGTGACGAGCCTTTTCCTCTATATATATATTTTTTTTATGTGACAACCCTGCACCTCAGAACTAAGTGATCATACTCGATTTCGGTGACGATTCATACCGGGTTGATCCTCATATATTTTGATATCATACCGTACCCTTAAAATTATTGATTTATAATATAAACGAGTGATACTTAAATTTGGATCAAGGGACACTAATAAGGACCCACTACGTGTGGCAATGAGCCACGTGATCCGGATAAGAACTCGTGATATAATGTCGATATCCTAGCTTCGCCAATATGCTGGATGAATTGAACTTAATAATTACTTAGCTAACATGATCATTCACTACATTGCATTAGCTTAGAATATGACAAATATGTGTAGTTGTCACGTGATAAGGAAGTGTTGTCATTTGCGAAACAAGTGGTCGGAGTTGCATGTGAGGGAGTATTGTTTGGAAAGGGCATACATCATGTCATATCTTCATATACACATTTAACAAGAGTTTTTAGGAAATGTTTGATTTCTTATTTTATTATTACCTGCGCTGATTATGTCGATAACATGTGTAACTTAGAACTAATGAAACCACTGAGTTAGCTACTCACTCCCACCTAGGACAGTGTTTTAAAACACCAACCATGCATATTATTGATGCAAGTTCTATCAAGGCCTTCGATAAGTAGTTTAGATCAGCTTGTGAAACCACCATTATGTTTTAGAAGATTTGGAGTAAACTGAAAGTTTTACACTTTAATAATCTTAGGCATGTATATTGTGGCTTGTGTAATCCCATTTTAGGCGATCATCACAATTGAAATTGTATCTTTAACTCTTAGCCCTATATTTTTGAATCTATTATTATTTCTACCTCGCTTTGGATCCGCTAATTCGAATTACGCTACTTTGATTATCTATGTGTGAAATGAATTTAAATCTGAATAAGGACAGACGTACATTTTCATTTGGATAACACCTGGGAACTCGGGATCAGAGTCTATGTACTCGGGTGTCAATTTTCAGGGCGTTACACTCTTACAGATAGTTGCCAAAAGAAAAAGAGCAAGTTATGATGTGCTTGAACTCCATGGAAATGGGAATCGAGTTTGGGCTTACCAATGCCCATATCAAGACTTTCCGTTATTTGGCTACCAAAGCCCACGCTTTGAAGCTGATGACCTAAAAAATGCTAGCATTTCACTATGAAACAGCCAAGAGAGGACCCAATAGGTTGATCGCAAACACTGTGGACCATGAGAAAAGAAGTTAGGAGATAAGAGATTCAGAAGAAAAAAGGACAAAACGGAAGGAAGAATCAAGCCGTCCTAGAAGCATATTAGCGAAAAAAGGCCCAGATCACTTAATTCTCATGAAGGGTTCGCATTCGACAGAGAAGATGTTATTCCCATGATGAACCAACTGTTAAAAGCTGGTACGATAGAATTACCTATGTCCAAGCGCCTTGAAGATGTAGCAAGAACAAGAGAAAGGGATTTCTACCACTATCATCGTCTAGTGGGGTATCCAATAGAAAATTGCTACACATTAAAATGTATAATACAGAGAATGATAAACAGGGGTGAAATAGTGATTGGAAAAGAAAAGGAAGGAGACACAAAGGCAACGGTGAATGTATTGAAAGTTTGAGAAAGTATTCATAAAGGAGCAGGGAAAGAAAATCGTAAGATGACAGGAAAGGCCGCAGTAATCACACTATGCTCAAGGAAAAGGATGACAAGTCCCTTAAAGTGGAAAGTTGAAGCCACATGAAGAGAGGTCATCAAGGATCAGCATGACAGTGATAAAAAAGAAGAAAAGAATGAGGCGGCAAGGGTGACTTATGATGTGGTAAATCACTTGAAAGGCATACTAGCTTGGTTAAGCATTTATGATGCATTAAAGTAATCAGAGGACTTTCGACAAAGTTTGATTCAAGCGTTATCCGACCATGATGTCAGAGAGACATTGCTTACGGAAATAGAAAATGAAGAGCGTAAAGAATGAGGGGACTGCATGCTGGTAGTTTGCTTCTCCGATGATGATCTAGCCTGTGATACAGGGCACAATAGGCCACTAATGATAGTGGGCCACATCCACGATAGGGAAATCAAGCGGATCATGCTCGATGACAAGTCTGCGGTGAATCTTTTACCATTAACGATGTTGAATAAATTGGGCTATCATCATTCTGATCTGTGCCCTAGTGGAATGATGATACAGGGCTTTAATCAAGATGGGCAGCGCGCGCTCGGTAAAATTACAATGACATTGGAAATAGGAGAATTAACTACTAATGTTGTTTTCCATGTAATTAACGCAGTTATGACATATAATCTTCTCTTGGGAAGACTGTAGATACATCAGTACGGTATTATACCTTCTACCCTACATCAATGTTTTAAGTATTGTAAGAATGGAATACAGTATAAAGTAATGGCCGATGCGAAGCCATATACAGAAGCCGAAGCCTTCTTTGCAGACACCAGTTATTACGACGGATTTGCCAGAGAAGAAGAGAGAAAGAGTGATGAAAACAAGGCCTAGGAAAATGTTCATGCAAAAATAATAAAAGAAGAATCTGAAAAGGCAGGAGCATTTGGAACTGTAGAAGCAAAGAAGATGTTTTATTTTATGCCGAAACATTCGAAACAATCAGGATAGCCGCCGTTAACATTATTATCACTTGAACAGTTGAAAAATTCTATAGTAGAATTACATAGTACCATTGTCATATGCCATTTCTGGTTGTTCCAGAAATATTTCATGTCAAAGCTAGTGCGAAGTATCCGAAGCCGATTGAATTCTACACCCCTTCAGAAGTAAAGATAGAAGAAAAAGTTGAGAATAATGTATATCATGGAAAGCTGACATCTCGCGATCTTAAGAAATATAGTCCTGCAAGCAGAAAAATCATGAAAAGCATGGGTTTTGATTACGAAGAACCGAATGGATTGAATCATAGAAAAGGAATTCAGATCCCTATTGGAGTCGGTCAAAAGAGACGAGGAAAATTTCAAGGATTGGGGGCAGAGTCTTCAGTGAATATGGTCACGGTCGATCAGCTATAAAAAATAAATCCTAAAATAGTCAAGCATCCAGAGATAGCTACGAAACAAATGTAGGGTGGGGGCAGCTGACAATAGATAGTTTGCGAGAAGTAAATCTAGGCACAAAAGAAGAACCAAGAAACACATTCATAAGCGCTGGTCTTCTTAAATAACAAGCCGAAAAATATATCCAACTCTTAAAAGAAAATAAAGATGTCTTCACCTAGACATATGTGGAAATGTCAGGTTTGGAACCCTTAGTAACAATGCATAGATTGAATATTTATAAAGACAAAAGGCCGATTAAGCAAGCGTAAAGACAATTTCACCTGGACTTGGTTCCTCTAATAGAAGAAGAAGTGAACAAGATGATAAAGGTTGGGTTTATCAGAGAGGTCAAATATCTTAAGTGGATATCAAACGTTGTCCCAGTAAAGAAGAAAAATGGACAGATCAGGGTGTGCGTTGATTTTAAAGACCTAAATGAAGCTTGCTCGAAAGATGATTTTCCTCTCCCAATAACCGAATTGCTGATTGACAGTACAACACAATATGTTGTAATGTCCTTCATGGATGGCTATGCTGGTTTTAATCAGATTAGAATGGCTCCTAAAGACGAAGAAGCAATAACATTCAGAACTTCGCTAAGAATTTGCTTCTACAAGGTTATGCCATTCAGTCTCAAGAATGCTGAGGCGATGTATCAGAGGGCAACGAAAAATATCTTTCAAGACATTATGCACAAGTATGTTGAGTGTTATGTAGACAATCTGGTAGTCAGGTCAGGTAATCATCAGAAACATCATTAGCATCTGGCATCAGTCTTTCGTTGGCTCAGAAAGAAGCAGCTAAAGATGAACCCAGCCAAATGTACTTTTGAAGTGTCGTCGAAAAAATTTCTCGATTTTGTCATCAGGCACAGGGGTATCGAGATTGATCTAGGGAAAGTTAGGGCCATTCAAGATATGTCGCCTCTAAAAACATTGAAGGAATTGAAAAGCTTGCAAGGAAAACTAGTGTATATTCTCATTTTATTTCAAATCTGGCGGGAAGATGTCAGCCGTTTTCCCATTTGATAAAGAAAGGAACAAAGTTTGTATGGGACAAAGCCTATCAGAATGCGTTTAATTCAATAACGAAACTGTTAAGACAACCTCCAGTATTGAGAACTCCTATAAAGGGTAAGCCACTTATCTTGTACATATCTGCGGCCAAGAATTCGCTGGGAGCATTATTAACGCAGGTAATTGAAGATGGAAAAGAAACATCTCTTTATTATCTGAGACAAACTCTGATAGGTGTGAAATACAATTATTCTCTGATTGAGAAAGAATGCTTGACGTTAATATTTACGGTATAGAAATTGAGACATTATTGCCTCTCTCACGATATAATTTTAATCTCAAGGGCAGATCCGATAAAGTTTCTAATGACAAGGTTGATGTTATCAGAAAGATTGGCCAAATGGATGTTATTACTTTTGAAATATACGATTACTTATGAGCCGGGCGAAAGCAGTGAAAGGACAAGCAGTGGCAGATTTCTTGGCAGCGCATCTCGTAAAAGAAAGTGAAACCATTAGCGACGATGTTTTCGATGAGCAGGTTATGTGGCTGAGTCACAAAATCCATGGTAAATGTATTTTGATGGTGCTTCTCAAGCATCAGGATCAGGTGCAGGAGTAATATTCATTACTCCTTCGGGTGATCTGTTATCCTATTCTTTCACATTAGGTACCGCGTAACAAACAATGAAGCCGAATATCGAGCTCTCATCATTGGAATGGAAATTGCCCAAGAAATGAAAATAAAGCGTTACAGATTTTCAGAGATTCTAAGTTGATTATAAATCAACTGACAACTAAGTTTGAAATAAGAACGCAAGAGCTCTTGCTGTATTGTCGAAAAGCATAACATTTACTGGAGCAATTCTGTCGTGTTGAAATCAAGCATGTACCGCTATCTAAAAATGTGAAGGTAGATGCCTTAACTAGTCTGGCAGTAGCCTTGTCCTATCCAAACAGATGTCTTCTTTAAGTAACTATAGAGGAAAGAAGATTCTTGTCATCTTCAGAAGTTATTGACGAAGTCATTGAGGCACTCCCTATATCATTTTTAGAAATGACAATAGATGATTGACGCCAACCTTTCATAGATTACCTCAAATATGATATATTGCCAGAAGATCCAACACATAAACAGCAAATCAAGTAGAGATCGAGCAGTTTCATCATATGTAGTGAAGTGTTGTACAAAAAATCTTACAATGGGATGCTACTACGTTGTCTAGATGAACAAGAAGCGGGTCAGATGTTACGAGAAGCTCACTCTGGGGAATGTGGGGCACATCAAGCTGGCCAAAATTATGTGAAGTGATGCCATGAGTGTCAGATTCATGAAGATGTCATACATATGCCCCCTAAAGATCTCCATTAAACAGTTACTTCTTTGCCTTTCTCTCCTTAGGGACTCGATGTTATTAGTCCCATAAATTCTCCTTCATCCAAAGGAAAACAATATATTCTATGAGCAACGGACTATTTTTCCAAGTTGACAAAAGCAATCGCATTGCGCAATGTCAAAGAAAAAGATGTGGTCAATTTCATCCGACACGCAATAATATAACGTCACGACATCCCAAAGAAAATCGTTACTAATAATGGTACCCCTTTTAAGAATAGAGGCATAAAAAACCTATGTAAGGAATTTATTATTCATCACTCGTTCTTAACACCTTACTATCCACCGGCCAATGGATTAGGAAAGGCATTCAATAAGACGATAGTGAAGATATTGAAGAAGACAGTAACAAGAAACAAGTGTGATTGGGATGAGAAATTGCAAGAACCATTGTAGGAATACATGACTACCCACTGGACACCATATTCATTGGTTTACGGCGTGGAGGCGGTCATCCCGATTGAAACACAAGTTGCATCACTCAGAGTGGCAGTGCATCAGTCAATTACAGATGATGAAAATGTAAAAATAAGGCTGGAAGAACTGGGCCTGCTTGATGAGAAATGCCTGGAAGCTCAGTAGCGATTACAGTTGTATCAGGTAAGAATATTGCATGCCTTTGATAAATGAGTCAAGTATCGTTCTTTTAAGAAAGGGGATATGATGCTAATGTTGAAAAGACTGATAGTGGTGACCCACAGAACAGGGGGCAAATTTGAACCTAAATGGGATGGACCATACATAATAAAAGAAATATATTCCAATAGAGCATACTGAGTTGTAAATCAAGATGGATTGGGTATCAGTATACCGATCAATGCTCGCTTCATCAAAAGATATTGTCCTTGAGGATAATTACAATTTTGATCTAAAAGATTATCAACATAATGCTTCTATATCAAAAGGGGGCAAGAACAAGTGAAGTCATGTTCATGTATTCTTTTTCAGATAATTAAATAAAGAAGGAATTACAAGCATATCGTTAAAGATTACATATTAATAATTTCTTAAAAAGATAGTATCCATCGCTGGCATCATTGAATAAGCTTCACTAAACCTTGCTGAAATTAGTATCATCACCAAGCTGATATATCACTATGAGCATGGCATGAATATCATCAAAGATAGTATAAGCAGCAGTGATGTATCAAGCAAAATATCTATCATTCTCACGACAGCGATGGCAGCTTATCACTTAAGGCAGCCTAGTCAAATCTATATGACCAACTACGCATAAGGCCTATTGCCATTATTATTTGGACAGCAGTGAGAAGCTAGTGGCCCTAAAATGCCCACCTAGGCCATCATATGCATACCTATGCTGGCAGCGGATGGAGTCAGCGATTAAAAGCCCTAAAAGGCCAAAAATCCTCAACAGTCAGTCACGCGTAACACCAATGCCGTCTATATAGCTTTCCGACTGCGTCACAGGGAACAGATGAAATTGTCTTCCCGTAAATGGATCTGACCTTGCAGACAAAGAAAACATGGACTGTAGTGTGCACATTTTGGCCATTGTCCATAGATAGGCCAACCATGCATAAGACCCCCCAGATCCTTGGCTTGATTTCAGTAGTAACTCATGAGGAAAGGTTTAAACCCACTCATCGATGGACTAGCAACCCTACATTCGTTACCTCAAAGGTCGCCTTGTGCTCCCTGTGAACTCTAGAGATTCACTACGGCCAACCCTGTACGTAAATCCAACCGAGTTCACGGCCACGGTAGCTTCACTGGGCCCCTCTAATGGATCGCGGTTTGTGAACTCACTAGGCTGTGAAAAGTTCAGTGAACTCATAAGAGTTACAGAGACCAATCACGTGAGACCCAACTCCACTACTCAAGAGTCTAAAAAACTGCATTGCTCCACTACTCAAGAGCTTGAACTATGTATGATTATCTGACTAAATTAAAATCTAGTGCCACCTACCAAAATAAAAATCTTATAGGAAATCCCATACTAACAATCATGATATATTATTCTTTATTTTAGCATTTCATTAAATATCATGTTAGATGATTGCATAGATGAATATGCTTGAAATGAGTCATAAATTAGAAATTTATGATGAGGCAAAATATCTCCAAATATCATGATGCTTTCATTAATATAAGTTGGAAATCAAAAGAAGTTGCATGTTCTAAAAAATAAACACGAAAATAAAAAAATAAAACAAATTCTTTACAACTCATCTGTGACTCCTAATATTCTCAGATATTTCTGCAAATCTTCCTTCAACCGAATTTGAGTGCGATGTGTTTTGACTTTTCTTCAAGAATAATTTTTGCTTGATCTGGAATTCTAGCTAACTTATTCTCCAAAGATGCATTATCTCTTCATTTTTAATTAATTCAAATTTCTCAGCATCGGCGGATTGAATAATGATTCGCATCTTCCCTTCGATCTCCTTCATAATTGATTCTTTTGTATGGTCTTTCAACTATAGTTGCAAGATTTCCTCCTTTAGGAGAGCTATGCAATTTTGAATAGTTGTCCGGTTATCAGCGCAAGCCTTCAACTGTTCCTGAAGAGTTGACTGCTCTTAATTGAACTCAGAAATAGTTGAAGTGATGAGGGAAGCCTTCTCTTTGGTTGTTTTCCATATTCTAATATCTCAGGAGCAATAATGACATTTTCTGTTGATGCCAAAGAAATTATTGAATCAAGAAAATTGAGAAGAGAATCACATAGGACAGAAATATTAATCTTTGCCATCATTGCAGTGCTTTCCAAGATTTCAATAGCAATATCCAAATCCGACCACGGCTCGGGATCTTTAAAAATGTGAACTATCGCTGACATGGAATTCCTCATCAAAAGCAGTTTATGTGAAGGAACCTTCTCAAAAGATAATAAATCAGACATGGTACCTACGGAGTCAGAGCATGTTGCACCACTGTGAGGAGGAGTTCTTGTAATATAAAGAGGAAAAGAAATTAGAACAATGATTACAAGGCTAAGGGATGTAGAAATTCTGATAAAGCAAATGATATGTATATACCTATTGCAGAAGTATGGGCAACAGGAGGTTGAATTTCCTGAAAAGAAGAAGGGCCGGCTCCCAACATATCAGTAAAGGTGCTCTGAGCTCCGTACTCGAATCCCTAATAGTTAGAGTTGGTAGATTAGTGGTCTCTATTGGAAAAATGATTTCACGAGCTACTACCTTCGGTGCTGCCAAAGGAGCCAAAGGGACCCTCGATGAAACCACTGGTGCAGCCGGAGGAATATTCGCAGGGGGAGTATCACTTGTCCTAGTATTGACAACATGAACACCTGAAATAAAAATATGACAATAATAATGAGATAACCATTATAATATATATATATATATATGGAAGATGTTTTTCGTCAATAAAAGTACCTTCTGTAATGACATCTTCCTCACCATCGATGTCAACCTCTCCCTCCTTAAAGTCATCATTTTCATCATCTTTAGCATCTTCATATTCAGCAAAATTGGTGCCTTTAGATGAAGAGGCTGAACTTGCATCCTCTGAGTCTTCTTCATCTACTTCTTTGATCATAACTTACTTCCCTTTAGAGGGAGAGGCTCGGCTACCTCCTGGCTGAGAATCTTTATTAACTGGGACCGAAGAAGCTAGAGAAGCCCGGCTATCCCCTTCTTGAGGAGAAGGGGGAGAAGCTTAAGAGCTTGTATGAGACCTTATCATCAGAGAAGATGAACTAGGGTGAGCAGTTCAAGGAGCAGAAGGGGCCGGTTGATCTTGAGGTTCAGCAACATTTTCTTGAGCCAGAGAAGAAGCTTCTATTACCTCTTCAATCACTCTCCCAAAATGATCCCGTGGGATCTTCTCAAAGTCCTTGATGATCCCATAAGCTATTCACCCTTCTAAAGTGTTAGAAGGTTTTCATTCATGAATGGGATCATCCACACAGAGATGACTGGTAAAGGGGGCATGACTTATTTCTAGCACGAAGCCTATCCCTTCCTCGAACTTACAGCCTCTGAGCCTTGACGACGAAATCCAAATAGGTTTAGTCACAGGTGAGCATTTATTTACCAAATGTGATTGATGAACCCACCATCTCATGTGACCATATGAGGCATGAGGGACGCGATTGCAGCCCAGGACAATGAAAGAAGATTCAACTCGGCTGCCTAAAAGTTGTTTCCATACCATAGCCCAATTATAAGGGCCTGTCTCGTAACTCTGCATTCGCTTGGTCACCAGCCTGTAATCCTCTGAAATGGTTTGGTTAAAACCAAATTGACGAGCAAAACATCTCGGTGAGTATGGCTCTCTTCAAAACTCTACTCCTTCTCTCAATGGGAGACTGTAGGATCGGATCGACAGGTAAAATGCCTTCTCCCCTAGGGTAAGTGATCCAGCGTCTATTTTATCTGTATCCTTTGTGTAGCGATACAAGCAGAAATGGAAGTAGTTAATGTTATCATCGAAAGAAATTGCATCAATGACCCAATCGTAAGATCTTTTTACCATAGCTCTCTTCTGGAAAAACCAGAGTGGAATATAGAAGGGATGAATATAAGCCTTTTCAGAAACTTCAAAAGTCCATGGAAAATATACACCGAGCCAACTAGTGAAGTAATGCCATGGAGTGTAAGTGGAGGAAGAGCCGACGGAAGGACTTTTGACATGCGAGGCAATCTCTCCAAAAGGCCTATAAATTGAGCATAAGACTGGAGGAGAGAGAATATTTGAACCCTTCAGACATTATGCAGGCAACAACAAACACCATAGGGTGAATATCATTTGCCCACTTCGAGCTGGGCAGGACCATTACACTCAATCAATACACAAGAAACGTCACAAGTTCCCTATCAAGAGTATACTCTGGACCTTCTTTTATATTTTCACAAAAATCCGCTAATTCTCGCGAATAGCTGCCACTAAACTTAAGAAGAGAAGAAAAGATGAATAATATGCAGTGTGTATTAGGATACAATAAGAAATTGATATTCTGCAAGAAAGAGAAATTACCAGAGAGCTCTGCTGAAGTGCGCGAGCCATTGTAAGGGAGAAATCTTGTGAATGTTTGAAAATTTGGACATCTCCTTAAAAAGTTTAGCAATTGTTTCTGAGATAGAAGAAACGCGGCTTGGCAAGGAGATATAAGCCAGTTCTTCATTAGTCAGCACATACTCATCACAGAATTTCCTGGCTATTGGAAGACCAACAATTCGATGAAGATCCCAGAGCGTGATACTCATCTTGCCCGCAGGAAGATGGAAGGAGTTAGTTGAGGGACACCAATAATTAAGGAAGCCTTTCAGAATAGTGGGCTCCTTGTAGAAATGTTGTGATGTACCTTCTATCGCATTATAAAGTTCAATCTTAACTAAGATTTTTTAATGCTTGGATAAAATCATTGCGGCCCATCCAAGATAGTAGTCGTGAGAAGTCAAGAGGCCTCTCGTCCTGAATTCTTCTAGACTCCAGATCGATTGACGTTCTCAAAAATGTTGTTGAAGCGTCTCGTAAAAATGAGTCGGGAATAGATTATGCGGATTATGAGAAGGGGTGAGTAAGATCATCTGGTGAACATCACCAATCTGTTGCGTTGGCTTCTTCAGCAGCAAGATACCTTCCAAAATTCTGGGTTCCCTCGATGACCAGGACTCTGCGAAGGCCAGTTTCTCCCCATCCATTTGATCTAACAGTTCACAGTTAAGGATAGACCAATGGCGGTGAAGGCTCAGTGGAATCACTACCATGCCTTGCTTATAAGGGTTATTAAATTTCATAATACCCTCAATTACCCAAATCGACTCCTAGGAGTTCTGGAGTTTCTTTTTATTATGTTCTCTGATCTTCTCCTGGAACTCCTCAGCTTTGTTGCGATGGGTTTTCTTTGACCTAGATGGTGGGGGAGTGTCTTCTCTCAAAGTGTGATTTCATATGGTTGCATAGTATGTTAGTTGCTTGGATCGTGTAATCAAACAAACCAGTTACACGGATCACACAAGAGTATTATTGATTACGCTAGCCGCGCAGACAGTTCCATTGATTACGTGAGTTGCGCAAAGGGATGAAGGTGTTGTTTTGAATGGACGGTCAGATCTGATGCAAGGTGGGCCTCATGGCATAAAGATTGAGGGTTCACACTTGTGAAGGCCTATAAATACCCCACTCCCCCTCTCATTTGGTGGTTGAAAGATTTTGGAAGAAGATCAGAGCTCCAGAATATTTTGAAGGTAGGAGAAGAGGGGCGCAAGGGTTACGCAGGTCTGCACAAACCATATTGGTTTCACGGCCCACGCAACTGAGCTATTATACATCCAGTAAAAGTCAAGAGCTATAATGCTGCCAAAATTATTGATCTTAGCTTTTAGCATCTCTAATTCTCCTTTTGCACAAGACCATGAGCTTAAGAGAGGGAGATCAGATGATCAAACCTACATAATATTCCTCTTAAAGAGATGATCAAAGCACAAGTCGAAATGCTGCCGAATTTGATATTTAGATTCAACATTCAAACTTTGTTAATTTTTGTGTTTTAAATAATCTATCTTAGAATTAAGGGATATTCGAGGATGTAAGTGAACTCAATGTTAATAATACAACGATTGTTCTTCATATACTCTCTTTGTTATATTTAAATAAGATAATCTCCCAAATCGATTGCATTTATTTCTTATTTGAAACATAGAGTCCATCCCAAGGGACTTCTATTCAAACTAGTCTCATACATAAATTTGGATAGCTAGACTCAATGTGGTAAACTCCTGATCTGTAATGCTCTAAAAATCAGAGATCGAGCAGGAGCCCAACTCCTGAGTTCCAACACATTACTTATGCAACATAGATAATGATGATTAAGTGTTGTCCGTATTAGTGCATTAAACATGAGTGAGATTTTACCAAATCAACATATCACACTTCAGAGACAGTTAAACTATGCAAGCAGAAGACTGTGATAAATACATATAAAGCATGTAAGTGATTGTAAGTCCTCAGAGTATGAATGTCACCAGGTTAAATAATTACATATATAATACCAAAATTCAAAAAATGATAAAGTGTAATGTCATCTAGTCCATATCCCTATAGCCCCGGTGGCACAACTCTAGGTCTACATAGACCCGCCAAAGAGTTATAGATAGGAGAACTCCTCCTCATCATCATAGAAGGCAGGCTCTGTCTCGTATGCCTCGCCTTCATCTGAAACTATAACAGAGTCTAGTTGGTGTTTTAAAATACCGTCCCAGAGTGGGAGTAAGTGATCAACTCAGTGGAGCTATAAGGAAAAGGTTAACATGTTATCAATTCAATCAAGTAGTAATGATAAGGCAGTACAATAATCATGTCCTAAGTACTCTTGTTAATGTAAGAATAAGATGTGATAATGATGTATATCCTCGCCTGCACTCCATCTACGACATCATCTCATGGTCACGCATGCAACACTCCCAGTGTGCTCAACTCCAACGCTAAAGGCACATGCAATATGGTGCATGTGCGTGATTAGCCAAGTTCTTAATTAGACTTATTCATACAGTAGGTTTATGAGGTTAAGGTACCTCCCTTTATATCATTGACCCAAATATTGATCCATCTAGGGTTATTAATCCTAGTAGTCACATACGATGGGTAGTTCCAGGTCGCTACGGAGAGGCTCATCACCTAAGCGCAAACCTAGTTTACACTCGAGGTAACTACGGAAAGGCTCATCACCTTTGCGTAGTCCTAGTGTATACTTGAGGTCACTACGAGAGACTCATCACCTAATCGTAGGCCTAGTGTATACTCAAGGTCACTATGAGAGGCTCGTCACCTGATTGTAGGTCGACAGCTTGAATACAGTGTCCCATACCACTGTATTTGGCTCACGAGTTTGGTTTGCTTAATGGACACTACGGGAAGACTCATCACCCCAGCGTAGGCTGACAGCTCGACCACGGTATTCCATACCACCATGTTCGACTCATGAGTCTTGGCAGATCGAGGTACCATCGTTAAACGGGCACTTCATTGGTAAGTGGTACCTTAGATTCAAACAGTAGTATCCATACATGGTGAACATACAATGGGCCAATCGGGTTACTTGACAAGCTCGGCTGGTATGAGCGTACGTTGAATTATTCGACATGGAGTACGTAAGTGTTCCGCGTGGCCTAACCACTATCGACAAACAGCATACGACTCGGATTCATCAAACGTGTCTTGTGTGGCAAAATGACCTCGGCCACTAATTCGGGATCATTACCGATTGTCTGGACTTCATATTGGTCTCAATCATACTCAACACAATTAGCATTTATGTATGATACTCAAAACAGCATGTGACTATCAATTCAACTATAAATCTCATTTGAGCATTTTAACAAACACATAATGCACATATTATCATACATAGACATTCATCCATAAATCACATAGTAGCAAGATAGATTACGTGAAGGAAACTATAGCTATAAATAAGGTAATTGAGAATCATATCTCAATTCTCTCATTAAATAAATTTGAACAAGCATTTTCTCATTCGGGCATTTTATCAAATACTTAGACTACACATATCAACATACATGTAATAAAGTAGTTATAACATATATTATGGCAAATCCTTTCACAATGGATCTGTCACGCATACAACAATCATGTATCCTCAATCAATAATCATGGTAAGCACAAATCATAATTCCATATTCATTCAAACATTTCAATAAACACATGGAATGCATTATATTCAACATAGTTCATATATATGTATAATACACGGAAAACATCGCATCTAAGTACATGTGATAGCAATCAAGTTAGTCATAAATCATTACTGACATTGAAAGCCTTGAAAACCATAACCTAAACATTTATAGTCTATATCTTCTGTCAGTAAACTCATATCGTACTTAATTTAAATTCTACTTCTTTGACTATGGCACAACGGCTACCTAAATCAATGAAATAGGTTAGCTATTTCACCAATTCCTCTAATTGAATCCCTAAAATAGATTAAGGTTAGGATTTCTTTCCCAAAAATGGATTTGGATTCGCCAGTGTAGTGATACGGGTAGGATGATTCAGCACATGGAGCGGCAGGATCGAATCTCAGTAATTATCTCTCTCTCTCCCTTCTCCTCACTCTTTCCTTCTCTTTTTTAATCTTCTCTCTTCTAGGGTTTGGAATTTCATATGGAATGAGAGAGGGATAGTTTTAGGTCCTTATATAAGCCCAGAAATGGTGTAAATGGCCCTAGGGCCATGGTATACTTAAGTTATAGCTAAAGAGTGGCTATTTCGGTCTAACGGAGCTCATCTGGAGGCCCATTTCCTGCATACGGTCCAGAAAAAGTTTCCTGATATTAGATCTAAGCTAGGTTAAGATTTCAATCCGATCGGATTAGTGGATTGACCGCGGAGGACCAGTTTTAGTTCAACGGTTATCGTCACTCGATCAGGGCCACAAATACACTGACCTATGTAGGGAAATTTCTCTGATCCGAGGGTGTAGTTGGGTCAGAATCTGACGGTTTGGAACCTTTGATTTGTCCTGCAAGTGAATGGCTCAAATCACTTAAGTCTCAGTTCATTTTCTAAAGATAATCGTGTTTCTCACACACTATGCTCCGGGCTCAAGTTGTGCGTCTCTGGATACTATTTGGATTTTATTTCTGAGATGGTTGTAAAATCCAGTAAGATGGTTAGAACCATATAGTTTTGTAGTAATCAAACTTTTGACGCATAGTACAAGTCTAATACGGAGTTTTGTGATGCTCCCGAGAGCAACTGGGTTTTGATATTAATCATAGGTTTCTAGGTAATGTAGCATTAGCGATCCTATTAGTTTTGGGTCTTGCAGTTCATATAGAAAACTCTAAACCACTCGTTAATGGGCTATTAGTTCCAAAACTATAGAATAATGTTCATCTCGCTGGGCTTGATGTCCATTGCATGTGGAGAATGAAGATAGTACCCAAAACTACGCAACTTTGGCCAGAGGCTGAGTGCTTGAAATGTGCAAATATCCTAGGCTGAAGCGTAAAACTTAAGTAAAATAAGTTCACTTATTCTTTCACAAAGTTATAGCTTTTGGACCATTAATTCATGGCTAAAGTCAGGGTACCAATTAAAGATATTCCTCTAAATATATCTGTATAGTCACGGCCCCGATTGACTATCGATGATCGTTGAATAGACTTCTAATCATATTTGTCGATCGACAGATCCAAATGGTGAACCGATCATATCCATTCGTAGATCATCATTAGGGCTAACTATCCTATGGTGTATATCAATATATACACCCCATAGTGGGCCCTAGACGTTAGAAAAACCCTCTCATAGAGCTAATGTAGTAAAAACCCAGCACTTGGGGCTATTTATGCCAAATCTGGCACTATATAAGGGCTTCATTTGGGCACCCCACCTCTCTATACGAATTTGCATTTTCTAAATGAGAGAAAGAGAGAAAGAGAGAGAGAAAGAAGAAGAAAAAAAAAGAAAAAGAGTGAGAGTGGGAGTTGGAAGTTTTGGTGCTTCCTTTCATCAGTCTCCCCCAACCAAGGCCTTGGCCTCAATCATTTTCCTCCACTGAATCCACTTCACTCGCGATTGGGAGGTAAGAAGCAAATCCTACTTCCTAACTTAGGTTTTTGTAGGATGAATTGCATGAATCTCACATAGTTCTTGGTGTTTATATAGGAATTTGTGGTATTCCCTAATCCTATGAGCATTTTGAGTCAGGTGAATCATTGCAAAGGTGTGGATCATTATGTCTAGGTTATCATTCATCGACCCTTGAGGGTCTTAGTTAATGATTAAATGCTTATACATGAATTTGTGCATACTAATATGTTGACATTTTGATTTTTCTATAATATATGTTATTGGTTGCATATGGATGCTTACGTGTTTGATTAAAGGTCTAGTGATTGAATGTGTTGTTTTATGGATACTTATATTCGTGATTGAATGCCCAGCTGAATGTGTTATTTTATTGATGCTCACATGTTTGATAAAATGCCTAAGTAGATGTGTTGTTCCATTGATACTTACATGTTTGGTAAAATGCCTAAGTAGGTGTGTTACTTCTATTGATGCTCACATGTTCGATGAAATGCTTGAGTGATTATGTAGTGGAACTTGAAAAGACTGAGCTATTAAGTCATAGAGGGGGGGGAGGGGGGTGAATAGGACTGTTAAATTAAAAATTAACAGCAGAATTTAAACAAATATAAACACTGATAGCAATAAACAATCTCACAATGCTGAAATTAAATACAACCTCAAATGTACGAGTATTGATAGATTAATACAGATGTTGTTCTAAGGACAACCTTACACCCAAAACCAAAGGTTTATGGTAGGACAACCTGATTCCTAGAAAGGTCTGTGTATCAAAAACTCAAACCGATACAAAGGAATAAAGAAATAAATAACAAGGAAAGAAATCTAAGCTATTACAACATTCCCAACTTTGCATAAAAGAAATTACAACATTCTCCACAAATACAAAAAGGAAAATTATAAACATCCACAAAAAGAAATAAATAATTAATCTACAAGACCAGAAATTATAGTGGTTCGCTTGTGTGTACACTAACTATTTAGACAAATAGCCACACAACTACTTCACTCCTAATATCCTCACACAGTGGATATTAGAGTTCACTATGAAAATAGGTTTTTCAAGGTTCACCTAAAACCCTCACAATTGTTTCTTTCAACAAGGCTTACACAATTAAAAAAACCTTACACTCTGAGTTTTCTAGATCACCTTAGACAAACCAAAACAGAGAGATTTTTCTAACACCATTTCAATGAAACCAAAAGATAGAAACTTACAATAATATAAAATACTTGGATATTCTCCTTTAGATGCAGCCCGGAAGAACCAAATTAGAGTAGAAGTTCAATGGAGAAGTTTAATGTTCATACTCACTTATGAAACGGTTCTAAAGTCTAAATAGATTTTAGATTTAAAGCACCTTGGGCTAGCTTGATTTAATTTTGATTCCAAGAAATGAGAATATTTTAACCCCTCTTTCAAATATAATTAGAATACAAAATACAAAATCAAATACAGAGAAAGCTAATTAAAAAGAATATAAATGAGTACTAAATAGCTTAAGAGTATCACTAACTTATCTCTTAAAGTGGCATATTGATTTAGCTTGAATTGAATATTAAACTGTGAAATTTATGCTCTATTTATAGTTGTAGAAATCACATCTACGATTGGTCCTGAGGTCTACACGACTGGTCGTAGGACCAACAGATTTTTGAAATTGTGAGCGTGATAGGATAAAGCTGTTCCACGACTGGTCGTAGGCTCTGCTTAACCGGTCGAGTGGCCTCCACGACCGATCGAGTCTTGTCCACGACTAGTCGTGTGGAACCATTTTTAGTTGTCGGACTTTTAGTCGAGGCTGTAAGACTGGTCGAGCACAGGTCGAGCACTGTTCACATGACCGGTCGAGTAGTCTCCAGGACTGGTCAAGGATTTAACAAAATTTCCCAAAAATCAATAACAACCTTAGGACTGGTCGAGGAATTCTTAGACTGGTTAGGCCAGTATTAAGACTAATCGAATATAGTCCAAGACTAGTCGGGAAATAGTCTATCCACTTATAAAATGTCTCAATTTAAATTTTGTATTCAAAATGACCTATCCTATGATCAATCTAGGATCATTCATACCTTATACATGATGTATGAACATTGAAACTTCTTTTTCTTTGGTTGATAGATGTTCTTTGAAGTTCACGACGCTTGAGATCTTATCATTCGTAGAAGCTTGAACTTGAGACCTATTGAACCTTGAATTTGACTAAAGTCTTAACTTGAAGCTTGTGCTTGAACATGAACATGTAAACTTACATTTGAAGATCTTGAAGTAAAGACCATTGTTCTTGTACTGTCTTGAATATATCGATGCGCTACACAAGACACAAATTTCAAGATGTTTTGGCACTACAAAATTTAACAATCAAAAGAGTTAGAAACCATAGCACTTACAGAACCCATGCTATAATTAAGTGATGTAATGTTTAGTCTGTAGAGATAATTAGGATTTTTATGATGTTAGGTTAGCTTGTTAACCTCTCGAACTAAAGTAGTGGCCCAAGTTAAGGCGGCCACCATAGGCTTGTTCGATTGACCCGGATTGAACACGGACGACCGACAGTAGCTAGACTACACGGGTTGCTTGCACCCAAAGTCGGTTGTGTTGTAGTTCTTCCAAGTCAATCAAATTAGTCCACTAGTCGACTGATCATGTATGTTCACAATGTATGACACGACTAAATGGAATCTAGGATGCAATGTTCCTAATAAATATATTCATTCATGACTGTTAGTGCGATACAATCCCACTACGACTCATGAGCCGAGCATAGTGGTATGGGACACCGTGTCCAAACTGTTGTCCTACGCTAAGGTGACGAGCATCCCCGTAATGACCAATGAGCAACTAAGACTTATGAGCCGAGCATGATGGTATGGGACCCCATCTCTGAGCTGTCGACCTATGCTGAGGTGACAGCCTCCCCATAATGGCTAGTGAGTACTAATGGAGGTAATATATCATTGTTCAAATGGCTCCCATCAAATTACCCAGCCGATAATTCCGTGTCAGAGTACTGTTCAAACGACTAGGGCATGAATGAAATTGGGTGATGAACCCTTTTCCTTTATGTGTTTTGGTTTTATGTGACAAGCCAGCACCTCAGAACTGAGTGATCATACCCAGTATTGGATGACGATTCATACCAGGTTGATTCTCATATATTTAAGTATCATATTGTACCTTTGAAATTATTGATTTTTGAGATAAACGGGTGATACCTAAAGTTGGATCAAGGGGCACTGGTAAGGAGTCGCTACGTGCGGCAACGAGCCACGTGGTCCGGATAAGGACTGGTGATATAACGCCGATATCCTAGCTTCACCAATATGCTGGATGAATGGAACTTAATAATTACTCAGCTAATATAATCATTCATCGCATCGCATTAGTTTAGAATGTGCTGAAACAAACGTTGAAGTCGCATATTGAGGAAGCGTTGTTATTTGTGAACCAGGTGGTCGGAGTCGCGTGTGAGGGAGTATTGTTTGGAAAGGGCATGCATCATGTCATATCTTCATATCCACATTTAACAAGAGTATTTAGAAATTATTTGATTCCTTGTTTATCCTTAACTGCACTGATTGTGTCGATAGCATGTGTAACTTAGAACTAATGGAACCACTGAGTTAGCTATTCACTCCCACCTGGGACGGTATTTTAAAATACCAACCAAGTATATCATTGACGTCGGTATTAGTGAGACCTCAGACCGGTAGGCTTATATCGAGTTGTACTAACGCCATTATATTTTGGAGAATTGGTCATAAACTGAAAGTTTAACACTAATAATCTTGGGTATGTATATTGTGGCTTATATAATCCTCATTTTGGGCAATCATCACTACTAGAATTATATTTTTGACTCTCAGTCCTATATTTCTGAATTTTTTATTATCTCTGCCTCGCTTTGGTTTCTCTAAGTTAAATTGCGCAACTCTGATTATTCGTGTGCGGACTTAACGTGAATTAAAATAAAGACACATGTGTATTTTATTAAGTTAACACCTAGGAACTCAGGACCGGAGTCTATGTGCTTGGGTGTCAATTTTCAGGGCGTTACAGCAGTGTGGTCCACTAAATGGACAGTGTGAATTAAATACTTGCATCATGGTGGGCCACAAACAAGGAAGAGAGAGAGAGAGAGAGAGAGAGAGAGAGAGAGAGAGAGAGAGATGATGGAGGGCTCCACCACTATGAGCCCTCCCTTAGAGATACAATATATACATCATCTTGGGTCCCAATTCTCGTAGGCTCACCAATATAAATCAATGGTGGAAATTCCTTTCCCACTAAAATTGCAAGGTCTAGGTAACCTCTACATGTTGAGCATCAAATAAACATCATGGTGGGGTCCATGGAGAATGGCCCCATCATGGATTAAACATATGAATCATGGTGGGCCATTAGCCACACCTTAGGTCCACAATGAGATCCATACCATCAAACGGTAGGCCCCACTTGGCCCATCACTAAAATTACAATCTAATCTTATAAAACATCCACCGATTGGATCTTCTTCTTGGTTCCTTGGGATACTTGGCTCCTAGGCTTCTTCTTTGATAGAAGATGATGAAAATTGAAGGGTTGGATTATGAGATTTGGGGGTAGAAAGTGGGCCACACACTTGGCTATTTTCTCTCCTTAGAATGCTTAAACGGTCACTCTCCTTGGTTGCTTGGGGAATGGGTAGAGAATGAGAAAGAAAGAATGGGTTGTAAAGGAGATGAAATGGAGTGATGGGTAGAGTGATGGGTATAAGTGACATGAGAGTTGACTTTGGGAAGGGTTGCTTGTATTGTGGAGAAAGAAAGCATGGGTTTGTGATGGGAAGTGTACTTGACTAGTGATATAAAAGATGTGTAGAGATTCTCTCAGAATTCGCAATGTGCGGTGTTTCCTCGAGATATAAGTGGGCCCACTACTTTAGCTTGGGTATCGCATCAATGCGCAAGACGCGACGTTGGAATCGCGGCGACGGTGCAATCGCTAAGGTATAAGTCTCAAGTTGAGTCGACTTAAATCTATGGGATGAGATTTAGGGTCGCACGTAAATGCTAACTACAGGTCGTGGGTTGCCAAAATCTAACGGGGAGAATCGTGAAAGTCTAAGGAATGGTGCAGTCTATGATACAGGCCTTACACAAACTAATCCTAAAAAAGCAAATAAATCACCTAACCTAAACTAATAAAGCAAGAGAAAACTACTCAGTCATGTAGTAAGGTTCCTCCTCTGGCCAATATCTCGATAAATTTTTCAGTACGTTTCTCAACAAGATTATCTAAAAGCCCTTTTTTCATTAGGCATGGAAGCCCTGGAGCATGAATGTCCATAAAAATTTATGAACCTCGGCAACATATTTTTTAGCCAAATTTTAAGGTTTCTAAGAATATACGATTCACCTGTAAAGGAAAAAGTTTTAATGATAGTACACCATCGTAAATCAAAGATTACAAGTAAATGAAATTAAAAAAAAAAATAGATGAAATTTTAAAAAAAAATCTCATTAAGTAGTGTAGTCTCAACACATTCCAAAGTTTCAGACTTCGGTTCAATTTTCAGCTCCTTTAATGGTAAACATTCTGAATGCATGAAAGGAGCTGATTCAGAAAAATGATTCCCTTAATCAGTATTAACTACCGAGGTATTGTCTTACAAGACATCCATTATTTCTTTTATCATATTATCATTAGGATCCTCAAAGTATGCCAAGAAAACTCCTAAAGAGTCGAGAGATTCAGTTAAGAGGGGATCGTTTTCCACATCGACATCTGTGATGATATGCTCAAGGACTCCATCTTCTTTCAGAATGGAGGGAAGCATACTCTCTTGCTCTTCATCTCGATGAGAGTAAATCATCACCAGATACATATCGCCTTACCTTGTATAGACAGATTGAGAATCAGTAGGTGAAGATTTAATGTGAAGACTCGATTCCTTGATACTAATCAGTAGAGGCTTTGTATCATCCAGGGGTGGCTGCTCAAATTGTGGCCTCCACCAGTTAGTTTCAAATACCGGAGTTGTATCAACCAAATTATCCATCTCCCTAATCATATCATAATCTAAATTAGGAGAGTGGGCTGAGCATGCCTTAAGAGAGTCATATGGTTCAATTGAAAGGGGCTCATCCTCCACATTGGAATCAAGTGTGTCATGTAAGTGGAGTAGGTCAACATCACTATATTTGAAAAATACCCTTGTCTATTGATTATTACTTTGGACAGTTATCGAGATCGAATCTTCAAGAATTTGAACCGTATACTCATTAACACAATCCAACTCTTCATTCTTAGTATTCTCCACAACCGAGTTAGGATCACTCTCTTCACATTATGTTTCTAAATTAGGTTGAGGATGGGATAAACTAGCCTCTTCCTTTTCATTAAGGCTTGATTCAATCACTTCTAATGATTTTCTAATGTCTGGGACGAATTGGTTGAATTGTTCTTGAGTATCCATGAATTTTGGAATTGACTCCTCTTAAATTGTTTCCGGTTCAATATCATAAGTAGGAGATCCAAGGGAGTAGTCATTAGAATCGATTGTTGGTCCATCCCTCCAATGTTGATGTTTCCACTGATCATAGTCGTACGGATCATATGTGGGAGGGTTTGATGATTGTTAGTACGCATTGTCACCCATAATGTAATCACCCATTATTTTCTTCTTGTCAGATGGTGATAATTATTCTCACTCCAATAATTACGTAATGTTTTCTTAATTAGTGGAGTGTAATTATTCTCCCACCTATGATCGCGTAGGGACTTCTTAACCGGTGGAGTATTATATTCTAGTCGGTTCTCAATAATGATTTCAAAAAAATTTTGATACATAAGTTGTTTACTGACATATCATCTAATAGCCCTTCTCAATATCTCTCATCTTCTAGAAGTAGATTAGCATACTTATGTGTCTGCTCTAGCATGTACATGGTGAAACCCTAATTCTGAATCCAATCCAAAAAAAATTAAAAAAAAAAAAAAATCTACAACAATATGGAGAGCAAGTAGAGGAAAGAAGTTATTAAAAGAGAAGAACTAGAATTGAAGATCCTACAAAAACAAAACAATCAAACTATGTTAGCAATGTTAGAAGAAGAAAGAGAAGAAAAGAAAAAAATTAAGATGAATCCTAAACAAAATTTTGAAAATTGAAAAATCCTAAAAACCCTAGATTAGAAAAAAAATCAGAAACAAGAAAAATCTAACTTAAAACAAAAATCAAACCTAAAAAACCTAAACCTAATCTTGTTCAACGCCAGCTCCCCGACAACGGTGCCAAAAATTTGTTCACAACCCCAAGTGTAGGGTCATAATGTAGTAATAACTCGGTGAGAACAAGGTCGAAACCACAGGGAATGAGGAACACAGTCTAGAACTAATCTAAATTTAAATTGGTTGTCTGGGTTTTTAATCCAGCGAGATAACAAAGAGCTTTGAATAATAAAGATAAAATACTAAGGATCTAAGAATCCACCTATAGCAATCTCAATATTAATTTACTTGATTCAATGATAACTCAATCAGAATAAAAATCGTATCCTATCCAATCGGATGATGGAGCGGTTAAAACAGAATCTAAACTTTCATTGGATTAGTTCTCAAATATCCGTCTATTTGCAATGATGGCTAGGAATTCAATCATCCACCATGCCCAGGAGACGATGGTGCACAATGACTTATAAACATCACACAATTTAAAATAAGTAAGAATATATTTAAAGTTCTCATAACATCTACTATAATTGGAGTCACAATAAACCATAAAAAACTGAAAATATTCCTTAAATCAAATTTGAAATCAATGAAGTTCAACATAAACTTGAATCAAAGAAAAATAAATATCAAAATAAATTACAGGTTTCATCCCTTAGCCTTAGCTAAGAAATTAGCCTGAGAAGATTAACATCCTAGAAGAAAAATAAAAGAAAAACTAGAAAGATATATTAGAACCATGAAGAAATCGAAGTGGAAAAATGTTGTCGGCACTCCCCCTACGCCTTCTCTCCCTTTCAAAACCCTAGAAGATACTTCGGAACATCCTAAGGACTCCTATTTATAGTTGTGGAACTCCAACTTTGAAACCGCCTCAAATTTACACAAAAAGTTATGCTTTATTGGACCGAAGTTGGGTTCGATCGGACCAAATTTAGACTGAAAATCACACTTCCTCGCTAGACAATTTTGCGGGATTTCGGTTGAACCGAATTCAAAAAAAAAAATTTACTTCTCGCTGGACTGTTTTGCCCGATTTCAATCGGACCGAAGTCTATTTTAAGAATTTTCTGTTTTAAACTCAGAATTCTAGAATATGTTTTTTCAGGCCAATTTTCAGGATTCCTTTTCTTCACTTGAAACTTTTGAATCTCTTCATTCCTCACTTGATTTTCTTGAATCTTTGGCATGTGAATTCTTCATTAATGACTTTCGAATCTCCAATTCTTCATTATCTTCTTTTGAGCTCTAAATCCCTCCTTTTAAGCACATATTTATTATAAGCTTCTGAATCACCTCGCATGATAACAATGTTTATAATTAAATCAAATTATCAATTAAATGTCAGGAAAACTAATGTAATTAAAGGGTTAAATATGTAATATTTAAGTCTTAATACTTTTCATTTCCCTCCTAAAGGTGAGATGAAATATTTCTCGAAAAATATTGACTCGAAATAATTCCAAGTCCACTAATGTGTAATTGGGATAGATTACAACACATTATCCCAGTACAAATTAGCTTCTATAAGACCCGTATCCTAGACCGTACTGTTCTGTAGGCTTCCACGGTCCTCCGGATTGAATTTTGGCAACCTGCGACCTGTAATCGACATTTGCACGCGACCCTGAGTTGCATCCTATCAATCTGAGTAAACTTGACTCGAGACTTGTACCCTTGTGACCGCGCCGTTGCCGCGGTTCCAACGCCGTGTTTCACGCACCTATTCGATACATAGGCTAAGAGTTGTGGGCTCATGTATTTTCCAATGAAACGCCGCGCATTGCAGATTCTGAGAGAATCTCTACAACTCATCACATCAATCTATCAAACAATAAAATCAAGTACAACCCATACCCTACCCATCCCTCTCTCAGCCAAAGTCAACAACACCCTTACTCATCCCATTCCTTTCTTACCAACAAGTCAACAAGCACCCTACCTCCCATGTCATACACATCACTTCTCTCTCTCTCTCCCTCATTTCACACTCCATTTTCAAGCAACTCCCTAGGGTGGACGTCCAAGCTTTCCAAGAGGAGAGCAAGTGTGGCCCACTTCCTACACCTCTCATCTCTCATCCTAGCCCTTAAAAATCCATCATCTACCATCAAAGAGAGAGCTTAAGAGCTTGGAAGATCAAGGAGCCAAAAAGGAGCGAAATCAGTGGGTTTTCATAGTATTTGATCTCATTTTTTTATTTAGGGCCCACATGGTGGGACCCATCTTGATGTATGCATTGTATAAGAGGGGCCCATAGTGGCGGGGTCCCTCCGCTACTCCATCACTTGTCTCTCTCTCTCTCTCTCTCTCTCTCTCTCTCACTCTCTCTCTCTCTCTCTTTGACGTGTGGCCCACCTGATCCAGACCGTCCGATCATGAGACTCACCATGCTGCTGCCTTTTGGCAGGCCTTGGATGAAGGAAAAATATATATATTAGCTTGATCCAAATGTATGGCCCACTGGATGTGGGACCACCGTGACTTGTGAGTTTTATCCATACTACCCATTGTTTAGGACGGTGAGGCCCACCCTACACATTTCATACGTGTGGGGTGTAGGGGCCCAGCATGATGGATGTGTTGTATCCTCACCATCCAAGGACTGGACGATGAGAGGTGGGATTGGCTGGAGTACCTCACACTTGCTTTCACCTGCTTAATGACATCAACAAGTTTTGATGGTCTGACCATGAGATTGTATCCATCCATCCATCGGTTTAGCACATGGGGCCCACCCTACACGTGTGACACGTGTGGGCTGGTGGGACCCACTTTGATGTATATGTTTTATATCCACACCGTCTGTCTAGATGGTGGTGTGGGATGCACTAGGATGTATGTGTTCCTCCAGCCATTCATATGATTTTAGGCATGGGCCCACCGCCCCGCCCCACGCGTGTGACACATGTGGGTAGGTGGGACCCACCTTGATTTTTTTATTGTGTATCCACCACCGTCCAGACCCAGGATGGTGAGGCCTCACCATAAAGTTTGTGTTTTCACCACGTTGTCCTCCTTTTTGCAGGACATGGGACCCACCCACACGTGTTGTACTGTGAGGTGGGGCCCACCTTGATGTATTGTGTATCCACACCCCCTGTCAGGTTGGGACAGTGGGTCCCACACAGCAAGGTGTTGTTGTTTTGACGTCAGTAAGTTTTGGGGGTCCCACCAACTGTATCACGTTAGCAAGCTATGTGGGGCCTACCGTGATGTAGCGTTTTATCTACACCATTTGTCCAGGAGGTGGGGCCCACTTGTTGTATGGTCTGGGCCCACCTGATCTATACAGACCTACCCTTGATGCATGAATTCTATCTGGATGGTGCCACATGGGCCTACCATTGATATATGTGTTTTATACCCTATCCGTCCATCTCGTCCACTAAATGTGGACCCTACCACGATGCAAGTGTTTCATCCATGCTGGCCTGGGGTCTACCATCATGTAGTGTTGAATTCACACCGTCCAAGTCTGGACGGTGCTATGTAGGGCCTACTGTGATGCATGGATCTCATCCACACTTCCAACTGACGGGCATGGGTCCACCGTGATCTAAATGTTTTATCCACTTTGTCCAGTCCAAGGACATGGACCACGCCATGATGTATGTATTTCGTATCCACACTGTGCATCCATGGGACCCTTGATGCATGAATTCTATCTGCATTCACATGACCCCCACGTGATGTACATGTTTTATCCAAGTTGTCCATTTGATGGACCCATTTGGAATGAGCAGGGCCCACCTCATTGAGATGTATTCGAGGCCCAGGTAAGGGGCCCACTATAGTATGTGAGGCCCATCTGAAGTATGTGAGGCTCATTTGTTGTGTGTGAGGCCCACTGTGTATGTGTGTAAATGTGGGACTCATCGTGATGTATGTATTAACTGTCCATCTTGTGAGGCTTGTTGAGATTGTACATGAGGCCCTACTGTATGGCCCATTGTGATGTATATCAGGCTCGTGTGAGTGGCCATTATGATGTATATTAAGCCCATTGGTTCGACCCGTTGATGCGACCCACTTGATGTTTATGAGGCCCATTGGTGCGGCCAGTTGATGCAGCCCACTTAATATATATGAGGGCTGATGTGATGTATTTATGGCTCATGTACTGAGGCCCATTATGATGTATATGCGGCCCACGAGTGAGGCCCGATGTGATGTATTTATGGCCCATGTGCCAAGGCCCATCGTGGTGTATATACGGCCCATGAGTGAGGCTCATGGTGATGTATATTTGACCATTGCGTGAGGCCATGGGCCCACTATATGTTTGGCTCTATGAGGGTCACTCCTTGGGAGCAATGTTGGTTAAATGTCCACATTGATAGACAGTGATGGTTAAATGTCCACATTGTGACCTTCCCTTAGGCCCTTTATTAGGCCGATTATCGAGGCCAATTCCGATTGTTGATGCCGATTATTGAGGCCGATTCATATTGTTGAGACCGATTCCATTGTCAAGGCGAATTTCGATTATCGAGGTCGATTTCAATTATCGAGGCTGATTCCTATTGTCTAGGCTGATTCCAATTATTGAGGCCGATTCCAATTGTCGAGGCCAATTCTGATTATTAAAGCTAATTATTGAGGTCGATTCCGATTATAGAGGCCAATTCCAATTGTTGAGGGCAATTCCAATTGTTAAGCCCGATTCCGATTGTTGTAGCCAATTCCAATTATCGAGGCGAATTCCAATTGTCAAGGTCGATTATTGATGCCGATTATCGATGTCGGTTGTCGATACCAATTATGAGTATGTGACAGTATAACATCATGATACATGCTCATACACATCATCTGCATGTTTGTTATGAGATATGATTGACCATTGCATATGTCATTAGGCAGGTTGATATGAGACTCCCTGATAGGCAGAGATTATCTCATATGAGCGCATGGTATGCGCAGGATTGATGCATGACTGGATTGTATGACTCATGCATCTTGCATTATATGTTGTGATTACTATACACCCTAGCGACATCAGGGTCATAGCCTCCACGGGCATGTCATGGATGGTCAGATGGGATACCAAAAATTTATAACTAGCATCGAACAGCCATAAATGCTCCTGGGTAAAAATTCCTAAACCCTCTTGATACCAGAGATGCCTCAACGTCGAGACCGAGTGGATACATGTGCGCTCGAATATCGAATACCAGGAGGTCGCGTCTCTCACTGTGTCATGGTGGGTTGGGAGGGGGTGTGGCCTTACCTACCGTAGGGTATGGGGCATAGTAAGCTGAGTTTGACCAGCTCGTGAATGGGTCCGTTATCGAAGTACCGGGTAAATATTGACTGACTACTGGCCAGTTGAATAATGAAGTCTCTTCCACTTGCATGGCCGCGCATCAGTGGATGACGATTGCATATAGAGTGTACTAGACCCTGGTGATGATTCCAGAGATGTACAGTAATGATATGTAGACTTATTGAGCAGTAGTTGCATATTCACTATTCATTTATTCATTCACTATCCACTCGGGTTGGTGGTGCACAAGTATTTATTATGTGTATCTTCGCAATTGTCACGATTTCAGTTGGGACGCGTGACTAACTTGAGATCAGGAGTCTACTACATTGATCTAACTATCTAAATTCAGGTATGAGACTAGTTTAGATAGAAGTCCCTTGTAATGGACCCCATAGCTTGCAATATTGCATACTATCATCCTGACTTCGCACTCCAGCTTGGTCATTTTATTTGCATCTCATATTACATTACATCCACAAGCATATGCCATTTTAGGTTGCTATGTTTCTGCACTTATATGGCCTAGACAGATTTAGCAGGATTTACATATTGCATTGTACCATAAGCATCTAATATTTAACTCTCTATGACTCCTCATTTGCATAGCTGATCTGTATTGCATACTCTGATATTGTACGACTCGTGAACTAGTCAGTATTTCCGCTTATTCTGATATCATATGATTTAATGTCTTGCCAATATTTTTTACATTGTATTATTACGGCATTGTATTAAATACTTGGCACTTGCCTTGTGCACACACCTACACCATTCTCTAAGCTTTCTATAAGTTTATGCACGATAGATGTGTGTAGGTGACGTTAGGTCGCAGCAGAGCTTAGCTTAAAGCGTGGAGCTGTCTTATGGAGCTTTGATTTTTGAAATATGTATTTTCCTTTCAACACTGTATTAAAATATTTATATTAGTGGATATGTGATGATGATGTTGCCTTTGTGATTTGGGTATACTTGTAGTTATGCTTCTTATAAGACAAATTGATGTTAAAAAAATTCTCCTTGTAAGATCCCAAGATCGGAGCCTATTGTATGTGCACTGGGAGCCGAGAATGGGGTACTACGGAGGTTGTCGACACCGGATTCGGCGATTGAGAATTTTGTGAGCCCGATTTTTGAGTTTGGGGTGTGATAGCTTCCTTCTCAAAGGCATACGTTACGAGTTCCACATGTTTGGCCTTTGAGCGTCTGAGAGGCCTAATCGATATTCTATGAAGCCAATGCTTGGCCTCAATGGGGTCACAAGTGCTAGCAAATGTAGGTAGCCTCAAATGCTGAAATCGATCGAACATCTAATCGTCACGAACTGAAGGATGACTAGGAAATGGAATAGCCGATGAAACTTGCTCAGTTGACGGAGCGGGCTTCGCTGATGGGGTTGGCATTACCGATGGAGGCAGTACCACAAATGGAATCGATATTCTATGAAGCTAAGGCTCATCTTGGATGTGGGTCATTTATCATTAAGGGTTAACCTTTGATGTGGATCGTCCATTATGTGGGGCCCAACTTTATTATCCATTTTCGATTATGTAAAGCTCACATTTAATGTGGATCGTCCATCGTGTGGGCCCTCCCGTCCATAATACCCACCAATTTTGGATGTGGGCTATTTATCATTAGGGGTCGACCTTTGATATGGACCATCCATTAGGTGGGCCCACGTTAATTTGGGTGATCTATCATGTGGGGCTCACCTTTGATGTAGAATATCCATCGTGTGGACCCCACCTTCGATATGGACAACAATCCATCATGTGGGGCCTCCTTTGATATGTACATTGAGTGAGAGAGAGAAGTGAAAAGCTATAAAGCTTAAAAAAGAAACAAAACTTATGGGAATAAGTAGTTTTAATCATGTTTACTAAATAAACTTAAGTGAAAAAGGTAACTTAATGACTTAAGTTAAAAAGTAAATTATTTGGGGCCGTTTGGTTGGTAAATTACTTTACATAAGTTACTTATGCCTCAAGTAACTATCTTGGTTTCTACTTATTCAATGGATAAGACATACATATTAGTCAAAAAAGTAGGAAAGTATGTTTGGTTTCCAACATCAGATAAGTACTTATTCCTCAAGTAAGGTTCTGGCCACCCTTAATATCCACCGTCCATCATGTGAGCCAAACCTTTAATGTGGATTGTTCATTATATTAGGCCCACCTTGGCCCTGTCTTCAATGTGAATTGTCTAACATGTGGAGCCTACCTTCAATGTGGACTATTCACCTTGCAAGGCTCACCTTCGATGTGGGCAATTCTTCTTGCAGGCCCACCTTTAACGTAGATTGTCCGTCATGTTGGCCCAACTTCGAAGTGGGTTGTCCATCAAGCAGGGCACACATTGGATGTGGGTCATTCATTATTAGGGGCTGACCTTCAATGTGAATTGTCCTCATGTGGGGCCCACCTTTAATATCCACTACCCATCATGTGGAGCCCACCTTTGATGTGGACCATCTCTTGTGTGAGTCCCACCTTCAATGTGGGTTGTTGATCATGTGGGGCCCACCTTGGATGTGGACCATTCATCATTAGGAGTCGACCTTTGATGTGGACTGACTGTTATGCGGGGCCCACCTTGATGTGGGTCATCCATCATGTGGGGCCCACCTTTAATGTTATTGTCCATCACATGGGGTCATATTACATATCCACCACCAAAATGTGGGACCCACCTTTGATATGGACTGTCCATCATGTGTGCTCCACCTTCAATGTGGGTGGTCCATCTGTGGGGCCTGCTTTAGATGTGGGCCATGCATCATTAGGGGCCTACCTTTGATGTGGACAATTCATTATGCCACCTTGATGTGGGTCATACATAATGTGGGGCCCACCTTGGTTGTAGACCCTCCATCGCATGGGCCCACCTTTGATGTGGACTGCCCATCATGTGGGGCCTCCTTAGATATGTACTATCCATCACATGAAGAGAAGTAGAAAAGCAAGGAAAAAAAAAAAAAATTTAAGAAGATAAATAACTTTTCATCACATAAGTTACTTTTATAATGATGTTTACTAAACTAACTCAAGTTAAAAATATAATTTATTAACTTAACATAAACTAAAAAGTTACTTATTGGGTGGTATCCAATCGGGGCAGTTGGTAGTATCTAAACAGACCCTAAAGATCATGCATTGTTGGAATTCTCAATGCATTCTGAACTAATCATCAACGATTGAGCATCTTGGTTAGTTTCAATACCCACCTGTACATCATATCATATAATTCCACCTCCCTAATTGTATATAATGCCAAGTTTTACGCTGTCGCTTTTGCTTCTCTGTGGTGTATTTTGTTGGCCTCCTCACTAGATAAACAACACCCATTGTCGAAATTTCTATCACGTGAACAACACCTATTCTGGCCTCAGAAACTTGACATGAGCTTGTTATTTATCAGAACATCTACAACGAGGAACTAAATTCTTCTTCTGCCTTGTCTGGGTCCGTTTTCAAGAAAAGATTCTTTGTCAGAATGGTGTTCATCCACAACATTGTCCACATCAATCCATCCATCTGATAGAATGCTCCTTGCATGATTTTGCAGCAAAAACTTTGGAGTCCCATACCCAAAATCAATCTTATCAAGATTTCGATTCGTGAGAGAGCACAATTTCATTAACAGCCCTCTTTTGCAATTCATTTTAGCCCAACCAACTCAGGCCAGCCCAGCACAGCCCAACTTTATATGTACATGTCAGACTTGGTCTCAACTCATTTTAGCCCAACCAACCCAGCCCAGCTCAGCATACATGTCATATATCTTACAAATGAATCAAGATCCTCTACTTGCCACAAACAGAAAATTCTCATAACTTACGGTGTCATGGCCTAATGCAATGTGTGATGACATGGCCTAATAAAATTTCAACAAACATGAATTTTTTGTCTGTGGCATGCGGAGGAAATAGATTCCTTACAAATATGCCATTCCAATAGTTTGTAAGTAAACTCATCCATCTCAAATGTAGACAGTGGTTCCATTCCTTTAAAATGTCTATTTCTTTGTGCATGTCTAGCCCCCTTGATCAGCTGATACATTAATGAACATTCAAGTGGGAAATATTCAACGTGGGTTGAGTCAGATCAGGCCCAACCCAACCAATTTTATTTTCAGGCTTGGGCTTGGGCGGGCATGGACCTTGTGCCTTAACTATCACTATGGGCCTTGGGTCTAACTTGGCCCAAGGCCCAGCCCAAACCTGGTCCATTGCCACCACTATTTATAATAGATCACCAATGAAGAAAATGCCAATCAAGTCTCATAATTTTTTTTCAATATCAATTATCTCCAAAATAGTTTCTATTGTCAGTAACTCCTACATCTTCCCAAGACAAATAAAAAGGAAAAAAATAATAATAATAACAAGACACATACTCATCAATCAAGCCCAATGCTCCATCAGGTAAGATCTATTGAGGTATCTTAGATTTTATTTCTCCAACTAAGAAAGATTTAATGATGTAAAATGGGGATGTTACTACCTTAAAGAAACCCTAAAAATTATCATGTAAATAGACTGTAGGTTAAAAGTATACAACAATAGCATTACAACCCAAGGGCTGACACCCATCACATTGATGGAACTGCAGAAAAAACACCACAACCTTATATCCAAATTGCCACACATTGAAGAAAACAAAACAAAAACAAAAAACAAAACAAACAATAATACATGAGACGAACAAATATTGGTCAAGTGATGGTGGGATGTGAGGAGGAATTGTAGGCATCTACTCATCAACAAACACAGTCTTTGACGTGCTTTCTTGAGTGGGGCCGACTGTTCAGTGATATCAACTGTTGATCTGATGAGCATTGCTTTCGTGTGTGGGGCCAAGTGTTGGGTGATCTCAACTGTTGATCTTATGATCTCTCCCTCCCTCCCTCTCCCTCTCCCTCTCCCCCCTACCATAGACCACCATATTGAATTGATCTGGTCTCCAGTCTGGGAACTTTCCAGGGTATCCCCCATCAGATCAACAGTTTGGATAATCTAATCAGGAACCACGTGTACCAAATTCACCATTTCAGAAGACTATACAATGCTGGTAAGTAGGGCCCTATAATTCTCAGGAAGAAAGATGCAACTTTCTATAACTACACCGAGGCTTTGGTTGCATTGGTGGACATGTCATATGCTTTCTGCTGAACATGGCTGCTGTCAAAATACCATGAAGAAGTTGTGTTCAGACCAGAAAATGAGTCCAGATAAAAACCCAAATAAGAAATCAGTGGGTCTGCTCGGGCCTTATCAATGACAAATCTTACCCACTGTGATTTTACCAAGGTAAATCGTATCAGCCTTTTGTATCCCACAGTCGTTCCATTTATTATTGTCTGCCATTCTCCTTCAGTTAGAAAATCAAGATGGAACTCAATAACTCGCTGCCCCATCTGAATCGGCTCCTGAACTTGCAGGACATTGAATGGTGACAGTTGCCCAAGGTCCATGTATATTGCCCAAATAGATTGACCCTCCTCAGGAGCCCAGTAACTGTAGATACCTTCTTTTAGGACATTGTAAGGGCTGAACCGAGGGTCTGCAATGCCTCCACGTGTGTTGTTTGCAGTAACAGAAGCGTTCTCCGCCAAGTTATTGGAGAATATGATGCGCCGGAGCTCAGCGAAATCTTGGAGCACTTGGATGTCTTCATCCGATATCAGACCGGAAGAATTAGGGGGCACGTTTAGTAACAAGAGACAGTTCCTGCCCACTGATCTGTAATATAGATCGAGCAGGGTGGCCGCAGATTTAGGGTGTTCCGAGCTGTGCCAAAACCAGCCGGGCCTAATGGACACATCACACTCAGCAGGAACCCAATCATGTCCTAGAGGATCTCCGTCACGTGAATACCTATTGCATACGAAAAGGTCTTAGTTTCTTGAAACATTGTGATGGGTGTAAGAGTCTATCAACAACTGCAAGGATTACTTTTAGGGCCTGTTTGATTTTCCAAATCACATGTAAATGCAATGGGAAATAGTAATTATTACTACTTCACGTGTTTGAAAATGCATTTGCATTTCTGTCTTGAAAACCGAGTCAAAAGACTGGTTTAAATTTCTGGGCCCCACCATGATATATATGATATATCTGAGGTGTCCATCAGTTTTAGTGTTACATTTTAAGGCATGAGACAAAAAATGAGCCTGATCCAACACTCAGTTGGCCCACACTAAAGGAAATAGTGGCACTGATACATTTTTAACGGTAGATATTCGATTCCCTAAATCTTGTAGTGTGGCCCACTTGAGCTTTGTATCAGCCTCATTTTTTTGGTCAAGCCCTAAATTCAGCTGGCATGGACGGTGTGGATAAGACACAGACATCATGGTGGGCCCCACATATATTTCAGTCTCCTCGGGTTTAGAGCTCAAAAAAGTAAGTGTCAAATCAAACATTGATAACAACGCTGTAATTAACCAGTGAAATAATTATTACTCACTTGCAGTGTATATACCAAATGTTTGGAAAATCAAACACGCCCTTAAGATTAAAATGCACATATGAGGATATTATCCTCTACTATTATGTGAATATGGTGCTTCCTTCTCACATATCTAGAGAGGAGGAAACATTCTCAAAATGGACAGTTTTAAGTACTTCTAAAATAAGATCTTTTACACAATATATTTGGCAACATAAATCATTGATGTCCATCAAATTCTAGTTCTTATGGATTTTCCTCACTCCCCAGATAGGTATTAGATACAAGCAGCAAAGATTACAAAGATAATCATGGAATTGGGAAAAATCAATTATAGATCAAGTGACTACTACTATAGCATTGGATAAATAAAACATAGACATGCTCATTCACAGGGCAGCTTCCAATTAATGAAGAACTACTACGTGTAGAAGTACGAGAGAAGCACAACTTTCACTTTACTCTTGAAATGCAACGAGTGCATTACATAAACAAAATAACATAAACGTGTACAGAATCTACCTACAAGTTAGAACCATAGTTAAGGGGTTAATGGCTTGATATAACCATAGTGACAAATCTCATTCTCAGCAATTTCATTGCATGGAAATTCTCAGGAGATTTTCTAATATTGAGAGTTTTCTCAGGATATTATTGGGAAAATCTCACCAGAAATAAAATATTAAAAAAATATCTATCATAAATTTCTAAATAAGTTAAATATTTAAATATATTCATATAAAAAATTCCTAAATATTTTTACTATTTCTCAGGTTAATATCACCATAAAAACATGTTTTAAAACCTGCCTGGATTTTGAAAATCTGGTGATGTTTGTCACACTCGATATCACAAATGATTTAAGCTATTACAGAATAAAATGCTCAATACAAAACCATCCGAATAGGCAGATAATGGCTTCTCCAATCTTAAAAAAGGACAGGATCCTGCTCATCAGCAAACGTACAGATTGCTGATATTCAGTCCATATATGGGCCCTGGTTAAGTGATCCAAGTGGTCGATTTGATTGGTCCACAGTAGACATCAGATTCTCTGAAAAATCTTTCAGATTGAGATATTGTGACTCTTTGATCAATGTCTGGTATGGAGGTTTTAGGATAGTTTTAAACAGAACATAAAGGTTGCTTCATAACAGTATGAAAGTTTAGGGTATGGTTGATGTATTCCCTCTTACAGCAAAGCATGGACTCATTTTTGAGATTGTGTTATGTTTATGGATGCATTTGGTTGCACCAGATAGCATGAAATATCATGATATTTCATGATTAACAAATCCAATTTGGTACAAAATATCATGAAACTTCATGATTTTTGGTGTAACCAAATGCACCTGGAAACCCTTCTTTTTTCAATATGAAGATCTTTCCTATCCAATACTTCATGTGTAAATTCTATTATCAAATATGATTGCTGGAAATCAGTTTTATTAGAATTCTACATCTGAATGTTGGCAATCGGTAGAGGTGTGCACGAACTGAGCTAGCTCGGTTAGCTTGCTCGACTCGAATAAAAAAAGCTCGATTCGACTTGGTTCAAAGCTGAGTTCAAGCTGATTTTTTTAGCTCGAAAATGAGTTCGAGCCGAGCTCGAGCTGGTCCCAGCTCAACTCGACTCGGATCGAACCCAACTCAAATCGAACTTGGATCGAACCAGTTCGGTGACTCGGTTACTTTGATATTGATGTTGCTCACCAAGTGTTTAATGAAATGACACATCGAAGTGTGGTTGGTGGCAAGGAAGGTATGTATATGAAACCAATACCCTTTTTTTCTTGATTTTTATGTTGCTTAGAAGGTGTTTGATAAAATACCTATAAAACCATTTTTGTTGTCTTAAATATTATAAGATTTTGAAGGTGCAGTCCAGGTGTTTGTGAAATTGCTGCACAGGTGAACTCGGCTCGATCTTGGCTCGAACTGGCTTGAGCTGCTGACCGAACCGAGCCGAGCTGGCCAGTCAAGCTCAAGGACCAAGCCGAGCCGAGTTCAAGCTGAGGTCAGCTAGTGGCCAAGCCAAGTCAAGTTGAGGCCAGCTCGACTCGGTTCGACTCGATGTACACCCCTAGCAATCGGTTCATCATCATCTAAGCCTTATCCCAACCAATTGGGGTCAGCTAAATGAATACTTTTCCACCATTCCACTCTATCAAGGGCCATAACTTCAGGGTCCTTGCTCTTGCCCGGGTGGTAGACTCTCAGGAGTTTCAACTCCCGGTCAAGGGTTCGAGTACCCATAGGTGGTGAAATTCCACCAGCGTGAGTGTGTGGGGGTGTGTGGGGGTGTGTGTGCGTGTTTTTTTTTTTTAAAAAAAAAAGGGCCATAACTTCAGGAAGACCATAAGTCATCAAGTCTTTTAGCTTCTACCCAAGTTCCGATGCAAAGCGTCACTATAGGGAACACCCTAGCATGAGTTTGGAATGTCATTTTGTTTGGACTCGTGATGGAAGTTATGGCTTTAAGTTTGATACCGCTTGCCAACCTGAGGGGTCATTTGGATGCATGTAAAATCCTTAAGTTGTAAAGGGATTACAGGGACTAACTGGATAGCTGCATCTGCATGTGAAAGCTTTACAGGCTCTGAATACATTACAGCTTTTGGCTGTAATCTGAAACCAGGCAAAAAGCCATGTTTCAAATTGTGGGTAAAACCTTTACGGTTAAAAAGACCTTATACATGATAGAAAATAACGGTTGATACACACTCATGATGTGTGGGGCCCACCATAATATGTACCGTAAATCTAATTTGTCCATGTGCTTCCCTTGATGGTATCCTATGGCAAAAAAAGAAAAGAAAAAAAGAACAGCTTGAATGATCATCAAATGGACCACATGAGGGAAGGATGGGACGTCCACCATTAAAAACTTTCAGATTGCATTTGGGGCCTACTATGATGAGTGAAGGACATCCAATCTGTCCAGAGCATGCATGCTTTGATGCTCTCTTAGGGCCCTAAACAAAATTAAGTCATTTTCATGTGATTTGCCAATTTTGGCAGGATTTACCGTCCCAAGCTCTATGTGGTGTGAATACCTACTTTATATATTGTAAACACTTTACAAGTTAGCCAAACACATAATCTGTTTACCTGTAAACAGATTACACTTAAAAGTCAAACAGAATAGCATGTAAACAGTTTACACCTGAAACTCTTTTCAGGTGTAAAGTGCTTACAACTTCAAACTTTACAGGCATCCACACGACCCCTGCCACAACCCTTCTTTATCCAGGCTTGGCACCGGCAATGAGAACACAAAATTCTCACAAGCACAATGTAATGAGAACACAACCCCTTTTTGTTTGTCTGTTTTCCTCTTTATCTTGGGTTGCTTTGCTCCCTTGAATATTTTCAATCTTCAAAAAGAAAAATTACAATCAAGTTTTACATACAGTTGCACATGTACAGCTCTAGATGCATATCCTATACTCTAACATATCCTAACAGCTTAAACATTTATTAGAACGAGAAGAAGAGAATACAAGGAAGGAGCATACACAAAACGGATGATGAGGGATCCCTTTAATTACTCTTTATTATTTTTAAGTCCAGACTGATATGTATTAAGGAAAGGTAGTTGAGGCCAAGGAAAGAAACTCTGTATGCATTGTATAACTCTATATGGCATATACCCGTAGACAGATTTTATCAAATTGAATCCTTCATATATATATATATATATATATATATATATATATATATATATATATATATATATATATATATATACACACACACACACACACACATGATCCTTGAATCCCACCTATTCGAATCTATTGTAGAGGAGTCACAGCTTGAGCGCATGGCTTCAGCTTGTGGCACAGTATGCCCGAAAATACGCATATATATATATATATATATATATATATATATATATATATATATATATATATATATATATATATATATATATATATATATATATATATCAAATTCAAATAAAGATTGTCTTCTTTCTTGACTTCCTGCAATGGGAATACATCTGTACTGGTTTGTCACCAAAGAATCTAGTGGTGCAATGCACTGGGAACATGTTGCTGTGACTCCTTCAGGCCTTATGTGATATGATCCAACATAGATAATCCTATCTCTTTTATGTCCCGTCTTATTCTGGTCTTGAATTTCAGATTTTTGCAATTATATTGTTTCAGTTCTGGTTGCACCAGGGAGAGTCACAGATGCAGAGATAAAAATACCCTGCTCAAAGATGAGTTCTATTAGAACTGTGAGATCTGCCAGGCGTATCCTAAAACCAGGCCAAGCCAATGTCGGAGGCAAGGGATGAGGCCAGGAGCATGCAAGCTCACCTAAGCACGTTGGGTAGAAGTACAAAGCTAGCCTGTTGAAAATAGAAGAACATGATTGAATCAGGCAAGCTAACAAGGAAGAAGATAATAGAAACAGAGAGGCTATTGTGAATCAGAGCAAAGCTTCTACTTTATCTGGGTTCATTGTCTTAAAAGAAAAACAACAATCCTCATTTTATAGACAAATGCTTAATTCAATTGAGTAAGGGTGAATTCTGGTGCTCATGGCAGCCAAATCATTCAGTTGTGGCCTATCAAAAGCTCCCACGCAGCACTAATGATGGACTCTCCTTGGTCAGCGACAAGTGTAACTAGGGGTGTACATGAACTGAGCTAGCTCGGTTAGCTTGCTCGAATCGACTCGAAAAAGCTCGATTCGAAGCTGAGTTCGAGCCGAGTCAAGCTGATTTTTTGAGCTCGAAAATGAGTTCGAGCTGGCCGCAGCTTGACTCGACTTGGATCAAACCCAACTCGAATCAAACTCAGATCGAACCGGTTCGGTGACTCGGTTACTTTGATATTGATGTTGCTCACCAAGTGTTTAATGAAATGACTCAACGAAGTGTGGTTGGTGGCAAGGAAGGTATGTATATGAAACAAATACCCTTTTTTCTTGATTTTTATGCTGCTTAGAAGGTGTTTGTTAAAATACCTGTAAAACCACTGCTGTTGTTTTACATACAGTGAGATTTTGAAGGTGCAGTCCATGTGTTTGTGAAAATGCTGCACAGGCAAACTCGGCTCGAACTGGCCCAAGCTGCTGACCGAACCAAGCTGAGTTCAAGCTGGGTTCAGCTAGTGGCCGAGCCAAGTCGAGCTGAGGCCAACTCGACTCAGTTCGACTCGATGTACACCCCTAAGCGTAACCTCTAGGTTAGCCGATCCAATCAGAATAACAATTCTGCATGGCTTGTACACATGGCAAGGTTGCAAGGCGACCACTTGAATGGAAGAACCTCCCTTAAAGGTGACATGTACTTTGCAGCTAATAGGTTCAACTTTTCATGTGCTCCATCCATGTTGACAAGCTACCTGGAAAGACTGGCAAAGGACAAAATCATTATCTTTATCAAGAAAAGCCCAAGTACTAGCTGACCCACTCACTGAAGTACAACTAACCAAAGGGTATAAGATAGTGAGAACAAGCATCATCAGGTCTAGAGCACAGCTATAAGTCCCAGTCCATCAAACAAGAAAATGATGAGAATCCACTAGGAAATGAAGAGATCAAAACTAAGGATCCTCAATGGAGATGGGACCTAGCGGATCACTACCTCCATAACTCAACCTTGAAATCCACTGGAGGTGCAAAAGTACTTGCCTTGGTGTTGAGCAGCCTAGAGGTCCCCCTTTGGTACATAAGACACCTGCAGTATAAATTCCCGAGAACAGAAGGGGATCATAGTTGCAGCAAAGAAGTGAAATGATAATTGCCTTAGGTGTTAAAACACAGCTTCATTCGACGGCCAAGGTAATGATGATTATGGTGAGAGGCCTTGCAAAGTAACCCCATCATTAGTTGCATGAGGTGTAAAGTGAAGCAGCAACAGATTTGGGTGTGGGAGCATGGGAGCATTTGTAAATGTTATCAAGTATAAAAAGCTACAAAGCGGAAGCAGGATCACCAGTCAGAAGCATGATTTGAGCAGGAGTGGCACCTTGCTGGAAAGATCCTGCAGGCTGCAACTAAGTTTTAGACACCTTAAGGCGCATCAGCCACAGAGCCCCCACAATAATGGTTATTATTGGAGGTGATCCGAATGCCAAAGGAAAAAGCTAGCAGTTGACAGCTCTAGCTAGTAAACCAATTGAAGTAGGACAGGTGTGTTGACGAAGAGGTACTGGGTTAATGAAGAACATGATAGAAGGGATGTAGGCTGACAACTTTTCGGCAGACCATACGATGGCCACTGCATGTCTAGGGTTGCTGACGGGCCAAGCCCAGGCTTAGCGGATGCCAAATTTTGAAGGCCCGGTTAGAAAGTCTTAACAACTTCAATTTAATAATAGATCCTGCAACCTGTCCATGCCCAACAATTGCCACCATACACGTCTGACTCGGAGAGACTGAGCTGATACTTATTAATGGCAGCTAGCTTCAGCACCAATGCTACTTTCTATATAAGGGTGAGAGGGAACCACTCACTTTTGCAACCCAACACTGAAGAATATGAAGAAAGGGCACTCCTGTCAGCATTCAGATTTCCGACTTCAATTTTCATCAACCCAGGCTTCTTAGACACTTCCAGTGATAACGACAGCCTAGGGTGGAAGTAATATGCAGGTTAACGTTTTGGAGCCTCGTCATCAAGGCAAAAATAGTTTCTAGAACCTGAACAACTGCAAGTTTGTTTGCATAAAAAATGCACTGCGGAAGCATAAAAATCATCACTCGCCAGATTGGCCATTGTAATTTTCAAAAGACAATTCCAAGGGAACCCCTATTGGTTGATCTCATCGCCATCTCTGATGTGACACTCCAAGATGTTGACTTTGAAGGATGGAGACTTCCTGGTGATGCAAGGAATGGATGGAGGCAGGTATGACCTGGCCTTGGATTGCAGAAACTCTTCAATAGGATGGGGTACTATCTATTGAATGCTGTGAAAAGGTAGATAGTTTGTATCCTGAATAATACCATGTCCATTTGGATAATAAGGCACATTGGGGCACACCCACTGCCCATACATCATCAATGGCCAAGAAGTTGGATTGTCTTTTGAAGATGCACATGTCACCACTGATCTCCCTGTTGCTGATGATCAGATAGGAAATAGACCAAAGAGGCCAAGGCCCCTGAAGACCTCACTAGCATGGTGAGGTCGCAGATGGCTTTCAAACCTTCTCCTTTACATTCTAATGCTGTTTCCAGCCGCCATCCCTTACATCATTTACTATTTATATTCCTTCTTCTTCTTCTTCCTTTTTTTTTTTTTCCTTGAGATACTATTTGTATTCCTTCAATCATCAGTTCCTTTCATCTCAAATCTCAAGAACAAATATTCATATGATGTTGGGTTCCGCCTGTCTTGATAATCTCAAACCATCTTCTTGATCACATCACACCATACATATAATACATACATATATGAACAAACACACACATTTTAGATCCTTAAAAAAATGGAAGACTACAGCATAATAGATACTTTGTTCGAACCAGGCCATCATTTAGTCCTCCACCCTAACATAGAATCATCCACTGAATTGTCATGTATATGATTAGGCTAACTAATTCATGGTCATAAGAATGTAGGTCAAGAGAAATGAAATAATGTATCAATTGTGTATCAAGGATTGGTCATGGCTTAGCTAAAGACAATCTTCAAATGTGGATATATGAATTATGCCTGGATGATTGAGAATACAGAGTTTGTAATAATGTACCTATTTATCACATGCATGTGTGCCATAAGTGGTGATTGCAAGATTGCTCATGTGAGGACATGCCATGTATGGTGTACATAAACAATGTAAGTCGGGAAATGCTTCCAAAGATTTGCCTCCATGTGTCAATGTAAGATGAGAAAATAAAAATGATGAACATCAGGAGAAAGATAGCAGCACTAACTGGTAATCATTGTTGCCACCTATGGTGACAGAGCTCTTATTGAAAAGAGACCAACAAGTAGAGCCAGCAATACCAGCCTCATCGCCGATCCATCTGCTGTCTGGGCCGGCATCAGAAAATATGGTAGCCTCAGGCTGGAGCTGATGAATGAGTTCAAACCAACAATCAAAGTAGTAGTCCATATTCTTCTCGCCTTCCCCCTTGGCACCATCCAACCAGACTTCCTTAATCAGCCCATACCTGCTCCAAACCCAAACCTAGATTTTGATCCTTGAAAGCATTGCTTACAAAAACAAATAATCAAATAATCAAATAAAAGGGTAAATGAAATGTATAAGCATTGTATCCTATAGGAAGAATATAGAATAACAAATCAATCAGACAGTTAACAAAGCGACAAGAACCTAAACTGAAAAGGTAAATGAAGAAAAACATTGTTCCAAACTCAAGGTCATTCAGCCATGCAGATAACCCTTCAACATAAAATCTAGGGAAAAAAATGATGAATTAATGTTGCCAAACTGCTTGACATAGGATCGATGAGATGAGAAACGAAGAGGAAAACGATTTTTGAACAAACCACACAATTCAAAGAGGTTGAGTTTTGAGGCTTTCTCCCTTCACAAGAGTATTTTCTCAAAAAACTAGCACTCACGGTATTTTATTCCAATCTATATTCATCAAGTCCATTCATAAATATGGCCTTAGAGATCTTATATAGACCAAAATACAAAAGATAAAGATCCAAAGAGATCTTATAAATCTAGACTATTAGTTTAAGATCTAAATCATATCCTAGGGATGGCAATGGGCCAGGCAGCCTGACCCGACCATCTAGGGCCAGGGCCTGGGTCCCTAAATTTGGCCTGAGAGCCAGGGCCCGGCTTGAAATCTAGGCCTGAAGTCCAGGCTGGAACAGGTCAGGGCCAATAATGAATATCCCAGCCCATTCACCCATCCCATATATTTCCTTTTCAGTAACTAATATGTTTTATTCATTTTGGTAAAGAGTTATTTGATACTCTGGCTGCATATGATGCTTGATACACGGGAACTTAGAAATGGTACATATGGCATATATTACTCAAATTAAACCGTTTAAATTGTGGAAACCAGTCACAATAAGTTACCCTCCGAAAATCAGATTGGTTGAACAATCCTAACCTCTGATTCATGGACACTTGTTTGTTGAAATAAGACCATTGGACACTTTTCATTTTTCGCCATCCAAAAGATGTCCACCAATCTGATTGTTAAGTGTAATTTTGGTTATGTTACATCTAAACCACTAACAATAATTTAAATAGTTCTACCTTTCAAAAATAATAACAATAATAATTTGGCCAGTCTATTTAAGTAATTACTAAGTGTTTGTGCATCATCCATCAAACTGCCAAGTATCAAAGCCTCCATCTTTTGTGTGGCATACAGCTATCAGATTTTGTGAGTTAACGAGGGGCTTCAATGTATAGGTTAGTTCTATAGAGAATGTTAGTGTATAGTTTTTTTAATGTAAGTGCATGTGCACACTTTCCTCTTCTCTTGCGGTGTACTATATGCTCTATTATAATAAATTATTGTGTGTTAGGGCATGTTAAGCCTAACACAACATCTTTCCCAAAACTCTCCTCTTTCTTCTTCTTCTCTCACACTTTTCTCCTCTTTTCTTCACACTACAATCATCAAACCATTCTCTACTTGGTATCAAAGCATAATTCCAAGCATTCCGCATCCAACAGGTTAAGAAGTGACACGTCACCTTGCAAACGTCAGTGTTGTACGGACACATGGACTCCATTTGAGCTAAAAGTTTAGGGGTTTGATAGTTCTTGATTTTAGAAGATTTGTCATGATTTTTTCAGAATTTTTTGGACCTCCTTTCATGGTGTTTTGAGCGAAATAGAGAAATTCGAAAATCGGGTCCATCTTCCCTTTTTCTTTGATCTAACCTTAAATCGGTAAGCTTTTTTGGATTCTTTGCTCAAGGTGGACCGAAATCTTCCTCTCAAGCTACTCATGGAGGATTTTTTTAACCTAAGATACTATGTTTGAGAGGGTTTTAACCTCAAATGGACATGCGGTTGGGATGTTTTTTTACTAGGTTTCGTTATATTTTGGATGATTGCTATTTGTTTAAGGTTTATCTCTTATTCCCTTCAAGGATTGAGTAAAATAGAATTGTTTGAATCAACACTTCTTGCTTTGAGTCTCCTATGACTGACAAAGGGCCCTCCTCTCTTGGCATGGAGTCTCTTGAATCCAACCCCTTGCAGATTGCCTCCACTAAGTTGAATGGTGACAACTATCTTCAATGGACATGATCTGTAAAAGTGTTCTTTGGAGCTCGTGAGAAGTTGTTGTATATTTTTTATGATCCTCCAAGCTCTACAAATGCTACCTATAAGTCCTGGACAAAGGAGAATTATCAAGTTATTGCATGGTTGTTGAATAGTATGGATTCCTCAATTAGCCACTCGGTGATGTTTTTATCCTCGGCTAAAGGCATTTGGGATACGCTTCATGATCTGTTCTCGAAGTCTCAGAATTTTTTATAGGTATTCCAGCTTATTCAAGAAATTGGTTGGTTCCAACAAAACTCAAGATCATTAAAAGATAACTATTTGACGCTTCGGGGCATGTGAGATGAGTTGGATTTGTATTAGCCTCTTCCTTCGAAATGTAAAAAGGATCATGAACATGCCCATAAGCAACAGGATAATACTCATATTATGCAGTTCCTAGCTGCGTTGAATTCCAATTATCTTCAAGTTCGAGATCAGGCTGTTATACAGGATCCTCTACCCTCATTGACGACAATCTATGCCATATGTCAGCGCGCTACTATCTCCGCTCTTCCTTCTCATTCATTTATGTCACCAGAGCATTTGACACATCTTGCTGGCGATTAGTCCTATCTTGGCCTTCGGGTACCATCCTGGAGTTCAAGGTGCATTTCTAGTTATGGTGGTCATGCTAGAGGCCGCGAGGGAGATCGCAGTCATGACGATCGTAATCTTCATAGTCGTGATGGACGTGGACGAGGACATAATGGTTCTCGCATTTGTTCGCATTGCAATGGAACTAATCACACTGTTGATTATTACTAGCAGATCCATGATCGTCCTACATACGTCGTTGCTTTTGTTACATCCACAATTGCTCCTAAAACACAGCCTTCCACCCCGACAGTTGAGCGGTCTACTTCAGGGGAGTCTCTCATCATTTCTCGGGCTGCATATGATGCCCTTATGCGGCTTCACATTTGTGATATTCCTAAGCTATTTCACGCAGCTTCAGCCTAGTCAAGGGTTTGGTCACTTTGCCCACCAGTGTGGGCACAAAAGAGAGCACGAATGTGTTCTTTATTGATGGGCAAGTACAAGTAGTGCCCCCAGAAAATGACGATGAAGATGAAGAATATGAGCCAACAGAGATCCCTAGTGATGAGGAAGAGAGAGCCCAGGAGACTATGACACTTACAATTGTTCGTTGCGCCTTTGCACAAGCAAAGAATACCGATGATTGGCGCCACAACACGATCTTTTATACCTACGCAAAATGTGGTGATAAGAGTTGCAAGATGATCGTGGATAGTGGTAGTTGTGCCAATGTGGCATCAACTAGCACTGTGAACTGTTTGGGCTTGAAGCTTGAAGCCCATCCTCAACCCTATAGAGTGTCTTGGGTTGATGAGACTTCCATTCCAGTCTCCAAACGTTGTCTTGTTCCTATTCAATTTGGATCATATAAAGACACTCTAGTGTAATGTTGTTCCCATTGATGTTGCCCACATCATTTTGGGTAGGCCCTGGCTCTATGATAGGGATGTCACCATATTTGGTCATTCAAATGTGTGTACATTCTGGTTTGAGGACAAGAAAGTCAAGCTAAATCCTCTCCCACCCAAGAACATGAATGGAAATAAGTCCACCACAAAGAGTGATGCGAGCGACTCGAAGGAATTGAAGGAATCGAAGTCCAAGTCTAAGTCTCTCCATATTCTAAATGCCAAAGACTTTGAGTGAGAGACTAAGTAGGACTCGATGGTGTTTGCCCTTGTGGCTAGGGAGAGTGCACAAAAAGCTAGTGTAAAGTTATCCACTGAGGTCATTTCGATAGTGGATGAGTTTCGTGATGTCTTTCCTGATGATCTACCGGATGAGCTTCCCCCTATGACGGATATACAGCACGTCATTGATTTAGTCCCTGAGGAGACTCTACCAAACCTCCCTCATTACAGAATGAACCCAAAGGAGCATGCAGAGTTGAAGAAGCAAGTTGATGAGCTCCTAGAAAAGGGTTTCATTCAAGAGAGCATGAGCCCATGTGCCATGCCCGCCATTCTTACAATTAAGAAGGATGGCACATGGAGGATGTGTGTTGATAGTAAGGCCATCAACAAAATCATAATCAAGTATCGGTTTCTCATACCGCGTCTTGATGACATGTTGAACATGATGGCCAACGCAGTCTTCTCGAAAATTGACCTCAAAAGTGGTTATCACCAAATCCGCATACGCCCTGGCGACGAATGGAAGACGGCCTTCAATACGAAGGATGGGCTATACGAGTGGCTAGTCATGCCTTTTGGGCTGATCAATGCCCCAAGTACCTTTTTGTGTGTGATGACCCAAGTGTTGAGGTCCTTCATGGAAAAGTTTCTGGTTGTCTACTTTGATGATATCCTAATTTATAGCATGACCAAGGAATAACACCTCAACCATTTGAGGCAGGTTTCTGGAATCCTTAAAGCCGAAAAAAACCTAAAGAAGTGTGCGTTTATATCTAGCAGTGTTATCTTCTTAGGTTTTGTTGTGTCAGTTGAGGGTATATCGGCAGATCCTGAGAAAGTCAAGGCCATTATCAATTGGCCTGAACCCCGCAATATTCATGAGGTGCGCAGCTTTCACGGCTTGGCCACCTTCTATAGGCGGTTCATTTGAGATTTTAGTTCCACTATGGCTCCCGTCATGGATTGCATAAAAAAAGGAGAGTTTCAGTGGACGAAGGCAGCCTTAAAAGCCTTCAACAAGATAAGATGACTGAGGCTCAAGTCACGCGACTTTTGGATTTTTCAAAAGTTTTTGAGGTCGCATGCGACGCGTCAGGATTTGATATAGGAGGAGTACATAGTCAGGAAGGGCACCCTGTCGCCTTTTTTAGTGAGAAAGAGGCTAAGCAAAAATACTCCACCTATAATAAAGAATTCTATGCGGTAGTACAGTCATTGCGCCACTGGCGTCACTATCTATTGCCGCAAGAATTCATTTTGTTCTCAGATCACGAGACCTTGAGATATCTGAACTCTCATAAGAAATTAAACCCTAAGCATGCCAAGTAGGTCCAATTCCTTCAAGAGTACACTTTTGTACTTAAACACAAGGCCGGTGTAAAGCATAAGCATACCGACGTGTTGAGTCGTTGAGTCGTGTTACTCAATTCCATGAGTGTCAAAGTCACGGGCCATGAGTGTCAAAGTCACGGGGCTCGAGTGTGTCAGTGGATTATTTTGAGTGCCCAGATTTTGTTGTGTATGCATCGTTGTTAGAGAATCTGTCAGGAGCAAGCAGTGAGTATTTGATATTAGACACATATTTGTTTAGGAGTAATCGTTTGTGCATACCTCGCACCTCCCTCCACGATTTTCTTGTCTGGGAGTTACATTCAGGAGGGGTCACAGCTCATTTTGGTCAAGACAAGACCATTGCCCTAGTGGAGGATAGATTCTATTGGCCAAGCCTCAAGCAAGACGTGGCTAGAATTATAGGACAGTGTCATACTTGTCAATTGGCAAAGCAGAAAAAGCAGAATACAGGGTTATACACACCTTTTCCAGTTCCATACGCCCCTTGGCAAGACATCAGTATGAACTTCATGCTTGGGCTCCCCAAGTCCATTTGAAAACACGATTCCATATTTGTTGTCGTGGACCGTTTTTCCAAAATGGCCCACTTCATCCCTTATTCGAAGACCTTTAACGCATCCCATGTTGCCAAATTATTCTTTAGGGAAGTTGTCAAACTTCATGGGTTACCCAAAACTATATTTTCTGACTGTGACGTACGGTTCATGAGTTATTTTTGGAAGACTATGACATATGATGAGTACTATGCTCCAATTTTCTTCTGCTTACCACCCTCGGACTGACGGTCAAACTTAGGTGGTCAATAGGAGCCTAAGAAATTTGCTCAGGTGTTTAGTGGGGGAGCACACCAGGATGTGGGACACTATACTACCTATCGCCGAGTTTGCATTTAATAGTTCTGTTAATAGATCCACAGTTTAAGTTCTTTTGAAGTTCTTACTGGTTATAAATCTAGAAAGCCTATTGACCTTGTCCCTATGTCCCTGTCCCATGGGCCATCAGAGTTTGTAGAGTCCTTTGCACATCATATTCATTCATTGCATCAAGAAATCAGGCGAAAGATCAATACTAGTAATGAACATTACAAATTTTCTACAGACCAACATAAACGATTCAAGGAATTCAATGTATAGGACTGTGATGGTTTGCATCAGGCCAGAGCGGTATCCTCAAGGAACCATTCGGAAATTACATGCGTGTAGAGCTGGACCATTCAAAATTATAAAGCGAAACGGTCCTAATGCGTATGTGATAAATCTTCCACCTTCCATAGGAATTAGCTCCACATTCAATGTGGAGGATCTAATTTCATTTCAAGTGACCACTAACACATTGTCCAGCCTTTCACCTAAACATCCCAATTCCCTAGATCTTTCTCTTAACCCATGGCCTCTTCCCGACCCATCTTCCCAGCCTCTACCTCCCATACCTACCTGTCCCACATCCAGAGAGGAGATAGAAGATATTCTAGACCATCAAATTGTATCGACGCTAGACAACAGTTTTTAAAAGTTCATTGTCAAGTGGAAATCACACCCAGCTTCAGACAGAATGTGGCTCACTGAGGAGAAGCTTCAGAGACTTGATCCAGACCTCTTAGACTGATTCAGGAACTTTGTTTCGCCAGTGGCGAAACCTTCGCGACCAAGGAGAGTTGATGGAGACATCATGCACACGTCCCCTCTATGCACGTATTCGAGGAGGCGGAGGCCCCACTTTCGATTTGGATTGACGACAACATCTTTGGAGGGCTTCATAATTAGGGGGCTACGTTATGGAGCATTGAAGTGGACCCGATCATCACATAGATTCTTCCATCGGATCTCATGATCGTGGCCCACTACTTTAGATGATTTAGGATTTTGAGTTTTGACTACTTCTGTTATTAGAAACATCATGAACAGCTTTGATTGCTTAGATTAATTATTTTATTTGCTTTAGCTTTGGTATTACTGCGCACATTGCACAAGGGTAATTGTCTTTTTTAGGTTTAGGGTTTTCTTATAAAAATAGCAATCCCATGTAAATATTGCAATGATATTTTATTAATAAAAATTCCTGCGTTTCTTCCTCTCTTTGGGTTGAAGATTCGAATTAGGAGCGAAGCCCTCCCTTCCTCGAAGGGCTAACTATCATGGTGCGAAGCTATATCCGTCCATATCATCTCCACCTTATGCACCACATCCATCACCCTCTACACCCCTTCCACCTTCAGATTCACCCACTTTCGTATCCAACTTTTCTCATATAGTAGTGCACAAACAGATTTTCAGATTCAGGCCCATCTGAGAGGCTGAAACTTTAACGGAGTACTACGAACACACCCTGCAACGGATTGACATGAAACTTGGAATGGAGGCAGCCCATCCCTGGCCGATCGCAGCCTAGAAGTCGGTTCCCGACTTTGTAGGCCCCACACACATGTGGACGACCTGTCATGCACGTGCATCCAGGCCAATCTGCTGTCCAGCGCACGTGGCTCATCCCAGGTTCTCTTTTTCCTCTATTTCCTTCTCTTTTGACTAAAAAAATCCCTTAATCCAAACTCCTAACCCTAAAGAGTCCCAAATCCCAATTATCCTCAATTTTCAAACCTTAGATTTTTCCCCCAAATTAAAACTTAGTGAATCTCTTGAGTTGGGAACTATCCTTTGCAATGGATGATTCTTACACTCCTTTGGGCTTGTTTGGCTTATAATTTTATTTGATCCAGCCCTTGAGTTGTGTAGGCTAGGACCCTCATAGATTCCCCTTTTTTAATGTTTGATGGTATGTAGGATATGGAATTTTGTGACTATTTAAAATTGGTATAATCTCAAGCTTGATCTCTTGCATTCCATATTTAATTTCATGTCCTACATCACAGTTGCTCCTGAGACACAGTCTTCCACCCCGACAGTTGAGCAGTCTACTTTAGGGGAGTCTCTCATCATTTCTCGGTTTGTATATGATGCCCTTATGCAGCTTCACATTCGTGATATTCCTGAGCCATCTCACGCAGCTTCAACCCAGTCAGGTACTGCTCTTCTTGCGTCATCCTATCTTACCTCCTGGGTCATAGACTCTGGAGCTTCCTGCCATATGACTGGTACATCTCAATTATTTTCCTCTTATTATCCTTCTCTTCACACTCAGTATGTCACAGTCGCAAATGGAGCCCAAACTCTCATCTCTGGGATTGGTTTCATCCCTCTTTCTTCTTCCTTATCTCTGTCATCAGTTTTACATGTGCCTCGTTTTCCATTAAACTTATTGTTTGTTAGCTCTCTTCCTAAATCATTAAATTGTTTCATTACCTTCTTCCCTTCTTATTGTTTGTTTCAAGACCTATAGACAGAGAGTGATTGGTGGGGGCATAAGAGAGGAGGCGTTTATGTTCTTAATGATACACCTGTTGCCGCTTCTAGTACCCTTTCTCTAAATCGAAAGTCCATGACACGATAGCATTGCCACTTAGGCCACCCATCAATAGCTAGATTGAGAATTTTGTTTCCCTCCTTATCTATCACTAAACTGTTATGCTGTAGTATTTATGAATTGTCTAAACTTCATTGTGCTATGTTTTCTCCTAGCTTTTTTGTGAAGAAATCTCAACCTTCTATTCTAGTTCACTCAGATGTTCGGGGACTAGCTCCAGTTGGCTCCACTTTTGGATTTAGATATTTTGTTACCTTTATTGATGATTATTAACGCATGACTTGGATTTATCTTTTGAAATCTAAAAGTGAAGTGTTTAATGCATTTAAAGTGTTTTATTATGAAGTGTGTACTCAATTTCAATGTTCCATCAAAACCCTCCATTCTGATAATGAGGGGGAATACATGTCTATTGCCTTTTTGTCCTTCTTGTAGAAACATGGTATTTTGTCTAGGACGTCATGTTCTCGCACACCTCAACAAAATGGTATCGCAAAACAAAAGAAGCATCATATTCTTGAAGTTGCTCACACCCTTCTTCTTGGTATGCACCTACCTAAACATTTTTTGGGTGATGCTATTCTAACTGCTATTTTTTTTATTAATTGTATACCCTCACGTATCTTGTCTTATAAATCTTCCTTTACCATATTGTATCCTCATGATAATCCATTTCCTCTACCACCTAAAGTTTTTAGTTGCACATGCTTTGTTCAAATTTTAGATGGAAGTAATGATAAACTTAGCCATAGGATAATTAAATGTGTCTTCTTAGAGTATACTTGGAGTCAGAAAGGGTATAAATGTTGACCCATTGACTCGCAAGAAATATGTCTCTGCCGATGTAACCTTCTTTGAGGATATTTCTTTTTTCTAACCTTCAGGTCGATTCCTCTGTGATCCTCTTGTGAGTCAGGGGGAGTATGACTCTTATCCTCTTCCTCTTTCTACTAGTGATCATGAGGAAACTCCTCTCCCCTCCGTTCAGCATCCTGTTGGTGATTTGGGTAACCTTAAGCCTCTACGGGTGTATCTTCGACGAGATAAATCTTCACACGCTCAACCATCCACCCTTTCACTCACTTCGGATGTTGGCTCAGGTAACTCTCCTACATCGAGTTTAGATCTCCCTATTGCCTTGCGCAAAGGGTCACGATCTTGTACTCAACACCCCATTAGTAATTTCGTTTCATATGATCATCTTTCACCGTCTTTTCAGTCGTTTGCAGCTTTCCTTTCATCACAGACTATTCCTGTCTCTCTCACATGCTCTTCAAAGTCTTGACTAGACGAAGGCGATGATAGAAGAAATGTCTGCTCTTAATAAGAATCATACTTGGGACCTTGTGCCACTTCCTTTAGGGCATAAACATGTTGGATGTCGATGAGTTTATACAATTAAGTTTCTTCCGAGCGGATTCATTGATCATTATAAAGCCCGTCTTATTGCTAAGGGATACACAGACTCATAGTGTGGATTACTTCGAGACATTCTCTCCGATGGCTAAGCTTAATTCGATTCGCGTTGTAATCTCCTTGGCCGTTAATTTATCATGGCCCTTGTTTCAACTTGATGTTAAGAATGCATTTCTCCATGGGGACCTTGTAGAGGAAGTCTATATGCATTAACCTCCTGGCTTTGTTGCTTCCCACGACCCTGCGCTTGTATGTTGGTTGAAGAAGACTCTTTATGGACTCAAACAATCCCCGCGTGCATGGTTCAAAAAATTCAGTCCTCTTGGAGTACGGCTTTGTTCGTAGTCATGCCGATCATTCTCTCTTTATATGTCATCAATCGACGGGCATCATGGTTCTCGTTGTCTATGTGGATGATATTGTTCTGTCCGGTAGTGATTCTATTGGAATGTGGGAGGTCAAAGAGTTTTTTAAGACCAAGTTTGAGATCAAGGATCTTGGTCCTCTTCGCTACTTCCTCGGAATTGAAATTGGTCGCTCTTCATCCGGATTGGTCTTGTTACAACGAAAATATGTGCTCGATCTTCTCATGGAGACTGTCATGTTGGGGTGCAAGCCCGCTGCCACTCTCATGGATACTTAGTAAAAGCTTCGACCAGATGATGATCTCCTTACTGATCCCGATATGTATCGACGACTTGTAGGCCAACTTATTTACCTGACTATTACTCGGCCAAATCTCTCATTTTTGGTGGGCGTTATTCGCCAATTCATGCAAGTTCCCCGTACCTCCCATCTCACAGTTGTCTACCGCATACTTCGGTATCTAAAATCACCCCCGGGTCTTGGCCCCCGCTTTCAATTACATGGTCATCTTCATCTTTCTGGCTATTCCGATGTTGATTGTGCAAGTAGTACTTATGATCGCTGCTCTACATCCAGCTTTTATATCTTCCTAGGTGGCAATCTTATAACATGGAAGAGCAAGAAGCAACCGGTTGTTGCTCGATCCTCAGCTGAACCAGAATATTGGGCTATGGCTCATGCGACGTGTGAGCTCATGTGGCTTCGCAACCTTCTTAAAGAACTTGGCTATCCTCCTTCGGATCCTGTTCCTCTTCATTATGGCAACCAAGTGGCCATCCATTTGCTCATAACCCGGTTTTCCACGAGCGAACCAAGAATATTGATGTCGACTACAAGGTTTTCCAAAACGATAACGGTGGCCATAACGACCATCACCATTACTGTTATGATATAGGCCATAATGGCCGTTACAGCCCCCGTATTGGCCTTTACGATCATTTTTTTACTTTTTTGAAAAAATTGTTACTAGACCGTTACACGGTCGTTCAATCCATTACAGGGCCGTTATGGCCTGTTTTTCTGTAATAGTTGCTACGGCCGTTTCAACCCCGTAATGCGTAACGGTTATAACTATTACCGTTACGTAACGACCATTACGTAACCGATTTTGAATACCTTGGTCGACTGTCACTTTATTCGGAAAAAAGTTGGTTCTAAGGAAATCGTCACCCCTTTTATTCGATCCAGGGATCAACTTGTTGATGTTCTTACAAAGTCCTTGAGTCGAGATGCTCTTCATCGTGTTCGTGACAAGTCTTGATCAACATCTATGCTCCAACTTGAGGGGGAGTATAGAGAATGTTAGTGTCTGTTTTTTAATGTAAGTGCATGTGCACACTTTCCTCTTCTCCTGCGGTTTACTATATGCTATGTTATAATAAAATATTGTGCTAGGGCATGTTGAGCCTAACACAACATCTTTCCCAAAACTCTCCTCTTTCTTCTTCTCTCTCACTCTTCTCCTCTTTTCTTCACACCACAATCATCAAACCATTCTCTACCGATTCCTCTCCAAGTCCTTGAAGAAGAAGCTTATTCCTTGTGTTACACGTGGAGCCCACACAAATCAGATTTGGTGGGCTTCATTGTAGAGTTCAGTTCCTCTCCAAGTTTTGTAGAAGAAGCTTATTCTACATGTGTTGCACATGGGACCCACACAAGTCATGTGTATGGCTTCCAACCCGTTCACAACAACAGCCCTGCCATGGAAGTTGGACAACTAAAAAAAAAGACTGATCCAACCATCATTTGGGTACCATGTGAATTTAACCCTTTTTGTATGGTAATCAATTGTTTTCTATGGTGTGGCTCACCTAATGATTTTATAGGCCTAATCTTTTAGGTATTCCATCATCATAGGGGGCTCATGTAATTCAAGGGTCGCATATATACACAAAATGGCAAGCCCCGCCACAAAAAACAATCGACAACCATCCAAAACCTCAAATTCACATGGTGGCCCACCTAATGGTTAGATTGGCCTTATTTTTTGGGCATCCAAATTTCATGGTGGGGTGGCCCTGATGGACAAGTTAAATGTCACATGCACACCCCAATGGTTCCCGCAAGCAGCACTTATAGAATAAGCTTCTTCTCTGGGGACTTGTTAAAAGACCCGGCTTCGTCAGTGACTCTTCATCTTTGGAGAAGCTGCAAAGGTTTGCCAATTCAACACGTGCATGGGAGCCGTACATTTACACACGCAGACGCACATGTCACATGAGACTCATGTGTGAGATCTGAGCTTTCCATCAGGTAAGATAAGAATCAAAATCAGGCTATTTCATACCTAATGTGGGGCATAACATATCAAAACAAATGAAAAGCTAGTAAAGAATTTTGTGAGCATCAATTTACTTAGAAAGTTGAGGCCTGCCCAATGAGAAGAAATTACTTGATTTGTTAGTTCAAAGATGTAGTCATTAGTCAATATTACCAACCTTATGTAAAGCTTAGATATCACACATTTTTTATGCTTCGACATGTGCCCATGTGTAAACTTGTATGGTTCCACAGGCCTTTGAAATTAGCAACCTCAAAAGTGCAGTAACAACAAATGTCCCTTCATCTTTCTTCTTGATGGATCGAGCTCGAAAATGCAATCATACATCATGTTTGATGACGACATCCGAGCACCATACCAGTGGAGGGCTGAGCTAGTCTCCGTATGGCTAGACGACCATCACATGGGAGCCACTTGGACCAATTCACATTCCTAGCCATGTCAAAAACCCAACGTGCATCTTTGAAGGCCACACATTGGGAAGATGCACGTGGGTTGCATATAGGAGCTTGATGGATACATCAGATTATTGGATCCAGTGGACATGATGATCGGACCGTTGGATCATCATTATCGGACATCTCGATAATGAACCCCCATGGGCCACAAAATATTTTAATTGTTTAGATTGTTTTCATGCTTCATTATTTTTTATATACCTTATATTTGTATTAAGATTAGGGGATTTATGAACAACTTTTAATTTGTCAAGCATCTTTATGTTAAGAATCTTATTTGAGAGCGTCTTTTTGTAAAAGATCTTTTCTGAGACTATAAAAGAGAAATATGGGTGTGTGAAGCCCTAATGACATTATTTTGGGAAAAAAAAAAAAATAAACAAGTTTTATATTTTCTCTTCTTCATGTGATTTGAAGAATACTCCATATAATTTGGAGCTTGGGTGTGGTGTGATTTCATTTCCCATTCAACGAAGGTGTGAGGCTTCCATCTATCATCTTCCTTTTCTCTTCATTTCCATGCAAAAGAGATAATTTCTTAAAAACATCATCTCTCTTCTTCCCTCCCTATCCAAGACCATCCAAATCATTTTTTTCTTTAACTTTTCATCATCCAACTTTAACCCCAACCGAAATCAACTGTAGAGGACCCAAAAACCCTAGCCAACGACCCACATGTGAGAGCCCCTAGCCTAACTGTATGGGCAACCGCTTAATCCTTTGATTTTCATATTATACTCTTGCTAAATTTTTAGTTTAGCACCCTCGGATTACCACCCTGCTGAATTTTCAACATAATATTTGAGGATAGCGACTTTCTAAATTTCCTGGTTAGTGTGTCCAGCTTGATTTCTAAGTTAGCTTTATCATTGTCATAAAATTGTCCTAGGACCTAGGTTTCCCTTTTAAAGTTCCCTTGTGTATGCCCACTCATTCTGGACATGACTTTGGTTTACATCCCACTATGAATCTAGAGAAAATTGTTGAGGTTCTTAATGTTATCAACCACCATCCGACGGCCATTGAAGTGCACGATAGGACTACTGCAACTCAATTGACTGTGACCAATGCGCATGTCGATCAGCTTGAAGCCTCCCTTCAAGCGAACCCTGATACTGGGGAAGATGTCCAATCACAAGCTAGGAATCAAATTGAAGGAGTTGAGACTGTGCCACTTGTAATTGTTATCCGCGCCTTAAGCCAGATTGTAGAAAGTGATGATTGGCGCAGGAATTCAATTTTCCACACTTATGCCAAGTGCGGTGGCAAAAACTGCAAGGTGATTATTGACAGTGACAGTTGCATCAATGTCGTCACTGCTAGCACCATGGGCTACTTAGGTATGCTAGTCGTTCCTCACCCTCGGCCCTATCGAGTCTCATAGGTTGATACGTCTTCAATTCTAGTTTCTCAGCGTTGTGCCATTCCCATCTAGTTTGGTTCTTATACGGACACGCTATGGTGTGATGTTTTGCCTATAGATATAGGCCACATCATTTTGGGCAGGCCTTGGTTGTATGACAAGAACGCAATACTATTTGGTCTCTCGAATGCATGTTCGTTTTTATATGAAGGCAAAAGGATTGTCTTGAAGCCTCTCCCACCCAAAAGCACCTCGGAAAAGAAGGAGAACATCAAGTAACGTCGTCCCAAAGATGCGACGAAACTCCAGCTTGAGTCTCTTCCTATAGTTAATGCCAAAGAGTCTAAAAGAGAGACGAAAACTGATTTGACGTTGTTTGCCCACGTGGCAAGTGAGGTAACACCTAAGGTTATTATGGAGATGCCAACTAAAGTTACACTTGAGGGTAGTGTAGACTATAGAGTTACCATATGAGGGGAGTCCAGTATTGGAGAAGTCCAGTGTTGTTATTTTAGAGGACATACCGGATGAGCTTACACCCGTGCGGAACATTCACACATTGACTCTACCAAACCTTCATCACGATCAAATGAGTCCCGAGGAGAAAGTGGATCTGTAAAGACAAGTAGATAAGCCTTGGACCCCTATAGATTGCATACCCATGTCAGTGTTCCATAGGCCTTCAGAGTCTGCACATGCATCTACACGACATATGCATGACTTGCATGTGGAGATTACAAAAGGAATCAATATAATGAAACATACAAAATGATTACCGACTCACACCGTAGGTTTAAAGAGTTTGTTATGGGTGATGAAGTCATGATTAGAATACATCCAAAAAAGTTTCCACAACCATAAAAAATTTACAAGCCCGTAGTGTTGAACCATATAAAATCTTGAAAAGACTGGGTTCGAATGCTTACTTGATAGATCTTCCACCTAACATAAGTATCAGTTCCACATTTAATGTGGAAGATATTGTACAGTTTCATGGACCTTCCCCTAACCCTCAAATGAACTTCAATGATGATTCCCCTGACCTGTCCCATAACCCATAGCCATTACCTGACCCTTCTTCTCAACATTTACCACCTATACCATCCGTACCTACAAGAAGAGTGGAGATAGAAGATATCTTGGATGAAGAAGCGGTTTCCATACGGCATGTAAGTTACCAGGAGTACCTTGTCAAGTGGAAGGGCAGACCAAAGTCAAACAGTACGTGAATCACAAAGGCAGAGCTTCAATGACGAGACCTAGATCTCCTCAAGCATCATTGCAACTTTATTTCGCCAGAGGCGAAATCTCCTTAGCAGAGGGGAATTGATGAGGACATTTGAGCACCATACCCGAGGAGGATTGAGTCAGTCTCCTTATGGCTAGACGACCATTACATGGGGCCCACTTGGATCAATTCACATTCCTAGACATGTTGAAGACCCCACGTGCATGTTCGTGCATCTTTGAAGACCCCACACTGGGAAGATGCATGTGGGTTGCATATAGGAGCTTGATGAATACATCGGACCGTAGGATCGAGTGGACACGGTGATCGGACCGTTGATCATCATCATCAGACATCTTGATCGTGGACACTCTTGGGCCACGAAATAGTTTAGTTGTTTACATTATTTACATGCTTCGTTATTTTTGGTATACCTTATATTTGTGTTAGGAACAACTTTTAATTTATTAAGCATCTTTATGTTGGGAATCTTATCTGAGAGCATCTTTTAATAAAAAGTTTTTTCTGAAACTATAAAAGAGAAAGATGGGTGTGTGAAGCCCTAATGCCATTATTTTGGAAAAAAAAAAAGCTGTGTTTTCTCTCTCTTCTTCATGTGATTTGAAGAATACTCCAAGTGATTTGGAGCTCAGGTGAGGTGTGATTGCATTCTCCATTCAATAGAGGTGCGAGGCTTCCATCTTTCATCTTCCTTTTCTCTTCTTTTCCATCCAAAAGAGGTCTTTTCCTAAAAACATCATCTTCCCTTCCTATCCAAGACTATCCAAATCATTTTTTCCTTCCAACTTTTCGTAATCCAAAACTTCAACCCCAAGCAAAATCAATAATTGAGGACTCAAAAACACTAGCCAACAACCCGCATGTGCAAGCCCCTAGCCTGACCGTACGGACAACCGCTCAATCCTTTGATTTTTCCCTTGCTTTCCTCATCAAAATCCCTTAATTCCCCATCCATAATCCTACCATAAACCCTAAATCTCCAATTTCCTATTTTCTCCAATTTTTAAAACCCTAATTCATATGAACCCTAATTCTAAGATCCCAAATTCCTAAACCTACACGTCATTCCCTTGAGAGTGGAACGTGCCTATGCTAAATTGGAAGGTCTATCCTTCCATCGGGCCTAGTTTTAATTGATTTATGTGATTTCTTAGAATGCGGGCACGTGATATAGGTTAAATCAGATTTTATTTCATATTGTTTATTCTTAATTACTTGGTGGTGATGTAGGACACGAAATTCAAGTATGATGTGCAAGATTTTCAGGCTTTAGATCAAACTAATTCAAAAAAAGTTATACAAAATCCCACATCCCACACAAAAGTTCAAGCACTCAATCAAGGGGAATCTTATGCGGATCCAAGCCTACACATGTTAGGGTCGGATCAATCAAAATTATAGACCAAACAATAATCAAATGAGGGTAAATTCATCCACACATGCACATAAATAATTCCCCAATACAAGGGATTCATAAATTTCAATTCGGGGAACACTAAGGTTGAAGAAAGGGCGTAAAATTGGGGATTTGAATAATTTAGGTTTAGGTTAAAGGATTTGAGTGAAATAGAAGTGAAAGAGAGGAGAAAGACGAACCAAAGAAGCACCACACGCGTGGACAGCAACAATGGCCCAGACGCACGTGCATATGATCCTGCTCGCACGTGTGTGGGGCTCACGAACCCAAAATGCCCCTCCTTACGGCTGGTCGGCCAGGGGTGGGCTACAAAACCCCCGAATTTCAGCTCGATCCGATGCACGATCTGTGCGTGGTACTCCGCCGAAGTTTCAGCCCCTTTGCAAGGCCAGATTCCGAAAATCTACTGTAGAGAAAAAAAATGGTCGCAATAGGGGGTGAATTTGAAGCGTAGATGACTGTAGGAAGAGGTGAATGTGAATATGGTAGGTAGGAGATGGGGCAATTTGGGATAGGTGTGGCTTCGCACCATGGTAGTTAGCCTTTCGAGGAAGGGAGGGTTTCACACCCAATTGAATCTCTACAACTCAGAAATTTAGAGCGGAAAAAAAAACCGCAAAAGTTTTATTATTCTTCAATGAGAAAAAAGACAAGGGGTGCCTATTTTTAATAAAACCATATACCCTAAAACTCATGTCATGTGCGCAACCTATTACTTAGAGACAAAGTAATAAAAAATAACAACTAATCAAAGTAATTTAAACCGTCCATGATATTCCTAATAACAATATTAAGCAAAATCCAAAATACTAGATTAATTAGAATAGTGGGCCACAATCATGAAACCCATGGTGGGATTCACATGACTATCGGGTCCACTCCAACGAACTAAAATGCAATCTTCTAACTAGGAGGCCCTTCCTGGACGTCGTCATCGATCCAGATCGATGGTGGGGCCCTCCTCCTTGCGTACGTGCGTAAGAGGGGGGTGCATGTGCGCGTGATGTCCCCATCAACTCTCTCCGGCTGCGAAGATTTTGCCACTGGCAAAACAAAATGCCTAAATCATTCCAAGATGTCAGGATCAAGTCTCTAAAACTCCTCCTCAGTGAGCCACGTACTATCTGAAGTTGGGCATGACTTCCACTTAACTAGGTACTTCTGAAACCCGCCGTCCGACATTGATACTATCTGATGGTCCAGAATATCCTCTATTTCCTCTTTGGGTGTGGGAAGGGTAGGTATGGGAGGTAAAGGCTGAGAAAAAAGGTCGAGAAGAGGCCATGGATCAAGGGACAGGTCTGGGGAATCGGGATGGTTGGGCAAAGGGCCGGAAAAAATATCAGTGGTCGCCTGAAAAGTAACTAAATCCTCCCTATTGAATGTCGAACTAATTCCCATGGAAGGTGGAAGATCTACCACATACGCATTTTCGTTTTATAATTTTGAAGGGTCCAGCGCTACGCGCGTGTAATTTACGAATTGCCCCCTAAGGGTATTGCTCGGGCCTAATTTGGACCATCACAGAATCCCCTACATTGAATTTCTTGAATCGTTTATGCTGGTTTGCAGAAAATTTGTAATGTTCACTACTAGTAGTGATCTTTCACCTGATTTCTTGATGCAATGAATAAATGTAATGCGCAAAGGACTCTGCAGACTCTGATGGCCTATGGGACAGTGACATAAAGACAAGATCAATAAGATCAATAGGCTTCCTAGGCTTATAACCAGTAAAGACTTCAAAAGGACTTGGACCTGTGGACCTATTGACATAACTATTAAACGCAAACTCAGCTATAGGTAGTACGGTGTCCCACGTCCTAGTGTGCTCCCCCACTAAATATCTGAGCAAACTCCCTAGGCTCCTATTGGTCACCTCAGTCTGATCATCGGTCTAAGAGTGGTAGGCAGAAGAAAACTGGAACCTAGTATTCATCATGTGCCATAGTGTCTTCCAAAAAATAACTAATGAATCGCACATCCTGGTCAGACACTATAGTTTTTGGTAACACATGTAGTTTGACGACCTCACTAAAAAATAACTTGGCAACATGGGATGCGTCAAAGGTCTTAGAACAAGAATGAAGTAAACCATTTTAGAAAAAATGGTCCACGACAACAAATATGGAATCGTGTTTCCGAATAGTCTTGGGGAGTCCAAGCATGAAGTCCATACTGATGTCTCGCCAAGGGATGAATGAAACTGGTAAAAGTTTGTATAATCCTGTATTTTGTTTTTCTGCTTTGCCAGTTAACAAGTACAACATTTTCCTATAATTTTGGCCACGTCTCGCTTGAGGCTTGGCCAATGAAACCTATCCTCCACTAGGGCAATGGTCTTGTCTCGATCGAAATGACCCGCGACCTCTCCTAAATGTAACTCCCAGACAAGAAAATTGCGGAGGGAGGTGCAAGGTATGCACAAGCAGTCACTCCTAAAAAGGTATCCATCTAAAATTAAGTACTCACTGCTAGCTCCTAACGGACTCTCTAACAACGATGCGTACACAACTCCAAAATTTAGACACTCAAAATAATCTTCTTTGATGTGCTCGAGGCCTGTGACTTTGATACTCATGGAATTAAATAACGCGACTCGACAACTCAATGTGTTGATAGGCTTTTCTCTACACCGGCCTTGTGCTTAAGCACAAAAGTGTATTCTTGAAGGAATTGAACCCACTTGGCATGCCTAGGGTTTAGTTTCTTCTAAGAGTTCAGATATCTCAAGGCCTCGTGATCTGAGAATAAGACGAATTCTTGCAACAATAGGTAATGACGCTAATGGCGTAGTGATTGCACTATTGCATAGAACTCTTTGTCATAGGTGGAATATTTTTGTTTTGCCTCGTTCAATTTCTCACTAAAAAAGGCGACATGGTGCCCTTCCAAGTACTCTTATGCTGACTCCAGACATGTCACACGCGACTTCAAAAGCTTTTGAAAAATCTAGAAGTCATGTGACTAGAGCTACGGTCATCTTAACCTTTATTTCCTTGAAGGCCTTTAAGGCTTCCTTTGTCCATTGAAACTCTCCCTTTTTTATGCAATTCGTGATGGAAGCAATAATGGAACTGAAGCCTCAAATGAACCGTCTATAAAAGGTGGCTAAGTCGTGAAAATTGTGCACCTCATGAATATTGCGGGGTTCAGGCCAATTGATGATGGCCTTGACCTTCTCAGGATCCGCCGATACGCCCTCAGCTGACACAACAAAACCTAAGAAGATAATACTACTAGACAAAAACGCACACTTCTTTAGGTTAGCGTACAATTTCTCGGCTCTAAGAATCCCGCAAACCTGCCTCAAATGGTTGAGGTATTGTTCCCTGGTCATGCTATAAATCAAGATATCATCAAAGTATACGACCAGGAACTTCCCCATGAAAGGCCTCAACACTTAGGTCATCACACGCATGAAAGTGCTTGGGGCGTTAGTCGGCCCAAAAGGTATAACTAGTCACTCGTATAGCTCATCCTTTATCTTGAAGGTCATCTTCCACTCATCATCAGGGCGTACACGGATTTGGTGATAACTACTTTTGAGGTCAATCACAGTAAAGTAGCATTGGTCATCATATCCAACATGTCATCAAGAAGCAGTATGGGAAACCGATACTTGACTCTGATTTGTTGATGGCCCTACCATCAACACACATCCTCCATGTGTCATCCTTCTTTAAGTGTAAGAAGGGCGGGCACGGCACACGGGCTCATGCTCTCTTGAATGAAACCCTTTTCTAGGAGGTCGTCAATCTGTCTCTTCAACTCTGCATGCTCCTTTGGATCCATTCTATAATGAGGGAGGTTTGGTAGAGTCACCCTAGGGACTAGATCAATGGCATGTTGTATATCCCTCGTAGGGGGAAGCTCGTTCAGTAGATCATTAGGAAAGACATTACGAAACTCATGCACTACCTGAATAGCCTCAGTGGGTAACTCTACACTAGCCTCTGATACACTTTCCCTAGCCACAAGGGCATATACCATCGAGTCCACCTTCGTTTCTTACTCAAAGTCTTTGGCATTTAGAATATAGAGAGGTTTGGACTTGGCCTTCGACTCCAATTCTTTTGAGCCGCTCACACCATTCTGTGTGGTGGCCTCATTTCCAGTCATGTTCTTAGGTGGAAGTGGATTTAGCTTAATTTTCTTGCCCTTAAACCAGAATATACACACATTTGAACGACCAAATATGGTGACATCCCTGTCATAGAACCAAGGTCTACCCAGAATGATATAGCCAACATCCATGGGAACAACATCACACCAAAATGTGTCTTTATATGATCCAAACTGAATACGAACAAGACAACAATGCGAAACTGGAATGGAAGTTTCATCAACCCAGGACACTCGACGGGGTTGAGGATGGGCTTCAAGCTTCAAGCTTCAAGCCCAAACGGTTCACGGTGCTAGTCGATGCCGCGTTGGCACAAGTACCACTATCCACAATTCATCTTACAACTTTTTTACCCATATTTTGCATAAGTATAGAAGATCGTGTTGCGGCGTCAATCGTCAGTGTTCTTGGCTTGAGCAAAAGCGCAACGCACAACTGCGAGGGTCGTAGATTCGTGCGCTCCCTCTCCCTCATCACTAGGGGTTTCTACTGGCTCATATTCTTCCTCTTCATCGTCACTCGCTGGGGGCACTACTTCTACTTGCCCATCAATAAGGAGCACCTTGATGCTCTCTTTCATGCCGCACTAGTGGTCAAAGTGACCAAACCCTTGGGGGCACTACTTCTACTTGCCCATCAATAAGGAGCACCTTGATGCCCTCTTTCGTACCGCACTGGTGGGCAAAGTGACCAAACCCCTGGGGGGCACTACTTGCCCATCAATAAGGAGCACCTTAGTGCCCTCTTTCATGCCGCACTAGTGGGCAAAGTGACCAAACCTCTGACACATAAAACACCTAGTTGCCCCACTTCCATGTCAGCTAGACCCGACAATCTCTTTACCCTTATCATCCTTGGGCTTGGACTGAGAACTATTGGAAGGTTTGTTTTGGTATCTAGTGTTAGGTTTAGCCTCAAAAGGGTTAGCCTTAGCACTAGAATCGCGAAAGTCAAACCGCCTTCCCACAGATGCTTTGAGGTATTGCTCGACCTTCAACACTACTTGATACATCTGTTCAAGAGTGTCTGTCTTTGGCGAGCAACTCCCTCCTAATGTCAGAACCGAGGCTCGTCTTAAATCGAGCAAGGGTGAGTACAGGGTCCTAATCAACTTCACAACGGGTCAAGTACTCTTCTAACTTCTCAATATATTCAGCGACACACATGGAATCCTGTCGACATGGTATGCCAAAACGGTTACGTATCAGCCGTTACGACCGATACGTAACGGTAACGGGGGTGACCGTTACACATTTCGAGGCCGTATCGGTTGATTCGATTTTTTGCACCCGTATCAGCCGATACGGGCCCGGTACGGGCGTAACGACTGTTACTGACCCGTAACGGTCGAAAAACGGTAAGTTTTTTTTCATTTTAAGCTCTGTTTTTGCTGTTTTTTTGAAACTTCTTGCTTCCAAACTATTTCTCACTCCTACTACTAATTTCGACCAACCTTGGCTGGGTATTTGAGATAAAAACACATTAATAAACGGATTTGGTTGAATCAAAGCTCGGTGGGCCATTTTTCAAAAATTTGTCAAAAATGGGTATTTATTCTTTTTTTAATATGTTTTGTTGTTTTAATCATGTCATATGATGTGTTAATCATAGTAAAACATGTTAATGTACATTTCACAGATTTGGGGTGCCATTTAATATTTTTTTATATTTTTTCTATTTACGCATGAATTTTTACCTTTTTTTTAAAAATTCGAAAAATCAATTTTTAATGGTTGTTTTGCTGTTTTAATCATGCCATATGATGTGTTAATCATAGTAGCACATGTTAATGTGCATTTTACAGATTTGGGGTGCCATTTAATATTTTTTTTATATTTTTTCTATTTACGCATGAATTTTTACCCTTTTTTTTAAAATTCGAAAAATCAATTTTTAATGGTTGTTTTGCTGTTTTAATCATGCCATATGATGTGTTAATCATAGTAGCACATGTTAATGTGCATTTTACATATTTGGGGTGCCATTTTATATATTTTTAAATTTTTTTCTATTTACGCATGAATTTTTGCCCTTTTTTTTTAAATTCAAAAAATCAATTTTTAATGGTTGTTTTGCTGTTTTAATCATGTCATATGATGTGTTAATCATAGTAGCACATGTTAATGTGCATTTTACAGATTTGGGGTGCCATTTAATATTTTTTTTTTATTTTTTCTATTTACGCATGAATTTTTACCCTTTTTTTTTTAATTCGAAAAATCAATTTTTAATGGTTGTTTTGTTGTTTTAATCATGCCATATGATGTGTTAATCATAATAGCACATGTTAATGTGCATTTTACATATTTGGGGTGCCATTTTATATTTTTTTCTATTTACGCATGAATTTGTCCTTTTTTTTAAATTCAAAAAATCAATTTTTAATGGTTGTTTTGCTGTTTTAATCATGTCATATGATGTGTTAATCATAGTAGAACAAGTTAAATGTGCATTTTACAGATTTGGAGTGCCATTTTATATTTTTTAAAATATTTTTTTCTATTTACGCATGAATTTTGGCCCTTTTTTTAAAATTCGAAAAATCAATTTTTAATGGTTGTTTTGCTGTTTGAATCATGTCATATGATGTGTTAATCATAGTAGGACATTTTAATGTGCATTTTACAGATTTGGGGTGCCATTTTATATTTTTTTAATATTTTTTCTATTTAAGCATGAATTTTGGCCTCTTTTTTTTAAATTCAAAAAATCAATTTTTAATGGTTGTTTTGTTGTTTTAATCATGCCATATGATGTGTTAATCATAGTAGAACATGTTAATGTGCATTTTACAAATTTGGGGTGTCATTTTATATTTTTTTTCTATTTAGGCATTAATTTTGACCATTTTTTTCTAAATTCGAAAAATCATTTTTGATGAATAGTTTCTTGATTTAATCATAGAATTTGATGTGTTAATTATAGTAGAACATGTTAATGTGCATTTTACAGATTTGTGGCGTTATTTTATAATTTTTTTCTATTTTCGAATTAGTGACTTTATTTTTTTATTTGCTTATATTGGACAGGTTTTGCCTTGGAGCTTCTTAGGGTTTATTTAGAACATAAAATCATCTTTTATTAGGATAGGTCATACAAACAAACACTCATAGTACTCATATCTAATTATCTAGTATCTACCTAAACCTAAAGAAATGTCTGGGTCTGGCTAACAACAAGTGAGGATATTGGATGGCAATATTGTGAGAAGGTTGGTGGTACTAGGCACCAAATGAAGTGCAAGTATTGTGATAGACTAGTGACTGGTGGAATTACCCGTCTCAAACAACATTTGGCACATCGAAAGGGTCAAGTTGCGCCATGTAGTAAAGTACCGAAAGAGAATGCTTTTAATGCAAGCTAGTCTAGATGAGTCAAAGGGTAAACGTGCTACTGTACAAAAGAAGAAAGATGATATTTTGGATTCAGCTCGACAGGAGGTGTTTGGTCCTGAATATATGGGCATTCGTGATGAAGATATTGTTGATTCTGGCGAAAATTCAGATCGAGAATTAACTATAGCTAGGAGAGAGAGCTTATGTCTAACTCGTGAAGAGGAAGAACGTCGCAGCATGTTTGGCACGCATGGGTCAGTGCATGATACGGGGGGGGTGGGCTAGCAGTGGGAGTGGGAGTGAGAGTGCAACTGCTTCTGCAGGTGGGGGTGGGGGGTAGGTTTGGTGGGTTACGATGTATGTTTGGGAGCCGACGAAAGGCATCTTCACATGATGCCCCTATACGTTTGGATGAAGAAGTAAATGAGCCTAGGAGACCCTTTATTGATCCAATCTTGTTTAGGAAAGAATCAACTAAACAAAAGAAGATAAAACAAATGTGGAGTAGAACTTCCGTTGAGAAATTAAGTAGAGCAGCAACAAAGTTATTTATACATGCCAACATACCTCCTAACGCGGCCAATTCTCCATATTGGTAGGTGGTAATTGATGCAGCAGCAGAAGCAAGTGAAGGAATAAAAGCTCTCACGGCTAAAGAGATTAGGGGGAAATGGACAAATGCAGAGTATGCGAATGTGAAAGCATATGTGGCTACCTTTAAATCTGAATGGCAAGCCAGAGGATGCACGATCATGTGTGATGATTGGACTGGCCCAACCAGATGCGGCATGATCAACTTCATGGTGTATTGCCACTTAGGAACTATATACCATAAGTCAATTGATGCCTCAAAGACAACAAAAAATTCTACTTATATTAATGGACTAATGGATAAAGTCGTGGATAAGATTGGAGAGGAGAAAAGTGCAGATTGTGACAGATAATGAAGCAACATATAAGCTTGCAGAACATATGTTGATGGAAAAGAGAAAACATCTTTTTTGGTCACCATGTGCTGCTTATTGTATTAATCTTATATTGGAAGATATTGGGAAGAAGAATGTTAAGAAAATGGTCGAAAGGGCAAAAGAAGTGACGACGTTTATTTACAACTATAATCAAGTAATCGCAAGAATGAGAAAGTTCACGAAAGGACGAGAGTTGTTGAGGCCTGCAGCGACTAGATTCGCAACAAACTTTATAGCATTAGAGAGTTTATTCTAGCATAGGGGAGAGTTGAGTGAGATATTCGCTTCCCGAGAATGACTCAACACAACATGGGAAGAAGACATCAGGGACACCGGTTGAAGTTGTGAACACCATTCGGGACAACAAATATTGGAAGAAAGTCAAATTGATCCTAGAGGTAATAGAGCCACTAATGAGGGTACTCCATCTTATTAAAACCGATGAAGCACCTACCATGGGCTTCTTATACGATGTCATGGATAAGGCAAAATTGGCAATTCAACATGATTGTAGAAGCTAGGAGTCTTATTGGAAGATGATCAATAGGAGATGGACAAGACAACTCCATCATGATCTTCATGCAGCAGGTTACCATCTAAATCCTAGATATAGATATGCTCAATCATTTGTTGAGGATGATGAAGTTCGTGTTGGGCTAAAAAATGTGATAAAGAGATTAGAGCCTAACTTAGATATGCAGATAAAGGCGTTGAATGAATTAGATACATTTGAAAATCACCTTGATAGCTTTAGAGATGCTCTTACACAACATACAGTATCTATGTTGCAACCGGCCGAATGGTGGATTAATTTCGGAGAGAGTACGAAGGCTCTCCAAAAAATTACAGTAAAAGTTTTAAGCCAGACAACATCTTCATCTAACTGCAAAAGGAATTGGAGTTGTTTTGTGCTTATTCATTCAAAGAATAGGAATAGATTGCAGACTAGAACATTAAATAGACTTGTCTTCATGCACTGCAATATAAAACTAAGAATGCGACGACATCATAAGAGCATTACAGCTGTCAATGACGGAGACTATTGTCCAATAAACTTAGACAATATTTATGATGAGGATGACCCGCTTCGACCTTGGTTGAAAATAAGGGAAAAGCAAATTGAAGAGGATAGTGAAGAATTGGAAATTGATGACCCAAAAATACGTAGAGCGCAACAAGAGAGTCGTGCAGATGTGTTGGACCCAGTAAGAGGGGCAGCGTTTATGCCAGGTACGGGTACGGCTCAAGATCAACAAAAGAGTACGAGCAATGGTAGCTTGACCGTGTCGGATGATGGTAACGATGACCCCCCTGCCCCTAGTGCTGGCACTTCTGGTGTTGCTCAGCGCCCTATTCAGTCGTCTACAGATCGCAATGCCGATGAACATCGACGAGGTGGTGCACGAGGTCGGACCTATGAGTGTACCGAATCACGATACGGCCAGCAGGAGGGTACATCTAGTGGTGAACCAGGTCCGGGAGGTTCGGAACATCAGCAAGCTCATGGTCTTGGTTATTATGATGGATATTCTTATGGTCAATTGGATTATGATTATGATAGTTATACTGAGCCTATTCCATCACATTCATGTTGGAGTAGCCCTCCCGATCAATATCCATATGATTATAGATATCCAAATCCAAATCCAAGTTACTCATCACGACAGATACACTCTCAATCTCAAGATTCTCAACAGCCTGAGTATGGGCACCAGTATGGCTATTCGATGGGCACTGGTGGATATCCTTACTCAGGGTTAGAGTCGTTATCTAATCAGGATCAGTCATCCTCTGGTTTCGTTGATCTAGTATTTCCTTCTGGCACTGAATATTATGGATATGCAGCACACCTACACCTATTGGACAGCCTCAGCCTGATGGTGACGATGACGATGATGTAGAGGTCGAGCAACCACAAAAAAAGCATATTTTCATTTTGGTGGCGACTTGTGATTGTGAGTATACATTTGTATTAAGGTAAGTATTTGCATTGTGCAGCAGACAACTCACAACAGTATTATTGCAAGAAGCCATGCAATTATACACACACTTGACACTACCAAACTTGTATTTAAAATAGCTCCCCTGACAACCAATCAAGTAATCCTTAATCAAGTTGCAAGGGAGTATATCAGACATTACTATTTTTTTCAAAAAAATTATTCTTCACTTGAGGATGACAGGTCATAGACATGAATCACAGTCACATGCACAGGTATGTTCGAGAAATTCCTCAAAAATAATTGCAAATACCTAATGTAAGATATTTTCATATTACATTCATTCTAATATATCTATCATTGATAGTAGATAGTTAGAAAATTAAATATATGAATTTTGTAGTCAAATTCAGGTTATCTGGTTCATAAATTTATCAGACAGTCCTATACAATTTCTCACTAAAGAGTGGACCGTTACACCACCATAAACGTGTTCCAATTTATAAATAAATGCATATTTGGAATGCTTAGAATATTCCGGATTTAATTCATATTTTTTCATATTTTTTTGACAAAAAAAATTTTGCGCCGTTACGGGCCGTTACGCCCCCGTATCGCCGTTACGCCCCCGTATCCGTATCGATATTGGAGGTCACCATTAGGCCAACCAATACCGATACGGGACACCTTGCCTATCGAAGAGACTGTCATTCCTCAACCAACCTCAAGTGGTAAGAAAAATAGAGGTATTTTTCCTTAAGAATTTCTTTCATTTCTCCCCAATGGACTATTGGGAGCTCCCTCGGTCTTTCTTTTGTTTTACAGTAGCCCAGAACCTCTTTGCTTGGCCCACAAGCTTCATCTTGACAAATCAAACTCGATGAGCATCCGACATGTCACACCACTCAAAATAGTGGTCCATATCCGCCAGCCAGCCTAAAAAGGCTTTAGGGTCCAAGTGGCCATCAAATGTAGGGGCATCTACTCTAACTCTCTTGAGGAATTGCACATCTGGGTCATAATGATCATGATGTCCCTCGCGGGATGGGTGCACGGGTGCACGCCCATGACCAATTCCTTAGCTACTTCCATTCCTTGGTCTAATCTCCTGATCACCTGCCTAAGATTGGGTATCTTCCCCAATGGTGGGGTTTGCCCGGGCGGAGGTCTCTAGTTGGATAACGCACACATTAAGTTGCTCAAAGCGTTGGTCCATACGTTGTTCCAAGCGTTTATCCAAAGACTCAAACTGTTGGGTCATTTTGTTCATTGACTCTTGCAATTGCTCCATGTTTAGTATAGGGTGCAAGCCAAAACCACGACCCATACATGTGGGCATACAACTACTAACTCAAGGACCTTTTACTACAACTATATGCACCTAGATGAGACTAAATGCCCCTATAGGACTATATGGGAGAAATGACACAATACTACTCAATTTCTAATAAACTATTTGCTCAAAGAATCTATCAATAGAAAATCCTGCAAAGAGATAAGGGGATTTTCTGATAGCAGAAAATTCAGCAGCTTATATTAGGAATTATGGACCTTTAAACAACTCTATATGATGATACTTAATGCACACAAATAAACTAAACCCTAAACATGCAATGCATTCCCCTGTAAGAACCCTAGGCTTTGGTACCAAATTTGATGCAGGACATGAAATTCAAGTATGATGTGCAAGATTTTCAAGCTTTATATCACACCAATTCAAAAACAGTTATACAAAATCCCACATCCCACACAAAAGTTCAAGCACTCAATTAAGGAAAATCTTATGCGGATCCAGGCCTACACATGCTAGGGCCGGATCAATCAAAATTATAGACCAAACAATCATCAAAGGAGGGTAAATTCATCCACACATGCACAAAAATAATTCCTCAATACAAGGGATTCACAAATTTTAATTTGGGGAACACTAAGGTTGAAGAAAAGGCGTAAAATTGGGGATTTGAATAATTTAGGGTTAGGGTTAGAGATTTAAGCGAAATAGGAATGAAAGAGAGAAGAAACGAACCAGAGAAGCACCACACGCGTGGACAACAGCAATGGTCCAGACGCACGCGCATGTGATCCCGCCCGCACGTTTGTGGGGCCCACGAACCCAAAATCTCCCTCCTAAACCTGATCCGAACCTGAAACCGAACCTGATTCCCTAAACCTAAAATTAAACTTATAACCTATAACCTAAACCTAGACCTATGACCTAAACCAATAACCTAAACCTAAACTTACGACCTAAACCTAAACCTAAACCTTAACCTATAACCCAAACCTTAACTTATAACCTATAACCTAAACCCAAACTTAAACTTGATCCCGAACCCGAACCTGATTTCCTAAACCTAAACCTTAACCTAGTCTCAATTCCCTAAAGCTATAACCTATAACCTCTGGTCAGCCAAGGGTGGACTACAAAACCCCCGAATTTCAGCTCGATCCGATGCACATTCTGTGCATGGTACTCCACCAAAGTTTTAGCCCCCCTACAGGGCCAGATTCCGAAAATTTGCTGTAAAGAGACAAAACGGCTGCAATAGAGGGTGGATTTGAAGCATAGATTACTTTAGGAAGAGGTGAATATGGAAGGTAGGAGATGGGGCGATTTGGGATAAGTGTGGCTTCGTACCACAGTAGTTAGCCCTTCGGGGCAAGGTATCCCGTATCGGTATCGGTTGGCGTAACGGTGCCCTCCGATACCGATACAGATATGGGGTGTAACGACGATATGAGGGCGTAACCGCCAGTAATGGTGCAATTTTTATTTTTATTTTGCGAAAAAAATATGAAAAAATATGGATTAGATTCGGAATATTCTAAGCATTCCAAATATGCATTCATTTATAAATTGGAACATGTTTATGGTGGTGTAACGGTCCGCTCTTGGGTGAGAAGTTGTATCGGACTGTCTAATGAATTTATGAACCAGATAACCTGCCTGAATTTGACTACAAAATTCATATATTTAATTTTCTAAATATCTAATTTATATACTTAACAATTTGATATCATTTCTCCCAATAGTTCTTTTAAAAAAATTAAATTAAATTTAGGTAGATGGCGTTGCCAATTTGGGGCTAACTTGGAGGACCAATCCATGCCCCCAAATCAACCTCAAATTCATGCAATTTATTAGCATTATCCCACTTATGAATTGGTGGACATTTATTGGATAGTGAATCATGAAAAAAATCAAAAGGCCCTATTTTAAAAAATAAGCGTCCACAAATTAACAATTAAAACTATTTAAACAATTTAATTTTGACATTGTGAGTTAGCAACTACAGTCCATAATTTAATTGGTAAATTTTAAGTTAATACATGTCTCATGTACAATTTTTTAAGGGCCCGAATTAGGCGGGACTCGGATTGTGAAGTGTAGCACACAAGTGTCAAAGTTTTTTGGGCCCCACCCATGATGAATGTGTTATATCCACACCGTCCATCCATTTTGCCAATAATTTTAGGGCATGAGCCCAAAAATGAGGCAGATCCAAAGCTCAGGTGGACCGCACCATAAGAAACAACAATAATTAAACATCCACCATTAAAAATTTATTGGGGGCTACAAAAGTTTTAAATCGAGTTGACATGTGTGTTTTCCTTTCATCCACGTCAGTGTGACCCAATTAATAGGTTAGATGGAAAATAAACATTACAGTGGACCCTAAGAAATTTTTAATGGCGAGCATTCTATAACCACTATTTCCTATTGTGTGGTCCACCTGAGATTTGTATCTTACTAATTTTTTGAATCATAACCTATAATGATGTGGCAAAATGGATGGACGGCATGGATAAAATACATACATCATGGTGGGGCCCACGCGGCACGTGGACCTTTTATTAACTCGTGCGATAAAAGCATGTTGCGTAACTCATACGCAGTTCGATTTCTTTTTCCAATACCAAATGAAAAAGAAGAGAGAGAGAGAGAGAGGGAAACCGAAAAGAAAGGAGGGAAAGAAGAGGGGGAGAGAGAGAGAGAGAGAGAGAGAGAGAGAGAGAGAGAGGGAAGAAGAAGGCCCACAGCCGCAGCCGCAGCAGTCCGAGAAGAAGAAGAAGGAGAAGAAGGAGAAGAAAAGAAAGAAAGAAAGAAAGAAAGAAAAAAAGTATGTTTTTTAATCCTATTTTCTTTAGGCCCGTAACAACCGTTATGGCCCGTAGCGGCCGTTATAGTCACTGAATTTTGGGGGGGGGGGGGGGGTGACTGTTTCGGCCCTATATCGCGTAACGGTGTCGGCTGTTACTGTTACGTATCAGCCAATACAGCCGTATCGTAACGGACACAGGACACCCTGCTTCGAGGAATGGAGGGTTTCACACCCAATTGAATCTCTACAACTCGGAAATTTAGAGCAGAAAAAAACACAGAAATTTTATTATTCTTCAATGAGAAAAAAGACTACAAGGGGTGCCTATTTTTAATAAAACCCTATACCCCAAAACTCGTGCCATGTGCGCAACCTATTACTTGGAGACGAAGTAATACAAAATAATAACTAATCAAAGCAATCTAAACCATCTATAATATTCCTAATAATAATAATAAGAAAAATTCAAAGTATTAGATTAATTAGAATAGTGGGCAACGATCATGAGAACCCATGGTGGGATTCACATGACTATCGGGTCCACTCCAACGAACTAAAACGTAGTCCTCTAACTAGGAGGCCCTCCCTGGACGTCGTCATCGATCCAGATCGATGGTGGGGCCCTCCTCCTTACGTATGTGCGTAAGGGGGGGCCTGCGTGTGCACGTGATGTCCCCATCAGGTGGGTTAGCATCTTTTGTTAATTGAGTCTTTATAAACTCTTTCATAATCTCCGTGTTGCATGGTAGCATTAAATCATGTGTCCTGCATCAATCTCCCTTCATCTTTTGTCTTGTTGGGACCAACCCGGCTCTAACCTAGCCCCCTATAGGGCCAGGGCTACGGCTAATAGACTAGGGGCAGAGTACGTCTAACCTTGGCCTGGCCCATTGACACCCCTATCATATCATGAAATGACTTCTAAATTTTAAATCCAAAAAGGGAAGAAACAACTAAAAATATTTTTTGTCTTAAAATAGAACTTCCCAAAATAGAAAACTACTAATGACTTAATATCATGTATATCCTAGTACAGATTCACCCAAAACTTAATATCATGTTAAAATAACGGCTCCTTTTTTCTTTAAAACCAGCACCAACTCTTCTTCTTTTTTACTTTTTTTTTTTTTTCATTTATCTTCAATTTCATTCTTCTTGAAGTGATTTTAGGCTAATTTTGACATACCTTGTGCACTCTTTGCAGATTAAAATATTCAATTTAGGCAATTTGGATGAATCAAAACTCCTTTAATCATTTTGGGAAAAAATAAAAAACAAAAACAAAAAAAAAAAAGACGCAAGTATTCAAAAAAAAAAAAAAAAATCTTATTGAAATGAATGTACAAATTCATCATGGCTTAGAATAGTCATTTTAAACTGATTTTTTATTTTTTACTTTCTAATGAATAGTGACTGTATAAAAAAAATCCCAAAAAATGTGTTTTTTTTTTTTAAACATCAATTGTAAATGGTTGGAATAGATGTAGGATGAATGAATGTACAAATTCATTCCTCAGATTAGTCATTAAAATAAAAATTTTAAAAAAATAAAATAAAATCTTTTGGCTGTTTTTCGAATGAACAGTTACTATTAAGAAAAATCTCACCCACATGGCGTTTGGGTGAATGGCAAGCGTCGTGGGTGTGCTCCCCATAGACGAGAGTTCAAATCTCCTCCCTGGGATTACTCGATGCACATGGCTCACAGGTGATTGCATGCATCCGCATGGAATAGTCTCACCTTAAAATGGGGCAGGGACACCATAACGTCATAAAAAATCCCAAAAAATAAAATAATTAAAAAAAAAAATTGTTTTTTTAAGGTAACAACTTTATTGAATGACCACACAAAAGGCATAAAAGAATATAAAACACAAGGGAAAATAATAATAATAATAATAATAATAACTAAAAAGATACAAAGCTACAGTCCTAAAAGAGCAATGGGAGTGCAAGTATCAAATCCTTGTTCCCAGATGCCCATTCGAGCAACAGGAGCTAGCCTTTCAACAAATCATGCCTTTTGATTCCGCCTCGTTATCAAAACAACGCCTATTTCTTTATCCCCATAATGCCCAAAGGCAAGCCATCACCATTAGTCGCCACACCACCTTCCCTTCCTTTCCAACTCTAGCTTCATGCCAGAAATCCAAAAGAGAGGGAAGAGACTTCAGCATTACCCAAGCAATGTTAAGAGACAAGAGGAAGAAGTCCCACACCTTCCTCACAAAGGTACAATGCATAAATAAGTGATCCACTGACTCAGCGTCCCATTCGCACATTAAACAAATGTTTGGAAGTACCATTCCTTTTCTATGAAGGTTATCCATGGTGAGCACTCTATTTCTTCCAGCTAACCACAAAAAAGCCGCAGCTTTCGGAGGGGCACCATATTTCTAAAACCAATAATAATGGGAGCCTAAGATGGGGGAGAAGGTTAGGGTGTTATGGAAGGAATAGACCAAGAATCTGCTCGAGCTATGAGCTTCCCAAACCAACGCGTCTTCCACCGCTTCATCGATTGCAACATATTTCATCAGTTTCTCCAACAAATTTAAGAAAGTATGTCTCCTTGTTCGATAAACCTCTATGGCTTGGAGGCGTCCACACAATTCCATCTCTAGCCCTGGAGAAACAACTAACAACTGACATGTTTCTGTTGGGAGTTAAGTTGGCTAAGCCCAGGAACACATCCTTCAACAAACTATCTCCTAACCAAGGATCCTCCCAAAAACAGATGTGAATTCTATTTCCCACGACATAGGAACGCCTTCTTTAAACTTAGTCTGCACCGAAAGAAAAGCCCTCCATAACCCTAAAGCTCTATATGTCAATGAGTCTTTGATCCACAAATCACCCGGGCCCGTACCGTACTTTGTTGCAACCACCACCCTCAGACTCATACCTTAGCAAATCTCCACAACCATTTTCCCAAAAGCTCTAGATTCACATGTTCCAAAACCTGCAAACCAGCCCCCCTTTTCGATAGAGTCTTACAGACATACTCCCACCTCAACAAATGAAACTTCCTCTCCAATTCTTTGTTACTCCGAAGTAAGTCTAGTCTTAGCATTTCGAGCTTCGCCAACACCGACTTAGGGCATTGAAAGAGCAACATGAAATATAATGGGATATTAGAGAAAGCCATTTTGATGAGAGTCAAGACCCCCCAAGGATAAGTGTCGACTCTTCAGAGTAATAGGACTTTAATATTTTATGGTTACTTAAATTTCTATCAATCTTGTCCTGAGTAAATATGCATGCATTAGGATTTCTTTAGAGTAACTCTAATGGCTTCCAAGCCAAATAGAGGATCCAGTCATAAAACTATTTGTAAGATAAATAAGATGCCAATCATAGTTTATGATGGATGTGACTGTGTGTGAGATGTGATCTCAGATAATCAAATATGAAAGCATTTAAAGAAATCACACAAGTAATGGAAGACAATAGCAATCTCAAACACAGTCATTTTTATAGTGGTTCGACTACTTGTCTACTACACTTCCGGCGGATGCACTCAATCCTTGAGTGTACCGGATTTCACTAAAGGAGGTTTCACAACAGGTTCATCTCAAACCGGAGGTTTTAAATCAGGTTCACCTCTAACCAATATAACTTACACTTAGGTTGACACAACATGTCTACACGACACAATTTATGCTCCCATGAGCAAGGGTCAACACACAGCATCCGACTTTTAGGCCATACAGGCCAAGGATCCACACAAGGAACCTCACTAGTTTATGCTCCCATGAGCAAGGGTCGACACAAAGCACCCAAGTTTTAGACCACACAGGTCAAGGACCTATACAAGGACCTAATAGTTTATGATCTCCATAGAGCGGGGATCAACACAAAGCACCCCCACGTACACTCCCGCCGGATGCCTCCTATGAGGACTTGCAAGGGGTGAGAAACACCTTGGACCCAATCCTACAGAATGAATGATCACAAGGGTTATCTGGACTCTAATGATTTACAGATAAGTAGATGAGCCCCGTTTAGCGCGTTGATGAAGATCTCCTCCTTTGATGACAAAGAATCTTCAGCTCCCTTGAACCACAACTCAAAAGATGTAGTAATACAAGGCGATGGGTTGGGTCAAGGTTATGATGGAATCCTACTCTATTAAATGTTTTCCTATAAGTAAAATAAAGTGATTCCAATCATCTATGCATTCAAGGCATCCCAGCCTAATGATTTGCTATTAAGGTAGTAGTTGTAGGATCCTTGAATGCGGAAGTTCATTCCCCAATCCACTCTATTGAATGTCAATGATAAGGGTGGATTGAAGAATGAGTTTCCATGAGAGAAAAGGCTTAGGGTATATGATCTGGGGTTAAACACACAAAAGCACTCTCTGTTTTCTCTACAAACAACCAAGGGTAGGCTCTCATTAAATAGGCAAAAGCTTCCAACGGATATAAAACGGTCATATTTTTGACAGAGTTCGATATCATTAAGCGGGGTCGATATCATCGAGCGTATACTCTTGATAGCATCGACTGGCCGCTCGATGACACGAACTCAACTGTCAAACGCTTTTGAAATCTTTTGTCAACTAGTTGAGGAAATCAAACGTGTGTCGATGTCATCGGATTTCAAACTCCGACTTCATCAACATGACGTTCGATTCCTCGATATTTGAAAATGTGAAAGCACTTGCCTTTGAAATATTTCAGGTGAATAATATGATTGAGCATCACTCGATATCATCAGAATTTAAATATCGATGATATCGAGGGCAGTGTCGATTCATCGATAATTCTAAGGAATTTTCCTATAAGCTTGCTGGACAGTTTTTGTCCACTTTCGATGACATTGACCATGCCTTGATATGATCGATATTTGAATATTGATTTTAACGAGTGACCCTCAATCCAAGAAAAACAACTTGAAATCTTGCTAGATAGATTTGTGTCTCAATCCGATATCATCGAAGGGCTTCCGATATTATCAAGATTTGAATTCTGAGGATATCAAGGAGCTCTTCGATATATCAAGGATTACATGATTTGCCTTCGCAGAACTTTGGACACAACAGTCCAAAAGTCGATTTTATCGAGTCAGCTCGATGGACTCGAGATTCAAACTTCAATGATATCGATGAGTCCATCGATCCATCAATAATTCAGTCTAGATATCTTTGTAGTTGCTGGACATCTTAGGTCCTTATTTCGATAAGATCGAGTGAGCTTCGAGGACATCGACAACAGGGTTCGATTTCATCGAGCCATGTATTGATAAATCGACAAAGGTAGAAAACTTAAAGACTTTCCTGTTTTTTAAAAAAAGTTTTCTAACCAAAAACCTTAGGATATTCTATCCAATTTTAAGGGTTTTAATTACCTGGTGTTTTGGGACATGGGATGTGAGGCTAAGATTTACCTATGGCGAGTTTGGGCACACATCCATTTGAGGCAGAAGCTTGATCAATCTTCCTATGGGGCTTCTTTGTCTAGCTGACTCAACACTCACGCTAATTGACAAACCAGGGTACTTTCAATCTCCCCCTTTGTCAATTACGTGACAAAACATCAAAACACCCTAGAACAACTTCTAGACAAACACCCTAAATTGTGTGTACATGAACTTTACACAATTTTACAAAGCTATCTAGTTCATACACACAGATGACTCTGTCTATCTAGTTCATACACAGATGACTCTGTCATTCAGTAACTGCTCCCACTAACAACAATCTCTCCCTGTCTTCTTGCAGCTACTCCCCCTAACACCTACACCACCGTCCACACACAAATACACACAATTTTCCTTTGGGGTGTGGATTTGTTCTCCCCCTTTTTGTCAGTCATTGGCAAAGGATAATGTAACAATGGATATTGACTGAAGTTGAAGCATATGGGAGAACCACAATTCAGATAGCATAATCGTAATAGATAGATGTTAAAGGACATCTCATTACAGAAAAACATGTATGCATATTAGGGAAAAGAAGAGCAGTGTAGTGAGCAAATAATATGGAGATAAAAATCAAGCATCACATGCAGCACACACCACAGTCGATATAAACCAGATAAAACAGGGGATCGCAAAATATAAACATGGCAGTAAATAGATACGAAATATAAACAGCCATAACCCAAAATATCCAAAATATGTATTGCCCAAGGTTGGCAGTAGTATAACCTCCATCCCAACCAAAATAAAAATCAAGCCCATCCACGGGCACCCAAAAACAAACACAAGTATCTAGCTCATCCGTGGCCATATAACATACCAAAAAAAAAACTGGTCAGACTATGCAGGTTAGTAATCTATCACATACACTCATGTGAGCGTAGGGCATTCAAAAAGATACCAATGCCCAGATGCGGAGATGAGGGTAGAGTGTATGTGACAGTTCCCAGATGACAACACTATGGCGGAGGAGCGGAGGAAGATGGTACTGTGTTGTCGCGACGGCAAGTGATCAGATCTACCAATTGCTGCACGGACAACTGCACCCCGTTCACCAGACATTCCAGGACAGTGAACCTGGCATTCACGGGCTCCTTTAGCTGGGTGACTTCTTGCAGCGTTGCTCCAATCATATCCTGATGTAGCTTGAACCGTTTAGCTTGCCCAGGGTCGGATGGAGACGGAGCTTGTTGGGGTGCGAGAGGGTCACCTTCAGCCATTTCGGTGCCGTCGGCTTGAGCAGCCCCTTCACCACGTTCTCCTTCTTCGTGAATCCCTTCCTCGGGTAGGTCTGCGAGAAATTTGTGGAACTTTAAATCCATCCTTCTAATATTGTTCTTATTGAAGTGTTGAAGGAGAAGTTCCGGATCGTTTGTTGTTGGAAGACCGATCGTATTGCACACAGTGTAAATGATTCAAGGAAAGGGCAAGTGAACATCCCGAGACGTATGAATTGTATATACTAGCTAACAATCAGAGTAGGAAGGCAGATTTTGATCCCTGTAGCTACGGAGTACACTACCATGGCCATGAACCCAGTGAAATCCGAACAATTGGTGCTTCAAGGATATATGTTGGAGGCGAAGATACCATGCAGAATACAGTACCGTGGTTCCATGAATTTTTCTTTTAGCGCATTGCCTTGATACCAGGGAATATCACGACCATGACAGAGAAATTTTGTAACCATGGACTAGGTTTCAACATTCTCAAGGTCCATGTCAAGGAGACCGATGGGTGATAGAGTAAGGCCAAGAATGTTTGCAACGGATGCAGGAGTAATTTCTACATCTTCACCATCAACGAAAATAGTGATGGACGGAGGTTCAAGCACGGGAAAGTGACTGGATGCAAAGAAGTTGTAGGTCCGTTCATAGTGACACAAACTGCCAAAATCAAGGAGAGGTAACCAACCAATTTCAGCTAACAGGGGTTCCAGATTATAGGGTTTTAGACATTCCCTATCTACCCTCCTTTCAAGAACTAACTTCCTTCCAGTGTATTTGGCCAGCATCGGATTGACCATAGTAGGAGGGGCCGATGCTTCAGATTGGGACCCGCCACACGATGTCTGCCTTGTGCGCTGGCGAGTAGGAGTCCCATGTTCAGGAGCCCTTGCCCTTTCCTTCGGGGGCAAGAACCTTTTTCCTGGAGGATCTCGAAGATTCTCTAGGACCGGATAATTTCCCTTTGTCCTTTCTCATTTGCCGGTACTTACAGAGAAGGGTTTGATGAGTTTGGAGATAAACAGACAGAACTTCTCTTAAAAATCAAGAAATACCCAAAAAGAGCAAGATGTAATCTTGTTGTAAGGAGGAAATGAACGGGGTATTACCAGATTTAAGTGATGTCTAGGACTCCCTGGTGAAGCTTCGTGCAGACCGGCTGACAGGAAGGGAAGAAAGAAAAATGATTTTTAGAAGTGAAATGCCATTTTTCCCACTCGACCGCCTTTTATCGGGCGGCACACTTCGACATCATCGAACATTGTTTCGATGATATCGATAGACTCAATTCGATGTTATCGAGGCTGTCTTCGATAACATTTTCGATCATGTGACTCTTCCCATTCCAAAGAGGCGTTGATGATATCGATTCTTGGTCGATTTAATCGAGAGTCCACATGATTTATCGATAAACATATCGAAGGTGTATATTTTTCATTTTTCAACATTTCGACAATCTTCCACGCATAATATAGTATATTTTTATATCAACCAGTATACACAACAAAAATTTGTACAAGCATTGTACAATCCAAAATTATAAACATCAGGATGTTTATATACAAAAAGATTGAGGTGGGGAACCTCAAATGTATCGTTAAAAGTTCATCAAAATTGCATCTTTTCAACATCTATCCAGATCCAGATGCATGACATGGACATGTTTTTCCATGCTCAAATGTTTTTAAGCATATGGATCAGCCCTTCCTTTGCCTTTAATGACATAGCAGTGGTTATTTGTGTGAAAACCCTTCATCACTGATTTACCTGATGGGCTTAAGATTTCGCATTCCTGCTTGTTGAATGTAACCACATGCTCATTGTCACGTATTTGAGAAATGCTCAGAAGATTATGCGTCAATCCTTTTATGCAAAAGGCATTCTCATTTTTGAGCAAATTTATTCCATTGATAATTCCTTGTCCAATTACCTTAGCAGTGCTTCCGTCTCCATAGGTGACTATCCCATCATCAAGATTTGAATAATTTGTAAGGAGAGATTTGTCACACGTGACATGTCTGGAGCACCCACTATCTAAGTACCACTTAGCATCATTGCCTGTTATATGATTTGAGTGAGTAACAAGGCAATTTTTCTTTTCTTTCACTACCCATTTTGTGACAGGATTTTTTATTATGGTAGTTTGTGTTTCTTTTATCAAGTTAGGTAACTGAATCGTGTTTCCTTGTCTCATACATTCATTAGTTTTCTTGTTTAATTCAGCCACTTGATTCAATAACTCTTTCATTCTGTTAGTCATTCTGGGTGGTGATGGATGTGTATTTCCTCTATCCATATTCCTATGTGGACTCCTGACATTTTGTATTGTTCTTCTGGTTGGTCTGTATTTACCAGTATGATTTTGACTAGAATTGTGTTGAGTCCTCGTAGGAGACATGCATTCAAACTTATAATGACTAGAATCACCACATGAATGATAAACAGGAGTAGTTCTTGTTTTACTTCCTGAAGCAGCAGATTTTTCAGCCATTGGTGCTGCATTTTCAGATTTTGTCTTGAACTTATCATATCCTAAGCTGCTTTTGTCTTTTCTGGGTCTTCCCATCCCTAAGAATTTTTCTAATTTCTCACCACCTGGGAAAATTTATAGTTTAGCTTAGCAGATTTTCTAGATTCTTCTAAATCAAACAGGAGTGTGTGATTTTCATTTTGAAGGAGCATGTTCTTATCTTTTAATAACTTAACCTGTTTGTTTAGTTTTTCAAACTCGGATTTAAGGAAGATATTGATTCTTTCTAGTCTATCATTATCTAAGTGGTATTGCTGTAAATCATTAATTAGGTATGTATTGATTTCCAATGTTTTATCCAGATCTTTTTGCAGCAATTCATTTTTATTTTCAGTTATTCCAAGTCTTTTAAGGATATTGATGCTATGAATGTAGAGTTGATTGTAAGCATCATGTAGTTTATCCTGTTCTTCTTCTTCCTTCTTAGTTTCCTCATTATCTGATGAAAATGATTCAGTGGCCTGCGATTCTTCATCGTTCTCAGTTTCAATGGGAATAGTTGAGGCAGTAGAGACCATAAGAATTTTCAGAGATTTCTGGTCTCCATTGCTCTCTCAGTCGCTACATTCTGAGTTTGACTCTTCCATGTCATCCCATGTGGCTGCCATTGTCTTTCCTTTGGTTTTTCTATTTGGGCATTCAGAAGACAAGTGTCCAAACTTTCAACAGGTATAACATTGTGGTTCCTTGGACTTTTTACTAGATTTACCTGTGAAATATTTGTTGTCCACCTGTCTTCCTTTAAATGGACAGCCACGATTTTTCTGAAAGAACTTTCTGAACCGTTTTGCCAACAAGGCCACTTCCTCATCTTTGTTTTCTCTTTCACTTTCAAAGTCCTCATTTGTTGTATTCTTTGAAGTTTTGAGGACAGTAATTTTGGATTTAGGGGTTTGTTCGAAGTGTAGTTCAAATGTTTGTAGGGAACCTACTAGTTCTTCTACTTTCATTTCATATATGTTTCTACACTCTTCAATGGTCGTTACTTTAAGATTAAACCGTTCCGGTAATGATTTTAGTATTTTCCTACGGATTTTTGGGACCAGAACTTTTTCACCTAATCCACCCATGGAGTTGCAAATGATGTTCAGTTTTGTGAAAAACTCCATGAAGGTCTCATGCTCTTCTATTCTGAGACTTTCAAACTGTGATGTTAGAAGTTGCAGTTTGGATCTCTTCACAGTGCTTGTTCCTTCATGGGTTGTTTCCAACAAGTCTCATACTTCTTTGGTTGTCCCACACATACTGATTTGATTAAAAACTTCTTAGGACAGCATAGTAGATAACATTCATAGCTTTAGCTTCAGATGTTTATTTTTCTTTATCGAATGTTGTCCACATCTCTTTGGATTTTGGTTTGGTGATAGTTGTGTCATTTTCAAGTACTATTTGTTCGGTTGGTGGCACATATCCTCTTTCAACAATGTCTCAAACATCATGATCCAAAGATCTCAGAAAGTAATGCATTCTAGCCTTCCAGTATGTATAATTTGATCCATCAAATACTCCCACACATACTGATTTGATTGAAAACTTCTTGGGACACAGTACAGTAGATAGCATTCATAGTTTTAGCTTCAAATGTTTGCTTTTCTTTATCGAATGTTGTCCACATCTCTTTGGATTTTGGTTTCGTGATAGCTGTGCCATTTTCAAGTACTATTTGTTCGGTTGGTGGCACATATCCTCTTTCAACAATGTCCCAAACATCATGATCTAAAGATCTCAAAAAGTAATGCATTCTAGCCTTCCAATATGCATAATTTGATCCATTAAATACTAGAGGTCTAGTGACCGATGAGCCCTCTCCTTTGGCCATATTACCAACTTCAGTCAAGATCACTCTCTAGGTGGTGAAGCCCTTAAGAGAGACCCGCTCTGATACCAATTGAAATTGCGGTAATGACCGCTTTAGTTGAAGTGGGAATACGTCAATATGGACTAAAGGGGGGTGAATAGGACTTTTTAATATTTTATGGTTATTTAAAATCCTATTAATCTAATCCTGAGTAAATATGCATGCATCAAGATTTCTTCAGAGTAACTCTAATGGCTTCCAAGCCAAATAGAGGATCTAGTCATAAAACTATTTATAAGATAAACAAGATGTCAATCATAGTTTATGATAGATGTGACTGTGTGAGATGTGATCTCAAATAATCAAATATGAAAGCATTTAAGGAAATCACACAAGTAATGGAAGACAATAGCAATCTCAAACATAGTCTTTTTTATAGTGGTTCGACTACTTGTCTACTCCACTTTTGGCGGACGCACTCAACCCTTAAGTGTACCGGATGTCATTAAAGGAGGTTTCACAACAGGTTCACCTCAAACCGGAGATTTTAAATCAGGTTCATCTCTAACCAGTACAACCTACACTTAGGCTGACACAACGTCTACACGACACAGTTTATGCTCCCATGAGCAAGGGTCAACACACAGCACCCGACTTTTAGGCCACATAGGCCAAGGATCCACACAAGGAACCTCACCAGTTTATGCTCCCATGAGCAAGGGTCAACACAAAGCACCCAAGTTTTAGACTACATAGGTCAAGGACCTAAGAGTTTATGCTCTCCACAGAGCAAGGGTCAACACAAAGCACCCCCACGTACACTCCCGCCGGAGGCCTCCTATGAGGACTTGCAAGGGGTGAGAAACGCCTTAGACCCAATCCTACAGAAGGAATGATCACAAGGGTCCTCTGGACTCTAATGACTTACAGATAAGTAGATGAGCCCCGTTTAGTGCGTTGATGAAAATCTCCACCTTTGATGACGAAGAATCTTCATCTCCCTTGAACCGCAACTCAGAAGATGTATCAATACAAGGCGACGGGTTGGGTCAAGGTTATGATGGAATCCTACTCTATTAAATGTTTTCCTACAAGGAAGATAGAGCGATTTCAATCATCTATGCATTCAAGGCATCCCAGCTTAATGATTTGTCATTAAGGCAGTAGTTGCAAGATCCTTGAATGCGAAAGTTCATTCCCCAATCCACTCTATTGAATGTCAATGATGAGGGTGGATTGGAGGATGAACTTCCATGAGAGAAAAGGCTTAAGATATATGATTTGGGGTTAAATACACAAAAGCACTCTCTGTTTTCTCTACAAACAACCAAGGGCAAGCTCTCATTAAATAGGAAAAAGGTTCCAATGGATATAAAACGATCACATTTTTTACAGAGTTCGATATCATCGAGCATTAGAGCTGTACATGAGCAAAGTATGCTCGGTTACTTGCTCGACTCGACTCCTCATGAGTTTGAGCCGAGCACGAGCGGGTTTTGTATACTCGTTTTGATTTCAAGTAGAGTACGAGTTGGGCAGTACTCGACTCGATACTCGACTCGTGTGCTCGACTAGTACTCGACTCGTACTCGAGTGTATATATATCCACCCAAAAAAAAAAAAAACCCTATGCCCCCTTTTTCCTTCCAATCATTTTCAGCAGCCCGCCCGTTCAAAAAAAACCCAAATACCTTCCCTCCCATCGCCCGTTCGGAAAAACCCAAATACTCTCTCTCTCTCTCTCTCTCTCTCTCTCTCTCTCTCTCCCCCCTGTGACCCTGCCTATTATTGTCCGCCGTCCGGCCTGTCCCTCTTCTTCCCTCTCTCTCCCTCTCTCTCTCTCGCTCCCTTGTCCGGCGGTGCTAGTCCCTGCTGCTCATCCCTGCCTACCCGGTGCCGCAGCTCGTCCCTGCCACTTGTCCGTCATCCCTACCCTACATGCACGGTGCCGGTCGTTCCTGTCGCAGCTCGCCCGGTAATGTGTGGTGTTGATTTATTATTTTTTTTTGTATAAATTGTTAATATATGTCAGAAATTGATTTACTATTATTTTTGGAATATTGTATGGTGTTGATTTTTTATTTTTATTTTTTTGTATAAATTGTGAATATATTATATATGTCAGAAATTGATATCATATACTGCTAATATATGTTAGAAATTATTAATAATTGTTAATATAGCTAATATATGTTAATATATGTTATAATTGTTAATATATGTTAATATAGCTAATATATGTTAATATCTTAATATAAAAATTGTTAATATAGAAATTGTTGTCCTCTACTATTCAACTCCCATGACCTAATAGTTATTTTTTTCATGTTTCTTAATTTACTTTATAAATGACAGTTTACTTGTTACTTTGTTAGTGTTGAATGCTACCACTTTAAGATGCCTTGGGTTTTTCATTTTACATTTTGTTATTAGTTAGCTAGATGATGAACGTCAATTTCAGCCTGCTTCTTTGTTTGCATAAATATGAATTATTTGTATTGTTCTACTTGTAGTATAGGATAATCAGTTGCCCATTTAAGGATTTCTATGTTGCCATACATAGATTCAGTATGTTCTTGGATGCATAGAAATTCTCAAATTGTCCCTTTTTGGACAGTTCAGGGTTAGATCATAATGTCTTCATTTATTCTAATTTAAATGCATATGCCTGTTCCGGTTTCATCTCTCTGGATATATTTCATGTATTTATTTCCGTCGTCAAATGTCCACACTTTGTGTTGATGATTGACATGGGAATCAAATACAAGATTACTATATTCTGGAGAGATAAGGGGAAATACTGCCGGAATTTCGGCATAGCATTTAAATTTAAAAATGAAGGCATTACAATCTATCCAACCTTAAATGGGTGACTGATTTAGACAATTAAGTAAGTATACCCGTTTAGCGGTCTAGCCGTCTAGGTATAGCCACATAACATATCGAGAACTTTATTTTATAGATGATTAGTCAAAACGAAAGCCCAAATACCCCTGGAATGAGTGCATCAGCCACATCTCCTCTAATCCTAAAGGGAGACATAGACACGTCAACTGCATATAAAGGGAAGAAGAAGATATCAGCAGTGTGGGATGATTTCGAAGATGTGACAGTTAACGGTGTACAGAAGATAAAATGTAATCACTGTAAAGGGTTATACAACAAGATTTCAGGAGAATCTACGACACATCTAAACAGACATTTGAAGACATGTCCTAAGAGACTAAGACTCCTTCCTCCTGGCAAACAGTTGTTGTCGTTTACGAAGTCGGAAGGGGACGACTCACAAGGCGTAGTGTTCACTCATAAGTTCGACAAAAGGAAGCTAAATGAGTGGTATGCTAGATTAGTGATTCTGGAAGAAAAACCTTTCAAAATGATAGAAAGTAAAGGGTTTAGGGCTTTCTGCCAATTCCTTAACCCTTGGGCCGAGAATGTCTCCTACGTCACAGTTCAGAGAGAATGCATGAAGATGTACGCAATGGAGAAGATGAAACTGAAAGAAGTTTTAGCTTCAGTTTTCAGAATAGATTTGACGTCTGAATTATGGACGGCATCCAATCAAAGAAAAGGATACATTTCATTAACCGCTCACTATGTCGATAAGGATTGGAAACTCTGCAAGAGAATTTTGAACTTCCACAACCTTCCTCCTCCACATACTGGTTTACTTATTTCAGATTACATCTGCAATTGTCTAAAAGGCTAGGGCATTAAGAAGAAAATTTCAACAATAACTTTAGACAATGCTTCAGCAAATGACAGTGTCATTTCATGCTTACGTAACTAGTTCAGGGCTACAGGAAATTTATTTTTTAAAGGAAAAATATTCCAAGTCAGACGTTGTGCCCATATTATAAATTTTATTATACAAGAAGGGCTGAAAAAAATTGATAACACTATAGAGAACATAAGAGAGTATAAAATATATAAGGGGGTCACTATCGAGACTGAGTGTATGGAATGACATCATCCAACATTTGAATGTGTCATCTAAAAAAACGTTGAAGTTGGATGTGTGTACACGTTGGAACTCAACCTATGAAATGTTAGATACGGCAATAGAATTACAGCTTGCATTTCCTGAATACGCGGCGCGTGACAATGTATTCTTGGTTGTTGAGCACATATGATTAGGCCAAAGTAAAACAAGTTCACACATTTCTCAAAGTTTTCTACGATTGCACGAAGATTTTTTTTGGGAATTAGTATCCAACCGCGAATCTGTTTCTTCCGTCTCTTTGGAAGATATGCTCTACAGAAAAATGTCAGTGCGAGTCCAGATTTCATACGCCAGATGACAGTTGGTATGAAGATGAAGTTTGATAAATACTACGACGAATGTCATCTGTTAATGTCCTTGACAGTTGTTCTTGATCCTCATTGTAATATGGGGTTGGTTAGCTTTATTTTCATGACACTTTATCCTACAAAAAGAGTGGCAACAGAGACGTCCAAGGTTCGTCAAGCCCTTGAAGATTTGTACAAATCGTATGTTAGTACTTTACCTGCAGTAGGTGTTGAAGAAAGTAGAGATGCGGATATTTTTGTACCTGGTAATCCAGATGTGCTAAATGAATACATATCATACTTAGCACAAGCACGAATGGGAGTTGATACTAAGGAATCAGAGCTAGAAATGTACCTCAATGAGCTAATTGTAGTGCGATCCGAATTTGATGTGTTGGAATGATGGAAGATGAGGGTTAGTGAATCAAAATACCCTACATTATCCGTAATGGCACGAGACATATTATCAATACCAATTTCAACAGTAGCATCAGAATCCACATTCAGTACAGGGAGCAGGGTTGTGAGCAAGTATCAAAGCTCACTTTCGCCAAATACAGTTGAAGCGTTGAATTGTACAAAAGATTGGTTGCGCCTAATATGGGGAGGAGATATGAATGATGATGATGAAGAAGAGGAGATTGAGATTCGTGATGAGTCTCTATCTGCAGATCAGTAATTATTTTCAATTTTTCAATTCTTTTTGGTTGAAAGTCGAATGATCTGTAATATTATTTCACTACAACTGCAAACATGAAAGTGTTGGAATGTGGTTTGGAATACTTTGAATCTTTGATATTTATTTACATATGCCTGTTCATTGGCTTTTATTTTTAATACATTTATATTGCTTTATTTTGTTCCTATATCAAGTTCAAATTATTTATCAATATTCTGATTTTTTTTATTAAAAATTGAGTGTAGATATGACATCATCTGACCCATCAACAAACATTTGGAATTACGCTTCCCTATTTGAATCACCACCAAGGTCTGAAAAAATAAAGATTAAGTGTGGTTTGTGTGGTGCAAAATTTGTGAATAAGACTAATCGCTTTCGGTTACACTTGTCATGTCGAGGTGATGATGCAAAACCATGCCCCAATACCTCCAAGGATGTCCAAATTCTTTTTCAAGCCCTATTAGATTCGAATAGAAAACCTTTCACTCCATCCAAATCTTCTGCTTTTGGATCTAGTACACGAATGGCATCCACAAAAGATGCAGAGGAGGAAGCTAGATTAAAAGCTTTGGAAGAAGAACAATTTCAACTTGCCTTAAAACGCGGTATGGAAGAAGTTTTTAGACTTCAGCGATATTCGAGTCAAAGACAACATGATGTTGAAGTAGGATCGAGTACGACAAACAAGAAGAAGAAAAAGAGTAACAAATTCAAATTCCTGACCCATCTCGGTGAATTTTATAAGGCATTAGGTACTACATACAAATCTTCACATAAAGAAAGTTTGAAAAATCTAGTTCAAAGTGTAAAAGAGCACGAAGGAAATATTTCTTTGCCTTCTGACTCAGAGGAAGTAAACCAATATATATATGAAAAAATAGATAGCAGTTCCGATAGATCAGATGACAATACAGGAAGACACTCCTCTTATGGACGTTATTAGTTATAAATTGTCATTTTGAACAATGTAATATAAATATGTAATTATCGAAGTTTTTTAATCATAAATTATGTGCATTTTATATATTTTATTGTTTTGTTCAACTTCAAATTTCATTTGACAATTGAATTGAAACTCAAATGAATCTTAATTTATAACTCGAACTCGTTGCTCGAAAACCCTGCTCGAAATGGGCTCAAATTTGGACATGAACTCGAACTCGACTCGAAAACTTGGACTTGACTCGACTCGATTTATACTCATACTCGGACGAGTAGAGCACGAGCAGGGAATCCATACTCGATGCCCGAGTAGAGCCGAGTACGAGCAGGACTCGGCCAGGGCGAGCCGAGCATGAGCTGGGCAATACTCGGCTCGGCTTGACTCATGTACAGCTCTATCGAGCGTATACTCTCGATAGCATCGACTGGCCACTCGATGACACAAACTCAACTGTCAAACGCTTTTGAAATCTTTTGCCAACTGGTCGAGGAAATTGAACATGCGTCGATGTCATCGAATTTCGAACTCCGATTTCATCTACACGAGGTTCGATTCCTCGACATTTGAAAATATGAGAGCACTTGCCTTTGAAATATTTCAGGTGAATGATATAATCGAGCATTACTCGATAGATATCATCGGAATTTAAATATTGATGATATCGAGGGCAGTGTCGATTCATCGATAATTCCAATGAATTTTCCTATAAGCTTGCTGGACAGTTTTTTTCCACTTTCGATGACATCAACCATTCCTCGATATGATAGATATTTGAATATCGATTTTATCGAGTGACCCTCGATCCAAGAAAAACAACCTGAAATCTTGCTGGATAGATTTGTGTCCCAATTCGATATCATCGAGGGGCTTCCGATATCATCGAGATTTGAATTCTGAGAATATCGAGGAGCTCTTCGATATATCGAGGATTACATGATTTGCCTTAGCAGAACTTTGGATACGACAGTCCAAATGTCGATTTTATCGAGTCGGCTCGATGGACTCGAGATTCAAACTTCGATGATATCGATGAGTCCATCGATCCATCGATAATTCAGCCCAGATATCTTTGTGGTTGCTGGACATCTTAGGTCCTCATTTCGATAAGATCGAGTGAGCTTCGAGGACATTGACAACAAGGTTCGATTTCATCGAACCATATATTGATAAATCGACAAAGGTAGAAAACTTAAAGATTTTCCTGATTTTTTGAAAAAGTTTTCTAACCAAAAACCTAATGATGTCCTATCCAATTTTAAGGGTTTTAATTACTTGGTGTTTTGGGACATGGGATGTGAGGCTAAGATTTACCTATGGCAAGTTTGGGCAAACATCCAGTTGAGGCAGACGCTTGATCAATCTTCCTATGGGGCTTCTTTGTCTAGCTGACTCAACACTCACGCTAATTGACAAACCAAGGCACTTTCATGATTAACCCTACTCCTTGACCTTTCTAAAGCATCCTACTGAGAGCCTTGGCAACAACCACGAACAAAAATGGGGATAAAGGATCATTATGGCGCAAACCTCTCGTGCCTTTGGGAGATCCATTGAAAAGGACTGAAAAATGTACCGAGCAAATACATTCCCAAATGTAAGATCTCCACTTGTGACCACATCCAAACCGCCCCAACATATAATCCAAGAACCCCCAATCAATATGATCATAGGCCTTCTCAAGATCTAACTTGCACACCACCTCCAGACTACCATCTTTGTACTTAGAATCCACGTATTCATGCACAAAAAAAAAAAAAAAAAGTATTTTTTTTATTTAATAGACTGTTGGAATAGATGTAGGACGAATAAATGTAGAGATCCATGCCTAGATTAGTCATTAAAATCCCATTTTGTATTTTTTTTTATTTTTTATTTTCAGCTGACATTTAGGCGAACAGAAGTAAATTCCCTAAAAAATTTACTTTTTATAATATTTATTGTAAAAAGTTGAAACATATATAAGTTGAATAGAAGTACAAATTCATGCCTTATATTAGTCATTAAAATCCCATTTTATACATTTTTGTATTTTTTAAAATTTTTGGCTAATTTTTGAATGAATATTGACTATCATGAAAAATTCCCAAGAAACTTTTTTTTTTCTTTAATATTGTTTGTAAATGGTTGGAATACATGTAAGATGAATAGATGTACAAATTCATGCCTTAGATGACTCATTTTATTCTCTCTTTTTAATTTTTTTAAATTTTCAGTTGATTTTCAAATGAATAGCGGCTATAAAGAAAAATCCTTTAAAATGAATGTCTTGATTATGTAAAGGTAAATAATTACTCTCTCATTATTAGTATTATGCTTATGCTAATAAAATCTTATCATTGTTGTTAGATATTTAAGAAATTAAATATAAAAAATTTGCCGTCAATCTAAGCCTGTCAAGTTCAAAAATCATGAGACAAGCCGAGAGAGCATTCTCACTAAGAGTATATTGTTACACTAACAAGACCACGATAACCTCACATAGACAAGCTGCCCAAGACTAATCTTTTGCTGCGGAATTCATTCCCCAGCATTTATCTTTCCTGGAGAATGTTAGAGTTGGCCTAGAATTTCTTTGGAAATTATTAAATTTTGTTAGGTTGATTCACTCTGTTCCCCAAAAAATCTAATTTTTTAAAAAAAAATTCTCTATATTTTACATTCCCCAGCTAAAAGCTGGGACAAGTTTCTTGAAGAAAAGCTCTGGAATGTTAAATATAGGCCGAATTAGAAGCAGAATATTGTCAGTGCGCTGCCCACTTGGGCGGTATGCAGGATGCCTTTTTTTCTGTCTTTTATGCCCAAATCAATATCCGAAGAGTTTCAGGTCAGAAATGAAATGCGACAAATATTGATTTAGGTCGTAAATCATTCTGTCTAACCCCAAAACGACCTGAAAGATTAAAGAAAAATAAAGAAAGAAGATGGAAGAAGATATGTAGAAGTCAGTCCACCTAGCTGCTTACCCTGTTAGCAATTCAGTCATCTGACCTATGTAGTACTCATTATACTCCAACGTCTTCCCATAACACGCCTCGTGCCGGTCCCAAGGAGATAGGTAGAGCCCCAGACCGAGGTCGGCTTCCCTCGCAGCAGCTGCCAGATCAGCAACGACATCACCCTTCCCGCCTCTCCAAGGGCTGGCGGCGATGGAGTAATTGGTGTAGGAGGAGGGCCAAAGGCAGAAGCCATCATGGTGCTTGGCAGTGAGGATGATCCTTGAGAAGCCAGCATCCCTGGCGACCTGGGCCCACTGGGAGGCGTTAAGGGTTAGCCCCGGATCGAAGATGGAGGGGTCGGCGTGGCCTGTACCCCATTCGGAATCAGTGAAGGTGTTCGTGCCGAAATGGAGGAATAAGGCCATCTCTCCCAGTTGCCATGACAGCTGAGAGGATGAAGGGAGAGGCAGAATGGGAAGAGGAGGGGGTATTTTCGTAAAATGGTAAGAAGAAGATGAGTCTGCAATGCTGGAAAGTGAGAAGTTGATGGAGATTACTAGTCTTGCTATTACCAAGGGAGGGAGGAAATCGGTACCCAAACAACCATTACTACTTTTCTGAGGATTCCTCATTGAAATGGGTGACGGTGTTCAATCAAGGAAACCGCGTGAGAATATTTTTTTTCATCTGCTCTGCCACCGTACCATTGCCAGATATATCAATTTTCCGTACTCGAATAGCCTGCGCACTGCGCCACGGGAAATTCCTGTGGTTGGAAGCTGAGATTCCCGTTACAAATCCTTTCCGTCCATCAGTTTCTGAAGATCACAACAGGATTCTAAAATTAGGGCGGATTCAAAACACGGCTGGGCGATATCACAACAAACAAACAGTGGATATTGAACGTCCACAATTGTATCGGGATGATATTTGTGTATGCAGTTTATCTGAAAGGTAATAATAACCCTATTAACGGTTGGATGGCATATAAACATCATGGTCAGGTTCCAACTGTGACAATTTTGCTCTCGCTGTTTCATGTGGTGTGTGCCAAATGATTTTTGGATCTTCCTTGTTTTTGGAATATTAGTGAAACTAACCGAGTAAGCTCCACTGTCTCAGTCGACTTGACTCAATAAATCTTGATTCGATTGGGTTTGAGCCTGAGTTGGAGTCAACTTGATTTTTGGAGCTTGAAAAAATTTCGAGCCAAGCTCGAATCAACTTGGATCGAACCTCAACTCGAATCAAGCTCATATCAAACTAATTCAGTGACTCAGTTATTATGATATTGATGTTGCTCACCAAGTGTTTGATGAAATGACTCAACGAAGTGTTGTTTCAAGTGGATACATTTTTCATAGGATCGGCCGATAGCGAGGAATGTATGGATATAAAATAAATTACTACCAAAAAACAAATATTACATGATAAAAACTAACCTTAGATCTTGATTTTGATGTTGCCTGCAAAGTGTTTGATGAAATACCTGTAAATTATTGTTGTTGTTTTGCAAACTATGAGAAATTGAAGGTGCACTTCATGTGTTTAAGAAAATGTTGCACAGGCTCAAACTGGCCCGAGCTACTAACTGAACTGAGTCGAGCTAGCCAGTCAGGCTCAAGCATTGAGCCGAGCCAAGTTCGAGCTAGAGTCAGCTAGTGGCCAAGCCGAGTCTAGTTTTGTCAAGCTTAACTTGGTTCGACTCGTGTACAACTCTAATCCCAACTCCTTGGGCCGTACTAGTCTTCCTCAACGAAGCGGATTACTCATGACTTTGTGGCCCAGGGCCGCGTGGGGTACACAGATGTGTCCTTGACAAATCAGTTCCGTCCATCTATTTTTCAAAACCATAATATAATAGGAATTTAAAAATCAAGCATATCAAAAACTCATGTGAACCATACCACACAAAACAATGGGGAGTGACAAGTTTTTTATCAAAATGATATTTATGCATACATTTTATCTGAGTGGTATTAATTTCATGAGCAGTTTGGATGACATGCAGACATTATGGTCAACTCCATGAAGGTTTCAAGGGTGGAGGTTTCTATTCCCACAGTTTCCTTGGTGTGGCCTACATGAGTTTTGTATCTGCCTGATTTTTAGAATCATGTTTTATTATGTTCTTTCAAAACAAATGAACAGAGTGGATTTGTCACAGACATCTCTGTGGAACCCGAACAACCCAACCACAGGTATATCTATGGGTCATAGCTAGTTGCGTTTTGGTGGAGTATGATAATCCAGATACATGCGCACTGGTTAACAGAGAAAAGGAAAAGAACAGACGAAGTGACTATAGATGATCGATTGAGATGAAAGAAAACGTTGCATATGCCATAGTCAACGAACACATGAATGTCAGATCCAATTTAGTTGCAACAGTTTATATCCAAAGGAATGCCACTTGCACTTTTCAACTTTAGATGCGCCCTCGTCCCACTCCCACCATACCAAATCCTCTCCAATAGCAGTTTTGTCACCCAAGCTTTGTTAGGCCACCGTGTTGCTCACGTGACTTCCCTCCATTTTGAAAGTCTGTGTAGAAAAGTGAGCCCTTAAGATCTAACGGTCTACACGATATGAGACCTCCACAAAGTCGAAGATGAACAGTCCAGATCTAGCGATCCGCCTAACCACTACTGGAGCAGATGGGTCTAATCACCCCTCTGATTCTATGGTACGGATGGCCTTGAATTACAATCTATGTCTTAAATCATCCCAAGGACAAGCTAAATAGACAAATATCAATCTATGACTTTCCTCTTTTTACTCTCATTGTTGCTTAATGTTTGATTCACGAGAGAGCCTCTTCCCATTTATAGGGAAGGATAGGGAGTTTGAATGAGACCAGAAATTATCCAATTTTATCTTTATCTCATCATCTAAATCTTCATTTAAAGTTGAATTTGAAATTCAATTTCAAATGAAATAAAGAAAAATTATTTTTTAAAAAAAGAAGGTAAAACCTCATGGGACCCACCCACTAGTGATTGCCCATCAGTGGGCCCCACTGGCCTATGTCCAACATATCTAACTCAATCACATTATGGGATAGACACCAAAAAAATCAAACATCGCGATCAAAAGATTCAGAGGCGTAAGACCAACTGGATCACCATAATCTTCTCATAGGTGTTTAAGTACTAAGTGACCACTTAACTAGTACTTAATAACCCAAGCTTTACAATGCTTGTCCTAGTCCTCATGATCACACCAAATGAAGTTAACTCCCGATCTAGAGTACTCGGCCAACATACGCACTTATCCAACTTATTGAGTTATTCTAAAAACTTGTATATATGGGAAAAGGTACAATGGACTCGAGCTCACGGCTCCGTCCCATGCGGTCGAGCTATGTGGGCTCCATCGTGATGCCTTTCGAACATCTACCCCATCAGTCAGATGCACCATTCCACCGTGGACCTAGGTCTTAAAAATCAAGTCAATTGGTGACTTGTGTGGGCCACACCACATACAGAAGTGGAGAGGGGCCATGCAACCATTAAAACATTCATAATCATTTTTAGGGCCCACAAAAGATGTGGTTTGCAAATCCAACCCATCCATTATGTGTCTCCCACTTGTATAAGGGTTCAGACCAAGTTTTAATAGCATTTAAAACTCAGGTGGGCCCCACCAAGTGCTTTTATATGTTTGAACGGTGTCTTAACATGATTTTAGATGGTATGGCCCACTTGAGTTCCGTATACGGTTGATTTTTGGGATATTCCATTATTTAAAGGGGAACCATCAAATGCACAGTGTTGATGGTCGGCATGCATCACGATGGGGCTCACACAGCTCGACCTCACGATAAGCTTATCGTGAGCTCGAGCACGTTGTACCTTTTCCCTATATATATATAAAACCTCAAAAATTGGCACCCAAGTGCATAAACTTTTATCCCAAGTTTCTGGGTGTTAACTTAATAAAATTCACATGTGTCCTGAATTAAATTCACATTTATTTTACACATAAATAATTAGAGTAACGCATTTCAATTTAGCGGAACCAAAGCGAGGTAGAGATAACAAGATCAAACACTATAGGGCTAACACCTAGAAGTTACAATTCCAAAAGTAGCGACCACCTGTGTGAGAATTATACGAATCACAACAATTACAATATGGATAGAAGAATAACTACCAGGCGAAAAAAAGCTAGGGATCTACTCGCCCCGAGTACACCACCAACTAGTCCTATTCCTGAGTTATTTGCATATGTTAAATAGGAGGCCTTAAACACCAACATAGAGAAGAAATATTCTCAAGATTGTTACTTGGGACATTTTAGTGATTAGTAGGTTCACAACAAATACATATTAATACATATTATACACTCAAGCATGTTATCTTTAACACACAATTATTAAACAAGTTACATATACTACTAACACAATAAAGCGCAAGTAATGATAGCATAACAAATAAATAATTTCTTAATATATTTGGTAAGTATATTAATGCGATGATGAAATGATACATGCTCCTCATAATCCAACACTCCCTCACAAGTGATTTTCACACTTATTTCGCAAATATCAACACTCGCTCACAAGAGAATCCAAGGCTAAATCACAACCTATCCCAGGGTATGTATGATTAGCCAAGTGATTATTAATCCTAGTTCATACAGCAGGTTGGCAAAACTAGGATACCGTCATTATATCACTAGTCATTATCCAGATCACGTGGTTCATTGTGGCATTAGCGGCTCCTCATTAATGTCCCTTTATCTAAATTAAGGCATCAACAAGGTACAAGTCGTCATCCAATACCGAGTATGAATCATTAATTTAGAGGTGCAGACTTGTCACTCAAACTAAATCAATACAAAGGAAATGTCTCGTCACCCAATTCCATTCACGCCCGGTTATTCAAACGGTACCCTGGCACGGAACCATTGGTCGAGTAATTTGATGGGGGTCATTCAAACAACATATTATCACTTCTATTAGTGCTTAATGGTCACTATAAGGAGGCTTGTCATCCCATCATAGGCCGATAGCTCGAACATGGTGTCTCATACCACCATGCTCAGTTCATGAGTCTTTGAGGATCGTAATGCACTAATGGTTATGAGTAGACTAAATCAGTGGTAATGGTGGTATCCAAGATTCTACTGATTGTTATATAATCACAAAGCACAAAAATGATTGAGCTTACATTAGACTAATGCGATTGATTACGGATGACCCCATGCAAATCGGCATTGGATGCAAAGCATCCTATATAGTTCCAACTATTGTCGATCATCCGTGTTCAACTTCGGTCAACCATATAAACCTAGGATAGTCTCCCTAAGGCAGGCTATTCGTATATTTAGATAATTTGCAAAGCTCGATCAACTACAACAACACAATTCAATCATATTAGCATTTGTAAGCATTCAACATCAAAAAATTCTAATATTAAGAATTTCATATCATTCAAGCATTTCATTAAGCATGTTATCAATTAAATAAAAACTAAATGCATGTAATTATTCTAAACTGTCAAGTAGAAGCTTAGGGGGGTAGATCTTCACCTTAAAGTCCAAATCTTTGACTCAGATGCGGCCCTAGTGTCAAGAATTTGGAGAAAATGCTCCAAACCGTAATTCATTGACAATTTCATCATTAGTGATGTACAGTTTAATATAATTAGGTTTTAACTAAGGTTTAAAGATTTTACCGAACTTAGTTTGAGCAAATCCCAACTCGATTCGACGAGTCGGGACTCGGGATTGGCGTACTACGGTATCCACACGAGGTCATGCCCAAATATGGCTCTCATAATAGCATGAGTCAATCCTAATCCATTTTCGAGACCCCAAGTCCTAGCATGATTAAACCCTAGTATTAGGATTTTCGAGAAATGACAGCAATGAAAGAGGGTTTCCAATCCTAATGGCTCATCGGCATCCTATCCCAAGACAGACGGCTTATAAGGCATCATGCATTCGATTCTCAAAGGAAAATCTTCATGAAAGGATTTGTTATTTACCTCAAATCGTTGTTAGTGAGATTTCTACAATACGACGTGGTGTGGCGAGGTCACCGGCTAGTGACGATGGGGAGGATCCTTCAAATCTTCATGAAAGGATTTGCTATTTATAGTTGCATAATGTGCACAAATAGCCCCAGTGACCCTTCCTCCAATAAACTTGCCCTATGGTAGGTTATTTTTGACTTACAGGGCCTTTCAGGGGCTCACTGACTTATCTACACCATGGGGCAAGTACCCCATTATGGGATTGTTGAGGTGACAAGGAATGTATTAGAAAAGGGAAAAATAAAAGAAAGAATCATGTAAAGCAGTGAAGAAAATGCTGGAAAAGGGAAAAATCATGGCATTGTGCTAACCCATGCAAAGGGTGTCAATTGCACGGGTTCGCATAGAGGCCTTTCTCAGAGGAGCGAGCCTACACAAGTGGCACGTTATTTAGAAGATTGAGGCCATTGTGCTAGACCACACAACACTATGGTGTTGTGTAGACCCAAGTAAGAGGTGTGAGGTGTTGCGTGGACAAGCTCAAATGAAGATCTGGGTATGCTGATGTGGACAACTGAGATTTGATGAAAGGTGGGCCCATGACACGAACTTCGAGGGTTCATACGTGTGGAGGCCTATAAATACCATACTCCCCCTCTCATTTACACAGATTGAAGATTTTCAAGAAGATCAGAGCTCCGGAGAAGAAGAGAAGACTGAAGGTATTAGAGGAAGAAGGAAAGAGAAAGAGAGGGCTTTGTGCCAGGTCACGCAACAGTACACTGTTGCGCGGCCATCAATGCTCAAGAGTCGAAATACTGTTGAAATTATTATGGATTAATCTTCTTAGCTTTCATAGTATTCAGTTTTCCTTCTGTACAAGGACATGAGCTCAAGAAAGAGAGATCGGATGATCAAATCTGCACAACATTCCTCTCAATGAGATGACCAAATCACAAGTCGAATGCTGCCAGATTTGATATCTAGATTCGATATTCGAACTCTTGTGATTTTTTGTACTTTAAATAATCTTAGAATCAAGGGAAATCAAAGGATGTCGATGAACTTAGTATGAATAAATATGATGATTGTTCTCCATATACTCTCTCTGTTATGATCGAATAAGATAGTCTCCCAAATCAAATGCATTTGTTTCTGGTCAAAATAAAATGGTGACTCTGCTACGGAACATCCTCCCCTTCATCTTTAAGATAAAATGTTTTATTACCACGATACTAATTGTAATTTTATGTTTTGTCTGAAGGTTATTAGATAAAACTGCAAATTACGATCAATGGCAAGCGCAACAAAGATGTAACGTCCTGGATTTTTACTATTTTGGATTTTCCCAAAAAATGAAAAAACCCTTAAATTTTTTATATAATTAACTTATATTATCACTTACTAACCATTAATCCTCATTGTTAGTTTATACACGGGTGTTACCAGTAAAGAACCGTATAAATCCGATTAATCAACCGTAGGAAGTCAACAAATTTTATCGATCACTTAAAAATCGAGTTTAACCATATGATTTGTTTACATGAGGCCCAAATCTAACTGACCTATCGCTGACTAATCAAGGCAATTGCAAATAAATGAATACTCACCTAAAGTCGAGATAACTAGGGGTCAGATCTTAATTAACAAACCAAATTGATCTAGTATCCTTTTAGCTTAAGAACTGATGATTTAGAGTGATTATAATCGAATCGTCATTTTCACTGGTTACGAATAGGTCACACTATAAACTTAGTTAATCCAAACCCTAATAATTGTGAACAAGAAATCTTGATACCTAATTCATTCTACAAATGCTCCAATTTTTCGAACAAGCTCTAAACCACTCGTTAGTAGGTCACTAGTTTTGAAATTATAGAATAATGTCCGTCTCGTTGGGTTTGAAGTCCATCGCGGGTAGAGAATCAAGATAGTACCTAGAACTGCGCAACTTGGGCCAGAGGTCGAGTGCTTGAAATGCACAGATACCCTATGCTGAAGCCTAAAACTTAAGCAAAATAGACTTTCCGCTCTTTCGTGAAGTTGTGGATTTTTGACCGTTAGATTCGCAATCAAACTCTAGGTATGAGTTAAGGATATTTTCCTGCTCATATCCATATAGCCGCGGCCCTGATCGATCACCGAAGACCATCCATCCTAAGTGGGGCCCCCACGGTTAATCGAAGAGTTCGATTGCCGCCCGATTCTGACAAACTATAGATCCTATAGTGGGGCACCTTTCTCCTAACGTGAATGAGCCAGTGGGCCCCTAGAAAGACCTTATAAGTGGAAAATAACCTCCCATAAGGTTAATATAATGGATAAAGGGCTAATAGGGTCATTTGCACCACTTCTTTCACTATATAAGGGCCTCATTTGGGCACCCCCTTCTCCCATATGAATTTCATACCCTAGCTTGGGTGAGGGAGAAGAGAAAGAGGAGAAAGAAAGAGAGTGAAAAAGAGGAAGCTTGAAAGTATGGGGGTTTGTGCACCTTCACCTCTCATCTCCTCTAGAGCAACATTGTCCTCCATTGGTATCAATTCGGCGATGATTGAAAGTAGATATTGAGTTATGTTTGTAGGTTTAGGTCTTGTCTTTAATTCCTTGAAATTCTTACAAGCTTGCATGTATACTTAGGTTCTTGATGATCTTTCCCCAATGCTCAGACCTTACGAACACCATAAATTGGGCGAAACGTCATAAGGTGTGGACCATTATCTCTAGGTTACCATTCATCGACCCTTAAGGGTCTCAGTTAATGATGTCTTATGTTGAATGGATTGTAGTAACTCGCATGCTCATATTTCATGTTTAATTGTATTATATGTTATTAGTTTGATATGGATGCTCATATGTTCGATGAAATGTCTAAGTGGTAGAATGTGTTAATTTGTTAATGTTCACATGCTTGATTTATTTCCTAAGTGATTGTATTACTTTATACATGCTCACATGTTTGATTTAATACTTTAGTGAATGTAATACCCTATGGATACTCATGTATTCAATGAAATGGCTAAGTGGTTGCGTAGTGAAATTTACGCTATAATTGTTGATATAAAGTTTATTCCATAGAAACACTTAAGATTGCTAAGATGTTGGGTCAGTCGGTAAATCACCCAAATAAAGGGGTGGCCCAAGTTAAGGTGGCCATCCTAGGCTTGTTTGATCGGCCCGGGTTGAATACAGATGACCGACAGTAGCTGGATTACACGGGCTGCTTGCACCCAATGCCGGTTGTGTCGTGGTTCTCCCAAGTCAATCAAATTAGTCCACTAGCCGACTAATCATGTATGTTCATAATGTATGACACAACTAAATGAAATTTAGGATACCCCGTTCCCAATGGATGTGTCCATTCATAACTATTAGTGCGATATGATCCCATTAAGACTCATGAGCCGGACATGGTGGTATGGGACACCGTGTCCAAGCTGTTGGCCTACGCTGGGGTGATTAGCCTCCCCGTAGTGACCAGTGAATAACTAAAACTTATAAGCCGGGCATGAAAGTATGGGACATCGTGCCTGAGCTGTTGGCCTATGCTGGGGTGACGAGCCCCCCCATAATGACTAGTGAGCATTGATGGAGGTGATATACCATTGTTCGAATGACCCCCGTCAAATTACTCGACCGATAGTTGCATGCTAGAGTACTGTTCGAATGACTTAGGCGTGAATGGAATTGGGTGACGAGCCCCTTTCCTTTATGTGTTTTGGTTTTATGTGACAAACCCGCACATCAGAATTGAGTGATCATACCCGGTATTGGGTGACGATTCATACCGGGTTGATCCTCATACATTTAGGTAACATACTGTACCTTTAGAATTATTGATTTGTGAGATAAATGGGTGACACCTAAATTTGGATCAAGGGACACTGGTAAGGAGTCGCTACGTGCAACAACGTGACACGTGATCTGGATAAAGACTCGTGATATAACGTCGGTATCCTAGCTTCGCCAATATACTAGATGAATGAAACTTAATAATTACTCATCTAACATGATCATTCATCGCATCACATTAGTTTAAAATGTGACGAAACAGGCGTTGAAGTCGCATGTTGAGGAAGTGTTGTCATTTACAAACAAGGTGGTTGGAGTCGCGTGTGAGGAAGTGTTATTTGGAATGAGCATGCATCATATCATATCTTCATATGCACATTTAACAAGAGTATTTAGGAATTATTTGATTTCTTGTTTATCATTAACTGCGCTGATTGTGTCGATAACATGTGTAACTTAGAACTAATGGAACCATTGAGTTAGCTACTCACTCCCCCCCTGGGATGATGTTTTAAAACACTAGCCAGGAGTATCATTGATGCAGGTACTAGTGAGACCTCAGACTAGTAGGCTTATATCAGGTTGTGCCAACGCCATTATGTTTTGAAGAATTAGGTGTAAACTGAAAGCTTTATACTTTAACCATCTTGGGTATGTATATTATGGCTTGTATAATCCCATTTTGGGTGATCATCACCATGCAAATTGTATTTTTTGACTGTTAGCCCTATTATTCTGAATTTTTCATTATCTCTACAGCACATTGGATCCATTAAGTGAATTGCATTACTTTGATTATCCGTGTGTGGAATGAATTTGAATTTGAATGAGGACACATGTGCATTTTCATTTGGTTAATACTTAGGAACTCGGGATCGGGGTCTATGTACTCGGGTACCGATCTTCAGGGTGTTATGAAAGAAGACGAATTTCCACTTCACTGCGACCGCATTCGTGATGGAATATGCAACGAATTAGCTTATAGGCCATAAAGCCCAATCTCCTGCAAGTAAGAATGACAAACCCCAAATTATGGCTGGAGTCATATCCACTTAGCCATTGGCACAAGAAAATGATAATGACTAGATTGTCATAGCATCTTGAAGAACAAGGATCTGAAATACAGTAACTTCTAAGATGAATTCATCTCCACATAGAATCAGGGGACTGATAACACGGAATGCCGCTAAAAATAATCCTGAACTCGCTCTCCTGACTCTATATCTAGGGATATCTCTTCCTTCTCTGACATCACAAGATTTCCCAGTGCTACCTATTATGAAGACTCGATGGATGAGAAAAGAGAAAGGTAAATCACCGATGAATAATGTAGTTTCTGTTTCACCTCAGGATACACCTCAGTAAGAAATCTCACAGTCGGCCGAATTTTGTGGGAGTACGGAAGGTCCGAATGGAACCCCTCTCTCAATAAGTCCTATCATACCAAGATATTCTACTCTTGCGACTACCTCTTCAGATAATGTAGAAGCCACTGTGCACATGCCAGGAATCAGTCAAGGTCCCTCGTCAAATGTTGATGAATGTATGACTAAGATGGCCAAAGCTCAAAGAATCTTAATGGAGGAGTGTCGAAGCCTCCGAGAAGCTTTGTGTCACGCCCAAAACTAGAAATCGGGCTCCCAAATTTTTTATCGCCGAATCCGGTGTCGACAGCCTCCGTAGTACCCCATTTTCAGCTTCCAGTGCCCATACGCCAAATTTTGATCTTGGGATCCTACAAGGGGTATTTTTCAACGTATGTTTATCTCATAAGAAACATAATCACAAGTTTACCCAAATCATAATGGCAACATCATCATCACATATCCATTAATATAAATAGTTGAATATAGTGCTTAAAGGGAAATACATATATATCAATAATCAAAGCTCCAGAAGACAGCTGTATGCTTCAAGCTCAACGTTGCTGCGACCTAATGCCACCTGCATGCATCTATTTTGCATAAACTTTTAGAAAGCTTAGAGGGTGGTGTAAGTGTGTTCGCAATGTAAGTGCCAAGTATGCAATATTAGAGCAATGCGGAGACATGCTAGTAAGTGCATAAATATCATCAGCCTTATCCAGGCTATGCAACCTTAAAACATAATAAGCCAATATTATATACTGAAGAAGTAATGTAGGTCAACTATACAATGAGGAGACAGTAACTCAAATTATCATACACCGTAGATGTAATGCAATATGTGGTGTGAATGAGATGACCAAGCTGGAGTGTGAAATCAGGATGATAGTACGTCGTATCGCAAGCTATGGGGTTCATCACAAGGGACTTCTATCCAAACCAGTCTCATACCTAAATTTAGATAGTTAGACTCAATGTGGTAAACTCCTGATCTCAGGTTGGTCATGCGTCCCAATTGAAATCCTGGCCGTTGCGAAGGTACACATAACAATTAGTTATGCACCACCAGCCCGAGTGGATAGTAAATGAATGAATGAATGAGTAAGATTCTGAGTATGCAACTCCTGCTTAATAAGTCCACATATCAGTACTGTACATCTCTAGGATCATCAAAGGGTTCTAGTACACTCCACATTGATTTCTGCCTTCCTAGCCGCACAGCTCAGTGAGTGGAAGAGACCACACTATCCGCCTGCCAGTAGTATACCAATGCCTACCTGGCTCGTCGATAGTGAACCCATTTAGGAGCTGGTCAAACTCAGCCTAGCTTACAGCCCTCTCACTCAAGTGGATAAGGCCACACCCCCTTCCAACCGACCACAACACAGTGGAAGACACAACCTACTGGTATTTGACACTCGAGCGCTTGTGTATCCACTCGGTCTAGAAGTTGGAGTCTTCTCCGGTAGCAGAGGATTCCGAGACTCTTGCTTAAGGACATCTTATGTGCCCACATTGCTAGAACTAAATATTTCTAGTATCTCATCTAACCATCCATGATATGTTTGTGGAGGCTACGACCTTGATATCGCTAAGGTGTACAGTAGTTATATTATAAAATATGAGATGCATGAGTCACACAGTCCAATCATGCATCAATCCTGTGCATACCATGCGCTCATGTGGGATAACTCTGCCTATCAGGGAGTCTTATGAATAACCTTCCCTATGACATATGCAATGGTCAATCACATCTCATAACAAATATGTAGATGATGCGTATGAGCATGTATCATGATGCTATGTTGTCACATACTCACAATCAGTATTGATAAGCGGCACTAATAATCAACATCAATAATCGGTATCGATGATCAGCATCGGCCTCTATAATCGACACCGATAATCAGCATCGATAATCGACACCGATAATCGACATCAATGAGAATGGGCCTAACAAGGCCTAAGGAAAGGTCACAATGTGGACATTTAACCATTATTGCCCATCAATGTGGACATTTAACCAACATTGCTCCCAAGGAGTGGCCCACATAGAGCCAAACATATAGTGAGCCTATGGCCTCACACAAGGGCCTAATATATATCACAATGGGCCTAACTTAAGGGTCACATATACTTTAACACCCCATACTTTTAGTACTCAGGTGTCACAACATAGATCTAAATTAGCTTACGTGTATACAGTGACCTACATAATTTACCTTACACGTCACCATCCTATCTAACTTCTAAATTACACCTAAACATTCGTTAGGACCCCTAGAGCTATCGATAATTAAATACTATGCAATCCAATCATGGATCGTTTAAACTATGAGATGATGGTCCTAAATGACCTACAGAGTGGCTCATAACCTGAATTATATATATATGTGTGTGTGTGTGCATATAATAATAATAATAATACAAAATAATATAAATACATATATACACATAACCAAAATAAAATGAAATAAAATTAAATTATTATTATTATATGGGTAGTAGTAAGTCTTGAAGATGTAAACGACCCAGTAGGGCCTTTTAACTGTTGATACTTGGTTTGAAATCAATCTAACCATCAGATCAATGCAATCAACATTAAAGGACCCTAGTTTCGTTAGTATGGCCCTCAAAAATCTTGGATATGCCTAATCCTTAGTTGGGGGACCCATTTAGGCCTCCAGAACCTATTGGACAGAGTGGATTTCAGGTAAACATCACGGTGGACCCCACATAGGGTATCTGTACACCTCAACCACCAGTGCACAAGGTGCACCGGACCACACCATGGGTCAGACGGGCGCTGACCCGCAAGATTTTGAAAAAGGGAACCTTGTTACGTTCGTTGGGCATGATGGACGAACAACGTCTGTTCATCACGAGTCATGGCCCACCTTGGGCCACCATCTGGGCAATTTAAACTGTTCATTGTGTAAGGAGGTCCGGGATGATTGGATCCACGTCGTCCAATCCACCCCGTGTGAACTGGCATGTACCCAAACTATGGACAGCCAGTGACGGCGATGCGATTCTCCAAAAATCTGATGGGTTTGAGGCTTCCACGTGGGCCTCTCTCCCTTCATCCCAGCTGTCTGTCTAGACGTCAATCTGTGCCATTATCTTGCCGCCAAAAATGAGCAGGTAACTGCCTACACTAAGGAAAGCAAAGGGAGACAATTCCTCTTATGGAAAGCTTGCTAGCTTGATCTAAACCATCCAATGGTCCACGTGGAGAAACCTCCACCACTCCCTTTAGGGTGGCAATGGTTAGGAAGCCAGGCATATCTCGTCTCGCGAGAAGATCGCTCGAGGCAGAAAAACTCGTGAGGGTCGGTGAAACGTCAATGAAGGGTCAAAAAAATGGGACCCACCGTGATCAAGGGTCCCATCTGATCCGTTAAAACGGACCAGATCACGTAAATACACCATAGATAGCGATCCGCCATTGGTGGCTGCGTTATCTTCCCTGTTAAGCCGAAAACCCACCACGATGGGGTGGGCCCCATATCAGATAAAAAGTTACTTTTTCTGTAGGCCATAGCAGCAAGAACCCATCCTCAGTGATGGATGGGTCCCATGCATGCGGAAATAGAGGGAAAATGAGAGAGAGAAAGAGAGAGTAGAAGAGAAAAGAGGGAGTGCGTACCATTGTAGCTCAGAAGCTGGGAGCTGAACCAAGTAGCCGGTTGCCTCCTCTTGCATCCCTACCTTTCTTCCTTTTTTTTTTCCAATGCGGGGATAACAATAGAGGAGCTGGTACTAACCTCCTTCATGCCATGGAGATAGGCCATGCCAAGCTCCAACAAACTAGGAAGCCAAGCACTATTTCGGGTGCCCATTTGAGTGTTGTTTTGAGCTCTCAATAGAGCTTCGAAACAAGCTCAAGGATGGAGCCAAACAATGGCCGGAACTAGGTTAAGACCAAGCCAATCAATGGCTGTCGGTCCGACTAGAAAACCAACTGTAGTTGGGTCCCTGTTTCTGGTTTAGAATTGAGCCGATTGGTGGCTATGTTTTGGGCTGAAAACTGGACCACATTGCAATGCTGTTTCGGGCAAGGACCCTGCCAAACAATGGCCGAGCATCATGTTAAAAATAGGGAGGAACACGAGCTCCGTTGAGCTCTGATATAGGCTGGAAATTGGTCTTGGGATGGGCCGCATTTGAGCTACCAATCTGGGCCGGAAATGGCTCTCGGTTGGGCCATTAGCAGAGCCTGAAACGGTTAAAAATCCCACTGAAAATAGACTGCAAACAACTAGAGTTTCAACTGGAAAACCGAAGCAGGGGAGCTGAAAAATGGCCTGTAACAGAGGACCTTCTACCTCCTCTTGGCAACTAACTGGCTAGTCATAGGCCTGCACAAATGCAGGTAGGCCTCACGATGGCTTCTGTGGGCCACAACTTGTAAGTCAAATAGCTAGGCCACGCCACGATTTGTAAGCCTCACAATGATTCCAAGTGGGCTGCGTGTAGCAGCAGCATGTGGGCCCCGCCATAGCTTGGGCCATATCCAATCGTCCACCCATCTGGATGAGGATGTGGAACCCACCTTGCACGTGATGCACATGCAGGGGAGGGGTGCACTCTAATGTCTAGACGTTGGACTCCCTCTTAATAGTATATTACTCTATATATTCATATTATATTACATATACATATATATATATATATATATATATATATATATATATATATATATATATATATATATATATATATATATATATATATATGTTGAGCCTTATGTGGGACACGTGTACTTGTGAAACCCACTTTGTACACACTGGATGTAGACTGTCCAGGGTCTGAATGTGGTGCACCTGGACGCATATCCACTCCGTCCACCAAGAGGTCGTGTGATGCATGTATAATGTATATGATATGTACATGCATATCGTATGATGCAAATATAATATACATGTTGCATACATAGATATACTACATGATACATCCATAATGTATATAATGTGCGCATGTAAACCGTATGATGCAAATGTAATATACATAATGTATACATAGATACACTATGTGATGTATATATAATAAATATAGTGTGCTAGCTCATCCATGGCAGTGGGCCACGTATGGGGGTCCAACCATGATATAAATGCTTATCTGCACGGTCTGTGCAATGGACCCCACCAACTAAATAACTGTATATTGAGCCCACTCATTGAGACAAGTATTGTTGGGCCTAGGCTCCTCTCAAATGAGGACCAGACCATCATGACTTGGGCCATTCGACCAACCATTAGTATACTAGGACTTTAGAACTTATTAGCTAATGCAAGGGATTTCTCTGGGGATCTATTCAAGTAACGGGGAGGTGCTAGCTTCTCATGGGGGCCTGCAGTAAGGGATGCTCTACAACTTGTCTAGTGATGATTCATACCCTTGAGCTTTCCATTTTCTCATTAGCTTAAGTTTTAGTTTTATCTTAATTTATAAATGATATCTCCATTCTATAAGCACATGTGTTAATTGTTAAAATTGAATTGCTATATTCCATGCCTAACGTTCATCCTGTATATTTGTTCATCCTTGTGGATTATTAGTGGATTGCTTATGGACTTTAAACTGGTATATTAGTGGGCAACTCCCACCTATAAATGTACACCCATACTTGGGATGTAACCCGACTGGTTGTGATTGAAATGGACCTTCGGCTCAGAGGTTATTGAAGGGTGGTTTAAATTGACCATTAATGTGGGCCTACCATCAAGGGTTGTTGTGTCCAATGGTTTTCAAGGATGGTCTTTTATCACATGGTTTTGACACTAGCCCTATGTGGCCTATTTTGATAATTACCCTATGTGGCTGTTTGATATCGCCCTATGTGGCTTTGTTGTAGTATTTTTCATATGTGGCTTCGATGTTTTAAACCGTGTAACCATGTGATGGTAAGCCCTATATATTGTAATATGATTAGCCACTAGTCAATAGGTTTCCATTAAACATCTTAAGATGGTAGCCTCATGGGCCGAGGATGGTGGTAATGGGACGCTATGCCTGAGTCATAGGCCTACGTGGGGCCATGTGCTCCCCGTAGTGACCTTTGAGCTTATCTAAATTGGCTGGTTACAAGTGGACTAATAATGACTTGGCTAATTATGCATATATGACATGTATTGTTCTGACTGGATGATGTTTCCCAGGTTCGATAATTCTGACTGGATGATGTTTCCCAAGTTTGATGATTGCCTGGGTGATGACCCACTATCCGCACAGATGAGCATTCCCGAGGCGGTGATTGCATTCACGCATCCATGCATCTAATAAGACCTGCATCATTTATTGTTTTGTATGCTTTATTTTATAACTATGCTTACCTAATGCGGCAGCGTATAATCTTAAGGTGAATTCACACTGTGTGGCCACTCATCTATCAAATATACAACTGTACAGGTAGTACAGGTGACTTTAGTAATATGTATGTTCAGACTTGTAACGCCCGTGAAAAATCCATACTTGGGCCCGAGCACCAACTCGACCCGAAATCGAGTAGAATTAATTTCCATGGAAATTAAGCGTAAGTTAGCTAGCGCAACGCTAGAGTAGCTGGGAAATAGTCCCTGATCACTTTAAATACGTTCTACAAGACCCAAATCGAGTAGAACAAATGACTCTATAATACTCTATAACCTCGGATCAAACTCTAAGCGGGTTTGTTCTCTGGACCACTTTGAATTCTTGTATTGGGTTTAGACCGCGCGTCGAAAGTCCGATACTTCCTATCTTAGACCGTTAGAACCGCCCAGCTGGACTTGACAATCATTTCAAAAATCAAGTCAAACCGATAATCACAGACTATTTCATTGAGCCCGGACTGAAGAGAGTGCGAATAGGGACAGAATTAGAATTTTAAATTCAAATCTGGCACACGACTTGACGCGTCAGTATTAAGCATTCTGACCGTCAGAATTCATCCAGATTACACCCTCGGATCAGGAAAAATTTCTATTTCATATCATGAGACTTTCAGCCCTGATCTACGTGCGGTGACCGCTGAACTGAAACTGGTCCGCCACGTGCGATCTGCGAACCCTGCCAGACTGAAAACTTAATAGGTGCTATATCTGGTACGCATGAGCTTAAGTCCGATCGCAATCGACCAGGGGACCACCAGAAAGCAACTTTTGGACCGAAACAGCCCCGAAATGGATAGGCACTAAGTAAACTTCATTCCGGAGCCTGTTTCCAGCACTTTTAAGCTTATAAAAGGGGTTGAAACCCTCATTCCTCTCTCCCATCCGAAAATTGCAAACCCTAGCTTTGGGAGAGAGAAAAGGAGAGAGAGTTTGAGAGAGAGAGTGGAAGGGATTTTTCCCGTCTCCGAGCCACCGACTGCTAATGCTTCAGCAACTCTTCCCAATCATCTGGCAGGTGATTTCTCCGTTCTTTCAGGTATAAAACAACCCTAGAACTTGCTGATTTAGGGTTTACTTAGATTCATAGCGTGTTAGCTAACGTAACTTGTAAAATAGGTTCTCCTACTGCCGTAGACGAAGCGTACACGCTCCGTTCAAAATCACGCATCCGTAAGACATAAGGTGAGGATTTTAGACGCTTTGATTGACGGTTCCCAACGCTTTCAATGTCGTTTAATAGTAGATTCTTGACGGTATCGCCGTTCGACATGTACAAAATGCTCTCCGTTTCCCGTTTCGTAAATTAACGAAGAATATGAGATTTAGGGCATTTTAGTCATTTGTAGGAAGTACTGTTTACATTCATATTTTGCTGATGTGATTGACATGGTTTGTTGTCACATTATGAAGTTAGGAATACGTGCATAATTAGTTTGGCGAAGAGATTTGCCTAATTGCACACTTCGGGTCGACATGCTATATGTAGACTTAAGTGTGTAGTGTATGTGTTTGTATAAATGATTGTATTAGTATGTATTGAACTAAATGATGTTATGAATTAGTTTGAGATGGATTTCTCAATTAATATGCTGACCTAAATGATTTTCTACATGTTGACTAAATGCATGATTTCATTACGTGCATGGAATATATGTGCTTGAAATTTGCTTAAGTTGAATGCTATAACATGTGTTAACATGCTCATATGATTGTATTTCAATTCCAATACTTTTACATATATTGCTGATGTGATTCCATAAGTGTTAGGGACTAGACTTAGTCCAGGCAGTCGGTAACTGAGCGAATTCATGGCTGACTGGTCATAGCCACGAACGACGCGTCGATGAACGCGATTCGTGTTTAGAGTTGGCGGCAGTGGTTAGGCCATGCGAAGTGTTTTACGCACTTCATGTCGTTCGACTTGAGACGCGATCGCGCTAGTCGAGCCCGTCAAGCAACCCGACTGGCCGATGTATGTTCACCTTGTATGAGTCATAACTGCTTGAACCTAGGGTACTGAACTTACCATTGTAAACCCTGTTAACCATGGTACCTTGATCCACGAAGACTCATGAGCCGGGCATGGTGGTATGGGACACCGTGGTCGAGCTGTCGGCCTATGCTGGGGCCACAAACCTCCCCGTAGTGACCAGTGAGCACCTAGACTTGTGAGCAGATTATGGTGGTATGGGACACTATATTCTAGCTGTCGGCCTACACTGATCAGGCGACGAGTCCTTTGTAGTGACCGTGAGCGTATTCTGAGTCCACGGGAGGCGACGACCCTTCCGTTGTAGTAGAGTACGGTAGGCCTGTATTGATAAGGTGATGGGGGAGCGGTGCAACGAGTGCGAGCAACAGCCCTGACAGCCCTTGCAGTGACCTACGAAATATACATCGTATGAGATTACTAGGAGTGACGACCCTAGACAGGATCTGTGTTGGGATTGATACAAGGGAAGTACCTTAGTTTCCCAATCCTGCTGTTTGAATGGACTAATAACAACTTAGAAATCATATCACCATAGCATTGCATGTGCCTGGAAGATGTGGAGCACTCTAGGGAGTGTGGCATGCCGCGGTCGTAAGATGTTGCCGTATGAGGGAGATCGTCGGTGAGGGCATATATCACGTCATGTCATCTTGCATTAACAACAGTATTAGGATTGTCTGATTTACTGCTTTACTATTTTCGCATGATTGAATTGTGAACATGCTAATCTTTGCTCTATGATTCCACTGAGTTGATCACTCACTCCCACGTTACGGGATGGTGTTTGCAACACCCACCAGACCCTGTTGTAGATGCAGGTGAGGCTGAGATCCAGGAGGTGGAGCCAGACATCGAAGAGGACCAGGACGAGTTCTCGTACATGCAGTATCACGATGGCTTCCCGTAGGCGACCTGGATCGATGGGACTTCAGTGGGACTATTTTGAACATTACATTTTTGTTCATGTATATGTATATGAGACTCAGAGATGTAGTCATACTTTGGAGACAGATGAGATTTACTTTGTTTTTCCATACAGTGATATATATATTGTTTAGTCTTCCGCTTGCTTTTATCACTGGATCTGAAGTATGAATTGCAGTTTTGGTATACTTTTACTCATGTGAATGCTTTAAATCAGACAACATTGAATCATAATCATTTTTGTTGCATAAGTGACGGTCTAGAACTCGGGAGTTGAGTTTATAAACGACCCCCGATTTTCAGGGTGTTACAAGACTGATAAGGAGTAAGGTACGATCGCAGAGATGCAAGACTGTATTTGCCTGGAGGAGCTGTGTGAATCTTGCGGCTTATATTTATATGTTTTATATTATTTTTCATGTATTAAATTCTTGTAAATCTTATACTTATTAAATTCAAAGACATTGGTTTGTATAAGTTATTATAGGCAGCAACTTGTATATTTGAATGATAATGAAATTTTCCTTTATGTTGATTTATCCACACTATGCTTATTTGCTTACTTTGATAAAAGAAAAAAATGTACACTCGAATTTGACCATCCTTTAAGGTTAACACTCGGATTTTGGACAAACTTGGCCTTGAGAAGTCGGCGCATTACAAGTTGGTATCAGTGCATAGTTTGGACAAACTTGGCCTTGAGAAATGATCTTATACAAACTTTAAATGTTTCAAGTTAGGATATTTGAAATTAGAAATTTGAACTTAGGTGAACTTCCCTTAGAATTAGAAGAATGACTGTGAATATAGTAACCCAAACTTAGGTTCCCTTGAGAATTTTAGATTAGTCATTTGAATGTATGCAGGATTCTCTTAGAATAAGAGAAAATTCAAAACATAGAAATTTCAAACTCTAGACTCCCTTGAGAATTTTAAGTTAGACCGTTGGACTTTAAACTTATGTAGAAGTCCCTTAGAAATGATTAGAATAACCATTTGAACTTATGTGAATATCTCCTGTAGTTAGGGAAAATTGAGAATATAGGGAATTAAGATTTTAAATTTCCTAGAAAATTGCTTGAATAATTGTAAAACTTAGAACTGAACTTAGATTCCCTTAGAATCATTAGATAGTCATTTGAACTTTCATTTATGTAGGAATCCCTTAGAAGTGGGAAGAAATGAGAATGTAGAATTTCAAATGTTAGGTTCCCTAGAGAATTGTTTGGGAAATTGTAGAACCTAGAAATGAACTTTCCCTTGAACATTTTAGGTTTGGTTATTGAACTTAGCAACAAAACTTTAGTTCCCTTGAAAGCTACCCGAATTATTGTTTGAACTTAGAGATTAAATCCATGTGCCACAGAAGGACAAATACCCACTATGATGTGATTGAGATGAAATAAGAACATTCCTTTTACTTGACTTTTGATGAATAATTTTCTTAGAAACATAGACTTGACAATTCTAAATACCTCTTAACTAGAAATAACATTGTCGTAATGGTCAGCAAATGAGATGAACTTAAACTTCATAGGAAATTTCTTATCCCCTAGATTGTATATGGGATCAAGCATAAACACTCTCTGAACTTAAGAAATCATACAAGGAATGTAACTTGAATTCCCTAATACACCTTCTTACTTAGATATAACACTTCTCACAAGTTTCAACATGACAAAGTTAGTTAGAGGTGAACTTATAGAATCTTAGATAAATTTTCAACCATAGGATGATCATGTTAAGGCTAGATTTGAAACCTTGGATGAATTCAACAAATTTCAAACTCAAACTTCCACGTAGAAATTTGGCCATGGAATTTTTACGTAGGGCACTAGGTGATCAGAGTGCGCGCTAGAAGCGTGATGGTCATTCACGCCCATTCACATAAACTTTCGGGCTCTCTTATTGTAAAATTTGAAGATCACATGATATTTCCCATGAGTTTAGAACAATCGGGGTCACGAGTTGATGGAGTCATACTTAGGCGATGTTGCGCTGTTTGACTCAGATTCTAAGTCCTAACAAATCTTAATGATCTCAATGCCTTGATCAGGTAGAAGATCGAGATTTAATGGGATTATGAATCGATACCAGTGGATCCTTTGTTCTACGTAGGCAAATGATCGATGTATTGGGCTCAAACCTACTATGACCATCTATTCGTGTTACCCTGAACGCTGAAAAATGGGAATTAGCAATACACTTTAGACAGCTAGAGACTATCATTAGAAGTAAAAGAAAATAAAGAGAAAGGTAAAATATTAACATTAGTGGTTGCCTAACTCTTAGTGGATGCGATGAGACATTTGATGTAGGTAAACCTTTAAACAAATCCTTAATATTGGTTAGGATGGATCCAAATGTTTAGTAGGAATTGATATGCTAGACTAGAGGCTTAGGGGTGTGGTATATTTAAATATGGCTTGTTAACAGTGCATGACGTGATTGCACAAGTGAGAAATAAAATGCACTATAATAATGAAATTACTGTTGGTAATATTAACACTTAGGGATACACATAACAAATCTCGGGATGAGATTTCTGTTAAGGTGGGTATATTGTAACACCCCGTACTTTCAGTACTCGGGTGTCACCACATAGTTCTAAATTAGCTTACGTGTATGCAATGACCTACATAATTTACCTTACACGTCACCATCTTATCCAACTCCCAAATTACACCTAAACATTCGTTAGGACCCCTAAAGCTATAGATAATTAAATACTACGCAATCCAATCGTGGATCGTTTAAACCATAAGATGATGGTCCTAAATGACCTACAGAGTAGCCCACAACATGAATTTTATATATATATATGTGTGTGTGTGTGTGTGTGTGTGTGTGTGTGTGTGTGCATATAATAATAATAATAATACAAAATAATATAAATACGTATATACACATAACAAAAATAAAATAAAATTATTATTATCATATGGGTAGTAGCAAGTCTTGAAGATGTAAACGACCCAGTAGAGCCTTTTGTTTGTTGATTTTTGGTTTGAAATTAATCTAACCATCAGATTAATGCAATCGGCACTAAAGGTCCTAGTTTCGTTAGTATGGCCCACCAAAATCTTGGATATGCCTGATCCTTAGTTGGGGGACCCATTTAGGCCCCTAAAAACTATTAAACGGAGTGGATTTCAGGTAAACATCACAGTGGACCCCACACAGGGTACGTGTACACCTTAACCACCAGTGCACGAGGTGCACCGGACCACACCGTGGCTGAGATGGGCGCCGACCCACAAGATTTTGAAAAAGGGAGCCCTGTTACGTTCGTTGGGTGTGATGGACGAATAAAGTCCGTTCATCACGAGTCGTGGCGCACCTCGGGCCACCATCTGGGGAATCTAAACTGTCTATTGTGTAAGGAGGTCCGGGATGATCGAATCCATGTCGTCCAAACCACCTCGTGCGAACTGGCATGTACTCGAACTGTGGACAGCTAGTGACGACGACGCGATTCTCCAAAAATCTGATGGGTTTGAGGCTTCCACGTGGGCAATCCACGTCGGCCTCTCTCTCTTCATCCCAACCGTCCATCTAGATGTCAATTCGCGTCATTATCTCGCTGCCAAAAATGGGCAGGTAACCCGCCTACACCAAGGAAAGCAAAGGGAGACAATTCCTCTTATGGAAAGCTTACTGGCTCAATCCAAACCATCCGACAGTCCACGTGGAGAAACCTCCACCACTCCTTCTAGGGCGGCAACGGTTAGGAAGCCAAGCATATCTCGTCTTGCGAGAAGACTGCTTGAGGTGAAAAACTCGTGCGGGTCGGTGAAACGTTGATGAAGGGCCCGAAAAATGGGACCCACAATGATCAAGGGTCCCATCTGATCCGTTCAAATAGACTAGATCACGTAAATACACCATTGATAGCGATTCGCCATTAGTGGCTGCGTCATCTTCCCCGTCAAGCCAAAAACCCACCGTGATGGGGTGGGCCCTATATCAGATAAAAAGTTACTTTTTCTATAGGCCATTGCAACAAGAACCCATCCCCAGTGATGGTTGGGTCCCATGCATGCAGAAATCAGAGGTGAGACCGTAAGTGCGGTCGTGCCCATCTTGACCATTCGTTGTAGCGGTGCAAACGAACCCTAAGTTTATAAATAGGAGTCATTTCACCTTAGGATTTCCATCGTGCAATCAGGAAAGGAAAGAGAGGAATAAAGGGAAAATGAGGGAGAGAAAGAGAGAGTAGAAGAGAGAAGAGGGAGTGCGTACCATTACAGCTCGGAAGCTGAGAGCTGAACCAAGTAGCCGGTTGCTTCCTCTTGCATCCCTACCTTTCTTCCTTTTTTTTCAATGTGGGAATAACAATAGAGGAGCTGGTACTGACCTCCTTCAGGCCATGGAGATAGGCCAAGCCAGGCTCCAACGAACCAGGAAGCCAAGCACTATTTTGGGTGCTCATTTGAGTGTCGTTTTGAGCTCTTAGTAGAGCTTCGAAACAAGCTCAAGGATGAAGCCAAACAATGGCCGGAACTAGGTCAAGACCAAGCCAATCAATGACTGTTGGTCCGACTAGAAAATCAACCGTAGTTGGGTCCCTGTTTCTGGTCTGGAACTGAGCCGATCGGTGGCTCTGTTTTGGGCTGAAAACCGGACCACATTGCAGCGCTATTTCGGGTAAGGACCCGGCCTAACAATGGCCGAGCGTCAGGCCAAAAACTGGGAGGAACACGAGCTTCATTGAGCTCTGGTATAGGCTGGAAAATGGCCTTAGGATGGGCCGCGTTTGAGCTACCAATTAGGGCCAAAAATGGCTCTCGGTTAGGCCATTAGCAGAGCCTGAAATGGTTAAAAATCCCACTTAAAATAGACTGCAAACAGTCGGAGTTTCAGCTGAAAAACAGAAGCAGGGGAGCTTAAAAATGGCCTGTAACAGAGGACGTTCTTCTTCCTCTTGGCAACTAACGGGCTGGTCATGGGCTTGCACAAATGCAGGTGGGCCTCACGATGGCTTCTGTGGGCTGCACCTTGTAAGTCAAACAACTTGGCCACACCATGATTTGCGAGCCTCACAATGATTCCAGGTGGGCAGCAGCATGTGGGCCTCGCCATGGCTTGGGCCATATCCAATCGTCCACCCATCTGGATGAGGATGTGGAACCCACCTTGCACGTGATGCACATGCAGGGGAGGGGTGCGGTCTAATGTCCAGACGCTGGACTCCCTCTTAATAGTGTATTAATCTATATATTCATAATATATTACATATATATATATATATATATATATATATATATATATATATATATATAGATATATATATATGTAATATATATATATATATATATATATATATATATATATATATATATATATATATATATATATATATATATATGTAATATATATATGTTGGGCCTTATGTGGGACATGCGTACTTGTGAAACCCACTTTGTACATGTTGGATGTAGACCGTCCAGGGTCTGAATGTTATGTAGCTGGACACACATCCACTCCGTCCACCAAGAGCTCGTGTGATGCATATATAATATATATGATATATACATTCATACCGTATGATGTGAATGTAATATACATGTTGTATACATAGATATACTGCATGATACATCCATAATGTATATCCAGGGTCTGAATGTTGTGCAGCTGGACACACATCCACTTCTTCCACCAAGAGCTCGTGTGATGCATATATAATGTATATGATATATACATACATAACATATGATGCGAATATAATATACATGTTGTATACATACATATACTACATGATACATCCATAATGTATATAATGTGTGCATGTAAACCGTATGATGCAAATTTAATATACATAATGTATACATAAACACACTATGTGGCGTATATATAATAAATATAGTATGCTAGCTCATCCATATGGTAGTGGGCCACGTATGGGGTCCCACCATGATATAAATGTTTATCTGCATATTCTGTGCAATGGACCCCACCAACTAGATAACTGTATATTGAGTCCACTCGTTGAGACAAGTATTGTTGGGCCTAGGCTCCTCTCAAATGAGGACCAGACTATCATGACTTGGGCCATTCGACCAACCATTAGTATACTAGGACTTTAGAACTTATCTGCTAATGTAAGGGATTTCTCTAGGGATCTATTCAAGTAATAGAGAGGTGCTAGCTTCTCAAGGGGGTCTACAATAAGGGATGCCCTACAACTTGTCTAGTGATGATTCATACCCTTGAGGTTTCCATTTTCTTATTAGCTTAAGTTTTAGTTTTATCTTAATTTATAAATGATATCTCCATTCTATAAGCATATGTGTTAATTGTTGAAATTGAATTGCTATATTCCATGCCTAATGTTCATCCCGTATATTTGTTCATGCTTGTGGATTATTGGTGGATTATTTATGGACTTTAGTGGGAAACCCCCACCTATAAATGTATACCCATACTTGGGATGTAACCCGACTAGTTGTGATTGAAATGGACCTTCAGCTTAGAGGTTATTGAAGGGTGGTTTCAATTGACCATTGATGTGGGCCTATCATCCAGGGTTGTTGTGTCGAATGGTTTTCAAGGATGATCTTTTATCCCATGGTTTTGACACTCGCCCTATGTGGCCTATTTTGATAATTGCCCTACGTGGCTGTTTGATATCGCCCTATGTGGCTTTGTTTTAGTATTTTCCCTATGTGGGTTTGATGTTTTATATCGTGCAACCATGCGATGGTAAGCCCTATATACTATAATATGATTGGCCACTAGTAGACAGGTTTCCATTAAACATCCTAAGATGGTAGCCTCATGGGCCGGGGATGGTGGTAATGGGACACTATGCTCGAGCTGTCGGCCTATGCTAGGTCATGTGCTCCTCGTAGTGACCTTTGAGCTTATCTAAATTGGCTGGTTGTAAATGGACTAATAATGACTTGACTAATCATGCATATATGACACATATTATTCTGACTGGATGATGTTTCCAATGTTCGATGATTCTGATTGGATGATGTTTCCCAGGTTCGATGATTATATAGGTAACGACCCATTGTCCACATGGATGAGCATCATCGGGACGATGATTGCATTCATGCATCCATGCATCTAATAAGACCTGCATCATGTATTGTTTTGTATACTTTGTTTTATAACTATGCTTACCTAATGCGATAGTGTGTAATCTTGAGGGAAATTCAACTGAGTTAGTCACTCATCCATCAAATATACAACCGTACAGGTAGTACAGGTGGCTTTAGTGATATGTATGTTCAGACTTGATGAGCAGTAAGGTACGATCGCAGGATGCAAGGCTGTATTTGCCTGGAGGAGCTGCGTGAATCTTGCGGCTTATATTTACATGTTTTCTATTATTCTTCATGTATTAAATTCTTGTAAATCTTATACTTGTTAAATTAAGAAACATTGGTCTGTATAAGTCATTATGGGCTGCATCTTGTATATTTGAATGATAGTGAAATTTTCCTTTTTGTCGATTTGTCCACATTATGCTCATTTGTCTATTTTGATAAAAGAAAAAAATGTACACTCGAATTTGACCATCCTTTAAGGTTAACACTTGGGTTTTTGGGACACGGGCCATATACTCGGGTCTTGAAAAGTCGGGGCGTTACATATACATCACATCGGGCCTCATCATATGGGCCATAAATATATTATATTTGGCCACAACGGATGGGTCACAAATACATCACATCGGGCCTCACTCATGGGCCTCATATACATCACATCGGGCCTCATCATATGGGCCTCACATACATCAAGTGGGCCGCATCGCATGGGCCTCATATACATTAATGGGCCACATTGCATGGGCCTCATATACAATCTCAATGGGCAGCTCACATGGGCCTAATATACATCACAATGGACCTCATATACATCACCATGGGCCGCATCACATGGGCTTCATATACAACACATCGGGCCTCACTCATGGGCCACATATACATCATAATGAGCCTCAACACATGGGCCATAAATACATCACATTAAGGCGGGCCCTGCACACTCCAAATGGGTCACAAATACATCACATTGGACCTCAAATATGGGCCACATATACATCACAATGGGCCTCAAATACGGGGCGCATAAATGGACGGCATAGATATACAATACATTCATCATGGCAGGTTGCACAAATGAACGACACAAATATATAATACATCATGGTGTGTTCCATGGCACGTCCAGATGGACGGTGCTGATGTACAATGTAAACATTAAGGTGGGCCTCACCTCAAAAAATAGATGGGCGGTGTGGTGAGCAAATACATACATTAAGGTGTGCGCCACACAGCACACACATACATTGCAAGGGTGGGGGGTCCCACCGTCCTGGACAGATGGACGGTGTGGCTGAAAGTCACATACATCATGGTCAGCCACAAAACTTGCTGACACCTCTACAGTGGGCCCACCATCCTAACATTGGACGGTGTGGATTTAAAATACATACATCAAGGTGGGTCCCACCCCCACACATGCCACATGTGTGGGGTGGGCCCCACACCATGAAAAATGGATGGACAGTATATATAAAATACATACACAATAGCAAGCATCCCACCATCCCAATCCAGTGGACGGTGTGGATATAAACTAAATATGTGAAGCTGGGTCCCACCCCCACACATGCCACAGGTGTAGGGTGGGTCCTACGCCTCAAACAGATGGAAGGTGTGGATACACACATGCAGAAATTTTGAATCAAGCTGGTATTTGTGCACCCCAGCGTCCAGGCCTGTATTAGGGTAGAATGCACCCTCTAGCAAATGGACGGTGGAGACATAACATCTACATCATGGTGGGTCCACACGTATGGACACCACGTGCCATCAAGGCAGGCCCCATCGCTGATGGAAAGTGTGGATAAAACACGTACATCATGCAGCCCTATGGCTCGGATAAGGTGTTTGCACCTGGTGCGTCCAACACCGTCCAAACATCTGGATGGTCAGGATGATACACAAACATCATGGCGAGCCCCACCGTCCAGCTTATCTGGACGGTGGATACAATAGATGTGACAAGGTAGGTCCACATATGTGGTCCACCAGCTTCTAATATAAGCTGATATTTGAGTTTTCCTTCATCCTGGTCCACCCGAAAATAGGCAGCAAGATGGACCCTTGGATGGACAGTGGCGTGGTCCACGTGGTAGATGGCATGGATAAAAAACATACATCATGGTGGGCCATAAGATGGGAAAGAAAGAGAGAGAGAGAGAGCGGTGTAGTTGAGGGATCCCGCCACTATGGGCTCCTCTTAGATCACAACACATACATTAAAGTGGGTCCCATCAAAGTGGGCCTTAAATCAAAATCATGATCTAACGCTACGAACACCCGCGATTGCAAATCTTTTAGGCTTCATAGACTCCTTAGCTCCTAAGCTTTCCCTTTGATGGTGGAAGATGAAGATTGAAGGGTGGATGTCACGCCCTAAACTCTGAAACTGGGCTCACAAAATTTCCAATCGCCGAATCCGGTGTCGACAGCTCCGTAGTACCCCATTCTCAGCTCTCAGCGTCCATACGCCAGATCCCGATCTTGAAATCCTACAAGGAGGATTTTTTTTTTCTCAATGTACATTTAACTTGTAATAAACATAACCACAAGTTCACCCAACTCACGAAGGCAACATCATCATCACATATCCACTAATATAAATATTTGAGTACAATACCAAAAAGGGAAAGACATATATCAAAATCAAAGCTTCAGAAGACCGCTGCATGCTCCAAGCTCAATGCTGCTGCAACCTAACGTCACCTGCACACATCTATCATGCATAAGCTTATAGAAAGCTTAGAGGGTGGTGTAAGTATGTGCACGAGGTAAGTGTCAAACACACAAATATCAGAGTAAGCGAAAATACTGACAAGTTCATAAATCATATGATATAAGAGTAAATAGAAGTACTAACAAGTTCATGAATCATACAATATCAGAGTAAATAGAAGTACTGACAAGTTCATGAATCATACGATATCAGAGTATGCAATACAGATCAATTATGCAAAGGAGTCATGAAGAGCCAAATATCAGATGCCGATGGTACAATGCAATATGTAAATCCTACTAAGTCTATCTAGGCCATATAAGTATAGAAAACATAACAACCTAAAATGTCATATGCATGCGGATGTAATATTCGATGCAAATAAAATGACCAAGCTGGAGTGTGAGGTTAGGATGATAGTATGTAGTATCGCAGGCTACAGGGTCCATCACAAGGGACTTCTATCTAAACCAGTCCCATACCTAAATTTGGATAGTTAGACTCAATGTGGTAAACTCCTGGTCTCATGTTAGTCGTGCGCCCAATCGAAATCCTAGCCATGTGAAGGTACACATAACAAATAGTTACGCACCACTAGCCCAAGTGGATAGTGAATGAATGAATATATAATTTCTGCTCAATAAGTCCACATATCAGTACGGTTCCCCTCTGAGGAATCACCGGGGTCTATTACACTCCAAACCAGATTGTCGCCACATCGCATGCAAAAAGGTGAGTGAAAGAGACCTTATTATCCGCCTGCCAATATCGGGCCTGACTCATCGATATCGAACCCATTCCTCGAGCTGATCAGACTCAGCCTAGCATTACCCCCTCCTCTCGGGCAGGTAAGGCCATACCCCATTCCAACCGACCATGACACAATGGGAGACGCGGCCTAACGGTATACGACCCTCATGCGCTCATGCATCTACTTAGTCTAGACGTTGGAGCAACCTCTGGAACCAAGAGGATTTTGTGACTTTCACCCAAGGATATCTATAGCACCCCATGTAGAACAGATTTCTATTGTCCCATCTGGCCATCCATGAAATACTTGTGGAGGCTACGACCCAGATGTCACTAGGGCGTACGGTGGTCATATCACACAAATGCGAGGTGCATGAGTCACACAGTCTAATCATACATCAATCCCGCGCGTGCCGTGCTCTCATTTGGGGCAACTCCGCCTATCAGGGAGCTCCATGAACAACCTGCCCTATGACATATGTAATGGTCAATCACATCTTATAATAAACATGCAGATGGTGCGTATGGGCATGTATTATGATGCTATGCTGTCACATACTCATAATTGGTATTAATAACTGACATCAACAATTGGTCTCGACAATGTGGATATTTAACCAACATTGCCCTCGAGGAATGGTCACATAGAGCCAAATATATAATGGGCCCACAGCCTCACACAAAGGCCTAATATACAACTTAATGGGCCTTACTCAAAGGCCACATATACACAACCGGTGGACCCTGCTCATGGGCATAATACATATCACAATGGGCCTTGCCCATAGGCCATGAATACATCACAATGGGCCTTGCCCATGGGCCATGAATACATCACAATGGGCCTTATCTATGGGCCATGAATACATGACATGTGAGCCCTACACATGGGTCTTGAATATATCAAATGGGCCATGCATCATGGGCCTAATACGTGTCATAATGGGCCTCAACTATGGGTTGCATGTATGTCATATAGGTCTCGACAATCGGTCTTGGCAATCAAAATCGGCCTCGACAATCGAGGTCGGCCTCAACAGTCGGAATCGGCCTCGATACTTGGCCTCGACAATCAGAATCACCTATACAATTGGTCTCGACAAATCAGAATCGGCCTCGATAATCAGAATCGGAATCGGCCTCAACAATCGACCTTGACAATCAGAGTCAGAATCGACAATTGGCATCGACGTCGATAATCAGCCTCGATAATCAGAATCAACAAATCGGCCAAGTCAATCGGAATCGACAATTGACCACGACAATCGGACTTGGTCAATAATTAGAATCGACAAATCGGTCACGTCAATTAGAATTGGCTATCGGTCACCTCAATTAGAATCGACAATCGGTTATGATAAATGGCATCGATTGCTAATCGACAATCGGCCACGATAATTGAAATCGGCAATCGGTCGTAATAAACGGCCTCGATCGCTAATCGACAATCGGCCACGACAATCGGAATCGATCAATAATTGGAATCGATAAATTGGTCACATCAATCGGAATCGACAAGCAGCCATGATAATTGACACTGATAATCGGCACCGATACTCAGGGTCGATAATCAGCATCGGCCTCGATTATAAACACTGATAATTAGCAGATAAACAAAGCAGGGTCCATAGATGATCAGTCGATCAACCATAGTATAAAGATCGGTACTCGGCCGTGATTATATCAAATTTGATAGCACAGAGCCATCTGTCTACGACGAATGGGCCCCACTTATTTGGGTTAACCCACTGAGGGAATGATGAGAATGGGCCTAACAAGGCCTAAGGGAAGGTTACAATGTGGACATCTAACCATCATTGCCCATTAATATGGACATCTAACCAACATTGCTCCTAAGGAGTGGCCTACATAAGGAATTTATGCACAATGTAACGTCCACACATACATCACATTGGGCCTTGCTCATGGGCCTCACATATATCACATCGGGCCGATCGAATGGGCCAATCAAATGGGCCGATTCGAACGGGCCGACCAAGTGGGTCGAATCAAATGAGCCTATTCAAATGGGTCGAATCAAATGGGCCGATCAAATGGGCCGAATCAATTGACCAAGTCAAATGGTCCGAATCGAATGGGTCGAGTCAATAGGCCAAATTGATTAGGCCTAGTTGATGGGCCTCATGAATATCAAATTGGGCCCACCCTTATGTATTTTGAGATTCGACCTATTCATAAGTTAGCATAGAGATAGATGAAGTGAAAACTAAATATCAGCTTGGGTGGGAACCACTATGGCTTCTAAGAAGTTTTAAACGGTGGATGCCATTGTACCCCATTACTATTGTAAATGGTAGGGTCCACTTGAACTTTAGTCTCTCTCATTTACCCCATGCCATAAATGATCTCACAAATGGTTGGACAGTTTGGATACAACACATGTATCATGGTAGGTCCCATAGAGCGACAATGTAGATGGAATACGTGGGACCCACGGAACTTGTTGCCCCAAACAGCAGCTGGTGGTGGGGTCCACTTACTACCTTGAACAACAGCTGGTGACGTCTAGTAGGCAACTATATAGTTGCCGTACATGCAGCTTGGCTGCTTTTAAGAAAGCAAAGGTGGGTCCCATAGGACCCACCCTTATATATTTTGCATATAATATAATATATATGTATATATAACATAGTACAAGCAGCTTTTGCTGCTATTTAAGAGAAGCAAAGGTGGGTATATAATATATATATATATATATATATATATATATATATATATATATATATATATATATATATATATATATATATATACACATATATAGTATAATATAATATATAATATATTATATATTAATATAATATAATATAATATATTAATATTATATATAAATATCACCATGTCCAGGCCTGGACGGCTTGGACATACACGTGCATCATGGTACCCCACACGTGGGGTTGGTCCCACCGTCTAAGGATGGTGGAGACCTCACTCGCACCATGGTGGGGCCCTGACTAAATGGATGGATGACGTGCACACTTCACTGATAGCCACCTGCACTAGGGAATCACGCCAAGACCTTAAAATTGCAACGAGGTATCTTTCACTCAGCCTACCTCTAGAGCTATGGGTCTGGGTGTGGGTTAATGCATTAAGGAGGGCCCCACACGGACGTGGGTCCCACCGTCCAGGGCAGTGGATGGTTTAGATAAAACACATACACCATGGTGTGGCCCGTTGAAAGGGACGGAGGGCATGGATGGGTCCCATGGACCCCACTGTTAACTACTCCCACTGTCAGCCACACTACACTGTTAGCCACCCACGTCAGTCCACACTCACTGTGAGTTAACACTTCATTGCTAGCCACCTCCACTGACGGACGGTGTGGCATGCCTCATCAAGGTGGGTCCTGCATGGGCCACCTATTTGGATCAACCTGCTATTGGTGTTCTCATTATCCGGCCCACTGGATGGCCAGGATAAAATAGATGGATGGCGTCGATTAAAAGGCATGATCAAGGTAGGCCACACCGTTTTGGATAGGTGAACGGGGTGGATGATATCATGTATCAAGGTGGCCACAAGCCATCATAGGAATCATACACAAGAGAGAGAGAGAGAGACACGTAAGAAGGGGAGGGACCCCTCCACTATGGGCCCTCCCTATATAATGCATACATCAAGTGGGTCCCACAATAAGTAGGCCCTTAGAAATTGAAATCAACGGTGGATTACCCACATATTAGCCTCTTTCTTGGTTCGATGGAACACTAATCTCCTTGGCTTCAATTTCAACGGAAGATGATGAAGAATGAAGGGTTGAGATGGGAGATGAGAGGGTAGGAAGTGGGCCACACACAAAGTTCTCTTGGAGGAGAAAGAGCTTGGACGTGGGATTTTCTTGCTTTCTTGGGAAAGTGAGTTGAGAAATGAGAGAGAGGGTTGTAGAGAGAGAGAGAGAGAGAGAGAGAGAGAGAGAGAGAGAGAGAGAGAGAGAGAGAGAGAGATGGGTGATGGATGTGGTGAGTGATGTGTGTAAGAGCATTTTTGACTTTAGGGTTGCTTGGTGTAAGAAAAGTATGGGCTTGTAAGAAACTTTTTAACTTTGGGGGTTGCTTAGGGATGGGTGTGAGGTGATGTGTACTTGACATGATGGGATTGATTAATTGATTGATTGATGTGACAAGTCATAGAGATTCTCTCGGAACTCATACGCGCGGCATTTTTCTCGCACCGAACGTGGGCCCACATCTCTTGCCCAGGGTATCACCTCGGCACGCGAGTCACGATATTGGAACTGCGGCGACAGTGCGGTCGCTAGGGTACAAGTTTTGGGTTAGTTAATGACATGCATCTTAGGGTCGCGTGCAAATGTCGGATAAAGGTCGAAGGTTGTCGAAATTCGACTGGGAAGACCGCGAAAGCCTATGGAATGGTACGGTCTAGGATACAGGTCTTATAGTGGAGATAGGAGATAGGGTGGTAGCGAGTGGGCTAGACATGGCTCTTCTCATGGAGAGCTTATATGTTTTCTCTCCTTAGGTAGCTTGGAATGGAGTGAGAAATGAGAGAGAGAGAGGAGTGGTGTAAGGAGAGAGGGATGGGTGTGATGGGATATGTACTTGAGTTGTACATTGATTGATTAATTTGACATTTGGTAGAGATTCTCTTGCGCTATGTTTTCCTTGAAATAAACGCAGGCCCAAATCTCTTGGCCTGTGTATTGCATTGGCGCATAAGACGTAGCATTGGAACTGCGGCAATGGCGCAGTCGCAAGGGGAAAAGTCTTGGGTCGAGCTGACTCAGATCTATGGGATACGACTTAGGGTTACGCGTAAATGCTATCTACGCATCGCGGGTCAGTGGAATTCGACTAGGAGGACTATGGGAGTCTAAGGAACGGTACGGTCTAGGATACGGGCCTGACACTTTGGCTACTCTTACTCATAATGTGGCTCAAGCAATGGCCCCGCCAGTAGTGGCCGCTATGAATGAACAAGAGCAACAACCCGAGGGTTCATTGCCATATAGAGTAGGATCGTACAGATCTGCTTTGGCTGTTAGGGTAATAACATAAGAGGAAATGCGACAAATGGTTGTGGAAGTCGTTAGAGAGAGAGAACATATTGGGAGATTCTGATATAGAACACCGTATCCAAGAGAGATAGAAGATGTTCCCTTCCCAGTAAACTTTAAGCAACCGAATTTTCAAAAATTTAATGGAGAAGGGTCTTCAGAGGAACATCTCATACACTTCATCACTACCAAGAAGAACTTCTCTACTGTTTCACAATACTGCTTATGGCTATTCGATGCTTCCTTGACTGATAAAGCATTTCGATGGTATTCTAATCTGACACTGGAATTAATAAGAACTTGGGAATAGATGCAAGACGCATTTATATCCAATTTCGTCTCATCAGAACGCGATGTTAATGTTGTAGAATTGACTTCTTTTAGACAAAGAGAAAATGAACCCGTGGAGAAATTCATTGATAGGTGGAAGACTTTGGGGGCCTCATGCAGACAGTTGCCAGAAGAGAAAGAACAAGTAAACATGTGTTTAAATTCTATGGAGCTAGGAATTGCCTTCAGGCTCACAAGTGCTAATATAAAGACTTTTCGTGATCTCATAATGAAAGCACATGCATTGGAGTTGATGGCCAGGAAAATGCCAGCATTTCAGATCAGGACAGAAAGAAGAGGATCGAATAGATTAATGGTGAATACTATTGATCAAGAAAAGAAAAAGAATACCTTTTACAATAGGTGAGAAATAAGGAAGAGAGAGGATTTAGATCGGTATAAGGATCGAGTAAATGATAAGCGAACTCAATCGTACGACTATCATAAAGAATATGATTTTGAAAAAGAAGATGTCATACTAATGATGGAACAATTACTGGCTGTTGGGATCATTCAATTACCTCATCCCAAGCATCCAAAAGAAATCGAAATGACTAAGGATAAGAGATATTGTCGTTATCAATGTTACGTGGGACATCCAACGAAAAATTACTTTACACTAAAGGATATGTTGCAAAGGATGATAAAAAAAGGTGAGATAGTAATGACAAAGAATGAGAAGTGAGATAAGAAAGTGACTGTGAACGCGACATTTATAGGAAATCCATTGAAGATGGGAAAAGATAAAGGGAAGGTTGTTGCAACAAGAGAATGGCCGGCAGCGATGGATTCACTCAGAAACTCTCGTTGTGATTCACAATTGTTGAATCATCGTCTAAAGAAGTTAGTAATGGTTTAACTTTTATTCGACAAAGAGAAGATGAACTAGTCAAAAAATTTATTAATCGATGGAGAATACTGGGGGCATCGTATTTATAGTTGGTAAAAGAAAAAAAGGAATAAATCAAATTATGTATAGAATGCATGAGGCCAAATATTACATTAAGTCTTGTTAGTCCGAATATACAAACATTTCAAGATTTGATTGAGAAGGCTTGCAGTTTATAAAGGATCAGTGTGAGAGTGTCTGATTTCTATATAAACTAACTATCCCAAAACTTAAGAGAAATTCGGCCAATATAATCGAAGAAGAACAAAAAGTGAGGAATCGACAAGATGAGCAAAGAAAATCTGATAGAGGAGACATGAACAAGCCTGCGGCTAGGAAAATAAAGAAAGGATTCGGATAGTCCGAGGATTATGGAAGGTATTCGTTAGAAGAAGATGATATACTTCCTATACTGAACAAATTGCTGCCAGCAGAAAAGATCAAATTACCATGGCCAAAATGTCCAAAGGAGATGAAGAAAATAAGTGGAGGCGATTATTGTTATTCTCATCGTTTCCTCGGACATCAAACTGAGAATTGCTTCAGCTTGAAGAATAAATTGCAGAAAATGATTAATAAAGGCGAAATTGTCATAAGGAAAGTGTATGATATAAGAGAAGAGATAAGAGTACACAAGCCTGATTGATTTGGAAACTGGGGGCAATTCTAATCTCAGAAAATCCGTATGAGGTAATGCGACATCAGTATATTTGTTAAAGATCACAACATCGTGATTTTAATTACGAAGATTGTTGAGGCATAAAAAGAGAGAGACTCTTGTTGTGCGCAGTAGCATTGTGCGCTACATTAGGCTGGGCTGCACAAAGGTTGTCCACACGAAGGGCAGTGCACAAAGGTGGTCTGCATAAAGGGTAGCACACGAGGGTGGTCCGCACAAAGGGCTATGCACATGGGATCACGCATAGAGGCATCCACACAAAGAAGTGACTGCGCACTTGGGTTCAACGCACAATGGACGCGTTGCCCGTTCGCACGTGTGGAAAGGCTATATATACCCCATCACCCCTATACATGAGTCATTAGTGCAAGGTCCAGGAAGAGTAAAAGGAGAGAAGAAGATCTTAAGCGGATACACATATCATCCGCACCCATTGTGCGGAACAAGTGTTGTGCGGCGCACAACTATGCCAGTGCACAAAACATGTGAGCGCACATTGCATATCAGCACAGTGTGTATGCCAGTGCCCATTGATAGTTATGTACGCATGACTCCTCCAGTATTCAGAGAATAGTGAAAAGCTTTAAGTCAGATCGAGGAACCAATTAAGACATGTCATGATGGAGCATTGATGTCAACATATCAAGACATTGAAATCATAATTCAATTGTGCTATGTTTTCATATTGTAATTTTGTAAACATTCTACTTTGGAATCAAAGGAGAGAGGATGTAAACAAATTCAGAATGAATAATATTGTGATTATCCTCTTTGTCTTCTTTTGTTAACTATTGAGTGAATGAAATCCCCCGAATCAAATGCTTTTATTTCTTGTTCGAAACAAAATGGCGACTCTGCTAGGGATATCGTATTCACTTAATACTAACTCAAGGATTATACAGAGGACAATCACTATTGTTTGGTGCCATTAAGGTGCTAAAATGGTGAATCGCAGCGGGAACATCCTCATCTCCAAAGTAGAATGTAATTTAATTCAAACATTGACTTATGTTGTCTTTCATGATCAAATAGATGTAAAAAAATTATTACAATTAACCAATGGCAACCATTTAGAAGAAAACAATCTTCTACTTCACTGTGACAGGGTTTGTTATCGAATATGCCAATAAATAGGCCAAGTGTCGCATAGGAAAAGTAGTGTCAGTCAAGAGCATAAAACTATGAGCAGTTATTACAGTTATAACCGCTTTGCTAGTAGCACAGGAAGAAAGAAATGACTAGATCTTTGTCACTTATAGGAGGATAAGAACCTAGAATGTCACTGCTGTAGGGAAAAGTTCACCACCGAGAAGAGCTAGGGGACCGATAACACGAAATACAGCCAGGAAACACCCTGAATGCGCCCCGCCGGTAATTTACCCTGAGCGAATTGTTATCCCCTTAGCGATACACTATTTTCCTGCTCTTCCTACTAGAAATTCTCGGTGGACAAGAGAATAGAAAGGTAAGTTGTTAATGACAGGCTCGCCAATCTCCGCATCACCAATCTTCATGTCGCCCCGATCAACTGCTTATTCTGGAAATACAAGGAGATCAAACGAGTCTCCTCTTTCAGCAACCCCATAATGTCGATGCATTCTTATTCGGCCTCGACTACCGCTTCATCAAGGAACAGAGAGGCTACTATCTATATGGCTGGGACAGATCAAGGGTCCTCCCCGACTACAGAAGATCACATAGCCGAAATGGCACAGGCATAAAGAGCGCTGATGGAAGAATGTTGTCATGCCCCAAATCTAGAAATAGGAATTTCGATCACCGAATCTGGTGCCGACAGCCTCGGTAGTACCCTATTCTTGGCTCTTAGCATCAATAAGCCAGATTTTGATCCTGGGATCCTACAAGGAGGATTCTTGAATGTACATTTAACTCGTAATAAGCATAACCACAAGTATACCTAAATCACAAAGGCAGCATCATCATCACATATCCATTAATATAAACATTTGAATACAATGCTGAAAGGGAAATACGTATGTCAAAAAAAATCAAAGCTCCAAAAGTCCGCTGCATGCTCTAAGCTCAACTTTGTTGTGACCTAATACCACCTGCACGCATCTATCGTGTATAAGCTTATATAAAGCTTAAAGGGTGGTGAAAGTGTGTGCTTAAGGTAAGTACCATGTATGCATTACAATGCTATAAACCATACAATATCTGAATAAGCGAAAATACCGATAAGATCATGAATTATACGATATCAGAGTACGCAATTACAGATCAACTATGCAAATGAGGAGTTTAAGAGAGCCAAATATCAGATGCCGAGGGTACAATGCAATATGTAAATCCTGCTAAGTTCGTCTAGACCATATAAGTATAGAAACATAATAACCCAAAATACCATATGTTTGTGGATGTAATACAATATGAGATGTGAATGAAATGACCAAGCTGGAGTGTGAAGTAGGGATGATAGTACGTAGTATCGCAGGTTACGGGGTCCAACACAAGGAACTTCTATCTAAATTAGTCCCATACTAAAATTTGGATAGTTAGACTCAATGCGATAAACTCCTGATCTCAGGTTAGTTATGCGCCCCAACTGAAATCCTGGCCATTGCGAAGGTACAAGTAGCAATTAATTGTGCACCACCAGCCCGAGTGTACAGTGAATGAACGAATGAACCACTACCAAAAAAAGGAGCAAAGGCTACGGATAAAAACCGTAGCCAAAATCCTATGGCTATGGTTATCGTCCGCACGACTGTAGCCATTGATGCCGTAGCCATAGGTCAAAGAGCTATCGCTACGGATTCTATTCGTAGCCATAGAAGCAATGGTTACAGATTAAAACCGTAGCCATAGCTTCTGTAACCTAAAGTACTTATAGCTACGGATTATATTTGTAGCGAAAAGTTGAGCAAGAACCGTAATAGTCGTAGCTAAGGCTACGGGTAATAGTCGTAGCTATTAATTTAACAACAACAATGGTTTTAAGATGCAAGGCTACGGGTAATAGTCGTAGCTATTAAAACTATAGGTACGGATTATATCCGTAGTTTTAAATTGATATACAGCTACAGATTGTATCTGTCGTGAAAAGTAGAATGGGAACCATAGAAAAAGGCTAAAATTAGCAAGAGCTATGGTTTTCAACAAAGGGCTACGGTTAATAGCTGTAGCTAATGCCTATTGTTAATAAAAAATTTAAATAGTAATGACAGCTCTTACCATTGTAGTACACCTTGATAACTCATATAAGCTGATATAGATAAATACTTCATGGCTAAATCATTCATTTATTCATTCAATCAAACACAATCATTCATTTCCAACTTCGGCCCTGATCTCAACACAATCATCCATTCTTTCAGCTCGAGCACCTCAACATCTTCCTCTTCACTATCAATGGCAGTCGACATTTTTTGCTGAAAGAATGAAACCAAAAAGGCAATGAGGAGTCCACAAAAATAGGAGATACTTGGGAAATAAGAAATTCAGGATTTACAAGCACACCTTTCTAACAGGAGCCTTCTTCGGAGCTCTTGTGCCTTTGAGTTTTGCCCCTCGGAAACATGTCCTACGGAGAGAAAAAGATAACATGCATTGAGATGAATGAAATCTTCAAGATGGGAAAAAAAATGGTAACTGACAATCCACCCATTTCGGGTTTCAATTTGTGTGCTGCCCATTTCGGGTTTCAATTTCTGTATTGTCTCATACCGGTCAATGATTTTAACAACCTGAAAGTGAAAACTACATATTTACACATAAGACATTGACTCATTTACTTTACAGTGGACATGAATAAATTTCAAGCTTGTTATGGATCCCAAAAATATTACCCATTTTGACTTGGGCCATACATAGAAAGCATATTGAAAAGATTAGTGGCATAATCAACCTTTGGAGGTGGGATATTGGGTGTAGGTTACACTTTGTGTGTTGAATCAGCCTGCACAAGGATCGGCTCTGCTTTTGAATTAGAAGAAACCTGTTTTGTCAGCTCAAGTCAAGCATGCTAACAAGTTAGTGAAATCCCATTTTACCATGTACAATTTAGGAAAACACAAAGCTTTAGTTGATGCACAAGAAATCTTGTATTGCTAAGTGAAAGACATCCAATAAGACCAAGAAGGTGTCTAGACCACAAATAAACAGATGTTACGTAGAAGATGGGTGCTAAGGTGATTCGCAGCATGTGTGATGGATCCAGGCTATTCATCAACTAGAGCTCACCAAAAGATTTCCATTGTAATTTAGAGGTAGTTCTACTTCCCAGTAGCTATTTGACTTCTCATTTCCCATTGCTGCATACAACCAAAAGAGTAAGACCAATATTAAAATCAATATAAAGAAGGCTAAGAAGCTGTCCTCATTGGTAGGCAGATTTGCGGCAATTAAAAAGCTCATAAGAAATGTAAGCCTGAGAAGTGTTCTGCATGCTGACTTTGAATAAATGCAACCTGTTCTGGAAGCCATGTGTCGAGTGTAGCAAACCGTACTTGTAGCACATAGCCAATACTTTCAGTCAGAGCAGAAGGTAAATAATAACTGGGAAGATTATCTAAAGTCTGTGTCACATAATTAAAACACCATGTCTACTGCAATATTGAATCTGACTATTGTAGAACACCTTGGCAAGTGTCCAGCCAGCAAAAGCAAACACATTATGTCTACTGCAACAAGTTCTGTTTGATTGATCCAAACCACCACCCACGCTGCAATCTGTCAAATTTTTTGAGGAAATGGCATATTTTCATTTTCAGACCTAGCAGGGATACAAAGCTAACCAGTAAATAACCTTTCATATGATTCCATAACCTTTCATGCAGTGAAACTGGGCTTAATCTACAGTAAATCTGCCATTAGAAGCTAATAAACAGGTTGAATGGCAAATAAACATCATAGTTGGCTTTAGGAAGATTTCAACAATGAGTATATTGTCCCATTGTTTTCTATGGTGCAGTCCACTTGAACTTTGGATCTGCCTCATTTTTGCACCCATGCCTTAAAATGTTTGGAAAAATGGATGGACAGTGTGGATATATCACATACATCAGGTGGGCCCAATAGAACTTGAGGACTCAACACCCCACCCACACACCAAGGAATCCTTTTGCACTTGTTCGATGTCCTGTGCAATAGAATACGGAAGTGGCTTGGCTGGTGTACCACACACTATGACCAGCTATATAGCTGGTGTGTGGTACATCGGTGATATACACCAGCTATCACCGATGTGTTTAGCACATCGGTGAGGTACATTTCCCAATTGTTTCTTTTTACTGTTAGCCATCTTGCTAGTCTCCATGCACTCTATAGATGCTTGATATACATTAACCAATGTGATGTGGTCTCCCTCTAGGCTGGAAAAAATGCTTCCTCCCAGCTCTTGCTTGATCTTAAGGGAAAGTGGTTATCACCAATTAAAAGCTATCTACTTGTAGTAAACTCAAAAACTATAACAGTTTCAAAAAATGGAAGAAAAGGACATGACTCACCATACGCGAGCAAATCTGCCAGCCCGAATATATCTCTGAGAATTGTAAGGCCATATACCAACATATGCGAGCAAATCTGCCAACTTGCAAGCAAAAATAAACTCAAAAATTATAATAGCTTCAAAAAATGGAAAAAAATGATAAAACTCACCTTGAAGCCCTTCTCCCTCCTCCTTTACCCGGGCCTGGGACTGGCAATGCAAGGAGTTGCATTGGCAGAGTTAAAAAAGGGCTTAAGCTCCATTTGGTTTAAGATAAATTTACATTCATAAATACCAATGTGATGACCAAATGAAGCCTAAGACTATAAATATATAGTGAAAAATTCATGCAGACTATAAATATCGGTGAACTACAGAGTACCAAAAAAAAACAAGCCAAACATCATATAGAGTAACTAGAAAAAACATGCAGACTAGCAATATGTTGAACTATAGAGTACCAAATTAGTTTAGGATTAGAAAAGGAACAAGCCAAATATCATGACATTTCTTGATTGTCCAAGATCTCATGTGCGTTTGTTGCACCAAATATCATGACATTTTTTGATTGTGCAAGATCTCATGTGCGTTTGTTGCACCAAATATCATTATATTTCTTGATTATGCAAGATCTCATGGAATTTTTCAATATTTGGTGGAACTAAACGAGTAGTAAAAAAGAAAAATAGTGCTGAAATATTTGAGAACATATAAACAGTAACAATTGAAATAAACGGGCTATACTATTGTATTTTTCCTTAGTTGTAGGATCCTTCTCTCTCTCTCTCTCTGATGGATTTTGTAGGATTTCAGATTGTAGTGTGTTCTTCATTGTCCTATGATAGACTAACCATTTGTTCTCGTCACTTTTTACTTTATCATTTGCCCTTGGATGTTATACTATTATAAGATCATAACTAGATAGTGGCTTTACTAAAGTATGTACAATATAATTTTCTGCCTCTAATTCAGTCTGCTCTACCTTTCGATAGATACTTCCATTTTATAGCTGAGACTGTTACATGAGAGTAAAATGTTCGCCTATTAGTTTTACCTCCAATTCCTGATTGCTGGGTTTTTTTTTTTTTTGGCTATTTATTTTATCGTCTTATATATCCTTATTTATTAAATTCAGCAGGGACCTACTTCAGTATATGTTTGTCATGGTAGAGCATGGAATTGAATTCTCAAAAGTTTTAAACTTTTAATTTATTTTCCTCTTTGTAGGTTCTGATGAACCTAACAAATGAGAATCTTGATGGCTGTCAGCAAATTGCTGATTATGGAGGACTGGACACAATGGCTACCTTGATGGGTCACTTTCCATTGTTTGGCGTGTGCCTATCTACAAATAATCAAATGAAAGAGAGCAACTCATTCTCTAAAATTGAAAGCAATGATCCTGATAATCAAAATGACAAACATCTCATAGATCAAGAACTTCGGTCCATTTATTAAAACTTTTTTTAGTACTTAATACTGAAATAAGCCTTTTAAAGTGATTTTTCCTAATTCAGATGATTTGATAAATTAAAAAAAAAACTATTTAAACATATGGAAGCCAACTGCTTAGCCATATGGCTGAATCGCTCCCAAATTGGGCGGTGCATTCATCAGAGGGATGACGAATATATACAGTAGTTAAAAGGGGCAAATGAGAGGTTAACCACATTTGGGAAAGGGCAGATGATAGAAAATATATATATATGACCAATGCACGGTAAAAAACCCACTACACAAACTCATTGTTCTATCTTCCCAAGGGGGTTGGATCTACAGCTACTATGTTTACTGCTGGTTTATGCCCTCTGAGTGGCACTTTTTGAAATACTTTTGGTTGAAGGCTTCAACACCATCAGGGTACTTCTCCAGGCATTTGAGGTAAGAGAAATCCGCCCTAAAACCATTTGTGGAGATAACAAAAAATCACCTGGTACCTTTGTATTTGTCGTGTTTACCAACCGTGACATAGTCAATCTTTTCACCCATTTTTGTCACTTTGTCAGGATGGTGCTAAAAAACATTATCGAGTACCCAGGACTGATCTTCATCCGATAGCCGATCACCGTCATTGTAGCTGGAATTATGCAGAATTCGTTTTGTTGACAACGAAATTGGTTCAACATCATTAAGAATTTTCTCTTCCTCACATGTGAATAGATCTAAGCATCTTCTAGTGGCAGTGAGAATCCCATTAGCATTCTGACCATCAGGCCCCACAGGTGCAGGTGACTAGGTAAAACGGCTTCTCTGGTTTCTTCGATCACTCGCACTCGAAGAACCCCATCCAGGAGCTCTGGTCGGTCGATTTGACCAATCGTGTGCTCTATTTTCTTTCCAACTGCTGTCATGTGAAGACTTCTCAATAGGGGAAGAACTCCAAACAAGAGATCTTGTTGGTTGATTCAACTCATCTTGTCCTCTGTCTTCATTCCAACCACCAATGTCTGAAGATCTCTCTGTATGGGTACCCTTTGGGCTCTGACTACCCTAGACAGAATTGGATTGACCATGCATCTTGTCCTCATCCCAAACATGTAGTTTGGCAGATGAATCATTTAGTTGGTTCCAACAATTTACATCTTGGGATTTAACATCTTCAACCTTCTTATTTCTTGCATCATTTGATTTCCAACCTCCCCAGGGAGTAGATTGATCAGATTGAATGGGCTGCTTCTTTTGCACTTTTGTTGATCTTTTAAATTCACTTGCCTATGTTTCCTTTTTATTACTATTCTAACCACCTCATGCATTAGACTGATCTGACTGTGTCTGGTAGTTTTTCGCATCTCCCATACTATTACCGTTCCAGCCACCGTGAGCATTAGGTTGATCTGCTTGCGTCTAGTGCATATTTTTCGCATCTCCCACACTATTATCACCCCAGCCACCCTAGGCATTAGACTGATCTGATTGCGTATGGTGCTTCTTTTTCGCAACTCCGATACTAGGTTATCACTGAAATTGTCTTTCAGGGTAAGCTTGATTTCAAGAAGTTTTTCTTAAACTCTATTTTTGGTGGGTTGAATATTATATATCTCACCACGTTCAGCTGGTGCGTAATGAACGCACTGGTGCTGAAGCCAAGGAAAGTCTATGGATAGACTTGGTTGTGGATCGAAAAGTAAGGAAATAATGTCATTCCCAATAATAATAGTACTATTAGAAATTACCATTGTATGTCTACTTTGGTCAGTCCAAAAATTGTTACCGATAATAACATCGTGCTTCATGACATTATGTTGCCAAAAATCATAAAAATATTCCTTGTTTCCAAGGCAAAACTTTACGTTTTGGGCAAACATAAATGTTTGACTTCAAGCATTAGCAAGTTCTTGTACAAATAGGAGAAACTAATGAAGTTGATTACAAACTAAACACCTGAGATGGTCTTACCATATGACTAATAAGCAAAGTCACAAGTTCCATATAATGTGTTACACTAATACTATGTTCTCGAACAATACCAAAGCTGCAGTTTGCCTATAACATAATCAAATCCACCCCTGATGCTACTGTACTTTCTCAGAAAGGGCCAAATTATTCTGATGCTACTACACTTTCTCAGTTTGTCTATAACATAATCCAATCCACCCCTGATGCTATTGCACTTTCTCAGTTTGCCTGTAACATAATCCAATCTACCCTTGTAACATATAATGAGTATTGACCACCTACTAGACTAGAACAAAACTGTAGCAGTTTTTGCTCCATGAAATCAGCCTAATTTTTCACCTTGAAGTTTGGTTAGCTATAAAATCAAGGGTAATTGGATTGTTTGTGAAACTCAGGAACAACATGTTTTAGACCTTTGGTACAACCCAGACCAGGCTTTTACAGGTAGAAATATTGCCAATGCAATGTATATCCAAATTGTTTGGATGAGAACAGGACCACAGTTTCACATGTAGAGAGAGGATTTATTCATTTCCACTTCATTTCCAAGAAGAAATGAGTCAAAAATAAAAATAAAAATTCTCATGCCATAGCAGGTCCCATACACAACCAGTTGCACAAATTTCTCATCTATGGCTAGTGGTGTCTCTTATTTTACTCTAAGTTAATAATCAAGCACCTGTATCTCTTTACATGTGGCAAACACTTGAGAAATCAAGACTGTTCATCTGCTAGCCCTTAAAGACGATGGACAATGTGTTACAAATTACACTGATTGGATCCTAGGCACTGATTGGAAGGCTTTTGATGATTACAAATGGATGATTAGAAAAAAAAACTGAAAAATAGTCTTTAGTTTGATGAAAAAAGAAAGGGAATGGTGGTCATTGTTGAAAATATTATTGGGTTTAGGATATATATATATATATATATATATATATATATATATATATATATATATATATATATATATATATATATATATATATATATATATATTCATGCTTCTTCAGTTAAAAACCAACAAATAACTAAGTTGTTTGCCTACAAATGCAAGAAAGGAGTGCTACGACTACTTGCAGTTACCCGACTAACATTTTGGCATGCTAACTCTGTGGCAAGAGAACTGACTGCAATTCAATGTAGGCGCTGGCAACAGGTAGCTCCCCTTTTCTAAACCTATAAGTGGGATCTAGGCTGTTCACCAGGTGGACCCCAACAAATTACCTGTAAAGAAAAAATCAGGTCAGGCCTGTCATCAGGTGGGTCACATTATATATGAAAAAAAATGATTGTTTTTGAAACTCATCAATGGCCTGTACACAATCCTATGTAATTTCCAAGCGCCTGTATGTCATCCATCTCACTCTGTCAGATTATCAAAGTTTTCATCTTTCTAGGAACTCGTTAACCCATGAATATCCTGTGGGGCCCAGGTCAGCTTACCTATGGTAGGCAAGCACCTTGAGTCAGAAGACTCCCCAATGCATATTACAAGGCTGTACTGGGCTAACATGGATAATATTTTCTATGCCCAAACCTACTTTAAAACTTATTAGACCAAACCCTGGCCTAGTACACAATCTCTATGTACATATTAATCATATCTAAGAAATGCAAATGACATTACTGCCATTGCCCATAGGTAAGATGTTAAGAGTCACTAGATAGAGCAATGCATTCACCTAATATATGGGTTTGAAGGGGGTACATATATGGCCTGATCTACTTCCAGCATGCAGGGACTGGAACTATTAAAGTGCCATGCACAACTAAAACTTGCAATGGCCAGTCCATTGTAACCCTGTCCAAACTAATTCCCAACAAAAAAGGATTGCTAACAAAATGGATAAATAGACAATCGCTAGCCCATGCCACATCCAAAGTAGTAAAGCCATTCATAACAAATAACTTACACTAATAATGAATAATGTGAATCACCTCCTTGGTTGTGAAAGTTGAAGAGTGTTTGTAGTCAAGAGATCTATAGAAACAAAATGATTCTCATGAGAATATTGAATAAAATTGACAAAAAATCCACGCCTATTACAAAAACCAATCATTGAGAATAAATACTCTGAGATCGAATCCAGGTTTGAATTCATGTCTTTCAGCCCTTGTCCATATGGGCTCTATGAATCTTGCTTTCCCTAAGGAATAAAGAAACCAATAGAGGCACTCAACATAGATTCACCAAAAAACTGAGCTACGAAAAGAAAAATCCAAATGTAGCCTCTAAAAGACCCCCTTTCTTAGATGAAATAAGGCCGTGGTTAAATATCTGTTACAATCAACAACTCTAAGCAATGTTGTTGTGTCCTATACGTTGTAATCAGCCAGTTTTCCAACATGGCCAGGACCTGACTAATACATGTGTTCTCTCCAAGAAGTAAAAGCTCCCCATTTGACCAATACATTTAAGTTCACGAACTACTCTCAGAATATAGGCTTTGGGCCAAAATGGGAACTAAGCTTTAAGTTCTTTAGTGCTTGCCATCCTTAGACAAATGCCCAAATAGACATTAGGTAAGTTGAGATCATGAGCTACTTCTATGATAAATGTCCAAACAGAGGTAGTTCAAGGTACCTTAGAATATTCATGAGTTTGATAGAGCATTACTAGATTAGAGGTAGAAAATTATATTGTACATACTTCAGTAAAGCCACTATCTGGTTATGATCTTGTGATAGTATAACATCCAAGGGCAATATGATAAAGTAACAAGTGACGAGAACAAATGGTTAGTCTATCATAGGATAATGAAGAACACACAACAATCTGAAATCCTGTAAAATCCATCAGAGAAACATGAAGTAGAATTTCTCAGAGAATTGATTAAAAAAAAGACAAAGAAAAGAGAAACAAATTGATAGTGCATGAGTCTAAAAATCAAGGTCGTGACCTCAGAACTAGGCCATTCATCTCAGGCAGTACATACATACTTCAGACGATACTTTAACCCTTGGTCAAAAATCCAACACAGAGGCATAACTCCATTGAATAAAGACAAGAAAGAAAGAAAAAACCCACAAGATGATAGCACCACTTAAGAAAGAAAGAAAGAAAAGAAAAAGGCATTACCTAATTAAGGACATGAAACAGGAAGATCCCCGTCGTCCATAAAATCAACTTACTTTGTACCTACCTTGGCTGAGAAAGAAGGACATAGTCTCAACTTCTAATCAGATGGGCCATGCATGTATTTGAATGCAGGCTGTTTTTCATTTCCTTAGATGCCATTTTGATGAATCGCCTACCACACATGGATGCCATGCTTGTGAGTAAGTAGTGTGAGAAAAAATCCAAGAGTATCTTTAAAAAGCCATTGAAAAAAAAAGAAGACCTCCGAGAGACTTAAAGCAAAAGTCCCATTAGAAGTAGGAATAAGTAGACCAAAAAATAAAAGAAAAAGACCAATGAATTGTTTGGTATTATTGGCAAATCAAATCACTTACTTAAAGAAACGTAAGCTTGAGGACAACACCCGAGTTCCAACATTCATGCATGGTTATTAGGGTGAGAAGGTTCCACGTCTTAGCATATTCTAGCCCCAACACCATTCCTGTAGAGGCAAAGGCAACATGACATATGTAAGAATGGAGATGAAGCATAAAAAATAGCCATAATTTTAAATCAAAGGTGATACCGCCATTAACGTGCCTTAACTCAATAATCATACTGGTATACTCATCAAGCAAAGGCAACCATGAACATGAAATTCACTTCAAACCAAACTCATCATGTAAAGAACATAAAACGAAAAACCCAAATCATAAAGTACATCAATATAATTAAAAATAAAAAATATCAAATTGCATAGAACTACGGATTTATAGCAGTCCAAAATATGACTAAGAACATGAAATTATCATTGAGAGCAGATCATGAGCTAATAAAAACCAAGTATAAAATGCATTAATAGAGGAAAGAACCATCATTAATTAGGGATTTACGTCGGTCCAAGAGACAACCGTGAGTAAGAATATTAGCTTTAAAAACAAAACAATGAGCCAAAAACCATGGATATCTGGCTTCATGGAAAGATGATTTGGACAGTCCAGCTAATTTGCACCAACAGAGATAGCTGTCAATCCAAAAATACTTACAGGGCCAATACATTTTTTTTTCTTTTGTCAAGCAATGGATGTCCCACTTGAAAGGAATTTGATTACATTCTGTTTGCATTTGCAATGTGCAAAATGAAGATTTCTGATATGGTTAGCCATAACAAAGCATTTTCCTATTTACCCTCAAGCCATGATGAATGTTCATTTCTCACCAACAGCTCCATATCTCTTTCTACTGAATCGCTCATAGCACATATGGACAGCAGGGTTAAAACAACATTTTTATACAAGCGCTTTCTAAAATTTCTAAGTGGGATGGGAAGTTCTTAAAAGAAACCAAAAAACAAAAAACAAAACAAAAAACAAAAATAAAAACAAAAACAAAGCAAAACAAAAAAAGAAAAAAAAATCATGCTGCAAACTGCAGAGTGCAGACATCCAAATGCTATTTTGGGCAAAGGAAAAACCAATGTATCGGACCATCAGAACACTAAATTAAAGATCATCAAACATGCTAGCAATTATGAACATTGACAAGCCTGCACATATTACAAAAATGAATAAATTGGGACTGCATCACATCAAGGAAAGCCCTTCAAAATGTACCACAAAACAATAACAAAAATACTGCAGTACCTTGCTACGACAAAATATTCATGGCTAATTACACAATTATTGAATCACCTCCCTTGATCATGACACACTTTTCCCAAAACCATAGCTTAACAAAACAATTGAATTGCATAGGCATAGGATATTCTATTGGAAACATATTTTTATTTCTCAAAGCAACTGGTTGATTTTAATAAACCTTTGTAATTAATTGCATGCTTATAGCATCTGTAAGAGTTTTGTGTTCTTATTGCCAAGCCCAAGCTTGCATAAAAGAGTGTTTCCTTCATAGTAGCCAGCATGCTAAGGCAACTCATCCCTACTCCCTGGGCTATATTTTCATTTCCATAAGTCCATAAATGCATTACAACTTACTTCAGTGGTTACACTTCCACATGTTTGGAGGAGGAGGTAGGGTATATACCTGAAGGTGGTGGTTGTATAACCATATATGCATGTATTAAGCTTGCTAGTGTCGTGCATATAAAGCATGCACCTGCCCAACAAAACCCACTTGCAATTCAAATCAATGTAACAACAAAATCAAAACCTATGATAACTACTCTAATATATATTTGAAATATTAATGGAAATAAGTTGCGATAAATACATAAGAGGTGCATGCCTGTGCAACATGGGCTTTGGGAAATTTGTCAAATAGTTGGCATCCCTTCCTCCATATGTTCTTGTCCCTAGACACTAGATTGATGTTAGTGAAGCAATGATCAATTGGCTTGGGATCAAACCATGCCGCAGCCCGCAATACCATATTAAGCTTCACAATAGGGTACACCATGCATTTTTCAAGGGAAATCCCCCTCTACATCATTATACAACAAATTTACAGATAAATTTTAGAAACTCTAATCTCAACATTCAATTTCAGTATATAAAAAAAATGTATAAATCAAAAAATAATAATCAGAAACCCCTAAATCTCAACATCCAAAATTTGAAAACAAACAACAAAAAATTGATTGAAAATTATTTCTACATAAACTAACCTTTCCTTAAAGAGCTTGTTTAGTGCTCTGCCTGTGACTTTTGCGATAAGTAGAAGAGAGAGCTCTGCTTTCAGATCTATCAGTAAAAAGGGGTTTTTGATTTTTTGTGAGTGGGAGTGAGAGAGGGGTTCCGAATCTTTTAACAGAGAGAGGTTTTAGATCCTTCACGACCGGGAGTGCAACAACTCGAAATCATCCATTGATGAAGAGGAGTTCGTGAGATCGAGTGGGAGGGGATGGTTAGGGAGAGAAGAGGATTTCGTGAGAGGGGAGATCGAGAGAGAGAAAAGGAGCATGGGAGATCGAGAGAGAGAGAGAGAGAGAGAGAGAGAGAGAGAGAGAGAGAGAGAGAGAGAGAGAGAGAGAGAGAGAGAGAGAGAAGGGGCATGAAAGATCGAGAGAGAAAAAAGGGGTGGGGGAGAGAGAATAGGGTTGAGTGGAGGGAAAGAAATATTTCGTGAGAGGGGAAAAAGAAAAAAGCAGCGTGGTTTTCTACTTTTTGCCTGCTACGATTTTTAACCGCAGCTAAAAGCCAACATGACTGTAGCCATTGAACAATCTGTAACGGGCCCTCCTCAATTCACATTTGACGAGAGTTGTACGGACGGCCTTGTCAAGGGCTTTGTGGGGTCCATCTTGATGCAGTCGATATATCCACTTCATCCATTAATTTTGTAATTTTTTTTATAAGGAATGAACCCAACATCTAGGAAAATCGAAGGTCTAATTGAACCACACCATCGATCAGTGGATTAATTTTCACTCTTTCCTACCGTGTGGCCCACTTGTGCTTTCAATCTACTTCCTTTTTTAGGTTCTTGCCCTAAAAAACTCTTAAAAAATGGATAGATGTACAAGATGGAGTACACACATTTTAATGGGCCTCGTAGAGTCCCTTATGAAGTATCCAAGGTTGTATGTACGTTTGGCGGATTAGCTTTTAACTACGGCTTGCACAATTTTAGCTACGGTTTTAAGCTGTAGCAAATGAGCTACGGTTTATAGCCGTAGCAAAAAACCAGAATAGTCTATAGCCTTTGGTCATTTTTTGATAGTGAACGAATGAATGAATAAGTATACAACTCCTACTCAATAAGTTCACATATTAGTACAGTTTGTCTCTGAAATTATCACCGGGGTCTATTACACTCTACGCCAGCTTGCCGCCCCTATCGGAGCGCATAACTAGGTAAGTGGAATAGACCTCACTATCCACCTGCCAATATCAGGCCTGACTCATTGATAGCCGACTTATTCCTCAAGCTGGTCAAACTTAACCTAAATAATATCCCTCACTCAGGTGGGTAAGGTCACACCCCCTCCCAACCGACCATGACATAGTGGAAGACGCAGCCTACTGGTATATAGCCCTCATATGCTCATGTATCCACTCGGTCTCAATGTTGGGGTGTTCTCTGGTACCAAGAGATTTTAAAGATTTTCACCCAGGGCCATCTATGGCAGCTTGATGCTAGTAACAGACTTTCAGTGTCTCATCTGGCCATCTACGATATGCCTGTGGAGGCTATAGCCCTAATGTCGCTAGGGCATATAGTGATCATAACACACAATGCGAGATACATGAGTCATGCAATCCAGTCATGCAACAATCCTACGTATACTATGCGCTCATGTGAGATAACCTCCGCCTATCAGGGAGTCTCATAACAACCTGCCCAATGATATATGCAATGGTCAACCACATCTCATAAAAAACATGCAGATGATGCGTATGGGCATGTATCATGATGCTTATGCTGTCACATACTCATAATTGGTATCAATAACTGGCATTGGCAATTGATCTTGACAATGTGGACATTTAACTAACATTGCCCCCAAGGAATGACCCACATAGAGCCTAATATAGTGGACCCATGACCTCACACAAAGGCCAAAAATACAACACTATGAGCCTACTTAAGAGCTTAATACACATCACGATGGGCCTTTCACATGGGCCTAACGTACATCACGATGAGCTCCATAGCCTGGCCTTTAAATGCACCACAATGGACCTCATACAATCATAATGGGCCACGTCACATGGGCCTAATACATATCACATGGGCCTATATGCATCGGATGGGCCACGTCCCATGAGCCCCAAATACATCATAATGGGCCACAACCCATGGGCCCCAAACACATCACAATGGTCCTCTCACACGAGTCCATTATTCATCACATCAAGATGGGCCTCAATGGATGACAATAAATACGCCACATTGGGCCTCATATACATCAAGTGGGCTACATCACATGGGAAACATATTTATTACAATGGGCCTCTAACACGGGTTTAATATACATCACAAAGGGCTACATCTCATGGGCCTTATATACATTTCATTAAGTCTTGACAATCAGAATTGACCTCAACAATTGGAATCAGCCTCGAAAATTGAAATCAGCCTCGAAAAATAGAATTGACCTCGACCAAACAGAATCGGCCTTGATAATTGAAATCAGCCTCGACAAACAGAATCAGCCTCATCAAATGAAATCGGCCTCATCAAATGGAATCGGCCTCGACCAAACGGAATCGGCCTCGACCAAACGGAATCGGCCTCGATAATCGGAATCGGCCTTGATAATCAAAATTGACCTCGACAATTGAAATCGACCTTGACATATGGAATCGACCTCATTGATCGAACTTGGTCTCGACAATCGAAATCGACAATTGAAATCGGCCTCGACATATGGAATTGGACTCGTCGATCGGATTCAGCTTAAATAATTGGAATCAACCTCGTCAATTGACCTCGACTGATGGAACGACCTCATCAATTAGACTCGACCTCAACAATCTGACTAGGCCTCGACGCAAGGCGGAGTCCATAAATGGACAATGATATTTTATTTGAACCAACCTGATTTAACCATAAAAGGATTCCAATGGTAGACATTCAATCACACTCTTTCCTATGATGTGGGTCACCTGAGCATTGGATGTGGCTCATTTTTGGAGGGGGCCCACCTGAGGAGGGGGGGTCCACCGTATGAATGGATTAGATGGCAAATAAACATCAAGGTGGGTCCTTGTCGTCCGCCCGCCCGCCTGACAACAGCAGCAGCAAGGCTGTCGTTACATATATATACATTTTTTTTTGAAACGGGTATTTCTGGGGTTTTTCGAGTGCGGGGCTTGCATCAGGTGGATCCGTCCCAACCATCAGTCGTTAGGGCTCAAAACAAACCTAACGAGCCCAATATTGGGTATCTTTTGGCATTTCGAAACGTCAGGTGGATTTTTAACGGTGAAAGCCACCGTGGTTTAACGCCTAAAATGAGCTTGGGAAGGGAATGAACGGCATGGATTGACACATACATCAAAGTGGGGCCTACACAAGTAGCCCACCTAATGAGCTTGAAATCAAGCTTATTCTGGCTCACACGAACGTTCAAGGTGGGCCCTGCTCAGGTGGGACACCACATGGCTGGGTGGTGTGGAACATCACATATAAAGTGGGCCCCACTTGTAGATGATTTAGATAGAGTACATGCCTCATGGTGGGGTCCATTCAAGTGGGCCACACAAACACATCATCATCTCATAAAAAAATGAAAAAGAGAGGGAGAGAAAGAGGAAGAGACTGGGACACGCGTGTGATGGAGGGCTCTGCCACTATGAGCCCTCCCTTGTAAGAAATCATACATCAAATGGATCCCTTTACACATGGGTCCACCGAAATTGAAAATCAACGGTGGAGATCCTTTCCCCACCAATATGGACGGTCTAGATGACCTTTCTAATGCAAGGAAATAAACATCATGATGGGGTCCATGGAGAATGGCCCCATTATGGAACGATCATGATGATCCTAGTGGGCTATCGGCCACATCTTAGGGTCCCAAGTGAGATCCAAACCATTGATCGGTTGGCCTCACTTGGCCCATCTTAAAAGAAATGAAAACTACTTTATCAAAGCACCCACCGTTCGATCTTCTTGCTCCCTTAGGTTCCTTAGCTTTAATTCCAACGGAAGAGATGAGGTTTGGATGGTTGAGATGAGAGATCTTGGGATGAAAATGTGGGCCACACTTGGAGCTTGAAAGAGCTTGGAGAGGCTCATACGTATGGAGGTTTTTGGTTGCTTGGAATAAAGCTTGAGAAATGAGAGAGAGACTTGTAAAGAGAAAGAAATTGATGGGTGATGGATGTGGTGAGTGATAGGTGTAAGAGATTTTGACTTTTGTGGCAAATGTTGTAAGAAAAGTATGGCTTATGTAAGAACTTTTTGACTTTTGGAGTTTGTTTGGGAAAGGGTGAAAGGTGATGTGTACTTAACATGTACTTGACATGTTGAGATTGATGGATTGATGTGACAAGTCATAGAGATTCTCTTGGGTTTTGCAACGTGCAGCATTTTCCTTGCACCAAACGCTGGCCCACATCTCCTGACTAGGGTATCGGCTCGGCTCGCGAGGAGATACCCTCGTCACGACATTGAAATCGCGGTGACGGCGCGATCGCTAGGGTACAAGTCTTAGGTTGAGTCGACTCAGGTTGACGGCATCTGAATCAGGGTCGCGCGCAAATACCGGTTAAGGGTCAAAGGTCACCGAAATTCGACCGAGAAGACCACAGAAGTTTATGGAACGGTACGGTCTAGGATATGGGGCTTACATTAAGCATATGGTAAGCTTTATAATCAAGTTCAAAATATTAATCCATTAATTAGAACAATTTTAAACATTGAGTTTCATGAGTATATAGTGTAATCTCGGCTTACCATCATTAAAATTCATTTCATAATTTCATGATACCATTGGTAAATAACAAGAGCATTCAGGACACCCAAAAACTAAATGTGCCTCAAAGATTATTCTTTCAGTCTTCCATATTTTAATTTTTTTCTTTTTTCTCTTTTTTTTTTTTAAATTTTAAACGACGAGGGGAATCAGATCTTCACCTATAGGGAGCAAACCTAAGGTGAAAACCAGTAGCCCAGCCTGTTCTGAATGTCAACCTTGGAAAATCAAATCTTCATCTATAGGGAGCAAACCTATGGTGAAGATTATTCTACTCACTCTTTTAATTTTTCTTTATAAACTGATGCTAAATTTTTTTCAAGCTGGTTCCTTTCATGCTTAGTGATTACCAAGTTAATCATTCAATATCAAACCGGAACCTTAATGTGTAAGCGAGATATGATACGTGAAATCATGACTCAATCAATGTTTATAACTTCTAATCATGGATTAATAACTCAAACTTAACTATGAAATCTAACAGATAACTAAATCCAAGAGTCATAAATTACCAATATCATGTATCTTTTAATTTTAAATCCAAGATGATCGTTAAAATCACTTCAAATTCACAAGAAATTCTAGAAAAAATTAAAAATTGTCACAAATTTTCATAATTTTTATTTGAAGGATAAGGCGAAAGCATGGTTGAATTCTCTAGGATTTGGGTCTATCACTACATGGGACCAACTGTCTAAGAAGTTCTTAAAGAAGTTCTTCCCTGTTCACAAAACTAATGCTCTCCGTAGAGAAATTACTAATTTCACACAAAAAGAGGGTGAACACTTTCATGAATGTTGGGAAAGATGGAAGGACTTGCTTCTTAAATGTCCAAACTATGGTTTTGAGAAGTGGCAACAGGTTCAATACTTCTATAACGGTCTGACACCCCAAACCGCCGCATGGTTGATGCCACCAGTGGAGGGTAATTCATGACCAAAAGTGATGTCGAAGCTTGAAATTTCTTTGAAACCTTGTGTGAAAATTCTCAGCAATGAGACTATTCAAATCGAGGTGAAAGAAGTCCCCAACCACAGAATAAAGGTGGTATATATGAGATAGGAGTCACGCTAGATCTTCATGCCAAGATTGATAGCCTGACAAAGAAAGTTGATGCTTTGATGTTAAATAATGGACCTTCACAAATAACTCAAATCGAGCCATGTGCCATATGTTCCAGTCTCGCCCATCCTACGCAGTCTTGTCCATCTGGTGCAGCATTTCTAGAATTTCTCTCTGAACAAGTGCATGCTATGAACACTTTTCGAAGAACTGGGAATGATCCTTACTCAGACACCTACAACCCAAGGTGGGATAAACATCCAAATTTTTCTTGGGCAAAAGGACCACAATAAGGAGGACCATCTTGAAATCCTCCTGTGCAACCTTACCCCCAAGTTGGTAGTCAACAATTTCAACAGTTTCTGTAATATCAAAAACTTCCTTCATAATTAAGGAAACCATCTCTCGAAGAAACACTCAATATTTTTATGCAGAGTTCTCTTCAATTTCAAAAAGACACCCAACAAACTTTATAAGCTAACCAGCAAAGCTTATATGTAAATGCACAATCCATTACCAAGATGGAAGTACAGTTGGGTTAACTTGCTACCACGTTGAGTGAGAGAGAGAAGGGAAAGTTCCTTATCCAACCTATGACAAATCCAAAAGGATAGTATGAGATTGGCTCTAATTCAAACAAAGAATAATATCATGTGCAAGCCAAATCAATCATTACCCTTAGGTCTAGTAAACAGATCGAGAACAAAGTAGAGATGCCTAGGGAAGAATCAAATTCCAAATCGGAAGACCAAAATGAAGCGGAGAGACATACTAGTGCATCCAAAGTCCAAAAGTACTCTGACTCTCCAGGAACCACTCATGTGTCATCCTATGTGCCTAAAGTACCTTTTCCTTAACGTCTGACACCAGTTAAGAAAGGAAACAACATTAATGATATATTGGAGATGTTTAAGCATGTGCAAATTAACATTCTGTTGCTTGATGCTATCAAGCAAGTCCCTGCTTATGCTAAGTTTCTTAAAGATTTATGCACTCAAAAGCGTAAGCTAAATGTTCACAATAAAGTCTTCCTTGCAGAGCAACTCAGATCCATGATTCAATACAACACCCCTCTTAAATTCATGGATCCAGGAGCTCCCACCATTTCTTGTGTCATAGGAAATTATAAGATTGAGAAGGCATTGGTTGATTTAGGGGCGAGCGCTAATTTGTTGCCATATTCGGTATATGAGCAGCTATGACTTGGTGAGCTGAAATCAACTAAAATAACACTACAACTAGCTGATAGATCTGTCAATGTGCCTTGTGGTGTTATTGGGGATGTGCTAATCCAGGTTGATAAGTTTTATTTTCTAGTGGATTTCATCATTCTAGATACTCAGCCTGTCCAGAATCCTACTAGTCAAATTCCGGTTATCCTGGGACGTCCATTCTTGGCCACATAAAATGCTATCATAAATTGTAGAAATGGAGTTATGAAGTTGTCTTTTAGTAACATGAAGATTAAACTCAATATTTTCAATGCTGGACAACAACCGGCAGACTCAGATGATATATTTGAAGTGAACATGATTGAGAGTCTAGTACATGACTCTTTTCTTAAATCTTTCGAAGACGCTCTTGAGACTTGTTTAACACGTTTTGACATAGATTTTGACATAAAAAGTTCCATCCAAGAAGTCAATGTATTGCTTGACTCTAATCCAGTAATGGATACTACAAAATGGAAAGCTAAAGTGGAACTTCTTCCGCCATCTGAGTCTAAACTGGTCACGTCTATTGAGAAAACACCCGAACTTGACCTTAAACAATTACCTGAAACTCTCAAGCATGCATTTTTAGGTCCTTCCGAGACTTTTCCTGTCATCATAGCTTCTAACCTTAATAAGGAACAAGAGGGTAAGCTGCTTAACGTTCTTAGAGAATATAAGGCAGCTATTGGGTGGACAATAACGAACATAAAGGGAATAAGCCTCATTGTGTGTATGCATCGTATTCATCTTGAAGAAAATAAAAAAATGTCACGTGAAATGCAAAGGAGGCTTAACCCTAACATGAAAGAGATCGTTCGAGTGGAGGTGCTTAAATTGTTAGATGTTGGTATCATTTACCCTATTTCAGATAGCACATGGGTCAACTTAGTTCAAGTTGTTCCCAAAAAGTCTGAGATTACGATGAGCAAAAATGACAATAATGAATTAGTGCCAACCCGCATGACTACGGGTTGACGAGTTTGTATTGATTAGCATAAACTGAACCTAGTCACAAGGAAGAATCACTTTCCTCTTCCTTTCATAGACCAGATGCTTGAGAGATTGGCAGGGCATATCTACTATTGTTTCCTAGATGGTTATTTCGGATATAATCAGATTCCCATTACTCCCGCGGGTATTTTCAAAGTAAATGGTCAACAGCTGAAACCATATTTCGAAGATTTGGTTAATAAAGATGTTGTGAAAATTTATTTGGAGGACCCAGGTTAGCAAGATTGATTAATTCGTGGTCCATGGTTGCTTGCATCACTTGTCTAGCTGAAAATGTTAAACTTAGCGCTGCTGGGAGGTAACCCAGACTTTCATTTCATTTCTTTTTCCTAGTTATTTAGTTCAATGTTTATGGGTAACATTGTTACAAACCCTCACGAGACTACAACTCGTCCATTAGGGGTAACCTAGGGGTTTAAAGGCTTATTGCATACGCTAAATGCAATCGAGAGTACTTATGAAAGTGGTGTAGGTAGGATTTTATTTTTGTTGCTTTCTCTCTTGTGCTGACCCGCTTTTACGCTGATATCTTTGGAAAGCCTCTTGATTCTTTCGTCCAGGTACTGTCTTTCCATCACTCCTCTTTTACTTTCGTCCTATGTGCATTGCATGCTTATTTCTTTTACATTGAGGACAATGTAGGTTTTAGGTTGGGGGTGGGAGATTAGGTTACCTAATCAACATTTTCTTGGTCTTGAGCAAAAATTGTGAAAAATTGTGACAATTGTATACCTGAAAAAGGCGCAAATGGATCGAATCATCTGAAAAGTTTTGGAACCTAAAGGTAGAGCAAATGTCTAGGAATTCCTTCACATGATGATATGGATCCTCCTTATCTAAACCATAAAAGGAGGGCAACAATTATATGACCACATGTTTAAGTTCAAAGTGTGCTGTCGTGGTGGCTGACAACACTATGCATGAAGGTGCATTAAATTAGACAGGAGCTGAATAATCTCTAAGAGCTTTGATTCCATTCTCGTCCGTCAATTCAAATAGGATATTTCTTAATCTTCTACGAAATGTTCTTTCTATTTCAGGATCAAAAGATGGTAGTTCTATGTTTAGAGATCTACGTCCTAGCATAAACTGAATTACTGTAATGTAGGAAAGAAAGTGAAACTAAGATGCAACCTAAGAAAAATAAAACTGGACCTAAAAAATCATGAATTCTTAAAAACAAGATGAAACTATGCAAACAAGAATTAGAAGAAAGAACCCGAAAAAGGAGATGATTGATTTTCGAAGAATTGAGAGCTCCTCCTTCACTTTAAAGATAATTTTTTCTTTTTCAGCTTCCTTCCTCAATTCCTGCAGAAAATAAAGATAAAAATAAATTAAGTTTCCTAAAATGTATGAAATGATGCGAAAAAAAATCATAGGGCTATAATTATGATAAGAGACAATCCTAAATCCAATTGGACCAAAACAGTCCCCGGTAACGGCGCTAAAAACTTGATGTTTTATTTAAACCAACCTGATTTAAATTGATTTTAAACTCACAAGTATACGAATCAGGTGTAGACACTGTACATATTACGAGATTGTTCCCACGAGGACTGGTTGTCACAATTCAAATTTTATGATTCTTCTTAACTAATCCAACAAATAATTTAGCTAGTGATTAAGTAAACTAACAAAATTCAATGAAAAATAACTGAGAACAGGAAGAAAAATTCACTCAAGGAGAGCATTAGTACTTTTGAATCCACCCCTAATTATCCTAACCCTTATTTTACTTATTGATTCACCCTAATCCAGATTGATATACATAATATAAATAAAGCACAATCTGTGTCCTTGGTTAGGCACACAGGATGTATAATTCTCTTGAAGCACAAATGATCTTTCCCTTAACATCAATTATCCCTAATGCATGTATAGATGAAATTGGGGAAAAATCTCAAGGATCACATCTTTCCATCCATGGTTAGGCATGAATAGATGCAAATTCCTATTTCTTTCTCTATAGGAAAACCTATTAATGGTCAGACACAAGCATACCTAGAATAAGATTCCAAACAACATCCACATCTAGACTTTGGTTAAGCTCATACATTGGAGAGGTATGGAGTTTTCATTTAATCACACTATAGAAAGAAATAAATCAATCAATTACGGATGAAATCAATAATAAAAAAGAATCATTCAAATTAAGGGCTTCATCTCAGCCATAGCTAAGAAGTTTAGTCTGACCTAAACATGATTAAGCTAAAAAAACATAAGACAAAAGGAAGAAAAAAACTCTATGAAGAAAGCTGCTCCACGTTCCAGCTCAAGATCCTCTCCTTCTTTCTCACGTCCACCAGATCTGGCTTCCCCCCCTTTTTTTCTCTCTCTTTCTCTTCCTTTATAGGCTGATGGAGTCGGTGGTGGGATAGGTGAAACTTCATGCAGAAGTTTTCCTTACAGGATTTCAGAAATCCGGTACTCGCGGACGTACGAAAACAGTGGCCTGCGTAACGTCTCTTATGCTGATCTGATGGTGGGGCCCACTTTTCTTTTTCTTTGAGAAATTCGCTCCGTTCACCGGATTCCTCTCAGAATTTCAGTCAGAAATGGATGCTTTTGGATTGCTTTTGATGCGGTCCACCTGATTTTCTTCTCTGTCGTCCATCCTGTGTTTGAGAGGCTGGGAATCCATCCTCGTTATTTCATGTAATTTCGTCACCTAGGCCTTGGTAATATGGGTCGTGGGATTCTAATAGACGGTTTGGATTGTCCATTTGGACAATGGATGGGTCCCACAATTGTGAACCGACCATCTCTATGTGAACGCTCGAAAGAAAATGGAGTTTCTATTTTTAGGAAGGAGGCTCGGTCAAGAGACGGTTTGACCGTCTCTTCGTTGTCGTACACGGCTAGTGCACTTGTGCACTATGCACACCCAACTCAGGTGGGGTCCATGATGATGGTTCTGGGAAATCAGGTTTGTCCATCTGTCTTGTCTCCTCATATAATGTATTGAGTTTAATGTTGAGGCATATCCAGAGACCAGGTGGGCCCCACTTAAGAAATTAAGGGGCTGATTTGTCCATTGGGCTACTTCTAGAGGTATCCAATGGCTGAAATTTTACGTGTATGGTTAATTTATGGCCCTCAGGCTATGTATGAAGTTTCGAGCAGAATGGATAATTGGAACCATGTGATCTTGCGTTCTGGACTAATTTTGGGTCATTTGAACTTCAATTTCTCGATTTTCTCATGTCTCTGGCATGTAAATCCGTTGATCTTGGCCCCTTGGGGTTCGTCCTTTACTTTGATGACTTCAGAGCATTAATTCCATGCTTTTAGTATCCTTTTCTAGTCCAAGCTCCTAATTACACCCTACATCACAAACATAATTAAAATATGACGTTAAGCATCATCATGTACATATATCCAAGCAATAATTGGGGTCTGATATGCAATATTTGACCCTCATTAGACGGCCGATGATGGATTAAGCAATATCAATATGGCCAAGGGTTTAGGTTAACCCATGAGAGAGCAATGAGAATGGGCCTAAGGGATGGTCACAATGTGAACATTCACTGCCCATCAATGTGGACATTTAACCAATATTGTCTCCAAGGGATGGCCCACATAAGATTAAACATATAGTGGGCCCATGGCCTCACACAAGGGCCTAATACACAACACGATGAGTCACATCCATGGACCTCTCATACATCAGGTGGGCTGCATCGTATGGGCCACATATACATCACATTGGGCCTCTGACACAGGCCTAATATACATCACAAAGGGCCACATCCTACGGGCCTTAAATATATCACAATGAGCCTCTACCCATGGGCTCCAAATACATCACAATGGGCCTTAACCCATGGGGCCCAAATATATCACGATGGGCCTTAACCCTTGGGCCCCAAATATATCACAATGGGCCTTAACCGTTGGGCCCCAAATATATCACAATGCGCCCCAAGTAAATCATAATGGGCCTTAACCCTTGGGCCTCAAATATATCACAATGGGCCTCAACCCATGGGCCCCAAATACATTATAATAGGCCTCAACCTGTAGGCCCCGAATATATCATATTGGGCCTCTCAATTATAATAAGTGGGCTCCACTACTTGGGCCGCACCATTCATCCATCTATAAAGATCATTTTAGAGCATTATCCAAACAATGAATTAGATCAAAAGATCATCTGGACCATACCACAAATAACAGTGGTGATAATGATTTCATGGTTGAATTTCTTGTAGGCCCACCATAGTGTTTATTTTCTTATCTAGTTTGTTCCTAAGGTCACAAAGACCAGGACAGGGGGAAGAAACAAATATCATATTAATTCAAAACTTCTATAACCTAAAATGGGATCTCAGTGGTAGACATTCAATACCACTATTTTCTGTAGTGTGGTCCACTTAATGACTGGATTGGTCTCATTTCCGGTCTCAAGCTTGAGACAAGCTAGCCAAATAGATAGACGGTAAGGATACATCACATGCATCATGGTGGGGTCCTACTCCAAACCTACGGATGGCATGGATATCTAAATACATCAGGGGGGTGGGGTCCACGTAGGTGGTCCACCAAAGAAGTGAATCTGCTTTATTTGTTCAGAGTGCTGCTGTTGCATGTGTAGCAGCAGCTGATATTGGGTGCTGGCCCACCGTCAAGTCAGATGGACGATGGGGATTCAAAATGGATGGATGGTTTGATATAGCACATGCCTAGTGGGGCACATGTGGAGTGCCAGATGGATGGACGACGTGATTTATACATACATCACGGTGGGTCCCACGGCAGATGGGCCCCACTGCAGATGCAGCGTCAGCTGCTGCTGACGGTTGAGTACTGGTGGCTCCCACGTAAGGCCCACCACCACATATGTCTTAAAGCATATATGCACATATATAATATTATATTATATTTATATAATGTAATATAATATCATTTAATGAAATATAATATATTATATAAAAATATAACATATCATACAGTAGCTAAAAAAAAGATACCGTCTAGACTATTGTATGCTCTGGATGGTGCTGATTTTAGGCACAATTCATGGTGGGTCCCACACATATGGCCCACCTCACATACATAAATAATGTATAATATATTATATTAATATATATCATAATTTATCTCTCTCTCCCTCTCTCTCTCTCTTTTTAAGTAGCTGGTTAGTACATTCCAGCGCCAGTTCTCACTACTCTGTTAGCCACACCCCGTTTGCCATGTCCAGCCATGTGGATAGTGGACGGTATGGATTCAACACATGCATTATAGTGGGTCCCACATAGGTATGGCCCACCTGTTGGATTAATCTGATACTTGTATTTTCCTTTTCGTCTAGGCTCGACAACGGACTGAACGGTGTAGATCTAACACATTCATCAGTTGGGTCCCATAAAGGTGGATGGCATGGATCAGATACCTACTTCATGGTGGGCCACACACTCATCATCAACATCACCAAAAGAAAAGGAGAAAGAGAGAGAGGGAGAGAGATCGGTGTAGTGGAGGGACCCCGCCACTATGGGCCCCTCATACGATTACATCACATAAATCAAATTGGGTCCCATCACAAGTGGGCCATTAAATAAAAAAATCAACAGTGGATCACCCATCTATCGGCCTTCTTCTTTAGCTCCTTAGCTTCCTTAGCTCCTATGCTCAACTTTTGATGGTAGATGATGAAGTTTTGATGGTGGAGATGAGAGATCAGGTGGTAAAGAAGTGGGCCACACTTGGGTTGCTCTTGGAAGCTTGGAAGTTGGATGTTGCTTGGGAGGTTTGAGAAATGAGAGAGAGAGGGAGAGAAATAATGGATGAAAAGGATCGATGGTAAGGGATGGGAATGGGAAGGCATGGGTTGGGTTGAAATTTGTGTGAAAGAGGGATGGACGGAGAGAGAGGGAGTTGACTTTGGAAATGGGAAAGCATGGGTTGCTTGTACTTGAGGTATAGAATGTACTTGACTTGATTAATTTGATTGATTGATGGGACATGTTGTAGAGATTCTCTCAGAATTCTCAACGTGAGGCGTTTCTTCAGAATAAACGCGGGCCCACATCTCCTGTCTAGGATATTGGATCGGTACGCAAGTCGCGGCGTTAGAACCACGGTGATGGCGCGGTCGCAGGGGTGCAAGTTTTGAGTCGAGTTGACTCTAATATGAGGGACTCAGCTTAGGATCATGTGCAAACGTCAGATATAGGTCGAGAGTTGCTGGAGTTTGACCGGAAGGACCGCGGAGGCCTAAGGAATGGTACAGAATATAATATGGGCTTTACAAATGCAGAAACCTTTTGGAGGCTTTGGGAACTCTTGCACATAATGTAGCCCGAATGGCGGTGCCCCCAGTGGCCGATAACGCGATTGAGCAAGAACAACACCCCGAAGAGTCACAGCCGCTAAGAACAGGATTGTATGGATCTACCCCTATTACAAGAATAATGACTCAGGAAGAAGTACGACAAGTCGTTGAGGAAGCGGTTAAGTCAGAAAGGGAACGTGATGGTATAAGAAGGTTCAGATATCGGACACCGTATCCAAGAGAGGTAGAAGACATTCTATTCCCCAATAATTTCAAGCATTATGATTTTCAGAAGTTCAATGGGGATGGATCACCGGAGGAGCATCTAATGCATTTTATCACCAGTATGGGTAATTTCTCTACAGTGCTCCAATATTGCCTTCGACTGTTCACGTCTTCCCTGACGAGCAAGGCATTCAGATGGTATTTCAGTTTAACACCCAGATCGATGAGGACGTGGAAACAAATGTAAGACATGTCAAATTCTTTTCTTCAAAACATGATGTCAGTATCATGAAACTAGCTTCAGTGTGACAAAGGGAAGCAGAGCCAGTGGAAAAGTTTATAGATAGATGGAAGACCCTAGGGGCTTCTTGCAGGCAGTTGCCCGAAGAGAAAGAACATGTGAAGATGTGCCTGAATTCTATGGAAATAGGAATAGCATTTGGTCTCACTAGTGTTGACATCAAAACTTTCCGCGACTTAGCCACAAAAGCGCACGCTTTGGAGCTGATGACCAGAAAAATGCTGGCATTCAACTATAAAATAGCTAGAAGAGGACCTCAGAAATTGATTACGAATGTGGTTGATCACGAGAAAAGAAGCGTCAAATCGTCCTAGAGGAAAGTTATACGACAAAAAGCTCCGATCGTTGAATTCTCACAAGGGTTTTGTGTTTGAGAAAGAGGACGTACTCCCTATGATGAACCAGTTACTGAAATCCGGAACAATCGTGCTACCTCTGCCGAAGCGCCTCGAAGAATCGTCAAAAATAAAAAAAAGAGATTTTTGTCATTATCACTGCCTAGTAAGACATCCGACAGAAAATTGTTACACACTGAAATGTATTATATAGAGGATGATAAATAGGGGTGAGATAATAGTTGGAAAGAGAAAGAAAGTGATAGAAGAGCGACAACAAATGTGCTTACTGTGCGGGAAGACTCTTAGGGAAGAACGAAAGCGGATAATCAGAAAATAATGGGGAAGGTTGCAGTGACTACCTTGTGATTGGGTGTTATGCCCCGAACTCGGAAACCGACCTCACAAAATTTTTAATCGCCGAATCCGGCACCGATATCTTCCATAGTACCCCATTCTCGGCTCACGGAACCCATACGCCAGGTTCCGATCCTGGAATGCTACAAGGAAGATTTCTAATCATCAATTTGAATCATAATGAGCATAAACATAAGCATAACCCACGAGCAATAACCACAAGAACACCATCACAAAATCCACTATGATCAAAAACTTTGGGTACAATGCGATAAAGGGAAATACAAGATGGTGCTAATAACAAAACTCTAAAACTTGACTGCACGCTCCTGCTGCTACTATGCTACGGCTGCGTCCTGACATCACTTGCACGCATCAATCGTGCATGAGCTTATAGAAAGCTTAGAGAGTGGTGTAAGTGTGTGCATGTCACGCCCCAAACTCGAAAATCGGGCTCACAAAATTTCTGATCGCCGAATCTGGCGCTGACAGCCTCCGTAGTACTCCATTCTCAGCTCCCGGCACCCATATACCAGGTTCCGATCTTGGGATGCTACAAGGAGGATTTCTACTATCCATTTAATTCGTAATGAGCATAACCATAAGCATAACCCACGAACAATAACCACAAGAACACCATCACAAAATCCACTATGATAAAAAACTTTGAGTACAAGGTGTATAAAGGGAAATACAAGATAGTGCTAATAACAAAACTCCAAAAGCTCGACTGCACACTCCTGATGCAACTACGCTACGGCTGCGTCCTGACGTCACCTGCACGCATCAATCATGCATAAGCTTATAGAAAGCTTAGAGGGTTATGTAAGTATATGTGCAATATGACCGCGTTCGGAATGCAGGGTTAGAGTAATGCGAAATCATGCTGATGCATACAAGGATGTAATCAGCCGTACCAAGGCTATACAGTGAAAGATATGAATGCGATCGGCCATATCCAGACCATGTAATGCGAGATGCAAATCAAGCATGCCAATCCTCATCATATATCAGTACAGTTGTCATTCTGAATAATCACCGGGGTCTAGTACACTCTACGCCAGCTTACCGTCCCTATCCGAACGCACAACTGGGAGAGCAGAAGAGACCTCACTATCCGCTTGCCAATATCGGGCCCGGCCGGTCGATAGCGGACCGATTCCTCAAGCTGGTCAAACTCAACCTAGAAGTTGCCCCCTCACTCAGACGGGTAAGGTCACACCCCTTTCCAACCGACCACGACACAGTGGGAGATGCGGCCTACTGGTATACGGCCATCGCGCACTCGTGTATCCACTCGGTCTCGAATTGGAGTCATCCTCTGGTACCATCGAGTTTAGGAATTTTCACCCAGGGACATCTATAGCGTCCGTATGCTAGAACCAAACATTTTCGGTATCCAATCCAGCCACCCACGATGCATCTGTGGAGGCTATATCCCTGATGTCGTTAGGGCATACAATAATCACAATCATACAAATACAAGTGCATGAGTCACACTACTAGTCATGCAACAGTCCTACATGTACCATGCACTAGGGCAACTCCGCCTACCAGGGAGCCCATAAACAGTTCGCCCGAAGACATATACTATGATCAGTTACTTCTCATATCAGTCATACATATGATGCGTATGATAATGAATCATGGATCTATACTAAACATGTATATAGAGATGGGCTCCGTGTATAACTGAGATGGGCTTAGACGGCCTACTTACTACAGGTATGGGCCTATTAGTGGGCCTTAGGGAGTGTTACAATGCGGACATTTAACCAACATTGTACCTACAATGTGGATGTCTAACCATCATTGTTCCCAAGGCCTTACTTACTATAAATATAGTTATATGCCATGGAGGGATCACGCATTGCAATGGACCTAGTTGCACTCACTTGGGCCTTAAGTACATCAATTGGGCCGTATCGTATGGGCCTTACATTCATCAAATGGATCACCTTAATGAGCCTCACCAATGGGCCTTAGGTCCTTTGCAATGGGTTATAACCCATGGGCCTTAGAATTCATTAAAATGAGCCCAATCACATGAGTTTTATGTACATCAAATGGGCCTAATCACATAGGCCTTATATATACCAAGGTGAGCCTCAACAATGGGCCACAAATACATCAAATGGGCCTACACACATGGGCCCATATATAATAAAGTGGGCCTTAGCGGGCGGGCCACAAATACATTAAGATGGGCCTCAACAATGGCCTTAAAATGATCTCAAAATGGTTGGACGGTTTGGATGAAACTCATGCATCATGGTAGACTCCCATGTGGGCCCACTATAACATTTATTTTCCACCCAATCCTGGGCCCACTGAAATGCTTATTTGCCACCCAACCTGTTGTTAAGGCCGTGTGGCAAGGGGCCCACCAAAATGTTTATTTTACATCCCACCTGTTGATAAGGCCATGTAGCAAGGGGCCCACCAAAATGTTTATTTTCCATTCAAACCTGTTGATAAGGTCATATAGACCCAGGGCCCACCGTAATGTATATTTTCTACCCAACCTGGGCCCACTGTACTATTTATTTGCATCCAAACTGTTCATAGAATCACATGGCCTAGGGTCCACTGTAATGTTTATTGCCATCCAAACCTGTTCATAACCTCACGTGGCCAGGGGCCCACGTGATGGACGGCGTGGACACAATACATACATCAAGTGGGGGCCACCGTCCACTGCCGTGGACGGACAGCGTGATTGAAATACTTACCTCACAGTGGGTGTCACCACCCACTGTTGTGGACGGTGTGGTAAGCCACGCATACTACAGTGGGTCCCATGTAGGGCCCACCAAAGTGTTTATTTACAATCCAACCTGTCCATTATGTATGCCGCACAAAATTAAGGGTCCACACCAAGTTTCACCCACATTCAAAATTCAGGTAGGCCCCACCAAGTGTTTTTATATAATTTAGGCATATCTTCACATGATTTGGATGGTATGGCCCACCTGAGTTCAGTTTGTGGATAATTTTTGGAGTCAACTCACCATTCAAGGGGACCTATTAAATGAATGGTATAGATGTAAAACATACATCATGGTGGAGTCTACAAGTAGGGCTAAGGTGGGGCCCTCCTTTTCACGTGGACGTCTCTGGACGTCATGCAAAAAGTCATGGCAATAATTTTTTTTTTTTTATCCTAGGTGGGACCTACATTAACTAGATCTACCCCGTCCATTGCATGTGTCCCACAAAATAGAGGTCTAAAACAAGTTTCAGGTGGGTCCCAGCTTCTGGTGGACCCCATTAATCATTTTTTCAAGTTTTAAAGGAAAATACTAGCATTCTCAATGCCACGGCCCGCCAGATAATTGGATCGGTCTCATTTTTTGGCTTAACGCCTAAAATGATCCCGAGAATAGAATGGATGGCTTGGATTAAATATATACATCAAGGTGGGGCCTTGTTGGAGCAGCCCACCATTTCCTTTCCCTTTTCTTTCTCTTTCTCTGTTTTTTTTTTTAAAATATGGGGCCCACAATAAGATGATCCAAAATTTCTAATATGTGTGTCCCACGTGGTGGACCGTTCAGTCTAAGTTTAAGATGCATCCAAATTTCAGGTAGGCCCCACCAAGTACTTTTATATGATCAGGCATGTCTCCACATGATTTTAGATGGTATGGCCCACCTGAGAATTAGATTGGTCCCAAACTTTGGCTCAACGCCTAAAATAGTCTGAGGAAGGTGGTGAATGACTTAGATCAAGCACATACATCAACGTGGGGCCTGCATCAGTGGCCCACCATTTACTTTTCCTTTTTCTTTCTTTTGTCAGTTCGTTAGTACCCTCCATGTCAGTACACACGCTCCATGCACACCACGCTCGTCCAGCGTCCCTGGAGACTGGACGGCCTGGATAAACACTACATCATGGTGGGTCCCACATGCATGTGGTCCACGTTCACCAAGGTGGGTCCCACATGATCATGGCCCACCTTGCATGTACATATATATATATATATATATATATATATATATATATATATATATATATCATTTATCTAAGATGTAGTGGGCCACACCATTTGATGGATGGAGTATATTTATCATGAATTGGTGGGGCCCACTTCATTTTAGGGGAAGGATAAGGAGAGAAAAAGAGAGAGAGAGAAAGAGAGAATGAAAGATGGTGATGGTGGGGCCCCGCCACTATGGGCCCCACATAATGCAAATCATAGATAAAAAATGGGTCCCACCAACAAGTGGTCCCTAAAAAGAATTCAACGGTGGATCACCCACCTCTTGGCTTCCTTCTTTCTCCCCTAGCCTCCTTAGCTCATTACCTTTGCTTTGGACAGTGGATGATGGACCTTTGATGGTGAGGATGAGAGATGAGAGAGTGGGCCACACTTGTGCTTTGGGAGAGAGTTGGGAGGCTTGGACGTATGGAAATTTTTTTGCTTGGGAGATTTTAAGAAATGAGAGAGAATAATAAAAGATATAGTTGGAGTGATGGGTGTAATTTATGAAGTATGGGTTGGTTTGAAAAATGGATAAAAGAGGGATGGTTATGGTTGAAATTTTTGTAAAGTGAGATGGTGAGGTGGAAAGAGAGTTGACTTGAGGGAAAAAGGAGGGATGGGGCTTGTATTTGAGGTATGGTTGTACTTTGACATGAGTGATTGATTGATTGATGGGACATCTCGTAGAGATTCCCTCGTAATTTGCAACGCGCGGTGTTTTCTTCGAATTGAATGCAGACTGACATCTTTTAGACTGGGTATCGGGTCGGTGTACGAGTCGCGGTGTTAGAACCTCGGCAACGGTGTGGTCGCTAAGGTATAAGTTTTAATTTTAGCCATTTTGGCATACAGGTCTCAACTTAAGATTGCGTGTAAACATCAGAAAGTGGTCGAGGATTGCCGAATTTGACCGGAAGGATCGTGGGAGTTGACGGAACAGTACGAATTAGGATACGGGTCTTACAGTGCGCAATATGAGCATGCAGAAACATGCTGATGAGTACATGAATGCAATCAGCCGTACCAAGGCTATGCGGTGCGAGATATGAATGTTATCGGCCATGTCAAGACCATTCGATGCGAGATGCAGCTCAAGCATGCCAAATCCACATATAACTCATCAATATCAGTACGGTTCTCATTCTGGATAAATCACCAGGGTTTAATACACTCTAAATGGCACTGCCGCTCTCCTAGTCGCACAGTCCAAGTGAGCGTAAGAAACCTCATTATCTGCCTGACCAATAGTCTGTCAATACCTATCCAGCACGTCGATAGCGAACCCATTCACGAGCTGGTCAAACTCAGCCTAGTATTGCCCCCTACCCTCGGGTGAGTAAGGCCACACCCCTTTCCAACTGACCACGACATAATGGGAGATGCGGCCTCCTGGTATTCGGCCCTCGTGCGCTCATATATCCATTCGGTCTCGACGTTGGAGTCATCCTCTGGTACCATCGGGTTCAGAGATTTTCACCTAGGAACATCTATGGCGTCCCAATGCTTAAATTAGTATTTTCAGTATCCAATACGGCCATTCACGAAGTGTTTGTGGAGCCATGACCCTGATGTCACTAGGGCGTACAAGGATCACAACACACAAATGTGATATACATGAATCACACTGTCTAATCATGTAACAATCCTGCGTATACCACGCGCTCGTGTGGGTAACTCCTATCAGTGAGTCCCCTAAATAATCTGCCCAATGGCATATGCCATAATCAGCACTACTCATATCAAGTATTCATATGATGCGTATGGTATGAGTCATGAAACTATACTAAGTATTTTATAAGATGATAAACTATTGACAAGAATGGGCCTATCAATGGGCCCTAAGGAGAGTTACAAAGCGGACATTTAACCAACATTGTACTTACAATGTGGGTGTTAAACCATCATTGCTCCCAAGGCATAGCCCACCATAAACATCGTTTCATAAACCATGATGGGATTACATTCAACGAACTTGTGTAAGTCCCAATGGGCCTCGACCCATGGACCTTGAATACATCGAATGGGCCATATCATGTGGGCCTCATATATATCAAAGTGGGCCTCAACAACGGGCCATAAATACATCAAGTTGGACCTCTTCAAATGTGCCTTATATATATACACCAAGGTCGGCCTCATGAATATATGAATCAAATGAAAAGATCAACTGGACCGCACTTCCAATACAGTGGTGGCAATGATTTCCACCGTTAAATTTTTTTCAAGGTCCACCATAACTTTATTTTTCTCATACCATGAAGTGATCTTCCAAAATGGTTGGACGGATTAGATGCAACACATGCATCATGGTTTGGGTCCACTTGAACTCTAGATCTGACTCATTCTTGGCCTCAAGCCATAAAATGGGCTTATAGAATGGTTGAACGGTTTAGATGCGACACATGCATCATAGTGTGGGTCCACTAGCCGTCCAACAGTCCGGCTCATGGCTGGACGACATAGATAAAACACATGTCATGGGGCCCCACCAAATGAGTGACTGTGTGAATAAAACACACACACCATGGTGGGTCCCACCCTGCAAGGACACACTCTCCAGTCAGCCACCTCCACCAGGGATCGATGCCAAGACCTCAAGTGTTGAAGCAAGGTATCTCCATGCGGCTGCCAAGTGAGCTGTGGACAGTGGGTCCCACGTGGGGTCCACCATAACATTTGTTTTCCATTCAGCCTGTTGATAATGGTCACACGGAACTCTGGATGAAAGAAAAACAAGTTTCATATTGATCCAAACCTTCTGTGGACCCCAAAAGAGTTTTAAGGGTAAATGTTTATGGTGTGGGCCACCTGAGTTCCAGATAGAGTTGATATTTGGAGGGGGGCCCCATGTCCTAAGGGACTATGAGATGGACGGTGCGGATGATCCACATACATCATGGTGGGGCCCACGGCTGGGACCCGTGGATCCCTACCCGTTCATGTCAGCCAGTGCATGCAGGCGCTGCCTGTCCTCTGACTACGGCAGCAGCAACGGCTGCTGCTGTTTTATCTTTTTTTTTTTGTTTTAGAAATATCATTTTTTTGAGGTTTTTCTGTGGTAGGGCCTGAAAGTGCACCTACTAGTGCCTTGGTTTGTCAATTACGGTGTAAGTTGAGTTAGTCAGACAACAACGCCTAACAGGAAGATCAAGTCAAGTGTCTGCCTCAACTGGATGTGTGGAAGCTCACCATAGATAAATCATAGCCTCACATCCCATGTCCCAAAACACCAGGTGATTAAAACTCTTAAAAATAAGTAGAACATCTTAGGGTTTTAGTGTAAGAAAACTTTTTAACAAATAGGAAAATCTTAAAGTTTTTCTTACCCTGTTGATTATATCGATTCACATTTCGATATGATCGACCTGCTCTGTCGATGTCCTCGGCTTCTTAATCGATACAATCGAGTGAGGACAAAAAGCGTCCAGCAATCAAACATTCATCTGGACGATTTATCGATATATCGACGGATTAGTCGATATCATCGATATTCGAATATCGATCCTATTAAAAGTGGATCGATAATATCGATAGACAGTTTTCTGTCGCCCCTATTTTTTTAAAGAAAACTACTATGAGCTTCGATATATCGATGACTTTCCGATTCAATCTAAATTCAAATATCGATTATATCGGAAGTCAGTCGATCATATCGATAGTGGGCGCATGTTTCCTCTTACATAAATTTCAGGGTGTTTTAATCGTTGATCGGGGTGCCAGTCAAGAAATCAATATTCATATGTCGATCATATCGAGACCTGGTCGATTGGATCGAGATCGGACACAAACCGTCTAGCAAGCTTATAGGTAAATCTATATGATTTATCGATCCCATTGACAAGGACTCCGATATCATCGATATACAAATTTCGATGACATCGACTGTTCCCCGATCATATCTTTAGAACCTAAAATTATTCAAGGCTTGTCTCTCTTATTTTTACCTGTCGATAGATCGATTCATCTATCGATGGAATCAGAGTTCGAAATCTGATAACATCGATGTGTGTCTCGATCCCATTGACCACTTGGCAAAAGGTTTCCAAAAGCGAAAATGATATTTGAGTTTTTATCATCGAGCGGATCATTGATACAATCGAGAGTATACGCTCGATCATATCGACTCTTGCTCGATCATATCGAACTCTGTCATAAATGTGACCATTTTATATCTGTTGCAACCTTTTGCCTATATATAGAGAGGTTAGTCTTTATTGCTGATAGAGAAAGAAGAGAGTGCTTCTGAGTGTTTTAAACTTCATATCATTTATTTTAATCCCTTTCTCTCAGAAAGTTCATCCTCCAATCCACCCCCATCATTGATATTCAATAGAGTGGATTGGGGAATGACTTCCGCATTCAAGGATCCTCCAGCTACTGCCTTAATGGCAAATCATTAAGCTGAGATGCCTTGAATGCATAGATGATTGGAATCACTCTATCTTCCTAATAGAAAAATCTTTAGAGAGTGAAATTCCATCATAACCTTGACCTGACCTAAAGCCTAGTATAGGTATATCTTTTGTGTTACGGATCAAGGGAGCTGAAGACCTGTAACACCCTGAAAATCGGGGGTCGTGTATAAACCCGACTCCTGAGTTCCAGACCGTCACTTATGCAATAAAAATATTTATGATTCAATGTTGTCTGAGTTAAACATTCACATGAGTAAAATTATACCAAAACTGCAATTCAGACTCCAGATTCAGTGATAAAAGCAAGCGAAAGACTAAAGGATATACATATCACTGTATGAAAAACAAAATAGATCTCAACTGTCTCCAAAGTATGAATACATCTCTGAGTCTCATATACATGTAAATAAACAGAATCAAAATCTCAAAAATAGTCCCACTGAGAAGTCCCGTCAATCCAGGCCACCTAAGCAAAGCTGTCGTGGTACTGCATATATGAGAACTCGTCTTGGTCCTCATCATAATCCGGCTCTGCCTCCTGAATCGCTGCCTCACCTGTATCTAAGACAGGGTCTGGTGGGTGTTGCAAACACCATCCTGTAACGTGGGAGTGAGTAGCTAACTTAGTGGAATAATAGAGCAAAGATTAACATGTTCTCAAATTAATCATGCGATAATAGTAAAGCAGTAAATCAAACATTCCTAATACTGTTGTTAATGCAATATGACGTGACATGATGGATGCCCTCACTGACGATCTCCCTCATACGGCACCATCTTATGCCCGCGGCATGCTTTCTTCCCACAGTGCTCCATATCTTCCAGGCACATGCAATGTGATGGTGATATGATTACCGAGTTATTATTAGTCCATTCATACAGCAGGATTGGAAAACTAAGGTACTTTCCTTATATCAATCCCAACATAGATCCTGTCTAGGGTCATCACTCTTAGTAATCTCATACGATGTATATTTTGTAGGTCACTACAAGGGCTGCTAGGGCTGTTGCTCGCACTCATTGCACCACTCCCCCATCACCTTATCAGTACAGGCCTACTGTACTCTCATTGCTACGGAAGGGTCGTCGGCTCCCGTAGACTCAGAATACGCTCGCGGTCACTACAAAGGGCTCGTCGCCTGGTCAGTGTAGGCCGACAGTAAGAATATAGTGTCCCATACCACCATAATCTGTTCACGAGTCATAGGTGCTCACTGGTCACTACGGGGAGGTTTGTGGCCCCAGCGTAGGCCGACGGCTCGACCACAATGTCCCATACCACCATGCCCGGCTCATGAGTCTTTATGGATCAAGGTACCATGGTTGATAGGGTTTATAATGGTAAGTTCAGTACCCTAGGTTCAAGCAGTTATGACTCATACAAGGTGAACATACAATGGCTAGTCGGGTTACTTGACGGGCTCGACTAGCACGAGCGCATCTCAAGTCGAACGACATGAAGTGCATAAAACACTTCGTGTGTCCTAACCACTGCCGTCAACTCCAAAACACGACTCGCATTCATCGATGCGTCGTTCGTGGCAAAGATAAGCCAACCACGAATTTACTCGGTTACCGACTGCCTGGACTAGGTATAGTCCCAAATATTTATGAATTCACATCAGCAATCATATAAGAGTAATGAAAATGAAATACAATAATGTGAGCATGTTAACACATGTTACAACATACAACTTAAGTAAATCATCTAACACATGTATTTCATACATATAATGAAATCATGCATATAGCCAACATGTAGGAAATCATTTACATCAGCATATTATTTGAAAATTCAACCTCAAACTAATTTATAACACCATTTAATTCAATACATACTAATACAAACATTTATACAAATACTTAGTCTACACACTTAAGTCTACATATAGTATGTCGACTCAAAGTGCGCATTTGGGCGAATCTCTTTGCCAAATTGATTATGCACGCATTCCTAATATCCTAATGTGACAAAGAGCCATGTCAATCATATCAGCAAAATATGGATGAAAACAGTATTTCCTATAAATGACTAAAATGCCCTAAATCTCATATTTTTCGTCTGCTTACGAAACAGGAAACGGACAACATGTTGTACATGTCAAACGACATTGCCGTCGATAATCTACTATTAAACGACATTGAAAGCGTTGAAATTAGCCAATCAAAGTGTCTAAAATTTGCACCTTTTTTCTAGAGGTGAACCGATTCGAACGGAGCGTATACGCTTCGTATACGGCGAACCGGGAACCTAATACACAAGATCTGTAAGTTACTCTGCTACGAAATCGACGGAACCTCAAATCAACAAGTATTTAGGGTGTTTCCTTACCTAGAAATGCCACGGAATCACCGAAAAAGTGATTGAAGTGCGTTGCTTAAGCACGTGCAACAGGTAGTGCAAGCAGCAGGAAGATCTCTCCCACTCTCTCTCACAATCTCTCACTTTTTCTCTCACACCAGCTAGGGTTTCTAGGAAATTCGGATGGGTGAGAGAAGTGAGGGTTTAAGGCCCTTTTATAACCTAAAACATTCTCAAAACAGGCTTGGGAACAATGTTTACTTGATGCCTAACCAAATCGGAGCTGTTTCGGTCCAAAAAGACATTTCGGGAGGTCCCCTAGCCGAACGCGATCGGACTTAAGTTCATGCACGTCGGATGTCGCTCACATCCCATTTTCAGACCAGTAGTGTTCGTAGATCACACGTGGCGGTCCAGTTTCAGTTCAGCGATCATCGCACGTAGATCGGGTCTACAAGTCTCATGATATGAAAGAGAAATTTTTCCTGATCCGAGGGTGTAATTTGGCTGAATTCTAACGGTCAGAACGCTTAATAATAACGCGCCAAGTCGTGTGCCAGATTTGAATTTTAAAATTCCAAATCTATCCTATTCTCACTCTCTTCACTCCAAGCTCAATGAAATAGCCTCTGAATGTCGGTTGGACTTGATTTTTGAAATGATTGTCAAGTCCAGCTAGGCGGTTATAACGGTCTAAGATTGTAGGTATCAGACTTTCGACGCGCGGTCTAGATCCAATACAAAGTTTCAAAGAGGTCCTGAGAACAAACCGGTTTAGAGTTTGATCTGAGGTTTCAGAGTATTATAGTGTCATTGGTTCTACTCGTTTTGGGTCTTGTAGAATGTATTTAAAGCGATCAGGGATGATTTCACAGCTACTCTAGCGTTGCGCTAGCTAACTTACGCTTATTTTCTAAAGGAATTAATCCTACGCGATTTCTGGTCGAGTTGGTACTCGAGTCCAAGTACGGGTTTTTCCAGGACGTTACAAGACCCTTCAACATCAAGGAGGAGATCTTCGAAATTACGCTAAAAGGGACTCATCAACTTATCTGTAAGTACTTAGAGTCCAGAGGACACTTATGATCATTCCTTTTTAGGATTGGGTCTTAAGTGTTGCTCACCCTTTGAAGTCCTCAAAGGAGGCCTCCGACGGGAGTGTACGTGCGGGGTGTGTTGTGTGGACCCTTACTCTGTGGAGAGCATAAACATCTGGGTGCGTTGTGTGGACCCTTGCTCTGTGGGGGCATAAACATCTGGTTAGGAGTACGCCAGTAAAACTCCAGGGTTTGAGGTGAACCGAGTAGAAACCTCTGTAAAGGTTAAAGGTGAACCTGATTTAAAACGTTAGGTTTGAGGTGAACCATGGGAAACCTCCTTAGTGAAATCCAGTACACTCAAGGTTTGAGTGTGGAAGCCGAGAGTGGAGTAGACAAGTAGTCGAACCACTATAAAAATGACTGTGTTTGTGATTGATTCTTGTGTTTGATCTTTTGTGTTATTATATTAACTGCATTTATACTTGCTCACACTTCACACATAGTCACATCCATCATAGATTATAGCTGCTCCATGATTATCATTTAAATAGTTCTGTGATTGGATCCTCTACCAGGCTTGGAAACCAGTAGAGTTAATTTTGAGTAATCCTAATCTATACTCTGTGATAGGATTAGTGTGATAGGATTTTTAATAATTCATAAAAACCTTAAAAAGTCCTATTCACCTCCCTCTAGGACATATTGGCATATTCCTACTTCAACTCAAGCGATCTTCACCACTATTTCAGGGCCCGCATCAACAAAATCCGACCCCACCATTGTTCCCTATGACTCAATACAAACCCATCAAGCCCAATATTCGATGAGTTTTGGCGTACACGAATGTCAGGCACATTTCAACGGTATAAATACTGTTTTTAAGGCTATGGCCCGCCAGAAAGTCTGATCAGTTCCATTTTTTTGACTCAACGACTAAAATGAGCTTGAAAATGAAATGGACGGCTCGGATTGAAAACATACATCAAGGTGGGGCCTGCATCGGTGGCCCTCCCCAAAACTTGTGAACCAAGCTTATATTTGTGTTCCTTGTAACGTCCAGGGAGTCCAGCGCCCCTGGACGGCTTGGTACAACACATGCATTCAAAGTGGGCCCCACGTTAACATGGTCCACTTTAATATTGGTGTTTTCCATTCATCTATAAGGTAGGGCCCACATGGCTTGGATGGCCGTAGGGTCCACTTGATGGACGGTTTAGATTCCACATGCACATCATGTGGGCCACAACATAATGAAAGGAAGGGGAGAGAGAGAGAAAAAGGAACACATGTACATGGAGGGCTCCAATCATACATCAAACGGGTCCCGCTACATGTGGGCCCACCGATCAAAATCAATGGTGGAGGTCCTTTCTCCACCACAGCGAAAGGTCTAGATGACCTTAGTTATCCAATAAAAATAAACATCATGGTGGGGTCCATGGAGAATGGCCCCATCATGGACTGATCTTGAAATCAAGGTGGGCCATGAGCCACATTTAGGGTCCAAAATGAGATCCATACCATCAATTGGTAGGCCTCACTCGACCCATCATCAAAACAAGAAATCTACACCTATAGAAGCACCCACCGTCCGATCTTCTTGGTCCGTTGGAAAGCTGACCTCCTTGTGCTTCACTTTGATGGTGGATGATGAAAGATGAATGGCTAGGATGGTAGCTTTTGGGAGAGGAAGTGGGCCATAAAAATCATAAATTTTTCTCTTACTTGGAGGAGCTTGGACGTGTGACCTTCTTGGTTGCTTGGGATTTTGATTTTTTTTGAGAAAGAGATGTGGTTAAGGGAGATGTGAGTGATGGATGAGAGGTTGTACTTGACATGTATCAGTGTGTAAGAGAGAGGGTGAGAAAGAGTTGACTTGTGATGTTGCTTGACTTGTGGAGAAAGAAAGCATGGGTTGTTTGTACTTGACATGAAGTGATTGATTGATTGATTTGATTAATTTGATTGATGAGACATGTTGTAGAGATTCTCTTAGGATTACAAACGTGTGATGTTTCTTCGAAATAAATGCCGAATAACATCTCCTGGCCAGGGTATCAGATCGGTGTGAGAGTTGCGTCGTTGGAACCATGACGACGACACGGTCGCTATGATACAAGTTCTGGTTCGAGCCGACTTCAGCATGTGGGATCCAGCTTAGGATCGTGCGCAAACGTCGGATACGAGTAGAGGATTGCCGAAATTTGACCGGAAGGATTGTGAAGCCAACAGAACGGTACGGTATAGGATACAAGTCTTACATTGGGGAAGAAAATAGTCAGTCTGCCAAATCTGAAAGGTGAAAAACCAAGAGCAGAAGCAATGAAGAGCCATCCGGCAATAATAATGGCAAGGAAGAACAAGAGAAATAGATAGGGAAGGTGACTTATGATATCATAAGTCATCTGAAAGGCATTCCAGCTCGGTTGAGTGTTTATGATGCACTAAGATTGTCAGAAAACTCCTGGCCAAGCATGATTAGAGCCTTATCTGATGATGATATTAGGGAAGTATTGCTGACTAAGATGGAGAACAAGGAATGGGGAGATTATATGCCAATTATCTCCTTTTTTGACGATGACCTAATTTGTGATGGGGAACATAATAGGCCATCAATGATTATGGGTCATATCTGTGGCAAACAGGTCAAGCGAATAATGCTCAATAATGGGTCAGCGGTAAACCTATTACCACTAACAATGTTGAATGAATTGGGTTATCGACGTTCGAACCTGCGCCCCAGTGGAATGATGATACAAGGCTTTAATCAAGACGGATAGCGTGTACTTGGTAAGATCACAATAACATTGGAAATAGGAAAGTTAACTACAAATGTTGTGTGCCACGTTATAAATACAGTGATGACATATAATCTCCTTTTGGGAAGACCATGGATGCATTAGTATGGCATCATACCTTCCACCTTACACTAGTGCTTCAAATACTGTAAAGACGGGGTGCAACATAAAGTGCTAGTTAATGCAAGGCTGTATACAGAAGTTGAAGCCTTCTTCACAGATGCCAGTTATTACGATGAATTTTCCAATAGAGAAGAAAAGAGAAATGGTGAGAATAAGGCCCCATAAAATGTTTGTATGAAAATAGGAAAGGAAAAAGAGACAGAATCGTCTGGAACAAAAAAGATGAGAAAAAAGTTCTATTTTGTACCAAGGCATCTGTGACAGCCGAGACAACCACCGTTAACATTATTGTCACCGAAATAGTTAAAAATTCTATAGTCTAATTACAAAGTGCCGCTCTCGTATGCTAAAAGGAGTAAACCATTCCCTCTCATCCTGAAAAGATTTCACATCAAGCCTAGCGTAGAATACCCAAAGCTAATTAAATTCTACACCCCCTCAGAAGTAAAAACAGAAGAAACAATCGACATTGATGTGAGGCATGAAAAATTAACATCCGAAGATCTTGAGAGATATAGTCCGACAAGTAGGAAAATCATGAAGAATATGGGCTTTGATTACGAAGAACCAGTTGGCTTAAACTACAGAAAGGGAATTCAGATTCCAATCGAAGTTGATCAGAAAAGGCAAGAAAAGTTTTGAGGACCGGGGGCAGAAGCTTCAGTAAACATGGTTATAGTCAACTAGGCAGAAGAAACAGACTCTGAAATGGTTAGAAATCCCGAAACAACATTGAAGTAAATGGAAGACGGGGGGTAATTGACAATTAATAGTTTGCGAGAAATAAATTTGGAAACGGAAGAAGAAATTGATCAGTATATCAAGCTTCTGAAAGAGAACAAAGATGTCTTCGCCTGAACATACGTAGAAATGCCAGGCCTAGAACCGCTAGTGGTAATGCATCGATTGAATATCTCCAAAGATAAGAGGCCAATCAAACAAGCACAAAGGTGATTTCATCCAGACCTAGTCCCTTGAATAGAAGAAGAAATAAGTAAGCTAATAAAAGTCAGGTTCATTAGATAAGTCAAATATCCTAAATGGATATCGAATGTCGTCCCAATAAAGAAGAAAAATGGACAGATCAGGGTTTGTGTCGACTTCAGAGATCTAAATGAAGCTTGCCCGAAAGATGATTTTTCATTGCCAATTACTGAGCTGTTAATTGACAGTACGACGCAGTATGCTGTCATGTCCTTCATGGATGACTATGCCGGTTATAATCAAATAAGAATGGCCCCCGAAGATGAAGAAGCAACAACATTCAAAACTTTGAAATTTATTGTTACTAAGTTATCCCGTTCGGTCTTAAGAATGCAGGTGCAACATATTAGAGGGCAATGCAGAACATATTTCAAGATATGATGCATAAACATGTAGAGTGCTACGTAGACGATCTGGTGGTCAGATCTAACCATCACGAGGAACACCACGAGCATCTAGCTTCGGTATTCCGCAGACTCCGAAAGAAGCAGTTAAAGATGAATCCAGCCAAATGTGTATTCGGAGTATCGTCAGGAAAATTTCTTGGTTTCATTGTAAAGCACAGAGGAATCAAGATCGACCTAGGGAAAGTTAAAGCTATTCGAGATATGCCACCCCCAAAAACGTTGAAGGAATTGAAAAGCTTGCAAGGGAAATTAACATATATTCGTCACTTTATGTCAAATCTATCAAGAAGATGCTAGTCATTTTCTCACTTAATGAAGAAAGGAATGGAATTTATATGGGACAAGTCTTGTCAGCATGCCTTTGACTTGATAAAAGAATTGTTGAAATAACCTCTAGTGCTAAGAGCTCCAGTGAAGGGTAGACCTCTTATCCTATACATATCAATGATCGAAACTTCATTAGGAGCCTTGTTGGCACAAATGAATAAAAATGGAAAGGAAGTAGCACTTTATTATCTGATTTAAACTTTAATAGGCGCGGAATGCAACTATACGCCGATTGAAAAAGTATGTTTGGTATTGATATTCGCGGTCCAGAAGCTAAGATATTATTGTCTGTCTCATGACATAATCTTGATATCTCGAGTGGACCCCATCAAGTATTTAATGACAAGGCCGATGTTATCAAGAAGATTGGAAAAGTGGATGTTATTGCTATTAAAATACACAATTACGTACGAGTCAGCGAAGGCAGTAAAGGGGCAAGCAGTGGTAGACTTTCCGGCAGCTCACCCAATAATAGATAGCGAAGTTATTCTTGATGAATTTCCTGACGAACAAGTCATGATGATTGAATCATAAAATTCATGGTAAATATTTTTTGATGGTGCGTCACGAGCAACATGAGTAGGTGCCAAAGTGATATTTATCACCCCCAAGGCGATTTATTACCTTTTTCTTTCACGTTGGGTACTGCATGCACCAATAATGAAGCTAAGTATAATGCCCTCATCATTGGAATGGAGATAGCCAGCGAATTGAAGATAAAGACACTGTGGATTTATGGGGATTCCAAGTTGATAATAAATCTATTGACGACTGAGTTTGAAACTAAAAAAAAATAAGAGCTTCTACCATACAATCAAAAAGCACAACATTTGTTAGAACAATTTCTGCATGTTGAAATTAAACACGTACTACGGTGTGAGAATGCAAAGGCAGATGCTTTGACTATTTTTGCAATGGTGCTATCTTGCCCATATCGAAGCCCCCTGCAGGTGACAATTGAAGAAAGAAGATTTATACCCTCAGCAGAAATCATCAGTGAAGCCATTGAAGCACTCCTCATATTATGTCTAAAGGTGACAACAGACAATTGGCGTCAGCCTTTTGCTGATTATCTCAAGTATGACATCCTACCAGAAGATCAAGTGTTGAAATTACAAATTAAACAGATATCAAAAAGATTTATTATGTGTAATGAGACGCTATATAGAAGATATTACAATGAAATTTTACTGCGATGTCTAGACGAGTAGGAAGCGAGTCAAGTATTGCGAGAGGCACATTCTGGGGAATGTGGGGCACATTAGGCTGGATAAAATTTATTCCATCGAGTGCATCAAATGAGATATTATTGGCTCACAATATTTAAAGACGCTATATATTTTGTGAAGCAATGCCACGAATGTTAGACTCATGGGGATATTATACATATACCCCCTAAAGATCTTCATTAGACAGTTACTTCCTGGCATTTTACTGCATGGGGACTCGATGTTATTGGCCCCATAAATCCACCATTGTCCAAAGGAAAATAATACATATTGTTAGCAACATATTATTTTTCCAAGTGGACTGAAACAATTGTGTTGCGAAGTGTTAAAGAGAATGACATCGTTAATTTCATCCGACACGCAGTAATTTATTGTCATGGCGTCCCGAAGAAAATCATCACTAACAATGGCACTCCTTTTAAGAATAGGGGCATGGAGAAGCTATGTCTCAAATTTAATATACATCATTCATTCTTGAGACCCTACTATCCACCGGCCAATGGATTAACAGAGGCATTTAACAAGGCGATTATGAAAATACTGAAGAAGACAATGACAGGAAATAAACATGATTTGGATGAAAGGTTGCAAGAAGCTTTATGGGCCTACAAGACCACTCATCCGACGACAAGGTAAGCTACCCCATATTCGCTAGTTTATGGCGTAGAAGCAGTCGTACCAATTGAAACATAAGTCGCCTCACTCAGAGTAGCAATCCACCAGGCAATTATAGATGATGAGAATGCACGAATAAGACTTACAGAATTTGATATGCTTGATGAAAAATAACTAGTGGCTCAGTAGTGATTGTAATTATATTAGGCTAGGATTTTCATTGCCTTTGACAGTAAAGTTAAACATCGATCTTTCAAGAAAGGCGACATGGTTTTGATGTTGAAAAGATCGATAGTGGTCACTTGCAGAACAGGGGGCAAGTTTGACCCTAAATGGGATGGACCGTACATTATAATGGAAGTATATTCTAATCGGGCATATAGAGTAACGGATCAGGATGGACGAGGCATCAGTATACTGGTCAACGCCCACTTCTTTAAGAAATATCGTCCCTAACAGCGGAAATGATTTTGATCTAGAAGATTATCAGAATAATACTTCTACATCAAAAGGGGGATCTACAGATGAAATGGTGAAACAACCTTAAAAGGCGGAGCTTTGTATTCTTCCTCACATATACGATGAATAAAAGGCGAATTCTCAAGCATATTAAGACTAACCATCAACGACTATCGCTAAAATCACAACCATCACTATCATTACTAGTCGCCTATCAAAATTGTTATTCTCGCCAAGCTAATTTGATAATAGAGATAGATATCATTAGAATATTATCAACACTAACAAGCAACGATGATGTATCAATTATTGATTCACCATTCATGGCAGTGGACTTAATTCACCATTCATGGCAGTGGGGTAGTCTATGTGGCCAAGCTCATGTAGATCTTTATGGTAGCTCATCATTTAAGGCTGACTAGACAAGCCCTATACGACCAACTATGTATAAGACCTATATATTATTCGGGACAGCAGTGTAGAGCCAGCGGTCCTAAAAACCCCATATAAGCCTGTTTCGAACAAGAAACAAAATGTTTTCGATTTGGGAGATTATCTTATTCAAATATAATAGAGAGAATGTATGAAGAACAATCATCGTATTATTAATATTGAGTTCATTTACATCCTTAAATATCCCTTGATTCTGAGATAGCTTATTTAAAATACATAAATTTATAGAGTTCGAATATTGATTCTAAATATCAAATCCGACAGCATTTCGACTTGTAGTTTGTTCATCTCCTTAAGAGGAATATTATGCAGGTTTGATCATCTAATCTCCCTCTCTTGGCCTTATATACTTATGCAAAAGGATAACTGAAGATAGTGAAGACAAAGATTAACAATTTCAGCAGCATTTCGGCCCCAACCTTTACTGGCTGTACAATAGCCCTGTTGCACGGGCCGCGCAATCGATATGGTTTGTGCGGACCTGCAGAATCCCTTGCATCCCTTTCTTTTCCTACCTTCAATCTCTTCTAGAGCTCTGATCTCCTTTCAAAATCTTCCAACCCCCTAATGCAAGGGGGAGTGGGGTATTTATAGGCCTTCACACGTGTGAACCATTGATCTTTGGGCCATGGGGCCCACCTTTCATCAAATCAACCCGTCCTTATAAAATAACATCTTCATCCCTTTATGTGGATCGTGCAATCAACAAATCCTTTGCGGGGCTCGTGCAACTAATATGTCTTTTGTGCGGCTCGCGCGATCTCATTAAATGATATTCTTTCTCATTTTTCTTCTATCTTCTACTTTCTTGATCCTTTCTATCTTCATCCTTCTTCTTTTTATGCCTTAACAGATGCCCCCTTGATCCTTTCCTTATTCTTCTAAATCAAAGAATTAGGATCAATTAACCTCTTGTTATTTCTTACAACCATTTGTGCGGTTCGTGTAACGGGAGCTCGAGTACCGTACTCGGGCCCCAACCCCTATAAATACTAGTCGCCTTTACTTATTTCTCATTTTTTGCATTTCTCTTAATGAAGCTCTGCCTCTTTGCTATCTCCCCGCATAATCAGTATTGTTTACGCGACACGCACAACATGATTCCTGTTCGTGGAAGCTCTTCAAAAGTTGTGTTGCTCCATGCAACCCAATTCATTTGTGTGACCTGTGCAAACCCCTTTCTTGCAGAATTTCTAGACTTAATTTTTAAAAGACTTTTCCTAGGACTTGAACTTTTACCATGGACCGCACCAAGAGGACTTACCATCTTATTGAACCTTCTATTGCACAACCTTCTCACCAAGAATTGCCAAATCCCTCATCTTCCTAAGCTACTGAACCATCATCGTCTCCAGCCTAACCATCATGCAAACATTTCAAAACCACTAGTAAATGTCCTGCCTATATAAATGAACCTGTGCTTCCTACCTTCGATTTCACCAATTGGATTTCTACACCACCTTTTCCTATTCACAGGGCAATTGCTATGGGTGAGATTGAACGACCACTGAGACATGGTCGTGATTTTGAATGGGATGAGTGGCTAAAGACAACGACTCATTTGCTGATGATGAGCCAGAAGCCACCGATGAGAGAAGACACTCCCCCACCATCTAAGTCAAAGAAAACCCGTCACAACAAAGTTGAGGAGTTTCAGGAGAAAATCAGAGAACATGATAAAAAGAAACTCCAGAACTCCTGGGAATCAGTTCGGGTGATCGAGGGTATTATGAAATTTAATAACCCTTATAAGCAAGGCATGGTAGTGATCCCACTGAGCCTTCATCGCCATCAGTCTATCCTCAACTGTGAATCATTAGATCAAATGGATGGAGAGAAACTGGCCTTCGCAGAATCCTAGTCATCGAGGGAACCCAGAATTTTGGAAGGTATCTTGCTGCCAAAGAAGCCAAGGTAATAGATTGATGATGTTCATCAGCTAATCTGCCTCACCCCTTCTCATAATCCGCACAATCTATTCCTGACTCATTTTTATGAGATGCTTCAACAACGTTTCAGAGAACGCCAATTGATCTAGAGTCTGGAAGAATTCAAAACGAGAGTCTCCTGACTTCCCACAATTACTATCCTAAATGGGCAGCGGTGATTTTGGCCAAACATTCAAAGATCTTGGTCACGATTGATCTTTATACTGCTATAGAAGCCACATCGCAACACTTCTACAAGGAGCCCTTTATCCTGAAAGGCTTCCTTAATTATTGGTGTCCCTCAACCAACTCCTTCCACCTTCTTGTGGGGAGATGAGTATCACGCTCTAGGATCTTCATTGAATCACTGGTCTTCCAATAATCAGGAAATTCTATGACGAGTTTGTGTCGACTAATGAAGAACTGGCCTATATCTCCTCACTAGGTCGCGTTGCTTCTATCTCAGAAACGACTGCTGAACTTTTTAAGGAGATGTCCAAATTCCTAAACATTCACAAGATCTCCCACTTACAATGGCTTGCGCATTTCTTGTGGACTATCAGTTCCTTATTGTATACTTCTCATTATCCATCTTTTCTTCTCTTTCCATGTTTAGTGGCAATCATTCGTGAGAATTGGAGGATCTTCATGAAAATATAAAAGAACGTCCAAAGTATACCCTTGATGGGGAACTTGCAACTTTTCTTGTGTATTGGCTAAGTGTAGTGGTCCTGCCCAGCTCGAAGTGGGTAGATGCTACTCGCCCTACGCTGTTTATTGTTGTCGGTGCAATGGCTGATGGGTTCAAATATTCTCTCGCTCCTCCAGTCCTATGCTCAATTTATAGGGCTTTTGGAGAGATTGCCTTACATATCAAAGTCCTTCTGTCGGCTCTTCTTCCACTTATGCTCCATGGCGTTACTTCACTAGCTGGCTTGGTGTATATTTTCCATAGACTTTTGAAGTTTTTGAGAAGGCATATATTCATCCCTCCTATATTTCACTCTGGTTTTTCTAGAAGAGAGCTATGGAAAAAAGAACTTATGATTGGGTTATTGATGCAATTTCTTTCGATGACAACATCAACTACTTCCATTTTTGCTTGTATTGCTACACGGAGGATACATATGAGATAGATACTGGATCACTTACCCCAGGGGAGAGGACATTTTACCTATCGATCCGATCCTCCAATCTCCCATTGAGAGAGGGAGTAGAGTTTTGGAGGGAGCCATACTACCCGAGCCGCTTTGCTCATCAATTTGGTTTCAACCAAACCATTCCAGAGGATTTCGGGTTGGTGACCATGCGAATGTGGAGTTATGGGACATGCCCTTATAATTGGGCTATGATATGAAAACAACTTTTAGGCAGCCGAGTAGAATCTTCTTTCATTATCCTGAGCTGTAATCGCATCCCTTGTGCCTCATATAGTCATATGAGATGGTGGGTTCATCAGTCATATTTGCTGAATAAATGCCTACCTGTGACTGAACCTATTCGGGTGTCGCCGCCAAGGCGTAGAGGTTGTAAGTTTGAAGAAGGGATAGGCTTCATGCCAAAAACAAGTCATGCCCCCTTTCCCGGTCAGCTCTATGTTAAGATATCAGTGGATGATCCCATTTGTGAACGAAAACCCTCTAATACTTTAGAAGGGTGGATAGTTTATGGGGTTTTTAGAGACTTCGAGAAGGTCCCACGGGATTGTTCTGGGAGAGTGGCTAAAGAGGTGACAGAAGCTTCTTCTCCCGGTCAAGAAAATGTTGCTGAACCTCAAGATGAATCAGCCCCTTCTCCTGCTCCTCGAACTGCTCACCCTAGTCCATCTTCTCCGATGACATGGTCTCGGACACACTCTTAAGCTTCTCCCCCTTCTCAGGAAGGGGTAACCGAGCTTCTCCAACTTCTTCGGTCCCAGTTAATAAAGATTTTTAGCCAGGAAGTAGCCGGGCTTCTCCCTCCAAAGGGAAGCGAGTTATGATCGAAGAAGTAGATAAAGAAGATTTAGAGGATGAAAGTTCAACCTCTTCATCTAAAGGCACCAATTCTGTTGAATATGAAGATGATGAAAATGATGACTTCAAGGAGGGAGAGGTGACATCGATGGCGAAGAAGATGTTGTTACGGAAGGTACTCTTATTGATGAAGAACATATTCTCTCAACTTCTGAAGCTCTTCCCGATACCAATATTCCTGCTAAGACCCCTGCAGTGCTAGAGGAGGAAGAAGATGAACCACTAGATTACGGAGAATATTGATATTCACCAAGTAAGGAATTTTCGTCCCCCCCATTTTTACAATCTTATATATATATTGCAATAGTTATCTCATTATTATTGTTATATTTTTTATTTCAGGTGCTCATATTGTCAATACAAAGATGGGTGATATCCCCCTGCGGATCTTCCTCTAGTTGCACCAGTGGTTTCACCAAGGGTCTCTTTGGCTCCTTTGGTAGCACCAAAGGCGGTAGCTTGTGACCAGTAGAGACCACTGATCTTCCAACTTTGACTACTAGGGATTCGAGCACGGAGGTCAGAGCGCCTTCCTTTACTGATATGTTAGGAGCTGGCCCTTCTTCTGTTCAGGAAATTTAACCTCCTATTACCCATACTTCTGCAGCAGGTATGTATATCATTTGATTTATCAGAATTTTCACATCCCCTAGCCTTGTTATCATTATTCTAATTTCTTTTCCTCTTCATATTACAAGAACTCCTCGTCGCAGCAATGCAGCAAGCTCTGACTCCGTAGCTACTGTGTCTGATCTATTATCTTCTGAGAAGGTTCCTACACATAAACTGCCTTTGATGAGGAATTTTATATCACTAATAGTTCACATTTTTAAAGATCCCGAGCAATGGTAGGATCTGGATATTGCTATTGAAATCATGGAAAGCACTGCTAGGATGACAAAGATTAATATTTCTATCCTACGCGATTCTCATCTCAAATTTTGTGATTCAATAATTTCATTAGCATTAGCAAAAAATATCACGATCGCTCTTGAGATATTACAATATGGAAAACAACTAGCTCTTTCCAAAGAGAAGGCTTTCCTCATCACTTCAACTATTTTTGAATTCAACCAAGAACAATCAACTTTTCAGGGATCATTGAAGGCTTGTGCTGACAGCAAAACGACCATTCAGAATCGCATAACTCTCCTAAAGGAAGAAATCTCGTAACTGGAGTTGAAAGACCATACAGAAGAATCCACTATGAAGGAGATTGAAGAGAAGATGCGAATCAGTACTCAATCTGACGATGCTGAGAAATCTGAATTAATAAAAAATGAATAGATAATCGCATCTTTAGAAAGCAAGTGCTGGAACTCTAGATCAAGCAAAAATTATTCTTGAAGAAAAGTCAAGAAACATCGCAATTCAAATTCAGTTGAAGGAAGATTTGTAGAAATATCTGGGAATATTAGGAGTCTCGGATGAGCTGTAAAGAATTTGTTTTATTTTGTGTTTTGTGTTTTTTTTTCTTAGAACATGTAGCTTCTTTTGATTTTCAGCATGCATATATGAGTGAAGACATAATGATATTTTGAGATAATTTGCCTCTTCATAAATTTCCAAATCATGATTCATTTTAAGCATATTTATTTATGCAATCATCTAACATGATATTTAATGAGGATTAAGATAAAAATATCAATATATTATGATTGTTAGTATGATATTTCCTATATGATTTTTGTTTTAATAGGTGGCACTAGATTTCAATTTAATAAGATAATCACACATAGTTTAAGCTCTTGAGTAGTGGAGAAACACAGTTTCTTAGATTCATGCGGGAGTCAGGTCTTATATGAATGGTCATTTTAACTCTCTAGAGTTCACGAGACTTATCGTAGCCAGGGAGTTCATAAACTGCGATCCATAAGAGGGGCCCAATGAAGCTATCGGGGCCGTGAACTCGGTGGGATTTACGCACAGGGCTGTCCTTAGTAACTCTCTAGAGTTCACGGGGGGCACAAGTACTACATTTAGGTACTAAATCCAAGGTTTTCAATCCATGAATGAGTAGACTAAAATTCCTTCCTCATGAGTTAGTACTAGAATCAAATCAGGAATCTGGGGGGTCTTACGCATGGTTGGCCTAGAGCACACACTTCGGCTCGCTTTTTCTTCTCCTGTAAGGTTGGACCCATTCACGGAGGGTATTTTCATCCTTCCCCGTAACGCTGTCGGAAGCTCTACAGGCAGCATTGGTCTCAAGCGTGACCAGCCATTGGGGACTTTTAGTTATTAGCTCCGTCAGCTGCCTGCATGGGTATGCATGTGGCCTATATGGGCTTTTTAGGGCCACTAGCTCCACATTGCTGCTTGAATAACATACAAATAACGCTGATGATGATAGGTCATATGCATAGTTGGCCGTTGAGGGCTTGGCTAGGTTGCCTTAAATGATAAGGTACCATTGTTGTCATCAACTTTATATGTAGTTGGCTATATAGTTTATTCTGCTATAAAAAATGGTGAATTAATAATTGATATTTCGCCATTGGTGATAATGTTTTGAGAACATTCATATTATGTTTAAAATAGTGTATTAGCTTAACGATAATTCGATAAAACGAGTTTGTATGAGCGATTGATGACGATAACTATAGTTGCTAATTTTGACGATAATCATTGGCACTTGGAAATTTCAACAAAAATCATTGACATGTGGCGATAGTCATTGGCACTTGACAAATTTGATGAAAATTATCAGCGTGTGGTGATACTTGACGAAATTCGTCAATGTTTAATGAATTTGACGATAACAAATGCTTGACAGTAATCATTAATGCTTGAAACAACCATCAATGCTAGACAACAATTATTAACATGCTCAATCTTGACATGCCTGATATGCTTTGAGAAGCTTTTCTTGAAAATTTATACCTTTGCTTGAAAATTTATGCCTTTTATTCATTATCATGAAGGAGAGTACATGACTTCATCTTTCGCGTTCCTTTCATCCCTCTACTTATCATGCCCCCTTTTGATTAGGAAGCATTATTCTGATAATCTTCGTAATCAAAATCTTGATGTCGCGACTTTAACAAATATACTGACGCTACATCATTTCGTATTGATCGTCCGAGATTAGCATTGCCCCCATTCTTGCACTAATCTGGCCTGTATACTCTTATTTCTTCTTTTATTTCATACACTTTCCTTATTACAATTTCACCTTTATCAATTATCTTCTGTAATTTATTCTTCAAGATGAAACAATTTTCCGTTCGATGTCCGAGGAAACGATGGTAATAACAATAATCACCTTCACTTATTTTCTTCATTTCCTTTGGACGTTTCGGCCATGGCAATTTAATCTTTTCGGTTGCCAGCAATTTGTTTAGCATAAGAAGTATATCATCTTCTTCGAATGAATACTTCATACCATCCTTGGGCTGTGCAAATTCTTTCTTCATTTTCTTGGCTATATGTTCATTCATGTTTCTTATATTTGAACCTCCTTGCTCATTTTGTCGATTCTTTGTTTCTCTTTCTTCCTTAGTCATATCAGTTGAATTTCTCTTGAGGTTCAAAACCAACTAGCTTATATAAAAGTCAGACACTTTTATAATAATCCTTTCTAAGCTGCAAGCCTCTTTAATCAGATCTTGAAATGTCTGTATATTTGAATCCATGAGACTTAACGCAATACTTGCCCTTATGCATTCCAAGCATAACTTAACTTGTTCTTTTTCTTCTTTCACCAATCGCAAACGTGATGCCCCCAAGATTCTCCATCGATTAATGAATTCTCTAACGGGTTCATCCACTCTCAAGCAAGTAGAAGTTAAACCATGACTGACTTCTTTAGAGGATGATTTAACAATTTGTGAATCCTAACAAGAATTTCTAAGTGAATCTATCGCTGTCGGCCATTCTCTTGTCGCAACAGCCTTCTCTCTTTTCCAATTTTCCATGGATCTCCTGCAAATGTGGCATTCACAGCCACTTTCTTATCTCATTTCTCATCTTCTTTCATTACTACTTCACCTTGCTTTATCATTCTTTGCAACATATCTTTTAACATAAAATAATTTTCTGTCGGATGTCCAACATAATGATGATAACGACAATATCTCGTCTTTAGTCATTTCAACTTCCTTTGGGCACCTGGGCTGAGGTAACTAAATAGTTCTAGCGGCTAGTAGTTGTTCCATCATTGGTACGTCATCTTCTTTTTCAAAATCATACTCTTTATAATAGTCATTTGATCGAGTGCGCTTATCATTTACTCAATCTTTATAATGATCTAAATCTTCTCTTTCTTGCTTCTCGCTTATTATGGAAAGCATTTTTCTTTCTTTTTCGAACGACGGTATTTACCAGCAATCTATTCGATCCTCTCTTATCTATTCTAATTTGAAATTTTTAATAGTCCAAGCAATTGACCTAGGGAGTGGGCTTACAATGGTCCCTAGGGAGATTTGCAATGGTGGTCCTTTAACCACTATTGCTCCTAAGGTGCAGCCCATTTGGGACTTGGGTTTGACTAATAATGGGGCCTATGACCCTTATACTATCTAGAGGATGGATGGATGGTGCGTGTACAACACACACATCATGGTGGGCCTCACAAGGCAGCCCATAGCCTAGGAAGAATGGGTGGATAGTGTGTGTAATACATACATTAAAATGGGCCTCATGGTGGGCCCTATAGGACAGCCCACATGCTTCCGAAATGGATGGACAGCGTGCATACAACACATGTATCATGTTGGGCCCTATGGCTGGACGTTCATCACTTGGACGGCCTGGGCGAAACATATACATGGTGGGTCCCATTGAATGTGGGCCACCTAGGAGGTGGGCCCACCCTATAAACCCACCCAAACCAGTGGGCCTGGGTGGTTAAAACACATACATTGCAGTTGGGCCTGCTGCCGCTGGATGGATCCCTGTTACTGGGTCTGTCCAGACCTTGGGCCCAGTCCCAAAGTGATATCTCTGGATGGACGGTGGATGTACTGCACACTGTGGTGGGGTCCACGTGAGTGGGCCATCCTAAAAAATTGCAAGCTGAGGTTGCAACGCCTCTGTCTAACGGTCCTGTTACTAGATAGCATGCTACCTGATTGGCCCATTTGGCTCACGCTTTGGGATGAGCAGAGGATGGGTGATGTGGATATAGATCGCATACATCAGGGTGGGGTCCATGTCAGTGTGGCCCACCTGGTTTGGATCATACTGATATTTGTTATTTCCAGCGTCTAGGCCTGCTTGACGGTCTGGACAACAGACGTCTAGCCGGTCCTGGCCCATCTGGTCAAGCCCTTCAATTATCTGGAAAACTTGACGGTGTGGGTACTGCACATGTGCAACAAGTGGGGTCCACGTCAGTGTGGCCCACCCATCTTGAGTCAAAGGTGATATTTGTTTTTCCTTATGCATCAGGGCCTGCTGTTGGGCAGCAGACTATCTAGCAGAAGGTGGCCTGCCTGCCCCATTTCTTGGATAAATAGGGGATGGACGGTGAGGATAAAACCCATACATCACAGTGGGGTCCATGCGGGGTCTGCACGGCTAAAGATCAATCCGATATTGGTTTTTTCCCATCATCCAAAGAGCCCAACTGGACCAACGGTCCAGTAGGGTGGACAGCAAGGCCGTCGAACCTACTAGATGGTCTAGATCGTCCCTACATGTCTAATGGGTGGTCCAACAAACTAGGAAAGAGAGAGAGAGAGAGAGAGAGAGAGAGAGAGAGAGAGAGAGAGAGAGAGAGAGAGAGACGTGAGGTGGAGAGGAGCTCCGCCACTGTGAGCTTCTCTCTATCATACAATGTATACATCAAATGGGTCCCACCACATGTGGGTCCTTAAATCACAAGGATTAATGGTGGAAATTCCTTTCCCACCAACAATACAAGGTCCAGATGACCTTCTTACAATGGAAACAAAATAAACATCATGATGGGGTCCATGGAGAATGGCCTTATCATGGAATGATAATATGCATCTTGGTGGGCCATTGGCCACACCTAGGGCCTAAAATGGGGTCCCTACCATCAACCAGTAGGCCCCACTTATCCCATGAACAAAAGTCCTAAGATCACCCACCAATTCCACTCATTCTTGGTTCCTTAAAATGCTAAGCTACTTGGCTTCTTCTTTGATGGAGGATAATGAAGATTGAAGGGTTAGGATGAGAGATTTGGGGTAGGAAGTGGGCCACACACTTGGGGTATTTTCTCTCCTTGGAATGGTTGGACGGTCTCTCTCCTTGGTTTGCTTGGGGAATGGGTAGAGAAAGAGAGAGAGGATGGTTGTGAGGGAGATGTGATGCAGTGATGGGTGGAGTGATTGGTGTGAGTGACATGAGAGTTGACTTAGGGGGTAGGTTATTTGTGAGGTCCGTATCCTAAACCATACCATTCTATAGGCTTCCGCGGTTCTTTCGGTCAAATTTCGACGACCCACGACGCATAGATAGCAGTTGCGCGTGACCCTGATTCGTATCCCGTATTCCAGAGTTAGCTCAACTCGAGACTTGTACCCTTGCCACCGAACTGTCGCCATGGTTCCGACGCCGCATCTCGCGCGCCGATGCGATACCTGGGCTAGGAGATGTGGGCCCGCGTTCAGTTCGAGAAAATGCCGCGCTTTGCAAAATCCAAGAGAACTCTTCAAATCAATCACATCACATCCCATCAATCAAGTACATGTCCCATCCCCAAAAGCAACCCCTAAAGTCAACTCTCTCTCTCTCTCTCTCTCTCTCCACCCATACATGTTAAATACACACCCCATCACTTCCCATCACTCCATCACTCACTCCCATCTCTCTCTCTCTTACAACCTCTCTCTCTCTCTCTCTCTCTCTCATTCTCCCAAGTAACCCCAAAGGAGAGAACCATCCATGGCTTCCCAAAGAGAGGAGAAGCTTGATGTGGCCCACTCCCTACAACCCAATCTAACCATCCAATATCCATCATCCTCCGTTAAAATCAAAGCCAAGGAGCTAGGGATTTCATCGGACCAAGAAGAAACAAAAATGGTGGGTATTTTTTTTAAAAGGTTTTATTTGTGTGGATTTGATCATTTTAGGGTCAACATGATTTGGGACCCATTTTATGTTTGTAAGCAAGAGGGGCCCATAGTGGCAAGGTCCCTCTATCTCATCAATCTCTCTCTCTCTCTCTCTCTCTCTCTCTCTCTCTCTCTCTCTCTCTTCTTATTTTGTGGACCCCACTATGATGCACGTATTTGATCCCCACCATCCATCCTTTTTACTATCCAAGTGGTGGGATGCACCATGACATGTGTGTTATATCTACGCCGCCGTCCATCTCTGCGGGGCCCACCTTAATATGTGTTTCATCCATCCGTCCAGCTGGGACAGTGGAGCCCACCTAATGTATGTATTTAATCCAGCTGTCCAGCTGGGATGGTAGACTGCACCGTTATATATGTTTCATCCACACCGTCCAGTGTTTGGATGGTGCTGTGGACCCTGCGCTGATGTATGTGTTCTAGATCCACCCCATCCATGTATGGGACGTGGGGCCCACCTCGTTGTTGCCACGTGTGGCCTGCCATGATGCATGTATTTTATATCCCAGCCATCCATCCCTTCCTGGACTAGGGACATTGAAGGGCTCTGACCATTTAATAAATAATAATAAATAAAATAATAATAAAATTATATATATATATATATATATATATATATATATATATATATATATATATATATATATATATATATATGATATATATACATATTTGTATGTGGTGGGCCCCATGTGTGACCCACCTGGTAGACGGATTGGGTGGACTATGTCACACCAGCTATTTAGCTGCTGTAGTGATGTAAGTTTTGTGGGTCCCACACAATGTATGTGTTTCACCTATGCTGTCCAAACGGTGGAGCCCACTTGTTGTGTAGGATGTCAGCAAGTTCTGTGGGTCCGCACAGTGTTTGTGTTTCATCTATACCATCCATGGGATGATGGGACCCACCTTGATGGTGTGTTGTATATCTGCTCTGGCCACGCGACCGTGGATACCACCATGATGTATTTATTTCATCCACACCATCCAGATTGTGCTGGACGGTGCTGGACAATGTTTGGATAGTGCTGATTTACATGGACAATGTTTAAATAGCGCTGATTTACATGGACAATGTTTGGATAGTGCTGATTTACATGGGCAATGTTTGGGCGGTGTTGATCTTCACCGTAAGTCGTGCGCCCAATAGAATGATAGTGTACAGTGATACACATGTTGTACCTACAACTATTGAAATGATTTCAGGTGACCCACATCATAGTGGGACCCACTGTCACGTGTATATTATCTAGGCCGTTCTTTGGTTAGATCACTGGTAGGCCCAGTTGTGATGAGTAGGCCCACTTGCTGCATGTGTAAGGCCCACCTGTGATGTATATTTGAGGCCCACCTGTTGGATATTTGAGGCTCACCTATTATGTATTTACGGCCCATATGTCGTGGCCCATTGTAACGTATTTTCGGCCCATGTCAGGTGGCCCATTTTGATGTATATTAGGCCTGTGTGAGCATCCCATTGTGTTGTGTATTAGGCTCATGTCATGCGGCCTATCGTGATGTGTAGTAGGCCCATGTCGTGCGGCTCATCGTGATGTGTATTACGCCCAGTATTAGGCCTATGTCATGCGGCCCATCGTGATGTGTGTTAGGCTTATGTCATGCGACCCATTGTGATATGTATTAGGCCCAGTCATGTGGCCCATTGTGATGTGTATTAGGCCTACGTATGTGGCCCGTTGTGATGTACTTGTGGCCAAATTGATAAGGCCCATTGTGATGTATTTGTGGCCCGACCCAATGTGGTGTATATATGGCACTTGAGTGAGGCCTAATGCAATGAATGTACAGACTAATGTAATGTGTGATTTCACTATAATGCATGTAATGATGTTTATGTGGGCCACTATTTGGGAGCAATGTTGGTTAAATGTCCACATTGATGGGCAATGATGGTTAGATGTCCACATTGTAACCTTCCCTTGGGCCCATTGTGAGGCCCATTCTTGTTATGAGCAGGCTGTCTAAGCCCATCCTTGATATAAGGAGAGTACACCATCATCATATAACATGCCTAATATAACTTCACAATCCATGCCCGAGAGGAGGGGACAAAGCTAGGCTGAGTTTAACCAGCTTGAGGAATGGGTTCGCTATCGATGAGCTGGGCCCAATATTGGTAGGCAGATAGTGAGGTCTGTTCCACTCACCTTGTTGAGCGCGATGGAGTGACAATCTGGTTTGGAGTGTACTAGACTCCGGTGATGATCCCAGAGATGTACGGTACTGATATGTAGACTTATTGAGTAGGAATTGCATACTCATTCATTCATTTATTCACTATACACTTGGGCTGGTGGTGCGCAACTATTTATTACATGTACCTTCGTAATGGCCAGGATTTCAGTTGGGGCGCGTGACTAACCTGAGATCAGGAGTTTACCACATTGAGTCTGACTATCTAAATTTAGGTATGAGACTGGTTTTGATAGAAGTCCCTTGTGGTGGACTCCGTAACCTGTGATACTACGTACTATCATTCCGACTTCACACTTTAGCTTGGTCATTTCATTCGCATTGCATATTGCATTGCATCTTCGGCACATAGCGTTTGGTTACTGTGTATCTGTATTACATAACCTGATTAAGGTTGATGGTATTCATAGACTCAGTATTTAATATTTGGCTTACTATGTCTCCGCATTGCATAACTGATCTACATTGCTTCCTCAGTATATAATATTGGCTTATTAGGTTTTACATCACATAGCCCCAATAAGGCTGATGGTATTTATGGACTTACCAGCATATTTTTGTATTACTCTGATATTGTACAATTTATGGATTGCCAGTATTTTTTCTTACTCTGATATCTATATGCTTGGCACGTGCATCACACATACTTTCACCACCCTTTAAGCTTTCTATAATCTTATGCATGATAGATGCGTGCAAGTGGCGTTAGATCACAAGGCGTTAGGTTAAACAACGTTGAGCTCGGAGCATGCAGCGGCTCCTGGAGCTTTGATTTTGACATATGTATTTTTCTTTCAATATTGTATTCGAATGTTTATATTAGTGGATATGCGATGATGATGTTGCCGTTGTGATTTGGAAAAACTTGTGGTTATGCATCTTATGAGTTAAATGTACATTGAAAAAATCCTCCTTGTATGATCCCAGGATCAGAATTTAGCGTATGGACGCTAGGAGCCGAGAATGGGGTACTATGGAGGCTGTCGGCACCAGATTCGGCGATCGAGGATTTTATGAGCCCGGTTTCTGAGTTTGGGGTGTGACATTGCTTGTCTTGGGGAGAAAGAAAGCATGGCTAGTGATGGGATCTGTACTTGACTAGTGATGTGAAAGGATGGGTAGAGATTCTTTAGAATCTCTCAAAATTCGTAAAGCGCGGCATTTCATCCCGATATACACAGGCCCACAACTCTTGGCCTAGGTATCACATTGGTGCGCAAGTCACGGCATTGGAACCGTGACGATGACGCGGTTGTTAAGGTACAAGTCTTTGGTTGAGTTGACTCAGATCTTTGGGATGTGACTTAGGGTCTTGCATAAATGCTGCCTACAGGTCATGGGTCGCTGGAATTCGACGGGGAGGATCGCGGGAGTCTAAGGAATGGTAAGACTAGGATATGGGCCTTACAGCTATCCCCTCATAATAAAAATTTTATCCTCAAAATTTATACTATCCACAATTAGACATAACTTATAAGGGAAGAGAAAACATAGTATCATATATAATCAGAGACAACATACAAAATACAATTAATGATCGAAGAGATGGGGATAACACTCTCGAATCTCAGCCCCGTGCTCCCAAGATGCCTCATCTACGCTATGATGGTGTCAATAAACTTTCACCATGGGAATGACCTTGGTCCAGAGGACTTGCTCCTTCCAATCAAGGATACGAACTGGCTGCTCAATGTAAGAAGCGTCCTCACGAACCTCCAATGGTTGCCAATCAATAACAAGAATGATATTTAACCCACACTTTCACAACATAAATACATAAAAAACGTTGTGGACACCAGACAATTAAGGTGAAAGGCAAGATAATAGGCCACGACGCCAACGTGCCCAGTGATCTCGAAAGGTCCAATGAATCTCAAGGCAAGCTTTCCCTGCGTTCTAAAATGAACCACACCCATCATGGGTGAGACCTTAAGATACACATGGTCCCCAACGGTAAACTCCAAAGTACGATGCCGACGATCAGTAAAACTCTTCTGTCGGCTCTAAACTATGCTCATCCTCTGCTTGATGATATCGATGACCTTTGATATCTCCTGTACAAGCTCAGAACGTAACAGACGTTGCTCTCAAACCTCACTCCAACAACTCGGAGATCTGCACGGTCTGCCATATAATTCCTTAAAAGGAGCCATGCTAATGGTCGCTTGATAACTATTGTTATATGCAAACTCAGCCAATCGCAGGTGCTCATCCCAGCTACCTGAGAAGTCAATCACATAGGCCCGAAGCATATCCTCAAGGATCTGGTTGATCCTCTCGGTTTGGCCATTGGCTTGCAGATGATACGCGGTACTGAGCTGCAAAACAAACCCCATCGCCTTCTAAAAACTCCTCCAAAACTGAGACGTGAACCTCGTGTCTCGGTCAGAAATGATCGAAACTGAAATGCTGTACAATCTCACAATCTCCTCAATGAATATCCTGACGAGTTGGTCCAAAGGCCAGGTTGCACGAATTGTAAGAAAATGTGTTAACTTCTTCAGACGATTGACGACAACCTAGATGGTGTTATGACCGCGCTGAGTCCTTGGAAAACCCATGATAAAATCTGTGGATATGTGCTCTCACTTCCATAACGGGATGCTCAATGGCTGCAATAGACTTGGGGGTCTCTGATGATCGGCCTTGACTCACTGGCATGTGTCACACTCGACCACAAAACTGTCAATTTGGTGCTTCATCCCTGCCCAAAAATACTACCTCCTCATGTCGCAGTACATCTTTTTGGAGCTCAGGTGGATAGTAAATCTCGATTAGTGTGCCTAGATCATTAGATCTCTGCACAACTCTGGAACGTGCGGGACACACAATTAATCTCTAAAAAGAAGTCCGCCGTCAGAACCAATCTGCCAATCCGACTGCTCCTCGGATGCGGCCTTTGCTCGGTAACCCCATAATGACTCATCTGTCTATTGAGCCTTGAACACCCTTATGACAAGAGATGGTTGAATTGACAGGCTTGATAGCTGTACGATAGTAGACTACAGACCAAACTTAAAGTCATACTCTGCTATATCCTCGAGCATCCTCACTCTTGGACCATTATATGCGCTATCAGGCCCCGTGATTGACGGCTAAGGGAATTTTTCATCATATTTGCCTTGCCAGGGTGGTACTGAAGATCAAAATCATAGTCCTTCAGGAGCTCCATCTAGTGTCCCTGCCTCATATTTAACTCCGACTGCGAGAAGAGATACTTCAAGCTCTTGTGGTCAGACAAGAGTTCGAACCTAACCCCATAAAGATAGTGCCTCTACACCTTTAGTGTGAAGATAACTACAGCCAACTCTAAATCATGCGTGGGATAGTTTTGCTCATAGACCTTTAGCTGGCGAGATGCGAAGGCCACCGGTTTTTCATGCTGCATCAGGATAACACCCAAACCAATATGTGAGGTATCAGTAAAAACCACGAATCCATCACTCCCGGAGGGAAGAGTGACGACAGGTGTGGACATTAGATGGTCCTTCAGCTTTACGAGTCAACCTAGTCAATGGGGTTGCAATATGGGAGAAGCCCTTAATGAAACACCAGTAGTAGCCCACTAACCAAAGACATTATGGATCTCAGACGCATTCGCAGGTTGGCCCCACCGAGGCACAACATCCATCTTCGAGGGGTCCACTGCGATGCCCTCACTCATCACTACGTGACTGAGGAACTACACCTCCTCCTGCCAGAACTTACACTTCTCCATCTTTGCATAGAGCTGATGTGTGCGGAGGGTCTGTAAGGTGATCTCCAGCTGATGCTCATGCTCCTCATGGGTCCTCGAATATATCAGAATGTAGTAGATGAACACCACAACAAACTGATCAAGATATGGACGAAAGACCTTGTTCATCAACTGTATGAATACCTTGGGCGATTCAAAATGACCATAACACGTCCTCAATGCTGCCTTCGGCATGTCCTCCTCTCAGACCCGAACCTGATGATAATCGGACCGCAGGTCTATATTCGAAAAGAACTGCCCCTCTTGCAGTTGATCAAACAAATCATCGATCCTTGGGAGTGGGTACTTATTCTTAATTATGGCCTTGTTAAACTCGCAGTAATCACGCAAAACCTCAACGAGCTAACCTTCTTCTTCACGAAGAGTACCAGCATCCTCACAGCGAACTGCTCAGACAGATGAAGCCTAACTCACACAACTCGTCTAACTTCCTTTGCAGTTCTTGCAACTCCAAAGGTGCCATACGATACGGGACCTTTGAGATAGGCACAGTATCGTGCACCAGGTCAATCTGAAACTTGGTGTGCCGACGAGGTGGTAAACCTGAAATCTCCTAGAACACATCGAGAAAACCACAGATGACCGACAATTGGTCGATACTCAAAGTAACTGACTCCTCAATGGCACATGACAATAGGTAAGAAAAGTACTCTCTTCTAGGCTCTGCTACAAACTGGAACTATAGCATGCTGGGTATACAGAACGTGTCTGTCCTCATGGAGCAGTCCAACATGGCGTGATACTTGGCGAGGCAATCCATGACAAGGATGACATTAAACTCAGACATCGTTAACATGAACAGATCAATAAGAAAAAAGATAACCTTAACCAGAATGGGACAAGATGAGAAAAATCGGCCTAACACTGTAGTCTTCCCTAAGGGCGTCGATACTGACAAACCCTCACGAGCAGACTCTAACGGTAAACCAGTTGATCGACAGAAATCCTTGGCCACAAAGGAAAGCGATGCACTAGAATCAAATAATACATGTGGTATGCATGTAGAAACAGGGAGGGTACCCTTGACGACCCCTCCTGATGACTGAGGGTCCCGCTGGGTGGTGTAAAATCTGCCCTGGGCTTATTGGAGAGTGCATGTCCGCTTTGAGGTCTCTGTTACTGCTGCTGTCACTATGGCGGCCTGATCTGGTGCCTTTGCTGCTTCGGGGGAGGTCTCGGAGGCTGGTGTTGCGGTCATTATTGCTGTTGCAAAGGCTACTACGGTGCCCTCGGCTATAGCTGTTGCAGATGGGAACACTCGTACCTATGATTTCCTGTCCTATCGTATCCAAAACAAGCACCTGGGAACGGTCCTGGAGGTGGTGCTGGAGGTGTTACTGGTGCTCGGAATGTTAGGCGGGTCATGCGTTGCTGCTATGGATGATGTTATTGCTATTGGGAGCTACTGGAGGGTGCCTTCCTCTTTCGGTCTCCTCTGCGGTCATGAACCCTTTGCGAATAAGCCCAATCAACCTCGTAGACTTGGGTCCTCTACACTAGCTACTCAAACGTTAGAAGCATGTGTCCAACAACATGGCTCCTAAGGGCAGAGTGCAAGCCATTCTCAAAACGGCGGCATTCCACCCCTCATCATCAACAAGGTACATCACGAATCTCGATAGTGCGACGAAACATGCCTCATACTAGAACAACGTTATGTTCCCTTGCATGAGAGTCTCAAACTCCAGTGTGCGCTACTGTTGGACGTGGTTAGGGAAGAACTTTCGATCGAACCGATCAATAAAATCCTCCCACGTCCATACAAAATCTGCTCCTACCGCTCGGGCGATCGATGCCCACCAATGCTCGGCCTCGCCCTGACGTAAGAAGACAGCCAAAAAAACCCATTGCTGGGTCGTACATCTCATGGTGTCGAATATCTTCTCCACCTCAGAGCGCCACCTCTTTACGGCTGTTGGGTCTGGCTCACCCTAGAAGTGCGGGGGATCGAGCTGTCGGAAGTCTTAAAGAAGGGTGCTCATGCGCTCCTGCTCTACCTGGGCTAGCATAACAGTGGTTCGCCTACCTTGCCCTTGAAGGATAGTGGTCATATCCTACAGCATCTGATGAAGCTGATCTGCACTTACAGACACGGTCGAGACTGTGCTGGTCTCAGATGGGGGAGCGGGAGTCGCTTGGGTTGCTCTCTTAGGCGGCATGTCCTACAAAAAGGGACAATGGGCCTATCAGCCTTGAGAACTCTCGAAGGCACACACATTAAGAGTTTATAACAGAAAATTGCTAAGTTATCCGAACTCGAGACCTAATCATTCTAAGTTCATAGCAGATATGTGATGTGATCCTCAAGTATTCCCAAGTTATGCTTTGATGCCAACTCCTGTCAGGTCCCAAACTCAGAAATTGGGCTGACAAAATTCCCGACCATCGAATTCGGCGCCGATAGCCTCCGTAGTACCCCATTCTCGACTCCTGGTACCCATATGACAGATTCTGATCCTAAGATCCTATAAATAGGATTTTCAATATGATTTTTTTTATAAAGGAGCATAACCACAAGCATAACAAAGTCACAAAATAACTTCACCATGTATCCACTATAATAAATCATTTGAGTATAATGTGAAAAGAGAAAAATACAAGATGATAAAAAGCTTTAAAATGATTTGTCACGCACTCTTGCCTGAGTGCTGCTGCGATCCAACGTCACCTGCATGCAATGATAGTGCATAAGCTTAAAAAAGAGCTTAGAGGGTGTGTACGTGTGTGCAATACATGTATCAAGCATAAAATATCAAAGTAAGTGGAAATGCTGGTAAGCATATAAATGCTATCAACCACACTAAGGCTATGTGATACAAGCCTACGTAGCTAAATGTCTTATGCAAGATGCAACGCAAGCATGACAATCCTCATATCAAGTACATATATCAGTACAGTACCTCTCTGGGATATCTCTGAGGTCTAGTACACTCCACATCGGTTGCCTCCTGCCTAGCCACATAGCCCAGTGAGTGGAAGAGACCATACTATCCGCCTGACCAGTAGTCTACCAATACCTATCCGGCTCGTCAATAGCGAACTCATTTGGGAGCTAGTCAAACTCAGCCTAACTTACTACCCCCTCACTAAGGTGGATAAGGCCACACCCCCTTCCAAATGACCACGACACAGTGAGAGACGTGACTTACTGGTATTCAACACTCGTGCGTTCATGTATCCACTCGATCTAAATGTTGGAGCATCTCCTAGTACTAAAAAGGTTCTGAGACTTTCACCCAAGGACATCCTATGTGCCCATAGTGCTAGAACTAAGTATTTTCGGTATCCAATCTGTCCATCCATGATGTGCCTGTGGAGGCCACAACCCTGATGTCACTAGGGCATACAGTGATCATGTCACACAAATGCGAGATGCATGAGTCGTACCATCCAGTCATGCATTAGTCCTATGCATACCGCACAATCATGTGGGACACTATCTCACAAGGAGTCCCATAAATGTCTTAACCTAATGGCATATGCTATGATCAATCATCCCTTATAATAGGCATACAAATGATGTGTATGGGCATGTATCATGATGTAATATTAAGCATGTTCTTAGTGTGTCCTACTAGACTAAGTAAATTAGTATGATTATTAGATGGGGTAGACAATAACCGGCCTTAACCAGTATATCACATATAAATGTGGGAGTGGAACAATACGCCCCACTAGGCGTGAAGCATTTTACATGGTATGGTCCATGTTAGACTATCATAACTTATTCAAGGTACTAATGTATCATGTTTCCTAAGGCGGGGTCCACTGAAAGGATGGTGGATTTAACTTACGAATTAAGCTAACTTCAATAGTGGATATACCAAATCTGATACCACAAATTCTTCCATCTATAGTAAAGGGGGGTGATGATGCATTCCCTTATAGACAATAGGTGGCCTAGATGGCATACATACATCGAGGATGGGCCTCATGGGGTGAGTCTAATAGGTATACTACAAGGTGAGGTAGAGGGGGAAACTACATATAACAAGTGGGCTTCCTCACCCTCTTTATCATACGACAACTGGGCTTTCCTATGGGCCCAATATGAACACAAGGCGGGCTCCAATGTTTGGATAATCCTATAAGGTATGGTGAAAGGTACTAGTATCAATGACGGCCTAACAGTTTGAGATAACTTAATAAGGAAGATGGGTAATACAATCATCAATGGGGGCCTAATGGATTTGGATAGCCCAATAAGGAAGCTAGGTAATATAATCATCAATGGGGGCCCAATGGATTGGGATAGCCCAATAAGGGAAGGTGGGTAATACAATCATCAATGGGGGCCCAATGTTTTGGGATAGCCTAATGAGGAAGATGGGGAGTGGGCTTATAATGGTCCCTAGGGAGATTTGCAACAGTAGGCCTTTAACCACTATCGCTTCTAAGGTGTGGCCCATTTGGGACTTGGGTTTGACTAAAATGGGGCCCAAGGCCCTTATACTATCTAAAGGATGGATGGATAGTGCGTGTACAACACACACATCATGGTGGGCCTCATAAGGTAGCCCATAGCCTAGGAAGAATGGGTAGATAGTGTGTGTAACACATACATTAAAGTGGGCCTCATGGGGCAGCCCATGGCCCAGAAGAGGTGGATGGACAACATGTATACAACTCATGCATCATGGTGGGCCCTATAGGACAGCCCAAACGCTTCTGAAATGGATGGCCAATGTGTATATAACACATATATCATGGTGGGCCCTATAGCTGGATGTTCAATCCATTTGGGCCTGTTGGAGGTCCAACACTTGGATGGCTTGGGTGAAACATATACATGGTGGGTCCCACTGAATGTGAGCCACCCAGGAGGTTGTAACACCCCTGATTTTTGCCTACCTGGAGTTAGACGTCCTTAGGCAATGGGTCAACCATAACACCTTGGTAACCTCTCAGAACCCAATTCCAAGCCAGAGAAATCATTTAGAACCTAATTCTTTAGAAATTTAACGTGAATTAGCCAACAATACATTAGATTTCCTGCAAAATTAGCACCAACCACTTTAAAGACGATCTGTAAGACCCAAAACCTATAAAATCATTGACGCTACCTTACCCTGCAATCCAGGATCAAACTCTAAACCCGTTTGTTCTCAGGAATCCTTTGAAACTTTGTATTGGATCTAGACCGCGCATCAAAAGTTCGATATCTATAATCTTAGACCATTATGACCGCCTAGTTGGACTTGACAATCATTTCTAAAATCAAGCCCAACTGATGTTCTGAGGCTATTTTATTGGGCCTGTAGCAAGGAGTGTGAGAAAGAGTGAAATTCTTTATAAATTAAATGTGATTTAAATAAATCTGACACGTTTCGCTTACGAGTTAAGTATAAGCATTTAGACCGTCAAAATCTGACCCAAATACACCCTCAGATCAGGAAACATTTCCCACTCAAGTCAGTGTACTTGGAATCCCTGATCGAGTCTCAGTGACCGCTGAACTGAAACTGGTCTACCACGTGCGATCTGGGAACACTGTCGGGCTAAAAACTTAATGTGATCAGGATCTAATATTCATGAGCTTAAGTCCAACCGCATTTAGTCAGGGGACCTCCAGAAATGTTCTTTTGGATCGGGAAAGACCCGATTTGGCTGTAACCCAAGTATACCTTGACTTGGAGTCTGTTTTGGATATGTTTGGGCTTAAAAAAGGGCCTTAAACCCTTAGCCTTCTAACCCATACGAATTTGGGAAAAACCCTAGGAGAGAGGAGAGAAAAGAGAGAGAAAGTGAGGGAGAAGTTGGAGCTTTCTCCTGGGATTCTTCCCTGCTGCTCCACGTGCCAAATCCATCCACCTACATCGCTATTCTGGCGATTCCAACTCTGTTCTAGGTAAGAAAACCCTAACCCTAACCTATTTTAGGGATTCTATCGATCCAAGTAGAGAAGTAGCTGACTTACCTTGTTTGTAAGTTGCCAATCAGTCGTTGACGACGACGTAGAGTTCCTATTCGATTCATTACGCTCCTACGGCGTAAGGTGCGGATTTTAGACGCTTAGATTACCTGTTTTCAAAGCTTTCAATGCCGTTTAATGATAGATTGCTGATAAGGATGCTGTTTGACATGTAGAACATGCTGTCCATTTTTCAATTTGAATATGTATGAAAAATATGAGATTTAGGGTATTTTGGGTATTTGTAGGAAATACGGTATATGTACATATTTTGTCGCTATGATTGCCATGAGTATTTACCGTGTACCTATACTAGTTATACGTGTATGATCTGTTTGGTGAAGAGATTCGCCCTAATGCACATATTGGTTGACATATGCTACGTAGACTAAGTGTTTGTTGAAATGCCTAAATCAATATGATTTATGCCTGCCATATGTTTTGAATGTAAGAATATGATTGTTGTGTATTAGACAACTCCTTGATATAAGGATCTGTCATATTATATGTTGGAATCAACATACGTCAAGTACGTTGGAGTTGAGTAGTCTAAGTGTTTGTATAAATGTATGTAGTAGTTAGTATTGAGTAAATGGTGTTGTAGATTGGCGTTGAGACTGGATTCTCAACTACTTTGATGATGCACATGATTTCCTCCATGCTTGTTGTATTTGAATTGATTACCTTGGGCGTGAAATACTCGTGTATGGTTAACTGCTTATGATGTACGTTATAACATGCTGGAATTACTTGTATTTCAATTCTATCTCTCTCATATGATTACTGATTCACATTACATGTGCTTGCGGCTATACTCTAGTCTAGGCAGTCGGTAACAGTTTAGAATTCGTGGTAGGATTCTATTCACCACAAAGAATGTGTATGACGAACCCGAGTCGTACTAGAGTCGTCGGCAGTGGTTAGGCCACACGAAGTGCTTGTGCACTTCATGTCAGTCGATTCAACGTGGACTCATGCTAGTCGGACTCATCAAGTAATCCGACTGACCATTGTATGTTCACCTTGTATTCGTCATGACTGCTTGAACCTAGGGTACTAAACTTACCATTGGAAAGCCCCTCTAACCTTGGTACCTCGATCCCCTAAGACTCATGAGCCAGGCATGGTGGTATGGGACACCGTGGTCGAGCTGTCGGCCTACACTGGGGCCACAAACCTCCTTATAGTAACCAGTGAACACCCTACTCTAAGCAGATTATGGTGGTATGGGACACTATATTCTTGCTATCGGCCTACATTGATAAGGTGATTGGGGAGTGGAGCAACGAGTGCGAGCAACAGCCCTGGCAGCCCTTTGTAGTGACCTTGAGTTTATCCTGACACCGCATGGGCGCGACGAGTCCTGATGCAGTCTTAAGGATATAAACTAGGCCTGTATTGATAAGGTGATGGGGGAGCGGTGCAACGAGTGCGTGCAACAGCCCTGACAGCCCTTGCAGCGACTTAGAACCGTACTTCGTATGAGATATACTAGGACTGACGACCCTAGAATAGATCATTGTTTGGGTATTGATATAAGGGAGGTACCCTAGTTTCCCAATCCTGCTGTATGAAAAGGACTAATAACAACTCGGTAATCATATTCATATCGCACTGCATGTGCCTGAAAGATGTGGAGCACTGAGGGAAGAAAGCATGTCGTGGACGTAAGATGGTGTCGCATGAGGGAGTATGTCGGTGAGGGCATCCATCATGTCATTTCATCCTTACATTAATCACAGTATTTAAGAATGTTTGATTGCTTGCTTTATCATTATCGCTTGATTGATTTGATAATATATTAACCTTTACTCTATGATTCCACTGAGTTAGCTACTCACTCCCACGTTACAGGACGGTGTTGCTCACACCAACCAGTCCCTATTTTAGTTTCAGGTGATGACGCTGCTTGTGAAGCGGAGTCGGACTTGTTTGATGATGAGGAGGATTTCTCCTATATGCTGGTTCTGATCGATGAGTTTACAGGGTTACTGATTAGATGCCAATACACTTAGCGGTTTGCCTTTTATTTACACACCCATGTATATTCTTTTCTTTCTATTTTGGAGTATACATGTAATTAGTTAACCTGGTAACATGTTCACACTCTGGAGACTTACAATCATTTATATATTTTATATATCTATCACATTCTTCTGCTTGCTAATTTAACTGTCTCTGGAGTATGATATGCTGTTTTGGCTTAATCCACTTCATGTTTTATGCACTATCACAGCCGACATTCATCCATCATTGAAAATGTTGCATAAGTGATGTTCTGGAACTCGGGAGTGGAGTTTATGCTCGACCCCCGATTTTCGGGATGTTACAGAGGTGGGCCGACCCTATAAACCCACTTAAACCAGTGGGCCTGGGTGGTTAAAAAACATACATTACAGTTGGGCCTGCTGTCGCTAGACAGATCCCTGTTACTGGGTCTATCCAAACTTGGGCCCAGTCCCAAAGTGATATCTCTGAATGGATAGTTGATGTACTGCACACCTTGGTGGGGTCCATGTGAGTGGGCCATCCAAAAAAAATGCAAACTGAGGTTGTAATGCCTCTGTCCAACGGTCCTATTGCTGGACAGTAGGCTACCCAATTGGCCTATTTGGCTCACTCTTTAGGATGAGAAAAGGATGGGTGATGTGGATATAGATCGCATACATCAGGGTGGGGTCCACATCAGTGTGGCCCACCCGGTTTGGATCAAACTGATATTTATTATTTCCAGCGTCTAGGCCCACGGGACGGTCTGGACAGCAGACGTCTAACAGGTCCTGGCCCATCTGGTCACGCCCTTCAATGATTTGGAAAACTGGACGGTGTGGGTACTGCTGTAACATCCCGAAAATCGGGGGGTCGAGCAAAAACCCAACTCCCGAGTTCCAAAATGTTATTTATGCAACATAGATATGTATGATTGAATGTTGTCTGTGATAATGTATTAAACATGAGTGAGATTAAGCCAGAACAGCATATCATACTCCAGAGACAGTTAAATTTGCAAGTGGAAGACTGCGATAGTATGTATAACATATATAAACTGTTGTATGTCTCCAGAGTGTGAATATATTACCAGGTTATACACATACATGTATACTTCAAAAGTAAACAAAATGAATATACATGAGGGCGCTAAAAATATAAAATGACAAGTGTCAATATATCTAATCAACCTCCCTGTAATCCCGTCAATCAGATCACGCATAAAGGAGGAATCCTCCTCATCATCATCAAGTTCAGCTCTGCCTCGCAGGCCATCATCTGCAATCACAATAGGGACTGGTGGGTGTCCGGAAACACCATCCCGTAACGTGGGAGTGAGTGATCAACTCAGTGGGATAAGAGAGCAGAGATTAGCATGTTATCAAATCAATCATGCGATAATAGTAAAGCAGTAAATCAAACAATCCTAATACTGTTGTTAATGCAATATGACATGACGTGATGTATGCCCTCACTGATGATCTCCCTCATACGACAACATCTTACGACCGCGGCATGCCACACTCCCTAGAGTGCTCCACATCTTCCAGGCACATGCAATGTTATGGTGATATGATTTTCAAGTTATTATTAGTCCATTCAAATAGCAGGATTGGGAAACTAAGGTACCTCCCTTATATCAATCCCAACACAGATCCTGTCTAGGGTCGTCACTCCTAGTAATCTCATACGATGTATATTTTGTAGGTCGCTGCAAGGGCTGCCAGGGCTGTTGCACGCACTCGTTGCACCGCTCCCCCATCACCTTATCAATACAGGCCTACTGTACTCTACTGCTACGGAAGGGTCATCGCCTCCCGTAGACTCAGAATACGCTCGCGGTCACTACAAAGGGCTACCAGGGCTGTTGCTCGCACTCGTTGCACTACTCCCCCATCACCTTATCAATGTAGGCTGACAGCAAGAATATAGTGTCCCATACCACCATAATCTGCTCACGAGACAGGTGCTCACTGGTCACTACGGGGAGGTTTGTGGCCCCAGCGTAGGCCGACAGCTCGACCACGGTGTCCCATACCACCATGCCCGGCTCATGAGTCTTTGTGGATCAAGGTACCATGGTTAATAGGGTTTACAATGGTAAGTTCAGTACCCTAGGTTCAAGCAGTTATGACTCATGCAGGGTGAACATACAACGGCCAGTCGGGTTACTTGACGGGCTCGACTAGCACGAGCGCATCGCAAGTCGAACGACATGAAGTGCGTAAAACACTTCGCGCGGCCTAACCACTGCCGTCAACTCCAAACACGACTCGCGTTCATCGACGTGTCGTTCGTGGCAAAGATAAGCCAACCACGAAATTGCTCGATTACCGACTGCCTGGACTAGGTATAGTCCCAAACAATTATGAATTCACATCAGCCATCATGTAAGAGTAATGGAAATGAAATACAACCATGTGAGCATGTTAACACATGTTATATCGTACAACTTAAGTAAATCATCTGACACATGCCTTTCGTACATATAATGAACTTATGCATATCGCCAACATATAGGAAATCATTTCCATCAGCATATTAATTGAGAATTCAATCTCAAACTAAATCATAATGAAATCATCAAACACACGTTATAACATACAGCTTAAGCGAATCGTCAAGCACATGCATTTCATTCATATTATGAAATCATGCATATGGCTAACAGGTAGGAAACCATTTACACCAGCATATAAATTGAGAAATCAATCTCGAACTAATTCATAACGCCATTTAATTCAATACATACTAATACAAGCATTTATGCAAACACTTACACTACACACTTAAGTCTACATATAGCATGTCGACCCGAAGTGCGCATTTAGGTGAATCTCTTCGCCAAACTAATTATGCACATATTCCTAACATTCTAATGCGACAATAAACCATGTCAATCACATCAGCAAAATATGCATAAAAACAGTACTTCCTACAAATGACTAAAATGCCCTAAATCTCATATTCTTCGTTGGTTTACGAAACAGGAAACAGACAGCATGTTGTACATGTCAAACGGTGTTACCGTTGAGAATTTACTTTTAAACAACATTAAAAGCTTTGGAAACAGTCAATCAAAGCGTCTAAAATCCGCACCTTGTCTCTTACAAACGTGTCGTTTCGAACGGAGCGTATACGCTTCGTCTACGGCGAATAGAGAACCTAATACACAAGTTCTATTAGCTACTTCGCTAGGAAACAAAAGGAACCTCAAATCAGCAACTTCTAGGGTATTTTCTTACCTGAAAACGTGGAGGAATCGCCGGGAAAGTGATCGGAGTGCGTTGCCTAAGCACGTACAGCACGTGGCACAAGCAGCAGGGAATTCTCTCCCACCTTCTCTCACAAACTCTCACCTTTTCTCTCTCCCAATCTAGGAATTTTTGCAAATTCGGATGAGAGAGAGGAGTGAGGGTTTCAACCCCTTTTATAAACCCAAACTTGCCCGAAATAGGCTTCGGTACAAAGTTCACTTAGTGCATATCCAAATCGGGGCTGTTTCGGTTCAAAAGATGCTTTCTGGTGGTCCCCTGACCGAATGCGATCAGACTTAAGCTCACGCGTACCAGATCTAGCACGTATTAAGTTTTCAGTCCGGCTGGGTCCGCAGATCGCACGTGGCGGACCAGTTTCAGTTCAGCGGTCACCGCACGTAGATCAGGGCTGAAAGTCTCATGATATAAAATAGAAATTTCTCCTGATCCAAGGGTGTAATTTGACTGAATTCTGACGGTCAGAATGCTTAATACTGACGTGTCAAGTCGTGTGCCAGATTTGAATTTCAAATTCCAAATCTGTCCTTATTCGCACTCTCTTCGGTCCGGGCTCAATGAAATAGCCTGTGTTTATCGATTGGACTTGATTTTTGAAATGATTTTCAAGTCCAGCAAGACGGTTCTAACGGTCTAAGATAGGAGGTATCGGACTTTCGACGCGCGGTCTAGATCCAATACAAAATTTCAAAGTGGTCCAGAGAACAAACCGACTTAGAGTTTGATCCAAGGTTATAGAGTATTATGGAGTCATACGTTCTACTTGATTTGGGTCTTGTAGAATGTATTTAGAGTGTTCAGGGACTGTTTCCCAGCTACTCCAGCGTTGCGCTAGTTAACTTATGCTTAGTTTCTAAAGGAATTAATCCTAAGTGGTTTCTTTGGCTATGGAATTGCGTTCTAAGCGATTTTTCAGGTGTTTTAATTGACCCATTGCCTAAGGACGTCTAATCCCAGATGAGCCAAAATTTAGGGTGTTACAACTGCACACCTGCAGCAAGTGGGGTCCACATCAGTGTGGCCCACCCGTCTTGATTTAAAGATGATATTTGTTTTGCCTTATACATCAAGGCCTGTTGCTGGACAACAGACTGTCCATTAGAAGGTGGCCCATTTGCCCCATTTTCTAGGTAAAAAGGGGATGGAGAATGAGGATAAAACCCATACATCATAGTGGGGTCCATGCGGGGTCCACATGGCTAAAGATCAAGCCGATATTGGTGTTTTCCCATTATCCAAATGGGCCAACCAGACTGAGAATCCAGCAGGGTGGACATCAAGGTTGTCCCACCTGCTGGATGGTCTGGATCATCCCTACATGTCTAATGGGTGGTCCAGTAAACTAGGAAAAAGAGAGAGAGAGAGGGGGGGGGGGGGGGAGAGAGAGAGAGAGAGAGAGAGAGAGAGAGAGAGAGAGAGAGAGAGAGAGAGAGAGAGAGAGACGTGCGATGGAGAGGAGCTCTGCCACTATGTTCTCCTCTCTATCATACAATGTTTACATCAAATGGGTCCCACCACATGTGGGCCCTTAAATCATAAGGATCAATGGTGGAAATCCCTTTTCCACCAATAATACAAGGTCTAGATGACCTTCGTACAATGGAAACAAAATAAATATCATGATAGGGTCTATGAAGAATGACCTCATCATGGAATGATGATATGCATCTTGGTGGGCCATTGGCCACACATCGGGCCCAAAATGGGGTCCCCACCATCAACCGGTCCGCCCCACTTGTCCCATGAACAAAAGTTTAAAGATCACCCACTGATTCCACTCCTTAGTTCCTTAGAATGCTAATCTCCTTGGCTTTTTCTTTGATGGAGAATGATGAAGATTGAAGGGTTGGGATGAGAGATTTGGGGTAGGAAGTGGGCCACACACTTGGGGTATTTTCTTTCCTTGGAATCCTTGGACGGTCACTCTCCTTGGTTTGCTTGGGGAATGGGTAGAGAAAGGGAGAGAGGATGGTTGTAAGAGAGATGGGATGGAGTGATGGGTGGAGCGATGAGTGTGAGTGATGGGTGTGAGTGATATGAGAGTTGACTTAGGGGGGTAGGTTGCTTGTCTTGGGGAGAAAGAAAGCATGGCTAGTGATGGGATGTGTACTTGACTAATGATGTGAAAGGATGGGTAGAGATTCATTGGAATCTCTCAGAATTCACAAAGCATGGCATTTTCTTGAGATATACGCAGACCCACAACTCCTTGCTTGGGTATCGCATCGATGCGCAAGTCGGGGCGTTGGAACCGCAGCGACGACGCGGTCGCTAGGGTACAAGTTTCAGGTTGAGTTGACTTAGATCTTCGGGATGCAACATGGGTTGCGCACAAATACTGCCTACAGGTCATAGGTTGTGAAAATTTGACAGGGAGGATCGTGGGAGTCTAAGGAATGGTACGGACTAGGATACGGGCCTTATAACTAATGGGATTCTACCCTCAGCAAGGTCCTAGATTATAAGAGAATGTTAATAGGTTTGATTTGGATCATCTACCAGCCATGGAACCTCGACGGGTTGATCGCGATCAAATATTACAACTAGTTTAAGAAGTTGCAAGCTGTTGAGTGTCGAATATTGCATATTTTTCTTATTTATATCTTAGTTTTATGAACATGATAAGGCTTAATTGTATATTTTATATATGTTTGTGTTGTAAGGTAAATCTGAGATCTTAGATTGAAAAGAATGTTAAAAGCATTGATTTAATACTCAACAATTACCAGGGCAAAAGATAGATCTTAAGAGACTGTTCACATCCCCAAGTGTAGGGTCGCGATGTAGTAATAATCTTGGAAAGACCAAGGTCGAATCCACAAGGACTGATCTTGTGTGTTTCTGAAATTAATTAGAAGAAGATGTAAAACTAATTTTAAAGTGATTGAGAGAGTAATTGTGAATTAAGTAATTAAAATTAAGAATTTAAAGGTGAGAACTAGGGTGTCAAGGATCCACTTGTAGTGATCAGGGAGCCCTCTTGCTTGATTCAAGTAACATACTTAGAATTGGAGTCCTATCATATCCAATTGAAAAAGATATCAATAAAACCAAATATGAACTTTCATTAACCTAATTCTCAATGAAGGAGAACTATGATAATTGGAGGGATTCTATCACCAAACCATGCCCAAGAGATAATGGCAAACCATAGGATTTATCAATCCCATAATCTCAAAGCATAAGAATTTTGAAGATTAGGAAGGATTCCATCACCCTACCATGCCCAAGGGATGATGGTGAACAATAAGACTTACTAATTTCACAATCTCAAATAAAAAAAAGAAGATACTCAAAGCTATTACAGAACTACTGTAATTTGAGTCACAATAAACCATTAAAAACAGAAAGTATTTCTTGAAAATCAAATTAGAATAAAAGAAGGTTTAACATTAACATGAATTAAAGTAAGAGAAATATCCCATCACATTACAAGCTTCACCTCTTAGCCCTATCTAAGAGGTTTACCCAACCATAAACATGATTGGATCTAAAATCCTAGAAGAAAACATGAAAACAACTAAGGAAGAAGAAAAAAACTCTTGCCGACAGCTTCTCCACCCTTTTGCTCTACTTCTTAAACCCTAAAAGATGCCTAGGAACATCCTAGAGAGTCCTATTTATAGTTGTGGAATTCTAACTTTCGCACCTAGCTAGAAAACTCTAAAAATTGCCTCAAATTTACATAATTTGTTAAAATAGGCTTCACTTTGCTCAGTTTTTCAAAATAGACTTCACTCTACGCAATTTCACAGAATAACCTAGAGTTTTAGAATATGCTTTTTCAGGACAATTTCAGGATTCCTTTTCTTTACTTAAAATATTTGATTCTCTTCATTCCTCACTTGGTTTTCTTAGATATTTCACATGTGAATTCTTTAATCTTCATCTCCTAAGATCCATCCATTGCCTTGGTGATTCTTGATCATTAAATCCATGCTTTTAGCACCCTTTTAATCCAAGCTCTTAAATTCACCTTGTAACATAAACATGAGTAAAATAGAACATTGAGCATTATCATGTTCATAAAACCAAGATATAAATGGGGGATAATATGTATTATTTAACCCTCGACACAATCTCCAACCAGCATTTTGCTAGTCCCGAGCAAAGTATGCGAAAAATATTTTGAGAACCACATGATAATTTTTATATGCTCGAGTGATTTTTAAAAAATAATCCAGATAATAGAATTCTAAAATACGTAAATGTTGTGCATTACCTTCTCCTAAACTCTAGCACTCGGTAAGTTTCATAATCAAGTTTAAAGCATTAGTCCTCCAATTAGAACAATTCCAAACATTGACTTCTATGGGTGTATAATGAAGTCTAGACTTATCACAATCAGAACAACTAAAATTTAAATTAAAACTTTCCTTACAATTCATCTTTTAATTTCCTCTTTTATTCCTCCAGCTTTTAAATTTCTATAAGGCCCATATCCTAGTTCATACCATTCTATAGACTCCCGCGATCCTCCCTGTCAAATTCTGACAAACCGCAACTTATAATCGGCGTTTGTGCAGGACCCTAGTTGTATCCCATATATCAGAGTTGGCTTGACCCAAGACTTGTACCCTTATGACCGCGCCATCGCCGCGGTTTTAACGCCGCGTCTTGCGCACTGATGCGATACCTAGGCCAGGAGTTGTGGGTCCGCGATTATTTCTAAAAAATGCTGTGCATTGTAAATCCTGAGAAGAGAATCTCTACAATCTATCAAATTAATCCCTCTCTTACGAACAAGGCATGGTAACCCATACGTCTTTCATACAAAGTCAACCCTCTCTCTCTCTCCACCCATCCCTTCCTTACACCCATCACCACCCTCTCTCCCATCCATCACTCCTCTCTCTCTCATTTCTCACTCCTTCCCAAGCAATCCAAGAGAGAGGAACGTCCAAGCATTTCAAGGGAGAAGGTGAAGCTATGTGTGGCCCACTTCCTACCCCCCTCAATCCTCACCATCTAACCCTGCAATTCTCATCATCCTCCATTAAAGAGGAAGCTTAGGAGCTCGAGGGATCAAGGAGCCTAGAAGATCCAACGGTGGGTGTTTTACAGGCTTAGATTTGTGTTTTGATGATGGGCCAAGTGGGGCCTACCGATTAATGGTATGGATCATATTTGGGACCCATTTTGATGTATGTATTATGATCATAAGAGGGCCCATAGTGGCGGGGTCCCTCCATCACCACCGTTTCTCTTTCCCTCTCTCTCTCTCATAGTGGTGTGTGGCCCACCTGATGTGTCTAGACATCCAAATCGTCCGCCCATTTGGCCAGACATGGGGCCACCTTGATGATGTATTCCATCCAAGCCGTTCGTTTGCTGGACGTCCAGGATGCCTGGATGGGAGTAGGGAAAACACAAATATCAGGTTGATCCAAATCAGGTGGGTCACGTCCACATGGGACCCACTTAATTGGAAAGTTGATTGGCTGGAATGCCTCATACCAGTTATATAGCTGTTGTACCTGACATCAGCAGGTTTTGTGGACCCCATGTTGATGTATGTATTATTATCCACACCGTTCATCTAGGTGGTGGGACCCGCCTACCTAGACATGGTTAGCTGGTGCACATCAGCTATATAGCTATTGTAGGATGTCAGCTAGTGGGCTGCCATGATGCATGCGTCTTATATACATAGTCCATTTGTAGGGGTCCCACCCTGGTCGTGTGTCCAGCACCGCCCAGGCTATTGGATGGTGGGACCCCCACTTCAATGTATATGTTGTATATCATACCGTCCATCTTTTTTGGCCATGTGTGGGTCCACCCCACACATGCTACATGTGTGGGATGGGACCCACCTTGATGTATATATTTTGTATCCACACCATCCAGGGGATTGGACGGTGCTGTGTGGGACTCCACCATGATGAATGTATACATCCAACCGTCCATCCAGGTCTAGACGCTGGATGTTGGGATTGTAGCAAAAAAAATAATATATATAGTAAAATAATGATAATAATATAATATTATATATATAGTTGCTGTATTAGAGACAATAAGTTCTGTGGGACCCATCGTTGAAAATATGGGTCTTATCCACACCGTCCAGATGGCTGGACGGTGGGATCCACCTTAGTGTATGTATTCTATCCCCACCGGCTGGCCATGGACGGTGGGCCATGATGTATGTGTTATATCCAAACCGTCTATACAAATGTTGAGCTGACCACACTGTAAAAATAGTGAGGGATTAAACGACTATCATTGAAACCATTTGGGGTCACAGAAATTCTAAATCAATATGGAATTTGTTTTTCCTCTTAATTCAGGTCTTTGTGACCCTATGAACAGATTGGATGGAAAATGAATGTTATGGTGGGCCCTGGGAATTTTAAACTATAGAAATCCTTATCTCCACTTCTATTTAGGGTGTGGTCCAGATGATCTTCCATTATGATTCATTTTTTTGGGATATGTTCCATAATAATCTCTATAAATAGATGAATGGTGTAGATAGTTCGGCTAGGGCGGTGGACCAACTTGATGTATATATGGCCCATTTGGTGAGGCCTAATATGATGTTTGTATGGCGCATATATGTGGCCCATATGATATTTGTGTGGCCCATATGAGCGACCCATTGCGATGTATTTGAAGCTCATGTAATGCGGCCCATTATAATATATTTGAGGCCCAAATATGAGACCCATTATGGTTATATGAGGCCCATGTGATGTGGCCCACTTGATGTATATGAGGCCCACATGATACAACCCACTTGAGGTGTATGAGGCCTACGTGATGCAACCCATTTTGATGTATTTGAGGCCCATTGTTGCGGCCCATTGTGATGTATATGAGGCCCGTATATGAGGCCCATTATAATGAGCATGCGGCCCATCTTTAAGGCCCATTGTGATGTACATGAGGCCCATGGGATGTGGCCCATTATGATGTATATGTGGTCCATGAGTGAGGCCCATGTAATGCGGCCCATTGTGATGTGTATTAGGCACATGTGATGCGGCCCATTGTGATGAGTGAGGCTTATGTGATATAGCCCATTGTGATGTATTTGAGGCCCAAATATGAGGTCCAATGTGATCTATATGAGGCCCATGAGTGATGCCCAATGCGATGTATATAAAGCCCTTGTGTGAGGCCCAAGGTGATGTATATGAGGCCCATTGTGATGTGTGATTCCATCAGGATGTATGTAATGATATTTGTAATGCCCATCCATATTCTTAGTTGATATTAAATAGGCCATGCTTTGGGAGTAATGATGGTTTAATGTCCATGTTGTATGAGCAATGATGGTGTCCACATTGTAACTCTCCCTAGGGCTTGTAGTTAGGCCCATTCTCATCTCTCCTGAATGGGCTAACCCAAACCATTGGGCCCCCATTGATGATTATATTACCCATCTTTTCCTTGATTAGGCCATCCCAATCCGTTGGGCTCCCATTAGATAATGATGCTTTCCACCATACCCTGTAGGACCACCCAAGCCTTGAAGCCCATCTTGTGTTCATACCGAGCCTTCTATAAGGAATGTGGCCCACCTTCTACTTACTGGGCCTTTAGGAAGCCTAGATTGCTACGTGATGGAACATGCAAGGAAGCCCACTCTTGTTCTTAGGACCATTCTTGATAGGAGTAGCCCATCTAGGTCCATCCTTGATATGAGGAGAGAACATCATCACTGTAGATGAAAAGATCGAGGGTGTCAGGTTGGGTATATCCACTAGAGGACCAATCCTCATGTTATGGATTAGATTTTGTCCTTCTATGAACCTCGCTATATATATATATAGGCCAATTATCGATTACGACTATGATTAGTATACACACTGAGTATGTGTTAGCATAACATTGTGATTGTATGAGGCCCATTGTGATTATGTAAGGCCCATTGCGATTGTACGAGGCCCATTATGTGATTGTATGAGGCCTATTGTGATTATATGAGGCCCATTGTGATTATATGAGGCTCATTGTGATTATATGAGACCCATTGTGATTGTGTGAAGCCCCTTGTATGTGCGAGGCCTAATTGTGATGTGTGAAGCCCCTTGTATGTGCGAGGCCCAATTGTGATGTGTGAGACCCACCATGTGTATGTGATTGTGTGCATGCCACTTATTCATTATTACGGGCCATGGGCCTCCTTATACAGGCCCACCATGATGTATGTGATTATAATCATGCTTAGTATACTTCATGATGCATGCCCATATGCATCATTCACATGCTTGGTATGAGGAGTGATTAAACATAACATGTGCCATTAGGCTGATTGTTTATAGGATTCCCTGAGAGACGGAGTTGCCCCACATGAGCACGTAGTACATGCAAGTTTGATGCATGACTGGATGGTATGGCTCATGTGTCTCACATTTTATGACATGATCATTTGGTGCCCTGGAGACATCAAGGTTGTGGCCTCCATAGGTATATCGTGGATGGCCAGATGGGACACCAAAAATATTTAGTTTGAGCATATGGGTACTTTAGATGTTCGTGGGTGAAAGTCCCTAAACTCCCATGGCCAGGGGATGCTCCAACGTCTAAACCGAGTGGAAGACATGAGCACCAAGTGCCGAATACCAAGAGGGCGGGTTTCCCACTGGGCTGTGGTAGGTTGGGAGGGGGTGTGACCTTATCCGTCTGAGTGAGGGGGCTGTAAGCTACTCTGAGTTTGACCAGCTGAAAAATGGGTCCACTATCAATGAGTTGAGCCAATATTGGCAGGTGAGTAGTGAGGTCTTTTTTACTCGCTGGGTTACGCGATCGGTAGGGGCGGTAGCCAACTTAGAGTGTACTAGACCCTGGTGATGACCCCAGAGATGTACGATACTGATATGTGGACTTACTGAGTAGCATTTGTGTACTCAGTATTTGATTGATTCATTTATCCACTATCCACTCGGGCTAGTGGTGTGCAACTGATTGTTGTGTACCTTCATAATAGCCTCAATTTCGATTGAGGGGCGCGACTAACCTGAGATCAGGAGTTTACCACATTGAGTCTGGCTATCCAAATTTAGGTATGTGACTAGTTTGAATAGAAGACCCTGATGATGATCCCCATAACTTGCGATACTACGTACTATTATCCCGACTTCAAACTCCGGTTTAGTCATTTCATTCGCACTGCATATTGCATTACATCTGCGACATATGGCATTTTGGGTTGCTATGTTTCTACATTTATATGGCCTAGATGAGGATAATATTCGTAAACTCATCAGGATTTGCATATTGCATAGCTGATCTACAGTGTTTCCTTAGCTTACTATGACTCCACATTGCATAGCTGATCTACATTACTGCCTCAGTATTGATCTTTGGCTTACTATGACTCCACATTGCATAGCTGATCTACATTATTTCCTCAGTATATGATATTTGCTTATTATGTTTTGCATTGCATAGCCTGGATAAGGCTGATAGTAATTATAGACTTACCGACATATTTTTTGCATTGCTATGATATTGCATACTTGACTTTGTGCATACACTTACACCACCCTCTAAGCTTTCTATAAGCTTATGCACGATAGATGCGTGTAGGTGGTGTTAGGTCACAGTATCATTGAGCTTGGAGCGTGTAGCTGTCTTCTGGACCTTTGATTATCGATATATGTATTTCCCTTTTAGCATTGTATTCAATTGTTTATATTAGTGGATATGTGATTTGGGTAAACTTGTGTCAACCTTTTTAAAGATCTTTAATATGTAGCCCTTTTCGACGAAAATTATTTTTTTAGCTGGGTATTTTCTTTTTCCTTCTTTTCAATTCTTCTTCTTGAACATGATTGACAAATTCCCTAGGTTGGTTCCTTCCATGCGTAATAATCAACAAGTTAACAATTTATTATCAAACTGACACTTTGCTGTGTAAGTTATATGTGACATATGAGATTATGACTTAATCAATGTTTAAAACTTCTAATCGAGGATCAATGACTTAACTTAATTTTGAGATCTCCTAAGTGAGTAAAATTTAAGAGACATAAGGAATCAACATTAAGTATCTTGTAATTCTAATTCATGGATTAACTTCGAGATCACTTAAATTTGCAGAAATTTTAAAAAACTTTCTTAATTTTTAACAACTTCGCCCAAAAACTAAGAAAACAACTGCTTAGCCTGCCTAATCTATACCCCCCATCCTAAAATCTATATTGTCCTCAATGTAAAAGAAACATTCAATGCAAATGAGGAAACAAAAAGAAATGGGAAGTGGTGAAAAGGTAGTACCTGAAGAAGGAATTGTGAGGTTTTTTTTTTCTAAAATATCTCAATATGAAGATGGGTTAGCATAAGAATTAAACCATCAGAAAGTAAACTTTCCTAAATAGCAAAAAGCAAACTATCCAAAATGGTGAAAAGCAAACTATCCTAAATGGCGATAAGCAAACTACCTAATCCTAAATTCTTTGAAAGTAATAATCCTAACTAGGAAAATAGGGGAAAGCTACTTAGTCATGTTGCAAGGTTCTCCTCCTTGAAAAGGGCAAGCTCTAAGTCCTAGAGGGGGGGGGGGGGGAGGACTGTACCAAATAAAAAATAAATGTAAAAAGTAAAGGCAGATAGCACAAATAAATAATAAGATAGTACAAGTAGATTGTAACCTCAAATGTACTAGTCTTGAGAGCTTGATACAAACTTGGTTCTAAGGACAACCTAACGCTAAAAACTAAAGGCCTATGGTAAGACAACTTTACTAAAATGTTGGTAAGTATCAAAAACTCAAACCAATAAAGAGGCAAAGGAAATAAACTAAATTATTACAACATTCACCATAAGTGCATAAAGTAAATTACAACATTCACCACAACACATGTACCATCATCATCCAAACTCCAAGAATTATAGTGGTTTATGTGTGTACACCAACTGTTTGCAAACAACCACACAACTACTCCACTCCCAATATCCACACCCACGAGATACTGACATTCACTATAAAATAAGGTTTTCCAAGGTTCACCTTAAAACCTTCATAATTTTGTTTTTCAAATGGGCTTACACAATTACAAATGCCCCACTCTGAGATTTTCCTGGCAGATTTCAGATAAAACTAAAAGATGAGATTTTTCCTGGCAGATTTCAGATAAAACTAAAAGATGAGATTTTTCCTAGTTGAATCACACAAACCAAAAATACAAAAAATAGAAATAATACTTATCTGAAGATTCTTCTTCAATGTAGCTCAGTAGAACTGATTCCTTATAGATGTAGATGTTCAATGTTCAATCTCACAAGTGGAAGGGTTTTAATTCTAGAAGAATTTTAAATTAAATCAACCTAAGGCTAGCTTGAATTTGAATTTAGATCTCAAAGGGTAAAAAAAAGTTCTCTTTTAATAGAATATATTTGAATAAGGAGATCAATAAAATCAAATAGAAAAGCTATAAAAGAATCTAAAATTACCAACCAATAGCTTCATCAAATAGAAAAGCTATAAAAGAATCTAAAATTACTAACCAATAACTTCACGATGGTGAGGACTTATCTCTTAGAGTGATTCTTGATTTGGAATGGAATGAATTGAAATCTCTGAGAAATGTCTTCAATTTATAGGCTGTAAATCGGTTCCCTCGACTGGTCCTTGGTTTGACTTGACTGGTCCTAGCCGAACAACATTTTAAATTTTCTGACACGATCGAATAAAACAGACCCTCGACTGGTCGAACAAAGATTAGGACTAGTTAAAGTAAAACCTAAATTAAGTACAATGACCCAAATTAAATATGCAATGTTAATAACCTAATCCTAAAGTCTTTCTAGGGTCATGTATACCTTAAATGTGAGTATTGAAATTGAACCATTGGTCACTTCGGTAGATAGGACACTTTGAAGCACATGAAGCTTGACCTTGAATTCTTGAACCTGTCTCGAAGTTGTGTCTTGAGACTTGAGCAAAAGTACTTAAGCTATTTCTTGTGACTTGAGCTTGACTTGACGAACTTCAACTTGTTGTTGTAGTTGAACATGTGTACTTGTAGCACATAGTGTCGATGAAGATAACACCACGCTCATCTTCGAATGAAGGTGAACTTCCCATCAATTTGAACTTGAAGGTGAACTTTCTATCTATAAAAAAAAGTCAACCATACTGAAGTGTTGTGGCACAACAAAATTTGACAACTCAAGATGCTAGATTTACAACTTAACACTTACAATCTTCCCCTTTGTCAAATTGTGACAAAATAAACTTACAAAAGATTAACCTATTCTAATACACAGATTCATTTAGTTTTTTTAAAAAATCTAACAATCATAAAACCCCCCGTCAATCAACTCCCCTTCAACTCAAGCTCAGTAGAGACCTGTATTAAGAGATACATTTTTAAAAATACATGCATATCCACATCTAACCACATTATCATAAATAGATATAAGCAATCAAATACCCAATTTCTACCCCTTTTCATCACAAAATGACAAAGGAAGAAAAAATATGTGAAATGTGGTAGCTAATAAGTGAAGAGAGTAAAAACGATTGTGAAAGTTAGCAAATTAAATCATAAATAAAGGAGTATCAACATCAAACAAACTTAAACATGTCCAAAATTCAGAGTCACCAAGCATGGTAAAGTTAAGTTTAAATATTACAAGCCCAATAAAAGTAATCAAACTAATTAGAACTAGACGAAGAGGGAGGTGGAATGGATGAACAAATTTGGTGTAATCCCTTATTTATGCGTCTAAAATACTTACACATATACTTCATTTATTTATCTTGGGAAATTTTTAGTCCATTCACCTTCTCTTCAAGAGAGAAAAGCTGCTCATCAAAACCAGGAGGTTGAAAATCAGGGTCAGCCTCAACATCATCACATTCTAATTCATTAAAATTGTCTTCCATATCGGCTTCAATAGGTATTACATCTTCCTCTCCAACTTCTTCTCTAACTTCTCCAGCATGCCTTTCAGATTGACCAGGTACTAATCTCAAATTCATTTTGTTAATATTTGAGTTATTGAAAGGTAAATGAGAAGTAGGAACTTCTCCAGATGGCATGACCACAAAACAGTGTAAATAAGAGTGGTCATTAAATAAGCAAAAGGAATATCACCATGCCCTGGATGAGGTTGAAATTGGATAATAAAATAGCAGATTAAAGAAGGAAGACACACTGGAATCCAGATACAATTGAATGAAAAATATACACCATGAAGGTAGTCAGTTCAGCCTTGTTACCAGATCTAGGGTATACATTGGAAATAAAAATGTGATGTAATACTCTATATCTAGGTAACATCTGATTGGCCCAAAGCGCATTCTCGAAACTTTATTCCGACTCCATGTTGCATAAATTTCTGGTTAATAAACGTCTTTCAAACTCATTCAATTTTTTAGCTAATGTTGGAATGAGAATTCCTTCATCATTCATTGGAATCTCCATTAACCTAGAAATTAAGTGACGATCTACTTTATAAGATCCTTCTCTAAACATGATATTGAAGGTCAAATCTTCAATAGATACATCATTTATGCACGCATACATAACTTGCACAATGGAGCAGTATGCTTGTCTGCCCCAATTCAGAATGTTATCCCATCCTACAACAATAAGGAGGGGAATAATATTGAATGAAACAAGATGATTAGAATTAACGGTCCGCTCAACAATAATGTTGCGGAGATGGATATCCTGCACATATTCTGGGTCCTCTTCAGGAGGTCGAAGAGTACGCACCGAAATGGAACGAGAAGAAGAAGCTTGAGTAGTTTTTTTCTTTGGTCTACCTTCTATTGCAAGAATAAACAAGAAAATGCAGGAAAGATTTAAGGATTTCAAACATAACAAATTTTTATGAAGAAAACCCAACAAACCATAATAAAACTTGAAATAAATGCAAGATTCAAGCAAGATGAGACCAAAAGGGCCTAAATCCATAATAATATTGAAAATGGACCACTTGTAAGAATTGAAGGTGGGTTCGACGGGTTGGAGAAGGGGCTTGAGAAGAAAAAGAATATTTTGGAGAAAAAATGCTTTTTCACCCTAAAAGAGGTTGGGCCCGCGCACCACGACTGGTCGAGTACATGCTCAACCAGTCATGCTACGACTGGTCTAGTATGTTCTCGACTAGTCATGAGAGCATAAAAATGCATATATATTTTTATTTTTCTCAAATTTTAGAATGAAATAAAATGACACAAAAATGCACAATAGTACAAGCTTATAATCATGAACATTTTAAGAAGAATTACACATACCAACATCCAATTTTAATTTGGAAAACCTGTTTCTGTCAAGTGGTTTAGTAAATATGTCAGTAAGTTAGTTTTCAGTCTACACAGTTTAAAAAAATAATTTTGTCTTCCACTAATTCTTAAATATAGTGATACCTAATGTCAATATGTTTGGTACGAGAATGCTGGATAGGATTCTTAGAGATATTGATTGTGCTAGAGTTATCGCAATATAGAATCATTGTATCTTGCGCAATTCCGTAATCGTTTAACATTCTTTTCATCCACACAAGATGAGTGCAGGCATTTCCATCTGCTATATATTCAACCTTAGCTATGGATAGAGATACGAAACTTTGTTTCTTGCTGTGCCAGGAAACCAAATAGTTCCTAACATAAAACCAACCACCGCTAGTGGATTTTTGATAGTCTACATTCCCAGCCCAATCAGCATCGGAGTATCTAGCTAATTGAACATTAATATTGAGTGGATACCATAGACCTAAATTAACTGTACTTGTAACATACCTAATAATCCTCTTAACAGCAATCAGGTGGGATTCCTTAGGTTTAAATTGATATTTAACACAAATTCCTATGCTGAATGCAATATCAGGTTAACTCACGGTTAAATATAATAGACTATCAATCATACTACGGTACAACCTAGGATCTATGCTCTTACTTGTTGCATCTTTAGATAGCTTAAGAGTTGTACTCATAGGAGTATCAAAATGCTTACCAATTTCAAAACAAAACTTCTTAAACAAGTTTAGAGCATACTTGGTTTGAGAAATGAAAATACCGTCTTTAAGTTATTTTACTTGCAAACCTAAGAGGTTATTCAATTCTCCAACCATGCTCATTTTGAACTTGGATTTCATCAACTCTGCAAACTCAGTAGACAGGTTAGAACATGTGAAACCATAGATAATATCATCAACATATACATGCACTATAAGTATGTGATCATTGTGTTTCTTAACAAATAAGGTTTTATCAACACTCCCCATCACAAAGTTATGACTTAGTAAAAACTTAGTCAATTTCTCATAACATGCCCTAGGAGCTTTTTTTAAACCATTGAGTGCCCTTTTCAAGCGAAACACATGATCAGTGTGTTTAGGGTCTTCAAAATCCTTTGGTTATTTTACATAAATGATCCTCATGTAGATCATCATTCAAGAAAGCACTCTTGACATCCATTTGATAAATTTTAAATTTTTTGAAACAAGCAATGGATATGAATAATCTGATGGATTCAAGAAGAGGTATTAGGGCAAAGGTTTCATCACAATCAATTCATTCTATCTGTGTGTACCCTTATACAACCAGTCTAGCCTTGTTTCTTATAATATTCCTTAACTCATTAGATTTATTTTTAAAGATCCACTTGGTTCCAATGATATGTTTATCAGCCGGTCTAGGAACCATACATCATTTCAAATGAATTGATTCAATTCATCTTCATGGCTATAATCTAGTTTTCATCAACAAGAGCCTCTTTTACATTAGCCGGCTCAATTTGGGAAGTAAACATACATAATTGCATATGTTTTCCAATTTTTTCCATGTATGCACACCAATGAGAGGGTTACCTAGTATTTGATCAGTGGGATGGTCTTTAATTGATCGAAGTTGATTGTTGACTTGACTAGATGAAGAGTTAGGTTTATCTATAAAATTAACTTCATCATCTTTTGAACTTGTGGGTAGTGTATTCAGGTGATCATTGATAACTACATTTATGGATTCCTGAATAACATCGATCCTCTTGTTGAGAAGATGATACGCTCGACTGATTAAAGCATACCCTAGGAAGATCCATTCATCACTTTTAGTGTCAAACTTCCCTAATTTTTTGCGGTCATGCAAAATATAACACTTACTGTGAAAAACTCGAAAGTATTTAATTGTAGGCTTTTTATTAAATCATAGGTCATATGTTATTTATCTTTTAATTTTCTGATGTAAACACGATTGATTATATAACTTGCAGTGTTCACAACTTCAGCCCAAATATTTTTAGGTAACTTCATGCTATTTAATATAACATTGGCCATTTCTTGAAGCACATGATTTTTCCTTTCAACAACTGCATTTTGTTGAGATGTCTTAGGTCCAGAAAATTCATGCGATATCTCGTGATCGCTACAAAACTTCTCAAAATTTCTATTCTTAAATTTCGATCCATGATCACTTCAGATTTTAGAGATATTCATTTCCTTTTCAGTTTGGATACGCTTAAGTATCTTTTGCACTTTATTGAGAGTTTCAGACTTCTCTCTCATGAAGGCTACCCATGTATACTGGTAAAATCATCCATAATTACCAGAAAATATTTCTTTCCACCTCGACTCTCTGTTCTTGTAGGTCTAACGAGATCATGTGGAGGAGTTCAAGGGGTTTATATGTGGTAAGGGAGTTCACTTTCTTGTGATTACTCCTTGTTTGTTTCCCAATTTGACATTCACCACAAATATTATCCATTCTCTTCAATTTGAGTAGACCTCTTATTAGATTGGCCTTGCTCAGTCTATATAGATTTCGGTAGTGTACATATCTAAGGCATTTATGCCATAATTCGGTCTCATTGGTTTGGACCATGTAACACGATAATTTAGACGAGCTTGTATTACTTACAATATAACAATTTTTAGATGTTTTGCGACCATTCAATATCACATGACCTTTCTCGTTAGAAATCTCACAACCTTAATTAGTGAATTTCACACTATGTTTATTATCATAGATTTGTGAAATACTTAGGAGATTATACTTAAGGCCTTCTATGAATAAAACTTTCTCAAAAGGTGGAAGGTTGAAAATTTGAACTGTACCTTTGCCAATTATTCTGCAATTGCTCCCATCACAAAATGTGACTGACTCGTCGGTCATTTATTTTTAGTTGGTAAACAAATCTCTGTCACCTGTCATGTGTCTTGAGTAACCAATGTCTAGGTATCACTTTGATTGACTCGAGGCCTTGAAAGCTGTGTGGGGAACCAGACAAGTAACCTTTGGGACCCATTTCATCACCATTTTGGGTTTTAGAGCATTATCGATTTTTCAACTCTTGTAGTTATTATTAATTTTACCATTCGAGTTAGTTTTCAGAAGCTCCTTAAGTAAATCAACAATCTTCTCAGTTAAGGGATTATAATTCTGATTTTTAAGATTGATATGCTTGATATTAGGTTTGATAGCTTGAAAATTTTTAGGATTTTTAAAACCATTTTGATTCAAGCTTTTCCCTTTTCAGTTGGAGGACTCTCCTTTAACAAACTTAGGAGTAGTAATCTTACTTTTTAGAGGTATATTTTTATCATAGCCCAGACCCGATCTATCTCCACATTTTCTTGATCCACTAAGTAATTTTTCAAGTAGGTGATGTAGTCTCAACATATTCTAAAGTTTCAAACTTCAATTCAACTTTTAGCTCCTCCTCCCTCAATAGTAAACATTCAAGATCTGAGGAAGGAGCTCTGAATGCCCAATTGGGTAGGGATAGGGATAGTCTAAATATTCCAATTAGAATAAGGATTCTCTCGGTTAGTAACAACCACCGAGGTATTATTTTTCAAGGCATCCATCATTTATTATATCATGGGATCATTTAAATATGCAAAAATATGTTAAGCGATCTTTCTGAAAGTTGAGATAGTCAGTTGAGAGAGGCTCATTTCTCACATTGAGGTCTGTGATGATATGCTCAATGATTCCTTTGTCTTCTCTTAGAATAAAGGAAAACATGATCTCTTGCTCTTCACCTTGGTGAGAGTCAATTGTCATTAGATACATCTCGCTCTACCCTGTATAGACAGATTATGGATCAGTAGGTGCATTGATGTGAAGATTTTGTTCATTACTACTACTCGGTAGAGGCATTATATTGTCAAGGGTTGATAGCTCAGATGATGACCTTAACTGGGTGGTTTCAAATTTCGACGTCATATCGAGTGACTCGTCCATCTCCCTAATCATATTATAATCTAAATCAGGGGTGCGGTCTACACACGGCTCAAAAGAGTTGGAAGGGTCAATTGAAAGAGGCTTATCCTCCACATTGAAATCAGGTGTGTCATATGGGTGGAGTAGATCATTATGGTCGACAACTTCCTATACCTCGTGATCACTTTCCTGAACCATAATTGAAATCGATTCCAGTGAATCTTAGGCTGCAGACTCATGATTCTCATCCTAATACTTATCATCTTCCAATTCAGTACAGTTCACAAGTGGGATGAGATCACTTTCCTCACACTCTTTTTCTAGGTTTAGTTGAGGCTCGAATAAACTAACCTCTTCCTCCTCATTGAACTCAAGTGTGTCATATGACTGGAGTGTGTCAGTGTCATTATATTTGAAAGACACCTATGTCATTTGATCATTACTTTGGACGGTCATCGAGATCGACTCTTCAAAAAATTGAACCACATGATCATTAATAGAATCCAACTCTTCATTCTCAATTTCAGTATTCTCCATAATCACATCATGTGAACCTAATTGTTGTATATCTTTTATAAGTTCTTGAAATCTTTGGATTATGTTTTACTGGATGAGCTTTAAAGTTTGTGTGGAATTCTAAAGCGAATTCTCTTGGATCGTTTCTTGTTCGATTCAGAGGTATAGGACCTAAGAGAATTGTCACTATGATGCATTGTTGATTCAAGTTCCCAATCTTGATGTTTCCACTGATTATAAGTAGGGAGTTGGTAATGAAGAATTGGATTGGGTTGAGGCTGGGGTGAACTAGCCTCCTTTAACTTATTAAGGCGCGATGCAAGTGCTTCTATCATTCTTCTGATGCCAGTAAAATTATCTGTGTAACCTTGAAGTGAATCCTCTTGGATCGTTTCTTGTTGGATTTCAAAGGTATAAGACCCAAGAAAATTATCACTATGATGTATTGCTGGTTCATCTTTCCAATATTAATTTTTTCACTGATTATAGTCATACGGGTCATAGGTGGGAGAATCTGAAGGTTGTTGATACATATTATTACCCATAATATAATCTCTCATGTCTTCTTCTTGTCTGATGGGTGATAATAATTCTCACTCCCATGTTATGATAACCCCAGCACTCACGTACTATTTTCTTAATCCATAGGGTGTAATTATTCTCCGACATATGATTGCGTAAGGATTTCTTAATCGATGGAGTATTGTATTTCGTTTAGTTTTCGATGATGTTTTCAGAAAATTTTTGAGAAGTACGTTGTTCTCTAACATAATCATTTGACAACCCTTCAAAAATTCTCACATTCTCTAAAACTAGCTCAGCATATTAGCGTTCCCACTCTTGCATATACATGGTGAAACCCTAATCCTGAACCTAATCCTAACATAAAATAAAAGAAAAATAAGAAGAAAAAAAAATCCTACAACAATATGGAAATTAAGTAGAGGAGAAGTTAGAAAGAGTTTATTGGCTTGGAGAGTTCTATGTTAGGATGCTACAAAACAGGAAACAATGTTAGTCCCTAAAAAAAAATCTAAAAAAATCCTAACCTAAAAACAAAACAAAAAATTAGTCTTAAAAAAAAATTAGTTTCTAAAAATAAATTAAGAAAGTTTCTAAATTACAAATAGAAAGTTAGTTTCTAAAAAAAATTAAGAAAGTATCTAAATCTAAAAATAGAAAGTTAGTTTGTAAAACAAATTAAGAAAGTTTCTAAATCTAGAAATAGAAAAAAATAGTTTCTAAAAAAATTAAGAAAGCTTATAAATATGAAAATATAAAGAAGAGTTAGTTTCTAGAAACAAATTAGAAAGAACCCTAACATAAAAATAAAAAGTAAATAAATCCTAATCTTAACCTAATTCCAAAAATAATCAAATCTAGAAAATGCAACCGTTAATCCCCAACAACAGCCCCAAAAACTTGTTCACAACCCCAAGTGTAGGGTTGCGATGTAGTAATAATCTTAGTAAGACCGAGGTCGAATCCACAAGGACTGATATTGTGCATTTCTGAAATTAACTAGAAGTAGAACTAGAAGAAAATGTAAAAGTAATTCTGAAGTGATTGAGAGAGTAATTGTGAATTAAATAATTAAAACTAAGAATTTAAATGTGGGAACTAGGGTGCCAAGGATCCACTTATAGTGATCAGGGAGGCCTCTTGCTTGATTCAAGTAACATAATTAAAATTGGAGTCTCATCATATCCAATTGAAAAATATATCAATAAAACTAAATTTGAACTTCCATTGACCTAATTCTTAATGAAGGAGAGCTATGATAATTGGCAGGGATTCCATAACCAAACCATGCCTAAGAGATAATTTTAAACAATAGGATTTACCAATCTCATAACCTCAAAGCATGAGAATTATGAAGATTAGGAAGGATTCCGTCACCCTACCATGCCCAAGGGATGATGGTGAATAATAGGACTTACTAATTTCACAATCTCAAATCAGGAAAAGAAGATACTTAAAGCTATTGTAGAACTACTGTAATTTGAGTCATAATAAACCATTAAAAACTGAAAGTATTCTTTGAAAATCAAGTTAGAATCAAAGAAGGTTAAACATAAATATAAATTAGATTAAGAGAAACATCCCATCATGCTACAAGCTTCACCTCTTAGCCCTAGCCAAGAGGTTTAGCCAACCATAGACATGATTGGATCTAAAACCTTAGAAGAAAGCATGAAAACAAGGAAGAATAAGAAAAACTCTTGGCGACGACTTCTCCACCCTTTTTCTTCACTCCTTAAACCCTAAAAGATGTAAAGGAACATCCTAAGGAGTCCTATTTATAGTTGTGGAATTCTAACTTTCGCACCTAGTTAAAAAACTCTAGAAACCGCCTCAAATTTACGCAGTTTGCTAAAATAGATTTCACTCTGCGTAGTTTTCTAAAATAGACTTCACTCTGTGCAATGTTAAAGAATGACCCAAAGTTTCAGAATATGCTTTTTCAGGATGATTTCAAGATTCATTTTCTTCACTTCAAATATTTGATATTCTTCATTTCTCACTTAGTTTTCTTGAATCGTTGGCATGTGAATTCTTCAATCTTGGTCTCTTAAGATTCATCCCTTGCCTTGGTGATTCTTGAGCATCAAATCCATGCTTTTAGCACCCATTTTAATCCAAGCTTTTAAATTCACCTTACAACACAAGCATGAATAAAATAGAACATTAAGCATTATCATGTTCATAAAACCAAGATATAAATGGGGGATAATATGCAATATTTGACCCTTAACAGAGATCAAGAATGAAGAATTCACATGTCAAAGATCCAAGGAAAACAAGTACAAGGGTGAAGAAAGGACTTGAAAGAGTTCAAAATCCACAGCAGAAAATAGGACATTTCGGTCCGACTTGAGCCAACTTCGGTCCAACCAAAATCACAGAAAATAGTCCACCAAGAAAACAGGATAATTCGGTCTAACCTGAGCTAACTTTGGTCTGACTGAAGCTTCGGTTGGAGTCGGTCCAATCTAAATTTGACAGATTTTCTGCACAAGATTTTTCAGCATCAACTTCAGTCTGACCGAAATCATGCAGAATTGTCCAACGAGAAAGTGCGATTTTTAACTTTAATTTGGTCCGATTGAAGACAACTTTAGTCCGACTGGAGCGTAATGCAGGACTTATGCGTAGTGCGTAAATTCAAGACACTTTCTAGAAATTTCAAGGATTTGCATAAGATGGGGCTTCACAACTATAAATAGGATTCCTTAGATGTTCTTAGGATCTTCTAGGGTTTAAGGAGTGGAGAAAAAGGGTGGAGAGCTGCCGCCAAGAGTTTTTCTTCTTCTTCCTCGTTTATTTTTATGCTTTCTTCAAGAGATTTTAGTTTAATCACGTCTATGGTTAACTAAACCTCTTAGCTAAGGCTAAGAGGTGAAGCTTGTAGCCTGATTGGGATGTTTACTTTGCTTTGATTCTTGTTTTGATTGAACTTCATTAATTTTTAGTTGATTTTAAGGAATATTTTCAGTTTTATATGGTTTATTGTGACTCAAATTACAATAGACACTGTGATAGCTTTGAATATCTTGTTTTCCTAATTGAGATTGTGGGATTGGTAAATCATGTTGTTCACCATCGTCCCATGGGCATGGTAGGGTGATGGAATCCCTTCTAAATCTTCACAATCCTCATCCATTGAGACTAGTTCAATGAAAAATTCAGAGATTTGATCATCTCTTCTTCCAATTGGATAAGATAAGACTCTGATTCCAATTATTTCTTTTAAATCAAGTAAGGTTGCATCTTAATAGCTACAAGTGGATCCTTGACACCCTAGTTTCAACCTTTAAATTCACAAGTTTCAATTACATCATTCACAATTACTCTCTCTAATATTTCATATTTAGATTTAGATCTTCTTCTAGTTCTCATTCTAGTTAAATTTAGAAACGTAAAAGATGAGTCCATGTAGATTCGACCTCAGTCTCACCGAGATTATTACTACATTGCGACCCCACACTTGGGGTTGTGAACAAGTTTTTGGCATCGTTGCCAAGGACTATAGTTACATTTTTCTGAAATTAATTAATACTAAAATTACGTTGAGATTAAGATTTATTTTTTTATTTTTAGGATAGGATTTTTTTTTTTTCTGAATTTGTTTTTAGAATCTAACTTGGTTTTTTGTTTTGTATGATCCTAACATAGCAATCTCCAATCCGGTAACCTCTTTCCAATTCTCTCTCTTTTTTTTTCTAGATTTCTTATTTACTTTAGTTTTTTCTCTCTCTTAGGTTTAGTTGCTTGAGGGCTGAGAGTGTTTCATGCCCAAGTGGGTCCGTGATAACCCTCTACTTCTTTTAAGGGAACGAGGATTAGTAAAAGGGTTGTCTATTCATCATAGGATTAGACACCACTTGAGATACTTAGAGTTAATTGAAGTCTGTAAATCCACCTTAACCCCCAGTTCAGGAAGCCCAGGATGAGAATGAGGTGCATCAAGCATCCTCGCCTCTAACTTTACGAGACTACTTATAACCAGTGGGGGTGAGCGCACCTTCCTGTATGATTTTTCCAGAAAATACAGGAAATATGGATATCAAGCCAGGAGTGATCCAACTCCTTCCCAAGTTTCACGGACTTAAATATGAAATTCCATATCCACATTGAAAGAGTTTGACGAAATCATAGCCACTTTCTATTTTCCTAACGTGTCTGAGGACACAGTCAGGTTGAAACTCTTTCCCTTCTCCTTAAAAGAAAAAGCTAAGATGTGGTTACATTCACTATGTCCACGATCCATTGGCAGATAAAATGACATGAAAAGGGAGTTCATAAAGAAATTCTTCCCATACCATAAGACGACGCCATCAGAAATTATGAACTTCACCCAAAAGGAAGATGAGACATTCTTCCAATGTTAGGATTGGTTCAAGGATCTTGTCAATTCATGCCCACAACATGGCTTCGAAACATGGCACATAAGAAATTTTTCTATGATGGACTATCATCTTTCATGCGCCAATTGGTTGAGACAATGTGTAATAGGGAATTCATGAACAAAGATGTAGATGATGTGTGGGATTACTTTGACAAACTTGCTGAAAATGCACAATCATGGGACATCTCCTAAAGACCTAGCACCACTTATAAGCCTACTCAATCAAAGGAGAGGGGTGAAATATATATTTTGAAAGAGGAAGATGACATAAATGCTAAAGTGGCTAGCTTCACAAGGAAAATACATGCAATGGAACTTAAAAAGGATAAGGCTAAGGAAGTTGTTTATGGTATATGTGCCTGTAAGATACATACAACTGAAAATTTTCCAACCATACCTACTTTTCAAAAGGTATTGAATGAGCAATTGAATATCGTGAACAATTACCAAAGACCTTTCAGTGGACCCACCTCATGACAAGAAACAAATGCATTTGATTTGGGAGATTATCTTATTCAAATGTAACAGAGAGAGTGTATGAAGAATAATCATCACATTTGTTCATGTTGAGTTTATTTACATCCTTTGATTTCTCTTGATTCTAAGATAGAATATTCAGAATACAAGAATTCAGAGAGTCTGAATGTCAAATCTGGATATTCAATCCGACAACATTTTGCTTTGCGAATTGATCATCTCATCAAGAGGAATGTTGTGCAGATTCGATCATCTAATCTCTCCTTCTTGAGCTTACATTATTATACAAAATTAGAACTGAAGATTGCATCTTATCAGGAGATTTCGATAGCATTTCAGACCATTCATTGATGCCCACGCAAACCACACAATTGCACTTCTAGTTGCGCGGGTCTGCATAATTGTACTATTAGTTACGCGGGATAGCACAACTTGTTTCTCTTCCTTCTTCTCCTAAATACCTTCAAGCTCCTTTTCTCTCCTAGAGATCTATTCTTCCTCGAAATCTTCACCCTCCCCAAATGAGAGGGGGAGTGGGGTATTTATAGACCTCCACACGTGCGAACCCTTGATCTCTGGGTAATGGGGCCCACCTTTCTTCAGATCCAACTGTTCATGCAAAACAGCCCATATAACCCTTTGTGCACAATCTCGCAACCAATATGGTCGTTTGCGTGGTCCCACGCATCCAATATGGTTTGTATAGACGCGTGCAATCACATGAAGTTACACTTTATTTCATCTTTGCTCACATATTTCTTTTAATTGCAGTCTTTTGATCTTTTCTATCTTCATTTTTTATGCCTCAACAGATGCCCCCTTGATCCTTTCTTTATTCTTCAGAATCAAAGAATCAGGATCAATCACTTATCTTTCACCTCTTGCAATTGTTTGTGCACACCCGTACAAAGGGCACTCGAGTCCCGTACTTGGGTCACACTCACTATTAATATAAAAAATCCTTATTCATTTCCCATTTCCCATTTGCCTTAGCAAAGCTTTGCCTGATCACCATTACCCCACGCAATCGCTCTTATTTGCATGAATCCACGCAATAGATCTTCTATTCATGCAAGGCCTTCAAACATTGTGCTGCTCCGTGCAATTGAAATCATTTGCATGCACTCGTACAAAGGGCCCTTTTATAAAAAAATTTTGAACTTAACTTTTTCAAACCCTTTACTTCCATAACAATCCTGATACCAATCTTCTTTTCACTATGGCCTACACCAAAAGAACTTATCGCCTTGTTGAACCTCCCACTGTAAAACCTTCCCACCAGGATTCGCCAAACCCTTCGCCTTCCCATGGTATTGAACCGTCTTCTTCTCCCAATCAACCACCAAGAAAATGCTTCAAAACCACTATCAGGCGTCCTACCTATATCAAGGAACCTGTACTCTCCACCTTCTATTTCTCAGACCGAATCTCTTCACTACCCTCTCCCATCTATAGGGCAATATCACTTAGTGAGATTAAACGGCCACTGAAAGACCGCCATGAGTTTGACTGGGAAGACTGGCTGAAGACCCCAACTCATTTGCTGACAATGAGTCAGAAGCCACCTGTCAAAGAGGACACTCCCCCTCCATCTAAATCAAAGAAGCATCATCGCAACAAGGCTAAGGAATTTCAGAAGCAAATTAAAAAGCACAACAAGAAGAGACTCCGGAACTCCTGGGAAGAAGTCCGAGTATTGAGGGTAATGAGAAATTTGATAACCCTCATAGATAGGATATGATGATAATCCCTCTAAGCCTTCACCGCCACCAGTCCATTTTAAATTTCGAGCCTTCAGACCAAATGGATGGGCAAAAATTAGCCTACACAAAATCCTGGTCACCAAAGGAACTAAGAATCTTGGAAGGGGTCTTGCTAGCGAAGAAGCCAAGACAACAAATTGGCGACGTCCATCCGAAGATCTTCCTTACTCCCTCTCATAATCTTCATGCCCTATTTCTGACCCATTTCTACGAAACACTCCAACGGCGTTTCAGGGATCGTGAATCACTTTCGGGCAGTGAAGAGTTCAGAACCAGAGGCCTCTTAACATCTTGTGACTACTACTTTACTGGGCAACAACAATTTTGGCCAAGCATTCGAAAATGTTGATCAAGATTGACCTATATAATGCAATAGAGGTCACTTCTCAGCATTTATACAGGGAGACCTTCGTCTTAAAAGTCTTCCTTAATTATTAGTGTCCCACAACCAACTCCTTCCATCTTCCAGTAGGTGAAATGAGTATTAGCCTTTGGGATCTTCATCGAATTCCTAGTCTTCCACTGACCGAAAACTTCTACAACGAATTTGTACCTAGGAACGAAGAATTGGTGTTCATTTCTTCACCCTGCTAAGTGGCCTCGATTTCAGAAACAACCATAAAACTCTTTAAAGAGATGTCTAAGTTTCCCAACATTCGCAAGATCTCACCACTGCAATGGCTTACCCATTTCACTATAGCCTCGATGGACAGCTTGCAGCTTTCCTTGTTTATTGGCTGAGTGTGTTAGTTCTTCCAAGTTCAAAATGGGCAGATGCTATTTTCCCTACAGTATTTGTTACTGCCGGTGCCATGGTGGAAGGCCACAAACATTCTCTTGCCCCTTCGGTCTTGTGCTCGATTTATAGGGCACTTGGAGAGATATCCTCTCAAGTAAAGAATCCCGCTATCAGTGCTTCTTCCATTTATACTCCCTGGCACCATATCACGAGCTGACTAGGTGTTTACTTTCCATGGATTTTTGATGCTCCGGGAGAAGGTCTATGTTCACCCTTCACATCTCCCACTATGGTTCTTTCAAAAGAGGACTATGACTAGAAGATCATACGATTGGGTTGTTAACACCATCTTGGACATTGATAAAATTGATTTCTTCTAGTTTTGCCTATATCGCTACACAGAGGATACAAATAAGGTAGACACTGGATCACTTTCTTAAGGAGAGAGAGAATTTTTCCTTTCGATTTGATCTTGCAGCCTTCCATTAAGGGAGGGAGTAGAGTTTTGGAGGGAGCCCTACTATTTGAGCCAGTTTGCTCGCCAGTTTGGTTTTTATTAAGCTGTATTAGAAGACTGCAGATTATTAACAAGGAGAATGCACAGCTACAAAACCAGCCCATATAACTGGGCGATGATATGGAAGCAGTTACTGGGTGGTTGAGTTAAATCTACTTTTATAATTTCGGGTAGCTATCACATCACTCGCGCTTCATATGGTCACATGAGGTGGTGGGTGCATCAATCATATCTTGTTAATAAATGCTTACCTGTGACTGAGCCAATCTGGATTTCACCACCGAAGCTTAAAGGTCGCAGACTTAAAGAAGGAATAAGCTTTGTGCCAGAGACGAGCCGTGCCCCCTTTCCTGGTCACCTCTGCAGGAAGATATTCGTGGATGATCCAATTCGCGAGCGAAAACCCGCTAACACCCTAGAAGGATGGATAACTCATGGGGTTGTTATGGACTTTGAAAAAGTCCCACGGGATCGTTCTGATAGAATAATTGAAGAGGTGGTGGAAATTTCTTCTCCTGCTTAAGAGAATGTTGCTGCATCTCAAGATAATCTAGTTCTTGCTCCTCCTCGACCCATTCATCCTATTCCATCTTCTCTGATGACGAGGTCTTAAATGTGTTCTTAGGCTTCTCCTCCTTCGCCTTAAGGAGGAGTTGTTGCCTCAGCCTATCCAATCCCAATTGCTGTCGTTGAAGGAACTTCTACTAGAGAAGAACATCTTCCATCCACTGCTAAAGTTCTTCCCGACACTAATATTCCTACAAAGACCCCAACAACAATAGAGGAGGAAGATGATGAACCATTAGATTATGGAGAATATGGATATTCATTGAGTAAGAATTTTCCTGTGATTTTATTTGTTAACTTTTTACTTGCAATCGTTATTATTATTATTATTATTTTCTCATTGTTATTTTTCTTTGTCATTCTTTTTAGCTATGGGTAATAATGCAAGTGACATTCTTGTCGAAGATGTCCCTCCCATTATATAGCTAGTTTCTTCAGGAACTTCTTTGTCTCCTCTGGTCATACCGAGGGCAGTAGTCCATGAGATCATTTTTCTAACAGAACTAACAGACTTAGCCACTATTCCAGCATCAAGGCTAGAGTGCCTTCCTTTGCTGATATGTTGGGAGCTGGCCCTTCTTCTGTCAAGGAAACTCGACCCCCTATTGCCCATATTTCTGCAGCAGGTATATCTATCATTTGCTCTATCAATATTTCTATATCCCTTAGCCTTTGTTTCGACCAGAAACGAAAAGCAATTAATTTGGGGAATATCTCACTTAATATTAACAAAAGATAGAACTAAGAGAATAATCATGAATTTTATTCATTCTGAGTTCATTACATCATTTTAGTCCTTTAATTCCAGGATAGAATCTCTTAAAAATGCCAGAAATACAAAGGCTAAGTATATTCAAAATATAAATTTTGGCAGCATTCCGGCTCATATTGATCATATCTCCAGGAGAGATGAGTTGTGCAAGCTTCCTATGCATTTCGTCCCTTATTGGCATGATAAAGGAGTACTTGGATCCCTTTGACACAACTGCAATAACTTGACGATCTGGAAAATTTCAACATAATAGCTACCTCAAAGAGCCGAGGAGTTACGCAGGTCCACGCAACTTGCCAAGAGTAGCACGACCCACGCCTTCAATACTCCACAGTCCCTCTCCCTCTCTCTGTCTCCAATACCTATCAGAGGCATTGGTCTTCTGAATATCTGATGCCCCAAATGAGGGGGTAAGGTGGTATTTATAGGCTTTTGCACGTGTGAGCCCTCTAATCCTGTTCCGTGGACCCCACTTTGCATTCCCAATCCATTTTTCTCTGGTAAGAGTTGTGCTGCCCAACATGACTATGGACGAGTTGCACGGACCCGCGCAACTCAGCTCTCGTGCAACATGGTTCCCGTGCAGCTTATGTCCCGCGCAACTCACCTGCCTTTCACTTTCATCCTTTATTTCTTTCATCAATTTTTCTCATTGAAGCTTCTCCCCTTAGCCAAATTTTATACCCCAACAGATGCCACCTTGATCCGAAAATTGACTTCTCTCTAGTTAACTTCAAGGATCAACATCCTAATATGCATGAAAAATTGACAGTTATACTTCTAAAATCATGCCTTTCTGTATCTTATTTTGTAACACCCCAGATTTTTGTCAACCTGAATTTAGATGTCCTTAGGCAATGGGTCAATCCTAACACCGATTAACTTCTCAAAACTCAATCCAAAAGTCTCAAATCCCTATTTCCTTTGAAAATCTCACCTTTCACTACTTTATCCTTCAAAAGTTTCTAAGAGCTTTCATATTAGACACGAATATTAAAGTTTAGGTGATTTTGATCAATACTTAAACTAAAAAGTACTATGAATAGTAAACAAATAAATAAAATGGGTTTTTAACCATTAAACTTTTTGAATCTCATGAAATAAGTAGGCTATTTGGATAGATCAGCTTCTCTTACCCCAAAATCATATATTGCATGTCAAATAACTCATCCCATGTTCTAAAATACACCCATTTCAAATATCAGATGGTGAAATCACCCCAAACAGGTCAGGGAGTGGCGAGGGGCTCGCCGATTACAGGGCTTGGCCGGGCCGCGGTTCATCGGCTGGCCCGTTTTCAGCCACATTTTCTGTGATTTTGGTTCAATTTTGAAAAATTATATCTCCCTCGTTATAACTCCAATTTAGGTGATTCAAAAGCTAGATTGAAGATAAATGAGTGTAGTTTTATATAAAAATAAGTAAAAAATATAATAAGGTATTTAATATAGTTAAAAATGGGTTATTGTGACAACTATCTGGAAAGCATAGTTTTGGATAGCTGCTGCTTCTAGAATTTTTAGAATTTTTCTACAGCATGAAATATCATGAAATTTGGTGGAGATGAATTAAACTTGATGATGAACTACTAAAAAAATAATTAAAATAATATACTAATTAAAAATGTCAGGAAAGGGCGTAGAACTTCCTAGGGACTTATTCTGTCATAATTAGGTCGAAATTTGGTTAAGTACTGAACTAAACAATTAATAGAATTAGCTAGAACCACTTTAAATACGATCTGTAAGACCTAAAACCTATAGAATCATTGACGTTACGTTACCCTAAAACTTAGGATCAAACTCTAAACCCGTTTGCTCTTAGGAACCCTTTGAAACTTTGTATTGGATCTACACCGCGCGTCGAAAGTTCGATATCCATAATCTTAGACCGTTATGACCGCTTAGCTGGACTTGACAATCATTTCAAAAATCAAGCCCAACCGATGCTCTAAGGCTATTTCATTGAGCCTGGAGCAGGGAGTGTGAGACAGAGTGAAATTAATAAAAATTTAAATATCATTTAAATGAATCTGGCACGTTTCTCTTGTGGGTTCAGTATAAGCATTCAGACTGTCGGAATCTGACCCAAATACACTCTCGGATCAGGGAACATTTCTCACTCAGGTCAGTGTACTTGGAATCCTCGATCAAGTCTCCTTGACCACTGAACTGAAACTGGTTCGCCACGTGCGATCTGGGACTCTACCGGTCTGAAAACTTGATGTGAGTAGGATCCAATGTGCATGAGCTTGAGTCCGACCGCGTTCGGCCAGGGGACCTCCCGAAACACTCTTTTAGATCGTAAGAGACCCGATTTGGTTATAACCCAAGTATACCCTTGTCCCAAGTCTATTTAGGTGAGGTTTTAGCCTATATAAGGGCTTTAAACCCTCTCATATCTCTCCCATCCGAATTTGCTATAAACCCTAGAAAGAGAGAGAGAGAAAGAGAGAGATTGTGAGTGAGTTGTGGGAGAGACTTCCTGCCACTTGCTACAGCCTCTACGCGTGTTTAATCATCGCATTCAAATCACTTTCCTGGTGATTCCAACTCACTGCTAGGTAAGAAAACCTTAACCTATAGCTGTTTTAAGGATTCTTTTGATATAAGTAGCAAAGTAGCTTATGTATCTTGTGCATTAGGTCGCCATAACGCCGTTGACGAAGCGTAGACGTTCTATTCGAATCGATACGCATCTACGGCGAAAGGTGAGGATTTTAGACGCTTAGATTGACTGATTTCAAAGCTTTCAATGTCGTTTAATAGTAGATTATCGACGAGAACGTTATTTGACATGTAGAACATGCTGTCCATTTTCCATTTCGACTGTGTACGGAAAATATGTGATTTAGGGTATTTTAAGCATTTGTAGGAAATACTGTTTACGTCCATATTTTGCTGAAATGATTGCCATAGGTATTTCTTGTGTTAGGATATTAGAAATGCGTGCATGATCTGTTTGGCGAAGAGGTTCGCCCCAATGCGCACTTTGGGTCGACATACGCTATGTAGACTAAAGTGTGTAGACTAAGTGTTTGTATAAATGTTTGTATTAGTATGTATTGAGTAAATGGTGTTGTGAATTAGTTTTGAGATTGAATTCTCAATTAATATGCTGATTTATATGATTTTCACCATGTTGGCTACATGAATTGATTTCAATATATATATGGAATGCATGTGTTGGTTAATTTGCTTACGTTGTATGATATAACATGTGTCAACATGCATGTATTGTTTATATTCATTTCTGTCACTCTCATATGATCACTGATGTTGTGTACAAATGCTTGGGGCTATGACCTAGTCCAGGCAGTTTGTAACTAATTGAATTCGTGGTTGGCTTCTATTTACCACGTATGACGCGTCGATGAACGCGAGTCGTGTTTTGGGCAGGCGGTAGTGGTTAGGCCACACGAAGTGTTTCATGTACTTCATGTCGCTCAGCCTGAGATGCGCTTGTACTAGTCGAGCCCGTCAAGTAACCGACTGGCCATTGTATGTTCACCTTGCATGAGTCATAACTGCTTGAACTAGGGTACTGAACTTACCATTGAAAACCCTGTTAACCATGATATCTTGATCCATAAAGACTCATGAGCTGGGCATGGTGGTATGGGACACCGTGGTTGAGCTGTCGGCCTATGCTGGGGCCACAAACCTCTCCGTAGTGACCAGTGAGCACATTTGACTCGTGAGCTGATTGTGGTAGTATGGGATAATACATTCGAGCTGTCGGCCTACTCTGATTGGTGATGAGCCCTTTGTAGTGACCTCAAGCGTATTCTGAGTTTACGGGAGGCGACGATCCTTCTGTAGCGACAAGAGTACATTAGGCCTGAATTGATAAGGTGATGGGGGAGCGGTGCAACGAGTGCGAGCAACAGCCCTGACAGCCCTTACAGCGACCTATAGATGTAACATCGTATGAGATTACTAGGAGTGACGACCCTAGACAGGATCTGTGTTGGGATTGATATAAGGAAGATACCTTAGTTTTCCAATACTGCTGTATGAATGGACTAATAACAACTCGGTAATCATTATCCATATCGCATTGCATGTACCTGGAAGATATGGAGCACTGAGGAATGCAAGCATGCCGTGGGCATAAGATGGTGCCGCATGAGAGAGTATGTCGGTGAGGGCATCCATCATGTCATTTCATGCTTGCATTAACAACAGTATTTAGGAATATTTGATTGCTTGCATTACTATTATCGCGTGATTGATTTGATAACATGCTAATCTTTGCTCTATGATTCCACTGAGTTGATCACTCACTCCCACGTTACGGGACGGTGTCGCGCACACCAACCATTCCCTGTTTTAGTTACAGATGATGGCGCTGCTTGTGAAGTGGAGCTGGACTTGATGATGATGAGGAGGATTTCTCTTATATGCATGTTCTGACCGACGGGATTACAGGGAGGTTGATTAGACGCCATGACACTTGTCATTTTATATTTTTAGAGCACTCATGTATATTCTCTTTATCATTTTTGGAGTATACATGTATATGTCTAACCTGATAACATGCTCACACTCTGGAGACTTACAATCAATTATACATTGTTATATATTTATCACAGTCTTCCGCTTGTAAAATTTAACTATCTTTGGAGTATGATATGCTGTTTTGGCTTAATCCCAATCTTGTTTAATTCCATTCTACAGAAGACATGCTTTATTATTATCTATGTTGTATAAGTGACATTTTGGAACTCGGGAGTTGGGATTCTACCCGACCCCCGATTTTCGGGATGTTACATATTTTAGCCTATTTCCATCTGATTTTGTGATTGTGATGATACTTACAGATAATGGAAGATGATGTGAAAAACGGAATAAATACGGAGGAATGTACATCTCCTAGATTTATGGTCCAGATGAGCCGTGAAGTTGTCCAACCCTCAGGAAATCATCCAAGGCAGGTCATGGAATTTTATTGGGTGAAGAAAATGAATGGAGATATCAGATTGCAATTATTTGAAAATCCAGGGGGCCACACGTATGTTGAATATGAAATTTTGGGATGATACTGTGACTGTGTCGTTAAAATAGTATCATGAGTATGCCAAATGGTCCAGATTGAATGATAACAATGTGTGTGGGCTAGAGTATAGTGAGAGAGCATAAACGCTATACACACCAACATTAAAATATCAACTTTTTCCTAGAGTGAAATCTTGAGCTAATTTTTTTACCAGTGTGAAGAGTGCGTCGAAAAATGCCAAGGTGTCAAGTTTCACTTCAATCTGATGACCGTGAAGGGAGTTAAAAGAGAATAATCAAAACCAGCAATTTTTGTAAAAAAAAAAAAAAGAATAACAAACTGATGAGCTCCTCACGTATGCTTATGTCATCCTGATTCCTTGAAAATTTGGATTGAAATTAGGGATCCAATTTGGGCCATCTGATCCGTTCACCTTAAAGAGCACATAAAATTAGGTTTGGGTCCAAATTTGGTTGGAATACGAGATGCCAATATGCCAGACGATTAGAATCTAATTGATGGACGTTTAAATATTTTTTTTTAGAGTTATGGTCATCCATTGCTCGTGCCAACGGTCCATTTAGGCAAATAATATGCCTGAAATACAGCAGACGGTTTAGATTGTGAATCACTATCATATATTTTAAAATAAAAGAAAAAAATATATATACAGAAGGAAAGAAAAGGGCACGTCACATGTGTTGGCCACTGGAAAGAAATAAAAGAAAGAAAGAGGTTACTGCCTCGATTTGGTCGCATGTAAAAGGAAAAAAAAAAGAAACAGGAGAGAGGAGTTGCTATTTTTGGGTTTTCAACCGGAGAAGAAATAGAAACGAGTTTCCATTGTTGTTGCGGATGGATGAAAGAGGAAGCTGCCATTGAGAGTTTTGGATGGCTGAAATAACTATAAAGCCGTGTAAAATCATCTCCTCTAGAGGGGAGATTGCTTGAGAAGAGGTTACTCCAGAACAGCTTGCTCCAAAAGAGATTTCTTTTGACAGTGTTGGGGTTGATAGATTCATCTCAAATTAAAAGAAATCAGAGGGTTGTGTAAGGGATATGCTTCTTATCAATTATATTTTTCTTCTTTCCATTTGAATCTATGTTACATCCCATGAATTTTTAATTTCTTAGCTAGGGCTGAGATGAAGCCCTTAATTTTAATGATTCTTGTTGTTTGTTGATTTCATCCTAAATTGATTGATTTATTTCTTTCTCTATTATCATTAAATGAAAACTCCATACCTCTCCAATCTATGAGCTTACCCAAAGTCTAAAAGCGGATGTTTTTTGGAATATTATTCTAGGTGTGCTTGTGTCTGACCATGAACAAGTTTTCCTATAGAGAAAGAAATAGGAATTTACATCTATACATGCTTAAACATGGATGGAAAGATGTGATCCTTGAGATTTTTTTTCCCAATTTCATCTTCTGTGATTCATAATCAATATATTAGATGGTGGATGTGGATTTAAGTGGTTTGGTTGATTCTTAATGTCTGTATATACATGATAATTGATGTACATGCATTAGAGATAATTGATGTTAAGGAAAAAATCACTTGTTCTTCAAGGAAATTATACATCCTGTGTGCCTGAACAAGGACACAGATTGTGCTTTATTTATCGAATTTATATCAATCTGAATTAGGGTGAATCAACAAGTAAAACAAGGGTTAGGATAACTAGGAGTGGATTCAAAAGTCCTAGTGTTTTCCTTAAGTGAATTTTCCTTCTTGTTCTCAGTTATTTTTTATTGATTTTTGTTATTTTACTTAATAACTAGCTAAACTATTTGTTGGATTAGTTAAGAAGAATCATAAAATTTGAATTGTGACAACCAGTCCTCGTAGGAACGATCTCGTAATATTTACCATGTCTACACCTGATTCGTATACTTGTGAGTTTAAAATCAATTTAAATAAGGTTGGTTTAAATAAAACATCACATCCTCTTGCAGAACTCGAGTTGCGCGGGTCCGCGCAACTTCTACCCGCACAACTCGCTGCTGGTACCACTGATCTATAAATATCAGATCACCCTATCATTCAACACTTCAAAATTTTCTTCTCTCCTGACAAAACCCCTTTCTTGCACAACTCCCATGCGCAACTTTCCCGTGCAAGTCTTCAACACTTAGTGTTAAAAACTCCTGTTCTGAAACTATGCCGAAATTTCTAACTTTTTCCAGACTTAGCCAATTTCTCTAAATTCTTCAACCATGGCCCGTACCAAAAGGACCTTTCACCTTATAGAAGCGTCGATAGATTAACCTTCCCATGCAAATCTCCCTGACTCTTCTCAAACCCCTGAACCGTTGCTAGCTCCTACAGCTCTTGTACCTTCATCTATAACCCAAGTAACCTCTTTTGCCCCTCTAGCACGTGAAGAACCTCAATGAAAATGAGTTAAAGTAACCAAAAATAGCCTACGTATATAAAGGAACCAGTCTTGCCCATTCTTGACTTCTCTAGCAAAATCAAAACATTGTCTTGGCTAATTTGTCAGGCGATCATTTCTGGTGAAATAACAGGACCTCTAAAGTAAGGTCAGGACGTTGACTGTGGAAGCCCGGCTGAAGTTAACAGCCAATTTACGTATCAACATCATCCAATCCCCGCCGAGAGAAGATACACAGCCACCAACACTTTCACAAATGTAGCGGAAGAAATTGAAAAAGTAAGAACTCCAAGAGAAGATCCACGAGCATAAGAAGAGGAAACTGCCGAATGCTTGGGACACCATGAAGGCTCAAGACGGCTACATAAAATACAACAGCCCTCTCAGGAATGAATTAATAACGATCCTATTAAACATTCGACGACATCAATCTATTCTTTGAAGTGAGCCAACGGACTGAACAACACAAAGCCGCATGTTGTATACTCCTAATTGGTCGATAAGAGAACCATTAATGCTAGAGGGTATTCTTTCAGAGAGAGGATCAAAGCAACAAATTGGTGAAGTGCATCGAATGTGATTTCTGATTCCTTGCTATAATCCTCATGTAACGCCCCATGTTCTCAGGACCCGAGTATATGACTCATTTTCCAAAAACTTGAGTGATAACCTTAAAGGATGGTCAAATTCGAGCGAAAACTGTCAGAGTTAGCAATTTAGCATAAAAGGGGCAAATTAACATAAAGAAAAATTTTATTTACATTTAGAATATATAAGAGCTGCCCATAATGACTTATACAAACCAATGTCCCAATTCTTACAATTACAAATGAAATAATATTACATGTAAAACGAAGTAAATTATAACAATCTTGGGCTGTGAAATCCTATAGCAACCCTTAACAAATGCAATCATGCACCCTTGTCAATTATAACCCGCTCCCCATCAACATGAACATGAATATCATTTAGACTGCCTGTGCTACCTGTACGGTTATATATTTGATGGATGAGTGGCCAACTTAGTATGGATTCCCTTCAAGATTACACCCCGCCACATTAGGTATGCATAGAAAAATAAGAAAATAATCCAAAATAGGAAAGATGCAGTTTTATTAAAATGCATGGATGCATGAATGCACATCGCCCTAGGGATGCTCATCCCTGCGAACATTGAGCTCGTCACCTATGCAATCATCGACCTGAAAATGCTCATCCAGTCATACTTAGGCTCATCACCTAAAAATAGGCTGATAGTCTGGGAGCTAGAGAAACGATACCTCGATAAGCCTAGGGCACGTGCTACAACATCCAGAATTAGCCACTCGTCATCACCAATATGCTATAAATGCATGATTAGCCAAACCATTATTAGTTTGGTTACTATTAGCTGGTTTAAATAAGCTTAAGGTCACTACAGGGGCTCATCACCAACGTAGGCTGACAGTTCATGAATAGTATCTCATTCCACTATCCCTGGCTCATGAGTCTACCACTTTAGGATGTTTAATGGAACCCAATCGACTAGTGGCCGATAATATTCAGTATATGGGGCTTACCATCACATGGTTACACAAAATAAAACATCGAACCCATCTAGGGCAAATACTAAAATAAAGCCACGTAGGGTGAATATCAAAACTAAGCCATATAGGAAAATTATTAAAACTAAGCCACATAGGGCCAATATAAAAATCATGCGATAAGAAACAATCCTTAAAAACCATTGGACACAACAACCTTGGATGGTATGCCCACATCAATGATCAATTTAAACCACCAATCAACAACCACTAAGTCGAAGGTCCATTACGATGACAATCCGTCAAGTTACATCCCAAGTATGGGTGTACATTCATAGGTGGGGGTTTCCCACTGATGTACCAGTTTAAGTCTCATAAGTAATCCACAAATAATCCATAAGCATGAAATAAATATGTAGGATAAAAATTAAGCATGTAATATAGTAATTCAATTCCAACAATAAACACATGTGATTATAAAATGGAGATATCAATTATAAATTAAAATAAAAACTATAACTTAAGCTAATGGAAAAATGGAAAGCTCAAGGGGAAGAATCCTTACCTTATTTATCGACTCGACTGCTAATGTTATTAGGAAGTGCACACGCCATTAGACTTGGATCCTATCATAAGTTAAAAAACTGTACCATTAGATCCAAACTTAACTCACTATTTATGTTCAAAGTATCGACCTAGGGTTTTAGATTAGTTAGGGTTTTGATGTAGGATTAGGATTTTCATCCTAGGGTTTAGTCCTAGGCTTAGATTTTTAGAATTTGAACTCAAGTTGGTGTACCATTAATTACAATATAAACTTAGTAATTATAATACAACTATTAGCATTAGTGTTATAATTTATATTAGCTAACATACTAATAATAATCATTATGATTGTAATTAATATTATGATTCACTATTTATAATAATATTTATGAGTGACAAAAGAAAACACTAGTATTTAATAATGATATTATTTTATTTTATTTTATTTTTATCTGCCATAACTAATATTAGTATAGATAATTTACTAATGACTATTCATATCTAATTTTCATAGTAGAAGCATTAATCAGTCAATACTAATAATGATGACTCACAAGTTCATGTTTAAATGTACTAACATCATCAAATATCCTTATAATGATTACTAGTCTCTTAAATAATATAAGTAGTAGTAATAAAATCTTTACTAACAATAATGTAATAAGGGCTAATACTAATAGTGTAAGACCCGTATCCTAGTCCGTAATATTCTGTCAACTCCTACGATCCTTCTCTCTGAATTTTGACAATCCACGACCTGTAATCGATGTTGCTCACGACCGTAAGACGTATCCTATACATTTGAGTCGGCTTAATCCGTGACTTGTACCATTGTGACCGTACAGTCACCGCGGTTCCAACGCTGCGACTCATGTACCGATTCGATACCCTGACTAAGAGATGTGAGCCTACGTTTATTTCGAGAAAACGCTACGTGTTTGCAATCCCAAGAGAATCTCTACAACATGTCAAATCAATCCCATCAATCAATCAACCTATCAATCACTTCATGTCAAGTGCACATCACCTTTCACCCCATTCCCAAGCAACCCCTAAAGTCAACTCTTTCTCACCCTCTCTCTTACACCACCCATACTTGTTAAGTACCACATCACTCACATCCATCACTCTTACAACCACCCCTTTTCTCTCTCTTTCTCTTCACAAATTCTAAGCCACACCAAGCACCAAAGAAGTGCACGTCCAAGCTTCCCCAAGAGAGAGAAAGTGTGATTTTGGTGGCCCACTTCCCATCCCAAAAGCTCTAATCCTAGCCATCCATTTCCATCTCCACCATCAAAGTGAAGCTCTAGGAGAGTAGCTTTCCAACGGACCAAGAAGATCAAGTGGTGGGTGCTTTCATAGACTACTTTTTCATATTTTTAAGATGGGCCAAGTGAGGCCAACCGATCAATAGTTTGGATCTCACTTGGAACCCTAAGATGTGGCCAATGACCCATCTTGATCATCAAAATCATTCTATGATGGGGCCATTCTCCATGGACCCCATCATGATGTTTACTTTCTTGCATTAAAGAGGTCATATAGACCGTTCATTTTGGATGGAGAGGGATCTCCACTGTTGATCTTTTATTTGGAAGGCCCATATGCAATAAGACCCATTGATGTAAGATTGGATGGTTGAAACGGAGGGCCCATAGTGTCGGGGTCCCTCCATCACTGTGTCCCACTCTTTTACTCTCTCCCTCTCTCTCTCTCTCTCTCTCTCTCCCTCGTCTTTTTATTTATTTTTCTTGTATGTTGATGTGGCCATGTGGCCCACTTGAATGAGCCCCACCATGAATATGTATTTTTTTCAAGCCGTCCATGAGTGGGGCCCATCTTAGATGCACCATCCATTTTGTGGTGGCCCACCTAAATAAAAAAAAAAAGAGAAGAAAAGGAGCGTCCAGCTGGACGCTGGACATGGAAGGAAAATACAAATATTGGCTTGTTTCAAAGCCTTTGGAAAGGGGCCGCTTGCATAGGCTCCGCCTTGATGTATGTTTCTAATCCAACCCATCCACCTCACTCCCTGACTCATTTTTGGCGTTGAGCCGAAAAATGAGGTTGATCAGAGTATCTGGTGGGCCATAACATCAAAAACTGTACCATTACCATTGAAATCTATCTAGATTTTTTTTACACGTTGAAAAATGGCCGATATTGGTCTTGATAGATTTGTTTTGGGCTTGGGAATACAATGGATGGAGTGAATTTACTTGGAGTGGGCCGTACATACGAAAAACCCCAGAAAAATGGGTTTTCAAAAAATAAAAATTAAAAAATTAAAACAGCAGCAGCAAGCTGCTGCTGTGTCAGAAACACTGGCCACGCCAGTGGCTGGTGGGCAGACGCCAGGCAGCCCACGGCCCACATGTGGGCCCCACTTTGATGTTTATTTGTCAATCCAATCTGTCCATATGGTGGGTCCCTACCTTAAGTAGGCCCCACCCAAAAATCAGCTCGATCCAGATCTCAGGTGGCCCACACCATAAGAAACAGCGGTGATTGAGCCCTACCATTGAAACCCTTTGTGGGTCCACAGAAGTTTTGAATCAAGCTAAAATCTGTATTTTCTCTTCACCCAGGTCTCTGTGACCTTATCAACGGGTTGGATGGTGAGTAAACATTATGGTGCCCCCCCTCCCCCCCCCCCCCCCACGTGGGACCCACAATGATGTATGTGCCTTAATTCCACCATCTGTCCGGACAGTGGAGCCCACTGCATTGTATGTATTTCCACACCGTCCAACCATTTCTCTAGCTGCTGGACGGTCAGTGGACCCCCACCATGATGCATGAGTTGTATCCTAACCGTCCATCCATTTTGAGAGCTAAAAATGAGTCAAATCTATAGTTCAAGTGGGCCCACCTTGGCATGTGTATAGGGCCCATATTGATTTAACTGTGGCCATTTATTGAGGCCTACCTTGGTATATATCTAAGGCCCAAATGATTAATCCCATTTGACATATATAATGCCAATGGGATTAAGCCCATTTGAAATGTATAAGGCCTATAGGATTAAGCCCATTTGGCATATATAAGGCCCATGGAATTAAGCCCATTTGGCATGTATAAGGCCTATGGGATTAAGCCCATTTGACATATATAAGGCCCATGTGATTAAGCCCATTTGGCATGTATAAGGCCCATGGGATTAAGCCCATTTGGCATGTATAAGGCCTATGGGATTAGGCCCATTTGATAAGGCCATAAGATTAAGCCCATTTGATATATATAAGGCCCAAGTTGTGAGGCCCACTTTGATGTATTTCAAGGCCTATAGGTCATGGACCATTGCAATGTACATAAAGCTTATTAGTGAGGCCCATTAATGTAGCCCATTTGATGAATGTAAGGCCTATGTGATACGGCCCATTTGATGTATCTAAGGCCCATGGGTCGAGGCCCAACGGGGTGTCCTTAGAGTCCATTGCAATGTGTGATTTCCCATGGTTCATGTAATGATATTTATGGCGGGCCGTGCCTAGGGAATAATGATGGTTTGACGTCCACATTGTATGTACAATGTTGGTTAAATGTCCACATTGTAACTCTCCTTAGGGTCCATTAATAGGCCCATACTCGTTAATATTCATCACTTTATAACATGCTTAGTATAATCACATGACTCATGCTCATACGCATCATATGTATGCTTAATATGAGTAGTGACTGATCATAGCATACGTCATTGGGCAGACCATTTACGGGACTTGTTATGAGACAGGGTGCCCCACATGATCGCACAATACGCGCTGGATTCCTGCATGATTTGACGTGTGATTCATGCATCTCGCATATGTGTGACTTGATCACTGCACGCCCTAGCGACATCAGGGTCGTGGCTCCATAGGCACATCGTGGATGGCCATATCGGATACCAAAAATACTTGGTTCTAGCACTGTGGGCACTTAAGATGTCCTTGGATGAAAGTCTCAGAACCTTTTTGGTACCAGGAGATGATCCAACATTTAGACCGGTGGATACACGAGCGCCTGAGTGCCAAATACCAGTAGGCCGCGTCTCCCACTGTGTCGTGGTTGGTTGGAAGGGGGTGTGGTCTTATCCGCCTGAGTGAGGGGGCTATAAGCTAGGCTGAGTTTGACCAGCTCGTAAATGAGTCCGCTATCGATGAGCCGGGTAGGTATTGGCAGACTACTGGTCAGGCGGATAGTGAGGTCTATTCCACTTGCTTGACTGTGCAGCTAGGGAGGTGGCAGTCACTGCGAAGTGTATTAGACACCAGTGATATCCAGAGAGGAACAGTACTGATATATGTACTTGATGAGTACCGACTTGCTTGGATTGCATTTCGCATATGACATTCGGCTATATAGGCCTCGTATTTGCATCGGTGTGGCCGATGATATTCATGCCTTATATCACATAGCACTGGTATGGTTGGTTTTATTCATGGACTTACCGCATACTTCCGCGTTACTCTGATACTGTACACTTGGCGTTTGCCTTACGCACACACTTACACCACCCTCTAAGCTTTTGTAAGCTTATGCATGATAGTTGCGTGCAGGTAGCGTTGGACAGTAGCAGCGCTGAGGCAGGAGTGCGTATAAGGACCTTTTGGAGATTTTTTATCACCTTGTATTTCTCTTTTCGCATTGTACTTAAAGTTTTTGATATAGTGGATATGTGGTGATGTTGTTTTGTGACTTAGTTATGCCTGTGGTTATGCTCCATTATATAAAAAAAAATTTATTCTAAAAATTCTCTTTGTAGGATCCCAGGATCGGAATCTGGCATTTGATTATCAGGAGCCGAGAATAGGGCACTACGGAGGCTACCTTGTAGTATAATTCTTGTTAGTATGGCTATTCGGCAATCGGGATTCATGTGAATCCAATTTTTGGGTTTGGGAAGTGACAAATAACCATACTAACAAGAATTATACTAATCCTATAATGAAAATGAAAATATTTTCTAATGAAAATTATAACAGCTATTAGAAATGAATCTAGTCATGATAATAATGTTCATAATGATGATGATGGTAATATGATTCTACTAATATTTCAACATTGACTTAGAATTGATTCACCTAAATTTCTTGGCTCAATCCGACTCGCCTCGGTTGGAGTCGGTTTCAGTCGAGTCAACTCAACAGCCACCAAGGTCTCAACATCCACCTCCTTCCTCTTCTTTCTTCTCCTTTTGCTCCTCCCTTTTTTTTTTCATCTGCTGGAACTCCAGTAAGAATTTGGACTAAACTAGACCTGCCTGAATCGCACGGCATGAACAGTGAGTACCAGCCAAGTTGAGTTGACTCGTGATGTCTCTCTATCTCTCTCTTCTACCTGCTTCTCCTCCTTCCTCTTCTCTTCTTTTTTTTTTCTTTGCAGTAGCTAACAAGATCGTTAGATTAAATCGTGTCCCAACTCAGGCCTCAGTGAGTTGGTGCACCCCAAACTTGGCTCGATTTGAGCTACTGCCGCACAGGGCAGTTGCCCTCTCTCTCTTTCTCCCTATTCTTTCTTTTTCCTATTTTTCTACTTCTTTGGAGGCCGAACAGAGGCCCTGTGTAACACCCTGAATTTTAAGGGTCAAGTAAAGCTCTACTCCCGAGATACCGAACATCAATTATGTCTTGTGGATGATGATATTCAGATTTCTTTTATATTCATGAATTAAGCATGCATGGGATTATACTAAACAACACATCATACTCTGGATTTAATGAAGCTAAGTAAGTGCAGAATTCTAAAACATGTCTATGTAAGTATGCAGGTGTTGCACAAGATTTCTTATAGAGTATGAGTACGTGACCGGGTTCAATATATACATGTAAAATTTTAAAATGTACAAAATGTGGTAGTGTAAATGTGTTCAACGAAGCCCTGATGCCCAGTGTCCCCTGCGCAATGGTACGTGGTCTACATCGACCTGCCCGAGAGTTGGAAGTAGGAGAATTCCTCCTCCTCATCCAAGAAGTCTTGCTCCAGTGCATATACGTCATCTGTACCTGCATCTAAATAAGTTACTGGTTGGTGTTTTAAAACACCATCCCAGAGTGGGAGAGAGTGATTAACTCAGTTGTTCTATAAAGTAAAAGTGACACATGTTATCAAGTCAATCAAGCAGTAATGATAAAGCAATCATAAACGATCACTTCTTAATTATCCTCTTTAATGCAGAAATGGAGTGCAAGTAATGATGCATGCCGTCACCCATCAATGTTTCCTCAATGCACAACTCCGACTACCTATTTCGCATATGACAACACTTCCTCAAATGTGCAACTCCAATGCCTTTTTGCCACATCCTAACTAATGTAGTGTGATGCATGGTCATGTTAACTAAATGATTAATTATGCTCATTCACACAGCAAGTTTGGGAAGCTAGCGTTCCTCCCTTTTTTACATTGACCCAAATTGAACGTTAGGCATCGAACAACCGTAGTGGTCATGCTCCTGTGTTCTGGATCCATGTAGGTTCGTCACTCTTAGTTAAACACATACAATAGACAACTTGCAAGAAGTTATGCTCGAGGTCACTATGGGGAGGCTCGTCACCCTAACATAGGCCGACAACATGAACACGGTGTCCCATACCACCATGCCCGACTCACGAGTCATAAGGATCGTGGTACCATGGTTAGAGGTGGGTCTTTACATTGGTGACGGGTACCTTCGATTCAAATAGTCGCATCCATACATGGTGAACACACAATAGGTCAACCAGTTTGTTAGGCAGCTCGAATGGTACGGGTGCAAGTTGACTTAATCGACATGGAGCACATAAGAACCCCTCCTGGCCTAGCCACTGTCAGCAGTCGTCGTATAACTCATATTCATCGAGTTTACCCTAAGTAGTAAGACTAATTTAGCCACCCAAATATGGACGTTTACTGATTTCCTGGACTACGTTTGTAGCCTCAATCCTATCCAAATGCTGCTAACAACCACGTCTAACATCTATCTAGCATTCAACAAACAATCCAATTGGATTTCTCACTTGGGCATTTCATCAAACACATAGACCATGTTAAATATAACTTGTAATTTATCCATTGATTTCATAGAGGAAAATATACATATGTATAAGACAATAAAGAATCCTACCTCAATACTCATAGTAAATACAAATCACCAACAATTTCTCATTTAGACAATTTATCAAGCACATAAACTACGTTAGTTATAACATATGTTTTATGAATTCTTTATACAGAGAAATCCATATGCATATGACAATGATAAATCCTAGATTAGTAATCATGGTGAGCACTAACCATTTTCTATTTCTCATTTAGACATTTCTATAAACACAGGTTACATCATTTACTTATCACAGTTCCTAGGTGTATCTCATACAGAAATCAAGGTATTTACGATAATACGATAGTAATCATGGCAAGAAAAAATCATTAGCTATGATGAAAGCATCGATAAACTGTAACCTAAGTGTTTATAGTCTGCACCTTTCGTTAGTACGCTCAACTCTGACTCGGTCCAAATTCTACGTTTCTAAAAATGAAACGTCGGGCACCTAAATGATGAAACTGGTTAGCTAGGTTGATGAAAAACTATCCGGGAGCTCTATATCGACATTAGGGTTAGTATTTCTTACCCGAAATCATAGCCGAAAGAAGTTTGGTAGCATAAAGGGATGACGATTAGGCACGTGGATTTATTTGAGTAGATTTCATGTATGATCTCTTAAACTTCCTCTTCTCTATTTTCTCTTTTCTCCTCTCTCCCTCTAGGGTTTGTGAAATTCGTATATGGGAGAGGGAGGGTGAAATGAGGGCTATTTATAACCTCAGATGGGGTGAAAATGACCCCAGGGCCTTCTTACACTGTTTATACCCTGTGGGCGACCGTTTCTAATGAACAGGCCTCTCAGGGAGGCCCACGGCTCATCTACATTATAGGGCACGCTCCCTGACAATGGATCCTTGCCAGGACAAGATTTCGATGTGATCGGATGAGCCGATCGACTGTGGAGAGCCCGTGTCAGATCAACGGTCATACATGTCCAATCGGGACCACGGTTATACGGATATGTGCAGGGAAATTTTCTTTCTTCATGTGTGAAGTTTGGTCATAAACTAACGGTCTAAACTCTTCAACTTTACATAAGAGCGAACGGCCCAATTCACTTAAGTTTCAGTTCATTTTCTAACGAAATTTATATTTCTCACACTCTTAACTCAAGGCTCAAGTTATTCGTTTCTAGACACTATCCGAGCTTGATTCCCACGATGGTCATTAAGCCCAGCAAGACGGATATCTTCCTATAATTTAGGGGTCATCAGACCCTCGACATGCGATTTAGGTCCGTTATCGAGTTTCAATATACTCCCGAGAGCGACAAGCCCTTGGGATTTCTTCTAGGTCTTAAGATGACAATGAGCCAGTGGTATTCCCGGTTCTAGACCTTTCCATTTGTGAAAATGGTGGCCCATGATTAATTCACCAATTATTTTATACTTAACTGAATTCCATCTAAATTATACAACCGGATGCGGTGCTAAGGTTATTCTGCCTGAGGTTGTACTCAGGTAGTTATACGGATTTTTTCAAGACGTTACTTCTACCCCCTTAAAGAAAAATTTTATCCTCGAAATTTGTACTGTTTCATACTCTTCGAGGATTTGTGGGTAATTCTTATGAACCTCAGCTTCTGTCTCCTAAGTAGCCTCCTCCTCGGTGTGGTGCGTCTATAACACTTTCATGAGTGGGATGACCTTACTACGAAACACTTGTTCTTTCCTATGTAGAACACGCGTGGGCTGCAATACATAAGTGACATCTTCTCTTAGTTGTACTTCCTCCCACTTGATAATATGAGTAGGGTCGGGAACATATTTCTTCAACATCGACACATGAAACACGTTGTGTATGTTTGCGAGTAGTGTGGGCAAGGCGAGATAGTATGCCGCTACACCCACTCAGTCTAAAATCTGAAAAGGCCCAATGAACCTCGACGTAGGTTTCCCTTTCCTACCAAAATGAAATACTCCCTTTATTGGGAAAACTTTAAGGAATACATGGTCCCTAACTTCGAATTCCAACTGTCTCTGTCTCGTATCAGCGTAGCACTTCTGCCTACTCTGGGCTATAAGGAGTCAATGCCTGATAATCTTGATCTTTTCTGAGGTCGCCTGAACCAGATATGGGCTAACCAAGCTCTTCTCGCTAACTTTCACTTAAAAATGTGGAGCTCGACATGGGCGTCTATACAAGGCTTCGTAAGGAGCCATGCTAATGCTTGCTTGGAAACTATTCTTATAGGTAAATTCTGCATAAGGGAGATAGTCATCCCAGCTATCCTTAAAGTCAAGTATGCATGCTTGCAGCATGTCCTCGAGTATCTGATTTACCTACTCCATCTGCCCATCGATCTGTGGGTGGAACGCAGTACTAAACTTCAGCTTCACCCCCATCGCCTCTTAAATCATGTCTCTCGGTCTGACACAATCTCTAAAGGAACTACATGTAGAAGTACTATCTCCTTAAAGTATAGCTTGGCCAGGTCATCTGCCAAATTAGAAACCCAAATCGGGAGGAAATGGGCTGACTTTGTCAACTGGTCCACAATCACCCAAATGAAGTTATGCCCCTTTCTCGTCTTTAGTAACCTGAAAATGAAATCCATACATATGAAATCCCACTTCCATTCAGCTATGGGTATGGGCTGAAGTAAACCTGGGGGTCGGCGGTGCTCGACCTTGACTTGCTAACACGTGAGGTAAAGGGACACAAAGTCTGCTATTTGGGCCTTCATGTTATCCCACCAATATGAACGCTTCACGTCCCGATACATTTTCGTACTACCCGAATGCATCACCAACTTTGAATTGTGAGTGGCCTCTAAAACTTCTCTCCTCAAGTCATGAAGGTTCGGGATGCATAGGCGTCCAAGATACTGCAAACCTCCATCTAAGCCAATCCTTCATTCTGATTCTTCATTGTCGCTTGCACGCTCTCTCATCTTCAATAATAGCTCATCTTCTTTCTGAGCCACAATGATTCAATCATCAATAAGTGGTTGTACATGGAGGTGTGTGACGCTTTCGAATGGCTCTTTCATTGCTAACCTCTTGTCACGCCCCAAACTCGAAAACCGGGCTCACAAAATTCTCGATCGCCGATCCGGCGCCGACAGCCTCCGTAGAACCCCATTCTCGGCTCCTAGCTCCCATTCGCCAGGTTCCGATCCTGGGATGCTACGAGGAGGATTTTCAATGTCAGTTTGATTCGTAATAAGCATAACCAAAGGCATAACCCACAAACAACAACCAAGTACTCCATTACATTTTCACTATGATAAAAAACTTTACAAGTACAATGAGCATAAAGGGAAATACAATGGTAAAGAATAAAAACTTTAAAATGATCAGCAACGTGCTCCTGCCTCAGTGCTGCTGTTGTCCAACGTCGCCTGCACGCAACGGTCGTGTATAAGCTTACAGAAAGCTTAGAGGGTGGTGAAAGTGTGTGCGCAAGGTAGTAATATGAACATGCAATGTCGGAGTAATGCGGAATATGAACATGGAACCATAACATCATGAGCCGTACCAAGGCTAGACAATGCAAGACATGAATGGTATCGGCCATCCCAAGGCCATGCGATGTGCAATGCAACTCAAGCATACGTATCCTCATCTATGTTCACACATCAATACAGCTCAAAATATGGGATATCACCGGGGTCTAGTACACTCTAAACCAGATTGCTGCCACATCGCGTGCAATAAGGTAAGTGGAAGAGACCTCACTATCCGTCTGCCAATATCGGGCGCGACTCGTCGATAGCGGACCCATTCCTCGAGCTGGTCAAACTCAGCCTAGCATTGCCCCCTACACTCGGGCGGGTAAGGCCGCACCCCCTTCCAACCGACCACGACACAGTGGAGAGCGTAACCGTCTGGTAATCGGTACTCAACGCTCATCTACCCACTTGGTCTAGACGTTGGAGCAACCTCTTGGTACCATAAGGGTTTAGGGACTTTCACCCAGGGATATCTATAGTACTCCATGTAGAATAAGATTTTTGGTATCCAATCCTGCCAACCACGATACATCTGTGAAAGTTACGACCTCGATGTCGCTAGGGCGTACCATATCCATGTCATACAAATGCGATATGCATGATTCACGCTATCTAGTCATGCATCAAATCCTATGCATATCATGCGCTCATGTAGGGCAATACTGCCTAACCGAAAGCCCATAAACAACCTGCCCAAAGGCAAATGCTATGATCAGACAATTCTCACGTCAAGCATACATATGATGCGTATGATCATGAGTCATGAAACTGTACTAAACATGTTATAATAAAATGAACTATCTTACAATGCAGATGGACCTGGACAGCCTATACACGATAAGTACGACCCAGTAATGGGCCCTAAGGAGAGTCGTAATGTGGACATCCAACCAACATTACACTCGCAATGTGGACGTCAAACCAACATTGCCCCCAAGTCATGATCTTTGTAGACATCAGTACTTAGTCTGTAATGGATTTACACATTATAATGGACCGTAGGTTGTCCCCATTGGACCTTACATATATATCAAATGGGCCATATCCTATGGGCCTTTTATTCATCAGATGGGCCACATAAATGGGCCACACCAATGGGTCTTATGTACATTACAATGGGTCAAACCCATGGGCCTTGGATTACATCAAATGAGCTTAGTCTCATGGGTCTTATATATGACCAATGGGCCACACCAATTGGACCCTATATGTATGTCAAATGGGCCCTAACCTCTTAGGCCTTGCATGCATATCAAGGTAGGCCTAAACCCCTAGGTCTTACATATATCAAATGGCCTACTTCCATGGCTTTAAAATTTCAACAAAAGGGTCCAATTTCATGGGCCTTGAAGTACATCAAATGGGCCTAGTCCCATGGACTTGCAACATATCAAGTGGGCCTAAGTTCTTAGGCCTAAATGAATCAAATGGGCCTAGCCCATAAGCATTTCATAAATCAAATGGGCCTAGCCCATAGACCTGTTACAAATCAATGGATGGACGGTATGGATGCATCACATGCATCAAGGGTGGGGCCCACATGAGGGCCTACCATCATATTTATTACAACAGTATAATATGTACATATAATACATATAGTATATATAAGTATATATGTATATATATATATGCACACACCCACACACGCATGCACACCCACACAGCACGCACACACTCTGCATGCCCGCTGGAGGTGGCGTGCATAAAACACATGCATCAAGTGGACTTCACCGTCCAGCGGATGGTGGAGCAATACATACACCATTGTGGGTCCCTTGTGGGGCCCACCTGAAATGTTCATTCGAAATCCAACCCGTTCACAAGGTCACTTGGACCTGGATGGAGGGAAAACATAAATTTCAGCTTGATCCAACACTTCTACGGGCCCCAAACAGATTTCAATGGTAGATTTCAGTTCCACTGTTTCAAGTGGTGTGGGCCACCTGAGTTTTGGATCTGGCCGAAATTTGGAGGGGGCACACCTGAGGAGGGAACCCACCTTGTGAATAGGTTGGATGACAAACAAACATTAAGGTGGGGCCCACGGCTGGAGCCATGGGTCCCTTGCTGGATGCCGCCCGCCCGCCTACACGGCTGCACGCAGCAGCGTGCAACGCTGCCACCCGCTGACACAAAGATGCAGAGGCTCTGCCTCTTAACATTTTTGGGAAAAATCTATTTTCCCGAGGTTTTTCACGCGTGGGGCCCGCTAAAATGAAATTCGCTCCGGCCATTGCGTTCTGTGGCCCGTAACAATCGAAACGAGTCCGAAGTTCAAATTTTTATATCCTTAGGAAGTGAAATAAAATACGAAAATGATGTTTGAATGGTGAGGGTGCGATCTTTGACGCTATGGCCCACCAGGTGATTGGATCGACTCCAAAACTTGGCTCAATGCATGAAATTTGGTGGAGAATGGGATGGACGGCGTGGATTGATTACATACATCGCGGTGGGGCCTCAGCCAGTGGACCACCAAAGGTCCCCTTTACTTCTTTCCCTTTTTTTTTTCTTTTTTTTTTCCTTCTTTCCTTTGAAACGTCCAGCGTCCCAGACGCTGGACGGTTTTTATATATATATTTTTTAAAGAGTGGTGGGCCCTGATGAAGTGGGCCACCTCTGATGGGTGACATGGGTTCAATGTCTAAGGTGGGCCCCACTTGAATAAAAATTTGAACAACATAAATCTCAAGGTGGGATCCATTCAAGTGGGCCACACATTCCTATTGCATAAAAATAAAATAAAATAAAAATAAAAGAAATAAAAGAGAGAGAGAGAGACATGGAGAGTGGGACACGCCTTGTGATGGAGGGACCCTGACACTATGGGCCCTCCCTTGCAATAAGTCATACAAGAAGTGGGTCATTTAGCATAAGGGACCATCAAAAATTAAAATCAACGGTGGGGATCCTTTCCCCACCAATATGGATGGTCTAGATGACCTTTTTATAATGGAATAAACATCATGATGGGGTCCATGGAGAATGGCCCAATCATGGAGTGATCATGATGATCCAAATGGGCCATCGGCCACATTTTAGGGTCCCAAGTGAGATCCACACCATTGATCGGTGGGCCTCACTTGGCACATCATAAAAATAAGAAAAACTAAAATGATCTAGAACCCACCATCCGATCTTCTTGCTCCTAGGAGTTCCTTGGCACCTTAGCTTGGTTTTCAACGGTTAAGATGAGGAATGGAGGGTTGAGATGGGAGATCTTAGGATGAAGAGGTGGGCCACATTTGGAGTTTAGGAAGAGAGGGAGAATTCCATACGTGGGATCTCTTTTGCTTTGGGATTTTGAAATGAGAAAGAGAGAAAGAGAGAGAGAATTGTAAAGGGAGAGAGAGAGAGTGATGGATGGATGTGGTGAGTGATGGTTGTGTAAGAAAAGCTTGACTTTTGAGGCTTTTGTGTAAGAAAGGTATGGGTGGTGAAGACTTTTGTTGCTTTTTGTGTAAGAGAGGTATGGGTTTGGGAGACTTTTGTGGTTGCTTGGGAAAATGGAATAAAGTGATGTGTACTTGACATGTGATGGCTTGATGGATTGATTGATTGATGGGATTGATGTGATTGATGTGACACATCGTAGAGATTCCCTTGGGTTTCGCAACGCGCGGCGTTTTCTCGCACCGAACGTTGGCCCACATCTCTTGACCAGGGTATCGCCTCGGCGCGCGAGTCGCGGCATCGGAACCGCAACGACGGCGCGGTCGCTATGGTATTGGTCTCGGGTTGAGTCGACTCGGGTTGTCGGCATATGAATCAGGGTCGCGCGTCGATATCGGTTAAGGGTCGAAGGTTGTCGGAATTCGACCGGTAAGACCGTGGAAGTCTACGGAAAGGTACAAACCAAGATACGGGTCTTACACCTCTGTTCAAAATCTCACACGAACTCCACCATATTCCACTCTCTTACCATTAGCAGGGCTATAAATTCCATGATTTTCTTGTGGCTCAACGCATCGGCCACAAGGTTGGCCTTGCCAAGATGGTAGGAGACTTCAAACTTGAAGTCTTTCAATGTCTCCATCCAATGGCACTACCTCATATTCAGGTCCCTTTGTGTAAAGATGTACTTGAGGCTCTTATGGTCGCAAAAGAGCTCGAACTCCTAACGGTAGAGGTAACGTCTCCAAAGCTTTAATGTGAAAATGACTGTCGCCAACTCCAGGTCATGAGTGGGGTAATTTTCTTTGTGTTTCCTCAACTGTCATGAGGCATAGGCAATCAACTTATCCTTCTGCATAAGTACACACCCCAATCCAACTTAAGAGGCGTCAGTGTAAATAGTATACTTGACCCCTTACTCTGGCAGCACTAGCACGGGCACAAACGTCAGCTTGTCCTTTAATTCTTGAAAGGTTTTCTCTACTTTCTCATTCTAAGTAAATTTATGATCTTTCTGAGTGAGTTGGGACAATGGTCAGGCTATCTTGGAGAAATCTTTAATGAATTGGTGATAATAGCCAACAAGCCCGAGAAAACTACTCACTTCCGTAACTGAGCCAGGTAACTCCCAGTCCTATACCATAGTCACCTTAGCAAGGTCCACGACGATTCCTTCCTTGGAAATTACATGTCCTAAAAACTTGACTTCTTCCTTCCAGAAGTCACATTTTCGGTACTATGCAAACAGCTGATTCTGCCTAAGAGTATTAAGGACTGCTTGTAGGTGTTCTTCGTGATCTTTTTGACTCATTGAGTATATTAAAATGTCATCGATGAATACGATGATGAATCGGTAAAGATACGGTCGAAACACCTGGTTCATGAGATCCATGAATACGATCGGTGTATTTGTAAGTCCAAATGGCATCACAAGGAATTCATAGTGCCCAAAGCTGGTCCTGAAAGCTATTTTTTGCACGTCTTCATTCTTGACATGAAATTGATGATACCCGGACTGTAAGTCTATCTTAGAAAAATACTGAGCCTCCTTCAATTGGTTGAATAGTTCATCTATCCTGGACAAAGGATACTTGTTCTTTACTATAACGTGATTCAGCTTGCGGTAGTCTATACACAATCTCAACGATCCATCCTTCTTTTTCACAAATAACTAAGGAGCTCCCCAAGGAGATATGCTCGGCTATAAAAAGCCCGAGTCTATTAAATCATCTATCTATTTCCTCAATTCCTCCATCTCACACGAAGGCATGCGATACGTCGGCAAGGAGATAGGTGTTGCGCCTAGCATAAGGTCGATGGTAAAGTCGATCTCGTGATGAGGACATCGTCTAGGGATCATTCTGAACATGTCCATGAAATCTTATACCTCTGGCATGTCCCCAAGTGATGGACCATCGTAATTCTCCAATAGGTAAGCATAACAACGGATGTGAAAAGGACAACTGACTTAAACTGGGAAGGTGAAGGTCGTGCCCTCGGGCTCATGGGCTGTCACCAACCTGGTCTTACGGTCAATCTCTACCTTCATTTTGGTGAGTCAATCCATGCCGAGGATGACTTCATAATGATATATCTTGGTCACAATCAGGTCAATGTACACCACTTTGCTCCCTAAGTCTATTGGGCAACTCTTACGATACTTAGTGGTGTCTGAGAAGGTTCCTTCTACAGCGATGACTCTCACCCCAATCATAGGGATAGTGTCCAACCCTAGTCTCTTGATTGTAGAGCATGCTACCATAGAAACAATGGACCCAGTGTCCATTAAAAGGAATACAAGTGTACCTTGGATGTGGGCAGTGACTTCAAATGCTAGTGGTATTGTAACAGTTAATTCGGCTACTTCGGCGGTGAGTGCATGCACGTGAGCTTGTTGCGGGCGATTAGGCAGTGCTGTCATAGGCCATTGAGGAGTCCTATTATAGGATACAAGAGGTCAGTTGTATGGTTACCCCAGTGCCACAAATCATAAAGGAGGGGCTAAAATAGTGTGCAGGGGCTGGCGATTGACCCTTTGAGGTGGCATGTAGCCGTTATCCCTCATCTTGGGAAAGCAGAAGGGGTCAGTGTGACTCACTCTACCACAGTAGGTGCACATGCGATCGGAACGCCCTTGCTGAGCCGGCTGAGCCATTAGTCTTGGGGTTGAGTTCACACGTGGCCTCTTGCTGAGAAGCAGCTGGGTCTGCAGTTTGGGCCTAGGCCTCAGGCGTATTGGTAAGCATGTTTGAAACACCCGCTCACTATCTTGCTTAGCTCGTAGGGACATATTCACTAATTCGGCATAAGTGTGGATGCTAGCGCAATACATCTTGGTGTGGAGGTCATCCCATAACCCTTCTGAGAATTGTCGCATTCTCATCGGCTCATTAGCCAAAATCAAGGGAGTGTATCTAGCTAGCTCCGTGAAGCAGTTCTCATATTCTGCCACTGTCATTCCTCCCTGCTTGAGGCGGAGGAATTCGCCCTCTTTTTCATTACGGTAGGTGAGAGGGAAGTATTTCTCATGGAAACGTGTCTCGAACCCATCCCACATCCACATAAACCCTATAAGAATGGTTCGTAGGACACTATCCCACCATATGATAACCTCTTTCTCGAACATGTATGTAACAAGCTCGACTTGCTCCACCTCGGAGCAGTGTAATGGCTTTATCATCTTAAATATTCTATCCAACCAATAATCGGCCTCCTCGGATCTATAGGTACCAGCAAATGTGGAAGGATGGAGGTGTTGAAATCACTCAAAAAGTCTGCATGCAACCGTTGCTGTGGTGGCCTTCATGTGTTGCATCGGTCGGGCCACACTCATATTTTGTCCAATGGCCCCCGCTATAGTCGCTAGGACTTGTTATTGTTGTTGCATCAAGAGTATCATCTGCTTTAATCTATCTGGGGGAGGAGCTACCTGAGGTATATGTGGCACTGATGAAGAAGCATGGTTTTGACCTAGAACCGGTGGTGCAATTGGTATTGGCCCATCTATAGGGCCAGTGGCCGGTTGTGATTCTAGCATTGTCTCGCTACCTGGATCGACACTAGGACCCTGTTGGCTATCATTCAGAAGAGGGGCTCCATTAACCAACCCACCAGGTGGGAGACGTGTCATGTTCTGACTGGTTTTAGGAAGCATTTCCTATACACAACATAGGGTACAATATTTATAAAGTTAGGAAACATCATCAGCTTTTCCCCAAACATTCCACACATTTCTAAACAAAAGGAGCTCCAAGCATTTCATTAAATAAAATTGTCACAGTTACATATGGTATGGCATTACATGTATTATGATAGATAACACATGATAGCTAACTAACAAAAGACTTCAACATTTACCACTCTAGCATCCAAACTAAGCCTGTCTAAGGCTATTACAAAAAGAAACTTTAAACTACATTACTAATCCTCTGATTCTGGCGAAGGCGGAGGTGCTCCCTTATCTTGCATGCAGCACAAGAGGGCCTTCAGAGTATGGGATATCCTCTTGAATTTCTTCTTCAAATATTCCTGGTTTTCCTCTATCCTGACTAGGAAAGCATCATGGATGGCCTAATCCTGGCGGTCGTCCTGAGTGGTGGGAGGCTCCCAGTCGGAGTCCTGAGCCTCCACTTCTTCTTCTTGTTCTTCTTCCTCACTTTCTTCCTCTTCTTCCGTCTCTTTCTCTATCTCATCCCCAAATTCCTCAAGTCGGGCCTGACATTGTCTAGGACCCATATTCATGTTATTAAGGGTCCTCTCGTTGATACAATGGATAGGAGTGAGATTGTCCATGTGGAGCCTGAACCCAAAATTATGAGTAATCTTGCAAACCAGTCTCCCGAATGGGAGGGACGAGTCCCCCCGAGTAGATTGCGCCGCCTTCACAATCTGAGTTAAGATAAGAGTGGGCAGGCACACCTTATCTCACTGTCTTACTCTGTACAGGAAGTCCACCATGAATCTCATGCACTCAGTGCAGTTGCTTAATCTGGGATACACGTTGTATGTGCATATATGGTGGAGCAGGCGATAATCATCGGTCATGCATGTCATTTTGAGGTTGTTATCTCACCTCCAAGTAATGTGTTGGCCACATAGGAAGAGTGTGCGGTGATCTTTCTCCCACCTTTCGGCGAGGTTAGTCTCTCTGGCATGAACGACATCGCGCTCTACTCCCATGATGCGGGCTATAATGTCCATATCAACCCTAGTTTCTGTTCTTCCCAGAGGAATGGTAAACTAGAGAGGATCAAGGGTCGGGTCCTTAATGTGTGCGTAGAAGGCCAGCACAAAGCCCTCATGACTTTCCTTCAAACACAGGACCCCATCCATTCTCCAGAAGGTGGTCGATTACTAGATAGATGCTAAACAGTTTCTCATCTACATGAAATTCAAAAATAATTTTACGTTGGTGGAACCTACCGAGCTCGATGCCCACTAGTAGAGACCTCTTTATAAGGATTTGGGGGTCGAAGTCCCGCTTTGACCTCTGTTTAGCACTCCCGCTTTGACCTCTGTTTAGCACTCAAACTTGCCTTGACACTCGCTTTCTTCTTGGAACGGGTTGGACGGCTTGGACCGGCCTCATCCAAGGCCGCTCGTCTCTTCCCTATAAGGGAAAGAGGCGTAGAAACGGAGAAGATGGTGACTACTGCCTCAAAAAGAGACATTAAGGTAGAGAGGTGTATGGTATGGGAGGATTTTAAGAGAATAAATATTTTGGGAGCCCTAGGTGTTGGATTTATTCTCAAATGAGCAAAAAGGGAGAAATGAGAAGGATGATTTGGAGAGATAGAGGTGGAGGGGTGTAGTGAATAGGAAAAGCAATGAAGAAATGGGATTCAAGAGTTTGGGAATGAGGATTTGAGAGTGGAAATGGGGTTTAGAAATGGGTAGAAATGAGCAAAGGAGGAGTGGTAGGGCCTTTTAAGTGGTCCCCCACACATGGGAGGGGGCCACACCTCGGGCCGACGGCGGCACACCACCAATCTGGCAGCGTCGCCGTGCCTATCTGGATCTGATGGTGGTGTGGGACCGATCTAGTGGGGCCATCGCGCTCCCTTGAGGCTTCCAATGGTGCGCCACCGATCAGGCAGTGCCGCCACTCCTCTTTGGCCTTTTCGGTGTGGCCACCCCTCTTGGGTCACTATTTTCGATTTGGGGGACCCCTGGGCCCCACAGATCCATTGGTTTGGCCTCCGGGTCAGTCGGGTCCACTTAACGCAGTCCAAAGGACGTTTTGTCACATTTTCTAGTTCCGTCTTATATTCAAAATCTATCAACTGACTACCCAAATCCATCAACTGATGACCTAGAGGTGACTTTGGTCACTACTCATGATCTAAGTTCCTCAGTTATAAGTCGTTAAGTAAACTAAGGTGCTTGGTCTCGTCTTTCGGCGAAACCTTAGGATTCTAGTGTCGTCTCTAAATTCCATTGCCCCTTCCTAAGTCAGAGTGCGTCATAATAACCACTATAATTCTTTGTGTTTGGTGGATGTGTGGTTTGTTTCTTTATCTTTTATAGTTTAAGATTGTGGAATGAACTTGTGGATGTGAATGTTGCAATCTTTATATTTTCGCATTGTATGGTGAATGTTGTAATAGATTAGTTTTTATTTTTTTCATATCCATTGCAGTTTAAGTTTTTGATACTCACCCATGTTCTAGTAAGATTGTCCTACCATAAACCATTGATTTTTTGTGTTAGGTTGTCCTTAGAACCAAGTTTGTATCAACCTCTCAATACTTGATTTTTGAGGTTGTTATTTCCTTTAGTTATTTACATTTTATTAGGCTATCTTGTTATTTTTATTCTGCTTATTATTTTTATTTGGCATTGTCCTATTTACCTCCCTCTAAGACATTTTGCTCAGCCTTTTCAAGTGGTATCAGAGCCTAATAGCTTGTTTATTCGGATTTAATTCCTGAACCGATCTGAGCATTTAAGAAGTTAAATTTTGATAGCCTTTCTATCACTAGGCCTCCAGCTTTTGATGGCTCTAATTATGCTTATTAGAAAGCTAGAATGAGAATATTCTTAAGGTCTATTGATGAGAATGTGTGGCAAGCCACAGTAACTAAATGGACTCCACCAACTGTTGAAGTTCTAAGCCTTGATGGAACTAAAACTCTAAAAGTTTCTCCTTATAGCACTAGGACCAGTTTTCAGAGAACCGAGAGTAGTGCCAATGCCAAAGCTTTAAATGCAATCACTTGTGCACTATCGCCAGATGAATTCAAACAAATTATATTCTGTGATACTATTGAGGGTCAAATATTGCATATTAAACCCTAGTTATTGGCTGGATTTATCAATATGGTACTGTTTAATGTCCCGATTTAATTGTGCTTGTGATGTAGGGTATATTTACGAGCTTGGACTAAAAAGGGTACTAAAAGCATGGATTTAATGATTTGAAGTCACCATGGAAATGGACGGACCCCAAGGGACCAAGATCGATGGATTTACATGCCAGAGATCCGAGAAAATCGATAAACAGAAGCTCAAGTGGCCTGAAAATTGTCCAGAATGTGAGATCATAGGGTTTTCACCATATATTCAGTTTGAAACATCATATATGGCATGAGAACCATAAATTAACCATACACATCAAATTTTAGCCATTAGATCCTTGTGGAAGTGGCCTAAAGGACAGATCAGCCCCTAAAATCCTGATTTAGGGCTCGCCTGGTATCTGAAAATGCTTTAATTTCGGTCTTAACACCTTAAATGTACTCTTGTCACTACGGAAGGGTTGTCGCCTCCCACAGACTCAGAATACGCTCGAGGTCACTACAAAGGGCTCGTCACCTGATCAGTGTAGGCCGACAGCAAGAATATAGTGTCCCATACCACCATAATCTACTCACGAGTCTGGATTGCTCACTGGTCACTATGGGGAGGTTTGTGGCCCCAGCGTAGGCCGACAGCTCGACCACGGTGTCCCATACCACCATGCCCAACTCATGAGTCTTTATGGATCAAGGTACCATAGTTAATAGGATTTTCAATGGTAAGTTCAGTACCCTAGGTTCAAGCAGTTATGACTCATACAGGGTGAACATATAATGGCCAGTCGGGTTACTTGACGGGCTCGATTAGTACGAGCGCATCTCAAGTTGAACGACATGAAGTGCATGAAACACTTCGTGTGGCCTAACCACTGTCGCCAACTCAAAACATGACTCGCGTTCATCGACGCGTCCTTCGTGGCAAATAGAAGCCAACCACGAATTTTAATCCATTACCGACTGCTTGGAATAACGTATAGCCACAAGCACTTGTAAATCACATCAGTAATCATATGAGAGTAACAGAAATGAAATACAATAATGTAAGCATGTTAACACATGTTATAACATACAACTTAAGCAAATCATCCAACACACGCATTTCATATATATAATGAAATCAATACATATAGCCAACATGATGGAAATCATTTCCATCAGCATATTACTTGAGAATTCAATCTCAAAACTCATTCACAACACCATCCATTCAATACATACTAATACAAACATTTATACAAACACTTAGCCTACACACTTTAGTCTACATAGCATATGTCGACCCAAAGTGCGCATTAGGGCGAATCTTTTCGCCAAACGGATCATGCACGCATTCCTAATATCCTAACACGACAAATAACCATGACAAACATTTCAGCAAAATGTGGATGTAAACAGTATTTCCTACAAATGACTAAAATGCTCTAAATCTCATATTTTCCATACGTTTACGAAACGAAAAACGGACAGCATGTTCTACATGTCAAACGGCGTTGCCATCGATAATCTACTATTAAGCGACATTGAAAGCTTTGAAATCAGTCAATCAAAGCATCTAAAATCTGCACCTTTTACTGTAGACGTGTATCAATTCGAATAGAACGTCAATGCTTCGTCAACGGCGTTATGGTGACCTAATACACAAGATACGTAAGCTACTTCGCCATTTGTATCAAAGGAATACCTAAAACAGCGATAGGTTAGGGTTTTCTTACCTAAGAATGGAGCTGAAAACACCGGAATGGCGGTGCAGAAGCGGCGGCTATGGAACATGGAGCAACAGGGAAGAATCCCAGGAGAGAGCTCCAAATCTCCCTCCCTTTCTCTCTTTTCTCTCTTCTCTCTCAAAATTCGTATGGAATGAAAGAGTAAGGGTTTAAGCCCTTTTTATAAGTACAAAAGTGACGGAAATAGACTTGGGGCCAAAGTATACTTATTTTATGTCCAAATACGGACTGTTCCGTCTCAACGGAGCATTTCTGGAGGTCCCCTGGCAGAATGCGGTTGGAGTTAAGCTCATGGATACTGGATCCTGCACACATCAAGTTTTCAGTCCGGTAGTGTTCCCAGATCGCACGTGGTGGACCGGTTTCAGTTCAATGGCTACCGGTATTCGATCAGGGCCACAAGTGCGTTGACATGTAAGGGCCACCTATCCTGATCTGAGGGTAAAATTTGATCGAATTTTGATGGTCAGAATGCTTAGAAAATATCGCGCAAGCGACACGTGCCAGATTTCATAAATTATATTAATTTCTAACATTTCTCACACTCTTCACTCTGGACTCAAAGAAATCATCGTGGGATATCATTTAGACTTAATTTTCGAGGTGATTGTTAAGTCCAACTAGGCGGTCAGGATTGTCTAAATTCGGGGTAATCGGACTTCCAACGTGCGGTCCAGAGCCGATACAAAGTTTCAAGCTGCTCCCGAGAGCAATCGGGAATAGAGTTTGATCCTAGGTTTTACGGTATTGTAGCGTCAACTATTCTATACGTTTTGACTCTAGCAGATCGTATTCGAAGTGATTTGTGAGAATTTCACAGGTCGTCTAACGCAGCGCTAGTTGATTCTCGTTAGATTTCTAAAGGAAGTAGCCCTTATTGATTTTTATTTGAGATGAGATTTGAAGGGTGGAGCGAGGGTGTTTGGAAACGGAAGAAGGAAGAGTTTGGAGGGGTAGTTTTTGCCAAAAGTCAGGCATTTTGGTGAGAAAGGATAGCTTGCAGGGTCACTTTGTGAAGGAGATGGTAGATTGGGGCTGTTTTGAGGGACGTCCCACGTATGGGGGAGGTGTCCTAGCCATTTAAGGGCGTCGACCCGAAGATCAGCCCGAGTGGGGCCCACCGTACGGCGAGCCTCGTCGAACCGGCGAGGTCCTCGCCGGTGAAAGTGAGATCTAGCGAGTTCGGCCTCATGGGCTGGGTTCCCCCCACCTTAGGGACCCAAAATATATGTGGGACCCACCGTGGTTCATTGTATTTGGGATTGGATAGGCCCAAGACTCCATTTGGGGCTTTTCGGGGCCTGTTTGTAAACCAGAATGAGTTTATGCATCATGTGGCATATGATTTTGGGGTAGGAGAGGCTAATCCATCCAACTAACCCATATATTTTATTAGATTCCAAAAGGTTAAGGGTCGACACCTATTTTACCAATTTATTTACTATTCACGGTAATTTTTAGCTTCGGTATTGTTCTTCATCATTAATACCCTAGGATTGGTGTTCTTTACTATTTAAACTTGAGGAGTCGTGTCTAATATGTAAGTACTTGGAGAAATTTGAAGAATGAGGTGGTGAAAGGTGAGTTTTGAAGGAAATGGGTTGAAGAGTGATTTCTTTGGCTTTGGGATTGAGCTCTGAAAGTGATAAGGTTGACCCATTACCTAAGGACATTTAACCCCAAGTTGGCAAAAATCCGGGGTGTTACAATCTACCCCCCTTAAAAATAATTTCGTCCTAGAAATTGGCTAAGGTTAATGAGTAAAAATCTTATTATTTCGTTCGCCTAAGCTTTATTGATTTTAAGTTTATATGCGTGGTAGGGTGTCTACTTTCTATGCTAGTCTGACGCATTTTAGTCTATCCTCCTAAAATCATACTCTTTATTTCTTGCTTATATCCTGATGGTTTGCTACAATTCATTGCTTTATCTATTTGGAGTCTTGACGACAATTCCTATCTACTTAGAGTAAAATATATGTTTTCAATGGTCGACCAATACGGAGAAACGGTTGTAACGGGTTTGATCCCGATACATTGATTATCTACCTTGCCAGGGTAGATGGCTCAATGTATCCCTTCCTAACCCTGGTGGATCCGGGTCTTCTGCTCGGCTAAACAGTGAGTCCATTGGTAGCCGTCCAGGATTGAGAATTGGGTCAAGCCGCGAATGCTTCGCAATCATGTATTTCAGTACTCCGTATAGTCCGATCACTCCAAAGCTTAGGGAATGCCCATCACTGAAAGGTTGAAATTTCCTATTTGGGTCTTGGCTTAATTTATATCCATGGTGGGAGTTATGGGTTTCTACCTTTTCGTCTAACCTGGACCAGTTTCTTTCGATCCTGGGCCAGTGGGGAGAGGGCCAACCATGCATCGCTGCGCAGTTCTAACTCAACTGTTGTATTAGCTGACCTTACTAGATTGGGCTCATAAGGTTCTACCCCCCTTAAAAATTATTTCTACTCTGAAGGCTCAAGGATCCATGTCCTGATCCGTATGTCGGAACAAGGCATAATTTAGGACTTCTCTTGGGTGTTGTGGTTAATTCAAGGGTCGGGTATGAGTTTGTGGCAAGGTATCTATACCTTATCGGCTAAATGTTCTTAATACTTTCCAAGGGCGAATTAACAAACTTTTGGTTGTAAGTGGTCGGGCCAATACGGAAGAAAAGTTGCGTAGTAGGTCTGAGTCGGATACATAGACTTTCTGCCTAGACTCTGACAGAAAATTCTTCGTATCAATTCTTAATCCTAGCCGATGCCGATTTTCTGCTTAATCAGAGCAATGGATTCATTGGCAACACCAGGATTGAGAAGTCAATTCAAACCGCGAATACTTCGCTTATATATGCAGTTCCTTTATTCCGCGTTCCCGAATGTAATAAGTCCTTGGGAAGACAATTCTAAGGGGGTGTATTGATTTGACCTATTACTAATTCCAAGGGATTTATAAGTTCTCTCCAAGCGTGAATAGTTTCTAATCAAACAACCTCCCTAAGAGTTATTATGGGGATTCAACGAAAGAATGAGGTCTCACTTCAACCTAATCAAGCCGACTAACTAAGTCTATATTTCACTTATCTTAGCAAAATCAGTCTTTTACATTCCTTAGTAACTAGTAGCCTAGTCTTAACTTATGGGTAGTAGTAATCCCCTAGTTGTAATCTAAAGTCTACGCTCATAAGCGAGATGATTTGATATCATTTCTGATACACGGAATTTATTTTATCACTTAGGGTGAAAGGTCACCTAATTAGAATTGAGTTGCCCAAACCTAAACGTAACTGCGCTCGAGCACTACACATATGCTCATATCAACTAAGGAGGTCGTAGGGTTTACATCATTAATTTATTAGATTTCCTATACTGTCAGATCTTTCTAAATCTAGGAATACCAACTCTAGGTCTAAAATTCTAAGGGCCTGTTTGGGCTAGTGGTATGAAGTTGTATTAAATGGATAGCGTTGTTAATCCCACCTCGGGATTGGGAATGACATATTTGGTAGGAGGGTGGGAGGAGATTAAAATCTATTCATAGACTTTGAAAAATGAGTCTTGTGTTGGGAAATAGGAGATGGGATTTCCAAATCCCAAGATGAAGAATTTATAAGTGTAATTCAAAAGGAAAATCCTGGGATTTACTTCTAATTATATACATTCTAAACATGGTATTAAAAATCATGGGATACACCTAATATAGGAGAAATACCTTACACCTGCATCTATTCTTCGGTAGTTAATCTCTCCCGTTAGTGAAACTTGGGATTCTAATATGGTTTCTAGATTCCATCGCCCCCTTCTTAAGTCAAAGTGCGTAGGTGTGTGTTGTGTTACCATAACCCAGGTCCGGTTTAATCCAAATCATGCTCTGATACCATCTGTAACATCCCGAAAATCGGGAGTCGGGTAGAAACCCAACTCCCGAGTTCCAGAACGTCACTTATGCAACATAGATAATGATAAATGCATGTTGTCTGTAGAATGGCATTAAACAAGATTGAGACTAAGCCAAAACAGCATATCATACTCCAGAGATAGTTAAATCAGCAAACGGAAGACTGTGATAAATACATAAAATATATAATTGATTGTAAGTCTCCAGAGTGTGAACATGTTACCAGGTTAATTAAATACATGTATACTCCAAAAATGGAAAGAAAAGAATATACATGAGTGCTCCAAAAATATAAAATGACAAGTGTCAAGGCGTCTAATCAACCTCCCTGTAATCCCGTCGATCAGAACACGGAGGAGAAGTCCTCATCATCATCAAGTCCTGCTCCACTTCACAAGCAGCACCATCATCTGAAACTAAAATAGGGACTGGTGGGTGTCCGGAACACCATCCTGTAACGTGGGAATGAGTAATCAACTCAGTGGAATCATAGAGAAAAGATTAGCATGTTATCAAATCAATCACGCGTTAATAGTAAAGCAAACAATCAAACATTCCTAGATACTTTTGTTAATGAATGCATGAAATGACATGATGGATGCCCTCACCGACATACTCCCTCATACGGCACCATCTTACGCCCGCGGCATGCTTTTCTCCCGCATCTTCCAGGAACATGCAATGCGATATGGATAATGATTACCAAGTTGTTATTAGTCATTTTCATACAGCAGGATTGGAAAAGTAAGGTACTTTCCTTATATCAATCCCAACACAGATCCTGTCTAAGTAATCTCATACGATGTTATATTTGTAGGTCGCTGCAAGGCTATTGCTCGCACTCGTTGCACCGCTCCCCCATCACCTTATCAATACATGCCTAATGTACTCTTGTCACTACGGAAGGGTTGTCGCCTCCCACAGACTCAGAATACGCTCGAGTTCACTACAAAGGGCTCGTCACCTGATCAGTGTAGGCCGACAGCAAGAATATAGTGTCCCATACCACCATAATCTACTCACGAGTCTGGATTGCTCACTGGTCACTATGGGGATGTTTGTGGCCCACTATGGGGAGGTTTGTGGCCCCAGCATAGGCCGACAGCTCGACCACGGTGTCCCATACCACCATGCCCAGCTCATGAGTCTTTATGGATCAAGGTACCATAGTTAATAGGATTTTCAATGGTAAGTTCAGTACCCTAGGTTCAAGCAGTTATGACTCATACAGGGTGAACATACAATGGCCAGTCGGGTTACTTGACGGGCTCGATTAGTACGAGCGCATCTCAAGTTGAACGACATGAAGTGCATGAAACACTTCGTGTGGCCTAACCACTGCCGCCAACTCAAAACATGACTCGCGTTCATCGACGCGTCCTTCGTGGCAAATAGAAGCCAACCACGAATTTTAATCCATTACCGACTGCTTGGAATAACGTATAGCCACAAGCACTTGTAAATCACATCAGTAATCATATGAGAGTAACAGAAATGAAATACAATAATGTAAGCATGTTAACACATGTTATAACATACAACTTAAGCAAATCATCCAACACACGCATTTCATATATATAATGAAATCAATACATATAGCCAACATGATGGAAATCATTTACATCAGCATATTACTTGAGAATTCAATCTCAAAACTCATTCACAACACCATCTATTCAATGCATACTAATACAAACATTTATACAAACACTTAGCCTACACACTTTAGTCTACATAGCATATGTCGACCCAAAGTGCGCATTAGGGCGAATCTTTTCGCCAAACGAATCATGCACGCATTCCTAATATCCTAACACGACAAATAACCATGGCAAACATTTCAGCAAAATGTGGATGTAAACAGTATTTCCTACAAATGACTAAAATGCTCTAAATCTCATATTTTCCATACATTTACGAAACGGAAAACGGACAGCATGTTCTACATGTCAAACGGCGTTGCCGTCGATACTCTACTATTAAACGACATTGAAAGCTTTGAAATCAGTCAATCAAAGCATCTAAAATCTGCACCTTTTATTGTAGACGTGTATCGATTCGAATAGAACGTCAATGCTTCGTCAACGGCGTTATGGTGACCTAATACACAAGATACGTAAGCTACTTCGCCATTTGTATCAAAGGAATACCTAAAACAGCGATAGGTTAGGGTTTGCTTACCTAAGAATGGAGCTGAAAACACCGGAATGGCGGTGCAGAAGCGGCGGCTATGGAACATGGAGCAATAGGGAAGAATCTCAGGAGAGAGCTCCAAATCTCCCTCCCTTTCTCTCTCTTTTCTCTCTTCTCTCTCAAAATTCGTATGGAATGAAAGAGTAAGGGTTTAAGCCCTTTTTATAAGTACAAAAGTGACGGAAATAGACTTGGGGCCAAAGTATACTTATTTTATGTCCAAATACAGACTATTCCGTCTCAACGGAGCATTTCTGGAGGTCCCCTGACAGAATGCGGTTGGAATTAAGCTCATGGATACTGGATCCTGCTCACATCAAGTTTTCAGTCCGGTAGTGTTCCCATATTGCACGTGGTGGACCGGTTTCAGTTCAACGGCTACCGGTACTCGATCAGGGCCACAAGTGCGTTGACATGTAAGGGCCACCTATCCTGATCCGAGGGTAAAATTTTATCAAATTCTGACGGTCAGAATGCTTAGAAAATATCGCGCAAGCGACACGTGCCAGATTTCATAAATTATATTAATTTCTAACATTTCTCACACTCTTCACTCTGGACTCAAGGAAATCATCGTGGAATATCATTTATACTTGATTTTCGAGGTGATTGTTAAGTCCAACTAGGCGGTCAGGATTGTCTAAGTTCGGGGTAATCGGACTTTCGACGTGCGGTCCAGAGCCGATATAAAGTTTCAAGCTGCTCCCGAGGGCAATCGGGAATAGAGTTTGATCCTAGGTTTTACGGTATTGTAGCGTCAACTATTCTATACGTTTTGACTCTAGCAGATCGTATTCGAAGTGGTTGGTGAGAATTTCACAGGTCGTCTAACGCAGCGCTAGTTGATTCTCATTAGATTTCTAAAGGAAGTAGCCCTTATTGATTTTTGTTTGAGATGAGATTTGAAGGGTGGAGCAAGGGTGTTTGAAAACGGAAGAAGGAAGAGTTTGGAGGGGTAGTTTTTGCCAAAAGTCAAGCATTTTGGTGAGAAAGGAGAGCTTGGAGGGTCACTTTATGAAGGAGATGGTATATTGGGGCTGTTTTGAGGGACGTCCCAGGTATGAGGGAGGTGCCCTAGCCATTTAAGGGCGTCGGCCCGAAGATCAGCCCGAGTGGGGCCCACCGTACGGCGAGCCTCGTCGAACCGGCGAGGTCCTCGCCGGTGAAAGTGAGATCCGGCGAGTCTGACCTCATGGGCTGGGTTCCCCCCGCCCTAGGTACCCCAAATATATGTGGGACCCACCGTGGTTCATTGTATTTGGGCTTGAATAGGCCCAAGACTCCATTTGGGGCGTTTCGGGGATAATTTGTAAACCAGAATGAGTTTACGCATCATGTGGCATATGATTTTGGGGTAGGAGAGGCTAATCCATCCAACTAACCCATATATTTTATTATATTCTAAAAGGTTAAGGGTCGACATCCATTTTATCAATTTATTTACTATTTATGGTAATTTTTAGCTTCGGTATTGTTCTTCATCATTAATACCCTAGGATTGGTGTTCTTTACTATTTAAACTTGAGGAGTCGTGTCTAATATGTAAGTACTTGGAGAAATTTGAAGAATGAGGTGGTGAAAGGTGAGTTTTGAAGGAAATGGGTTGAAGAGTGATTTCTTTGGCTTTGGGATTGAGCTCTGAAAGTGATAAGGTTGACCCATTACCTAAGGACATTTAACCCCAAGTTGGCAAAAATCCGGGGTGTTACAATCTACCCCCCTTAAAAATAATTTCGTCCTCGAAATTGGCTAAGGGTAATGAGTAAAAATCTTATTATTTCGTTCGCCTAAGCTTTATTGATTTCAAGTTTATATGCGTGGTAGGGTGTCTACTATCTATGCTAGTCTGACGCATTTTAGTCTATCCTCCTAAAATCATACTCTTTATTTCTTGCTTATATCCTGTTGGTTTGCTACAATTCATTGCTTTATCTATTTGGAGTCTTGACGACAATTCCCATCTACTTAGAGTAAAATATATGTTTTCAATGGTCGACCAATGTGGAGAAACGGTTGCAATGGGCTTGATCCCGATACATTGATTATCTACCTTGCCAGGGTAGATGGCTCAATGTATCCCTTCCTAACCCTGGTGGATCCGGGTCCTCTGTTCGGCTAAACAGTGAGTCCATTGGTAGTCGTCCAAGATTGAGAATTGGGTTAAGCCGCGAATGCTTCGCAATCGTGTATTTCAGTACTCCGTATAGTCCGATCACTCCAAAGCTTAGGGAATGCCCATCACTGAAAGGTTGAAATTTCCTATTTGGGTCTTGGCTTAATTTATATCCATGGTGGGAGTTAGGGGTTTCTACCTTTTCGTCTATCCTAGACTAGTTTCTTTCGATCCTGGGCCAGTGGGGAGAGGGCCAACCATGCATCGCTGCGCAGTTCTAACTCAACTGTTGTATTAGCTGACCTTACTAGATTGGGCTCATAAGGTTCTACCTCCCTTAAAAATTATTTCTACTCTGAAGGCTCAAGGATCCATGTCCTGATCCGTATGTCGGAACAAGGCATAATTTAGGACTTCTCTTGGGTGTTGTGGTTAATTTCAGGGTCGGGTGTGAGTTTGTGGCAAGGTATCTATACCTTATCGACTAAATGTTCTTAATACTTTCCAAGGGCGAATTAACAAACTTTTGGTTGTAAGTGGTCGGGCCAACACGGAAGAAAAGTTGCGTAGTAGGTCTGAGTCGGATACATAGACTTTCTGCCTAGACTCTGACAGAAAATTCTTCGTATTAGTTCTTAATCCTAGCCGATGCCGATTTTCTGCTTAATCAGAGCAATGGATTCATTGGCAACTGCCAGGATTGAGAAGTCAATTCAAACTGCGAATACTTCGCTTATATATACAGTTCCTTTATTCCGCGTTCCCGAATGTAATAAGTCCTTGGGAAGACAATTCTAAGGGGGTGTATTGATTTGACCTATTACTAATTCCAAGGAATTTATAAGTTCTCTCCAAGCGTGAATAGTTTCTAATCAAACAACCTCCCTAAGAGTTATTATGGGGATTCAACGAAAGAATGAGGTCTCACTTCAACCTAATCAAGCCGACTAACTAAGTCTATATTTCACTTATCTTAGCAAAATCAGTCTTTTACATTCCTTAGTAACTAGTAGCCTAGTCTTAACTTATGGGTAATAGTAATCCCCTAGTTGTAATCTAAAGTCTACGCTCATAAGCGAGATGATTTGATATCATTTCTGATACACGGAATTTATTTTATCACTTAGGGTGAAAGGTCACCTAATTGGAATTGAGTTGCCCAAACCTAAACGTAACTGCGCTCGAGCACTACACATATGCTCATATCAACTAAGGAGGTCGTAGGGTTTACATCATTAATTTATTAGATTTCCTATACTGTCAGATCTTTCTAAATCTAGGAATACCAACTCTAGGTCCAAAATTCTAAGGGCCTGTTTGGGCTAGTGGTATGAAGTTGTATTAAATGGATAGCGTTGTTAATCCCACCTCGGGATTGGGAATGACATATTTGGTAGGAGGGTGAGAGGAGATTAAAATCTATTCATAGACTTTGGAAAATGAGTCTTGTGTTGGGAAATAGGAGATGGGATTTCCAAATCCCAAGATGAAGAATTTATAAGTGTAATTCAAAAGGAAAATCCTGGAATTTACTTCTAATTATATACATTCTAAACATGGTATTAAAAATCATGGGATACACCTAATATAGGGGAAATACCTTACACCTGCATCTATTCTTCGGTAGTTAATCTCTCCCGTTAGTGAAACTTGGGATTCTAATATGGTTTCTAGATTCCATCGCCCCCTTCTTAAGTCAAAGTGCGTAGGTGTGTGTTGTGTTACCATAACCCAGGTCCGGTTTAATCCAAATCATGCTCTGATACCATCTGTAACATCTCGAAAATCGGGAGTCGGGAAGAAACCCAACTCCCGAGTTCCAGAACGTCACTTATGCAACATAGATAATGATAAATGCATGTTGTCTGTAGAATGGCATTAAACAAGATTGAGACTAAGCCAAAATAGCATATCATACTCCAGAGACAGTTAAATCAGCAAGCGGAAGACTGTGATAAATACATAAAATATATAATTGATTGTAAGTCTCCAGAGTGTGAACATGTTACCAGGTTAATTAAATACATGTATACTCCAAAAATGGAAAGAAAAGAATATACATGAGTGCTCCAAAAATATAAAATGACAAGTGTCAAGGCGTCTAATCAACCTCCCTGTAATCCCGTCGATCAGAACACGGAGGAGAAGTCCTCATCATCATCAAGTCCTACTCCACTTCACAAGCAGCGCCATCATCTGAAACTAAAATAGGGACTGGCGGGTGTCCGGAACACCATCCCGTAACGTGGGAATGAGTAATCAACTCAGTGGAATCATAGAGAAAAGATTAGCATGTTATCAAATCAATCACGCGTTAATAGTAAAGCAAACAATCAAACATTCCTAGATACTTTTGTTAATGAATGCATGAAATGACATGATGGATGCCCTCACCGACATACTCCCTCATACGGCACCATCTTACGCCCGCGGCATGCTTTCCTCCCGCATCTTACAGGAACATGCAATGCGATATGGATAATGATTACCAAGTTGTTATTAGTCATTTTCATACAGCAGGATTGGAAAAGTAAGGTACTTTCCTTATATCAATCCCAACACAGATCCTGTCTAGGGTCGTCACTCCTAGTAATCTCATACGATGTTATATTTGTAGGTCGCTGCAAGGCTGTTGCTCGCACTCGTTACACCGCTCCCCCATCACCTTATCAATACATGCCTAATGTACTCTTGTCGCTACGGAAGGGTCGTCGCCTCCCACAGACTCAGAATACGCTCGAGGTCACTACAAAGGGCTCGTCACCTGATCAGTGTAGGCCGACAGCAGAATATAGTGTCCCATACCACCATAATCTGCTCACGAGTCTGGGTTGCTCACTGGTCACTACGGGGAGGTTTGTGGCCCCAGCGTAGGCCGACAGCTCGACCACGGTGTCCCATACCACCATGCCCAGCTCATGAGTCTTTATGGATCAAGGTACCATAGTTAATAGGATTTTCAATGGTAAGTTCAGTACCCTAGGTTCAAGCAGTTATGACTCATACAGGGTGAACATACAATGGCCAGTCGGGTTACTTGACGGGCTCGATTAGTACGAGCGCATCTCAAGTTGAACGACATGAAGTGCATGAAACACTTCGTGTGGCCTAACCACTGCCGCCAACTCAAAACATGACTCGCGTTCATCGACGCGTCCTTCGTGGCAAATAGAAGCCAACCACGAATTTTAATCCATTACCGACTGCTTGGAATAACGTATAGCCACAAGCACTTGTAAATCACATCAGTAATCATATGAGAGTAACAGAAATGAAATACAATAATGTAAGCATGTTAACACATGTTATAACATACAACTTAAGCAAATCATCCAATACACGCATTTCATATATATAATGAAATCAATACATATAGCCAACATGATGGAAATCATTTACATCAGCATATTACTTGAGAATTCAATCTCAAAACTCATTCACAACACCATCTATTCAATACATACTAATACAAACATTTATACAAACACTTAGCCTACACACTTTAGTCTACATAGCATATGTCGACCCAAAGTGCGCATTAGGGCGAATCTTTTCGCCAAACGGATCATGCACGCATTCCTAATATCCTAACATGACAAATAACCATGGCAAACATTTCGACAAAATGTGGATGTAAACAGTATTTCCTACAAATGACTAAAATGCTCTAAATCTCATATTTTTCATACGTTTACGAAACGGAAAACGGACAGCATGTTCTACATGTCAAACGGCGTTGCCGTCGATACTCTACTATTAAACGACATTGAAAGCTTTGAAATCAGTCAATCAAAGCATCTAAAATCCGCACCTTTTGCCGTAGACGTGTATCGATTCGAATAGAACGTCAATGCTTCGTCAACGGCGTTATGGCGACCTAATACACAAGATACGTAAGCTACTTTGCCATTTGTATCAAAGGAATCCCTAAAACAGCGATAGGTTAGGGTTTTCTTACCTAAGAATGGAGCTGAAAACACCGGAATGGCGGTGCAGAAGCGGCGGCTATGGAACATGGAGCAACAGGGAAGAATCCCAGGAGAGAGCTCCAAATCTCCCTCCCTTTCTCTCTCTTTTCTCTCTTCTCTCTCAAAATTCGTATGGAATGAAAGAGTAAGGGTTTAAGCCCTTTTTATAAGTCCAAAAGCGATGAAAATAGACTTGCGGCCAAAGTATACTTATTTTATGTCCAAATTCGGACTGTTCTGTCTCAACGGAGCATTTTTGGAGGTCCCCTGGCTGAATGCGGTCGGACTTAAGCTTATGGATACTGGATCCTGCTCGCATCAAGTTTTCAGTCCGGTAGTGTTCCCAAATCGCACGTGGTAGACCGGTTTCAGTTCAACAGCTATCGGTACTCGATCAGGGCCACAAGTGCGTTGACATGTAAGGGCCACCTATCCTGATCCGAGGGTAAAATTTGATCGAATTCTGATGGTCAGAAAGCTTAGAAAATGTCACGCAAGCGACACGTGCAAGATTTCATAAATTATATTAATTTCTAACATTTCTCACACTCTTCACTCTGGACTCAAGGAAATCATCGTGGAATATCATTTAGACTTGATTTTCGAGGTGATTGTTAAGTCCAACTAGGCGGTCAGGATTGTCTAAGTTCGGGGTAATCGGACTTCTGACGTGCGGTCCAGAGCCGATACAAAGTTTCAAGGTGCTCCCGAGAGCAATCGGAAATAGAGTTTGATCCTAGGTTTTACGGTATTGTAGCGTCAACTATTCTATACGTTTTGACTCTAGCAGATCGTATTTGAAGTGATTGGTGAGAAATTCACAGGTCGTCTAACGCAGCGCTTGTTGATTCTCGTTAGATTTCTAAAGGAAGTAGCCCTTATTGATTTTTTTTTGAGATGAGATTTGAAGGGTGGAGCGAGGGTGTTTGGAAACGGAAGAAGGAAGAGTTTGGAGGGGTGGTTTTTGCCAAAAGTTGGGCATTTTGGTGAGAAAGGAGAGCTTGGAGGGTCACTTTGTGAAGGAGATGGTATATTGGGGCTGTTTTGAGGGACGTCCCACGTATGGGGGAGGTGCCCTAGCCATTTAAGGGCGTCGGCCCGAAGATCAGCTCGAGTGGGGCCCACCGTACGGCGAGCCCTCGTCGAACCGGCGAGGTCCTCGTCGGTGAAAGTGAGATCTGGCGAGTCCACCCTCATGGGCTGGGTTCCCCCCACCCTAGAGACCCCAAATATATGTGGGACCCACCCTGGTTCATTGTATTTGGGTTTGGATAGGCCCAAGATTTCATTTGGGGCTTTTTGGGGCCAGTTTGTAAACTAGAATGAGTTTTTGTATCATGTGGCATATGATTTTGGGGTAGGAGAGGATAATCCATCCAACTAACCTATCTATTTTGTTATATTCCAAAAGGTTAAGGGTCGAAATCCGTTTTACCCATTTATTTACTATTCATGGTAATTTTTAGCTTCGGTATTATTTTTCATCATTAATACCCTAGGATCGGTGTTCTTTACTATTTAAACTTGAGGAGTCGTGTCTAATATGAAAGTACTTGGAGAAATTTGAAGAATGAGGTGGTGAAAGGTGAGTTTTGAAGGAAATGGGTTGAAGAGTGATTTCTTTGGCTTTGGGATTGAGCTCTAAAAGTGATAAGGTTGACCCATTGCCTAAGGACATCTAACCCTAGGTTGGCAAAAATTCGGGGTGTTACAACATGTCACAGGTGACAAGTCTCTTCTTTCAAACTATAAGGATCTTCATAAAGGGATAGTCACTTACGAAGATGGAAGCACAGCTGAAGTAATTGGATTGGGAATCATAGAAGGAATCAATTTGTTTAAAAATGAGAATGCTTTTTGCATAAAAGGCTTGACACATAACCTAATAAGCATCTCTCAAATCTATGATAATGGGCATGTGGTCAATTTCAACAAAGAAGAATGCGAGATTCTAGATCGATCAGGAAAATCAATTATGAAAGGTCTTCGCATAAATAACCACTGCTACATTATTGTAAGAAAAGGAAGGAGTGATATTGAGAAACACTGAGTGTGAAGAAATTGGTCTAGGTTATGCATCAAAATCTGGATACTTACTGAAATGATGTAATTTTGCTGAAGAAACAATCTAAGATCTCTCACCTCATTTTTTTTCACATAAACAATCAAATGTTTATACCTTTGATGTACATATGCTATACAAAATTTTGTTGATAATTTTTGCTAAAAAATAAATATACTATTTTGTACATGAATGATCATCAGACTTAAGAAAAACTTGAAAAGATCCACCTTCGATATGAACATCGATTGGTCACTTGCGAATGTTGATCACATCGAATGATAATCGATAAAATCGATGACTCTTTGGGTAGTTGAAATGTCGGGACAGTCGTTCTTCCCTATAACTTGAAATTAAAAATTAAAATTTAGAATCTGGGAACATGATCAAAGGGATAGATTGTAGTTGCTTGGTAAGAATCAGAAGACCAAAAAGGAAGAGCCACATCTGGTGCTCTCAGACCTGGATATTTCATCTCTCCAAGATGGGTAAAAATAAAGGATTGGTTCATCCACAACCTACATCAATTGGAAAGAAGAAAGGTAAATAGGATGCAACTACCTCTATTCAACTTAAACCCTGTGGTGGAACAAATGATTCACAAAAAGAGCATTGAACCCTTTAGGATCATCGATCTCTTCAAACAAGTTGGGTGGGAAAATGTTGTGAATCTTGGAGGAACTTTTCAACATAATCTGGTACATCAGTTTTTAAGTTTGGTCTACAATGTTGAAAAACATCCCCCAGTTATCTTGGTCTTAGTCATAAATCGAGTTGAATACATCACACCAAACCGGGTAAGTAGGATGCTTAACTTGAAAATGACTGAAATACTTCTATCAAATCGAAATATGAATGGTCTAGGTGTGTGGGGGGAAGTTACTCGTGCATTATGTAATGGTGACACCATTCCCAGGAATGCCAAAAATGTTCTTCATGTCAAGTATCTTGATCCTACCTCTAAAATTCTCCATAGCATTTTTAGCTCGAACGTCTATCCCTGTGAAGTCTCTGGCAACCAGCTCTCACCATACATCCTCAACATTTTGTATGACATTCATCTGAGAATTCCAATATGCCTACCCACTCTGATTGTACAGCAGCTGATCCATGTGTTTACAGAAGCATCCATCACTACACTACCATTTCCATGTCTTCTAAGTTTTCACGTCAATTCGGACTGCCATCGACTAATGATCTCCCCCATCCATGTGCATGGTTCAACTTTGAAGACATACATAGACTAAACATCTTTGAAAATGTGTTTTGTGGTGGAAGAACCGGTTCAATTCCTGGTAGTAGCAGCTTGATGCAAAATTCTGACTCTGTTGAGGTCATTCCAAACATCTCTGTACGAGACAGTATACAAGATCTTCTGGACGAACAGACTCACATTATGAAGCTGCTAGATGATTGTGAAACCCACCTTTCTAAAGTTCGATAACGACTGATGGTCCTGCAACGCACAACAAAATGCGTTATGGAACGGATACCTGCCCCATAAGCTTACCCAGGATAAACATCCATCACAACCCTGAAGTCCTCCTAAAATGCTCCAAGCCTAAATATCTTTTTAGATGGCTGTGGTCATATTTATGGGTGTGATAGATTACAAACTTGGCAAGGTTCGGTTGTGAATGTGAAGAATTTCTTTTTGATCAACCTATTTTCCTTACAAACTGTTGATGTGCATATGATGTTCCTTGTTTACTGTGATTATCCCCACTAGCTTATTTGCTTTGCATCCATCTCTGTTTACTTGTTTTGGGTATCCCTACATGGGGGTTGACATTTCTGTCTGATGATTATGATACTGCTATCTGGGGCAGTATATATATATATATATATGTATATATATATATATATATATATGTATATATATATATATATGTATATATATATATATATATATATGTATATATATATATATATGTATATATATATATATATGTATATATATATATATATGTATATATATATGTATATATATATATATGTATATATATATATATATATATATGTATATATATATATATATGTATATATATATATATATATGTATATATATATATATGTATATATATATATATATATATATATATATATATATATATGTATATATATATATATATGTGTGTGTATATATATATATATATGTGTATATATATATATATATGTATATATATATATACACACACACACACACACACACACACACACAGTATATATATATATATATATATATATATATATATATATATATATATACATATATATATATATGTGTATATATATATATATATATATATGTATATATATATATATATATGTATATATATATATATATATATATATATATATATATATATATATGTGTGTGTATATATATATATATGTGTATATATATATATGTGTATATATATATATACACACACACACACACACACACACACACACACACACACACACACATATATATATATATATATATATATATATATATATATATATATATTTGGGATAGATGTTTTTGGATAATGACACTTTTTGGTTGATATGGTTGACTTCCATTCTTATTTTATTGCCACTCCTATTGCCCATACACTGACTGTGTTGATTGCTTCATCCATTTATCACTGTTGGATCTCTATCTATATCTATCTGTCAGTGCTTCTCCCATCTGCACTTAAATATTCAGTCAATATCACTTGCTATATCTTTGTCAATGACTAACAAAAAGGGGGAGACAAATTACAACACCCCTGTGGAAAATTGGATATTTGTGTTCTATATGTTGCAGGTGTTAGGGGGAGCAGCCGCAACAAGAAAGGGAGAGTTTTTGAAGTGAGGGGGATAAGTTACTGGGTGTGTACATGGGTGACTAGAATTTGTAAAATTGTGTTAATACATGTACACACAATTTAGGATGTATCTGTCTAGATATTTTTCTAGAGTGTTTTAGATATTTTGTCACGTAATTGACAAAGGGGGAGATTGAAAGTGCACCTACTAGTGCCCTGATTTGTCAGTTATGGTGTAAGTTGAGTCAGTCGGACAATAGCGCCTAACAGGAAGATCAACTCAAGTGTCTGCCTCAACTGGATGTGTGGAAGCTCGCCATAGGTAAATCATAGCCTCACATCCCATGTCTCAAAACACCAAGTGATTAAAACCCTTAAAAATAAGTAGAACATTTTAGGGTTTTTGTGTAAGAAAAATTTTTACCAAATAGAAAAATCTTCAAGTTTTCTTACACTATCGATTATATCGATTCATCTTTCGATATGAACTACCTGCTCTGTCGATGTCCTCTGCATATCAATCAATACAATCGAGTGAGGACAAAAAGTGTCCAGCAATTAAACATTCATCTGGATGATTTATCGATATATCGACGGTTCAGTCGATATCATCGATATTCGAATATCGATCCTATCGAAAGTAGATCGATAATATCGACAGGCAGTTTTTTGGCGCCCCTATTTTTCTAAAGAAAACTACTATGAGCTTCGATATATCGATGGCTGTCCGATTCAATCTGAACTCAAATATCAATCATATCGGAAGTCAGTCGATCCTATCGATAGTGGGCACATGTTTTCTCCAGCATAAATTTCAGGATGTTTTAATTGTTAATCGGGGTGCGAATCGAGAAATCGATATTCATATGTCGATCATATCTAGACCTGGTCGATTGGATCGAGACCGGACACAAACCGTCCAACAAGCTTATAGGTAAATCTATATGATTTATCGATCCTATCGACAAGGCCTCGATATTATCGATATTCAAATTCCGATGACATCGGCTGTTCCTTGATCATATCTTCAAAACCTGAAATTCTTTAAGACTTGTCTCTCTTGTTTTCACCTATTGATAGATCGATCCCGCCATCGATGGAATCGGAGTTTGAAATTCGATAACATCGATGTGTGTCTCGATCCCATCGACTAGTTGGCAAAAGGTTTTCAAAAGTGAAAATGACATTCGAGTTTGTATCATCGAGAGGTCAGTCGATACAATCGAGAGTATACGCTCGATCATATCGACTCTTGCTCGATGATATCGAACTCTATCATAAATATGACTGTTCTATATCCGTTGGAACCTTTTGCCTATATATAGAGAAGCTTGCCTTTATTGCTGATAGAGAAAGAAGAGAGTGCTTCTGAGTGTTTTAAACTCCATATCATTTACCTTAAGCCCTTTCTCTCAGGGAGTTCATCCTCCAATCCACCCTCATCATTGATATTCAAAAGAGTGGGTTGGGAATGAACTTTCGCATTTAAGGATCCTTCAGCTACTACCTTAATGGAAAATCATTAAGCTAGGATGCCTTGAATGCATAAATGATTGGAATCACTCTATCTTCCTAATAGGAAAATCTTTAGAGAGTGAAATTTCATCATAACCTTGACACAACCTAAAGCCTAGTATAAGTACATCTTTTGTGTTGCGGATCAAGGGAGCTGAAAACTCTTCATCAACAAGAAGGAGATCTTCATCACTGCACTAAATGGGACTCATCAACTTATTTTTAAGTATCTAGAGTACAGAGGACACTTGTGATCATTCCTTTCTAGGATTGGGTCTTAAGTGTTGCTCACCCTTTGAAGTCCTCAAAAGAGGCCTCCGACGGGAGTGTACGTGCGGGGTGCGTTGTGTGGACCCTTGCTCTGTGAAGAGCATAAACATCCGGGTGCATTGTGTGGACCCTTGCTCTGTGTGGGCATAAACATCTGGTTAGGAGTGCACCAGCAAAACTGCAGGGTTAGAGGTGAACCGAGTAGAAACCTCCGTGTAAAGGTTGAAGGTGAACCTGATTTAAAACCTTGGTTTGAGGTGAACCATGGGAAACCTCCTTAGTGAAATCCGATCACTCAAGGGTTGAGTATGGAAGCCGGTAGTGGAGTAGACAAGTAGTCGAACCACTATAAAATGACTGTGTTTGAGATTGGATTTGTCTTTCATTTATGTGATTTTCTTATATGCCTTTATATCTGATCATCTGAGATCACATCTTATAGACACACACAGTCATATCCATCACAATCTTTTCTATAAATTGTTTGTCTTTTAAATAGTTTGTAATTAGATCCTCTACTAGGCTTAGAAGCCAGTAGAGTTAATTTTGAGTAATCCTAATCCGTACTCTGTGATAGGATTAGTGTGATAAGGATTTTTAATAATTCATAAAAACTTTAAAAAGTCTTATTCACCCCTCTCTAGGACATATTGGCATTTCTCACTTCAACTCAAGCGGTCTTCACCGCTATTTCATATTTAAGTTCATTGATCATCTTTAATCTTGATTTTGCTTCTTGTTTCAAGATTTATGGTGGTTTGAAAGTGTTTCTTCTTTAAAATCTGATTTGCTTGGAATTCTTTCATTCCTTTTTGCAAACCTTTATTTCTTTATTATCTTATTGCAATGGAAGGAAGAAATAGGAAGAGAACCACTCACGGTACCTCTTCTTCCTGTGTTCGTACCACTACTGTGCATCATCTTCGACCTCCTAAAGAGGATCCCGAGAGTAAGCAGGATTTCCATCTTAAAAATGTTATTATTGAGCATGTTGTCCTTGTTGATCATATTGAGCGCTTCAACATTATCCCTCTCTTTCATGCTGTAGGTTGGGAAAACATACTATCTTGGGGCTGTCTTGTATATCGATCCATTACGCAGGGTATGTACGCTTGTATTACTGAGTTCTCTCAAGATGATTTGACATTTACTGTGTCAACTAGAGAAGGTCCAATTAAAGTAGACCGTCATTTGATTTCAATAATCATGAATATACCTATTGTTGATGACAGTGTACCCATATTTACTTTGCAAGCTAGACCTTTTGAAAATGTTAAACAATTGATTACAAGAGTTCTCTATAACATAAATGCAGAATGGAACGGCGATATTGCACTCAGTTCCAAATATATGTTGTCTAGATACAGGGTCTTACATCATATTTTTATTTCAAATGTTTATCCTCGCTCAGGTAACAAGACTGAGCTAACCTCTTTTATGGCCCGTATTATGCATTCTGTTGTAACTGACATCCATATCTGTCTTCCTTCTCTTATCTGTCATCATATTATTCAGTTTTGTCTTCACCCTGGTCATAGCGATATTCCTTTCGCTTATCTTATGACTGCTTTAACTACTCATGCTTTGGTAACTATGCCTGTTGGGGAAGGTTATATTAATCTCCATCCATTTAACAATTCTAATATCAACAAGATGAACTTGGACTCGACACCTGGTCAAGTTGATGGGAATGCTGAAGGAGATGAAAAAGCTGAAGAAGTTGATGCTTTACCTCAAGAAGACGTTAATATGGATGATTTATTTAATGAACTTGAATCAGATTCTGAGGCTGACCCTGATTTTTAGCCTTCTGATTTCGCTGAGAGGTTGTATACTCTTGAGAAATAGGTGGCTCAGATTCGAGTAACCCAAGATTCTCAATTTGCTTATATGTGCAAATATATGAGACACATTAATAAGGGTGTACATCAAATTGATCCATCTATTCCTACTCCCTCTTCAGGATCTGATTAGTTTCGTTTTGATTTAGATGGTATCTGTAATAACTTTATTCTAACTCTTTTCCCTATGACTGCTTGGATAATTTTATTTAAACTTTTATCTATGGTATCAGTTCAGATACTTTGTCTTATTTGCTTTAGATTAGTAGTTATTAATTCTACTTGCTCTTTTATTGTCTTCCTTTATTATTATTCGCTTCCTTTATCATGTTGTGACAAAAAGGGGGACAACATTGTTTAATGATATAAGGATATGATAGGTATGATGAATGGGCTAATATTTTTTTTATAAAGAGTAGTGTGGTTTAAGGGGGAGAGTTGATTTTTGATTAATATGATTGTGGAATGTGTTGTTTGAATATCTATTGTGCATATTATAATTTTGGTTTTGTCACAAATTTGACAAAGGGGGAGATTGAAAGTGCCATGTTAATAAACCCTAAGTATTGCCAAATTTTGGTGTGTCAAACCAATTCAAGTTTGTATCTTGATTTGTATCAAGCTTGTGCATCTGTTCACATTGAATCTTCGATGTTCGTTCTATTCATGTTGAATTTATCTTGTCGATATCTTCAACAAACTTACTGAGAGCTTCAAACTGGAAGAAAGTGAAGACTTAGTTTTCAAGAACATTGCGGTTCAACATCTGCAACCAGAAAGTTCAAGAACTCAAGACCTAGTTGAAGATTATGTTCGATATGTCGAGTTCAAGCTTCGAAGAATACAAGAATTAAAGTTAGTGAAGTGATCGATAGTTTGATGGTTCATATGATCTATCTCACAAGTAAGGTATGATTGACTTAGATTGACCTTAGATGATGATTAGATCATTTCATACTTTCGGTTGGTCATTTTGGTCATTTTATAAGTGTAAAATTTTGTTCTTTTGACTAGCCCTAGCACTGGCTTGACAAGTCCTAGAATTTTCTCGTCCAGTCTAGGATATGTTGAATTTTTAAAAATTTTCTGTTGGTCTACGACCAGTCCTGTAAATTGCTCGACCAGTCGTGTGAATAGTGCTCGACCAGTCATAAAGTGCTCGACTCATTTTTCAGCGAGCAATCTGGACTCACACGACTAGTCATGTGGTGTCCATGACCAGTCATGGGACCCACAAGGCCAGTCGTACAACTAAAAAATCTTATCGCGTCAGAATTTTTAAAAATTTGTTTGGAAAAGGCCAGTCGTAGCTATTCAAAGGCCAGTCGTGCGAACCGATTTTTCACCTATAAATAATGCTCGAATTTCAGAGTTTTGTATTCAATTCTTATCCTTCTTAAGCAATCACTTTGAGATTATTTTGATTACATTCTAGGCTATTTTGTGCATATTTAAGATTCTTTAAAATAGCTCTTATATTTTGATTTTTATTCACTATTCCATTCTTATATTGAAAAGGGATATTTAATTTACCCTTTCATGAGATTAAAATCAAAGCAAAGCCTTTGCTGATTTAATTAAAAATAATCTAGACTTAGAACTCTATACACTTGTGAGACTAAATGTTGAACATCTATGTCGTCACCAAGTTGGTTCTACCGAGCTACTTTAGAATCGTCATACAGATAAGTATTTTACTTTTTCTGCAATTCAATTCCTTTTTAGTTTGTGAAATTGTTCCAGAAAATATCTATTTGTGGTTTGTCTGAGGTGATCCAGAAAACTTAGAGCGTGGGGTTTTTAAATTGTGTAAGCCCACTTGAAAGAAACAATTGTGAAGGTTTTAGGTGAACCTTGAAAAACCTATTTTGGATTAGTGAATGCTCATATACCGAGGGAGTGAATATTAGGAGTGGAGTAGTTGTATGGCTGTTGTTTAACAGTTAGTGTACACACAAGCAAACTACTATAATTCTTTGTGTTTGGTAGATGTGTGGTTTATTTCTTTATCTTTTATGGTTTAAGATTGTGGGATGTACTTGTGGATGTGAATGTTGTAATCTTTACATTTCAGCATTGTATGGTGAATGTTGTAATAAATTAGTTTCTATTTCTTTCATATCCTTTTCAGTTTGAGTTTTTTATACTCACCCACGCTCTAGTAAGGTTGTCCTTCCATAAACCATTAGTTTTTGGTGTTAGGTTGTCCTTAGAACAAAGTTTGTATCAACCACTCAATACTTGATTTTTGAGGTTGTTATTTCCTTTGGTTATTTACATTTTATTGGGCTATCTTGTTGTTTTTATTCCTCTTATTATTTTTATTTGGCATTGTCCTATTCACCCTCCCCCCCCCCCCCCCCCCCCCTCAAAGGACATTTTGCTCGGCCTTTTCATTATCAACGTTAAAATTTTCTATAACATTTCATACATTTCTCTTGATTTTCTTTTTTCCCTTAATGATAGTTTCCCCACTGTCTAAGATAAGATATAATTTTTCATTTTTCAGTGTTTAAGCTGTCACGAACTAATGGTCGTAGTGGGTTCGAGCACGATACGTTGATCCTTTGCCTACGTAGAATAGAGGATTTACCAGTATCAATCCATATTCCTGTTAGATCTCGATCCTTTGCTTGATTAGGGCCTTGGAATTATGGAGATTTTCTAGGACTTAGAGTTGAGTCAAACTTCGTAACTTCGCTTAAGCATGTTTCCATCAGTCCGTAATCCCGATTGTTCTAGACTCTTGGGAATTGTCATGTGATCGTCTATTTTCATAACAAATAAGAGTATGTGGCCCATCACGCTTCTAATACACACTTTGATTATCTAAGTACTACTTGGAAATATCAAGACAAGGATTTCTACATGAAACCTAAGTTTAAAAGTTACCAAGTTCATTTAAGATTTCTAATCTAATTTCAACATGCTTTGCCTACGGTTGAAATTTTACCTAAGATCATATAACTTCGCCTCTAGTTAATTCTTACGTGCTGAAATTTGTGGAAAATGTTACTTTCAAGTAAAAAGGTAAATTGAGAGATTCAAATGATAATTTCTAGCCTAATCCCTTAGATTTAGGAAGTGCATATGTTCAGTCCAACGTACAACATGGTGGATAAGGAATTTCCTACGAAGTCTAAGTTCGATCCATTTGGTTGATTATTATGATAGAGTTATCACCAATCTATGAAATCTTACGAAAATTTATATCCTGAATTTCTAAAAAATTTTCATTTGGAAGTTAAGTATAAGGAATGTCCTTGTCTAGTCATACGTACATCATAGTAGATATTTTTTTTTCAACGATGCCTAGGTTTAGTTCCCAAGTTCAATGACTAAACCTAAAATTCAAAGGAACCTAAGATCATTTCTAAGTTCAATCTTTCAGGGAGCCTAACATTTGAGTTTTCATATTCTCATTTTCTCCCAATTCTAAGGGATTTCTACATAAGTTATCCAAAAGTCTAAACTAAAAATTTCAAGGTAGCCTAAGGTTTAAAGTATCTATGTTCTCCAAATTTCTGAGGGGAACTTTTAATAAGTTCAAATGTCCATTCTGAAAATCTTTAAGGGAACCTAAAATACTGAGTATCTATATTTTCTTTTCCCTTTAATTCTAAGGGAAATTCACCTAAACCTAAAATATTCAAAGGGACCTAAGTTCATTTCTAAGTCTCACAATTATCCAAACAAGTCTACATGGAGTTTAGAATCTCAAGTTTCTATATTCTCAATTTCTCCTAGCTGCAAAGAGATTTCACCTAAGTTTAAATAGTCTTTCTAATAATTTCTAAGGGGACCTAAGTTTGGGTTTTTACATTCACAATCACTCTTCTAAGCCTAAGTAAAATTCACTTAAGTTCAAATTTTTAATTTCAAACATCCTAACTTGAGACATTCAAAGCTTGTATAAGATCATTTTCCAAGGCTTGGTTTATCCAAACTATGCTCTGATACTAACTGTAATGCCCCGTGTTCTCAGAACTCAAGTATATGACTCGTTTTCCAAAAACCCGAGTGTTAACCTTAAAGGATGGTCAAATTCGAGTATAATTTTTTTAAACTATCAGAGTTAGCATTTTAGCATAGAATGAACAAATCAACATAAATGAAAATTTTATTTACATATAGAATATACGAGAGCTGCCCATAATGACTGATACAAACCAATATCCCAATTCTTACAATTACAAATGAAATAATATTACATATGAAACGAAGTAAATTATAACAATCTTGGGCTGTGAAATCCTGTAGCAACCCTTAAAAAATGTAATCATGCACCCTTGTCAATTATAGCTTGCTCTTCATCAACATGAACATGAATATCATCTGGACCACCTGTGCTACCTGTATGGTTATATATTTGATGGATGAGTGGCTTACTCAGTATGGATTACCTTTAAGATTATACACCGCCGTATTAGGTATGCATAGCAAATAAGAAAATAATCCAAAACAGGAAAGATGCAGTTTTATTAAATGCATGGATGTGTGAATGCACATCGCCCCGAGGTTGCTTATCACTACAGATATTGAGCTCGTCACCCATGCAATCATCAACCTAGGAATGATCATCCAGTTGGACTTAGGCTCATCACCCGAAAGTAGGCTGATAGTCGGTGGTCTGGGAGCTAGCAAAATGATACCTCGATAAGCCTAGGGCATGTTCTACAACATTCAGAATTAGCCACCTGTCATCACTAATATTCTATGAATGCATGATTAGCCTAACCATTATTAGTCCAGTTACAATCAACTGGTTTAAATAAGCTCAAGGTCACTATGGGGGCTCGTCACTGGCGTTAAATAAGCTTAAGGTCACTACGGGAGCTCGTCGCCAGCGTAGGTTGATAGTTCAAGCATAGTGTCTCATTCCATCATCCCTGGCTCATAAGGCTACCGCTTTAGAATGTTTAATGGAACCTAATCAACTAGTGGCCGATGATATTCAGTATATGGGGCTTACCATCGCATGGTTGCATAAAATAAAACATCAAACCTATCTAAGGCAAGTACTAAAATAAAGCCATGTAGGGTGAATATTAAAACTAAGTCACATAAGAAAATTATTAAAAATAATCCACGTAGGGACAATATAAAAACCATATGATACAAAGGTCCATTACGATCACAACCCATCGAGTTACATCCCAAGTATGGGTGTAAGCAATTCACAAATAATCCACAAGTATGAAATAAATATGCAGGATAAACATTAAGCATGCAATATAGCAATTCAATTCCAATAACTAACACATGTGATTATAAAATGGAGATATCAATTCTAAATTAAAATAAAAACTATAACTTAAGATAATGGGAAAATGGAAAGCTCAAGGGGAAGAATCATCACCTTATTTGTCAACTCACCTTCTAAAGTTATTAGGAAGTGAACATGCCATTAAACTTGAATTCTATCATAAGTTAGAAAATTGTACCATTAGATCCAAACTTAACTCACTATTTATGTTCAAAGTATCGACCTAGGGTTTAGATTACTTAGGGTTTTGATGTAGGATTAGGGTTTTCTTCCTAGGGTTTAGTCTTATATTTTTAGGATTCGAGTTCCAGTTGGTGTACCATTAATTACAATATAAACATACTAATTACAAGACAACTATTAGCATTAGTGTTATAATTTATATTAGCTAACATACTAATAATAATTATTATGATGATAATTAATATTATGATCCACTATTCATAATAATGTTTAAGAGTGACAAAACAAATCACTAGTATTTAATAATGATATTATTTTATTTTTATCTACCATAACTAATATTAGTATAAATAATTTACTAATGACTATTCATATCTAATTTTCATAGTAGAAGCATTAATCAGTCAATACTAATAATGATGACTCGCAAGTTCATGTTTAAATATACTAACATCATATAATATCCTTATAATGACTAATAGTCTCTTAAATAATACAAGTAGTAATAATAAAATCTTTACTAACAATAATCTAATAATGGCTAATACTAATAGCCATGCTAACAAGAATTATACTAATCCTATAATAAAAATATTTTCTAATGAAAATTATAACAGCTATTAGTAATGAATCTATTCATGATAATAATGTTCATAATGATGATGATGGTAATATGATTCTACTAATATTTTAACATTGACTTAGAATCGATTCACTTGAATTTCTTGGCTCAATCCGACTCACCTCGATTGGACTCAGTTTCAGACGAGTCAACTCAGCAGCCACCAAGGTCTCAACCTCCACCTCCTTCCTCTTCTTTCTTCTCCTTTCCTTTTTTTCCTCCTTTTTCTTTCATCTACTAGAACTCCAGCAAGAATCTAGACTAAACCAGACCTGCCTGACTCGCATGACATGAACCAGCGAGTCCCAGCCGAGTTGAGTTGACTCACAATGGCTCTCTATCTCTCTCTTCTACATGCTTCTCCTTCATCTTCTCTTCTTTTCTTCTTTCTCCATTTTCTTTCTTTCTCTTTCTTTATTTTTCTTTGTAGCAGCCAGCAAGATTGTCGGATTAAATCGAATCCCGACTCATGCCTCAGTGAGCTGGTGCACCCCAAACTCGGCTCGGTTCGAGCTATTGCAATAAAGGGTGGTCACCTTCTCTCTCTTTCTCCCTGTTCTTTCTTTTTCCTATTTTTCTACTTCTCTGAAGGCCCAACAGAGGCCCTGGCTTGAATCAGCCTCATTGAAACTCACCAAGTTAGCATGGCCATGACCGGCTAGCAGCACAACCGCACCTCTGTGAGTGGCATTTTAAACTCGACACAACTCTGCTCTCTCTCTCTCTCTCTCTCTCTCTCTCTCTCTCTCTCTTCTTCTCTTTCCTTCTTGTTTCTTGTCTTCCTTTCTTTCGTCTGCTATAAGCCCATAGGGAAATCATTGAACGGTTGGATTCGTCCCAACTTGAACCAACCCAGTGCAGTTGGCTGAGGAAGGAGGCATGGGCATTAATGGTGCCTCTGAAGAAGACACATCTTCCTCCCATCTGCTTCTTTCAGATGGTCCATATGGATCGTATGAAGCTTCCAAATAAGCTGCATTGAAGCTTTGGGGAGATTGGACTGGTGGGTTCAAGCTAATAGGAAAAATGATTGATTTTGGATCTCTCTGGATCTCTCTAATTTCTTATTGCAAAGCCCTAATGACAAACAACTTGGATTGCTTGAGAATGGAGGGCTGAGATGGCGCAGTAACCAGCGCATGCGGATTGCTGAGCTGGCTATGAGGATAATTTTCATTTTTGGAAACTCGTATTTGTAGGACCCGTTTACAACAAGGGTTGTTCGCGTGCGCACAAGCTCTAAGGCATGGAATCAGTTGGGGTTTGGTCAGACAGATCGTCTGCATCAGATGGATCGTTCAAATCATGGAAGGGGCCCTACCCTCATGCACCATGATAAAAACACGGTCTGTTTGAAACAGATGCTGGAAGAATGATGGAGAAAGGATTTATCTCTTTTTAAGGGAATTGCGGGTCAACCCGCTTTAACCAAGTTGCCCTTCCCAATGCATCGGGAGTGCACGTGAACTGTGCACTCTCGAGAGGGATTGTGGGGTCCATAGTGAAGCTACGTGGAATCCACTTCGTCCAATAGCCTCTACAAGTCTCCCCGGGTCATTTGACCAGAGATGCGACAAATCCAACGTCCAGGTGGGCCATACAACCTAATTTAAGTTGTACTTGTTGATTCACATTGATTCGACAGTCAGATTGATTCCAATCGAGCTTCAATGGTCTTGAAAATTGTTCAGATGGTTGGGACCACCTATTCCATGAACTTGTAGTATTGAGTGTCACCCTTATGACATCTTTAATAATATAAGTTATTATTATTTTAAGTTAAATTCTTATGACCTATTCTTAAACAAAAAACTGCCCTATGGTAGATCAACTATTGTAATTCATGCACCTGCACCTTAACTAACTTCAATTGTTATGTGGGCCCCATCCTATGATCGTCTATTTATTAATTTTTGACCTCCTCCCCATTCAACCAATCCATTGGTTGGATTGACTCACATCGAGTTACCACCAACCCTGGGGTTTAGTATGAAACTGAACAATCTAAGTTGTGCTTTCAAAGGGTGGATCGTCTAACGCGACATTGTAAACCTGATGGACGGTGGATCTATTGGTCTAGACCTTGGTGTCAACCTAGGATGCACTATGCCAAAATCGCGAATATGCGACGTAAAAAGTCACTTGGTTTAACGGCAGATTTAATCCGTTGCTAACGGAAAATTTGTCTTATTTTTGGTCTCAAGCCTTGAAATAAGCTTTCAAAATGGTTGGACAGATTGGATGCAACACATGCATCATGGTGGGTCCCACCGTCCACACCACTGGACGGTGGTGTAAATAAATCCCATACATCATGGGGTCCCATGTGGAGCCCACCATAAAGTTTATATGTCGTCCAACCTGCTGACATGGTCACGCAGACCTGAATGAAAGGAAAAACAAACTCCATAAAATCCAAAACTCCTGTTATACCCAAAAAAAAGGTTCAAAGGCAGCCATTCAATCACCACTACTTCCTATGATGTGGGTCACCCAAGCCATGTATACGGCTGATTTTTGGAGGGGGGACCACTGCCTTAAGGGGCCACCTAATGAACGGTGTGGGTATTCAAGACACATCACAGTGGGGCCCACAGCCATGGTCGTGGGACCCTGTCCGCCCGCACGCCCGTGTGCAGCAAGTGCTGCCTACGCCTCTGGCAGCAGCAGCGACCCGCTGCTTATGATATTTTTTTAGGGTTTCTGAGGTTTTTCCTCAGTGGGGTCCGTATCTGGTGAATCTGACCCAACTATTGGGTCCTATGGCTTAATACAAGCCAAACAAGCCCAATATTGAATATATTTTGGTGAATAGAAACAACAAGCAATTTTTCAATGGTAACCACCACAGTTTCCTATGCTATGGCCCACCAGTTGCTCATATCAGCTTCATTTTTTAACTCAACGTCTAAAATGATCCGGGGAATGAGATGGACAGCGTGGATCAGATCAATGGATTAGTGGTGGGGCCTATGTGATCGGTTCACTCCAAGTTCTAAATCAAACTGATATTTTTATTTTCATTACAGCGTCTAGCGTCAGACGCTGGACGGTTTGGGCGCACACATATATAAGGTGGGCCCTGCTCAGGTGGGCCACCAAATTCTTAGGTGGTGTGGGCACAACATATGTATAAAGTGGACCCCACCTACATATGGTTTGGGTAAAAATACATGCTTCATGGTGGGGTCCATCCAAGTGGGCCACACGGCCACATCATCACATAAAATAGGAGAAAAAGAAAGGGAGAGGGAGAGAGAGAAAGAGAGAGGGACACGTGTGATGGAGGGCTCCGCCACTATGAGCCCTCCCTTGCAATAAATCATTCATCAAGTAGGTCCTAATGCATGTGGGCCCACCAAATCAAAGATCATCGGTGGAGATTCCTTCTCCACAAAAATGGAAGGTCTAGATGACCCTTATCAACTAGAAAGTAAACATCATGATGGGGTCCATGGAGATTGGACCCATCATGGAATGATCATGATGATCAAAGTGGACCATCAGCCACATCTTAGGGTCCAAAGTGAGATCCAAACCATTGATCGGTTGGCCTCACTTGGCCCATCATAAACACATGGAAATCTAACCTATAACGTACCCATCATTCGATCTTCTTGCTCCCTTGGCTTCCTTTGCTCCTTAGCTTCGATTCCAACGAAAGAGATGAAAATTTGGATGGTTGAGATGAAAGATGAGAGGGTAGGAAGTGGGCCACATACAAAATTTTCTCATGGTGGTTTTTGGGAGAGATTTGGACGTGTGGTGTTTTCTCTTTGCTTAGGAAAGTGATTTGAAAAAAATGAGTGAGAGGGTTGTAGAGAGAGAGAGAGAGAGGTGATGGATGTGGTGGGTGATGGATGTGTAAGAGACTTTTTGACTTTTGTGGTTGCTTGGTATAAGAAAGGCATGGGTGTGTAAGAGAATTTTTGACTTTGTGGTAGATTTTGTAAGAAGGGGTATGGGCTTGTAGGAAACTTTTAACTTTAGGGGTTGTAACGACCTGAAAATCGGGGGTTGAGCATAAACTCCACTCCCAAGTTTCAGAACATCACTTATTCAACATTTCAATGATGGATGAATGTCGGCGGTAATAGTACATAAAACATGAGGTGGATTAAGCTAAAACAGCATATCATACTCCAGAGACAGTTAAATTAGCAAGCGAAAGAATGTGATATATATATAGAATATATGAACGGTTGTAGGACTCCAGAGTGTGAACATATTACCAGGTTAAACATATACATGTATACTCCAAAAATGATCAAAAAAGAATATACATGAGTGTTCCAAATCAACCTCCCTGTAATCCCGTCGATCAGAAAATAATTTACATAGACCCGCCTGATAACCGCCTATAGGAGAAATCCTCCTCATCATCATACAAGTCCGGCTCTGCCTCGCAGGCCACGCCATCATCTGAAACTACAACAGGATCTGGTGGGTATCCGGAACACCATCCCATAACGTGGGAGTGAGTAGCTAACTCAGTGGAATTATAGAGCAAAGGTTAACATTTTATCAAATCAATCAAGCGATAATGATAAAGCAAGCAAATCAAATATTCCTAAATACTATTATTAATGCAAGAATAAAATGACATGATGGATGCCCTTGCCAACATACTCCCTCATGCCACACCATCTTACGTCCGCGGCATGCTTTCTTCCCTCAGTGCTCCATATCTTCCAGGCACATGCAATGCGATATGAATATGATTACCGAGTTGTTATTAGTCCTTTTTATATAGCAGGATTAGGAAACTAGGGTACTTTCCTTATATCATTCCCAACAAGGATCCTGTCTAGGGACGTCACTCCTAGTAGTCTCATACGATGATATATTTCTAGGTCGCTGCAAGGGCTGTCAGGGGCTGTTGCACGCACTCGTTGCTCTGCTCCCCCATCATCTTATCAATACAGGCCTAGTTGTACTCTTATTGCTACGGAAGGGTCGTCGCCTCACGTAGACTCAGAGTACGCTCGAGGTCACTACAAAGGGCTGTTAGGGCTGTTGCACGCACTCATTGCACCGTTCCCTCATCACCTTATTAGTGTAGGTCGACAACAAGAATATAGTGTTCCATACCACCATAATCTGCTCACGAGTCTGGGTTGCTCATTGGTCACTACGGGGAGGTTTGTGGCCCCAGCGTAGGCCGATAGCTCGACCACGGTGTCCCATACCACCATGCCCGGCTCATGAGTCTTAGTGGATCAAGGTACCACGGTTATCAGGGTTATCACTGGTAAGTTCAGTACCCTAGGTTCAATCAGTTATGACCAATACAAGGTGAACATATAATAGTCAATCGGGTTACTTGATGAGTCCGAGTAGCACGAGCGCACGTTGAATCGACCGACATGAAGTGCACAAGCACTTCGTGTGGTATAACCACTGCCGACGACTCTAGTAGGACTCGGGTTCGTCATACACATCCTTCATGGTGAATAGAATCCAACCACAAATTCTAAACTGTTACCGACTGCCTGGACTTGAGTATAGCCCCAAGCACATGTAATGTGAATCAGTAATCATATGAGATAAATAAAATTTAAATAACAAATAATTCAAGCATGTTATCAACATGTTATAAGATACAACATAGGCAATTTAACCATACACAAGCATTCATATATGTAAGGTATCAATTCAACCACGTACATGGAGGAAATCATACACATCGTTAACATAGTTGAGAATCCTATCTCAACACTAGTCTACAACACCATTTACTAAGTACTTACTCACGCAAGCATTTATACAAACACTTAGATTACACATTATATCATACACATTTTACATTCATTAGCATACGTATTAGGGCAAATCCTTTCGTCAAAGGGGTATTGCCCATACAACAATCATATATCCATGACAATTAGTCATGGCGGGCATGAAAGAAAATTCCATACTCATTCCGTCATTTTCACAAACACTTAGGCTACTAATACCAAGTACATATCATATGTTGACATATCATGTATTTGACCAAATCCTTTCACTAGGGAGTTTCCCCATAGATCACTTGCATATACCCACGACGGATAATCATAGCATGCATGAATCTGGGTTTCGTATTCATTTAAACATTTTCACAAGCATTTGAGCTACACACTTTTACATATATAGCGTATATTGGTCGTGGCGTGATTTAGGGCAAGTCTTTTAGCTAAGGAGTTGTCACACATGTAACAAGCATATATTCATGTTAAGCACGAATCTGAATTTTATACGTATACGGTATTTCTTAAAAATACCTAAAATACCCTAAATCTCATATTCTTCGTACGTATTCGAAATGAAAAATAGACAGCATGTTCTACATGTCAAACAACATCCTTATCAGCAATCTACCATTAAACGACATTGAAAGCTTTGAAAACAGGTAATCTAAATGTCTAAAATCCACACCTTATGCCGTAGAAGCGTAATGAATTGAATAGGTACTCTACGCTTCCGCCAACGTCGATATGACGACCTATAACACAAGGTGAGTCAGCTACTTAGCTACTTGTACCCATAGGAACCTTAAAACAGGTTGTTGTTAGGGTTTTCTTACCTAGGAACGGAGTTAAAATTGCCAGAATAGTGATGCAGGTGGATGGCTTTGGCACGTGGAGCAGCAGGGAAGAATTCCCGGGAGAAACTCCAACTCTCTCTCACTTTCTCTCTCTTTTCTCTCCTCCTCTCCTAGGGTTTTTTCCAAATTCGTATGGGTTAGAAAGCTAAGGGTTTAAGGCCCTTTTATAAGCCCAAACATAATCAAAACAGACTTTAAGTCAAGGTATACTTAGGTTATGTCCAAATACGGACTGTTCCGTCTCAACAGAGCACTTCTGGAGGTCCTGTTACTAAATGCGGTCGGACTTAAGCTCATGGATACTGGATCCTGATCAAGTTAAGTTTTCAGTTCGATCGGGTTTCCAGATCGCACGTGGCGGATCAGTTTCAGTTCAGTGGTCACTGAGACTCGATCAAGAATTCCAAGTATACTGACCTGAGTGGAAAATTTTCCCTGATCCGAGGGTGTATTTGGGTCATATTCCAACGGTCAAAACGCTTATAAATAATGCGCAAGTGAACCATGCCAGATTACTTAAATTCATATTTAATTTTCTAAATATCTTCCTTTTCTCACTCTCTTTACTCCGGACCTAAGGAAATCGTCCTAGAGCATCGTTTGGGCTTGATTTTTGAAATGATTGTCAAGTCCAACTAAGCGATCATAATGGTCTAAGATCATGGATATCAGACTTTCGACGTGCGGTCTAGATCCAATACGAAGTTACAAAGCATTCCCGGGAACAACTGGGTTTAGAATTGGATCCTATATTTCAGGGTAAGATAGCGTTAACAATTCTAGAGGTTTTGAGTCTTACAGATCATATTTAAAGTGGTTGGTGCTAATTTCACAGGTAATCTAGTTTAGCACTAGCTAAAACACATTAAATTTCTAAAGAATTTGGTTCTAAATGATTTCTTTGGCTTTGGAATTGAGTTCTGAGTGATATGGTTGACCCATTGCCTAAGGACGCCTAACCCCAGGTTGGAAAAAATCTGGGGTGTTACAGGGGTTGCTTGGAGAAGGGTGAGAGGTGATGTGTACTTGACATGTACTTGACCCTTGATAGGATTGATTGATGGATTGAGGTGACATATTGTAGAGATTCTCTTAGGTTTTGCAACGCGCTGTGTTTTCCTCACACCGAACACTGGCCCACATCCCCTGACCAGGGTATCAGATCGGCGTGCGAGTCGCGACATAGGAACCACGGTGACGGTGCGGTCCCTATGGTACAAGTCTTGGGTTGAGTCAACTCGGGTTGATGATATGAGTCTCAGGGTCACGCGCAAACATCGGATAAGGGTTGAAGGTTGTCAAAATTTGACCGGGAAGACTGCATACGGAGCATACGGTCTTAGATATGGGGCTTACAGCTCTTCCCTCCTAATAAAAATTTTATCCTCAAAATTTACACAATTATTACAACTAGTCATAACTCATGATAAAGAAGGAACACAACATCACTATATAAAATCAGAGACAACATACAAAATACCGTACACAATCAATCATCAAAGAGATGGGGATAGCGATCTCGAATCTCAACCTCGCGTTCCCAAGAAACCTCCTCAACAGAATGGTGACCCCACTGAACCTTCACCAACTGAATGACCCTAGTCCGGAGGATCCTCTCCCTTCGGTCAAGGATACGAATTAGCTGCTCAATATAGGAAGCGTCCTCACGAACTTCTAACGACTGCCAATTACTAACAGGAATGATGTCTGACCCACACTTCCTTAACATGAAGACATGGAAAACGTTGTAGATGTCAAACAATTGAGATGGCAAGGCAAGCCAATATGCCACGATGCTAACGCACCCAGTGATCTCAAAAGGTCCTATGAATCTCAGGACAAGCTTGACCTTCGCTCCAAATCAAACTATGCCCTTCATGGGCGAGACCTGGAGATACACATGGTCCCCTACATCAAACTCTAAGGGACGACGCCGGTGATCAACAAAACTCTTCTGCCAGCTCTGAGTTGTGCGCATCATCTGCCTGATGATATCAATAGCCTCTGACATCTCCTGCACAAGCTCGGGACCTAGGAGACGGCGCTCTCCAACCTCGGTCTAACAACTCAGTGATTTGCATGGTCTGCCATATAGTGCCTCAAAAGGAGTCACGCCGATAGTCGCCTAATAGCTGTTGTTATACATGAATTCAGTCAATCACAGATGCTCATCCTAGCTACCCCTGAAATCAATTGTGCAGGCCCAAAGCATATCCTCAAGGATCTGGTTGACCCTCTCGTTCTATCCATCGGTCTGTGGATGGTACGCGGTCCTGAGCTGTAAATCAGTCCCCATCGCTCTCTGAAAGCTTCTCCAAAACCGAGACATGAACCTCGGGTCTCGGTCAGAAACGATCGAGATTGGAACGCCATGCAGTCTCACGATCTCCTCGACGAATAATTTCATAAGCCGGTTCATAGACCAAATCTTACATATCGCAAGAAAATGTGCCGACTTCATCAGACGATCCACGACTACCCAGATCGCATCATGACCGTGCTAAGTCCTCGACAAGCCCATAATAAAATCTGTCGACACGTGCTCATACTTCCACATCGGGACACTCAACAGCTACAATAGACCAGGGGGTCTCTGATGATCGGCCTTGACACGCTGGCACGTGTCACACTTGGCCACAAAACTGGTAATCTGGCACTTCATCCCCACCCAAAAATACTGTCGCCTCATATCGCGGTACATCTTTGTGGAGCCGGGGTGGATTGAAAATCGCGATCGATGTGCCTTGGTCATAAGATCTTTACGCAACTCATGGATATCCAGGACACATAATCGGCCTCTGAAGCGAAGTCCACCATCTGAACTGATCTGCCAATCTGCCTGATGTCAGATGCTGCCTCAGCCATATAACCCTGTAACGACTCATCAGCCTGCTGAGCCTCAATCACCCTTGTAACAAGAGAAGGTTGAATCGATAGGCTCGATAACTGCACGATAGAAGACTGAATGCCGAACTTAAAATCATACTCTGCGATATCCTCGAGTATCCTCCACTCCCGAACCATCATATGTGCCACCAGGATACATGGCTGACGACTAAGGGCATCTGCCACCACGTTCGCCTTTCCCGGGTGATACTGAAGATCGAAGTCATAGTCCTTCAGGAGCTCCATCCAGTGCCTCTGCCTTATGTTCAGCTCGGACTGAGAGAACAAGTACTTCAAGCTCTTGTGGTCGGAGAAGAGCGCGAACCTGACCCCATAGAGATAGTGTCTCCACACCTTCAATGCGAAGACGACTGCTGCCAGCTCCAAATCATGTGTGGGTAGTTTAGCTCATGGATCTTGAGCTGATGAGACGTGAAGGTGACTGGTCTCCCGTGCTGCATTAGGACAACACTAAAACTAATATACCAGGCATCGGTAAATACAATAAATCCATCACTCCCAGAGGGAAGAGTGAGGACAAGAGCGGATGTGAGGCGGTCCTTCAACTCCATAAATGTTTGTTCGCAGGCATCACTCCAAATAAACTCTGCGCCCTTCCGAGTCAGCTTGGTCAGCGGGGCTGCAATACGAGAGACGCCCTCAATGAAACGCTGGTAATAGCACATTAAACCAAGGAAACTGTGGATCTCGGATGCAGTCGTGGGCTGGTCCCACTGACGCACTTCCTTAACCTTTGAGGGGTCCACTACGACGCCCTCCTTCGTCACCACATGACCAAGGAACTTCACCTCCTCCTACCAGAAATCGCACTTCTCCAGCTTCGCATAGAGCTGGTGTGTGCAAAAGGTCTGTAACGTAACCTCCAGATACTATTCGTGCTCCTCACAGGTCCTCGAATGAATCAAAATGTCGTCTCTAAAGACTACAACGAACTGATCGAGATATGGGCGGAAGACATCTTTCATCAACTGTATGAAGACCGCGGGTGCATTGGTCAGTCCAAAGGATATAACTTAGAACTTAAAATGACTGTAGCCTATCCTGAAAGCCGTCTTCGGAATGTCCTCCTCTCGGACCCGAATCTGATGATAACCGGAATGCAGGTCGATCTTTGAAAAGAACTATGCACCCTGCAACTGATCAAACAAATCATCAATCCTTGGGAGCGAGTACTTGTTCTTGATCGTGACTTTGTTGAGCTCGCGGTAATCTACGCAAAGCCTTAACAAGCCATCCTTCTTCTTCACGAAGAGTACCGATGCTCCCCACAATGAACTGCTCGGACGGATAAAGCCCAACTCTCACAACTCGTCCAACTACTTCTACAGTTCCTGCAACTTCAACGGTGCTATATGATACGGGCCTTCGAAATAAGCGCGGTACTAGGCATGAGATCAATCTGAAACTCGGTGAGTCGGTAAGGTGGTAATCCCAGAATCTCCTGGTACACATCAGAAAAATCACAAATCACGGGCAACTGGTCGATGCTCACCTCTATGGGCTCCTCTATGGCACATGACATCAAACAAGACAACGGCTCTCCTCTAGGCTCTACAACGAACTAAAACTGTGGCACGCCGGGTATACAGAATGTGACTGTCCTCACGGAGTAGTCTAATATGACATAGTACTCGGTAAGCCAATTTATACCCAAGATGACATCGAACTCGGACATCGGCAACACAAATAAATTGGCAAGCAAAAAGGTATTCCTAACTAGAACGGGGTAAGATGAGCAAAATTGGCCCAACACTGCAGTCTTCCCTAAGGGAGTCGATACTGATAGGCCCTCATGATCAGACTCCAATGATAAGTCAGTCAATTGGCAGAAACTCTCAGCCATAAAAGAATGCAATGCACCAGAATCAAACAACATACGTGCAGTGCAGGCCGAGACTAAAAGTATACCCTCGACAACTCCTCCGGATGACTGTGGGTCCTGCTGAGCTATATAAAACCTAGCCTGAACCAGCTGGGGAGGTGTTGTCCCCTCTGAGCATGCTGCTGCTACTGGGTTCGCTGAGGCGGTCGAAACTGTTGCCTCTGCTATTGCAGCCTCTGAGGCTGGTGCTGATGTTATTGCTGAGGTGGCCTCAATGGTGAGGGCTGTTGTTGTTGCTGCAGTGGGGGTCTTTGATGCTACCGTGGTGGAGGCTGCTGTGGACCTCTCTACTGCTGCTGCTGCTGGGGGCAGGGACACTCCCACATACGATGCCCCGTTGCACCTCACCCAAAACAGGTGCTGACAAACTGCTTCAGGGGTGGTGCTGGAGGTGCTGCTGGTGTTCGGAAGGCTGGGTGACTTGTATGCCTCTACTGCTATGGTTGACGCTGCTAGGAGTCACCAGAAGGAACCCACCTCTTCCGATCTCTCCTCTAACCGTGATCAGACTGAGAACCGGCCCACTCAACCTCAAAAATCTGGGCCTTCCGTACCACCCCTCAAAAGTTGGGAGCTCATGCCTAATAACACGCCTCAAAGACCGTAACGCAAGCCGTCCTCGAAGCGGCGGGCTCTCCACTCCTGATCATCTACTAGATAGGGTGCAAATCTGGACAGCGCTACAAAACTAGTCATATACTGAGCCACTGTCATATCACCATGTACCAAGGCCTCGAACTCCAACGCTCGCTGTCATCGGATGTGATCAGGGAAATACTGTCCGTCGAACCGATCCATAAAATCCTCCCATGACCACATAAAATCAGTGCTTGCTACTTGGGAGACTGATGTCCACTAATGCTCAGCCTCACCATGGAGAAAAAATTGGCTAATCGGACTCCCCGCTCGGTCGTGCATCCCATCGTATCAAATATCTTCTCCGCATCGGAGCGCCGTGTCTCAGCTACCGTTGGGTCTGGCTCACCCTAGAAATGTGGGGATTGAGCCGTCTAAACTCACGAAGGAGGGCGCTCATGCACTCCTGCTCGGCCTAGTCTGGTGAAACAACGGGGAGCCTGCCCTGCCCCTGAAGGGCGACCGTCACAGCCTATAACATCTGTTGTAACTGGGAGGCACTCACGGATACGACCAGATCTACACCGGTCTCAGGTAGAGGAGCTGCATCCATAGGCTGGGCAATAAGAATCTCCGGTGGTGGAGTGGTGATCGTAGGTGGTAGGGCGGGAGCCACAGGTGGTGGAGCAGGAGTCTCAGGTGGTGGTGCGAGAGTCGATTGAGTCACTCTCTTGGGCATCTTGTCCTATCGGAAAGAGCAAAGGCGCCTATCAACTTTGAAAACTCTCGAAGGCACACACGTTAAAGGCCTATAGCGAAAGATTGCTAAGCTATCCGAACATCGGGACTTAGTCATTCTAAGCTCATGGGAGACATGTAATGTTGTTCTCGGTCATTCCCAAGTTATGCTCTGATACCAAATTCTGTCACGCCCCAAACTCAGAAATAGAGCTCACAAAATTTCTGATTGCCGAATCTGGCGTCGACAGCCTTCTTAGAACCCCATTCTCAGCTACCAGCCTCCATTCACCAGGTTCTGATCCTGGGATGCTACGAGGAGGATTTTCAACATCAGTTTGATTCGTAATAAGCATAATCAAAGGCATAACCCACAAACAACAACCAAAAACTCCATTACATTTCTATAATGAACAAAAACTTTATAAGAACAATGAGCATAAAGGGAAATACAATGATAATGGACAAAAAACTCCAAGATGATCTGCTAAGTGCTCTTGTGGTCCAACGTCACCTACACGCAACAGTCGTGCATAAGCTTATAGAAAGCTTAGAGGGTGGTGAAAGTGTATGCGCAATATAGTAATACAATTATACAGTATCAGAGTATTGCAGAATATGCTGATGAATTCATGAATACTATTAGCTGTACCAACGCTATGTGATGCAAGGCATGAATGAAATAGGTCATACCAAGGCCAAGCGATGTGAGATGCAACTCAAGCATATGAATCCTCATTTAAGTCCACATATCAATACAGCTCAAATCTGCAATATCACCGGGGTCTAGTACACTCCAAAGCAGATTGTCGACCCAACACGGGCAATAAGTGTAACGTCCTGGAAAAATCTATACTTGGACTCGAGTACCAACTCGACCAGAAATCGTGTAGGATTAATTCCTTTGAAAAATAAGTGTAAGTTAGCTAGCGCAACGCTAGAGTAGCTGGAAAATAGTCCCTGATCACTTTAAATACGTTCTACAAGACCTAAAGTGAGTAGAACCAATGACGCTATAATACACTAAAACCTCGGATCAAACTCTAAACCGATTTATTCTCAGGACCTCTTTGAAACTTTGTATTGGATCTAGACCGCGCGTCGAAAGTCTGATACCTACAATCTTAGACCGTTATAACCGCCTAGCTAGACTTGACAATCATTTCAAAAATCAAGTCCAACCGACATTCAGAGGCTATTTCATTGAGCCTGGAGTGAAGAGAGTGAGAATAGGGTTAGATTTGGAATTTGAAATTCAAATCTGGCACACGACTTGGCGCATTATTATTAAGCGTTCTGACCATCAGAATTCAGCCAAATTATACCCTCGGATCAGGAAAAATTTCTATTTCATATCATGAGACTTGTAGACCTGATCTATGTGCGATGACCACTGAACTGAAACTGGACCGCCACGTGTGATCTACGAACACTACTGGTCTGAAAATGGGATGTGAGCGACATCCGACGTGCATGAGCATAAGTCCGATGGCGTTCGGCCAAGGGACCACCAGAAATGTCTTTTTGGACCGAAACAGCCCCGATTTGGTTAGGCAGCAAGTAAACATTGTTCCCAAGCCTATTTTGGGCAAGTTTTAGGTTATAAAAGGGGCTTAAACCCTCACTTCTCTCACCCATTCGAATTTGCTAGAAACCCTAGCTGGAGTGAGAGAAAAGGTGAGAGATTGTGAGAGAGAGTGGGAGAGAATTTCCTGCTGCTTGCACTCGTGTTGCACGTGCTTAAGCAACGTGCCTCAATCACTTTTCCGGTGATTTTGCCGCGATTTTAGGTAAGAAAATACCCCAAATACTTGCTGATTTAAGGTTCCTTTGGTTCCTTAGCATGGTAGCTGACACATCTTGTAAAATAGGTTCCCGGTTCACCGTAGACGAAGCGTACACGCTCCGTTCGAATCAATACACTTATAGGAGAAAAGGTGCAGATTTTAGACACTTTGATTGACTGTTTTCAATGCTTTTAATGTCATTTAATAGTAGATTATCGACGGCAATGCCGTTTGACATGTACAACTTGCTGTCTGTTTCCTGTTTCGTAAGCAGACGAAAAATATGAGATTTAGGGCATTTTAGTCATTTGTAGGAAATACTGTTTTCATCCATATTTTGCTGATATGATTGACATGGCTTCTTGTCGCATTAGGATATTAGGAATGCGTGCATAATCAGTTTAGCGAAGAGATTCGCCCAAATGCGCACTTTGAGTCAACATACTATATGTAGACTTAAGTGTGTAGACTAAGTGTTTGTATAAATGTTTGTATTAGTATGTATTGAATTAAATGGTGTTATGAATTAGTTTGAGATTAAATTCTCAAATAATATGCTGATGTAAATGATTTCCTACATGTTAGCTATATGCATGATTTGATTATATGTATGAAATGCATGTGTTAGATGTTTTACTTAAGTTGTATGTTATAACATGTGTTAAAATACTCACATTGTTGTATTTCATTTCCATTACTCTTATATGATTGCTGATGTGAATTCATAAATGTTTGGGACTATATATAGTCTAGGCAGTCGGCAACCGAGTAAATTCGTGGTTGGATTATCTTTGCCACGAACGACGCATCGATGAACGCGAGTTGTGTTTTGGAGTTGGCGGCAGTGGTTAGGCCACACGAGGTGTTTTATGCACTTTATGTCGTTCGACTTGAGATGCGCTCGTGCCAGTCGAGCCCGTCAAGTAACCCGACTGGCCATTATATGTTCACCTTGTATGAGTCATAATTGCTTGAACCTAGGGTATTGAACTTACCACTGTAAACCCTATTAACCATGGTACCTTGATCCATAAAGACTCATGAGCCGGGCATGGTGGTATGGGACACCATGGTCGAGCTGTTGGCCTACACTGGGGCCACCAACCTCTCCATAGTCACCAGTGAGCACCTATGACTCGTGAGCAGATTATGGTGGTATGGGACACTATATTCTTACTGCCGGCCTACACTGATCAGGCGACGAGTCCTTTATAGTGACCGCGAGCGTATTCTGAGTCTACGGGAGGTGACGACCCTTCCGTAGCAGTGAGAGTACAGTAGGCCTGTATTGATAAGGTGATGGGGGAGCGGTGCAACGAGTGCGAGCAACAGCCCTGGCAGCCCTTGTAGTGACCTACAAAATATACATCGTATGAGAATACTAGGAGTGACGATCTTAGACAGGATCTGTGTTGGAATTGATATAAGGGAAGTACCTTAGTTTCCCAATCCTGCTGTATGAATGGACTAATAATAACTCGGAATCATATCACCATCACATTGCATGTACCTAGAAGATGTGGAGCACTGTGGGAAGAAAGCATGCCGCGGGCGTAAGATGGTGCCATATGAGGGAGATCGTTGGTGAGGTCATCCATCATGTCACGTCATATTGCATTAACAACAGTATTAGGAATGTTTGATTTACTGCTTTACTATTATCGCATGATTAATTTGAAAACATGTTAATCTTTGCTCTATTATTCCACTGAGTTAGCTACTCACTCCCACGTTACGGGATGGTGTTTGCAACACCCACCAGACCCTGTCTTAGATGCAGGTGAGGCAGCGATTTAGGAGGAAGAGCCGGACTATGATGAGGACCAGGACGAGTTCTCATATATGCAGTACCACGACGGCTTTGCTTAGGTGGCCTGGATTGACGGGACTTCTCAGTGGGACTACTTTTGACATTTTGATTTTATTTTTTTACATATATATAAGACTCAGAGATGTATTCATACTTTGGAGACAGTTGAGATCTATTTTATTTTTCATATAGTGATATGTTTATCCTTTAGTCTTCCACTTGCTTTCATTACTGAATCTGGAGTATGAATTGTAGTTTTGGTATACTTTTACTCATGTGAATGCTTTAACTCAGACAACATTGAATCATAATCATTTTTGTTGCATAAGTGACGATCTGGAACTCGGGAGTCGGGTTTATACACGACCCCCAATTTTCAGGGTGTTACAATAAGGTAAGTGGAAGAGACCTCACTATTCGTCTGTCAATATCGGGCTTGGCTCATCGATAGCGGACCCATTTCTTGAGCTAGTCAAACTCAGCCTAACTTTGCCCCCTCCTCTCGGGCAGATAAGCTGCACCCCCTTCCAACTGACCACGACACAATGGAAAGCGCGGCCTTCTGGTAATCGTCACTCGACGCTCATGCACCCACTCAGTCTAGACATTAGAGTAACCTCCTGATACCATAAGGGTTTAGGAACTTTCACCCAAGGATATCTATAGTACCCCATGTAGAACAAAATTTTTGGTATCCAATCCTACCAACCATGATACACCTGTGAAGGCTACGACCCTAATGTTGCTAAAGCGTACAATACCATATCACAAAATGCGAATGCATGAATCACACTATCCAATTATGCAGCAATCCTGCGCGTATCGTGCACTCATGTAGGGCAACACCGCTTATCCAGGAGCCCCTAAAAAATCTGTCCGAAGGCATATGCTATGTTCAGTCACTTCTCATATCAAGCATACATATGATGCATATGATCATGAATCATGGAACTATACTAAACATGTTATATGGGATAGATGTTGTTCATAACGAAGATGGGCCTAGACAGCCTACAAGTATAGGCCTAACAATGGGCCATAGGGAGAATTATAATGCAGACATTTAACCAACATTATTCTTATAATGAGGACGTCAAACCAACATTACTCCCAAGGCACGATCGTCATAAACATCATTACATAAACCATGGTAGAGTCACACGTGGTAATGGACTTTTGTACATCCAATTATCCTTAACCTATGGGCCTTAGATATAACAGATGGGCCGCATAGCTAGGCCTTATGTATATCAAATGGGCCTCAATGGATGGGCCATAACAACATCAATATGGGCCTAATCATATGGGTCTCATATATATCAAGGTGGGCCTCCTCAAATGGCTAGTGGGCCACATCACATGGTTCATATGCATATCAAATGGGCCACACCCAAATATAAGTGGTGGTAATGATGTCCACCATTAAAAATTCCCCAGGCCCACCATAACATTTATTTCCCATCCAATCTTTTCATAAGGTTACAAAGAACTTGGTGGCCCAAGGGTCTAATGGTGGACGTTCAAACCCACTATATAATGTGGTCCACCTGGTCTTAAATTTGTCTTATTTTTGGTCTCAAGCCTTGAAATAAGCTTTCAAAATGGTTGGACAGATTGGATGCAACACATGCATCATGGTGGGTCCCACCGTCCACACCACTGGACGGTGGTGTAAATAAATCCCATACATCATGGGGTCCCATGTGGAGCCCACCATAAAATTTATATGTCGTCCAACCTGCTGACATGGTCACGCAGACCTGAATAAAAGGAAAAACAAACTCCATATAATCCAAAACTCTTGTTATACCAAAAAAAAAGGTTCAAAGGCAGCTGTTCAATCACCACTGCTTCCTATGATGTGGGTCACCCAAGTCATGTATACGGCTGATTTTTGGAGGGGGGACCACTGCCTTAAGGGGCCACCTAATGAACAGTGTGGGTATTCAACACACATCACAGTGGGGCCCACATCCATGGCCATGGGACCCTGTCCGCCCGCACGCCCGTGTGCAGCAAGCGCTGTCTACACCTCTGGTAGCAGCAGCGACCTGCTGCTTATGATTTTTTTTTATTTTTTTTTATTTTTGGGGTTTCTGAGGTTTTTCCTCAGTGGGGCCTATATCTGGTGAATCTAACCCAACTGTTGGGTCCCATGGCTTAATACAAGCCAAATAAGTCCAATATTGAATATATTTTAGTGAATAGAAATAACAGGCAATTTTTCAACGGTAACCACCACAGTTTCCTATGCTATGGCCCACCAGATGCTCAGATCAACTTCATTTTTTAGCTCAATGCCTAAAATGATCCAGGGAATGAGATAGACGGCGTGGATTGGATCAATGGATTAGTGGTGAGGCCTGTGTGAGCGGTTCACTCCAAGTTCTAACTTAAACTGATATTTTTGTTTTCATTACAACATCCAGCGTCAGACACTGGATGGTTTGGGAGCACACATACCTATGGTGGGCCCTGCTCAGGTGGGCCACCAAATGCTTAGGTGGTGTGGGCATAACATATGTATAAAGTGGACCCCACCTACAGATGGCTTGGGTAAAAATACATGCTTCATGGTGGGGTCCATCCAGGTGGGTCACATGGCCACATCATCACATAAAATAGGAGTAAAAGAAAGAGTGATGGAGAGAAAGAGAAAGAGAGAGGGACACGTGTGATGGAGGGCTCCGCCACTATGAGCCCTCCCTTGCAATAAATCATACATCAAGTGGGTCCTAATGCATGTGGGCCCACCAAATCAAAGATCATTGGTGAAGATTCCTTCTCCACCAAAATGGAAGGCCTAGATGACCCTTATCAACTAGAAAGTAAACATCATGATGGGGTCCATGGAGATTGGACCCATCATGGAATGATCATGATGATCAAAGTGGGCCATCAGCCACATCTTAGGGTCCAAAGTGAGATCCAAACCATTGATCAGTTGGTCTCACTTGGCCCATCATAAACATGTGAAAATCTAGCCTATAACACACCCACCGTTCGATCTTCTTGCTCCCTTGGCTTTCTTTGCTCCTTAGCTTCGATTCCAATGAAAGAGATGGGAATTTGGATGGTTGAGATAGAAGATGAGAGGGTAGGAAGTGGGGCCACATACAAAATTTTCTCATGGAGGTTTTTAGGAGAGCTTTGGACATGTGGTGTTTTCTCTTTGCTTGGGAAAGTGATTTGAAAAAAATGAGAGAGAGGGTTGTAGAGAGAGAGAAAGAGAGAGAGAGAGAGAGAGAGAGAGAGAGAGAGAGAGAGAGAGATGGGTGATGGATGTGGTGGGTGATGGATATGTAAGAGACTTTTTGACTTTTGTGGTTGTTTGGTGTAAGAAAGGCATGGGTGTGTAAGAGACTTTTTGACTTTGGGGTAGATTTTATAAGAAGGGGGTATGGGCTTGTAAGAAACTTTTGACTTTAGGGGTTGCTTGGGGAAGGATGAGAGGTGATGTGTACTTGACATGTACTTGACCCTTGATGGGATTGATTGATGGATTGAGGTGACATGTTGTAGAGATTCTCTTGGGTTTTGCAACGCACGGTATTTTTCTCGCACCGAATGCTGGTCCACATCTCCTGACTAGGGTATCGGATCAGCGTGCGAGTTACATCATCGGAACCACGGCGACGGTCGCTATGGTACAAGTCTTGGGTTGAGTCGACTTGGGTTGACGGCATGTGTCTTAGGGTTGTGCGCAAACGTCGGATAAGAGTCGAAGGTTGTCAAAATTCGATCAGGAAGACCGCGGAAGCCTACGAAATGGTACGGTCTAGGATACGGGGCTTACATATGGGGAGTATGATGATATAGTTGGGGCCGACTTGATTTTGTCATTTAGCAGTAACTATTCTCCTCTTCCGCATGCAGCAACTTCAAATTCTTCGACCAACATTGTAGCATCTCTAGAGACTCTTCCGGTTCCTACAGATGTAGCTTAGGCCGCCCTTCTGGCTTCTGCTTCTGGCAAGCATTCTGCTAAGAAAGTTAGTCCCTCAAACTTCCTATCAAGACTAGCAAAGTAGCTTGTGGAATAATTTTCCACACAGGGTCCGCTGAGTCATGACTCCAACTACCGTGAAATCAACCACTAAGACCAAAGCACCATCTTTCGCCAATATGGTTCCAAATTTACCCGGACCATCCACTCCCCCAGAAGAGAGGCAATCTGCAGAAGCATCAATTCTTACTCCGACACCTTAGGTAGCTGTAGGTACACTTTACTTTATTTCCTTGCTTTATACTAATTTACCCGCAATTCAGACTTTAACTTATGTATTTTATTTTCATTTCACAATCTAAGCTGTCTCTAATGGCTCCACAAGTTCAAATTCTGTCACCACTATGTCAAATATCATATCCCTAGAAAAGATTTCTCCTCCCGCGCTACCCCTATTACAGAGTTCAATATCAACAACCATCTACATCTTTAAAGACTCGTCTCAATGGTTTGATTTGGAGATAATGCTGTCTTCTCTGGAGAATGTGGCACGAATTGCCAAGATTAATATCTCCCCGTAGCGCGAGTCTTTATCCCATTTCTGTGGGACTTTTCACAAACTGGGAGATGTTTGAAACATGGTCATCGCACCTAAAATTCTTGCTTGACAACAAGAATTAATGCAGCTTAAAGAGAAAGTTTCCAAGGCAATAACAATCGTTTCTAGTTATGATAAGGAATTTCATTCATTGGAGGAGCAAGTAAAGGCTACTAAACATTCCTCGACAACTATAACAGAGAAAATTGCAAACCTCAAGCAGCAAATTTTGGACTTAGAGGCTCAGCAACGCAAAATTGATTCAAGAACTAGCCAACTCGAGGCTGATATTGAAGTCAATAGGCAAATCACCAATCTAGAACACCCGGAGGTCTCAAAGGGAGAGGAAGCAATAATTTCCTTAGAGCAAGAGTTGATCAACGCTTCGAACTAGGCCAAGCTTATTATTGACGTTGAAGTTGAGAGTGCAACCACTGAGGTATAACTAAGAGACGACCTGCGCCGATATATGCTTGCTCTAAGAATTTAAGAGGACATATGAATTTTCTTTTGATATTTATCATGGCTTGTTTTTGCTCTTGTTATTTTTTCTTTTAATATCATAAACAAACTTTGATAAATCATGAATGCTATGAATGAATGAATATAATGAATGATGAATGCTATGAATAAATAAACATCATGAGTGATGAATTCTATGAATGAATGAACATCATGAATGAATATCATGCCTGATCAGTCAATTCTTTCAATTATATTTTTGTGTTAGCATTACTTTTTGTATTGGCATTTTTTTTATTAACATATAGTGTTGCCTATATGGTGTTATCTCATAGGGGCAGTGCTAAGTTCCGGTTTCAGTCAGCAACACACAAAATTTAGGCTCATAAGTAGTTGGAAGAAATAAAATTTAGACTCATAAGTAGTTGGAGTTAGTCTTACACGAATGGCCACTATAACTCTTTAGAGTTCACGAGGCTTATCGTGGCCAGGGAGTTCACAAACCATGATCCATCAAAGAGACCCAGTGAAGTTACCGGCGTAGTGAACTTAAAAGGATTTATGCATAGGGTTGGCCACAGTAACTCTCTAGAGTTCACAGGGCTCGCAAGGCTACCATTGGGCACCAAATCCAAGGCTGTCAGTCCATCAATGAAGGGTCATCTTGCTTCAGAGACCTGTCCTCACGCGTTACTACTGAAATCAAACCAGGGATCTAGGGAGTCATCCTGCTTCAAAGACTCACTTTTCCTTCGCCTGTTAGGTCAGACCCATTCATGAGGGGGTTCTCTTTAGGCACCCACATGATGCTGCTTGAAGCTATATAGATAGCATAGCTCACTAACCACATGGGTGCGCATGATACTCTTTTCGGGCCTTTTAAGGCCACAGGCGACACCGCTACCCGTATAGTCCTGCCATATCGTCATTGCCCATAATGATAAGCCTTATGTGTATTCAACTTCATAGTGGCATCTTTCTCGCTATCATACATGATAGATCGTCATTACTATTGTGACCCTTGCATTTGTCTTTATAAGCTCATTCTGTTGTAACAAATAATGAACTGGCCTTGCTGGGATAATGAATTGAAATTAATATATCGCGCTTACTGATAATAGTCAACAAAATCTTATGGTTAAAATGGTATATTAACTTGGCAATGTTATTAATTTTTGTAAATTTAAATAATAAAATGGCCCTGCATCAGTATCATGATAATAGTAATGACAACTTTTGAAGCAACTTTGGTGATTATCACTACCGCTTCAATAATGGTCATTTGGCGATAATTATTGGCGATTATCATTGGCATTGATTATTGGCATACCTGAAAACTTGCATTTCATTTATATAGAAAGGAAAATACATTCTATGATGATTTTTCTTTTTACCTATCTTGCCCCTTTTTAGTTTCGAAGGTATGGTGCCGACATGTAATGCCCTGAAAATTGGGGGTCGAGCAAGAGCCCAACTCCCGAGTTCCAACACATCACTTATGCAACATAGATGATGATGATTATATATTGTCTGTATTAGTGCATTAAATATGAGTGAGATTATACCAAATCAGCATATCATACTTCAAAGACAGTTAAATTACGCAAGCGGAAGACTGTGATACTTACTTATAAAGCATATAAGTGATTGTAAGTCCTTAGAGTATGAAAATCACAAGGTTAAATAATTACATATATAATACAAAAATTTATAAAAGATAAAGTGTAACATCATCTAGTCCATATCCTTGTAGCCTCATGGCGCAACTCCAGGTCTACGTAGACCCGCCAGAGACTTGCAGATAGGAGAACTCCTCCTCATCATCGTAGAAGTCAGGCTCTGTCTCGTATGCCTCACCATCATCTGAAACTAAAATAGGGTCTGGTTGGTGTTTTAAAACACCATCCCAGCGTGGGAGTGAGTGATCAACTCAGTGGAGCTTTAAGGCAAAGGTTAACATGTTATCAATTTAGTTAAGCAGTAATGATAAAGTAGTACAACAATCATGTCCTAAGTACTCTTGTTAATGCAAGAATGAGATGCGATAATGATGTATGCCCTCACCTGCACTCCCTCTGTGACATCATCTCACGGTCGCGCATGCAACACTCCTGTTGTGCTCAATACCAATGCTAAAGGCACATGCAATACGGTGCATGTGCGTGATTAGTCAAATTCTTAATTAGACTTATTCATACAGCAGAATTGGGAAGCTAAGGTACCTCCCTTTATATCATTGACCCAAACATTGATCCATCTAGGGTCGTCAATCCCAGTTAATAAAAAACGATGGTAGTTCTAGGACGCTATGGAGAGGCTCGTCACCTGAGCGCAAGTCTAGTTATACTCGAGGTTACTACAGAAAGGCTCGTCACCTTAGCGTAGTCCTAGTGTATACTCGAGGTCACTACGAGAGGCTTGTTACCTGATCGTAGGCCGACAGATCAAATACAGTGTCCCATACCATCGTATTAGGCTCACGAGTTTGGTTTGCTCAATGGACACTACGGGGAGGTTCATCGCCCCAGTGTAGGCCGACAGCTCGACCACGGTGTCCCATACCACCATATCCAGCTCATGAGTCTTGACAGATCGAGGTAACAAGGTTAAACGGGCATTTCACTAGTAAGTGGTACCTTAGATTCAAGCAGTAGCGTTCATACATGGTGAACATACAATAGCCCAATTAGGTTACTTGACAAACTCAACTGGTAGAGCGCACGTTAACTTAATCAACATGGAGTGTGTAAGCATTCTGCATGGCCTAACCACTATCGACAAGCAACGTACAACTCAGATTCCTCGAACATGTCTTGTGTGGAAAAATGATTCAGCCACTCGATCGGAAGTCATTACCGATTGCCTGGACTACGCAGTAATCCCAATCATGCTTCAAATACTATAGGCATTCATATGTGCTAGTCAAAGCAGCATGTAGTAACCAATTTAGTTATAATCTCATATAAACATTTTTAACGAACATATAGAGTACATGTTAACATACGTAGGCATTCATCCATAAAACACGTAGTAGTAAGATAGGTCACATGAAGGAAACTGTAACTTTAAATAAGGAGATTGAGAATCCTATCTCAATACCCTAATTAAATACATTTCAATGAGCATTTTCTCATTCAGGCATTTTATCAAACACTTAGACTAAACATACCACATACATGTAATAAAGTAGTTATAACAGGTATTATAGCAAATCCCTTCACAAAGGATTCACCATACATACAACAATCATGTATTCTTAGTCAAAAGACATGGCAAAAATAAATCATAATTCCATACTCATTCAAACATTTCAACAGACACATGGAATGCATTATATTCAACATAGTTCACATATATGTATAATATACGGAAATCATTGCATCTAAGCACATGTGATAGCAATCAAGTCAGTCATAAATCATTACTGACATTGAAAGCCTTGAAAACCATAACCTAAATATTTATAGTCCGTACCTTTCTCCAGTAGACTCGTATTGAGCTCAGATTGAACTATACATCTTTGTTTACGGCACAATGGCTACCTATAACATGAAATAGGTTAGCTATTTCACCATTTACTCTATTTGGATCCCTAAAACAAGTTAGGGTTAGGATTTCTTATCCAAGAATGGAGTTAGAATCACCGGTATAGCGATACAGATAGAATGATTCGACACGTGGAGCAGTGGGATCGAATCCTAGGAACTATCTCTCACTCTCTCTCTCTTCTCCTCATTTTTTCCTTCTCTTTTTCTCTTTTCTCTCTCCTAGGGTTTAAAATTTCGTATGAAATGAGAGGGGTGGGTTTAGGTCCTTATATAGGCCCAGACCTGATGAAAATGGCCTCAGGGCCATAATATACTTAGATTATAGCCAAAGAGTGGTTGTTTCGGTCAAACGGAGCTCCTCTAGAGGCCCATTTCCTGCATACGGTCTAGGAAAAGTTCCTTGACATTGGATCTAGGCTAGGTTAAGATTTTGGTCCAATTGAATTAATGGATCGACCCTGGAGGACTTGTTTCAGTTCGAGGGCTACCTGTACTCGATCAGGGCCACAAGCACACTGACATGTGTTAGAAATTTTCCCTGATCCGAGGGTGCAATTAGGTCAGAATCTGATGGTCTAAAACCTTAGATTTGACCTGCAAGAAAATGGCCTAATTCACTTAAGTTTTAGTTCATTTTCCAAAGATATTCGTGTTTCTTACACACTTCACTTTAGGCTCAAGTTATGCGTTTCTGGACACTATCTAGATTTGATTTACAAGATGGTTGTCAAGCCCAGAAAGGTGGTCATAACCATATATTTTTGGAAAATTTGGACTTTTGACGCGCGGTCCAGGTCTGGTGCGGAGTTTTGTGATGCTCCCGAGAGCAACTAGGTTTTGAGATTGATCCTACGTTTTTAGGTAATATAGCATTAGTGATTCTACTAGTTTTGGGTCTTGTAGTTCGTATAGAAAACGGTTCAAGTTAATCTACTTATTAATTCAGTTTAGTACTTAATTAATTTTTGTCTAATTTTTAAAGGATTTGGTCCTTAGTGATTTCTGCCTGAGGTGTTACTCAGGTCTTTGTACGAATTTTTTTGAGATGTTACAATCCCCCCTTAAAAAAAATTTCATCCTTAAAATTAGTACCTTTTCATACTTTTCAAGAATCTAAGGATAGTTCTTGTGGACCTCAGCTTTTGTTTCCCAAGTAGCCTCTTCCTCAGTGTGATGCGTTCACAATACCTTCACAAAGTGGAATCACGTTACTATGCTGCACCTGCTCTATCCTATCTAGAATTTGCATCGGTCACAGTACATAAGTAGCATCCTCACTCAATTGTACCTGCTCCCATTTAATAATGTTGGAAGGGTCAAGAACTTCTTCAGCATTGATATATGAAATACGTTGTGCACGCCTGCGAGTGGTGTGGGTAAAGCAAGGCGGTATGCTACCACACCCACCTGATCTAAAATCTAAAATGGACCAATAAATCTCGATGCGAGTTTCCCCTTATTGTCAAATCAAAGGACTCCCTTCATGGGGGAAACCTTGAGAAACACATGGTCCCCAACCTCAAACTATAGGGGTCATCGCCTTGTATTGGAGTAACTCTTCTGTCTACTTTGTGCTACTAGAAGTCGACGCCTGATAATGTTGATCTTCTCTGAGGTATCCTACACCAACCTTGGGCCAATCAAACTCTTCTCGCCAACCTCTGCCCAGCAATGTGGTGCTCTACATGGACGCCCATACAATGCTTCGTAGGGAGCCATGCCAATACTTGTCTGAAAGCTGTTGTTATAGGAGAACTCTGCATACGGGAGATAGGCATCCCAAATGTCCTTGAAATCCAGCACGCAAGCTCGCAACATGTCCTCTAACACCTGATTCACTCATTCTATCTGCCCATCAGTCTGTGGGTGGAACATGATACTAAACTTCAATTTCACACCCATTTCTTCCTGGATGCGAGTCTAGAAAATATATATGAATCGCGTATCTCTATCCGACACAATCTCCATAGGAACTCCATGTAGACGTACAATCTCCATGATGTACAACTTGACCAACTGGTCTGCTGAGTTTGAGACTAATTGGGAGAAAATGAGATGATTTCGTCAACCGATCCATGATCACTCAAATGGAGTCATGTCCCTTCCTCGTCTTTGGTAACCCTGAAATGAAGTCCATAGAGATGAAATCCCATTTCCATTTAGCTATGGGCATGGGCTGAAGTAAACTAGGAGGTCAGCGATGTTTAACCTTGACCTGCTAGCACGTGAGAATTAGGACACATAATCTGCTATGTGGGCCTTCTGTTGTCCCACCAGTACGACCTCTTCATTGCTGATACATCTTCATAATACCAAGATGCATTGCCATTCTCAAATTGTGAGCAACTTTGAGAACTTCCCTTCTCAAGTCATGAAGATTCGGGATGCATAGGCGGTCATGATAACGTAAACCCCCATCCATACCGACTCTCTATTCCGAGTCTTCACTGTCACTCACCTACTCTCTCATCTTTGCCAACAGTTCATTGTCTTTCTGAGCCGCGATAATCCTGTCATCATTAAGTGGCTACACACGAACGTGTGCGATGCTCTCCTACGACTCCTCGACCGTAAGCTTCTGCTCAAAATCTCTCACAAATTCTACCATATTTCACTCCTCTATCATCAGCGGAGCCACAAATGTTATTGTCTTCTTACAGCTCAATGCGTCTACCACAAGGTTGGCCTTGCCAAGATGGTAGGAGACCTTGAACTTAAAGTCTTTCAAAGTTTCCATCCATCGCTGCTGCCTTATATTCAAGTCTCTCTATGTGAATATGTATCTGAGGCTCTTATGATCACAAAAGAGCTCGAACTCCTCTCCATAGAGGTAATGTCTCCAGAGCTTCAATGCAAAGATGACGGCCGCCAACTCTAGGTCGTGCGTAGGGTAGTTTTCCTTGTGTTTTCTCAACTATTGCGATGCACAAGCGATCACCCTGTTGTTCTGCATAAGGACACAACCCAAACCAATATGAGACGTGTCGGTGTATATCAGATACTTGACCCCTTGCTCTGGAAATACTAGCACAGGGGCAGACATCAACTTGTTGTTCAATTCCTGGAAAGCTGCTTTTGCCTTCTCATTCCAGACGAACTTAAGATCCTTCCGAGTCAACTGAGACAATGGTCTAGCTATCTTGGAAAAATCCCTGATGAATCGACGGTAGTAACCAGCAAGCCCCAAAAAACTCCTTACCTCTGTAACCGAACCAGGCTGCTCTCAGTCCTAAACTGTGGTCACCATAGCAAGGTCCACAGCTATCCCCTCCTTGGACATCATATGTCCCAGGAACTTGACTTCTTCTTTCCAGAAGTTACACTTCTTATACTGCACAAACAACTTGTTCTTTCTGAGGTGCTCCTCATGATCTACCTGACTCTCAGAGTATATCAGGATGTCATCTATAAATACGATTACTAATCGGTACAGATATAGACAAAACACCCGGTTCATTAGGTACATGAACACGGCGGGTGCAATTGTGAGTCCAAACGACATCACAAGAAACTTATAGTTCCTAAAATCGGTCCTGAAAGCTGTATTCTACACGTCCTCATCCCTGACACACAACTAGTGATACCCTGATTGCAAGTCAATCTTAGTGAAGTTGTGTGCCCCTTTCAACTGATCGAATAGATCATCTATCCTAAGCAAAGGATACTTGTTCTTCACTGTCACTTGGTTCAACCTGTGATAATCAATACACAATCGAGTGACCCATCCTTCTTCTTTACAAACAACACGAGTGCTCCGTAAGGAGATACACTCAGTTGTATCAAGCCTGCATCCAACAGATCATCGATCTGTTTCTTCAGTTCCTCCATCTCACATGGAGGAATGCGATAAGTTGGAAGAGATATAGGAGTCACACCAGGCGCTAGATCAATGGTAAAATTAATCTCACGCTAAGGAGGTAACCCAGGTATCTTCTTGAACACGTCTGTGAAATCCTGAACTATTGGCATGTTCCTAAGTGTCGGACCACAACATTCATCAACAAGGAAGCATAACAACGCATGCGACAGGGCAAACTGACCTGAACTGAAAAAGTAAAGGCTGTATTTCTGGGCCCGAAGTCATCACTGAAAGGGCCTAGATATATGCCCTAGAGGGGGGGTGAATAGGGCAATGCCAAATAAAACTTATAACAACGGAATAATAAAATAAATAAAGCACAATGCTGAATTGAAATTAATCTCAATAGCCTAAAATAAAGAGAATGATACTATATCAGTTCTAAGGACAACCTTACACCAAAAACCAAAGGTTTAAGGTAGGACAACCTTATTTCTAGAACGTCCTTGTATCACAAACCAATGAGGAAAGAAAAGGCAAAGAAATCAAAATAACTTGCAGAAATAAATCCTAAGTTATTACAACATTCCCGACACTTGCTTGGAATAAAAAGATTACAACATTCATCCACGAATATAAACCACAAAACTAAATGAATAAAGATATGAAAGAATAACGCACATCCACAACACAACGATATATAGTGGTTCGCCTGTGTGTACACTAATTGTTATCCAACAGCCACACAGAATGCTACTCCACTCCTAATATCCTCACATAGGGGATATTAGCATGCACTATCAAAATAGGTTTCACAGGCTCACCTAAAACCTTCACAATTGTGTCTTTGATCTCGGGCTTACACAATCCAAAAACCCACACAATCTGAGTTTTCTGGCTCTCCTCAGATAACCAATACAATGAGATTTTTCTAAAAAATCTCAAACAAAACCAAAGAAAGTAAATTACAAAAATGTAAAATACCTGAATCACCTTTTGAAGTAGCCTGGTAGAACCAATTGGAGTAGAAGTTCGATTCAACGTTCAAAGTCCAATGCTCACTTTAAGAATGATTCTATGTCTAATTGATTTTAAATTAAAAGGGCTAGTTCTATTTAATTTTGAATCTTAGAAGAAGGAATATCAGAAATTCCCCTTTTCAAATAAGATTGGAATGTAGATCAAAATCAAATAATAAACAAGCTAGCAAAAGGAATATTAAATGAGCGCAATATAGCTTAAAATAAACACAAACTTATCTCAGAGTATAGCCTAAAGAATTCTTGAAAAGAATTTATTTGAATTGCTAAAACTCTGAAGTTCGTGGTCTATTTATAGCCTAAAAAATCTCATCTACGACTGGTCTTAGGATCTTAGGACTGGTCGTAGCTTCAAATATTTTTAAAGATTTCTGCGGGATAAGGATTTTCTATTCCACGACCGGTCCTGGGTAGCCTACGACTGGTCGCGGGCCACCTACGACTGGTCGCGGGTCATCTATGACCGGTCGAAAGACCCCCAATTTAGTTACTGGAGTTTGAGTCGTAGGGCTAAGACTGGTCGAAGGATGAGTCTTAGAACTCACAGGACTGGTCGTAGGATGTCCAGGACTAGTCGTAGGACAACTAGAAAGATCCAAAAATTTTCAACAACCTAGGACTGGTCCTGAAAAACTCAATACTGATCGTAACAGAGCTAGGACTGGTCTTGAAGTACCTAGGACTGGTCTTAGAACAACCCAAATAAGCATATTAAAATATATGAATTATGTATCCAAAATGAGCTACAGTAAAGCCCATCCTAAGGTCAATCTAAGGTCAAACAAACCTTAAAAGTGAGATGGACATTGAAAGTCTGTACACTCAGATGACCCTTAAGAGAAGCTTGAAAATATACGAATCTTGTAGTAGGCCTTCTTGAACTTGATCTTGACTTGAACAAAGTCTTCTTGAGCTTGATCTTGACTTGAACAAAGTCTTCTTGAGCTTGATCTTGACTTGAACAAAGTCTTCTACTATACTTGAGCTTGATTGTATCTTGAACATGCATACTTGAAGACTTCTATTCTTGAATTCTTCATCCATGACTTAAAACTTTCTTCATTTAAGATCATGTCTTGAAATGCGATGTCTTGAAGAAATGAATAGTCTCAAATAAGATACACAAGATATACAAGACATAGATATAGGTTTTGGCACCACAAAATTTTACAACCAAAGGGATATGAAATCATAGCACTTACAATCTCCCCCTTTGTCGAATTTGTGACAAAACACATAAAAGATAATAGGATATCATGAGCACAGATTACTCCACTACTCCCCCTGAGTAATACGAGTACTGCTCATATAAAATGGTAATCAACATGTAAACATCAAGACTTCATATTCTCAATCCACATATCCTTCTCAATCAATCAATCCATACACATTACTCCCCCTTTCCATACTACTCCCTTTTACCTTACTACTCCCCCTTTTTGTCACAAAATGACAAGGAAAAGTCACAATAGAAAAGAGAACAACAACATAGAGAGTAACAATCAACAGATAATGAGAAAGAAATATGAAAGGACATAGCATATTTCAAAATATAAACCAGAAGCATCAAGCCATTATCAATCCACAATACAATATCCAAAAGACAATACAAAATTTAAAATAAAAGATAATGTTATACTATCCAGATGATAATTCGCCTAATCAGATCCAGAGGAGGGAGCAGGGATAGTCGAATCAATCTGGTGTAAGCCTCTATTGATGCAATGAAGATATTTTTACATATATTTAAATTGTATATCATTGGCTATACTAATGTTGTCAACCTTCTCCTCCAATGCACGAAGACGTGCATCATGACCAGATGGATCGTAATCAGGATCATTTGGTGAATCAGTTTCTATATCATCAAATAAATCATCCATATTAATATCCTATTGAGGAAGATCGCCAGCTTCCCCTTTATTTCTGGCTTCACCACCATCACCACCAACAACACCTTCATCAACTTGGCCAGGAAGCAAATCCAACTTCATCTTATTAAGATAGGAATTGTTGAAAATAAGATGATGAATTGGTGCCTCATTAATAGGTTTATCGACAAGCATGTGAGTGACTAAAATAGTCATAAGATAACCAAACGGAATATCACTATGACCCGAATGGAGACGAAACTGAATGATAAAATGACAAATCAATGAAGGAAGACAACCATGGTACCAGAAGTAATAGAATGCAACACACGAACCATGGAAGAAGTTAACTCGGTTTTATTACCGGACCGAGGATATACATTTGAAATGAAAAAATGATGTAATATTCTGTATCTAGGTAACAGATACTTTGAAGGGAGCGCATTCCCTTTGTGTGTCCATTGTGCGTCAATTTTGCATAAATCTCTTGTTAACATGCATTTTTTCGATTCAGAAGGTTTGTCATATAAAGTATGAATTGGTATACCTTCATCATTAACGGGTATATCCATAATACCTGATATCAAATGACGGTCTACTTCAAATTTCCCTTCTCTAGTATCAATTAAAAATGTTAAATTATCAAGAGAAAATTCTAAGATGCATGCTACCATTGATTGGGCAATGGACTGGTATGCAGCCCACCCCAAAGCAAAATGTTAGTCCAGCTAATAGATTCAAGGAGAGGGAATATACCAAATGGAGCAATATGATTGAGATCAGCGGAATGCTCAACGATAACATTACGGACACGCAAATCCCGTACATCTCGAGGATCATCTTCGGGTGACCGAAGGTGCCGTTTTGTTATCGGTGTAGATCTAGATGAGGAAGGACCACGGGATATTTTCTTCTTCCCTCTAGCATCCATAATCAAAAAGATATACAAAGAGCAAGAGAAATGCACAAAAGAAAGGATGGGTTTTCTCTAGATCAACAAATTGAGAAGAAACCCTTGTAAAACCCAACAAGAGATGAAATCTAACAACACAATGATCAAATCAAAGCATAGAGAGCATGAATCTTCAAGAAAAATGATGAAATAGGACTCACCTTGAAGAAAAAATAAGAAATCCTATAACTAGTCAAGCCACGACTCGTCGTAGGTCGGAGTGAAAATGAAGAAGAAGGGGTTTTTCCCCAAAATATATCATATTCACGAGCTCCACGACCGGTCGAGTGCAGTGCACGACCAGTCGTACCACGACTGGTCGTGTACATCCACGACCGGTCGAGTATCGACTAAAAATATATATTTTAAAGAAAAAAATAAAATTTAAACACAAATAATATTAAAAATAATACACTATGATACATATAAAGAAGTATACTCAATGTAAAATGCACATACCAAGATCAAATTTCAATTTATTAAATCTGCTTTTGTCGAGCGGTTTAGTAAATATATCAGCAAGTTGATTTTCGGTTGATATATATTCCAAAGAAATAACTTTTTCTTCAACCAACTCATGAATGTAATGGTACCTAATGTCAATGTGCTTAGTACGTGAATGCTGAATTGGATTTTTGGAAATATTTATAGCACTGGAATTATCACAATGTAAGATCATTAAATCTTGATTAATTCCATAATCGCTTAGCATGTGTTTCATCCAAACTAGTTGTGTACATGCATATCCAGCTACAATATACTCAGCCTCATGAGTGGAGAGCGATATTGACCTTTGCTTCTTGTTGAACCAAGAAACTAAGTAATTTTCAATGTAAAAACTACCACTGGTTGATTTTCTATCATCGATATTACCGACCCAATCGACATCTAAGTACCCGACTAATTGAACACTAGTATCAAAAGTATAACACCCTGAAAATCGGGGGTCATGTATAAACTCAACTCCCGAGTTCCAAACCGTCACTTATGCAACAAAAATGATTATGATTCAATGTTGTCTGAGTTAAAGCATTCACATGAGTAAAAGTATACCAAAACTGCAATTCATACTCCAGATTCAGTGATAAAAGCAAGCGAAAGACTAAAGAATATATATATATCACTGTATGGAAAAACAAAGTAGATCTCAACTATCTCCAAAGTATGAATACATCTCTGAGTCTCATATACATGTAAATAACAGAAATCAAATGTCAAAATAGTCCCACTGAGAAGTCCCGTCAACCCAGGCCACCTAAGCAAAGCCGTCGTGGTACTGCATATATGAGAACTCGTCCTGGTCCTCATCATAGTCCGGCTCTGCCTCCTGGATCGCTGTCTCACCTGCATCTAAGACAGGGTCTGGTGGGTGTTGCAAACACCATCCCGAAATGTTGGAATGAGTAGCTAACTCAGTGGAATAATAGAGCAAGGATTAACATGTTCTCAAATCAATCATACGATAATAGTAAAGCAGTAAATCAAACAATCATAATACTGTTGTTAATGCAATATGACATGACGTGATGGATGCCCTCACCGACGATCTCCCTCATACGGCACCATCTTACGACCGCAGCATGCAATCGTCCCACAATGCTCCACATCTTCCAGGCACATGCAATGTAATGGTGATATGATTTTTGAGTTGTTATTAGTCCATTCAAATAGCAGGATTGGGAAACTAAGGTACTTCCCTTATATGAATGGACTAATAACAACTTGGAAATCATATCACCATGCCATTGCATGTGCCTGGAAGATGTGGAGCACTTGAGGGTCGATTGCATGCCACGGTCGTAAGATGTTGCCGTATGAGGGAGATCGTCGATGAGGGCATACATCACGTCCTGTCATCTTGCATTAACAACAGTATTAGGATTGTCTGATTTACTGCTTTACTATTATCGCATGATTGAATTGTGAACATGCTAATCTTTGCTCTATGATTCCACTGAGTTGATCACTCACTCCCACGTTACGGGATGGTGTTTGCAACACCCACCAGACCCTGTTGTAGATGCAGGTGAGGCTGAGATCCAGGAGGCAGAGCCAGATTTCGATGAGGACCAGGACGAGTTCTCGTACATGCAGTATCACGACGGTTTTGCGTAGGCGACCTGGATCGATGGGACTTCAGTGGGACTGTTTTAGACATTTACTTTTGTTCATGTTTATGTATATGAGCCTCAGAGATGTATTCATACTTAGAGACAGATGAGATTTACTTTATTTTTCCATACAGTGATATATATATTGTTTAGTCTTCCGCTCGCTTTTATCACTGGATCTGAAGTATGAATTGCAGTTTTGGTATACTTTTACTCATATGAATGCTTTAAATCAGACAACATTGAATCATAATCATTTTTGTTGCATAAGTGACGGTCTGGAACTCGGGAGTTGAGTTTATACACGACCCCCGATTTTCAGGGTGTTACAAGTTGGTATCAGAGCATGAATAAGAGTATACTGGGCCTGGGTTATGTTCTCGTGACGTACGCTGTCACTTCCTTGACTTAGGTGGGTGCAAGAAGGGTCTAGAAACATTTTTAGGACTGCAGATTCGACATTAGGCGAAGTCTATTCGGATCGATCGCACGATCGAGTCTGTAACGCATCTCGGGTCGCGTAAAGCAACCCGAATAGCTTCTAAGCCATAGGAAATCGGGTTGAGACATCCTATGAACAGTTTTAAACCCACAAAGGTAAATTCTTGGGCCGTGGGATGACCACGACTCCTGTATTCGATCGCCAGGGCTTAAAAACCCCGTTTCACCAAAAATCTTCAAAATTCTTCCTCTAAACACTCCGATCTGCATTTATTTCTTATCCATTTCATGTTAGGCATCAAACATAATGTGAAAATAACACAAATTACTACTTTCAAAAAATTTTACAGTGAATAGTAAAATTTCATGAAAAATGGCCATAATACCATTCTAAATTCACTTTCTTTAGCAACTAAGGATCTAGATAGATGTACTAGATCCTTCTACCCCAAATTCATATGTTGCATCATAGGATTTGGTATTCAGGATTACGAAATGGTCCCGAAAAGCTCCGAACACATGTTTGGGCCTATATAGGTCAAAATACAATGAACCAAGGTGGGGCCCATAGTTATTTGGGGTCCTTGGACCATGGGGGACCAAACCCATGTGGTCCCACCGCCCGACCAGAACTTTGGTCGGCGATGCCATCGCCGATCCGACGATGCATCGCCGGCCAATGTGGTCGGTTGGATGTGGGGTCTGGGATCTGAGGGTATTTTGGGTTTTTTATACCCCACATGTGTGGTTCGTGGGTAGAAAACCCCTAAAACGTGTATCTCCTTCACAAACAGCCCTCCCCATAGCTCCATTTTCATTTTCCAGCAACTATCCCCAAATTTCATGGTTCCAAATCGCCTCTAGATCCCTCCTTGGCAAAAAACGACCACCCTCCATCGATCCTTTGAAGTTGGCAGCCCTTCCTCTTGAAGATTTCACCATTTGGAGCTCCAAAAACCCCCAAATAGAGCTGAAATCGTGAGGTGCTCCATTCCACTTTTTCATTTCCATTTCTCCTTGAAAACACAGCCTTGGGAAGCTTGAAGCATCCCTCTACAATGCCTAGATCTTCTTTTTCCAGATTGGGCAGCCACTTCTCCGCATTTTTACTGTTTTCCATGGCCTTCGTGGAAGCCATTTTAGGCCTTTTATCACTCTCATCCATCATATCTTTGATGGGTAAAAGGAAAACCATAACAGACGAGGCTGGGCCAAGCCACCCCGCTCAATCGAGAAGACCGCGGGGTGGTGCCACAAGTTCAAGCGACGCCGCAGGTCCAGCTGCAGCCCTAGAGTGCCATACAAAGCGGGATTTGGATCCCCATGCTCACCTTGGGCGAGCAATTCTATCGGAGATGCCTCACGGCCAATACACTGATCGGAAAGTGTTGTTTGAGGTGAACGTGGATGGATGACTATTCGGTGAATATATGTTGTTCGAACGCATTGAAGCTGCGCATTGGGGTCCGATCTTTGAAGCTCGCGCTCGTGCTAATGTGAGCACCGTTCGTGCCTTCTATGCTAGTATCCAGAATCCTACCTTGGAGCCTTTGCAGTTCAAAATCCCTTTTGGTAGAGATCGGATGGCTACGATTGATGTGCGACTGATTGCGTGACTTCTGAACGTGCCTCTTGGTGATGTTCATCCTAGTGAGAAGAATCTGAGGAGTAGGCATGAACGAGATCGCCGCACCAGGTTTCTATGTGGTAAGTTAGTTCCATGGCAGCCTAATAATAGTCTTAACGTGACGTACATGTCTGATGATTTGCGCCTGCTGCACCATATCTGCACGTTCAATGTTTATCCCAGGTCGACGAATCGCATTGAATGTACACGCCTTATGGTTGATTTCCTGTATCTGGTGGCCCAGGGAGAGAATGTATGCATAGCTACTTTCATCTTACGACAAATAATCCTCATAGCCAGGTCAAGAAGAACATCCGAATCACTTCCTTTTGGCCGACTGATTTGCAAGATTGCACTTGAGTTTGCCTACAGACTTGGGCCGAAATTGCCAGTATCGATTCATACCATTGATGAGTCGACTATGGTCAAGATGAAGATTGGCTCGCAGTACCGTGAAAATCAGCTCGAGGAGGACAGTGAAGATGACTTTGATGGTGAGGAAGATCAAAGCGAAGAAGAACCTGGAGCAGAGGTTCAGGAAGAAGCTCAGGAAGAGGCAGAAGAGGAGGCTCAGGATACAGATGAGAGCCCTCCTCCTTCTGCGCAGGCTACTATCGACGATCGCATTGCTCGGATGGAGGAGAGTCAGACCGCTTTGCGAAGGGAAGTTCAAGAACTTTGAACAGAAGTCGCGGATGCCAAGGCCGTTACAAAGAAGAAATTTGGCAAGGTGACTCGCACCTTGAAGGTGATCCTGTGTTGCTTACAGGATAAGGGTGCCCCTCCTCCGTCCCTAGACTCAGACTAGCGATGCGACCTTTAATGTAGTTATTAGTAGTCAGTCATTTCCTGCTTTATGTGTGTAAGCCTGTTAGGGCTAGTGCTTTGCTTATGTTGCTGTTGCAATTTTAACTGTCTTAGTTCCCATGTATTTCTAGTCATGATGCTTGTAAGGATATATCCCTTGTATTGTGATAATTTTGATTAAATGAAATGCATGGAATACCTTTGATTCCTTATGTGAATGATTGCGGTGTAATTGTGCTATTAAGACTGACAAGGTTGCGCCCTATTTTGAACATAGGGAATGCCGCCTAAGGCTACGCGGAGCACGGTTCGGCTTGCACTGACTGAGCATATGGATCAGATTCCTTCGCAGTCTGACACTCATGCGGACCCTGCTTTGGGCCCGATTCCTGAGGCAGTTCGATCGTCTCAGCCTACTGCTGGTCCTACAGTTCGACCACCGCCATTTACACCGTCAGTCAGAGAGCCATATCATGCATCTACTTTGACACAGCATCTGCCACAGCCTGCTCCACCTCCTGACAGATTTGAGCAGATGATGGCTATGATGCTGCAGCAGCAGCAGCTTCTGACTGCCATCGTGGGGACATTAGCTCAGGGTGGGGGTGCGGCTCCATCTACTCCACCTGCACCACCTGCGCATCCAGCTGAGGATGCTTATACATACGCCCAGGATGAGGGCATGACTCATCCTGCGTCGCCTGCTTACCCTGCGGGGAATCCCGCCGATACACGGGGCCTATTGGAGCGATTTCAGCGTTTGCGGCCTCCTACTTTCACGGGTTCTCACAGACCCAAGGAGGCTGAGTACTGGCTCGACCGTGTGTCGAAAATTTTACGGATGTTACATTGCACTGAGGCCGAGCAGGTAGAGCTGGCTACATTCCTGTTTGAGAGAGAGGCCAGCCTGTGGTGGGATAGCGTACTGCGGACCGTTGCCGCCGATTTTGTATGGATGTGGGCCGCGTTTGAGTTTCACTTCCATGAGAAGTATTATCCCCAGACTTACAGGCATGACAGGGAGAATGAGTTTCTCCGCCTCAGACAGGCAGCCATGACAGTTACAGAGTATGAGCATCGGTTCACGGAGTTGGGCAGATACGTCCCGACGATTTTGGCTGATGAGCAGATGCGCATACGGTGGACATTCGGTCGAAGATGTGTTGTGTGACCATTCCTTCATATGCGGAGTTGATTCACATGTCCATGCGGGCAGAGCAGGATGTGGATCGACTTGCGCGATCTCGTGGCCCGGTTGCTTCTAGGCCGCGACCAGACATGCAGGACAGGCCCCTCACGGGCAAGAGGCCTCGCATTGACCCTCCTACTCGGGCCATAGCGCCAGCACCATCGTTTCGGTGCCCCGAGTTATCGTGCACATACTGTGGGAGGTCAGGCCACTTGGCGCAGAGCTGCTTCTCTCGGATGCGGGACAGCGGGTTCTCACCGCCGCAGAAGATTGACCGTGCTCGTTCATAGGCGATATCAGCACCACCTTTACGGTTAGCTCCTGCGTACCCTACATTCAGACCTCCGGTATCGCAGATCAGACCGCCTCCACGGCCCTTGACACAGCGATCGAACCGGCCACAGCAGGCTCGGGTTCATGCATTGACAGCTGAGGCAGCTGCGACACCGACTTTCCAGCATTCAGCCTTCGAGGTCACGGCCCATATTGGAGGTACTCCCATTCTTGTGATGGTGGACACTGGTTCCACGATTTCTTTGATATCGCATGACGTAGTCAGGCGTCTTGGGTTACAGACTATCACTATGGATAGTGTGCGAGTCTTTGCAGCTCATGGGGATTATTCGGATGTTACCCAGATGTGTGAGGATTGTTTAGTTGATCTGGGAGGTAGGACGATGGCTCTTGATCTTGTCGTCGATCCCTCGCTCATTTATCTCGACGTCATTCTTGGCATGGACTGGTTGATTGCTGGGAGGGCCGAGATTGACTGCGAGGCTTGTATGGTGACGGTGTACGAGCCTGAGGGCACGCCTTTCACGTTTTCAGTGTGGGTAAATCTTTCTTTCCGTATACTTAGTTACACCACTTTATTGCGTGACGCTGGTGCCCAGGTACTCGAGCATGTGCCAGTCGTTTCCGAGTTCGGGGATCTATTTAGGAAGATCCCTGGTTTGTCGCCCCGACGTGAGATCGATTTCACTATCGATCTGGTTCCTGGTTCTACGCCCGTCTCACTGCCGACGTATCGCATGGCACCATGTGAGATGGAGGAGTTGAGGATGCAGATTGATGGTCTGCTAGAGCTTGGCCTTATACGGCCTAGTGTGTCTCCTTGGAGAGCACCGGTCCTATTCGTGAGGAAGAAGGACGGTTTGATGCGATTGTGTATTGATTATCGCAGACTGAACCAGCTCACGGTGAAGAACAAGTACCCTTTACCCATGATCGATGACTTGTTTGATCAGTTGAGAGGAGAGCAGTACTTCTCGAAGATATCATCAGTTGCGCGTTAGGGATGAGGACGTGCAGAAGACAGCATTCAGGACCAGTTTTGGCCACTACGAGTTTCTCGTGATGTCGTTCGGTCTTACGAACGCACCGGCCGTGTTCATGGATCTGATGAACCGGGTATTTCGGCCTTTCCTCTATCGATTCGTCATTGTATTCATTGACGACATTTTGGTGTACTCTAGGAGTCGAGAGGAGCATGAGGAGCACTTATGTTTGGTCCTGGATACGCTCAGACAGCATCAGTTGTTCGCATAGTACAAGAAGTGCGACTTCTGGAAGCAGGAGGTGAAGTTTCTGGGACACGTGGTGTCCAAAGATGGCATGGCAGTTGACCTGTCTAAGGTAGCTGCGGTGCAGGACTGGGAGCAGCCTGGTTCTATCACTGAAGTGAGGAGTTTCTTAGGTCTCGCTGGCTACTATCGGCGCTTCATACAAGACTTCTCGAAGATCGTGAGACCCTTATCTCAGTTGACACGGAAGGACGTGAAGTTCGCCTGGAATGACAAGGCGGAGTCAGCTTTTCAGGAGCTGAAGGACAGACTTACGTCCGCCCCTGTACTAGTATTGCCAGAGCAAGGGGTTAGATACTATATATACTGACGCATCTAGCGTTGGTTTGGGTTGTGTCCTTATGCAGAGGGACAGGGTAATTTCGTATGCCTCGAGACAATTAAGGAAGCACGAGGAGAATTACCCTACACACGACCTAAAGTTGGCAGCCGTTATATTCGCACTGAGACTCTGGAGACATTACCTCTACGGAGAGGAGTTCGAGCTCTTTTGCGACCACAAGAGCCTCAGGTACATATTCACGCAGCGAGACTTGAATATGAGGCAGCGGCGATGGATGGAGACGTTGAAGGACTTCAAGTTTGAAGTCTCTTACCATCCTGGGAAGGCGAACCTTGTGGCTGATGCGTTGAGCCGCAAGAAGGCGATAGAGTTTGCGGCTCCGCTGATGGTTCCCGATTGGGATATGGTTGAGTTTTTGCGAGACTTTGAGCAGAAACTCACCGTAGAGGAGCCGTTTGAGTTCAACGCACATGTACAGGTGCGATCTCAGATCGATGACCGAGTCATCGAGGCGCAGAGGGACGATGCGCATCTTACTGAGCTTCGAGAGCAGGCCAGTGATGATGCTGACGCCGACTGGCGAGTTGGTATGGATGGGGGCTTACGTTACCGTGGCCGCCTATGCGTCCCAGATGTCCCTGACTTGAGACGAGAGATTCTCGAGGCTGCGCATTCTACTAGACTCGCGATGCATCCAGGCAGCACAAAGATTTATCGTGACGTGAAGAGGACGTATTGGTGGGAAGGTATGAAGACCCACATAGCTGAGTTCGTGTCCCGTTGTCTCACTTGTCAGCAGGTGAAGGCAGAGCATCGCCGACCACCTGGACTTTTGCAGCCTATGCCGATTGCAGAGTGGAAGTGGGATTTCATTTCTATGGACTTCATTTCTGGGTTGCCGAAGACGAGGATGGGACATGATTCCATTTGGGTGATCGTCGACCGTCTGACGAAGTCGGCGTACTTCCTATCGATCAGAGTTACGAACTCTGCAGACGAGCTGGCTAGATTGTACATCAGAGAGATTGTACGTCTGCATGGACTTCCGTTGGAGATCGTGTCGGATAGAGACACGCGGTTCACTTCTATCTTCTGGACTCGCATTCAGGAGGCTATGGGTGTGAAGTTAAAATTCAGTACTGCCTTCCACCCACAGACAAACGGACAGACAGAACGGGTGAACCAGATCTTGGAGGACATGTTGCGAGCTTGCGCATTGGACTTCAAGGACAGTTGGGATGATTGTCTTGCATATGCGGAGTTTGCGTACAACAACAGTTTTCAGGCGAGTATCGGTATGGCACCTTATGAGGCGCTGTATGGGCGACCTTGTCGCGCACCGCATTGCTGGTTAGAGGTCGGTGAGCGTAGCTTGATTGGCCCAGAGTTAGTGCAGGCGACGTCAGAGAAGATTGATACTATTCGACGTCGGCTTCTTACAGCGCAGAGCAGACAGAAGAGCTACGCCGATACAAGACGGACGCCACTAGAGTTCACAGTTGGGGATCATGTATTTTTGCGAGTTTTCCCTATGAAGGGAGTCCTTCGGTTTGGGAAGAAGGGGAAGCTGGCACCGTGATTCATTGGCTCATTCCAGATCCTCGATCGTGTGGGAGCGGTGGCTTACCGATTGGCTTTACCCACGCCTCTCGCGAGCGTTCACAACGTATTTCATGTTTCTATGCCGAAGAAGTACATTGCTGATCCTTCCCATATCATTAGATGGGAGCAGGTGCAGTTAGGAGAGGATGTTACATATATCCTGCGACCGACACGTATCCTAGACAGGAAGGAGCAGGTACTGTGTAGCAAGGTGATTCCCCTTGTGAAGGTATTATGGACGCATCACTCCGAGGAGGAGGCTACCTGGGAGACAGAAGCCGAGATCAAAAAGAACTACCCACAGCTTCTTGAGGAGTACGAGAAGGTACAAATTTCGAGGATGAAATTATTTGTTAAGGGGGATAGATTGTAACGCCCGTGAAAAATCCATAATTGGACTCGAGTACCAACTCGACCCGAAATTGCGTAGAATTAATTTCTATGGAAATTAAGCGTAAGTTAGCTAGCGCAACGTTAGAATAGCTGGAAAATAGTCCCTGATCACTTTAAATACGTTCTACAAGACCCAAATCGAGTAGAACAAACGACTCTAAAATACTCTATAACCTCGGATCAAACTCTAAGCAGGTTTGGTCTCTGGACTGCTTTAAACTTTTGTATTGGATCTAGACCGCACGTCGAAAGTCCGATACTTCCTATCTTAGACCGTTAGGACCGCCTCATTGGACTTGATACTCATTTCGAAAATCAAGTCCAACCGACAATCGCAGGTTATTTCATTGAGCCAGGACTGAAGAGAGTGCGAATAGGGACAGAATTGGAATTTTAAATTCAAATTGGGCACACGACTTGACCCTTCAGTATTAAGCTTTCTGACCGTCAGAATTCATCCAGATTACACCCTCAGATCAGGAAAAATTTCTATTTTATATCATGAGACTTTCAGCCCTGATCTACGTGCGGTGACCGCTGAACTGAAACTGGTCCGCCACGTGCGATCTGCAAACCCTGCCAGACTGAAAACTTAATACGTGCTATATCTGGTACGCATGAGCTTAAGTCCGATCGCATTCGACCAGGGGACCACCAGAAAGTATCTTTTGGACCGAAACAGCCCCGAAATGGATATGCAATAAGTAAACTTCGTTCCGGAGCCTGTTTCCGGCATTTTTAAGCTTATAAAAGGGGTTGAAACCCTCATTCCTCTCTCCCATCCGAAAATTGCAAAACCTAGATTTGGGGAGAGAGAAAAGGAGAGAGTTTGAGAGAGAAAGTGGGAGGATTTTTCCCGCTTCTGTGCTGCTACTTCCGCGTGCTACAGCAACACTTCCTGGTCACCTGGCCGGTGATTTCTCCGCTTTACTAGGTATAAAATAACCCTAGAACTTGCTGATTTAGGGTTTACTTAGATTCATAGCGTGTTAGCTAACATAACTTGTAAAATAGGTTCTCCTACTGCCGTAGACGAAGCGTACACGCTCCGTTCAAAATCACGCATCCGTAAGACATAAGGTGAGGATTTTAGACGCTTTGATTGACGGTTTACAACGCTTTCAATGTCGTTTAATAGTAGATTATCGACGGCATCTCCGTTTGACATGCACAACATGCTCTCCGTTTCCCGTTTCGTAAATTAACGAAGAATATGAGATTTAGGGCATTTTGGTCATTTGTAGGAAGTACAGATCATGTTCATATTTTGCTGACGTGATTGACATGGTTTTTTGTCGCATTAGGAAGTTAGGAATGCGTGCATAATTAGTTTGGCGAAGAGATTCACCTAATTGCGTACTTTGGGTCGACATGCCATATGTAGACTTAAGTATGTAGTGTATGTGTTTGTATAAATGTTTGTATTACTATGTATTGAATTAAATGATGTTATGAGATAGTTTGAGATTGATTTCTCAATTAATATGCTGACCTAAACGATTTCCTACATGTTGACTATATGCATGATTTCATTACGTGCATGGAATATTTGTGCTTGAAGATTTGCTTAAGTTGAATGTTATAACATGTGTTAACATGCTCACATGATTGTATTTCAATTCCAATACTCTTACATAAATTGTTGTTGCGATTCCATAAGTGTTTGGGACTAGACTTAGTCCAGGCAGTCGGTAACCGAGCGAATTCGTGGCTGACTGGTCATAGCCACGAACGACGCGTCGATGAACGCGATTCGTGTTTGGAGTTGGCGGCAGTGGTTAGGCCACGCGAGGTGTTTTACGCACTTCATGTCGTTCGACTTGAGATGCGATCGCGCTAGTCGAGCCCGTCAAGCAACCCGACTGGCCGATGTATGTTCACCTTGTATGAGTTATAACTACTTGAACCTAGGGTACTGAACTTACCATTGTAAACCCTGTTAACCATGGTACCTTGATCCACTGAGTTGATCACTCACTCCCACGTTACGGGATGGTGTTTGCAACACCCACCAGACCCTGTTGTAGATGCAGGTGAGGCTGAGGTCCAGGAGGCAGAGCCAGATTTCGACGAGGACCAGGACGAGTTCTCGTACATGCAGTATCATGACGGTTTTGCGTAGGCGACCTGGATCGATGGGACTTCAGTGGGACTGTTTTAGACATTTACTTTTGTTCATGTTTATGTATATGAGACTCAGAGATGTATTCATACTTAGAGACAGATGAGATTTACTTTGTTTTTCCATACAGTGATATATATATTCTTTAGTCTTCCACTCGCTTTTATCACTGGATCTGAAGTATGAATTGCAGTTTTGGTATACTTTTACTCATATAAATGCTTTAAATCAGACAACATTGAATCATAATCATTTTTGTTGCATAAGTGACGGTCTGGAACTCGGGAGTTGAGTTTATACACGACCCCCGATTTTCAGGGTGTTACATACTCACTCTCACAAACTCTCTCACTCTTGCTAGGGTTTCTAGTAAATTCGGATGGGTGAGAGGAGTGAGGGTTTCAAGCCCTTTTATAAGCCCAAACATGCCCAAAACAGGCTTCAGGTCAAGGTATACTTAAGGTATATCCAAATCGGGGCTGTTTCGGTCCAAAAGGACATTTCTGGTGGTCCCCAGGCCGAACGCGATCGGACTTAAGTTCATGCACGTCAGATGTCGCTCACATCCCTTTTTCAGACCATCAGTGTTCGTAGATCGCACGTGGCGGTCCAGTTTCAGTTTAGCGGTCACCGCATGTAGATCAGGTCTGCAAGTCTTATGATATGAAATAGAAATTTTTCCTGATCCGAGGGTGTAATTTGGCTGAATTCTGATGGTCAGAATGCTTAATAATAATGCGTTAAGTCGTGTACCAGATTTGAATTTTAAATTCCAAATCTAACCCTATTCTCACTCTCTTTAGTCCAGGCTCAATGAATAGCCTGCGAATGTCGGTTGGACTTGATTTTTGAAATGATTGTCAAGTCCATCTAGGCGGTTATAACGGTCTAAGATTGTAGGTATCGGACTTTCGACGCGCGGTCTGGATCCAATACAAAGTTTCAAAGAGGTCTAGAGAATAAACCGGTTTAGAGTTTGATCCGAGGTTTTAGAGTATTATAGCATCATTGGTTCTACTTGCTTTGGGTCTTGTAGAACGTATTTAAAGTGATCAGGGACTATTTCCCAGCTACTCTAGCGTTGCGCTAGCTAACTTACACTTATTTTCTAAAGGAATTAATCCTACGCGATTTCTGGTCGAGTAGGTACTCGAGTCCAAGTACGAATTTTTCTAGGGCGTTATAATCTACCCCCCTTAACAAATAATTTCCTCCTTGAAATTTGTACCTTTTCATACTCCTCGAGAAGTTGTGGGTAGTTCTTTCTAATCTCGGCTTCTGTCTCCCAGGTAGCCTCTTCCTCAGAGTGATGCGTCCACAATACCTTCACAAGGGGAATCAACTTGCTACACAGTACCTGCTCCTTCCTGTCTAGGATACACGTCGGTCGCAGGATATATGTAACATCCTCTCCTAACTGCACCTGCTCCCATCTGATGATATGGAAAGGATCAGAAACGTATTTCTTCAGCATAGAAACATGAAATACGTTGTGAACGCTCGCGAAAGGAGTGGGTAAAGCCAAACGGTATGCCACTGCTCCCACGCGATCGAGGATCTGGAATGGACCAATGAATCGCTGTGCTAGCTTCCCCTTCTTCCCGAACTGAAGGACTCCCTTCATAGGGGAAACTCGTAAAAATACATGATCCCCAACTGTGAACTCTAGCGGCCGTCGTCTCGTATCGGCATAACTCTTCTGTCTGCTCTGCGCTGTGAGAAGCCGACGTCTAATAATATCAATCTTCTCTGACGTCGCCTGCACTAACTCTAGGCCAATCAAGCTACGCTCACCGACCTCTGCCCAGCAATGCGGTGCATGATAAGGTCGCCCATACAACGCCTCATAAGGTGCCATACCGATACTCGCCTGAAAGCTGTTGTTGTACGCGAACTCCGCATATGCAAGACAATCATCCCAACTGTCCTTGAAGTCCAATGCGCAAGCTCGCAACATGTCCTCTAAGATCTGGTTCACCCGCTCTGTCTGTCCATCTGTCTGTGGGTGAAAGGCAGTACTGAACTTCAACTTCACACCCATAGCCTCCTGAATGCGAGTCCAGAAAATAGAAGTGAACCGCGTGTCTCTATCCGACATGATCTCCAACGAAACTCCATGCAGACGCACGATCTCTCTGATGTACAGTCTAGCTAGCTCGTCTGCAGAGTTCGTACTCTGATCGGTAGGAAGTGCACCGACTTCGTCAGACGGTCGACGATCACCCATATGGAATCATGTCCCCTCTTCATCTTCGGCAGCCCTGAAACGAAATCCATGGAAATGAAGTCCCACTTCCACTCTGCGATCGGCATAGGCTGCAAGAGTCCAAGTAGTCGGCGATGCTCTGCCTTCACCTGCTGACAAGTGAGACAACGGGACATGAACTCTGCTATGTGGGTCTTCATACCTTCCCACCAATAAGTCCTCTTCACGTCACGATACATCTTCGTACTACCTGGATGCATCGCGAGTCTGGTACAATGCGCGGCCTCGAGAATCTCTTGTCTTAAGTCAGGGATATCTGGGACGTATAGGCGGCCACGATAACGTAAGGCCCCATCCATGCCAACTCGCCACTCGGCGTCTGCATCATCACTGGCCTGCTCTCGAAGCTCAGTCAGATGCACATCATCCCTCTGCGCCTCGATGACCCGGTCATCGATTTGAGATCGCACCTGTACATGTGTGATGAACTCATACGGCTCCTCTATAGTGAGTTTCTGCTCAAAGTCTCGCAAAAACTCAACCATATCCCACTCAGCAACCATCAGCGGAGCCGCAAACTCTATCACCTTCTTGCGGCTCAACGCGTCAACCACAAGGTTCACCTTCCCAGGATGGTAAGAGACTTCGAACTTGAAGTCCTTTAACGTCTCCATCCATCGCCGCTGCCTCATATTCAAGTCTCGCTGTGTGAATATGTACTTGAGGCTCTTGTGGTCGCAAAAGAGCTCGAACTCCTCTCCATAGAGGTAATGTCTCCAGAGTCTCAGTGCGAATATGACGGCTGCCAACTCTAGGGTAATTCTCCTCGTGCTTCCTTAATTATCTCGAGGCATACGAAATTACCCTGTCCCTCTGCATAAGGACACAACCCAGACCAACGCTAGACGCGTTAGTGTATATAGTGTATCTAACCCCTTGCTCTAGCAATACTAGCACAGGGGCGGACGTAAGCCTGTCCTTCAGCTCCTGAAAAGCTGACTCCACCTTGTCATTCCAAGCGAACTTCACGTCCTTCTGTGTGAATTGAGATAGAGGTCTCACGATCTTCGAGAAATCTCGAATGAAGCGTCGATAATAGCCAGCGAGACCCAAGAAACTCCTCACCTCAGTGACAGAACCAGGCTGCTTCCAGTCCTGAATTGTAGCTACCTTAGACAGGTCAACTGCCATGCCATCCTTAGACACCACGTGTCCCAGGAACTTCACTTCCTGCTTCCAGAAGTCGCACTTCTTGTACTGTGCGAACAACTGATGCTGTCTTAGAGTATCCGTACCAAGCGCAAGTGCTCCTCATGCTCCTCTCGACTCCTGGAGTATACCAAAATGTCGTCAATGAACACAACGACGAATTGATACAGGAAAGGCCGAAATACCTAGTTCATCAGATCCATGAACACAGCTGGTGCATTCGTGAGACCGAACGACATCACAAGGAACTCGTAGTGGCCAAAGCTGGTCCTGAATGCTGTCTTTTGCACGTCCTCATCCCTAACGCGTAACTGATGATATCCTGACTGAAGATCAATCTTCGAGAAGTACTGCGCTCCTCTCAACTGATCAAACAAGTCATCGATCCTGGGTAAAGGGTACTTGTTCTTCACCGTGATCTGGTTCAGCCTGCGATAATCAATACACAATCGCATCGAACCATCCTTCTTCCTTACGAACAGAACTGGTGCTCCCCAAGGAGACATACTAGGTCGTATAAGGCCAAGCTCCAACAGACCATCAATCTGTGTCCTCAACTCCTCTATCTCACCCGGTGCCATGCGATACGTCGGCAGTGAGATGGGCGTGGAACCAGGCACCAGATCTATAGTGAAATCAATCTCTCGTCGAGGCGGCAAACCAGGGATCTTCCTGAATAGATCCCCAAACTCACAAATGACTGGCGTATGCTCAAGTATCTAGGCACTAGCGTCCCGTAGTAAAGTAGCGTAGCTAAGTATGCGGAAGGGAAGATTTACCCGCACTGGAAACGTAAAGGATGCGCCCTCTGGCTCGTAGGCAGTCACTATACGAGTCTCGAAGTCAATCTCGGCCCTCGCTGCAGTCAACCAATCCATGCCAAGAATGATGTCGAGATAAATAAGAGAGGGGTCGACGACAAGATCAAGAGCCATTGTCTTACCCTCCAGATCCACCAAACAGCCCTCACACATCAGGGTGGCATCTGTGAAGGACCCGTGAGCTGTATAAACTCGCACCTCATCCATCCTAATAGTCGGTAGCCCAATGCGCCTAATTATGGCATGTGATATCAATGAAATCATGGATCCTGTGTCCACCATCACAAGAATAGGAATACCTCCGATGTGGGCAGTGACCTCAAAGGCTGAATGCTGAGAAGTCTCTATCGCAGCTGCCTCAGCTATCAAGGCATGCACCCGTGCCTGCTGTGGCCGGTTCGGCTGCTGTGTCGTGGGCCATAGAGGCGGCCTGATCTGAGATACCAAAGGTCTAAAGGAAGGGTGCGCAGGAGCCAATCGTAAAGGCGGTGCTGATATAGCCTGTGAGCGTGTAAGGTCGATCTTCTGCGGCGGCGAGAACCCACTGTCCCGCATCCGAGCAAAACAACTCTGTGCCAAATGGCCCGCTCTCCCACAATATGTACATAATAAATCAGGGCAGCGTATCGGTGGTACTAGCACTGTAGACCTAGAAGGAGGGTTGGCGCGAGGCCTCTTGCCCGCAAAGGGCCTGTCCTGCAACTCTGGTCGCGGCCTACGAGCAATAGGGCCATGAGATCGCGTAAGTCGATCCACGTCCTGCTCTGCACGCATGGACATGTGAATCAGCTCTGCTTAGGAGGGAATGCTCACGCAATACATCTTTGACCCAATATCCAGTCGCAGACCCTCTGAAAAGCACCGTATACGCATCTGCTCATCTACCAGAATAGTCGGGACGTATCTGCCCAACTCGGTGAACTGATGCTCATACTCAGTAACCATCATGCCTCCCTGTCTGAGGCATAGAAACTCATTCTCCCGCTCATGCCTGTACGTCTGGGGATAGTATTTCTCGTGGAAGTGGAACTCGAACGCTACCCAGGTCCATATGTAATCGGTGGCAACGGTCCACAACACACTGTCCCACTATAAGCTGGCCTCTCGCTCGAACAAGAACGTAGCCAACTCGACCTGCTCAGCCTCTGAACAATGTAGCATCCGCAGTATCTTCGACACAAGGTCGAGCCAATACTCGGCCTCCTCGGGTCTATGAGAACCCGTAAAAGTGGGAGGCCGTAAGCGCTGGAATCGCTCTAATAAGCCCCGTGTGTCTGCGGCATTCCCCGCAGGGTAAGCAGGTGGTACAGGATGAGCCATGCCCTCATCCTGAGCATATGTATCGGCATCCTCAGCTGGATGCGCAGGTGGTGCAGGTGGAGGCACACTCCCACCCTGGGCTAGAGTCCCCACAATCGTAGTCAGGAGCTGCTGCTGCTGCTGCTGCATCATGGCCATCATCTGCTCAAATCTATCTGAAGGTGGAGCAGGCTGTGGGATGTACTGCGTCGAAGAAGACGCGCGGTACTGCTCTCTGACGGGCGGTGTGAAAGGCGGTGGTCCAATTGCAGGACCAGTAGTAGGCTGAGACGCACGTGCTGTCTCAGGAATCGGGCCCACAACAGGGTCCGCATGAGCATCAGACTGCGAAGGAACCTGATCCATAAGCTCACCCAATGTAAGCTGAGCTGTGCTCCGTGTAGCCTTCGGCGGTATTCCCTATATTCAAAATAGGGCGCAACCTTGTCAGTCTCAATAGCACAACCACACAGCAATTATTCACACAAAGAGTCAAAAACATTCCATGCATTTCATTTAATCAAAATTGTCACAATACAAGGGATATCTCCTTACAAGCATCATGACAAGAAGTACATGGGAACTAAGACAATTAAAGTTACAACAGCAACATAAGTAAACTACTAGCCTTAACAGGCTTACAAAATATAAAGCAGGAAACGACTAACTACTAACAACAACATCAAAGATCTCATCGCTAGTCTGAGTCGGGTGACGGAGGAGGAGCACCCTTATCCTGCAAGCAGCACAGGATCGCTTTCAAGGTGCGAGTCACCTTGCCGAATTTCCTCTTTATAACGGCCTTGGTATCCTCGACCTCAGTCCAAAGTTCCTGAACTTCCCTTCGCAAGGTGACCTGGCTCTCTTCAATTCAGGCAATGCGATCATCGCCAGTAGCCTGAGCAGAAGGAGGAGGGCTCTCATCTGTATCCTGAGCCTCCTCTTCTGCCTCTTCCTGGACTTCTTTCTCAACTTCTACTCTAGGTTCTCCTTCACTTGGATCCTCTTCATCATCAAAGTCATCCTCGCTATCCTCCTCAAGCTGAGTCTCACGGTACTGAGACCCGATCTTCATCTTGACATTGGTAGACTCATCAATGCAGTGAATCGGAACTGGCAACTCCGGCCCAAGTTTGTAAGAAAACTCAAGCGCGATCTTGCATATGAGTCGGCCAAAAGGAAGCGACTCAGACGTTCTTCTTGATTTCGTTATGAGGATAATCTGTCGCAAGATGAAAGTGGCCATACACACATTTTCTCCCTGGGCCACCTGATACAAGAAATCAACCATAAGACACGTACACTCAATGTGATTTGTCGACCTGGGATACACGTTGAACGTGCAAATGTGGTGCAGCAGGCACAAATCATCAGACATATGAGACACCTTGAGGCTATTATTAGTTTGCCATGGAACCAGTTTACCGCATAGAAACCTGGTACGGCGATCTCGCTCATGCCTACTCCTTAAATTTTTCATACTGGGATGAACATCACCAAGGGGCACGTTCAGAAGTCGCACTATCAACCGAACGTCGATCGTAGCCATCCAGTCTCTACCAAAAGGAATCTTGAACTGCATTGGCTCCAGTGTAGGATTCTAGATACGAGTGTAGAAGGCACGAACGGTGCTCACATTAGCATGAGCACGAGCTTCAAATAGCAGACCCCAATGCGCAGCTTCAATGCGCTCGAATAACAGGAATTCACCAAAGAGTCATCCTTCTACGTCCGCCTCGAACAACACCTTACGGTCAGTGTATTCACCGTGAGGCATCTCTGCTAATATCACTCGCCCAAGTTGAGTATGGGGATCCAAATTTCGCTTTATATGGAACTCTCGGGCTGTGCTTGGACTTGCGGCGGCGCTTGAGCTAGCGGCGCCACCCCTCGGTCTTCTTGATTGCGCAGGGTGACTAGGCTTAGCCTCATCCATTGCGGTCTTTCTCTTTCCCATTAAAGAGAGGATGGAGGAGAGAGACAAAAGACCCAAAATGGCTTCAACAAAAGCCATAAAAAATGGGGGAAATGTAGAGAAATGGCTGCCCAAACTGAAAAAGGGAGATCTAGGCATTGTAGAGGGATGCTTCAAGCTCCCCTAAGATGGATTTTCAGAAAGAAAAGAGAATGAAAAAGGGGAATGGATCTCCTCACGATTTTAGTTCATTTTGGGGGTTGTAGGAGCTCCAACGGATGAGATTTGCAAGAGGGAGAGTTGCAAACTACAATGGAGTGATGGAGTGAGGTCATTTTCAGCAAAGAATGGGTTTGGGAGTGATTTGGAATCACGGTTTTGAGAGAGGGCAGCAGAAAACGTGAAATGGAGCTAGGGAGGGGGGCTGTTGTGAAGGAAGTACCCCATTTAGGGGTTTTCTATGGACAGAACATACATGGGGGGGGGGGGGGGGGGGGGGGGGGGGAGTGTACTCCCCAAAATAACACGTACGGCCAAAATTCATTGCAAGTGGGCCCCATCGGACGACGATGCATCGCCGACCATCCTGCACGGTGGTTGGTGGGACTACATGGGTCAGGTCCCCCCTGGCCCAGGGACTCCAAAAATATATGGTTCCCACCTTAGTTCATTCTAGATTGCCCTATGGAGGACTAAACATGCATTCAGGGCTTTCTGGGGCTAATATGAAAACCTGAATGAAATCTCCTATCATGCAGCATATGATTTTGGGGTAGAAGGAGCTAATACATCCATCTAGCCCATTATTTTTTAAATATCACAAACTTAGAATGGCCTAATGGCCAGTTTTCATAAAATTTTACTATTCACTGTAAAATTTTATCAAAGTATAATTTTATATCATTTTCGCATTAGGATCAATGCCTAACATGAAAATAATAAGAAAAAATTAAAGAATGGAGTGGTGAGAGGAAGAATTTCGAAGAATTTAGATGAAACGGGGTTTTTAAGCCCTGACGATTGAATGTAAGAGTTGTAGTTGTCCCAAAGCCCAAGGATTCATATTTACGGGTTTAGAACCGCTCAAAGAATGTCTCAACTTACCTACCTACAACCTAGGAGCCACTTAGGTCACTTCACGCGACCTTAGATGCGTTACGGACTCGATCGCGCGATCGATACGAATAGACCTCGCCTATTGGCGAATCTGTGATCCTATAAGTGTTTCTAGACCGTTCTCACACCAACCTAAGTCAAAGGAAGCGACAGCATACGTCGGATGACCATAACCCAGGCCCGGTATAATCTCTTTCATGCTCTGATACCAACTTGTAACACCCTGAAAATCGGGGGTCGTGTATAAACTCAACTCCCGAGTTCCAGACCGTCACTTATGCAACAAAAATGATTATGATTCAATGTTTTCTGAGTTAAAGCATTCACATGAGTAAAAGTATACCAAAACTGCAATTCATACTCCAGATTCAGTGATAAAAGCAAGCGGAAGACTAAAGAATATATATATCACTGTATGAAAAAACAAAGTAGATCTCAACTGTCTCTAAAGTATGAATACATCTCTGAGTCTCATATACATGTAAATAACAGAAATCAAATGTCAAAATAGTCCCACTGAGAAGTCCCGTCAACCCAGGCCACCTAAGCAAAGCCGTCGTGGTACTGCATATATGAGAACTCGTCCTGGTCCTCATCATAGTTCGGCTCTGCCTCCTGGATCGCTGCCTCACCTGCATCTAAGACAGGGTCTGGTGGGTGTTGCAAACACAATCCCGAAATGTGGGAATGAGTAGCTAACTCAGTGGAATAATAGAGTAAGGATTAACATGTTCTCAAATCAATCATGCGACAATAGTAAAGCAGTAAATCAAACAATCCTAATACTGTTGTTAATGCAATATGACATGACGTGATGGATGCCCTCACCGACGATCTCCCTCATACGGCACCATCTTATGACCGCTGCATGCAATCGTCCCACAGTGCTCCACATCTTCTAGGCACATGCAATGTAATGGTGATATGATTTTCGAGTTGTTATTAGTCCATTCAAACAGCAGGATTGGGAAACTAAGGTACTTCCCTTATATCAATCCCAACACAGATCCTATCTAGGGTCGTCACTCCTAGTAATCTCATACGAAGTATATTTTGTAGGTCGCTGCAAGGGCTGTCAGGGCTGTTGCTCGCACTTGTTGCACCGCTCCCCCATCACCTTATCAATACAGGCCTACTGTACTCTCACTGCTACGGAAGGGTCGTCGCCTCCCGTAGACTCAGAATACGCTCTCGGTGTAACACCCTGAAAATCGGGGGTCGTGTATAAACTCAACTCCCGAGTTCCAGACCGTCACTTATGCAACAAAAATGGTTATGATTCAATGTTGTCTGATTTAAAGCATTCACATGAGTAAAAGTATACCAAAACTGCAATTCATACTTCAGATCCAGTGATAAAAGCAAGCGGAAGACTAAACAAGATATATATCACTGTATGGAAAAACAAAGTAATCTCAACTGTCTCCAAAGTATGACTACATCTCTGAGTCTCATATACATGTACATAACAAAAGAATAATGTTCAAAAAGAAAAGTCCCACTGATGTCCCCTCGATCCAGGTCACCTACGGGAAGCCGTCATGATACTGCATATACGAGAACTCATCCTGGTCCTCGTCATCATCTAGCTCCACCTCCTGGATCTCATCGTCACCTGCAACTACAACAGGGTCTGGTGGGTGTTGCAAACACCATCCCGTAACGTGGGAATGAGTGATCAACTCAGTGGAATCATAGAGCAAAGATTAGCATGTTCACAATTCAGTCACGCGATAATAGTAAAGCAGTAAATCAGACAAGTCCTAATACTGTTGTTAATGCAAGATGATATGACGTGATGTATGCCCTCACCGACGATCACCCTCATACGGCAACATCTTACGACCGCGGCATGCCACACTCCCTAGAGTGCTCCACATCTTCCAGGCACATGCAATGCTATGGTGATATGATTACCAAGTTATTATTAGTCCATTCAAACAGCAGGATTGGGAAACTAAGGTACCTCCCTTGTATCAATCCCAACACGGATCCTGTCTAGGGTCGTCACTCCTAGTAATCTCATACGATGTACATTTCGTAGGTCACTGCAAGGGCTGCCAGGGCTGTTGCTCGCACTCGTTGCACCGCTCCCCCATCACCTTATCAATACAGGCCTACTGTACTCTACTGCACGGAAGGGTCGTCGCCTCCCGTGAACTCAGAATACGCTCGCGGTCACTACAAAGGGCTCGTCGCCTGATCAGTGTAGGCCGACAGCTAGAATATAGTGTCCCATACCACCATAATCTGCTCACGAGTCTAGGTGCTCACTGGTCACTACGGGGAGGTTTGTGGCCCCAGCGTAGGCCGACAGCTCGACCACGGTGTCCCATACCACCATGCCCGGCTCATGAGTCTTCGTGGATCAAGGTACCACGGTTAATAGGGTTTACAATGGTAAGTTCAGTACCCTAGGTTCAAGCAGTTATGATACATACATGGTGAACAAACATCGGCCAGTCGGGTTACTTGACGGGCTCGACTAGCGCGATCGCATATCGAATTGAACGACATGAAGTGCATAAAACACTTCGCGTGGCCTAACCACTGCCGCCAACTCTCAACACGAATCACATTCATCGACGCGTCATTCGTGGCTATGACCAGTCAGTCACGAATTTGCTCGGTTACCGACTGCCTGGACTAAGTCAAGTCCCACACATCTATGGAATCACTATAAAAGGTATTGGAATTGAAATACATCATGTGAGCATGTTAGCACATGTTATAACATTCAACTTAAGCAAATCTTCAAGGCATACTTCCCATGCATATTCAACTTAAGCAAATCCTCAAGCACATACATTCCATGCATGTAATGAAATCATGCATTTTGTCAACATGTAGAAAATCATTTAGGTTGGCATAATAATTGAAAAATCAATCACAAAGTATCAAATAACATCATTTAATTCAATACATACTAATACAAGCATTTATACAAACACATGCACTACACACTTAGGTCTACATATAGCATGTCGACCCAAAGTGTGCAACTAGGCGAATCTCTTCGCCAAACTAATTATGCACGCATTCCTAACTCCCTAATGCGACAACAAACCATGTCAATCACATCAGCAAAATATGAATGTAAACAGTACTTCCTACAAATGACTAAAATGCCCTAAATCTCATATTCTTCGTTAGCTTACGAAACGGGAAACGGAGAGCATTTTGTACATGTCAAACGGCGATGCCGTCAAGAATCTACTATTAAACGACATTGAAAGCATTGGGAACCGTCAATCCAAGCGTCTAAAATCCTCACCTAGTGTCTTGTAGACTCGGGAATTGAAGCGGAGTGTATATGCTTCGTCTACGGCGAGTAAGGAGCCTAATACATAAGATCCATAAGCTACATCGCCATGGAAACAAGAAAAACTCAAATCACCAACTATTTAGGGTTTTTACTTACCTAGGATTGCGGTGGAATCGCCGGGAAAGCGGTAGAGGAGTGTCGCTTAAGCATGTGCAACACGTAGCACAAGTGGCGGGAAGAACTCTCCCACTCTCTCACAATCTCTCACTCTTTTTCTCTCCCCCAAGCTAGGGCTTCTCTCAAATTCGGATGGGAGAGAGGAGTGAGGGTTTCAACCCCTTTTATAGCCTAAAACATTCCCAAAATAGGCTTGGGAACAATGTTTACTTGGTGCCTAACCAAATCGGGGCCGTTTCGGTCCAAAAGGGCACTTCTGGAGGTCCCCAGGCCAAGTGCGGTCGGACTTAAGCTCATGCATACTAGATCTAGCATACATCCAGTTTTCAGACCGGTTGGGGTCCCAGATCGCACGTGGCGGCCCAGTTTCAGTTTAACGGTCACCGCACCAAGATCAGGCCTATAAGTCCCGTGATATATAATAGATATTTTTCCTGATCCAAGGGTGTAATTTGGCTGAATTCTGACGGTCAGAATGCTCAATACTGATGCGTCAAATTTGTGTGCCAGATTTGAATTTGAAATTCCAACTATGTCCCTATTCACACTCTCTTCGGTCCGGGCTCAATGAAATAGCCTGTGATCATCGGTTTGACTTGATTTTTGGAATGAGTGTCAAGCCCAGCTAGACGGTCCTAACGGTCTAAGATAGGAGGTATCGGACTTTCAACGTGCGGTCTAGATCCAATACAAAGATTCAAAGTGGTCCAGAGAACAAACCGGCTTAGAGTTTGATCCGAGGCTTTAGAGCATTATAGCACCCTTAGTTCCACTCGCTTCGGGCCTTTAGAACGTATTTAAAGTGATCAGGGACCATTTCCCAGCTATTCTAACGTTGCACTAGCTAACCTAGTCAAATTTTCCAAAGGAATGAATTCTACGCAAATTCGGGTCGAGTTGGTACTCGAGCCCAAGTATGGATTTTTCACGGGCGTTACAATCTACCCCCCTTAACAAATAATTTCGTCCTCGAAATTTTGTACCTTTTCGTACTCCTCGAGAAGCTGTGGGTAGTTCTTTCTGATCTCGGCTTCTGTCTCCCAAGTAGCCTCCTCCTCAGTATGATGCGTCCATAGTACCTTCACAAGGGGAATCACCTTGCTACGCAGTACCTGCTCCTTCCGGTCTAAGATGCGTGTCGGTCGCAGGATATAAGTAACATCCTCTCCTAACTGCACCTGCTCCCATCTGATGATATGAGAAGGATCAGCAACGTACTTCTTCAGCATAGAAACATGAAATACGTTGTGGACGCTCGCGAGGGGCGTGGGTAAAGCCAATCGGTAAGCCACTGCTCCCACACGATCGAGGATCTGAAATGGACCAATGTATCGCGGTGCCAGCTTCCCCTTCTTCCCGAACCGAAGGACTCCCTTCATAGGGGAAACTCGCAAAAACACATGATCCCCGACTGTGAACTCTAGTGGTCTCCGTCTCGTATCGGCGTAGCTCTTCTGTCTGCTCTGCGCTGTAAGAAGCCGACGTCGAATAATATCAATCTTCTCTGACGTCGCCTGCACCAACTCTGGGCCAATCAAGCTGCGCTCACCGACCTCTAACCAGCAATGCGGTGCGCGACAAGGTCGCCCATACAGCGCCTCATAAGGTGCCATGCCGATACTCGCCTGGAAGCTATTGTTGTATGCAAACTCCGCATATGCAAGACAGTCATCCCAACTGTCCTTGAAGTCCAATGCGCAAGCTCGCAACATGTCCTCCAGGATCTGGTTCACTCGCTCTGTCTGTCCGTCCGTCTGTGGGTGGAAGGCAGTACTGAACTTCAACTTCACACCCATAGCCTCCTGAATGCGAGTCCAGAAAATAGAAGTGAACCGCGTGTCTCTGTCCGACACGATCTCCAACGGAACTCCATGCAGACGCACGATCTCTCTAATATACAATCTAGCCAGCTCGTCTGCAGAGTTCGTAACTCTGATCGGTAGGAAGTGCGCCGACTTCGTCAATCGGTCGACGATCACCCAAATAGAATCATGCCCCTTCCTCGTCTTCGGCAACCCAGAAATGAAGTCCATGGAAATGAAATCCCACTTCCACTCTGCAATCGGCATAGGCTGCAAAAGTCCAGGTGGTCGGCGATGCTCTGCCTTCACCTGTTGACAAGTGAGACAACGGGACACGAACTCAGCAATGTGGGTCTTCATACCTTCCCACCAGTACGTCCTCTTCACGTCACGATACATCTTCGTGCTGCCAGGATGCATCGCGAGTCTAGTAGAATGCGCAGCCTCGAGAATCTCTCGTCTCAAGTCAGGGACATCAGGAACGCATAGGCGGCCACGGTAACGTAAACCCCCATCCATGCCAACTCGCCAGTCGGCGTCATCATCATCACTGGCCTGCTCTCGAAGCTCAGTAAGATGCGCGTCGTCCCTCTGCGCCTCGATGACACGGTCATCGATCGGAGATCGCACCTGAACATGTGCGATGAACTCGAATGGCTCCTCTACGGTGAGTTTCTGCTCAAAGTCTCGCAAAAACTCAACCATATCCCACTCGGCAACCATCAGCGGAGCCGCAAACTCTATCGCCTTCTTGCGGCTCAACGCATCAGCCACAAGGTTCGCCTTCCCAGGATGGTAAGAGACTTCAAACTTGAAGTCCTTCAGCGTCTCCATCCATCGCCGCTGCCTCATATTCAAGTCCCGCTGTGTGAATATGTACTTGAGGCTCTTGTGGTCGCAAAAGAGCTCGAACTCCTCTCCATAGAGGTAATGTCTCCAGAGTCTCAGTGCGAATATCACGGCTGCCAACTCCAGGTCGTGTGTAGGGTAATTCTCCTCGTGCTTCCTTAATTGTCTCGAGGCATACGAAATTACCCTGTCCCTCTGCATAAGGACACAACCCAAACCAACGCTAGACGCGTCAGTGTATATAGTGTATTTAACCCCTTGCTCTGGCAATACTAGCACAGGGGCGGACGTAAGTCTGTCCTTCAGCTCCTGAAAAGCTGACTCCGCCTTATCATTCCAGGCGAACTTCACGTCCTTCCGTGTCAACTGAGATAAGGGTCTCGCGATCTTCGAGAAATCCTGAATGAAGCGCCGATAGTAGCCAGCGAGACCCAAGAAACTCCTCACCTCAGTGACAGAACCAGGCTGCTCCCAGTCCTGCACCGCAGCTACCTTAGACAGGTCAACTGCCATGCCATCCTTGGACACCACGTGTCCCAGAAACTTCACCTCCTGCTTCCAGAAGTCGCACTTCTTATACTGTGCAAACAACTGATGCTGTCTGAGCGTATCAAGGACCAAACGCAAGTGCTCCTCATGCTCCTCTCGACTCCTAGAGTATACCAAAATGTCGTCGATGAAGACAACGACGAATCGATAGAGGAAAGGCAGTAGTACCCGGTTCATCAGATCCATGAACACAGCCGGTGCGTTCGTGAGACCGAACGACATCACAAGGAACTCGTAATGACCAAAACTGGTCCTGAACGCTGTCTTCTGCACGTCCTCATCTCTGACGCGCAGCTGATGATATCCTGACTGAAGATCAATCTTCGAGAAGTACTGCGCTCCTCTCAACTGATCAAATAAGTCATCGATCCTGGGCAAAGGGTACTTGTTCTTCACTGTGAGTTGGTTCAGCCTGCGATAATCAATACACAATCGCAGCGAACCATCCTTCTTCTTCACGAACAAGACCGGTGCTCCCCAAGGAGATACGCTAGGCCGTATAAGGCCAAGCTCTAGTAGACCATCAATCTGTGTCCTCAACTCCTCCATCTCACATGGTGCCATGCGATACGTCGGCAGTGAGACGGGTGTAGAACCAGGAATCAGATCGATAGTGAAATCGATCTCACGTCGGGGCGGCAAACCAGGGATCTTCCTGAACAGATCCCCGAACTCAGAAACAACCGGCGTCTGCTCAAGTACCTGGGCACCAGCGTCGTGCAACAGGGTGGCGTAGCTAAGAATGCGGAAAGGAAGATTTACCCGCACTGAAAATGTGAAAGGCGTGCCCTCAGGCTCGTACACCGTCACCACACGAGCCTCGCAGTCAATCTCGGCTCTCGCTGCAGTCAACCAGTCCATGCCAAGAATGACGTCGAGATATACGAGCGAGGGATCGACGACCAAATCAAGAGTCATCGTCCTGCCTCCCAGATCAAGTAAACAACCCTCACACATCTGGGTGACATCCGAATAATCTCCATGAGCTGCAAGGACTCGCACGCTATCCATAGTAATAGTCTGCAACCCAAGACGTCTGACTACGGCACGCGATATCAAAGAAATCGTGGAACCAGTGTCCACCATGACAAGAACGGGAGTACCTCCGATATGGCCCGTGACCTCGAAGGCTGAATGCTGGAAAGTCGGCGTCGTAGCTGCCTCAGCGGTCAGTGCATGAACTCGAGCCTGCTGTGGCCGGTTCGGCCGCTGTGTCAAGGGCCGTGGGGGCTGTCGAATCTGCGATACTGTGGGTCTGAAAGAGGACTGCGCAGGAGCTGACCGTATAGGCGGTGCTGATATCGCCTGTGGACGTACACGATCAATCTTCTGCGGCGGCGAGAACCCACTGTCCCGCATCCTCGCAAAGCAACTCGGCGCTAGGTGGCCCGTCCTCCCACAGTATGTGCATGATAGATCAGGGCGCCGAAACGGTCCTACTGGCGCCGTGGTCCTGGTAGGAGGATCAATGCGAGGCCTCTTGCCCGCGAAGGGCCTATCTGGCAACTCCGGCCGCGGCCTAGAAGTAGTCGGGCCTCGTGATCGCGCAAGTCGATCCACGTCCTGCTCTGCCCGCATGGACATGTGAACCAACTCCGCATAGGAGGAGAAACTGATACAGCACATCTTCGACCGAATATCCGGTCGCAAGCCCTCCAAAAAGCGCCGTATGCGCATCTGCTCATCAGCTAAAATCGTCGGGACGTACCTGCCCAACTCTGTGAACCGATGCTCATACTCGGTGACCGTCATCGCTGCCTGCCTGAGACGGAGAAACTCATTCTCCCTCTCGTGTCTGTAGGTCTGAGGATAATACTTCTCATGGAAGCGAAACTCGAATGCTGCCCATGTCCATACGAAGTCTGCGGTAACAGTCCGCAATACACTATCCCACCACATACTGGCCTCTCTCTCAAACTGGAAGGTAGCCAGCTCTACCTGCTCTGCCTCAGTACAGTGCAACATGCGCAGAATCTTCGACACTCGGTCGAGCCAAAACTCAGCCTCCTCGGGTCTGTGAGAACCCGTGAAAGTAGGAGGCCGCAAGCGCTGAAATCGCTCCAGAAGGCCTCGTGTGTCGGCAGGATTCCCCGCAGGGAAAGCAGGCTGCGCAGGAAGTGCTATGCCCTCATCCTGGGCGTATGCATAGGCATCCTCAGCTGGATGCGCAGGTGGTGCAGGCGGAGTAGATGCAGTCGCACCCCCACCCTGGGCTAAGGTCCCGACTATAGTAGTCAATAGCTGCTGCTGCTGTAGCATCATAGCCATCATCTGCTCGAATCTATCAGGTGGTGGAGCAGGCTGTGGCGGATGAGGTGCGGAAGTAGATGCGCGCTGTGGCTCTCTAACTGATGGTGTAAATGGCGGTGGTCCATCTGTAGGACCAGTAGCAGGCTGAGACGATCGAACAGTCTCAGGAATCGGGCCCACAGCAGGGTCCGGACGAGTGCCAGACTGAGAAGGAGCCTGATCCATCTGCTCTAACAATGAAAGCCGAACCGCGCTCCTCGTAGTCTTAGGTGGCATTCCCTATATTCAAAATAGGGCGCAACCTTGTCAGTCTCAATTGCACAAATACACCACAATCATTCACTAAAGAGTCAAAGGCATTCCATGCATTTCAATTAATCAAAATTGTCACAATACAAGGGATATATCCTTACAAGCATCATGACTAGAATGACATGGAAATTAAGACAGTCAAGCAACAGCGACAAAAGCAAAGCACTAGCCCTAATAGGCTTTACACACATGAAACAGAAAATAGTTAACTATTCATAACAACATCTAAGATCGCGTCGCTAGTCGGAGTCTGGCGACGGAGGAGGAGCACCCTTATCCTGTAAGCAACACAGGATTGCCTTCAAGGTGCGAGTCACCTTGCCAAATTTCTTCTTCGTAACGGCCTTGGCATCAGCGACCTCTGCTCGAAGTTCTTGGACTTCCCTTCGCAAAGCGGTCTGACTCTCCTCCATCCGAGCAATGCGATCGTCAATAGTAGTCTGCGCAGAAGGAGGACTCTCATCAGTATCCTGAGCCTCCTCTTCTGCTTCTTCCTGAGTCTCTTCCTGAACTTCTGCACTAGGTTCTCCTTCGCTTTGATCTTCCTCTTCATCAAAGTCGTCCCCACTATCCCTTTCAAGTTGATTTTCACGATATTGCGACCCAATCTTCATCTTAACCATCGTCGACTCATCGATGGTGTGAATCGATACCGGCAACTCGGGTCCAAGTCTATAGGCAAACTCAAGCGCAATTCTGCAAATGAGTCGGCCAAAGGGAAGGGATTCGGATGTTCTTCTCGACCTGGCTATGAGAACTATCTGCCGTAAGATGAAAGTGGCCATACATACGTTCTCTCCCTGAGCCACCAGAAATAAGAAATCGACCATAAGAAGTGTACATTCAATGCGGTTCGTCGACCTAGGATAAACATTGAACGTGCAGATGTGATGCAGCAGACGCAAATCCTCAGACATGTACGTCGCCTTGAGGCTATTATTAGGCTGCCATGGAACCAACTTACCGCACAGAAACCTGGTGCGGCGATCTCGTTCACGTCTAGTCCTCAAATTTTTCTCACTTGGATGTACATCACCTAGAGGCACGTTGAGAAGTCGCGCAACCAACTGGACGTCGATCGTAGCCATCCGATCTCTACCAAAAGGGATTTTGAACTGCAAGGGCTCCAAGGTAGGACTCTGGATGCTAGCATAGAAGGCACGAACAGTGCTCACATTAGCACGAGCGCGAGCTTCAAAGATCGGTCCCCAGTGCGCAGCTTCAATGCGTTCGAACAACAGATATTCGCCGAACAATCGCCCATCTACGTCCGCCTCAAATAACACTCTACGATCAGTGTATTCACCATGAGGCATCTCTGATAGGATGGTTCGTCCAAGGTGTGCATGGGGATCCAAATCCCGCTTCGTACGGCACTCCAGGACTGCAGCTGGACCTGCGGCGGCGCTTGAACTTGCGGCACCACCCCGCGGTCTTCTCAATCGAGCAGGGCGGCTCGGCCCAGCCTCGTCTGTTGCAGTTTTCCTCTTACCCATCAAAGACAGGATGGATGAGAGTGACAAAAGACCCAAAATAGCTTCCACGAAAGCCATGGAAAACGCCGAAAATGCGGAGAAATGGCTGCCCAATCTGACAAAAGGAAATCTAGGCGTCGTAGAGGGATGCTTCAAGCTTCCCAAGGCTGTAGTTTCAGGGAAAAATAAGAACAAAAAGATGGAATGGAGCTGCTCACGATTTCGACACTATTTGGGGGATTTTGGAGCTCCAAATGGGAAAATCTTCAAGGAAAGGGGCTGCCAACACCCAATAATCAATGGGTGGTGGTCAGTTTTGGCCAAGGAAGGGATTAGGAGGGGTTTGGGTCGCCGGGATTTGGAATGGAGCGCTGAAAATCGAAGATAGGGCATGCAAGGGGGCTGTTTGTGAAGGAGAGGGGTGTTTTAGGGGTTTTCGTGGGATGGGAGGTACCTAGGGGTGTTGTGGGAGACATATAAGTGGGTGCGCCCAAAGGGCAGCACCGTCCGAGGTGGCCGGCCGGCGATGCATCGCCCGGCCGGCGATGGCATCGCCGGCCAACCTCCAGGTTGGCCAGCGGGACCCCATGGGTCTGGTCCCCCATGGTCCCAGGGTCCCAAAAAGTCTAGTCCCACCCCTTAGTTCATAGTATTTTGGTCCCTATGGGCCCAAACATGTTTTTGGGGCTTTCCGGGTCCACATCGCAATCCCGAATACCAAACCATATGATGCAGCATATGAATTTGGGGTAGAAGGATCCAGTACATCTTTCTAGCTCCTTAGTTGCTAAAGAAAGTGAAGTTAGAATGGCCTTATGGCCATTTTTCATGAAATTTTACTATTCACTGTAAAGTTTGGTGAATGCACTAATTTGTGTTATTTTCACATTAGGTTTGATGCCTAACATGAAATGGATAAGAAAGAACTGAAGGTTGAAGTGTTTAGAGAAGGAATTTTGAGAATTTTTGGCAAAACGGGGTTTTTAAGCCCTGGCGATTGCTTACTGGAGTCGTGGTCATTCCACGGCCCAAAGATTCACTTTTGCGGTTTAAAACCGCTCATAGGACGTCTCCACCCGACTTCCTACAGCTTAGAAGTGATTCGGGTCGCTTTACGCGACCCGAGATGCGTTACAGACTCGATCTTGCGATCGATCCTTATAGACTTCGCCTATCGGCGAATCTGTGATCCTAGAAGTGTTTCTAGATCCTTCTCGCACCCACCTAAGTCAAAGGAAGCGACAGCGTACGTCGCAAGACCATAACCCAGGCCCAGTATACTCTCATTCATGCTCTGATACCAACTTGTAACACCCTGAAAATCGGGGGTCGTGTATAAACTCAACTCCCGAGTTCCAGACCGTCACTTATGCAACAAAAATGGTTATGATTCAATGTTGTCTGATTTAAAGCATTCACATGAGTAAAAGTATACCAAAACTGCAATTCATACTTCAGATCCAGTGATAAAAGCAAGCGGAAGACTAAACAAGATATATATCACTGTATGGAAAAACAAAGTAATCTCAACTGTCTCCAAAGTATGACTACATCTCTGAGTCTCATATACATGTACATAACAAAAGAATAATGTTCAAAAAGAAAAGTCCCACTGATGTCCCCTCGATCCAGGTCACCTACGGGAAGCCGTCATGATACTGCATATACGAGAACTCATCCTGGTCCTCGTCATCATCTAGCTCCACCTCCTGGATCTCATCGTCACCTGCAACTACAACAGGGTCTGGTGGGTGTTGCAAACACCATCCCGTAACGTGGGAATGAGTGATCAACTCAGTGGAATCATAGAGCAAAGATTAGCATGTTCACAATTCAGTCACGCGATAATAGTAAAGCAGTAAATCAGACAAGTCCTAATACTGTTGTTAATGCAAGATGATATGACGTGATGTATGCCCTCACCGACGATCACCCTCATACGGCAACATCTTACGACCGCGGCATGCCACACTCCCTAGAGTGCTCCACATCTTCCAGGCACATGCAATGCTATGGTGATATGATTACCAAGTTATTATTAGTCCATTCAAACAGCAGGATTGGGAAACTAAGGTACCTCCCTTTTATCAATCCCAACACGGATCCTGTCTAGGGTCGTCACTCCTAGTAATCTCATACGATGTACATTTCGTAGGTCACTGCAAGGGCTGCCAGGGCTGTTGCTCGCACTCGTTGCACCGCTCCCCCATCACCTTATCAATACAGGCCTACTGTACTCTACTGCACGGAAGGGTCGTCGCCTCCCGTGAACTCAGAATACGCTCGCGGTCACTACAAAGGGCTCGTCGCCTGATCAGTGTAGGCCGACAGCTAGAATATAGTGTCCCATACCACCATAATCTGCTCACGAGTCTAGGTGCTCACTGGTCACTACGGGGAGGTTTGTGGCCCCAGCGTAGGCCGACAGCTCGACCACGGTGTCCCATACCACCATGCCCGGCTCATGAGTCTTCGTGGATCAAGGTACCACGGTTAATAGGGTTTACAATGGTAAGTTCAGTACCCTAGGTTCAAGCAGTTATGATACATACATGGTGAACAAACATCGGCCAGTCGGGTTACTTGACGGGCTCGACTAGCGCGATCGCATATCGAATTGAACGACATGAAGTGCATAAAACACTTCGCGTGGCCTAACCACTGCCGCCAACTCTCAACACGAATCACATTCATCGACGCGTCATTCGTGGCTATGACCAGTCAGTCACGAATTTGCTCGGTTACCGACTGCCTGGACTAAGTCAAGTCCCACACATCTATGGAATCACTATAAAAGGTATTGGAATTGAAATACATCATGTGAGCATGTTAGCACATGTTATAACATTCAACTTAAGCAAATCTTCAAGGCATACTTCCCATGCATATTCAACTTAAGCAAATCCTCAAGCACATACATTCCATGCATGTAATGAAATCATGCATTTTGTCAACATGTAGAAAATCATTTAGGTTGGCATAATAATTGAAAAATCAATCACAAAGTATCAAATAACATCATTTAATTCAATACATACTAATACAAGCATTTATACAAACACATGCACTACACACTTAGGTCTACATATAGCATGTCGACCCAAAGTGTGCAACTAGGCGAATCTCTTCGCCAAACTAATTATGCACGCATTCCTAACTCCCTAATGCGACAACAAACCATGTCAATCACATCAGCAAAATATGAATGTAAACAGTACTTCCTACAAATGACTAAAATGCCCTAAATCTCATATTCTTCGTTAGCTTACGAAACGGGAAACGGAGAGCATTTTGTACATGTCAAACGGCGATGCCGTCAAGAATCTACTATTAAACGACATTGAAAGCATTGGGAACCGTCAATCCAAGCGTCTAAAATCCTCACCTAGTGTCTTGTAGACTCGGGAATTGAAGCGGAGTGTATATGCTTCGTCTACGGCGAGTAAGGAGCCTAATACATAAGATCCATAAGCTACATCGCCATGGAAACAAGAAAAACTCAAATCACCAACTATTTAGGGTTTTTACTTACCTAGGATTGCGGTGGAATCGCCGGGAAAGCGGTAGAGGAGTGTCGCTTAAGCATGTGCAACACGTAGCACAAGTGGCGGGAAGAACTCTCCCACTCTCTCACAATCTCTCACTCTTTTTCTCTCCCCCAAGCTAGGGCTTCTCTCAAATTCGGATGGGAGAGAGGAGTGAGGGTTTCAACCCCTTTTATAGCCTAAAACATTCCCAAAATAGGCTTGGGAACAATGTTTACTTGGTGCCTAACCAAATCGGGGCCGTTTCGGTCCAAAAGGGCACTTCTGGAGGTCCCCAGGCCAAGTGCGGTCGGACTTAAGCTCATGCATACTAGATCTAGCATACATCCAGTTTTCAGACCGGTTGGGGTCCCAGATCGCACGTGGCGGCCCAGTTTCAGTTTAACGGTCACCGCACCAAGATCAGGCCTATAAGTCCCGTGATATATAATAGATATTTTTCCTGATCCAAGGGTGTAATTTGGCTGAATTCTGACGGTCAGAATGCTCAATACTGATGCGTCAAATTTGTGTGCCAGATTTGAATTTGAAATTCCAACTATGTCCCTATTCACACTCTCTTCGGTCCGGGCTCAATGAAATAGCCTGTGATCATCGGTTTGACTTGATTTTTGGAATGAGTGTCAAGCCCAGCTAGACGGTCCTAACGGTCTAAGATAGGAGGTATCGGACTTTCAACGTGCGGTCTAGATCCAATACAAAGATTCAAAGTGGTCCAGAGAACAAACCGGCTTAGAGTTTGATCCGAGGCTTTAGAGCATTATAGCACCCTTAGTTCCACTCGCTTCGGGCCTTGTAGAACGTATTTAAAGTGATCAGGGACCATTTCCCAGCTATTCTAACGTTGCACTAGCTAACCTAGTCAAATTTTCCAAAGGAATGAATTCTACGCAAATTCGGGTCGAGTTGGTACTCGAGCCCAAGTATGGATTTTTCACGGGCGTTACACTCGGTCACTACAAAAGACTCGTCGCCTGATCAGTGTAGGCCGACAGCAAGAATATAGTGTCCTATACCACCATAATCTGCTCACGAGACATAGGTGCTCATTGGTCACTACGGGGAGGTTTGTGGCCCCAGCGTAGGCCGACGCTCGACCACGGTGTCCCATACCACCATGCCCGGCTCATGCGTCTTCGTGGATCAAGGTACCATGGTTGACAGGGTTTACAGTGGTAAGTTCAGTACCCTAGGTTCAAGCAGTTATGACTCATACAGGGTAAACATACAACGGCCAGTCGGGTTACTTGACGGGCTCGACTAGCACGAGCGTATCTTAAGTCGAACGACATGAAGTGCATAAAATACCTCGTGTGGCCTAACCACTGCCGCCAACTCCAAAACACAGCTTGCGTTCATCGACGCGTCGTTTGTGGCAAAGATATGCCAACCACGAACTTGCTCGGTTGCTGACTGCCTGGACTAGGTATAGTCCCAAACATATATGAATCCACATCAACAATCATGTGAGAGTATTAGAAATGAAATACAACAATGTAAGCATGTTAACACATGTTATAACATACAACTTAAGCGAATCATCAAGCACATGCATTTCATACATATAATGAAATCATGCATATAGCTAACATGTAGGAAATCATTTACATCAGCATATTAATTGAGAAATCAATCTCAAACTAATTCATAACACCATTTAATTCAATACATACTAATACAAGCATTTATACAAACACTTAAACTACACACTTAAGTCTACATATAGTATGTCGACTCAAAGTGCGCATTTAGGTGAATCTCTTTGCCAAACTAATTATGCACGCATTCCTAGTATTCTAATGCGACAAGAAGCCATGTCAATCACATCAGCAAATTATGGATGAAAACAGTATTTCCTACAAATGACTAAAATGCCCTAAATCTCATATTCTTCGTCTACTTACGAAACAGGAAACGGACAGCATGTTGTACATGTCAAACGGCGTTGCCGTCGATAATCTACTATTAAACGACATTGAAAGCGTTGGAAATAGTCAATCAAAGCATCTAAAATCCGCACCTTATCTCCTATAGGTGTATCGATTCGAACGGAGCGTATACGCTTCGTCTACGGTGAATAGGCAACCTAATTTACAAGATCCATAAGCTAACATGCTATGGAAATGAAAGAACACTAAATCAGCAACTATTTAGGGTATTTTCTTACCTAGAAATGCAGAGAAATCACCGGCCAAGTGGTTGGAGCGTGTTGCTTAGGTACATGCAACAGGTAGTGCAGCAGCAGGAAAATTCTCTCCTACTCACTCTCACAAACTCTCACAAACTCTCTCACTCTTGCTAGGGTTTCTAGCAAATTCGGATGGGTGAGAGCAGTGAGGGTTTCAAGCCCTTTTATAAGCCTAAACATGCCCAAAACAGGCTTCAGGTCAAGGTATACTTAAGGTATATCCAAATCGGGGTTGTTTCGGTCCAAAAGGACATTTCTGGTGGTCCCCTGGCCGAACATGATCGGACTTAAGTTCATTCGCATCGGATGTCGCTCACATCCCGTTTTTAGACCATCAGTGTTCGTAGATCACACGTGGCGGTCCAGTTTCAGTTCAGCAGTCACCGCACATAGATCAGGTCTGCAAGTCTCATGATATGAAATAAAAATTTTTCCTAATCCGAGGGTGTAATTTGGCTGAATTCTGACAGTCAGAATGCTTAATAATAACACGTCAATTCGTGTGCCAGATTTGAATTTCAAATTCCAAATCTAACCCTATTCTCACTCTCTTCAGTCCAGGCTCAATGAAATAGCCTGCGAATGTCGGTTGGACTTGATTTTTGAAATGATTGTCAAGTCCATCTAGGCGGTTATAACGGTCTAAGATTGTAGGTATCGGAATTTCGACGCGCAATCTAGATCCAATACAAAGTTTCAAAGAGGTCCAGAGAACAAACCGATTTAAAGTTTGATCCGAGGTTTTAGAGTATTATAGCGTCATTGGTTCTACTCGCTTTGGGTCTTGTAGAACGTATTTAAAGTGATCAGGGACTATTTCCCAGCTACTCTAGTGTTGCGCTAGCTAACTTACACTTATTTTCTAAAGGAATTAATCCTACGCGATTTCTGGTCGAGTCGGTACTCGAGTCCAAGTACGAATTTTTCCAGGGCGTTACAAAAAGGGTACCATAGACCCAGATTTATAGTACTTGCAACATATCTAATAATCTGTTTAATAGCAGTAAGATGTGATTCCTTAGGATTAGACTGATATCTCGCACAAATTCCAACACTTAACGCAATATCAGGTCTACTTGCAGTAAGATACAACAAACTACCAATCATACTACGATATAGTTTAGGATCTATATCTTTACCTGCAGAGTCTTTTGAGAGTCTTAATGTTGTACTCATACGAGTATCAAAGTTCTTACCATTCTCAAATCTAAACCTTTTAACCAAGTTTAAAGCATATTTGGTCTGGAAAATGAAAATTCCATCAGGTTGTTGTTTTACTTGCAACCATAGGAAATAGTTTAGTTCGCCAACCATGCTCATTTCGAACCTTGATTTCATTAACTTTACAAACTCAATAGACATGTTAGAGGAAGTTGATCCATAAATAATATCATCAACATAAATTTAAACCATCAAAATATCATTGTTATCCTTCTTAACAAAGAGCGTCTTATCGATACTTCCTACTTGAAAGCTATGACTAAGTAAGAATTTAGTCAATTTCTCGTACCATGCCCTGGGTGCTTGTTTAAGACCATAGAGAGCCTTTTTGAGACGAAATACATGGTCAGATAACTTGGGGTCTTCAAACCCTGAAGGTTGTTCAACATACACTTCTTCATGTAAATCGCCATTCAAGAAGGCGTTCTTTACATCCATCTTATAAATCTTAAATTTTTTAAAGCATGCGATGCAAATAAAAAGTTTGATTGATTCAAGGCGAGCAACTGGAGCGAAGGTTTCATCGTAATTGATGCCTTCAATCTGAGTGTAACCTTGTACAACTAGTCTAACCTTGTTTCGTATTATATTTCCAAGCTCATCAGACTTATTTTTAAAGATCCATTTTGTTCCAATAATGTTTTTATCTTTAGGTCTACGAACAAGATACCAGACATCATTACGAACAAATTGATTAAGTTCATCCTGCATAGCAACAATCCAATTTTCGTCAGAAAGTGCTTCTTTCACGTTGACCAGTTCTATTTGGGATGTAAAACAAACATACTTACATATGTTCTCAAGTTTTTTGTGAGTACGAACTCCAGTGAGAGGGTTTCCAAGTATTTGATTGGTTGGATGATCTTTGACAGTCTTTGGTTCAGATTCTTTTTGACTTGAGAGGTATCTTGATTGTCGATAATAAGAGCTTCATCATCATCTGAACTCGAAGCTGGTGTATTCAAATGATCATCAATGACCACATTGATGGACTCTTGAATCACACCAGTTCTCTTATTTAGAACCCTATAAGCTCGACTGTTCAAAGAAAACCAAGAAAAATACCTTCATCACTCTTCGTATCAAACTTTCTCAAATTTTCATGATCACGTAATATAACACTTGCTGCCAAAAACCCAAAAGTATTTGACAGTAGGTTTCTTTTCAAACCATAATTCATAAGCAGTCTTATTATCATATTTACTGGTATAAACCCGATTAATAATATAACATGCGGTATTAACTGCTTCAGCCCAAAGATTTCTAGAGAGCTTCATGATATTCAACATAACATTAGCCATATCCTAACGCACTCTGTTTTTCTTTCAACTATACCATTTTGTTGCGGTGTTTTGGGCGCAAAGAATTCATGTGATATTCCCTAATCGTTACAGAATTTCTCAAAACTACTGTTTTCAAATTCGGATCCATGATCACTATGGATCTTACTAACATGAGAACCTTTCTCATTTTGGATTCGTTTGATGACCTTTTTCACTTCATCCAGGGTTTTAGTTTTATCTTTTAAGAACGATACCCAAGTGAATCTAGTATAGTCATCTACGATAACCAAGATGTATTTTTTACCTCCTCGACTCTCCGATCTGGTTGGTTCAATAAGATCCATGTGGAGAAGCTCGAGTGGTCTAGATGTGGTATTGGAGTTCACTTTCTTATGAGAGCTCCTAGTCTGTTTTTCCAACTGGCATTCACCACATATTTTGTCTACTTTTTGCAATTTGGGTAGACCTCTAATTAGTTCTCTTTTGCTTAATTTGAATAAGTTCCGATAGTGTACATGTCCAAGGCGTTTATGCCATAATTCAGTCTCATCGGTATGGACCATGTAACATGATCGAGTAGATGAGCTTGCATCACTAACGATGTAGCAGTTTTCAGAAGTTCTGCGTCCAGTTAATATAATAGAACCCTTTTTATTAAGTATCTCACAACCTTGATTAGAGAACTTCACACTATGGTTATTATCGCATATCTGAGAAATGCTAAGTAGGTTGTGTTTCAAACCCTCAACATACAAAACATTCTTAAATAAGGGAAGGTTATAAAGTTGAACCGTACCTTGGCCAATGATCTTACAATTGCTTCCATCACTAAATGTAACTGATCCGTCAGTCATATCTTTTAGATCGGTGAATAAAGCTTTATCACCTATCATATGCCTAGAGCAACCACTATCTAGGTACCACTTGATATGGCTTGTAGCTTTGAAATCAGTGTGGGCAACCAAGCAGGCAACTTTAGGAATCCATTTCAGAACTGTTTTGGGTTTAGGAGTATAGATGGTCTTTTTTTATCTGTTGTTATAGGAAAGACCTATAGAGTTAGACTTTATAGCTCATTGAGAAAATCAATTATTTTTTCAGCCAATGGATTTCGGTTTTGAAAATTAAAGTTGACATGGCTACCTGTCGATTTTTGAAAAGACCTTGAATTTTTGGAAAAACCTTGATAAGTATTCTTTTCTTTTGAGATTGAAGACTCTCCTTTTAAAAATTTAGGAGCAATGTTCTTTTATTTAGGAGATGTATTCTTATCATAGCCCAACCCGGATCGATCGCCACATTTTCTTGATCCGGACAATAATTTTTCCAATTTAGGATCACCATGGGCATATCTCCATGTGTCTTTCAAACTCAAAAGAGAAGCTACCTCATTTTTGAGTTTCACATTTTTGGATCTCAAATCTTCAATTTTGGAGGTTTTGAAATCTAAATCACATTTGGTTTTTTCAAAAGAATCAAAAATATGAGACTTTTCTAAAACAAGAGACTCATAATCTTCCTTAAGCTTACAAAATTTTTCTTTTTGTAATTTAAGCTTGACGACAATTTTACAACTCTCCTTATAAAGGGCATTATAAGCATCCTGAAGATCATCTTCATTATCGGAATCACTATTTAGATTTTCTTTACTGGATATATCATCATTATCTGAAAAGGTGATCTTGGCTAGAGTTATAAGGGCTTTAACATCTTCGCCCGACTCGGTTTCAAAATCTTCTGATTTAGAAGAGGATTCAGAATCAGATGATTCATCCCAAGTAGCCATCATGCTTTTCTTTTTTGATTTGTCCTATTTAGGACATTTGTTAGTTAAGTGCCCATACTCTTGACAGTTGTAACATTGACTATCTTTCAAGGATTTTCGAGTTCTAGGTTTAGATCGTCTCTTATCATTTGTCTTTTGAAAATCAACTTTTTTCTTGCTTTTGAAAATTTTATAAAACTTTTTTGCTAAAAGCGCCATATCATCTTCGAAATTTTCTAAATCCAAAGTGCTCTCTTGTGAAACATTTTTAGATGATTTGAGAGAAATTGATTTTCCTTTAGGAGCTTTAAAGGATAACTCATAGGTTTGAAGTGAACCAACTAATTCCTCAACCCTTATGGTATCAGTATCACGAAGTTCCTGAATCGTGGTCACTTTAGAATTGAACCGTTCAGGAAGTGAGCGTAGTATCTTTGCGCACACTTTACTTTTTGGGATTCTATCACCAAGACCCCACATAGAGTTTACAATGTCATTCAATCTAGTATAGAAGTCCATAAACATTTCATTCTCCTCCATATGAATTTCTTCAAATTTAGTTGTGAGGAGTTGGACTTTAGATTTCTTAACAATAGATGTACCCTCGTGTGTCATTTCTAATACATCCCATGCTTGTTTTGCATTTTCACAAGAGATGATTCTTTTGAATTCATCTGTTGATAATGAATAAGTAATTGCATTTAGTGCTTTTGCATTGGCACTACTTTCACTTTTCTGAAGTGTGGTCCAAAGAGAATGAGCATTTAGTGCTTTTGCATTGGCACTATTATCACTTTTCTGGTGATAATGAATAAGTAATTGCATTTAGTGCTTTTACTTTCAATGATTTTGAACCATCGCCATTAGTAACTTCAGTGATAGGAGAGTTCCATTCATACACTGTGGCCAGCCACACACTTTTATCCAAGGATTTGAGGAAGTTCCTCATCTTGACTTTCCAATAAGCATAGTTTGTGCCATTAAAGGGTGGTGGCCTAGTGACTGATAGGCTATCAAAATTTGACATCTTAATATAGCTTAGATCGTTAGCTCAGGAAATAAATCCAATAAATAAACAATAAGCACGAGCTATTAGGCTTTGATACCACTTGAAAGGGCCTAGCTATATGCCCTGGAGGGGGGGTGAATAGGACAATGTCAAATAAAACTTATAACAGCGGAATAATAAAAGAAATAAAGCACAATGCTGAATTTAAAGTAATGTCAATAGCCTAAAATAAAGAGAATGATACTTTATCAGTTCTAAGGACAACCTTACACCAAAAACCAAAGGTTTAAGGTAGGACAACCTTATTTCTAGAACGTCCTTTGTATCACAAATCAATGAGGAATAAAAAGTAAGGAAATCAAAATAACTTGCAAAATAAATCCTAAGTTATTACAACATTCCCCACACTTACTTGGAATAAAAAGATTACAACATTCTTCCACGAATACAATCCTCAAAAACTGAATAAAGAAATGAAAGAATAAAGCACATCCACAACACAACGATATATAGTGGTTCGCCTGTGTGTACATCAACTGAATAAAGAAATGAAAGAAAAATGATGAAATAGGACTCATCTTGAAGAAAAATAAGAAATCCTATGATTGGTCGAGCCACGACTCATCGTAGGTCAGAGTGTAAATGAAGAAGAAGGGGATTTTTCCAAAATTATATCATGTTCACGAGCTCCACGACCGGTCGAGTGCGGTTCACGACCGGTCGAACCACGACTGGTCGTGTACAGCTACGACCGGTCGAGTATCGACCAAAAATACATTTTTAATGTAAAAAATTAAAATTTAAACACAAATAATACTAAATATAGTACACTATGATACATGCAAGTAAGAATATTCAATGTAAAATGTACATACCAAGATCAAATTTTAATTTATTAAACCCGCTTTTGTCGAGCAGTTTAGTAAATATATCAGCAAGTTGATTTTCGGTTGATATATATTCCAAGGAAATAATTTTTTCTTTAACCAACTCACGAATGTAATGATACCTAATGTCAATGTGCTTAGTACGTGAATGCTGGATTAGATTTTTGGAAATATTTATAGCACTGGAATTATCACAATGTAAGATCATTGAATCTTGATTAATTCCATAATCGCTTAGCATGCGTTTCATCCAAACTAGTTGAGTACATGCATATCCAGCTGCAATATACTCAGCCTCAGCAGTGGAGAGCAATATTGAGCTTTACTTCTTATTGAACCAAAAACTAAGCAATTTCCAATATAAAAACAACCACCACTGGTTGATTTTCTATCATCGATATTACCGGCCCAATCAGCATCTGAGTACCCGGCTAATTGAACACTAGTATCAAAAGGATACCAAAGACCCAGATTTATAAAACTTGCGATATATCTAATAATCCGTTTAATAGTAGAAAGATGTGATTTCTTAGGATTAGACTGATATCTCGCACAAATACCAACACTTAATGCGATATCAGGTCTACTAGCAGTTAGATACGCCAAACTTCCAATCATACTACGATATAGTTTAGGATCTATATCTTTACCTGCAGAGTCTTTTGAGAGTCCTAATGTTGTACTCATAGGAGTATCAAAGTTCTTACCATTCTCAAATCCAAACCTTTTAACCAAGTTCGTAGCATACTTGGTTTGGAAAATGAAAATTCCGTCATGTTGTTATTTTACTTGCAACCCTAGGAAGTAATTTAGTTCACCAACCATGCTCATTTCAAACCTTGATTTTATTAACTCTGCAAACTCAATAGACATGTTAGATCAAGTTGATCCATAAATAATATCATCAACATAAATTTGAACCATCAAAATATCATTGTTATACTTCTTAACAAAGAGCGTCTTATCGACACTTTCTACTTGAAAGCTATGACTAAGTAAGAATTTAGTCAATTTCTCATACCATGCCCTGGGCGCTTGTTTTAGACCATAGAGAGCTTTTTTGAGACGAAATACATGGTCAGATAACTAGGGGTCTTCAAACCCTGAAGGTTGTTCAACATACACTTCTTCATGTAAATCGCCATTTAAAAAGGCGCTCTTTACATCCATCTGATAAATCTTAAATTTTCTAAAGCATGCGATAGAAATAAAAAGTCTGATTGATTCAAGGTGAGCGACTGGAGCAAAGATTTTATCGTAATCGATGCCTTCAATCTGAGTGTACCCTTGTACAACCAGTCTAGCCCTATTTCGTATTATATTTCCAAGCTCATCAGACTTATTTTTAAAGATCCATTTTGTTCCAATAATGTGTTTATCTTTAGGTCTAGGAACAAGATACCAGACATCATTACGAACAAATTGATTAAGTTTATCCTGCATAACAACTATCCAATTTTCGTCAGAAAAGTGCTTCTTTCATGTTGACCGGTTCTATTTGGGATGTAAAACAAAAGTAATTACATATATTCTCAAGTTGTTTGCGAGTACGAACTCCAGTAAGAGGGTTTCCAAGAATTTGATCGGTTGGATGATCTTTGACAGTCCTTGGTTCAGATTCTTTTTTACTTGATGAGGTAGCTTGATTGTCAATAATAAGAGTTTCATCATCTTCTGAACTCGGAGCTAGTGCTTTCAAATGATCATCAATGACCACATTGATGGACTCTTGAATCACACCAGTTCTCTTGTTTAGAACCCTATAAGCTCGATTGTTCAAAGAATAACCAAGAAAAATACCTTCATCACTATTCGTATCAAACTTTTCCAAATTTTCACGATCACGAAGAATATAACACTTGCTGCCAAAAACTCGAAAGTATTTGACAGTAGGTTTCTTTTCAAACCATAATTCATAAGTAGTCTTATTATCAGATTTACTAGTATAAACTCGATTAATAATATAACATGCGGTATTAACTGCTTCAGCCCAAAAATTTCTAGAGAGCCTCATGTTATTCAACAAAACATTAGCCATATGCTGAAGCACTCTGTTTTTCCTTTCAACTATACCATTTTGTTGCGGTGTTTTGGGCGCAGAGAATTCATGCGATATTCCCTGATCACTACAGAATTTCTCAAAACTACTGTTTTCGAATTCAGATCCATGATCACTACGGATCTTACAAACATGAGAACCTTTTTCATTTTGGATTCGTTTAATGACCTTTTTCACTTCATCCAGGGTTTCAGTTTTTTCTTTTAAGAACGATACCCAAGTGAATCTGGTATAGTCATCTACGATAACCAAGATGTATTTTTTGCCTCCTCGACTCTCCGTTCTGGTTGGTCCAATAAGATCCATGTGGAGAAGCTCGAGTGGTCTAGATGTGGTATTGGAGTTCACTTTCTTGTGAGAGCTCCTAATCTGTTTGCCCAACTGGCATTCACCACATATTTTGTCTACTTTTAGCAATTTGGGTAAACTTCTAATTAGTTCTCTTTTGCTCAATCTAAATAAGTTCCAGTAGTGTACATGTCCAAGGCGTTTATGCCATAATTCAATCTCATCGGTATGGACCATGTAACATGATTGAGTAGATGAGCTTGCATCACTAACGATGTAGCAGTTTTCAGAAGTTCTGCGACCAGTTAATATAACAGAACCCTTTTTATTAAATATCTCATAACCTTGATTAGAAAATTTTACACAATGGTTATTATCGCATATCTGAGAAATACTTAGAAGGTTGTGTTTCAAGCCCTCAACATATAAAACATTCTTAAATAAAGGAAGGTTATAAAGCTAAACCGTACCTTGGCCAATGATCTTGCAATTGCTTCCATCACCAAATGTGACTGACCCGTCAGTCATATCTTTTAGATCGGTGAATAAAGCCTTGTCGCCTGTCATATGCCTAGAGAAACCACTATCTAGGTACCACTTTGAATGGCTTGTAGCTTTGAAAGCAGTGTGGGCAACCAAGCAGGTAACTTTAGGAACCCATTTTAGAACTGTTTTGGGTTTAGGAGTATAGATGGTCTTTTTCTGACTGTTGTTATAGGAGTGACCTATAGAGTTAGACTTTAATAGCTCTTTGAGTAGATCAATTATTTTTTCAGCTAAAGGATTTCGGTTTTGAAAATTAAAGTTGACATGGCCACCTTTAGGTTTTTGAAAAGTCCTTAAATTTTTGGAAAAACCTTGATAAGTATTCTTTCCTTTTGAGGTCGAAGACTCTCCTTTTATACATTTAGGAGCAATGTTATTTTGTTTAGGAGATGTATTCTTATCAAAGCCCAAACCAGATCGATCGCCACATTTTCTTGATCCGGACAATAATTTTTCCAATTTTGGATCACTTTGGGCATATCTCCATATGTCTTTCAAACTCAGAAGAGAAGCTACCTCATTTTTGAGTTTAACATTTTCGGATTTCAAATCTTCAATTTGGGTGGTTTTGAAATCTAAATCACATTTGATCTTTTCAAAAGAATCGGAAATATGAAACTTTTCTAAAACAAGAGACTCATAATCTTCCTTAAGCTTAGAAAATTTTTCTTTTTCCAATTTAAGCTTGACGACAATTTTACAGCTCTCCTTATAAAGGGCATTATAAGCATCCTGAAGATCATCTTCATTATCGCAATCACTATTCAGATTTTCTTCACTAGATATATCATCATTATCTGAATAGGTGGTCTTGGCTAGAGTCATAAGGGCTTTAACATCATCGCCCGACTCGATTTTAGAATCTTCTGATTTAGAAGAGGATTAAGAATCAGACGATTCATCCCAAGTAGCCATCATGCTTTTCTTTTTTGATTTGTCCTTTTTAGGACATTTGTTAGCTAAGTGCCCGTACTCTTGACAGTTGTAACATTGACTATCTTTTAAAGATTTTTGAGTTCTAGGTTTAGATCGTCTCTTATCATTTGACTTTTGAAAATCAACTTTTTTCTTGCTTTTGAAAATTTTGTAAAACTTTTTTGCTAAAAGTGCCATATCATCTTCAGAATTTTCTAAATCCGAAGTACTCTCTTATGAAATATTTTTAGATGATTTGAGATCAATTAATTTTCCTTTAGGAGCTTTAAAGGACAACTCATAGGTTTGAAGTGAACCAACTAATTCTTCAACCCTCATGGTATCCGTATCACGAAGTTGCTGAATCGCGGTTACTTTAGAATTGAACCGTTCAGGAAGTGAGAGTAGTATTTTTGCGCACACTTTACTTTCTAGGATTCTATCACCAAGACCCCACATAGATTTCACAATGTCATTCAATCTAGTTTAGAAGTCTATAAACATCTCATTCTCCTCCATATGAATTTCTTCAAATCTAGTTGTGAGGAGTTGGACTTTAGATTTCTTGACAATAGAAGTACCCAAGTGTGTCATTTCTAATACATCCCATGCTTGTTTTGCATTTTCACAAGAGATGATTCTTTTGAATTCATTTGGTGATAATGCACAAGTAATTGCATTTAGTGCTTTTGCATTGGCACTACTCTCACTTTTCTAAAGTGTTGTCCAAAGAGAATATGTCGTTACTTTCATTGATTTTGAACTATCGACATTAGTTACTTCAGTGATAGGAGGGTTCCATTCATTCACTGTGGCCAGCCACACACTTTCATCCAAGGATTTGAGGAAGATCCTCATCTTAGCTTTCCAATAGGCATAGTTTGTGCCATTAAAGGGTGGTGGCCTAGTGACTGAAAGGCTATCAAAATTTGACATCTTAATATAGCTTAGATCGTTAGCTCAGGAAATAAATCCAATAAATAAACAATAAGCACGAGCTATTAGGCTCTGATATCACTTGAAAGGGCCTAGCTATATGCCTTAGAGGGAGGGTGAATAGGGCAATGCCAAATAAAACTTATAACAGCGGAATAATAAAATAAATAAAGCACAATGCTGAATTGAAATTAAACCACAAAACTGAATGAATAAATATATGAAAGAATAACGCACATCCACAACACAACGATATATAGTGGTTCGCCTGTGTGTACACCAACTATTATCCAACAGCCACACAGAATGCTACTCCACTCCTAATATCCTCACACAGGGGATATTAGCATGCACTATCAAAATAGGTTTCACAGGTTCACCTAAAACCTTCACAATTGTGTCTTTGATCTCGGGCTTACACAATCCAAAAATCCACACAATCTGAGTTTTCTGGCTCTCCTCAGATAACCAATACAATGAGATTTTTCTGGAAAATCTCAAACAAAACCAAAGAAAGTAAATTATAAAAATGTAAAATACCTGAATCACCTTTTGAAGTAGCCCGGTAGAACCAATCGGAGTAGAAGTTCAATTCAACGTTCAAAGTCCAATACTCACTTTAAAAATGATTCTATGTCTAATTGATTTTAAATCAAAAGGGCTAGTTCTATTTAATTTTGAATCTCAGAAGAAGGAATATTAGAAATTCTCCTTTTCAAATAAGATTGGAATGTAGATCAAAATCAAATAATAAACAAGCTAGCAAAAGGAATATTAAATGAGTGCAATGTAGCTTAAAATAAACATAAACTTATCTCAGAGTATAGCCTAAAGAATGCTTGAAAAGAATTGATTTGAATTGTTAAAACTCTGAAGTTCGTGCTCTATTTATAGTCTAAAAAATCTCATCTACGACTGGTCTTAGGATCCTAGGACTGGTCGTAGCTTCAAAGATTTTCAAAGATTTTCGTAAGATAAGGATTTTCTATTCCACGACCGGTCCTGGGTAGCCTACGACTGGTCGTGGGCCACCTATAACTGGTCGTGGGTCACCTACGACCGGTCGAAGGACCCCCAATTTAGTTGCTAAAGTTTGAGTCGTAGGGTTAAGACTGGTCGAAGGATAAGTCGTAGAACTCACAGGACTGGTCGTACGACAACCAGAAAGATCTGAAAATCTTCAACAACCTAGGACTGGTCTTGAAAAGCTTAATACTGGTCGTAACAGAGCTAGGACTAGTCTTGAAGTCCCTAGGACTGGTCTTAGAACAATCCAAACAAGCATATTAAAATATATGAATTATGTATCCAGAATGACCTACAGTAAAGCCCATCCTAAGGTCAATCTAAGGTCAAACAAACCTTAAAAGTGAGATGGACATTGAAAGTCTGTACACTCAGATGACCCTTAAGAGAAGCTTGAGAATATACGAATCTTGTAGTAAGCCTTCTTGAACTTGATCTTGACCTGAACAGAGTCTTCTTGAGCTTGATCTTGACTTGAACAAAGTCTTCTACTATACTTGAGCTTGATTGTATCTTGAACATGCATACTTGAAGACTTCTATTCTTGAATTCTTCATCCATGACTTGAAACTTTCTTCATTTAAGATCATGTCTTGAAATGCGATGTCTTGAAGCAATGAATAGTCTCAAACAAGAAACACAAGATATACAAGACATAGATATAGGTTTTGGCATCACAAAATTTGACAACCAAAGGGACATGAAATCATAGCACTTTCAATCACTAGTCTGGTCTCATAACCAATCTCTGTCTTCATCTTGGTGAGCCAATCCATACCGAGAATAACGTCGTAACGGTACAGTGGGACAATGATTAGGTCAACGAGCACTATCCTGCTCCCTAAGTTTATTGAGCAACCCTTATAAATCTTAGTAGCGTCTGAAAAGGTCCCTGTAGCTGTAAGGATTCTCACCCCCTTCGTGGGAGCTGTTTCCATCACTAGTCACTTGAATGCCACGCATGATATGATAGAAATAGTAGACCTGGTGTCCACCAATAAGAAGACTGACATACCTTGCATATGTGTTGTGACTTCACAAGCCATCGGTGCTGTAATTACTGTCTCGAATGGCTCAGCTGCAAGTGAGTACACACGAGTCTACTGAGAATGGTTCAGCTGAAGTGTTATAAGTCGCTGAGGTGGCCTAAAGAGTGGTGCAGGTGGCCTATAAGAAGGCTGTGCAGGTAGAATAGAACGTAGAGGAGCCGAGATAGGTGGTGGCATTTGATGGTTGATCCTCTGAGGAGGCATAAAGCTGTTATCCCTCATCTTGGTGAATCAGTAAGTGTCAGCATGGCTCGATCTCTTGCAATAGGTACATTATATATCAAGTCACCTCGGCTATGTCAATGAGCCATAAGCCAAGGAGGAGAATCTACACGTAGCCTCTTGTCAAGGAACGGTCTGCTCGGTAAGTCTGGTCGAGGCCTCTGACCCATGGGCACATGAGTACAAGACAGCCTGTCCCCATCTTGCTCAGCTCGCAGAGACATGTCCAATAGCTCAGCATAGTTGAGTATGCTAGTACAACACATCTTCGAGCATATCTCAGGTCCCAGACCCTCAGAAAATCACCGCATTCGCATTGGCTGGTCTGCTAATATCAAGGGAGCATGTCTAGCCAGCTCTATGAATCTATTCTCATATTTTTCCACTGTCATCCTTCCCTGGCGGAGGTGAAGAAATTCTCCCTCCTCATTACGGTAGTGAGAGGGAAATACTTTCCATGGAAGTGAGTCTCAAAGGCTTCCTATATCCACACATATCCTACGGGAACCATCCGCAGGATGCTATCCCACGCAGGCTTGCCTCCTTCTCAAACATGTAGGTTACCAACTCTACCTGCTCTGCCTCAGTGCAGTGTAATGGCTTCAGCATCTTAGAAATGTGGTCAAGCCAATACTCAACCTCCTCGGGTCTATGAGTATCGGTAAATGTAGGAGGTCGAAAGTGCTGAAATCGCTCAAACAAGCCACTGAGACTCACGTTTCCAGCAGGGTGCACAGGTGGTGTAGGTGGAGTCACGCTCATATTCTGGATAAGGGCCCCTGCAATGGTGGTCCATATCAGCTGCTGCTACTACATAAGGAGCATCATCTGCTCCAGCCTATTAGGAGGAGGAGCCTGGTGCATATGGGGCATCGAAGAGGATGCGTGGTTCTACTCTGGAACTGGTGGTGCAATAGGTGTCGGCCCATTTGTGGTGCCAGTGGCCGGCTAAGAATCCGGCATTGTGTCATGAGTCAGGCCCAAACTAGGGTCCATATGGCTATCACTTAGGGGAGGTGCCCCATCAATAGAGTCACCAAGTGTAAGACATGTCATACTCCGTATGGCCTTAGGTGGCATTCCCTATATACAACATAGGGTGCAACCCGTGTAAGATTTAACATACCACACTCAATTTCTCAAGCATTCTACACATCTCATAAATAAAGGAAGCTGCATGCATTTCATTTAACCAAAATTGTCACAATACATGAGATGTAGTATTACATGGATCATGACAGAAGATGCATGTAAGGTAATCTAAGCAAGGTTTCAAACACTAGAACATACTGACCACTCTACCATATTACTAAGCCTATAAGGACTATAACATAGAAAGAAGAAAACAAGCGACAAAGCAAACTAAAAGATGACTACACGTATGACTAGTCGTCCGAGCCTGGTGATGGAGGAGGGGACACCCTTGTCCTGCGTACATCACAGGATAGCCTTCAAAGTGTGAGACACCTTCTTGAATTTTTATTTCATGAAGGCCCTATTCTCGTCAAGTTTGGCCTGGGTCTCACTGACCTCCCATCGCAGGGTGACTTGGACCTCCTTAAGTTAAGCCAAACGGGCTTCTATAGCAGCCCGATCAGGATGGCTCTCACGTGTAGCAGGAGGAGAGCCCTCATTAAGGTCTTGGGCCTCCTCTTCTTCTTCTTCCTGCCCTTCCTCTTCCTCGCCTTCTTCCTCTATCTCATCTCTGCCTTCTTCATCACTCTCTTTCTCTTCACTTTCTATCTCATCCTCACTCTCATCGAATCAGGCTTGACATTGTCATGGCCCAATATTCATGTTGTTGAGAGTAGTGTCATTGATGAAATGGATCGGCGCAAGCCTTTCTGAGCTAAGTCTGTAGCCAAATTCATGAGCAAGCTTGCATATAAGCCGGTTGAATGAGAGTGAAATAGTTTTCTTAGAAGAGCGTGCGTTCTGAACTATCTATAGTAGTACATATGTAGGTAGACACAACTTGTTTCCTTACCCAGCCCTGTATAGGAAATCTACCATCAGACACGTGCACTCTCTGCGATTGCTCCATCAGGGATACACATTGTGTGTGAAGATATGGTGGAGCAGGCAGAAGTCATGAGTCATCTCGGATGCCAGGAGGCAATTGCCTCGATTCCAGTGGACTAGTTGGCCACAAAGGAATCTCGTGTGGCGATCTCTTTCACACACACTCCTGAGATTCTTTTCACTAGCATGAACCTCCCCACATGGCATCCTCATGACTCAGGCTATCAAGTCCAAGTTAACAATGGTTTTTTGTCTTCCCACGGGGATCGAGAACTACAGAGGCTGTAGCAGTGGCCTCTTGTATATGGGCGTAGAAGGCTCGGACAGTGCCCTCAATTGCACAAACTTACCCTCAAATATGGGACCCAATTCGACATCCACCAGGTGGTTTATCACCGGATAAATCCCTAATAGCTTCTCATCCACATGTGCTTCAAAAAGGACCCCACAGCCTTGAAACCTTCCATGTGCCATATCCGCAAGAAGAGTTCTTTCGAGAGGAAGCTGGGGATCGATATCCCACTTCATCCTTATCTCCAGATCAACGATTGTGCTAGCCTCGGTGCATTTCTGCCTCCTTGATCGGGTAGGACGACTAGGCTCAGCTTCATCTGTGGGAGCCCTCTACTCTCCCATGAGAGAAAGAAGTGTGGATAATGAGAATATGGCCTCCATGAGCTCGAAAAGAGCCATTTAAGTGAAACAAGGTGGAAGGATAGATGGGTTGTCAGACTTTAAGATTTTTGAGACACAATGGAGGGTCTTTGTGCTCAAATGGAAAGGAATGATGGAGATAGGAGGTTATAGAAGATGGGTTTGAGAGAATGGTGGAGGTGGTGCAAGAAAAAGGAATAAGATGAGATTAGAGGGGTGATTTGAGAGAGAAAAATGGAGATTTGAGAGATTTGGAAAGCTTGGAAGTGTGTGAATGAAGGAAAGGATGCAAATGGAAAATATATAGGGGTCCCACACATTTTCTTGGGCCCCACACGTGTTAGCGGGTTGACCCGACGCTGGTCTATTGTGGCCCGACAGGCCTGGATCAACCTAGTGGCGAGGCCTCGCTGAACCAGTAATGGTATCGCCAGCCACTGGATAGGGGGGCGATGTTATCCCCCCAGGTGCCATATGTGTGTGGGGACCACTTTGGTTCTCCTTGATTTACATCATTTGGCCCCCCGAGTCTGTTTGATGCATTTTTGGGTTTCATCTCACGTATATTCATACGTTTCAGGTTGTTTAAGTGTGGAATAGGCTGAATCCTCATCTAAACCTGTCGATTGATGGTCTAGAAAAGAACCGAGATCATATCACATGATCTCAGATGCATACGGGTCCAATTTTAACGGTCAGTTTCGCTTCAATGCTCATATGATCACCATCAGGCGAAACTGGGAATCCTACGACTGTTTCTATGTTTTATCGCTCCCTCCTAGATCAAAGTACATTAGTGTACGTCGTGTTACCATAACTTAAGCCTAGTTTAATCCAAATCATGCTTTGATACCAACTTGTAATGCCCAGAAAATTGGGGGTCGAGAAGGAGCCCAATTCCCTAGTTCCAACACATCACTTATACAACATAAATGATGATGATTATATGTTATCCGTATTAGTGCATTAAACATGAGTGAGATTATACCAAATCAGCATATCATACTGCAGAGACCATTAAATTACACAAGCGAAAGACTGTGATACTTACATATAAAGCATATAAGTGATTATAAGTCCTCAGAGTATGAATGTCACCAGGTTAAATAATTACATGTATAATACCAAAATTTACAAAAGATAAAGTGTAATGTCATCTAATCCATATCCCTGTAGCCCCGTGGCGTAACTCCAGGTCTATGTAGACCTACCATAGAGTTACAGATAGGAGAACTCCTCCTCATCATAGTAGAAGGTAAGCTCTGTCTCTTATGCCTCGCCTTCATCTGAAACTAAAATAGGGTGTGGTTAGTGTTTTAAAACACCGTTCCAACGTGGGAGTGAGTGATCAATATAGTGGATCTATAAGGTAAAGGTTAACATGTTATTAATTCAGTCAAGCAGTAATGATAAAGTAGTACAATAATTAGTCCTAAGTACTCTAGTTAATGCAAGAATGAGATGCGATAATGATGTATACCCTCACCTTCACTCCCTCTGCGACATCATCTCATGGTCACGCATGCAACACTCCTGCTATGCTTAACACCAACGCCAAAGGCACATGCAATGTGGTGCATGTGTGTGATTAGCCAAGTTCCTAATTAGACTTATTCATACAGCAGGATTGGGAAACTAAGGTACCTCTCTTTATATCATTGAACAAATATTGATCCATCTAGGGTCGTCAATCCTAGTTAATCACATATGATGGAAATTTTAGGTCACTGTGGAGAGGCTCGTCACCTCAGCGCAGGCCTAGTTATACTCGAGGTTACTACAGAAAGGCTCGTCACCTTAACATAGTCCTAGTGTATACTCGAGGTCACTACAAGAGGCTCATCACCTGATCGTAGGCTGACAGATTAAATACGGTGTGGCTCACGAGTTTGGTTTGCTCAATGGACAGTACGGGGAGGCTCGTCGCCCTATCGTAGGTCAATATCTCGACTTCAGTGTCTCATACCAGCATGTCCATCTCATGAGTCTTGGCGGATTGAGGTACCAAGGTTAAACAAGCATTTTACTGGTAAGTGGTACCTTAGATTTAAGTAGTAGTGTGTATACATGGTGAACATACAATAGGCCAATCGGGTTACTTGACAAGCTCGACTGGTACGAGCGTACGTTGATATATCAACATGGAGTGCGTAAGCATTCCGCGTGGCCTAACCACTGTCGATAAGTAGTGTACAACTCAGATTCCTCGAACATGTCTTGTGTGGCGAAACGATTCAGCCACTCGATCGAAAGTCGTTACTAATTGCCTGGACTACGCAGTAGTCCCAATCATACTACAAATACCATAGGCATTCATACGTGCTAGTCAAAACAGCATGGCACAACCAATTCAATTATAATCTCATATAAACATTTTTAATGAACACATAGAGTACATGTTAACATATGTAGGCATTCATATATAAAACACATAGCAGTGAGATAGGTTATATGAAGGAAACTGTAACTTTAGATAAGGTGATTGAGAATCCTATCTCAATACCCTAATTAAATACATTTCAATGAGCATTTTCTCATTCGAAAATTTTATCAAACACTTAGACTACACATATCACATACATGCAATAAAGTAGTTATAACAGGTATTATAGCAAATCCCTTCACAAAGGATTCACCATATGCCCAACAATCATGTATTCTTAGTCAATAGACATGGCAAGCATAAATCATAATTCCATACTCATTCAAACATTTCAACAAACACATGGAATGCATTATATTCAACATAGATCATATATATGTATAATATACAGAAATCATTGCATATAAGCACGTGTGACAACAATCAAGTCAGTCATAAATCATTACTAACATTAAAAGCCTTAAAAACCATAACCTAAACATTTATAGACTACACCTTTCACTGGTAGACTCGTATCGAGCTCAGTTTGAACAATACGTCTTTGTCTACAGCACAATGGCTACCCATAACATAAAATAGGTTAGTTATTTCACCATTTACTCTATTTGGATCCCTAAAATAGGTTAAGGTTACTATTTATTACCCAAGAATGGAGTTAAAATCACCAGTATAATGATATGGATAGGATGATTTGGCACGTGGAGCGGTGGGATCGAATCCTAGGAATGATCTCTCACACTCTCTCTCTTCTCCTCACTTTTTTCTTCTCCTTTTCTCTCTTCTCTATCCTAGGGTTTGGAATTTCGTTTGGAATGAGAGAGGATTGGGTTTAGGTCCTTAAATAGGCCCAGAACTTATGAAAATGGCTCCAGGGCCATGGTATACTTAGATTATAGCCAAAGAGTGGTTGTTTCGGTCTAACAGAGCTCATTTAGAGGCCCATTTCCTGCATACGATCTGGGAAAAGTTCCCTAACCTTGGATCTAGGCCAGGTTAAGATATTAGATTTATGGATCGACCATGGAGGACCTATTTCAGTTCGGTACTCGATCAGGGCCACAAGCACACTGACATGTGTTGGAAATTTTTCCTGATCCAAGGGTGTAGTTGGGTCAGAACCTGACAATCTAAAACCTTAGATTTATCCTACAAGCGAATGACCCAATTCACTTAATTTTTAGTTTATTTTCTAAAGATATTCACGTTTCTCACACACTTCACTCTGGGCTCAAGTTTTGCATTTTTGTACACTATTTGGATTTGATTTTCCAGATGGTTGTCAAGCCCAGCAAGGCGGTCATAACCATATAGTTTCGAAGAAATCAGACTTTCGACGCGCTGTCCAAGTCTGATACAGAGTTTCATGATGCTCCCGAGAGCAACTGGGTTTTGAGATTGATCCTATGTTTTTAGGTAATGTAGCATTAGCGATTCTACTAATTTTGGATCTTGTAGTTCATATAGAAAGTGGTTCAAGCTAATCTACTGATTAATTCAGTTTAGTACTTAATTAATTTTTATCTAATTTCTAAAGGATTTGGTCCTTAGTGATTTCTGCCTGAGGTGATACTCGGGTCTTTGTACAAATTTTTTCGAGACGTTAAACGATAACTTTTGAAACCAAAATTACTGTCGCTCCTTAGATTGGCTTATTGTTGATAAACCAAATATAAGCATGTTGGTGAAAAAAAATGCTCTATATTGTAACTCCATATCTTTCACCTCGCTCGTCTCTTTTATCGGGGTATTTAAGTTGTGATACCCCAATTTTGCCTATTATTGGGCATCTTTGAATGCAGATGCCCTCAGAATTTTCTTTCAACCGATGAACTATCCCACCAATTCATTATTTTGGCAGTTGACAGAAGATAGATCTCCTGAATCAATTTTTCTAGCCAATGTTACTGACGATCCTTTTACGGATGTCAGATTTGTTGTTGCCTTCCATCGTTGTTCATCATTCTTTTTTAGAACTATTTCTCCTTATCTTATCATTCTTTGAAGTATATTTTTCAGTGTGAAGCAATCTTCTATTTGATGCCTCAAACAGCGATGATAATGACAGTAATTTATTTCTTTCGTCATTATAGCTTCTTCTGGATATCTTGGTGAGGGCAACCTAATTGTTCTAGTAGCCAATAACTGCTCCATCATTGGCAACACATCCTCTTTCTCAAATGCATACTCTCTATGCGAGTCATATGGCCGCGGTCGCTTGTCATTCTTATAGTCCCTTTGCCAATCTGAGTCTTCTCTTCCTTTCATTTTCCTTTTGTCGCGGAAGGTGTTTTTCTTTTTCTCCTGATCAATAGCATTTACTACTGCCCTATTCGGTCCTCTTCTTTTGGTTCAAACTTGAAAAGCTGGCATCTTTTTAGTCATCAGCTCCAATGCATGCGCTTTTGTCACTAGATCTCGAAAAGTCCTTATGTTGGCGCTGATGAGTCCAAACGCAATCCCTGTGTCCATGGAGCTTAGACACATTTTCCATGGAGCTTAGACACATTTTTACTTGCTCCCTCTCTTCAAGTAATTGGTGGCATGATGCCCCTAATGTTTTCTACCTACTAATGAATTTCTCCGCAGACTTATTTTCCCTCTGTATCATGGATGCTAATTCCACAATGCTAACATCACGATCCGATGAAAAGAAATTTGACATAAACGCATCCTGCATCTATTCCTAGCTCTGTATTGATTCTGGGGCCAGGTTGGAATACCACCGGAATGCCTTGCCCGTTAAAGAAGACCCGAATAGCCGTAGGAAATATTGGGGAACAATAGAGAAATTCCCCATAGACGTGATGAAATGCATTAGATGTTCATCAGGGGATCCATCTCCACTAAAATTTTGAAACTCATGAAGTGTGAAATTGGCAGGGAAAATTACATCTTCTACTTCCCTTGGATATGGCATTCGATACTGGAACCTTCCTGTACTATCACGTTCCCTTTCCATTCGAGCAACTTTTATTACCACCTGCATACTTCCTCCTGAGTTATGACTCTTGTCACATGGATAGATCCATGTGATCCCGCTCTAGGCGATTGAGAACCTTCTGGTTGTTGTTCCCACTCATTCATAGTTCATAGTAGCCATCATTGGGGGTGATACTATCTAGGCTACATTATGTGCGAGGGTGGCCAGGGCTTCCTAAAGATTCCTGCACTCCTCCATTAGTGTTTTTTATGCCTGGGCCATCTCAACTAATCTATCTTTAGTGGTGGGTGGGGGGTCTTTACTTGTCCTAGCCATGCATACCGCAACTTCTTTATTTCTTGATGAGGCGGTCATCGGGACAGAACAAGAATAGGTCAGTGTGACGGGACATGTTAGAAAAGGAGTTTTGTTTGATCCTTCCATCTTTCATAAGATTTAATTGATTGCGATACAATGTGAGCGATGGACTTTGAGGTGATACATAAACTGGCGAACCTTCCATATGCGACTTACCTTTCTGCTTTTTAGTTCATCGAATACTTGTAGCGTAGTTTTTCTTTATCGCATTTTGTGTAACGGGTCCCCTAGTTCTTGGCATTGATGGGCTTATCGTGGCTGCGGCTCTTAATCTCCGGCGAGTCACCACTATCCAATCATTGTCATTTTCTTGCACTATTGGGGAGACTGTTACAACCCCAATAATAACTAGAAATTTGCTTTTCCTGCTCAATACGGGTTGTTCTTTCTAGGCCCGAGGCTGGTCAGAGGCATACTCGACTACAAATCCCATTGGTATGAAGTAGAAAATTATCTCTTTCACTAAGATCGCTATATCTCCTGAAATCTAGAGCTTGAATATGTATGTCCCTTGTAATTTTCTCTGTCAGATAACATATGCAAGATTGGTTAGTATTTAGTCACAAACATATTCTATCCCAGAGACGAAAGGAAGGATGTTCCCCAGCAGAGTCACCATTTTGTTTTGACCAAAAATGAAAAACATTTGATTTGGGGAATATTTCACTCAATATTAACAAAAGATAGAACTACGTGAATAATCATCAATTTTATTCATTCTGAGTTCATTACATCCTTTTAGCCCTTTGATTCCGTGATAGAATCTCTTAGAAATGCCAGAAATACAAAGGCTAAGTATGTACGAAATATAAATTTCGGCAGCATTCTGTCTCATATTGATCATATCTCCAAGGGAGATGAGTTGTGTGGGCTTCCTATGCGTTTCGTCCCTTTTTAGTATGATAAAGGAGTGCTTGGATTCCTTTAACACATCTGGAATAGCCTAAGGATTTAGAAAATTTCAACATAGTAGCTACCTCAAAGAGTATCCGCGCAACTCATGGGAGTTGCGAGGGCTGAGGATTGCACGGGTCCGCGCAACTTGCCAGGAGTAGCGCGACCCGTACCTTCAACACTCCACACTCCCTCTCCTTCTCTCTATCTCCAATACCTATCAGAGGAAACGGTCTTCTAAATATTCAATGTCCCAAATGAGAGTGTAAGGGGGTATTTATAGGCTTTCGTACATGTGAGCCCTCAAATCCTTTACCGTGGACCCCACTTCACATTCCCAATCCATTTTTCTCTGGTGAGAGTTACGCAGCCCGACATGACTATGGATGAGCTCTCACACAACATGGTTCCCACGCAAATTACATGACTATGGATGAGCTCTCGCGCAACATGGTTCCCACGCAAATTATGTCCCCCGCAACTCACCTGCCTTTTACTTTCATCCTTTATTTCTTTCATCAATTTTCCTCCTTGAAGCTTCTCCTATTAACCAAATTTTATACCCCAACAACCTTATTCTAATTTCGTTTCCTTTTTCTCTTACAGGAATTCTTCCTCACAGTGGTACAACAAGCTCTAATTTTGTAGCCACTGTGTCTGATCTATTATCTTTCAAAAAAGTTCCCACACATAAATTGATTTTGATGAGGAATTCTATATCAACAATAGTTCATATTTTTAACGATTCCAATCAGTGGTCAGATCTGGATATTGCTATTGAAATCTTGGACAACTCTGCAAGAATGACAAAGATTAATATTTCTGTCCTACGCGATTCTCTTCTCAAATTTTGTGATTCAATAATCTCTTTGGAATTAGCAGAAAATGTCACCATCGCCCCAGAGATATTAAAATATGGAAAACAGCTAGTTTCTTCTAAAGAGAAGGTTTCCCTTATCACTTCTGCCATTTCTGAATTCAACCAAGAGCAATTAACTCTTTAGGAAAATTTGAAGACTTGTGCTGACTGTAGAACGATCATTCAAAGTCGCATTGCTATCCTGATGGAGGAAATCTTGCAACTGGAGTTGAAAGATCATATAGAAGAATCGACTATGAAGGAGACCTAGGAGAAGCTACGAATCAGTATTCAATTTGTCAATGCTGAGAAATCTAAATTAATGAAGAATGAAGAGATAATTACATCTTAGGAAAGCAAGTTAGCTGGCATTCCAAATTAAACAAAGATTATTCTTAAAGCAAGATCAAAACACATCGCTGCTCAAGTTCAGTTGAAGGAAGATTTGTAGAAATATTTAGGAGTATTGGGGGTTACAGATGAGCTGTAAAGAATTTGTTTTGTTTGTCATTTTTTTTTATCACATGTAGCTTCTTTTTTATTTTCAGCATATATTAATGAAGGCATCGTGATATTTTGAGATAATTTATCTCTTCATAAATTTTCGAATCATAATTTATTTCAAGTATGTTTATTTATACAATTGTCTAACAAGATATTTAATGCAGGCCTGAGATAAAAATAACAATATATTAAGATTGTTAGCATGGGATTTCCTATATGATTTTTGTTTTGGTAGGCGGAACTAGATTTCAATTTAGTCAGATAGCCACACAATTTAAGCTTTTGAGTAGTGGAGCAACATAGTTTCTTAAACTCATGCGGGAGTCGGGTCTTACACGAATGTTCGCTATAACTCTCGAGAGTTCATGGGACTTATCGTGGCTAGGGAGCTCACAAACCGTGATCCATTAGAGGGGCAAATGAAGCTACCTGGGCGTGAACTCAGTGGGATTTACGCATAGGGCTAGCCATAATAACTCTCTAGAGTTCACTGGAGGCACAAGTGCTACATTTGGGTACCAAATCTAAGGCCATCAGTCCATCAATGAGTAAGCTAGAAATCCTTCCTCATGAGTTACTACTAGAATCAAACTAGGAATCTGGGGGGTCTTACACATGCTTGGCCTATCTATGGTCAAAGCCACAGAGCACACAATACGGTCCACTTTTTCTTTGCCTGCAAGGTCGGACCCATTCACGGGAGGGTATTTTCATCCTTCCCCATGACACTGTCGGAGGCTCTACAAGTGACATTGGTCTCACGTGTGATTGGCTATTGGGGACTTTTAGTCATTGGCTCCGTCCGCTGCCCGCATGGGTATGCATGTGATGTGGCATATACGTGCTTTTTAAGGCCACTAGCTCCACACTGCTGCCCGAATAACATATATAAGCACCAATGATAATACGTCTTATGCATAGTTGGTCATTGAGGGCTTGGCTAGGCTTCTTTAAATGATAAGCTGCTATCACTGTCATTAACTTTATATGTGGTTAGCTATATAATTTATTCCATTGTCAAAATTGATAAATTAATAATTGATATTTCACCACTGCTGATAATGTTATGTTAATATTCATGCTATATTTAAAAATAGTGTATCAGCTTGGCGATTATAGAAATCTAGATAAGATAAGCTTGTACGAGCAATTGATAATGATAGCTATAGTTGTTAATTTTGATGATAATCATCAATGCTTGAAAATTTTGGTAATATCATCAATGTCGACGGCAATCGTCAATGCTTGGTAGTAATCATTAGCACTTTGGCAACGATCATCAATGCTTCTGATACGTTTGAGAAGCTTTACTTAAAAAATTGCATCTTTTATTCATCCACATGAAGAGGAGTACATGACTTTTTCTTTTGAAGCCCTTTCATCCTTCTACTTGTCATGCCCCCTTTTTTATTAGGAATCATGGCTTTGGAAATCTTTGTAATCAAAATCATGATGTCACGCCCTTTAAAAAATATACTAACACTACATTACCTCATACTGTTTGCCCAAGATTAGCATTACCCCTAGTCTTGAACTAATTAGGGCCGTGTACTCTTATCTCTCCTTTTATTTCATACACTTTCCTTGTGACAATTTTTCCTTTATCAATCATTTTCTTCAACTTGTTCTTTAGGTTAAAACAATTTTCTGTTCGATGTCCAAGGAGACGATGATAGTAACAATAATCACCTTCACTCATTCTCTTCATTTCTCTTGGACATTTTGGTCATGGTAATATGATCTTTCTGGCTACTAACGTTTTGTTCAGCATAGGGAGCATATCATCCTTTTCAAATGAATATTCTTTATAAGCCTTGGGCTACATAAATTCTTTTTTAATTTTCTTAGTCTTGTCTTTATTATATTTCTTGTATCTGAACTTCATTGCTCATTCTGTCGATTCTTCATTTCTTCTTTTTCCTTAATTGCATCATTTGGATTTCTCCCATGATTCGGAATCAACTGGCTTATATAAAAGTCAGCCACCCTTGCAATAATCTTCTCTAAACTGCAAGCCTCTTTAATAAGATCTTGAAATGTCTGTATGTTTAGACCCTCAAGACTTAATGCGACACTTGGTTTTATACATTCCAAGCATAATTTAACATGTTCTTTTTCTTCTTTCACCAATTGTAAGCATGATGCCCCTAGGACTCTCCATTGATTAATGAATTCTCCAACTGGTTTATCCTCTCTTTAGTGAATAGAGGCTAAGCGATGATTGGTTTCTTCGGAGGATAATTCCATGAATTGTGAATTATAATGAGAATTCCTGAGTGAATCCATTGCTGCCAGCTATTCTCTTGTTGCAACAGCCTTTCTTTTACCTTTTCAAGTTTTCAACAAATTCCTTATAAATGTGGCATTCACAGTCGCTTTCTTATCTCGCTTCTCATCTTTTTCCATTACTATTTCACTTTATTTTACCATTCTCTTCAACATATATTTTAACGTAAAACAATTCTCTGTTAGATGCCCAATATAATGATGATAGCGATAATATCTCTTGTCTTTAGTCATTTCGACTTCTTCTGGACATCTTGGATGAGGTAATTGAATGGTTTTGGCAGCAAGCAGTTGTTCCATCATTAGTAGGACATCTTCTGTAACACCCCGGATTTTGGCCAATCTGGGATTTGACGTCCTTAGACAGTGGGTCAATTAAAACACCTGAAAAATCGCTTAGAACCCAATTCCATAGCCAAAGAAATCACTTAGGGTTAATTCCTTTAGAAACTAAGCATAAGTTAGCTAGCGCAACGTTGGAGTGGCTGGGAAACAATCCCTGATTACTTTAAATACGTTCTACAAGGCCCAAAGCGAGTGGAACCAATGGTGCTATAATGCTCTAAAACCTCGGACCAAACTCTAAGCAGGTTTGTTCTCTGGACCACTTTGAATCTTTGTATTGGATCTAGACCGCGCGTCGTAAGTCAGATGCCTACCATCTTAGACCGTTATGACCACTTAGCTGGGCTTGGCAATTGTTTCGAATATCAAGTCCAACTGACGATCACAGGCTATTTCATTGAGCCCGGACCGAAGAGAGTGTGAATAGGGACATAGTTGGAATTTCAAATTCAAATCTGGCACACAAATTTGACGCATCAGTATTAAGCATTCTGACCGTCAGAATATAGCCAAATTACACCCTTGGATCAGGAAAAATTTCTATTACATATCACGAGACTTATAGGCCTGATCTTGGTGCGGTGACCGTTAAACTGAAACTGGGCCGCCACGTGCGATCTGGGAACCCTACCGGCCTGAAATCTGGATGCGTGCTAGATCCAGTATGCACGAGCTTAAGTCCGACCGCATTTGGCCAGGAGACCTTCAGAAATGCCCTTTTGGACCGAAACGGCCCCGATTTGGTTAGGCACCAAGTAAACATTGTTCCCAATCCTATTTTGGGCATGTTGTAGGCTATAAAAGGGGTTGAAACCCTCACTCCTCTCTCCCATCCGAATTTGAGAGAAGCCCTAGCTTGGGAGAGGGAAAGAAAAGTGAGAGACTGTGAGAGAGTGGGGGAGTTCTTCCTGCCACTTGTACTACGCGTTGCACGTGCTTAAGCAACACACCTCTACCGCTTTCCCGGCGATTCCACCGCGATCCTAGGTAAGTAAAAACCCTAAATAGTTGTTGATTTGAGTTTCCCTTGTTTCCATAGCGATGTAGCTTATGGATCTTGTGTATTAGGCTCCTTATTCGCCGTAGACGAGGTGTATACGCTCCGTTTCAATTCCCGAGTCTACAAGACATAAGGTGCGGATATTAGACGCTTTGATTGACTGTTTCCAAAGCTTTCAATGTCGTTTAATAGTAGATTCTTGACGACAACGCCGTTTGACATGTACAAAATGCTCTCCGTTTCCTGTTTCGTAAATTAACGAAGAATATGAGATTTAGGGTATTTTAGTCATTTGTAGGAAGTACAGTTTACATTCATATTTTGCTGATGTGATTGACATGGTTTGTTGTCGCATTAGGAAGTTAGGAATGCGTGCATAATTAGTTTGGCGAAGAGATTCGCCTAAATGCGCACGTCGGATCGACATACTATATGTAGACTTAAGTGTGTAGTGTAAGTGTTTGTATAAATGCTTGTATTAGTATGTATTGGCTTAAATGGTGTTATGGATTAGTTGGAGATTGATTTCTCAATGAATATGTTGATGTGAATGATTTCCTACATGTTAGCCATATGTACGATTTCATTATATGTATGAAATGCAGGTGCTTAATGATTCATTTAAGTGGTGTGTTATAACATGTGCTAGATGATTTTCTTATGACTTAGTTAGAGATTGAATTCTCAATTAATACGCTGATGGTGATGATTTCCTATATGTTGTCGATATGTATAATTTCATTATATGTATGAAAGGCATGTGTTTGAAGACTTGCTTAAGTTGTATGTAATGACATGTGTTAATATGCTCACATGGTTCCATTTCATTTCCATTACCCTTACACAACTACTGATGTGATTCTATGATTGTTTGGGACTATGCCTAGTCCAGGCAGTCGGTAACCGAAAGAATTCGTGGTTAGCTTATCTTGGCCACGAAGGACGTGTCGATGAACGCGAGTCGTGTTGGAGTTGACGGCAGTGGTTAGGCCACGCGAAGTGTTTTACGCACTTCATGTCGTTCGATTTGCGATGCGCTCGTGCCAGTCAAGCTCGTCAAGTAACCCGACTAGCCGTTGTATGTTCACCTTGTATGAGTCATAACTGCTTGAACCTAGGGTACTGAACTTACCATTGTAAACCCTGTTAACCATGGTACCTTGATCCATAAAGACTCATAAGCCGGGCATGGTGGTATGGGACACCGTGGTCGAGCTGTCGGCCTACGCTGGGGCCATAAACCTCCCCGTAGTGACCAGTGAGCACCTAGACTCGTGAGCAGATTATGGTGGTATGGGACACTATATTCTAGCTGTCGGCCTACACTGATCAGGCGACGAGTCCTTTGTAGTGACCGCGAGCGTATTCTGAGTCTACAGGAGGCGACGACCCTTCAGTAGCAGTAGAGTACAGTAGGCCTGTATTGATAAGGTGATGGGGGAGCGGTGCAACGAGTGCGAGCAACAGCCCTGGCAGCCCTTGCAGTGACCTACGAAATATACATCGTATGAGATTACTAGGAGTGACGACCCTAGACAAGATCTGTGTTGGGATTGATATAAGGGAAGTACCTTAGTTTCCCAATCCTGCTGTTTGAATGGACTAATAACAACTTGGAAATCATATCACCATAGCATTGCATGTGCCTGGAAGATGTGGAGCACTCTAGGGAGTGTGGCATGCCGCGGTCGTAAGATGTTGCCGTATGAGGGAGATCGTCGGTGAGGGCATACATCACGTCATGTCATAAATGCATTAACAACAGTATTATGATTGTTTGATTTACTGCTTTACTATTATCGCATGATTGATTTGATAACATGTTAATCTTTGCTCTATTATTCCACTGACTTAGCTACTCACTCCCACGTTACGGGACGGTGTTCCTGGACACCCACCAGACCTTTTTGTGATTGCAGATGATGGCGCGGCCTGCGAGGCAGAGCTGGACTTGATGATGATGAGGAGGATCCCTCCTTTATGTGTGTTCTGATCGACGGGATTACAGGGAGGTTGATTAGATGCCTTGACACTTGTCATTTTATATTTTTAGAGCACTCATGTATATTCTTTCATCTACTTTTGGAGTATACATGTATGTGTATAACCTGGTAACATGTTCACACTCTGGAGACATACAACAGTTTATATATGTTATACATACTATTACAGACTTCCGCTGGTTAATTTAACTGTCTCTGGAGTATGATATGCTGTTCTGGCTTAATTTCACTCATGTTTAATACATTATCACCGACAACATTCAATCATACATATCTATGTTGCATAAATAACATTTTGGAACTCGGGAGTTGGGTTTTTGCTCGACCCCCCAATTTTCGAGATGTTACATCTTCTTTTTCGAAATCATACTCCGTATGATAACCATTCGACCGAGTTTGCTTATTATTTAGTCGATCTTTATACCAATTTGAGTCTTCTCTCTTTCTTGTCTCTTGCTTGTTATAGAAAGTATTTTTCCTTCTTTCTTGGGTAATAGCATTTACTAACAGTCTATTCAATCCTCTTTTATCTGCTCTGGTTTGAAATGCTAGCATCTTTCTGGCCATCAATTCCAAAGAATGTGCTTTTGTTGCTAATTCTTAGATAGTTTTTATGTTAGCACTTGTGAGTCCAAAAGTAATTCCCCGCTCCATGGAATTTAAACACATGTTTACTTGATCCTTCTCTTCTGGTAACAATCTACATAAAGCCTCCAAAGTCTTCCACCTGTCAATGAATTTCTCCATGGGTTTGTTCTCTCTTTGCATGACAGAAGCCAATTTTGCAACACTGACGTCACGCTTTGATGAGAAGAAGTTGGATATGAATGCATCCTGCATCTGTTCCCAGGTTCACATCGATCTTGCTGCTAGGCTAGAGTACCATCTAAATGCTTTACTAATCAAAGAAGACCCAAATAGCCAAAGGCAATATTGCGGTATTGTAGAAAAATTCCTCATGCTTGTGATGAAGTGCATGAGAGGTTCCTCTGGTGATCTGTCTCCATTGAACTTTTAAAAATCAGGATGCTTGAAATTAACTGGAAAGGGAATATCCTCCACCTCTCTCGGGTATGGAGTTCGGTATCTAAATCTTCCAGCATTTTCCCGTTCTTTTTCTGTTCTAACAGCTTCTGTGGCCACCTGTCTTATCTCCTCCTAGGTTATTACTTTCACTACATGAACAGGCCCAAGTGACCTCACTCTCGGTGGCTGAGAACCTTCTGGCTGCTGTTCTTGCTCATTCATAGTAACCATCACTGGAGGGGTTACAATCCGAGCCACATTATGTGCTAAAGTGGCTAAAGTTTCTCAAAGACTTTTACATTCTTCCATGAGATTTCTTTGTGCTTCAGCCATTTCAACAATGCAGTCTTCGGTTGTTGGCTGTGACCCTTGATCGGTTCCTGCCATGCATATAGTGGCTTCAACATTGTCTGAGGAGACAATCATAGGAGTAGAATCTCCAAACATGATAGGACTCATTGGGAGAAGGAAGTCATTCAGACTTTTTGTACTTTTGCGAAATTCAACGACTAAGGTGTTCTATGCTAGGGTGTATTTTGCAATGAAGCAGAAATTGAATCATAGATCAGGGATTTACCCTTTTCTTTCCTTGTCAATCGAGTTTTTATGACAGGCAATGAGGAGAAGTCTTGGGCTATCAAAGAGGGAAGAGATCTCCCTGGGTACAGAGCCAAAGGAGTGAGTTCGGGGTTGTTTCTTGCCATATTTCACGTTACTGGTCCCTTGGCTCTCCTTGACAATGCATTCACTTTGGTGGTTGCTGCGTTCCAGGCTATTATTCTTCGAGACGTGACAACAACTTAGTCTTGATCACTTTTTGGCATTGTGAGTGAAGCAGATATACTCCAGCCATCACTGGAGATTTATTATCCTTACTTACAGAAGATTGAACCTTATGATCCGATGATTGGTCCGCCGCGTATTCTAGTGTGAACCTAGTTGCGGTGAAATAGAAATTAACTCTCTTCATTGAGTTTGCCATTGGTTGTAAGTTGAAATTTTATCTTTTTCCCTTCAATACGAAACATAAAACTGTAATTAGTATTCAAATGATAAAGTATTCTATCTTGGAGATGAAGGGGAGGATGTTCCCACTGAGAGTCACCATTTTGGCGTCAGAAAGATGCCAAACTATTACAAAAGTTCTCATAACCTTCTCTGTCATGCCCCAGACTCGGTAACCGGACTCACAAGGAACCCAATGGCCAGTTCTGGCCGCAACAGCCTCCGTAGTACCCCGTTCTCGGTTCCTAAGACTGGTTCCAATCCTGGGATCCTACAAGGAGGATTTTCATAATAATATAATCATTCCAATACGAGCATACTAAGATCACAGCAAGTATATCTGAGAAGAACAAAGGCACACATCGTAAAATCCACTAAAAATTTAAACTTTTACAATCATCTATAAGGTCCAAAAGGACATATATGAGATAATAGGAAAAGAGAGAAAGGTCAACAACACTGGAGTCCTCAAATGCTCAGCTCTACTCCACGCTCTGCTACTACGACGCCTGCTGTAACGCCCGTGAAAAATCCATACTTGGGCTCGAGTACCAACTCGACCCGAAATTGTGTAGAATTTATTCCTTTAGAAAAATATGACTAAGTTAGCTAGTGCAACGTTAGAATAGCTGGGAAATGGTCCCTGATCACTTTAAATACGTTCTACAAGGCTCAAAGCAAGTGGAACCAATGGTGCTATAATGCTCTAAAGCCTCGGATCAAACTCTAAGCCGGTTTATTCTCGGGACCTCCTTGAAACTTTGTATTGGATCTAGACCGCGCGTCGAAAGTCCGATACCTACCATCTTAGACCGTTATGACCAGTTAGCTGGGCTTGGCAATTGTTTCGAAAATCAAGTCCAACTGACATTCAGAGGCTATTTCATTGAGCCTGGAGTGAAGAGAGTGAGAATAGGGTTAGAATTGGAATTTGAAATTCAAATCTGGCACACGATTTGACGCATCAGTATTGAGCGTTCTGACCGTCAGAATCCAGCCAAATTACACCCTTGGATCAGGAAAAATTTCTATTACATATCACGAGACTTATAGGCCTGATCTTGGTGCGGTGACCGTTAAACTGAAACTGAAACCGCCACGTGCGATCTGGGAACCCTACCGGTCTGAAAATTGGATGTGTGCTAGATCCAGTATGCATGAGCTTAAGTCCGACGGCATTTGGCCAGGGGACCTTCAGAAATGCTCTTTTGGACCGAAACGGCCCCGATTTGGTTAGGCACCAAGTAAACATTGTTCCCAAGCCTATTTTGGGCATGTTTTAGCTTATAAAAGGGGTTGAAACCCTCACTTCTCTCACACATCCGAATTTGCTAGAAACCCTAGCTTGTGTGAGAGAAAAGGTGAGAGATTGTGAGAGAGAGTGGGAGAGTTCTTCCTGCCACTTGTGCTACGTGTTGCACGTGCTTTAGCAACGCACCTCTATCGCTTTCTCAACGATTACACCACGATTCTAGGTAAGCAAATACCCTAAATAGTTGCTGATTTTAGTTTCCTTTGTTTTCATAGCGATGTAGCTTATGGATCTCGTGTATTAGGTTCCTTATTCGCCGTAGACAAAGCGTATACGCTTCGTTTCAATTCACGAGTCTACAAGACATAAGGTGAGGATTTTAGACGCTTTGATTGACGGTTTACAACGCTTTCAATGTCGTTTAATAGTTGATTCTTGATGGTATCGCCGTTTGACATGTACAAAATGCTCTTCGTTTCCCATTTCGTAAACTAACGAAGAATATGAGATTTAGGGCATTTTAGTCATTTGTAGGAAGTACTGTTTACATTCATATTTTGCTGATGTGATTGACATGGTTTGTTGTCGCATTAGGAAGTTAGGAATACGTGCATAATTAGTTTGGCGAAGAGATTCGCCTAATTGCGCACTTCGGGTCGACATACTATATGTAGACTTAAGTGTGTAGTGTATGTGTTTGTATAAATGCTTGTATTAGTATGTATTGAATTAAATGATGTTATGAGATAGTTTGAGATTGATTTCTCAATTAATATGCTGACCTAAATGATTTCCTACATGTTGATTATATGCATGATTTCATTACATGCATGAAATATATGTGCTTGAAGATTCACTTAAGTTGAATGTTATAACATGTGTTAACATGCTCACATGATTGTATTTCAATTCCAATACTCTTACATAATTTGCTGATGTGATTCCATAAGTGTTTGGGACTAGACTTAGTCCAGGCAGTCGGTAACCGAGCGAATTCGTGGCTGACTGGTCTTAGCCACGAGCGATGCGTCGATGAACGCGAGTCGTGTTTGAAGTTGGCGACAGTGGTTAGGCCACGCGAAGTGTTTTACACACTTCATGTTGTTCGACTTGAGATGCGATCGCGCTAGTCTAGCCCGTCAAGTAACCCGACTGGCCGATGTATGTTCACCTTGTATGAGTCATAACTGCTTGAACCTAGGGTACTGAACTTACCATTGTAAACCCTTTTAACCATGGTACCTTGATCCACGAAGACTCATGAGCCGGGCATGGTGGTATGGGACACCGTGGTCGAGCTGTCGGCCTACGCTGGGGCCACAAACCTCCCCGTAGTGACCAGTGAGCACCTAGACTCGTGAGCAGATTATGGTGGTATGGGACACTATATTCTAGCTGTCGGCCTACACTGATCAGGCGACGAGTCCTTTGTAGTGACCGCGAGCGTATTCTGAGTCCACGGGAGGCGACGACCCTTCCGTTGCAGTAGAGTACGGTAGGCCTTTATTGATAAGGTGATGGGGGAGCGGTGCAACGAGTGCGAACAATAACCCTGGCAGCCCTTGCAGTGACCTACGAAATATACATTGTATGAGATTACTAGGAGTGACGACCCTAGACAGGATCTGTGTTGGGATTGATACAAGGGAAGTACCTTAGTTTCCCAATCCTGCTGTTTGAATGGACTAATAACAACTTGAAAATCATATCACCATGCATTGCATGTGCCTGGAAGATGTGGAGCACTCTAGGGAGTGTGGCATGCCGTGGTCGTAAGATGTTGCCGTATGAGGGAGTTCGTCGGTGAGGGCATACATCACGTCATATCATCTTGCATTAACAACAGTATTAGGATTGTCTGATTTACTGCTTTACTATTATCGCATGATTGAATTGTGAACATGCTAATCCTTGCTCTATGATTCCACTGAGTTGATCACTCACTCCCACATTACAGGATGGTGTTTGCAACACCCACCAGACCCTGTTGTAGATGCAGGTGAGGCTGAGATCCAGGAGGTGGAGCCAGACTTTGACGAGGACCAGGACGAGTTCTCGTACATGCAGTATCACGATGGCTTTGCGTAGGTGACCTGGATCGATGGGACTTCAGTGGGACTATTTTGGATATTTATTTTTGTTCATGTATATGTATATGAGACTCAGAGATGTATTCATACTTTAGAGACAGATGAGGTTTACTTTGTTTTTCCATACAGTGATATATATGTTGTTTAGTCTTCCGCTTGCTTTTATCACTAGATCTGTAGTATGAATTGCAGTTTTGGTATACTTTTACTCATGTGAATGCTTTAAATCAGACAACATTGAATCATAATCATTTTTTTTGCATAAGTGACGGTCTGGAACTCGGGAGTTGAGTTTATACACGACCCCCGATTTTCAGGGTGTTACAAGTTGGTATCAGAGCATGAATAAGAGTATACTGGGCCTGGGTTATGGTCTCGCGACGTATGTTGTCGCTTCCTTTAACTTAGGTGGGTGCGAGAAGGGTCTAGAAACACTTCTAGGATCGTAGATTCGCCGATAGGTGATGTCTATTTGAATCGATCGCACGATCGAGTCTGTAACGCATCTCGGGTCGCGTAAAGTAACCCGAATAGCTTCTAAGCCGTAGGAAGTCGGGTTGAGACCTCCTATGAACGATTTTAAACCTGTAAAAGTAAATTCTTGGGCCGTGGGATGACCACGACTCCTGTATTCAATCGCCAGGGCTTAAAAACCCCGTTTCACCAAAAATCTTCAAAATTCTTCCTCTCACCACTCTAATATTCATTTCTTTCTTATCAAATTCATGTTAGGCATCAAACCTAATGTGAAAATAACACAAAATAATACTTTCATAAAATTTTATAGTGAATAGTAAAATTTCATAAAAAATGGCCATAAGGCCATTCTAAATTCACTTTCTTTAGCTAATAAGAGTCTAGATGGATGTACTAGCTCCTTCTATCCCAAATTCATATGCTGCATCATAGGGTTTGGTATTCAGTATTGCAGAATAGTCCCGAAAAGCCCCGAACACATGTTTGGGCTCACATAGGCCAAAATACTATGAACCAGGGGTCGAACCATATATATCTGGGGCCCTTGGACCATGGGGGACCGAACCCATCTGGCCCCACCGGCCGGATGCATCATGGGTCGGCGATGCATCGCCATACAGGTGGGCCAGTTGGATGTGATTTTTGGGCGCACGCCCTTAAATCGCATGTGTACCCTCCCCATATAGGCCCCGTCCCATGAAAACCCCCAAATCACACCCCTCCTTCACAAACAGCCCTCCCCATAGCCCAATTTTCATTTTTCAGCAACCACCCCTAAATTTCATGGTTCCAAATCGCCTCTAGATCCCTCCTTGGCCAAAAACGACCATCATCCATCACTTCTTTGGAGTTGGCAGCCCTTCCTCTTGAAGATTCCATCATTTGGAGCTCCAAAAACCCCCAAATCGAGCTGAAATCGTGAGGTTCTCCATTCCACTTTTCCATTTCCATTTCTCCTTGAAAATATATCCTTGGGAAGCTTGAAGCATCCCTCTACGACACCTAGATCTCCTTTTTCCAGATTGGACAGCCACTTCTCCGCATTTTCTCCATTTTTCATGGCTTTCGTGGAAGCCATTTTAGGCCTTTTATCACTCTCATCCATCATATCTTTGATGGGTAAAAGGAAAATCACAACAGATGAGGCTGGGCCAAGTCGCCCTGCTCAATCGAGAAGACCGCGAGGTGGTGCCGCAAGTTCAAGCGCCGCCGCAGGTCCAGCTGCAGCCCTAGAGTGCCGTACAAAGCGGGATTTGGATCCCCATGCTCACCTTGGGTGAGTAATTTTATCAGAGATGCCTCATGGCCAATACACTGATCGTAAAGTGTTGTTTGAGGTGGACGTGGAAGGGCGACTGTTCGGTGAATTTTTGTTGTTCGAGCGCATTGAAGCTGCGCATTGGGGTCCGATCTTTGAAGCTCGTGCTCGTGCTAATGTGAGCACCGTTCGTGCCTTCTACGCTAGTATCCAGAATCCTACCTTGGAGCCATTGCAGTTTAAAATCCCTTTTGGTAGAGATTGGATGGCTACGATTGACGTGCGACTGGTTGCGCGACTTCTGAACGTGCCTCTTGGTGATGTTCATCCTAGTGAGAAGAATCTGAGGAGTAGACGTGAACGAGATCGCCGCACCAGGTTTCTGTGCGGTAAGTTAGTTCCATGGCAGCCTAATAATAGCCTTAAGGCGACGTATATGTCTGATGATTTGCGCCTACTGCACCATATCTGCACGTTCAATGTTTATCCCAGGTCGACGAATCGCATTGAATGTACACGCCTTATGGTTGATTTTCTGTATCTGGTGGCCCAGGGAGAGAATGTATGTATGGCTACTTTCATCTTACGACAGATAATCCTCATAGCCAAGTCAAGAAGAACATCCGAATCGCTTCCTTTTGGCGGCTGATTTGCAAGATTGCGCTTGAGTTTGCCTACAGACTTGGGCCAGAATTGCCAGTTTCGATTCATACCATTGATGAGTCGACTATGGTCAAGATGAAGATTGGTTCGCAGTACCGTGAAAATCAGCTTGAGAAGGACAGCGAGGATGACTTTGATGATGAGGAAGATCAAAGTGAGGGAGAACCTGGAGTAGAGGTTCAAGAAGAGGTTCAAGAAGAAGTTCAGGAAGAGGCAGAAGAGGAGGCTCAGGATACAGATGAGAGCCCTCCTCCTTCTGCGTAGGCTACTAGCGATGATCGCATTGCTCGGATGGAGGAGAGTCAGATCGCTTTACGAAGGGAAGTTCAAGAACTTCACGCTGAAGTCGAGGATGCCAAGGCCGTTACAAAGAAGAAATTAGGCAAGGTGACTCGCACCTTGAAGGCGATCCTGTGTTGCTTGCAGGATAAGGGTGCTCCTCCTCCATCCCCAGACTCAGACTAGCGATGCGACCTTGATGTAGTTGTCAGTAGTTAGTCATTTCCTGCTTTATGTGTGTAAGCCTGTTAGGGCTAGTGCTTTGCTTATGTTGCTGTTGCAATTTTAACTATCTTAGTTCCCATGTATTTCTCGTCATGATGTTTGTAAGGATATATCCCTTGTATTGTGATAATTTTGATTAAATGAAATGCATGAAATGCCTTTGACTCCTTGTGTAAATGATTGCGATGTGATTGTGCTATTAAGACTGACAAGGTTGCGCCCTATTTTGAATATAGGGAATGCCGCCTAAGGCTACGCGGAGCACAGTTCGGCTTGCACTGACTGAGCATATAGATCAGACTCCTTCGCAGTCTGACACTCATGCGGACCCTGCTTTGGGCCCGATTCCTGAGGCAGTTCGATTGTCTCAGCCTGCCGCTGGTCCTACAGTTGGACCACCGCCATTTACGCCGTCAGTCAGAGAGCCTCATCGTGCATCTACTTCCACACAGCATCCGCCACAGCCTGCTCCACCTCCTGACAGATTTGAGCAGATGTTGGCTATGATGCAGCAGCAGCAGTAGCTTCTGACTACCATCGTGGGGACATTAGCATAGGGTGGGGGTGTGGCTCCACCTGCACCACCTACGCATCCAGCTGAGGATGCTTATACATACGCCCAGGATGAGGGCATGGATCATCCTGCGCCGCCTGCTTACCCTGCGGGGAATGCCGCAGATACACGGGGCCTATTAGAGCGATTTTAGCGCTTACGGCCTCCCACTTTCACGGGTTCTCACAGACCCGAGGAGGCTGAGTACTGGCTCGACCGTGTGTCGAAGATTTTACGGATGCTTCATTGCACAGAGGCTGAGCAGGTAGAGCTGGCTACATTCCTGTTTGAGAGAGAGGCCAGCCTATGGTGGGATAGCGTACTGCGGACCGTTGCCGTCGATTTTGTATGGACATGGGCCGCGTTTGAGTTCCGCTTTCATGAGAAGTATTATCCCCAGACTTACAGGCACGACAGGGAGAATGAGTTTCTCCGCCTCAGACAGGCAGCCATGACAGTTACAGAGTATGAGCATCAGTTCACGAAGTTGGGCAGATACGTCCTGACGATTTTGGCTGATGAGCAGATGGGCATACGGCGCTTTTTGGAGGGTTTGCGACCGGATATTCGGTCGAAGATGTGCTGTTTGAGCATTCCCTCTTATGCAGAGTTGATTCACATGTCTATGCGGGCAGAGCAGGATGTGGATCGACTTGTGCGATCTCGTGGCCCTTTGCTTCTAGGCCGCGACCAGACATGCAGGACAGGCCCCTCGCGGGCAAGAGGCCTCGCATTGATCCTCCTACTACGACTACAGCGCCTGTACCACCGTTTCGGCGCCCTGATTTGACATGTACATACTGTGGGAGGACAGGCCACTTGGCACAGAGCTGTTTCTCTCGGATGCGGGACAACGGGTTCTCGTCGCCGCAGAAGATTGACCGTGCTAATTCACAGGCGATATCAGCACCGCCTCTACGGTTAGCTCCTGCGCACCCTTCTTTTAGACCTCCGGTATCGCAAATCAGACAGCCTCCACGGCCCTTGACACAGCGGCCGAACCGGCCACAGTAGGCTCGGGTTCATGCATTGACAGCTGAGGCAGCTGCGACACCGACTCTTCAGCATTCATCCTTCGAGGTCACAGCCCATATTGGAGGTACTCCTATTCTTGTGATGGTGGACACTAGTTCCACGATTTCTTTGATATCGCGTGCTGTAGTCAGGCGTCTTGGGTTACAGACTATCACTATGGATAGCGTACGGGTCTTTGCAGCTCATGGGGATTATTCGGATGTTACCCAGATGTGTGAGGGTTGTTTAGTTGATCTGGGAGGCAGGACGATGACTCTTGATCTTTTCATCGATCCCTCGCTCGTTTATCTCGACGTCATTCTTGGCATGGACTGGTTGACTACTGGGAGGGCCGAGATTGACTGCGAGGCTCGTATGGTGACGGTGTACGAGCCTGAGGGCACGCCTTTCACGTTTTCAGTGTGGGTAAATCTTCCTTTCGGCATACTTAGTTATGCCACTTTATTGCACGACGCTGGTGCCCAGATACTCGAGCATGTGCCAGTCGTTTCCGAGTTCGGGGATCTGTTCAGGAAGATCCCTGGTTTGCCGCCCCGACGTGAGATCGATTTCACTATCGATCTGGTTCCTGGTTCTACGCCCGTCTCACTGCCAACGTATCGCATGGCACCCTGTGAGATGGAGGATTTGAGGACGCAGATTGATGGTCTGCTAGAGCTTGGCCTTATATGGCCTAATGTGTCTCCTTGGGGAGCACCGGTCTTGTTCGTGAGGAAGAAGGATGGTTCGATGCGATTATGTATTGATTATCGCAGGCTGAACCAGGTCACGGTGAAGAACAAGTATCCTTTACCCAGGATCGATGACTTGTTTGATCAGTTGAGAGGAGCGCAGTACTTCTCGAAGATTGATCTTCAGTCGGGATATCATCAGTTGCGCGTTAGAGATGAGGATGTACAGAAGACAGCATTCAGGACTAGTTTTGGCCACTACGAGTTCCTCGTGATGTCGTTCGGTCTCACGAACGCACCGGCCGTGTTCATGGATCTGATGAACCCGGTATTTCGACCTTTTCTCATCGATTCGTCGTTGTATTCATTGAAAATATTTTAGTGTACTCCAGGAGTCGAGAGGAGCACGAGGAGCACTTACGTTTGGTCCTGGATACACTCAGACAGCATCAGTTGTTCGCACAGTACAAGAAGTGCGAGTTCTGGAAGCAGGAGGTGAAGTTCCTGGGACACGTGGTGTCTAAGGATGGCATGGCAGTTGACCTGTCTAAGGTAGCTGCAGTGCAGGACTGGGAGCAGCCTGGTTCTATCACTCAGGTGAGGAGTTTCTTGGGTCTCGCTGGCTACTATCGGCGCTTCATTCAGGACTTCTCGAAGATCGCGAGACCCTTATCTCAGTTGACACGGAAGGACGTGAAGTTTGCCTGGAATGACAAGGCGGAGTCAGCTTTTCAGGAACTAAAGGACAGACTTACGTCCTCCCCTGTGCTAGTATTGCCAGAGCAAGGGGTTAGATACACTATATATACTGACGCGTCTAGCGTTGGTTTGGGTTGTGTCCTTATGCAGAGGGACAGGGTAATTTCGTATGCCTCGAGACAATTAAGGAAGCACGAGGAGAATTACCCTACACACGACCTAGAGTTGGCAGCCGTTATATTCGCACTGAGACTCTGGAGACATTACCTCTACGGAGAGGAGTTCAAGCTCTTTTGCGACCACAAGAGCCTCAAGTACATATTCACGCAGCGAGACTTGAATATGAGGTAGCGGCGATGGATGGAGACGTTGAAGGACTTCAAGTTGGAAGTCTCTTACCATCCTGGGAAGGCGAACCTTGTGGCTGATGCGTTGAGCCGCAAGAAGGCGATAGAGTTTGCGGCTCCGCTGATGGTTGCCGAGTGGGATATGGTTGAGTTTTTGCGAGACTTTGAGCAGAAACTCACCGTAAAGGAGCCATTTGAGTTCATCGCACATGTACAGGTGCGATCTCAGATCGATGACCGAGTCATCGAGGCGCAGAGGGACGATACGCATCTTACTGAGCTTCGAGAGTAGGCCAGTGATGATGCTGACGCCGACTGGCGAGTTGGTATGGATGGGGGCTTACGTTATCGTGGCCGCCTATGCGTCCCAGATGTCCCTGACTTGAGACGAGAGATTCTCGAGGCTGCGTATTCTACTAGACTCGTGATGCATCCAGGCAGCACAAAGATGTATCGTGACGTGAAGAGGACGTATTGGTGGGAAGGTATGAAGACCCACATAGCTGAGTTCGTGTCCCGTTGTCTCACTTGTTAGCAGGTGAAGGCAGAGCATCACCGACCACCTGGACTTTTGCAGCCTATGCCGATCGCAGAGTGGAAGTGGGATTTCATTTCCATGGACTTCATTTCTGGGTTGCCGAAGATGAAGAAGGGACATGATTCCATTTGGGTGATCGTCGACCGTCTGACGAAGTCGGTGCACTTCCTATCGATCAGAGTTACGAACTCTGCAAACGAGCTGGCTAGATTGTACATCAGAGAGATTGTGCGTCTGCATGGAGTTCCGCTGGAGATCGTGTCGGACAGAGACACGCGGTTCACTTCTATTTTCTGGACTCGCATTCAGGAGGCTATGGGTGTGAAGTTGAAGTTCAGTACTGTCTTCCACCCACAGACAGACGGACAGACAGAGCGGGTGAACCAGATCTTGGAGGACATGTTGCGAGCTTGCGCATTGGACTTCAAGGACAGTTGGGATGATTGTCTTGCATATGCGGAGTTTGTGTACAACAACAGTTTTCATGCGAGTATCGGTATGGCACCTTATGAGGCGCTGTATGGACGACCTTGTCGCGCACCGCATTGCTGGATAGAGGTCGGTGAGCGTAGCTTAATCGGCCCAGAGTTAGTGTAGGCGACGTTAGAGAAGATTGATATTATTCGACGTCGGCTCCTTACAGCGCAGAGCAGACAGAAGAGCTACGCCGATACGAGACGGAGGCCACTAGAGTTCACAGTTGGGGATCATGTGTTTTTGCGAGTTTCCCCTATGAAGGGAGTCCTTCGGTTCGGGAAGAAGGGGAAGCTGGCACCGAGATTCATTGATCCATTCCAGATCCTCGATCGTGTGGGAGCGGTGGCTTACCGATTGGCTTTACCCACGCCTCTCGCGAGCGTTCACAATGTATTTCATGTTTTTATGCTGAAGAAGTACGTTGCTGATCCTTCCCATATCATCAGATGGGAGCAGGTGCAGTTAGGAGAGGATGTTACATATATCCTGCGACCGACACGTATCCTAGACAGGAAGGAGCAGGTGCTGCGTAGCAAGGTGATTCCCCTTGTGAAGGTATTATGGACGCATCACTCTGAGGAGGAGGGTACCTGGGAGACAGAATCTGAGATCAGAAAGAACTACCCACAGCTTCTCGAGGAGTATGAAAAGGTACAAAATTTTGAGGACGAAATTACTTGTTAAGGGGGGTAGATTGTAACGCCCGTGAAAAATCCATACTTGGGCTCGAGTACCAACTCGACCCAAAATTGTGTAGAATTTATTCCTTTAGAAAAATATGACTAAGTTAGCTAGTGCAACGTTAGAATAGCTGGGAAATGGTCCCTGATCACTTTAAATACGTTCTACAAGGCTCAAAGCGAGTGGAACCAATGGTGCTATAATGCTCTAAAGCCTCGGATCAAACTCTAAGCCGGTTTATTCTCCGGACCTCCTTGAAACTTTGTATTGGATCTAGACCGCGCGTCGAAAGTCCGATACCTACCATCTTAGATCGTTATGACCACTTAGCTGGGCTTGGCAATCGTTTCGAAAATCAAGTCCAACTGACATTCAGAGGCTATTTCATTGAGCCTGGAGTGAAGAGAGTGAGAATAGGGTTAGAATTGGAATTTGAAATTCAAATCTGGCACACGATTTGACGCATCAGTATTGAGCGTTTTGACCGTCAGAATCCAGCCAAATTACACCCTTGGATCAGGAAAAATTTCTATTACATATCACGAGACTTATAGGCCTGATCTTGGTGCGGTGACCGTTAAACTGAAACTGGACCGCCACGTGCGATCTGGGAACCCTACCGGTCTGAAAACTGGATGTGTGCTAGATCCAGTATGCATGAGCTTAAGTCAGACCGCATTTGGCCAGGAGACCTTCAGAAATGCTCTTTTGGACCGAAACGGCCCCGATTTGGTTAGGCACCAAGTAAACATTGTTCCCAAGCTATTTTGGGCATGTTTTAGCTTATAAAAGGGGTTGAAACCCTCACTTCTCTCACACATCCGAATTTGCTAGAAACCCTAGCTTGTGTGAGAGAAAAGGTGAGAGATTGTCAGAGAGAGTGGGAGAGTTCTTCCTGCCACTTGTGCTACGTGTTGCACGTGCTTAAGTAACGCACCTCTATCGCTTTCTCGGCGATTACACCACGATTCTAGGTAAGCAAATACCCTAAATAGTTGCTGATTTTCGTTTCCTTTGTTTCCATAGCGATGTAGCTTATGGATCTCGTGTATTAGGTTCCTTATTCGCCGTAGACGAAGCGTATACGCTCCGTTTCAATTCACGAGTCTACAAGACATAAGGTGAGGATTTTAGACGCTTTGATTGACGGTTTACAACGCTTTCAATGTCGTTTAATAGTTGATTCTTGATGGTATCGCCGTTTGACATGTACAAAATGCTCTTCGTTTCCCATTTCGTAAACTAACGAAGAATATGAGATTTAGGGCATTTTAGTCATTTGTAGGAAGTACTGTTTACATTCATATTTTGCTGATGTGATTGACATGGTTTGTTGTCACATTAGGAAGTTAGGAATACGTGCATAATTAGTTTGGTGAAGAGATTCGCCTAATTGCGCACTTCGGGTCGACATACTATATGTAGACTTAAGTGTGTAGTGTATGTGTTTGTATAAATGCTTGTATTAGTATGTATTGAATTAAATGATGTTATGAGATAGTTTGAGATTGATTTCTCAATTAATATGCTGACCTAAATGATTTCCTACATGTTGATTATATGCATGATTTCATTACATGCATGAAATATATGTGCTTGAAGATTCACTTAAGTTGAATGTTATAACATGTGTTAACATGCTCACATGATTGTATTTCAATTCCAAAACTCTTACATAATTTGCTGATGTGATTCCATAAGTGTTTGGGACTAGACTTAGTCCAGGCAGTCGGTAACCGAGCGAATTCGTGGCTGACTGGTCTTAGCCACGAGCGATGCGTCGATGAATGCGAGTCGTGTTTGAAGTTGGCGACAGTGGTTAGGCCACGCGAAGTGTTTTACGCACTTCATGTCGTTCGACTTGGGATGCGATCGCGCTAGTCGAGCCCGTCAAGTAACCCGACTGGCCGATGTATGTTCACCTTGTATGAGTCATAACTGCTTGAACCTAGGGTACTGAACTTACCATTGTAAACCCTGTTAACCATGGTACCTTGATCCACGAAGACTCATGAGCCGGGCATGGTGGTATGGGACACCGTGGTCGAGCTGTCGGCCTACGCTGGGGCCACAAACCTCCTCGTAGTGACCAGTGAGCACCTAGACTCATGAGCAGATTATGGTGGTATGGGACACTATATTCTAGCTGTCGGCCTACACTGATCAGGCGACGAGTCCTTTGTAGTGACCGCGAGCGTATTCTGAGTCCACGGGAGGCGACGACCCTTCCGTTGCAGTAGAGTACGGTAGGCCTTTATTGATAAGGTGATGGGGGAGCGGTGCAACGAGTGCGAGCAATAACCCTGGCAGCCCTTGCAGTGACCTACGAAATATACATCGTATGAGATTACTAGGAGTGACGACCCTAGACAGGATCTGTGTTGGGATTGATACAAGGGAAGTACCTTAGTTTCCCAATCCTGCTGTTTGAATGGACTAATAACAACTTAAAAATCATATCACCATGCATTGCATGTGCCTGGAAGATGTGGAGCACTCTAGGGAGTGTGGCATGCCGTGGTCGTAAGATGTTGCCGTATGAGGGAGTTCGTCGGTGAGGGCATACATCACGTCATATCATCTTGCATTAACAACAGTATTAGGATTGTCTGATTTACTGCTTTACTATTATCGCATGATTGAATTGTGAACATGCTAATCCTTGGTCTATGATTCCACTGAGTTGATCACTCACTCCCACGTTACGGGATGGTGTTTGCAACACCCACCAGACCCTGTTGTAGATGCGGGTGAGGCTGAGATCCAGGAGGTGGAGCCAGACTTTGACGAGGACCAGGACGAGTTCTCATACATGCAGTATCACGATGGCTTTGCGTATGCGACCTGGATCGATGGGACTTCAGTGGGACCATTTTGGATATTTATTTTTGTTCATGTATATGTATATGAGACTCAGAGATGTATTCATACTTTAGAGACAGATGAAGTTTACTTTGTTTTTCCATACAGTGATATATATGTTGTTTAGTCTTCCGCTTGCTTTTATCACTGGATCTGAAGTATGAATTGCAGTTTTGGTATACTTTTACTCATGTGAATGCTTTAAATCAGACAACATTGAATCATAATCATTTTTGTTGCATAAGTGACGGTCTGGAACTCGGGAGTTGAGTTTATACACGACCCCCGATTTTCAGGGTGTTACACCTGCCTAGAATCTCTTGCACCCATCAATCGTGCATAAGCTTATAGAAGCTTAGAGGGTGGTATAAGTGTGTGACGTGGTGCACCGAAGAATAGTAGAAGATGCAAGAAGGAAAACATGCTCAATAAGAATATCACTAGCCTTACCAAGGCTCATCATGAATATGATGTGATGAGTAATGGACGCCATACCAAGGAAATGCATGAAGGGGTTTACACAGCCAATGCTAATGCGATGCAAGTAATGTCAGTGCTCATATCCCAACCATAAGTCAAGTACATTTCCAATCATAAGGAAATCACCGGGGTCCATTACACTACTGAATGAATGCCGCTCTACAGACCCCGCACAGTCAAACGAGCGTAAGAGACCTCACTACCCACCTGTGGACAGCTAATCACCAGCAAGGCTTGATGGTAGCAGACCCATTTATGAGCTGGTCAGACTCAGCCTAGCAATGCCTTCTACACACTAAGCAGGTAAGGCCACACCCCTATCCAACCGACTACATGACAGTGGGAGTCACGGCCTAACGGTATAAGGCCCTCATGCGCTCATGTATTCCACCTGATCACGGCGTTGGAGCAGATCCTTGGTACCATGGAAGTTTTGAGAATTTCACCCATGGGCATCCTATGCACCCGGTATGCTCAACTAATATTTTTGGTGTCCACACATACGGCCATCCAGGAATATCCCTGTGGAGGCAAGGCTCTGATGAAGTAAGGGCAGATATCCACATGCTATGCAATGTCAGATGCATGAATCACATGCTCACCCATGCATCAATCCCAAGCACCCATCGTGCTCCAGAGGGGAAAATTTCACCCCTCGGGTAGATACCAACATGTCCTACTCAATGGCACAACCATGGCCAATCATACATCAACCAAGCATGCATATGATGCGTATGAGAGGGGGTCATGAAATGAATAGGGGTGCCAATGGGGTGAAGATGAACTCTCTACCTATCCGTGAAGGGTCCACGTACTTAACCAATTCCTCATACGGAATACAACCTCTAGTAGGGGCCCATTTACCTGGGGTAGCCTACGAGACTGAGGAGGACAATGATATAGGCCTAAATACAAGAAACGGGCCTAACAAGGGTCTATGGTGGACCTTTAACCACCCATAGAAGCCCATGGGCCTACCTTAAGGCCACCAATGTGGACATCCAACCACAATTGGTCCTCAAGAGGTAGCTCATCTCTAATTGATCATGGATCAAGGCCTAAGGCCCACACAACATTAGAAATAAGAAATGGGCAGTCATAATCATACCACAAATACTCATGTTGGGCTTCAAAAAGGGCAGCCCAAGACCTATCCAAAGCATGGGTCTAAGGGAAACACACATAGCCCAACCCATATATTCCACTATGGGCCCATAGGGAAAAGGTTAGGGCCTAAAATAAAGGTCACTAATGAAATAGCGGTGAAGACCGCTTGAGTAGAAGTTGGAACATGCCAATATGTCCTAGAGGGGGGTAAATAGGACATTTTAAAGTTTTTATAAATTATTAAAAATCCTATCACACTAATCCTATCACAGAGTATAGATTAGGACTACTCAAAATTAACTCTACTGTCTTTCAAGCCTGGTAGAGGATCCAATTATAGAGCTATTTAAATGATAATCACGGTGTAATTATATTTTATGATAGATGTGACTGTGTATGAAGTGTGAGCAAGTATAAATGCAGTTAATATAATCACACAAAAGATCAAATACAAGAATTAATCTCAAACACAGTCATTTTATAGTGGTTTGACTACTTGTCTACTCCACTACCGGCTTCCACACTCAACCCTTGAGTGACCGAATTTCACTAAGGAGGTTTCCCATGGTTCACCTCAAACCTAAGGTTTTAAAACAGGTTCACCTTCAACCTTTACAGAGGTTTCTACTCAGTTTACCTTAAACCCTGGAGTTTTGCTGGCGCACTCCTAACCAGATGTTTATGCCCACACAGAGCAAGGGTCTACACAATGCACCTAGATGTTTATGCTCTCCACAGAGCAAGGGTCCACACAATGCACCCCGCACGTACACTCCCGTCGGAAGCCTCCTTTGAGGACTTCAAAGGGTGAGCAACACTTAAGATCCAATCTTAGAAAGGAATGATCACAAGTGTCCTCTGGACTCTAGATACTTAAAAATAAGTTGATGAGTCTCATTCAGCACAATGTTGAAGATCTCCTTCTTGTTAATGAAGAATCATTAGCTCCCTTGATCTGCAACTCAAAAGATATACCTATACTAGGCTTTAGGTCGGGTCAGGGTTATGATGAAATTCCACTCTCTAAAGATTTTCCTATTAGGAAGATAGAGTAGTGCCGATCATCTATGCATTCAAGGCATCCCAGCTTAATGATTTATCATTAAGGTAGTAGCTAGAGGATCCTTGAATGCGGAAGTTCATTCCCCAATCCACTCTATTGAATATCAATGATGAGGGTGGATTGGAGGATGAACTCCCTGAGAGAAAGGGCTTAAGGTAAATGATATGAGCTTAAAACACTCAAAAGCACTCTCTTCTCTCTACCAGCGATAAAGGCAAGCTTCTCTATATATAGGCAAAAGGTTCCAACGGATATAAAATGGTCACATTTATGACAGAGTTCGATACCATCGAGCAAGAGTCGATATGATCGAGCGTATACTCTCGATTGTATCGATGATCCGCTCGATGATACAAACTCAAATGTTATTTACACTTTTGGAAACCTTTTACTAACTGGTCAATGGGATCAAGACACACATCGATGTTATCGGATTTCGAACTCCGATTCCATCGATAGATGAATCGATCTATCGACAGGTGAAAATAATAGAGACAAGCCTTGAAGATTTTTAGGTTCTAAAGATATGATCGGGGAACAGTCGATGTCATCAGAATTTATATATCGATGATATCGGAGACAGTGTCGATGGGATCGATAAATCGTATAGATTTACCTATAAGCTTGCTGGACGGTTTGTGTCTAATCTCCAATCGACCAGGTCTCGATAAGATCGACATATGAATATCGATTTCTCGACTGGCACCCCGATCAATATTTAAAAATATCCTGAAAATCATGCTGGAGGAAACATGTGCCCACTATCGATGTGATCGACTGACTTTCGATATGATCGATATTTGAGTTCAGATTGAATCGGACAGTCATCGATATATCGAAGCTCATAGTAGTTTTCTTTAAAAAAATAAGGGCACCAAAAGACTGTCTGTCGATATTATCGATCCACTTTCGATAGTATCGATATTTGAATATTGATGATATCGACTGAACCGTCGATATATCGATAAATCATCCAGATGAATGTTTGATTGTTTAACACTTTTTGTCCTCACTCGATTGTATCGATTGATATACCGAGGACATCGACAGAGCAGGTCGATCATATCGAAATATGAATCGATATAATCGATAATATAAGAAAAACTTGAAGATTTTTTTATTTAGTAAAAAGTTTTTTTACATAAAAGCCCTAAGATGTTCTACATATTTTTAAGGGTTTTAATCACCAGGTGTTTTGGGACATGGGATGTGAGGCTATGATTTACCTATGGCGAGCTTCCACATATCCAGTTGAGGCAGACACTTGAGTTGATCTTCTTGTTAGGCGCTGTTGTCCGACTGACTCAACTTTCATCATAATTGACAAACCAGGGCACTAGTATGTGCACTTTCAACTAATCCCATATATTGTGGTGGCCTAGTGGGCAGCTCATTGCTCAAACCAAATGGGCAAATGTCATGCTTTTAGTCAAGTATGTTGGGCCTATAACCCAGCCCAAGTATAAAGTTGATTTGGTGGGTAACCAAGGGCCCATCTACTTGTGTAATTCCTGCCTACTAGCGCAACACAATAATATGATAAAAATGACCTAAGAGTTCAACGGGCCTATCTAGAAAGTTCCAGCCCAATTGGGCCTAAAAAGTTCAACCACTATCTACATTCACAGACCCAATTGACTCCAACTGTGGTGGGCCTCAAAAGTGCATTTATTAAGCCCAACATTTAAGGGACTAAAATTATAAATTATTCCCTCTAAGATTATTACAATGTGGTGGGATATACAACACATCTAGGTGGGCTCACAAGGCAGGCTGGAGGGCTAACCAAGGCTGGTCACCCCAACCTGGGAGTCCCTGCCTAGTGGGCCACTCCTGACAGCACCACAGTCAGCTTAAATGTACATTGGATCTAAAATTTTGTAGTTTAATACTTTCATCGGTGGACCACACCTCCACAAAATTTTAGAATTTTTAAATATTTATAAGTATTTTAATTAATCTAAACAATACAGTTTATCCATAAAATCGGACAGACATGGACGTCCCAACATGGTGGACCAGTCCGGCCCTCGCTACGGTGTGCACAGGGGTCCATTGGCCCTTAAATTTGGTAGGTGGATCCCACTATGGGTGGAACACTTTCTTGTAAAATTTTATGATTTTAGGATACCCAAAAGTATTTTAATTAATTTGAAAAATACAATCTATCGAGGGTGGAATATTGCTAGAATATAACTGTGCTGAATTTGGGTTATCCAATGCGTGGGTTTTGAGCCTCCAAAATTCCTGAAATTTGGACCCAGGGTCCATCATCAGGCCTAAAATAAGGTGGGACCCAGAAATGTGGCCCACCTTCTTAGAAAGTATTTATGAATTAAGACTTTTATCAGATTATATTGCTGGACTGCACAACAGAAAATTAAAGTAGTGTTGTCCCTGATTTGAACACCCCAAAGGGGTGGGCCCAAGTTCTTCAAAAATTGGGAAAAATTAATTCTAACCTCCCCATATAAGTTTAATACAAGGTAGGGTCCACAAAAGTTACCCACCATTACAAAAATCATTTTATATTTATGGATTTCTAACTGTACATGTTGCTGGACATTCCAGAAAATCTGGACTGCCCACCCCACTTGGGCCACTCCTTTTTGGACTCAATCAAGGTCAGATGTAGGTAAAATTTGGGGTACATCTAGGTGGGACCCCCACCTTCAAGAAAAGTATATTAAATGGGTAGAAACAGTCCCCCAATAAGTCTAAAAATCTAACCTAAAACAAACCAGAAACTGTCCAGAAAATTTTTGGACAGCAGCATGCACATGAAATAAAATGAGCATAGGAACCAAAATAAGGAAAAATCTCCCCATGAAATTGGAGTTGTGGTCCACCTCAGTGGGCCTCACAAACATCCAGACCTAATCCATACCATAAAATCTATTGCATGTGTCCAAAAAGGAGCAAATGGGACACCTATGTTCATAGAGTGGACAGACATGGACATCCACTCTCTTTGGATGGTCTAGATACTTCCAGGCCACAAGGTGGGCCACACACATATATGAATAATAGATCAATAAAAGAAGAGTAAGAATTGGCCACAAGGGAAGGGACTCCACCTCATTAAGGCCCTTCCCTTCATCACAAACCACACATCACACTATATTGATGGGATTACAAGATCTACCCATGCATGTATCTTCAAATAAAAATTCACTGGTGGAGATGGCATGGTGGGGTCTATGGAGAATGGCATAGATGACCCAAGGATCCTTCAAACTATGATGGGGTCTAGATCAAGGGTCTAGATGACCCAAGGATCCTTCAAACTAAGAAAAGAAACCATGGTGGGGTCTAGATTAAGGGTCTAGATGACCCAAGGATCCTTCAAACTAAGAAAAGAAACCATGGTGGGGTCTATGGAGAATGGCCTCACCCATGAGTAATGCATGCACAAAAGGATGGGTCAATGGCCACACCAAGAAGACATGGGGCCTCCACCATCATTTGGTGGGCCCCACATGCTTCAATCATAAGGTGAAGAAGATAAATAAGAGAAGGGAATGGAGATCCTAAGGTTCTAATTACATGCACACCCACCTACAAGGTCTTCAAGCAAACACCACCAAGATGGTCTTCAAGCTCCAAGGTACATGGATCTAAGGTTGAGATCTTATTTCAATGGTTAGATGGGGGGATCAATGAGTGAAAGGGAGCTGGAAAAATGGAGGAAAGTTGCTGGAGAAGAAGAGAAGAGAGAGAGAGAGAGAGAGAGAGAGAGAGAGAGAGAGAGAGAGAGAGAGAGAGAGAGAGAGAGAGAGAGAGAGAGAGAGTAATCATGAGCTCTCTCTTGGATAGGGAAATCCATCATGAAAAATAGGATGATATAAACAAAGTTCATAGACTTATAAGTTAGGGGTAGGGATGGGTAGTGTGTGGGTGGTGAGTGGTGTAGGATATGGGGGGTTTAGGTAGTGTATGGGTGGTGTGTGTTGGAATTTGCACAAAAGAGGGTGGCCACCTTGACAAATGTGCCCTCCACACTAGGTGGGCCACATGATCATGCTCAAAGGCTATAAATGAGATGCACACAACTTATGATCCACACGTTAGATGGATGCACAAGACGCGGCGTTGGAACCACGACGATGATGCGGTTGCAATGACATAGGTCTTGGGTCAATCCAAGTCGGGTCTATGTGACCGAACTTAAGGATGACCGCAAGCATAATCCAAAGGTCGCGGGTTGACAGAATTCGACCAGTAGGACCGTAGGATCACAAGAAATGAATGCATACTCACACACACACATGCACACATGTGAACTCGGGTCGGGTCTCACATTCTCAATGTTAATGTTGAATAAGATAAATTCCCTAGTGGAGTCGTCAATTTGGGAGATTATCTAATTCAAATGTAACAGAGAAAGTGTATGAAGAACAATCATCACATTTATTCATGTTGAGTTCATTTACATCCTTTGATTTCCCTTTATTCTAAGATAGAATATTCAGAATACAAGAATTGAGAGAGTTTGAATGTCAAATCTGGATATTCAATCCAGTAGCATTTTGGTTTGCGAATTGATCATATCATCAAGAAGAATGTTGTGTAGATTCGATCGTCTAATCTCTGCTTCTTGAGCTTATATTCTTGTACAAAAGGAGAACTGAAGATTGCATCCTATATAGAGATTTCGGCAGCATTTCAGACCATTCATTGATGCCCACGCAAACAATAGTGTTTATGCGGGTCCGCACAACTGCACTACTGGTTGCATGAGTCTACGCAACTGTACTACTTGTTACGCGGGACAACATAACTTACTTCTCTTCCTTCTTCTCCTAAATACCTTCAAGCTCCTCTTCTCTCCCAGAGATCTGTTCTTCCTCGTAATCTTTAACCTCCCCAAATGAGAGGGGCAGTGGAGTATTTATAAACCTCCACACGTGCAAACCCTCGATCTCTATGCCATGGGGCCCACCTTTCTTCAGATCCAACCGTTCATGTAAAATATCCCATACAACCCTTTGCACATGATCGTGCAACCAATATGGTCATTTGTATGGTCCCTCACAACCGATATGGTTTGTACGAACCCGTGTAATCACACAAAGTTACACTTTATTTCATCTTTACTCACATATTTCTTCTAATTGCAGTCTTTTGATCTTTTCTATCTTCATTGTTTATGCCTCAACATACATACAATCCTAGCTGGAGGAACCATCCTAATTTCAGTAGGAGGAATGGACAAACAGCTAACCCTCAAGGGGCTTTATCTCAATTTTTAAATCAAAAGAAGTATTAGGAGGATCCGATTTTAAAACACATTCAAAATCAGGAGCTTTTCAATCAAAACACACTACAGGCTTTCCAAGACCTTAACAAATCCACTCAAATGATTGAGGAACACTTAGCGAGTGGGGAGAAAGGGATGCTTCTAGCCTAACCTCTCCCCAATCCAAAACCACAAAGTGAAGTTAGTGATCTGAGCTCTTCAAATCAGATGGAGCAAGATAAGTCTATCACTACTCTTATGAGTAGAAAGATAATTGACAAATCTATTCCGGTAAAGGTTGATAAGTCTAAGGACCCAAAAGAAGACATAGATGATAGAGCTAGCATTGCTTCAAATGGGTTAGAACCAGAATCTCAAAGCAAGCTAATTGCTCCATTCCCCAGACGATTGATTACACCAAAACCTCTAGTCAAATCACAGGATATTCTAGAGGTGTTGAAACAAGTGAAGGTCAACATCCCTCTTCTAGATACTGTGAAACAAATTCCTTCATATGCTAAATTTCTAAAAGGCTTATGCACAACCACGAGGCTGTAAGTGCTATAGTTTCTGCTCTTGTGATTGTCAAATTTTGTAGTGTCAAAACCACACAATCTTTGTCTTGTGTAGCACATTGATATATATATATATATATATATATATATATATATATATATATATATATATATATATATATATATATATATATATATATATATATATATATATATATATATGTTCAAGGCAATGCATCACATGTTCAAGTCATGTCAAGTGCTTCAATTCAAGTACAAAGATCTACTTCAAATGCAAGATCAAGTACTTTGTTTACTTCTTTAAAGCTTCAACTATCAATGTTGTCAAGCGACATTAAAAGACATGTGAATGGTTCAAGACTCAAGGTGAAGTTCAACATATGTACTACAAAATCAAGCTTCAAACGATCTCAAGTACAATCTTCATCATGTGTCAAGATTGCAAGCTTCATAGACTTCAAAGAAAGACTATCAACTAAAAAGAAAAGAAGTTCAATGTCTATTCTTCACTACTAAAGTTTGAAAGACCTTAGATTGACCTTAGGGTAGGTCATTTTGGATACATAATTCAATTGTTTATTTTATAAGTGTTTTGGTCTGTTCTTCGACTAGTCTTGGACTCTGTTCGACTAGTCCTAACGCTAGCTCGACCAGTCCAAGGAATTTCAAAACTAGTCCTAAGTTTGTTGTAAATTTTTTAAATTTTTTGTTGAGCCAAGACCAGTCGTGGAGACTACTCAACCGGTCATATGAACAATGCACGATTCGTTCACGACCAGTCCTGTAGTTATGACTCAAACTCCAGCAACTGTTTCTAGTTCAACACGACTAGTCCTGCAGTTATGACTCGAACTCCAGCAATTGTTTCTAGTTCAACATGACCAGTCGTGGACAAGTCACAACCAGTCATGGAGGTTTCATGACTGGTCATGCAGTGCCTACAACCAGTCGTGGAATGGCTTTATCCGATCGCGCTCAAAATTTTAAAAATTCGTTAGTCCTACGACCAGTCATAGTATCCACAGGACCAGTCGAATGTGCGATCTGTTCACCTATAATTAGACGAAGAATTTCAGAGTTTGGTAATTCAATTTAAGTAAAATCAAGGCATCATTCTGAGAGATAAGTTAGTAATTTATTTAAGCTATATTGTGCTCATTTAATATTCTTTTTTTGTAGCTTTCTTTATATTTGATTTTGAATTTCCTTATTCTAATTATATTTGAAAGATGAATTGAGTTATTCCCATTTCATGGAATCAAAATCAAATCAAGCTAGCCCAAGGTACTTTAACTCTAAAATTAATTTATAACCAAGAACCATTTCAAAGTGAGTCTTGGACATTGAATTTCTCTATTCAAACTTCTTCTCCGACTTGGTTTTTTCGGGCTGCAACAAAAGGAGAAATCCAGGTATTTTACATTGTTGTAATTTTCATTGTGTTGGTTTCTTTTAAGATAACCCAGAAAAATTTCATTATTTTGGTTATCTGAGGAGAGCCAGAAAACTCAGAGTGAGGAGTTTTTGAATTGTGTAAAGCCCACTTGAAAGACACAATTGTGAGGGTTTTAGGTGAACTTGAGAAAAACCTATTTTAATAGTGAACGCTAATATCCGTTGTGTGAAGATATTAGGAGTGGAGTAGTTGTGTGGCTGTTGTTTAACAGTTGGTGTACACACAGGCGAACCACTATAATTCTTTATGTTTGGATGTGTGATTTATTTTCTATATCTTTTATCATTCAATATTGTGAGATGTATTTGAGGATGTGAATGTTGTAATCTTTTACATTTCAAGCATTGTAGTGAATGTTGTAATAACTTAGATTTCCTTTCAGTGCTATTTATTTATTTATTCCTCTGTATCCAAGTTTGAGTTTTTGATACAAAGACCTTTCTAGAAATCAGGTTGTCCTACCATAAACCTTGGTTTTTTGTGTAATGTTTCCCTTAGAACAACATTTGTATCAACCTCTCAATAATCATACATTTGAGGTTATTTTTATATTTAACATTGTGAGATTATCTTTGTTATTTGCATTTAATTTATTTAAATTTCGTTGTTATCATTTTAATTTGGCATAGCCCTATTCACCCCACCCCCCCCCCCCCCCCCCCCCCTCAGGACATATAACTTGGCCTTTTCAAGTGGTATCAGAGCCTAATAGCTCGTTTTAATTGTTATTTTTTTGGATTTATTTCCTTAGCTAATCAATCTAAAGTTATTTAAAAGATGTCAAATTTTGATAGCCTTCCAGTCACTAGGCCACCACCATTTGATGGCACCAATTATGCCTATTGGAAAGCTAGGATGAGGATTTTCCTTAAATCCATGGATGAGAGTGTGTAGCTAGCCATAGTGACTGAATGGACCTCTCCTACCACTGAAGTGACTAGTATCGATGGTTCAAAATCTATGAGAGTAACACCTTATTTCTCTTGGACCACACTTCAAAAAAATGAGAGTAGTGCAAATGCAAAAGTACTAAATGCAATCACTTGCACACTATCACCGAATTAATTCAAAAGAATTATATCCTGTGATTCTGCAAAGCAAGCCTAGGATATTTTAAAAATGACACACGAGGGAACATCCATTGTCAAGAAATATAAAATTCAAATCCTCCCCGCCAAATTTGAGGAAATACGTATGAAAGAAAATGAAATGTTCATTGACTTCTATACAAGATTAAATGACATTATGAACTCTATGTGGGGTCTTGGTGATAAAATTTCAAAAAGTAAAATTTATACAAAAATACTACACTCACTTCCTGAATGGTTCAATTCTAAGCTAACTGCGATCCAGGAACATCAAGATATGGATAATATGGGGGTAGAAGAATTAGTTGGCTCTTTATAGACTTATGAGTTAACTTTCAAAGCTCCTAAAGGTAAATCACTTACCCTAAAATCTTCTAAAAGTATTTCTCAAGAAAATAGTGGTAATTTTGATTTAGAAAACTCTGAAGATGATATGACCCTTTTAGCTAAAAAAATTTACAAAAATTTCAAAAGTAAAATGAGGGTTGATTTTCAAAAATCTAATGATAAGAAGAAATCTAAACCTAAAAGTCAAAAATCTTTAAAAGACAGTCACTGTTACAACTGCCATGAATATGTGCATTTAGCAAACAAGTGTCCTAAGAAGGACAAACCTAAAATGAAAGGAATGTTGGCTACTTAGGATAAATCCTCTGACTCTGAAGCCTCTTCTAAATCAAAATTTTTTGAAACTGAGTCAGGCAGTGAAGTTAAAGCCCTTATGACTCTAGCCAAATTCACTTTTTCAGATCATGATGATTCAACTAGTGAAGAAAATCTGAATAGTGAGCATGAAAATGAAGAAGATCTCCAAGATGCTTACAATGCCCTATACAAGGAAAGTTGTAAGAATCGGTAAATCTAAAACTTCAAAAAGAAAAGTTTTTAAAACTTAAAGAAATTTTGATTCTCTTGTTTTAGAAAAATATCACATTTTAGATTGTTTTCAAAAATTGAAATGCAATTTAGATTTCAAAACCTCCCTTATTAAGAATCTTAAATCTGAAAATGAAAAACTTAAACTTGAAGTCTCTTCACTTTTAAGTTTAAAAGATACATGAAGGTATGCCCAAGGTGAACCAAAGTTAGAAAAACTTTTCTGTGGATCAAGAAAATGTGACAACCGATCCGGTTTGGGCTACGATAAAAATGATCCTCCTAAATAGAAGAATACTCCTCCTAAATTTGTGAAAGGAGAGTCTTTAAACTTAAAAGGGAATAGTTCAAATCAATTTTTTTTCTAAAAAGACTAAAACTTTCCAATCTTTTAAACCTAAAGACAATCATATCAACTATAAAAATTAGAACCGAAACCCTTTAGCTGAGAAAATAGTTGATTTGCTTAAGGAGCTCTTAAAATCTAACTCAGTAGGTCATTCTTACAACAACTATAAATACAAGAAGACCAACTATACTCCTAAACCCAAAACAATTATGAAATGGGTTCCTAAGGTTACTTGCATGGTTGCCCACATGGCTTTCAAAGCTTCAAGCCATTCAAAGTGGTACCTAGACAGTGGATGTTCCAGGCACATGACTGGTGACAAAGGTCTGTTCACCACTCTTAAAGACATGACTGATGGATCAGTCACATTTGGTGAGGGTAGCAACTGAGGGATTATTGGCCAAGGTACGGTTCAACTTTCTAACCTCCCTTTATTTGAGAATGTCCTATATGTAGAGGTCCAAAACATAACTTGTTAAGCATCTCTCAAATATGCGATAAAAATCACAGTGTAAAATTTTCTAACCAAGGTTGTGAAATTTTAAACAAAAAGGGTTCTGTAATATTAACTGGTCATAGAACTTCTGAAAACTGCTATATTGTTAGTGATTCTAGCTCATTTAGTCAATCGTGTTACATGGTCCATACTTATGAGACTGAGTTATGGCATAAGCGCCTTGGACATGTACACTATCACAATTTGTATAGATTGAGCAAAAGAGAACTGATAAGAGGTCTACCTAAATTATATGAAGTAGACAAAATAGGTGGTGAATGCCAGATTAGTAAGCAAACTAGGAGTGCTCACAAAAAGGTGGACTCCAATGCCACATCCAAACCGCTCAAACTTCTCCACATGGATCTTATAGGACCAATTAGGACGGAGAGTCAAGGTGGCAAAAAATACATTCTTATAATCGTGGATGATTTTACCAGATTCACTTGGGTAGCCTTCTTAAGGGTTAAATAAAAAACCCTTGACGAAGTACAAAGAGTTCTGAAACGGATCCAAATTAAAAAACGTTCTCAAGTCTGTAAGATCCGTAGTGATCATGGATAAGAATTTGAGAAAAACAGTTTCGAGAAATTCTGTTGCGATAAGGGAATATCACATGAATTCTTTGCACCCAAAACACTACAGTAAAATAGAATTGTGGAAAGAAAAAATAGAATGCTTCAAGAAATGGAAAATGTAATGTTGAATAGTATGAAGCTCTCTAGAAATCTTTGGGTTGAGGCCGTAAATACTGCCTGCTATATAATCAACTGGGTTTATACAAGTAAGTCAAATAATAAAATGGCTTATGAAATGTGGTTCAATAAGAAGCCTATTGTCAAATACTTTCGAGTTTTTGGCAGCAAGTGGTATATTTTACGTGACCATGAAAATCTGCGTAAGTTTAACACTAAAAGTGATGAAGGGATCTTTTTGGGGTATTCTTTGAACAGTCGAGCATAACGAGTACTAAATAAGAGGACTGGTGTAATTCAAAAGTCCATCAATGTGGTCATTGACGATCACATGAATACACCTGCCTCAAGTTCAAATAATGATGAAGTTCTTCTAATTGACAAACCGGATACTTCATCAAGTCAAAATAACTCTGAACTGAGGACTGTCAAAGATCATCGAACCACTCAAATTCTTAGAAACCCTCTCACTGGTGTGCGCACACGTAGACAACTAGAAGATATATGTAATTACGTATGCTTTACATCTCAGATCGAACTGGCAAACATAAAAGAAGCTCTTACTGACGAAAACTGGATGGCTGCGATGCAAGAAGAGCTTAATCAATTTATAAGAAATGATGTTTGGTACATAGTTCTTACACCTAAAGATAAACATATTATCGAAACTAAGTGGATTTTCAAAAATAAGTTTGAGGAACTTGGTAATATAATTTGAAATAAGGCTAGACTGGTCGTATAAGGGTACACTCAAATTAAAGGTGTCAATTATGATGAAACCTTTGCCGCAGTAGCTCGTTTAGAATCAATCAAACTATTTATATTCATTGCTTGCTTTAGAAAATTTAAAATTTACCAAATGGATGTAAAGAGTGCTTTTTTAAATGACAATCTACATGAAGAAGTATATGTTGAACAACTAACAGATTTTGAAGACCCTAAAAATACTAATCATGTGTATCTATTAAGAAAGGCTCCCTATGGTTTGAAACAAGCTCCAAGGGCATAGTATGAAAAATTGACTAAGTTTTTACTCAGTCATGATTTTTAAATGGGAAGTGTTGATAAGACTCTTTTCGTTAAGAAATAGAACGATCATATCTTAATAGTTCAGATCTATGTTGATGATATTATTTATGAATTTACCTATACTAACATGATTGTTGAGTTTGAAGATCTTATGAAAACTAAATTTGAAATAAGCATGGTTGGGGAATTGAATTATTTCCTAGGGTTGCAAGTAAAACAACAACCTGATGGTATCTTTCTTCTTAAACCAAATATGCTCTGAACTTAATTAAAATGTTCAGATTTGAGAATAGGAAAAACTTTGATACTCCTATGAGTACATCATTAAAACTCTCAAAAGACTCTACAGTTAAATGTGTGGATCTAAAATTATAACGTAGTATGATTCGCAGTTTACTTTATTTAACTGCAAGTAGACCTGATATTGCCTTTAGTGTTGGAATTTGTACAAGATATCAATCTGACCCTAAAGAGTCATATTTAACTGTTGTTAAGCAGATTATGCATGTAGCAAGTTTAGCAAATTTGGGTCTCTGATATCCACATGATACTAGTGTTTAATTGGCTAGTTACACAAATGCTGATTGGGCTAGTATTATTGATGATAGGAAATCAAAAGTAGGTTTAATAAATTAAAATTTGATCTTGGTATGTACAATTTAAATTGATTATTCATGCATTTTTGTATTATAGTTTATATATTTGTTAAATTATAATTTTAAATTTTAAAATTATGAGAAAAATGCATGTTTTTGTGTATACATGACCAGTCGAGGACGTATTCGACCAGTCGTGGCACGACCGGTCAAGGACATCCCACGACCAGGCTTGTAGCGTGCTGGATCTTTTAATTTGTGGAAAAACCCTTTCTTCCTCATTTTCTCTTTTTCCTCCAACGGGATGTAGCACGACTAGTGGTACCCAACCTCTTGATTCATCAAGGTCAATGCATTATTTTAGTTTTTTCTTATAGATTCAAGCTCTATTTACTTCACTTTCTTCTTTGGAGTGCTTGATTTCAAGTTTTCTTGAAGTTTTGTGGTTTTCTTCTCCAAAATCTATTTTTTGAGAAAACCCATTCCACATCTTTTGCAACTCTTTGCCTCTTTGATTTTCTAGTTGCAAATGGATGCTAGAGGTCGAAAGAAAAACACTCGTGGTCCATCAACATCCAGATCATCACCTATCACAAGGCGCCACCTTTGGTCTCCCGAAGATGATCCTCCCTATGTACAGGATTTGAGGCTGCGCAATGTGATAGTTGACCAACCTGTGCATATTGAACATCTTTTGGCTTTTGATCTCCTTCCTCTTCTCTAATCTGTAGGATGGGCTAACATTCTATATTGGGGTGGGCCGGCATATTGGTCTATTGCGCAGTTTATGTTCGCATGCATTTCTAATTTGTCTACAGAAAATTTAACTTTTACAATTACAACTAGAGAAGGTCCATTTGAAGTTAATAGACATTTAATTTCTAAACTTATGGATATACCTGTCAATGATGACAATATTCCTATTAGCAATCTAGTTAACAAACCATCTGAGTCAGAAAAATGTATGCTCACAAGAGCATTATGTAATATAAATGCGTAATGTAGTCAGAATGGGAATGCGCTCGCTTCAAGATACTTATTACCCAGATACAAGGTCCTTCATAGGATACTTATTTATAATATTTATTCTAGGTCTGGTAACAAAATCAAACTCACTTCTTTTATGGTTTGGACTTTGCATTCCATTATATCTGGAGTTAATATCTGTCTTCCTTCTTTAATTTGTCATTTCATCATTCAATTCCATCTCCATCTGGGTCACAATGATATTTCATTTTTATATCTTATGACTGTGTTAGCTACTCACATGCTAGTTGTTATGCCTGTTGAAGAAGCTCCTATTCGTCACCTTATCTTCAATAATAAAAATATAAACAAGATGAATTTTCAATTGCCTGAGGGCTAAGTGAATGAAGGTGGTGGTGGAGCAGAAGCAGTGAATGAAGAAGAAAGCAGTTTACTTGATGATGTTAACATGGATGATATTTTTAATGAACTTGAATCAGATTCTGATGCTAACCCTATTTATCGACCATCTGAATTTGATGTGCGTTTATGTGCACTTGAGGAGAAGGTAGAAAACATGAATGCTGCCCATGATTTGTAGTTTAAATATATACGCAAGTATCTTAGGTAGATTAACAAGGGCCTTCATCAAATTGATCCTACCATACCTGCTCCTTCTTCCAGATCTGATTAAGTGTTTTCTTATTTGGCTTGTAATAACTTTTGTGATATTTACTCTTTTCTTTTAATTTTTGAAACCAACTTTAGATGAATTTGGTTTATGCTGGTTAATGATATATGATTTTTGAATTTGCTTATATCTCTCATATCTTGACTATGTTTGCTCCATTATTCCTCTTTTATTTATTATCCTCTTTCATATCTTCGTTTCTTCCTTTGTCATATTGTGACAAAAAGGGGGAGAATAGTTTGTGTTTATGCATGCTTATGGATATGGATAGTGGGGAGTAACATGGTAGTGGCATTTTTATATATATATGTGCTACTCAGGGCGAGTAAGTAAGGAAGTGTCTTAGATATTTCAAAATGATTTGTTGTGCATTATACTCTCTTATGTATATATGGTGCATGATTCTTTATTGAGAATTTAATGCTTCTCTTATTTATAATGGAGTGTGTTTTGTCATAAATTTGACAAAGGGAGAGATTGTAAGTGTTATAGTTTCTGCTCCTATGATTGTCAAATTTTGTAATACCAAAACCACACAATCTTTATCTTACATAGCACATTGATATATATATATATGTTCAAGGCAATGCATCACATGTTCAAGTCATGTCAAGTGCTTCAAGTCAAGAACAAAGATCTACTTCAAACGCAAGATCAAGTACTTTGTTTACTTCTTTAAAGCTTCAACTGTCAATGTTGTAAAGCGACATCAAAAGACATGTGAATGGTTCAAGACTCAAGGTGAAGTTCAACATATGTACTACAAAATCAAGCTTCAAATGATCTTAAGTACAAGCTTCATCATGTGTCAAGATTACAAGCTTCATGGACTTCAAAGAAAGACTATCAACAAAAAAGAAAAGAAGTTCAATGTCCGTTCTTCACTAACAGGGTCTGAAAGACCTTAGGTTGACCTTAGGGTAGGTCATTTCGGATACATAATTCAATTGCTTATTTTATAAGTATTTTGGTTTATTCTTTGACTAGTCTTGGATTCTGTTTAACTAGTCTTAGCACTGGCTCGACTAGTCCTAGAAATTCCAAGACCACTCCTAAGTTTTTTATAAATTTTTAGAATTTTTTGTTAAGCCACGACTAGTCGTGGAGACTGCTCGACCGGTCGTGTGAAAAGTGCACAATTCGTTCATGACCAGTCCTGCAGCTACGACTCGAACTCTTACAACTGCTTCTGGTTCCACACGACCAGTCGTGGACAAGTCGTGACCAGTCATGGACGTTTCACGACCGATCGTGCAGTGCCTACGACCAGTCGTGCAATGGCTTTATTCGATCACGATCAAAATTTCAAAAATTCGTTGGTCCTACGACCAGTCGTAGTAGCCACATGACCAGTCGAAGGTGCGATCTTCTCATCTATAAATGGATGATGAATTTCAGAGTTTGGTAATTCAATTCAAGTTAAATCTAAGCATCGCTTAGAGAGATAAGTTAGTAATTTAATTAAGCTATATTGTGCTCATTTAATATTCTCTTTTTATAGCTTTCTTTGCATTTGATTTTGAATTTTCTTATTCTAATTATATTTGAAAGAGGAATTGAGGTATTCTCATTTCTTGGAATCAAAATCAAATCAAGCTACCCTAAGGTACTTTAATTTTAAAATCAATTTAGAACCTAAAATCATTTCAAAGTGAGTATTCGACATTAAACTTCTCTATTCGTACTTCTACTCTAACTTGGTTCTTCCACGCTGCAACAAAAGGAGAAATCCATGCATTTTACATTGTTGTAATTTACATTGTGTTGGTTTCTTTTGAGACAAAGCCAGAAAAATCTCATTGTTTTGGTTATCTGAGGAGAGCCAGAAAACTCAGAGTGAGGAGTTTTTGAATTGTGAAAAGCCCACTTGAAAGACACAATTGTGAGGCTTTTAGGTGAACCTGAGAAAAACCTATTTTAATAGTGAACACTAATATCCACTGTGTGAGGATATTAGGGGTCGAGTAGTTGTGTGGCTGTTGTTTAACAGTTGGTGTACACATAGGCGAACCACTATAATTCTTTGTGTTCGGATGTGTGATTTATTTTCTATATCTTTTATCATTCAATATTGTAGGATGTATTTATGGATGTGAATGTTGTAATGTTTTACATTTCAAGCATTGTGGTGAATGTTGTAATAACTTAGATTTCCTTTCAGTGCTATTTATTCCTCTGTATTTAAGTTTGAGTTTTTGATGCAAAGACCTTTCTAAAAATCAGATTGTCCTACCATAAACCTTGATTTTTGGCGTAAGGTTGTCCTTAGAATAACATTTGTATCAACTTCTCAATACTCATACATTTGGGGTTGTTTTTATATTCAGCATTGTGAGATTATCTTTGATATTTGCATTTGATTTATTTAAATTCTGCTGTTATCATTTTAATTTGGTATAGTCCTATTTCCCCCCTCCACCCCAAGGACATATAGCTTGGCCTTTTCAAGTGGTTCCAGAGCCTAATAGATCTTTTTAATTATTATATTTTTAAATTTATTTCCTGAGCTAATCGATCTAAACCTATTTATAAGATGTCAAATTTTGATAGCCTTTCAGTCACTAGGCTACCACCATTTGATGGAACCAATTATGCCTATTGAAAAGCTAGGATGAGGATTTTCCTTAAATCCATGGATGAGAGTGTGTGGCTATCCATAGTGACTGAATGGACCCCTCCTATTGCTGAAGTGACTGGTATCGATTGTTCAAAATCTATGATAGTAACACCTTATTTCTCTTGGACCACACTTTAGAAAAATGAGAGTAGTGCAAATGCAAAAGCACTAAATGCAATCACTTACACACTATCACCGGATGAATTCAAAAGAATTATATCATGTGATTCTGTAAAGAAAACCTGGGATATTTTAGAAATGACACACGAGGGAACATCAATTGTCAAGAAATATAAAATTCAAATCCTCACAACCAAATTTGAGGAAATACGTATGGAAGAAAATGAAATGTTCATGGACTTCTATACAAGATTAAATGACATTGTGAACTCTATGTGGGGTCTTGGTGATAAAATCCCAGAAAGTAAAATTTGTGCAAAAATACTACGCTCACTTCTTGAACGGTTCAATTCTAAGTAACTTCGATCCAGGAACTTTGTGATACAGATAATATGAGGGTAGAAGAATTAGTTGGCTCTTTAAAGACTTATGAGTTAACTTTTAAAGCTCCTAAAGGTAAATCAGTTTCCGTTAAATCTTTTAAAAGTATTTCTCAATAAAATAATAGTAATGCTGATTTAGAAAACTTTGAAGATGATATGGCCCTTTTAGCTAAAAAGTTTTACAAAATTTCTAAAAGTAAAAGAGGGTTGATTTTCAAAAATCTAATGATAAGAAAATCAGTGTAAAATGCCCATATTCATGGCAGTTGTAAAACCTCCCTTATTAAGAATCTTAAATCTGAAAATGAAAAACTTAAACTTGAAGTCTCTTTGCTTTTGAGTTTAAATGATATATAGAGGTATGCCCAAGGTGATCCAAAGTTAGAAAAGCTTTTGTCTGGATCAAGAAAATGTGGCGACCGATCCGGTTTGGGCTACGATAAAAAAGTTCCTCCTAAACAGAAGAATAATCCTCCTGAGTTTATGAATTGAGAAAGTTGATTTACTTAAGGAGCTCTTAAAATCTAACTCAGTAGGTCATTCTTAAAACATCTACAAATACAAAAAGACTAACTATACTCCTAAACCCAAAATAGTTATGCAATAGGTTTCTAAGGTTACTTTCTTGGTTGCCCGCACAGCTTTCAAAGCTTCAAGCCATTCAAAGTGGTACCTAGACAGTGGATGTTCCAGGCACATGACTGGTGACAAAGATCTGTTCACCTCTCTTAAAGGCATGACTGATGGATCAATCAATTTGGTGATGGTATTAATTACAGGATTATTGGCCAAGGTATAGTTTAACTTTCTAACCTCCCTTTATTTAAGAATGTCCTATATGTAGAAGGTCCAAAACATAACTTGTTAAGCATCTCTCAAATATGCGATAAAAATCACAGTGTAAAATTTCTTAACCAAGGTTGTGAAATTTTAAACAAAAAGGGTTCTGTAATATTAACTGGTCGTAGAACTTCTGAAAACTGCTATATTGTTAGTGATTCTAGCTCATCTAGTCAATCGTGTTACATGGTCCATACCGATAAGACTGAGTTATGGCATAAATGCATTGGACATGTATACTACCGTAATTTGTAAGATTGAGCAAAAGAGAACTAATAAGCAGTCTACCTAAATTACAGAAAGTGGTTAAGGCCAAGGTACTTAAGTTATTATATGTGAGTATTATATACCTCATATCCGATAGGCAATGGGTGAGTCCAACTCAGGTGGTTCTTAAGAAGTCCAGAATCACCATCGTAGTCAATGCCAACAATAAACTTATGCCAACTAGAGTTACTACTAGTTAGAGAATGTGTATTGACTACAGGAAATTGAATACCGTCATGATGAAGGACCACTTTCCTTTTCCCTTCATTGATCAAATTTTGAAAGGCTAGCTGGTCTTACTATTGCTTCCTTGACGAATATTCGGGCTACAATCAAATAGATATAGCCATTGAAAATCAAGAGAATACAACGTTCACATGTCCTTATGGCACATTTACTTACTAAAGGATACCATTTGGACTATGTAATGCTCCTGCCACTTTTCAATGATACATGTTAAGTATATTTTCTGACATGGTAAGGAAATATTTAGAGGTCTTCATGGATGATTGTCTTTGGTCTATCCTTCAACGAGTGTTTGGAAAATCTAAAAAATGTATTGAAGCGATGTGAGGAAAAGAATTTGGTAGAAGTGTCATTTCATGGCTTCTAAGGGAATAATTCTTGGACATATAATTTCTTCTAAGGGAATTGAGCTAGACAAGGAGAAAATTGATCCTATTTTTAACCTACCTCCACCCAAGAGCATACAAAACATGCGATCCTTCTTAGGACACGCTGGATTTTACAGACAATTCATAAAGGACTTTAGTCACCTCTTTTGTCCTTTATGTAATCTAGTTTAAAAGGATGTACTATACAAGTGGATTGAGCAATGCAATAAGCTTTTACAAAGCTCAAGGACACATTGACCACCGCTCCTATCATGTAACCACCCGACTGGAGCATTCCTTTTGAGATTATGTGTGATGCATCTAACTATGCTATTGGGGCGGTGTTAGGCCAAAGAAAAGAAAGGAACCTCTATGCCATTCACTATGCAAATAGAACTTTAAATCATGCCCAAGTAAATTACTCTACTACGGAGAAGGAACTCCTAGCCGTAGTATTCACTTTGGACAAATTTAGGTCCTACTTGATCAGATTCAAGATCATCATTTACACTGATCTTGCAGTACTCAAGTACCTTCTTTCTAAGAATGATGCTAAGCCTCTCCTGATAAGATGAATCCTCCTACTCCAGAAATTTGATTTAGAAATAAAAGATAAAAAGGGAGTAGAGAACATAGTGGCTAACCATTTTTCACGACTTGATCTTCCTAATTCCCTTGAGACGATACCTATAAACGACATGTTTCCTAATGAATAATTATTTAAACTCTCCCAATTACCTTGGTTTGCTAGTATTGCTAATTATCTTGCCATAGGTTTCACGCTAACATATTGGACTACGCTAGATTAGAAAAAATTCTTTACCGAGGTTCGTAAGTTCTTCTAGGATGACCCGTATTTATTCAAATATTGCCCAAATGAAATTCTAAGGGGATGTGTGTGTGAAGGGTCAAATATTGAATATTATCCCCCATTTATATCTTGATTTTATGAACATGATACCACTTAATGTCCTATTGTACTCATGTTTGTGTTGGAATGTGAATTTAAGAGCTTTGATTGAAAAAATATGCTAAAAGCGTAGATATAACACTCAAAGATCACCAATGAAAAAAATGGATCTTAGGAGATAAAGATTGAAGATTTTAAGGTTCCAAGATTCAATAAAACCAAGTGAAGAAGGAACGAAGTCAAAAGAACAAGCGCAGAATTCACATCGATTATATCATCGATCATAGTTCGATGACATCGAAACTATCATTCGATGACATCGAACATAAATCAATAACATCTAATTTATGAAGGAAAATCAAGTTGGTTGTTGGATAAATTAAAGACATTTATTGATGACTCGAGTACTTGTTCGATGACTTGAAGTTCTGCTCGATGACATCAAAGCCAGTTCGATGACTTGTAATTTTATGTGAATTTTTAGCAAAACTCGCTGGACACATTGAGCATCTGTTGAGGGTCAAATATTGCATATTAGACCTGTAACGTCCTGAAATTCAGGGGTCAAGCACAACTCAGCTCCTGAGTTCCAAAACATCACTTATGCAACATATTTGATGCAGATTGTATGTTGTCTGTATTAATGCATAAAACATGAAATAGATCAAGCCAGATAAGCAGACATAATTCAGGGATATTGAGAAAATGTAAGTGGAAGACTTAAATTCATATATAATTTAAAATAAATCCCCAAATGATGCGTGCTCTGCCCAGGACAATATACATACATCTGCGTCTCAAAATACATATATGAACTGTTCAAAATGATCCAATACATTTCTTAAAAATAATCCTCGCTGGTCAGGATGAGGCTCACATGAACCCGCCTGAGAACTGCATATATGAGAATGCCTCCTCATCCTCGTCGAAGTCTGGCTCCGCCTTACAAGCATCGCCATCTCCTGCAGCTAAGTCAGAGTCTGGTTGGTGTTTAAACACCATCCCAGAACGTGAGAGTGAGTGATCAACTCAGTGGTACTATATAACAAAAGTTAACATGTTATCAATCCAATCAAGCAGTAGTGATAAGGCAGTATAATCACACAGGTCCTAGGTACTCTTGTTAATGGAAGGATGATATGAAGAATGATGCATGCTCTTACCACAATCCCCTCTGCGACATCATCTAATGATCGCGGCATGACTCACTTCCTCAGTGCTCTATCACCAGCACCGTTAGCACATGCAATGCGGTGTTATGAATATGATTACCAAGTTCTTATTAGTCCTTTTCATACAGCAGGATTGGAAAGCTAAGACACCTCCCTTGTATCATTTCCTAACATTAATCCTTTCTAGGGTCGTCAATCCTAGGATATCTCATACGATGTTATGGTTCTAGGTCGCTGCAAGGGTTGTTACGCGCAATCGTTACACCACTCTCCTATCACCTTATCAATACAGGCCTATTTATATCCTTAAGACTACAACAGGACTCATCGCCCCTATATAGTATCAAGATAAACTCAAGGTCATTACAGAGGGCTCGTCACCAATCAGTGTAGGCCGATAGCAAGAATATAGTGTCTCATACCACCATAATCTGCTCAGAGTAGGGTGCTTACTGGTCACTACGGGGAGGTTTGTGGCCCCATCGTAGGCCGACAGATCGACCACGGTGTCCCATACCACCATGCCCGGCTCATGAGTCTTAGGGGAACTTGGTACCATGGTTAACGGGAGTTTCACTGGTAAGCTCAGTGCCTTAGATTCAAACAGTAGCGACCAAACATGGTGAACAAGCATTGGTCAATCGGGTTAGTTGATAAGCTCAACTAGGCTAAGCGCACTTTGAGTTGAACGACATGGAATGCATAAGCACTCCGTGTGGCCTAACCACTGCCGAACACCCCAAGCACGACTCAGATTCGCTAAACTCACCCCATGTGGCGGAGACAACCTCATCCACTAATTATGGAACGGTTTTCGATTACCTGGACTATAGTACAGCCCCATTCACATACAAAGCTAATAACTAGCATATAATTCATATCCTGGATTCATTTGTACAATCATGAAGTATAACTTAAATGTAAGCAGTACATGCAGGAAATCATACACACATGTAACATAATTCAATTAAACACATAAGCCATGGAGGAAATCATACACTCATTTAGCATGGATATTCTAAGTCACATGATTCATGAATGAAATCATTCACACAAACATTATGGTTAAAATTCATATCTCAACCATCTTAGCAAACACATTTTCTAACCATTATCTCATTTAGACTTTTAAACAAACACTTAGCTTACACTATTGAACATACATCACGTATGTCGACACCGTTGCAAATTAGGGCAAGTCCTCTCACCAAGGAGTTGCCGCATACATATTAGGCATATCATAATGACAATTTATCATGGCAAGCAAATCAGCAAATTCCATACGCATACGTGTATTCTAACATATACATGAAATATGATATCACAATACAAAGTATACGTATGCGGAAGACAAATTGGATAGCATATTCGGCATGTGTAACGGCAAGCACAACATGAATAAATCATTATCTAACATTGAAAGGGTTGAAAACCATAACCTAAGAGTATATAGTCTGCACCTTAAACCAGAAAAGACGTATTTAAGATGATTCAGACGATGTATCTTCGTCAACGGTGGATACGCTACCTATGGCAAGAAACAGGTTAGCTAGAACTCTACTACAGCTAGTCTAAGCTTCAAAACAGGTTAGGGTTTGCTTAACTTATCCAAAAATGGAATCAGAATCGCCGGAAGAATGATTTAGAAATTTCAGTTCAATGTATAGATGCACTAGGAAGAATCCTACAGAGTTTCACCTGATTCTCCCACACTTTCTCTCTCTTTCTTAAATCTCTAGGGTTTGAGAAATTCGTATGGGTTAGAAAGCTAAGGGTTTAAGGCCCTTTTATAAGCCTAAACATGACGAAAACGGACTTTAAGTCAAGGTATACTTAGGTTATAACTAAATCGAGATCTTTCTGATCCAACGGAGCATTTCTGGAGGTCCTCTGATCAAATGCGGTCAGACTTAAGCTCACTAGTATCAAATCTTTAGTAAGTTAAGTTTTCTGTCCGATCGGATATCCAGATTGTCTGTGGCGGACCAGTTTCAATTCAACGGTCACCGAACTTCGATCAAGGTCACAAGTACTTGGACATGTAAGGGCCAACTTTCCTGATCCGAGTGTGTAATTTGGTCAAATTCCAATGGTCAGAACACTTAAAAATAACGTGCAAGTAAACCGTGCCAGATTTCATAATAATATAATTAATTTTCTAAAAATCTTCATTTTCCTCCTCTCTTTACTCCGGACACAAGAAAATGGTGTCAGGACACCGGTTGGGTTTGATTTTTGAAAGGATGGTCAAGTCCAACTAAGTATCATAACGGTCTACGATTATAGATATTGGACTTTCGACGTGCGGTCTAGATCCAATACGAAGTTACAAAGCATTCCCGGGAACAACTAGGATTAGAGTTGGATCCTAGATTTCAGGATATTATAGCGTCATTGATTCTACAAGTTTTATGTCTTACAGAAGGTATTTAAAGTGAACAGCACTAATTTCGCAGCCAATCTAACTTAGCTCTAATTAACTTATGTTTGATTTCTAAGAGAATTAATTCTAAGTGATTTCTGATCGAGGTGGTACTCGGGTCTTGGTACGAAATTTTTTGAGTCATTACAAGACCCCAGTTATTACCTGATTTTATATACATAATAATATTTAATGCCTTGTTTTAATCATGTTTGTGTTGCAAGATGAATTTAGAAGCTTGGACTGAAAAGGGGTATTAAAAGCATGGATTTAACGCTCAGAAATCACCAAGGTAAGAGACGGATCTTAGGAGATCGTGATTGAAGAATTCACATGCCAAAGATCTGAGAAAATTAAGAAATTAATGATAAAGAGGGCCGAAAATCGTCCTGAATGCAAGATCACAGGGTTCCCACCATCTGTTTGGCTCGAAACTTTATATCTGGCCTGAGGACCCTAAATTAACCGTACACGTCAAAATTCAGCCCTTGTATCCTTGTAGAAGTGGCCTAACGAACAGATCAGCTCATAAATCACTGATCCGGGGCCAACTTGGTATCTGGATATGCTTTAATTTTAGTCTCAACCCCTTAAATCAGATGGTAAAATGGATGAACATAGTGGATTTCTCGTATACATCACAGTGGAACCCACCTGGGAGTTGCACGTGTACACCACACACGTGCACGCGAGCCACACTGGATCATCAAACCGGTTACCCCACCCCCTCTTACGCATAACATCCACACATCCGGACATTGTGACATGATGTGGCCCACCACCGGGGCCCACATGGCTGATCCAGACCATTCAGTATGTCCAGGGGGTGGCCACAACCGTTCCCATGGTGACCTTTTTGTAACGTCCCAAATTTTTACCAACTTGGAGTTAGACACCGTTGGGAAATGGGTCTATCATAAACCCTTATCGACTTCTCAAAACTCTATCTCAAAGTCTTAAATCCCATTTTTAACTCATCTCCTTCAAAAATCACACCTTTCACTACCTTCTTTTTCAAATTTTTCTTAGTACTTTCATATTAGACACTAATCCTAAAGTTTAAATGATGAAGAACATACCTAAATTAAAATTTACTATAAATAGTAAATATATAAATAAAATGGGCTTTTGACCATTAAACTCATGGAATCTCATAAAATAAATAGGTTATTTAAATAAATCAGCTTCTCCTACCCCAAAATCATATATTGCACGTCAAAAAACTCATTTCGGGTTACAAAATACACCCATTTCAAAAACATTGGGTGGTAGGCACCACAGAGGGGCGTTGTGCCACCACCTGCCTTCACAACAGACCATGGCACCACCGCCCTGACCGCGGCACGCCACCGGTGCACAGGATTTCGGTGAACACTCGCTGCGATTTTCTGTACTTTTTGACCGAATCCAAAAAGTTATATCTCCCTCGTTATAACTTTGATTTAGGTGATTCAAAAGCCATATTAAAGCTTGATAAGTCTAGTTTCATATAAAAATATGTAAAAAAATAAAATAAAAAATTAATATAATTGAATCTAGGTTGATGTGACGACTATCCAAAAAATATTAGTTTAGATAGCTACAACTTCTATAATTTTTAGAATTTTTCTAAAATATGAAATCTATTGAAATTTGGTAGAGATAAAGTAGACTTAATGAAAAACTACTAAAAAAATAATTAAAATAATATACTAACTAAAAGTGCCAAAAATTGTCATAGAACGACCCTATGACCTTATTTTGTCATAATTAGGGCATAATTTAGTTAAGTACTAAACTAAATAATTATTAGATTTAACTTGAACCATTATTTATACAAATGACAAGACCTAAAACTATCAGAATTACTAACTCAACACTACTTAAAAACATAAGATCAATCTCAAAACCCAATTGCTCTCGGGGGCACTGGAACTCCGTATCGAGCCTAGATTGCGCGTTGAAAGTCTGATTACCATGAAACTATAGGCTTATAACCGTCTTATTGGGCTTAACAACCACCATAGGAATAGAGCCTAGATAGTATCCAGAAACATACAACTTGAGCCCTGAGCAAAGTGTGTGAGAAATGCGAATATCTTTAGAAAATGAACCAGAACTTAAGTGAATTGCGTCATTCACTTGCAAGTGAAATTGAAGACTTCAGATCATCAAATTCTGACCAAACTTCACTTATGGATCAGGGAAATTTTCCTGCTCTTGTCTGTATACATGTGGCCCTGATCGAGTGACAATTACCGTTAATCTGATATGGGTCCTCCACGGTCGATCCGCTAATCTAATCATACCAAAATCATAACCTGCCTAGATCCATTGTCAAGGAACTTACTTTGTGACATAGACAAGTAATGGATCTCCAGATGAGCCCCATTTATCAAAAACAGGCACCCTTGCCCTGGGGCCACTGACATCATTTTTGAGCATATGTAAGGCCCTTAAACCACCCCTCTCTCTTTCCATACGATTTTCTCTAACCCTAGGAGAGAAAAGAGGAGAAAAAAGTGAGGAGAAGAGAGAGAGGTAGGGAGATCGTTGCTAGGATCCCTTCCCACGACTCCACGTATGATTTCGCCTCCCCACCATCGCTACACGAGTCATTCCAACTTTAATTTGGGTAAGAAATCCAAACCCTGATCTATTTTAGGAATCTGAATAGAGGAATTGTTGAAATAGCTAACTTATTTCGTAATTCATGTAACCATTGTTCTGTAGACAGGAGAGTAAGATTCGAACCTAGTTCGAAACGAGAAAACTGATGAAAGGTGTGGACTATAAACGTTTAGGTTATGGTTTTTAAGGCTTTCAATGTCAGCTAATAATTTATATCTAACTTGATTGCTGCCATATGATCTTAGTTACGATATTTTTCATGAATTAAACATGTGTAAACTATGTTGAAAATATTATGCATTCCACGTGTTTGTTGAAATGTTTGTATGAACATGTAAATATGATTTGTGTTTGCTATGACTATTAAACTATGATTCATCGTTGTCTTATGCATGCTGACCTCTTTATGTAAGGATTTGCTAAGACAAGTGTTGTAACTAACCTAGTCTATATATTAGGTAAAAGGGTAGCTTAAGTGTTTGATAAATTGTTTGAATGAGTGTGAAATCCTGATTTGTGCTTGACATGACTATTAAGTTAAGATTCATATTTGTTGTATGTATGATAATCCTCTTGTTAAAGGATTTGCCATAATATATGTCGTAACTAATTTTGTCTATGTATAAAGTAATATGAGTCTAAGTGTTTGATAAAATGTCTAAATGAGAAATTGCTTGATGAAATATATTTAGTAAGGGTGTTGAGATAGGATTCTCAACTACCTTATCAGTATTTATAGTTTCCTTTATATAATCTAAATTGTTATTACGTGATTTATGGATGAAATATATATGTATAATAACATGTTCAATGTGTTTGTTAAAATGTTCAAATGAGATTTATATTTGAATTGTTTTTAAATGTTATTATGACTATCACATATGAATACCTATTGTATTGGAGTATGTTTGGGACTACCACCTAGTCTAGGAAATTGGTAATGTCTCCTGATTGAGTGGCCGAACTAGTTTCGCCACATTATATCTGTTCGATGAATCTGAATTGTACGCTGATTGTCGACAGTGGTTAGGCCATGCAGAGTGCTTACTCTCTTCATGTCAATTAATTCAACATGCGCTCATACTAATGCACTTGTCAAATAACCCGATTAGTCTATTGTGTGTTTACTATGTATGGACGCTACTATTTGAATCTAAGGTACCGCTTACCATTGTAAAAGCCCGTTTCAGCCATGGTACCACAATCCGCTAAGACTCATGAGGCGGGCATGGTGGTATTGGACACCGTGGTCGAGCTGTTGGCCTACGTTGGGATGACAAGCCTCCCCGTAGTGACCAGTGAGTAACCCAAACTCGTGAGTCGGGCGTGGTGGTATGGGACACCGTGTTCGATCTGTCGGTCCACACCGGCACAGCCTGGATGCTATCCCAGCATCGGTTGGGGTGAACCATCTAATCCAGACCCCCTTCGAAAATAGCACTCCAGTTGGTAGGGCATTGGTAGAGTGACCTCGAGAATAAACTTTTGAACTTGCTTATCCACTGCTTTTCATTAGGGGTGATGTTTCCCTATAACTTACCTATCGTATGTGATTGACTAGGATTGATGACCCTAAATGGATCCTTCGCTTGGGTTAATGATATAAAAGGAGGCACCTTAGCTTCCCGAATCTACTGTATGAATAAGCCTAATCAATTACTTTGCTAACACGACCATGCACTGTATTGCATGCACTTTGGCGAGGAAGCGCACGTTTAGAGAGTTTTTCATGTGCGATCGAGAGATGAAGTTGTTGAGGGAGTGCAGGCGAGGGCATGCATCATTACCGCATATCATCCTTTCATTAACAAGAGTCGTTAGAGATGTTTGTTGTATTGCTTTATCATTACTGCTTGATTGAATTGATAACATGTTAACCTTTACCTTATAGTACCACTGAGTTGACCACTCATTCCCACCCTAGGATGGTGTTTTAAAACACCACCCAGAATTTAGTTTAAATGCAGGTGATGGTGAAGTCTAGACAACGGAGTTGGACTTTGTAGGTAAGGAGGAAGGATTCTCCTATGTTCAACTCTTAGACAGGTCTATGTAGACCTTGTGCTGATTCAATAGGATTACAGGGACTTATGGATTAGTTGGACATTTACACTTTGATATTTTGTAAATTTTGGAACCATGCATGTATATATTCAGCCTGGTAACATACTCATACTCTAGAGGTTGTGAAACACTTATATATTTTATATATCTATCCCAGTCTTCCGCTTGCTTACTTATCTTAATTATATATGTTGTTTTAGTGTAATCCCACTCATGTTTAAGGCACTAATATGGTTAACATTCAAACATCATTATCTATGTTGCATAAGTGAAGCGTTGGAACTCAAGAGTTGAGCTTTGCTCAACCCCCGAATTTTGAGGCATTACACTTTTAGTCCCATGTATGTGTATACACGTAAATCACTGTCAAATGCAGGATGAACAACGGGGTGATTTGATATAGTGGGCCGCACGAAAACTCGACCAAAACCACCCTTTTCTGACCAAAATCTCCCCAGGAATCCAATGAATGGGGTGGATTTTTCCAAAAACACCACCGAGGGTCCCACCGAGCATCTTAGCACAGCTCCCATGCTTAGGGCCTATGTCCATGAAAACCAAAAATTTCAGGACTTTGTGGCCCACTATCTTTGATCATTTTGATGATTTGAACTATCCAAAAGTTCAGAAAGGGGGCCACGACCCTACCCATGAAGTTAAATCGAGTTTTGGTATGATCAGCATCATGAAAATTAGTTTTAAATGAAAACTATTTTGCATTTTGTTGTGCATGCAGTTTGCTGCACAAAGAGCTGCGTAAAAGCTCCCTCCACCAACTCTAATAGCCACCACCTCATGTGGCTATAAAAGAGGGTGAGGCAGAGAGGTGGAGAAGCATCTTTGGACATGAGAAGCAAGCCATGGAGAGAGAGAGAGAAGGGCCGGTGGTAACAACTCTTCTTCCCTTCCTTCTTCCTATTTTTTTTCTTCTTTATTTATGTCTTTCCTTAAGAGCCTTTAGCTTGATCATGTCTAACTAAACCTCTTATTTAGGGCTAAGAAGTGAAGCTTGTAGTTTGATGGGATTGTTCTATGCCTTTGATTCATATTTAATGAACTCTTTTTTATTATAGTTTGATTATAAGGAATGTTTTTAGTTTCTAATGGTTTATTGCGACTTAAATTACAATGGATTTGCAATAGCTCTAATCATGTCCTTTTCAGTATTATGATTGTGAAGTTAGGAAACCTTGTTGTTCGCCATCGTCTCATGGACATGGTTGGATGATGAAATCCTTCCTAATGTTCATAACTCTTTCAGATTGGTTGTGGATTGGTTAAATTCTATTGTTTACTTTGTCTCATGGGCATGGTTTTGTGATGGAATCAATTCTAATTCTTATACCTATTATCTATTGAAAACTAGATCAAAGGAAGTTGAGATTTGAATTTTAATGAGTTATCTTCCAATTGGATGAAGATGGGACTCTGATTCCAGTTGTGCTCTTGAATCAAGAATAGATCTTCCTGATCTCTACAAGTGGATCCTTGGCACCCTAGTTTTTCACCTTTGAATTTTACAAGTTTTAGTTAAATTTATTCACCATTATTCTCTTAAATTTTTTTGCTTTAGATTGCATCTTTTTCTAGTTCTAGTTCTGGTTACTTTCAAATTACGTACAAGGTTCAGCCCATGTGGATTCAACCTAGTTCTTAACGAGATTATTACTACATCGTGACCCTATACTTGACGTGGTGAACAACATCATGTTCACTTACTCGAAGGCCACCTTGATGATATCAAAGACCAACTCGATGACATCAAACACCTCTTCGATGACATCGAATTTATTGAAGAAATTAGATTAACACTCTGGATTGTTTTAGACGCATTATTGATTCCTCGAACAACGCCCCATGGCATCGAATGTATGTTCGATGACATAGAAGGCTACAGAGTCTGGATGAAGTTACAATAGCACAAAAAAAGCACGTGTTCAAGGCACCTTCAATGACATCAAAGACAATTTGATGTCATCAAATGATTTATGCAGAGAATTACGCAAAGTGAGTAAATTGGAGGCAATTTCTAGATTTTTCCAAGTCGATGCGAAAGGAGGTGTTGGACAACTATAAATAGGAGTTCCTAAGGCATCCCTGGGAATCATCTAGGGTTTGGAGGTGCGAAGCACAAGGGTGGAGAGTCATCGCCAAGCATTTTTCTTCCTTTCTTCCTTAGTTTTTCATGCTTTCTTCTAGGGTTTTAGATCTAATCATGTCTATAGTTGGCTAAACCTCTTATCTATGGCTAAGAGGTGAAGCTTGTAGCATGATGACATGTTTCTTTTGCTTTGATTCTTATTTTGTTAAACTTTTATTCTAATTTGATTTTTAAAGGAATACTTTTAGTTTTTAATGGTTTGTTGTGACTTAAATTACAATAGATCTGCAATAGCTTTGAGTATCTTCTTTGCCGGATTTTGGTGATAGAATCCCTGTCAATTATCAAAATTCTCCTTCATTGAGAATTAGGTCAAAGAAAGTTCAGTTTTATTTTATATTGCTATATCTTCCAATTTGAAGGGATAGGACTCCAATTTCGATTGATTTATTTGAATCAAGCAAGAGGAATCCCTGCTTATTATGTTCACAACCCCAAGTGTAGGGTCGTGATGCAGTAATAATCTTAGTGAGACCGAGGTTGAATCCACAGGGGCTAATCTCGTGTGTCTATTCTGAAAGTAATTAGAATTAAAACTAGGGGAAGATCTAACCTAAATCAGTAAAGTATAGAGTGTAATTATGATTAAAGTGATTGAAACTAACAAATTCAAAGGTGGTAACTAGGGTTTCTAAGGATGCACTTGTATAGATCTCTCTTAGTAAAACCTAATCTGAACTTCCTTTTACCTAATTCTCAATGGATGAGAGCTGTGAGAACTGAAAGTGATTCCATCACAAAACCATGCCCAGGAGACAATGGCTTACAATAGGATATATCAATCTCATAAACAATGAATAACAGGATTTTCCAATTTCACAATCTCAATACATGAAAAGAACATACTCAAAGCTATCGTAGATCTATTGTAATTTAAGTCACAAAAAATCATTAAAAACTGAAAGTATTCCTTAAATATCAAACTTGAATCAAAGAGAGTTCAACTTAAACATGAATCAAAGTAATAAAAAACATCCTATCACACTACACGCTTCACCTCTTAGCCCTGGCTAAGAGGTTTCACCAACCATAGACATGATTGAACTAAAATCTCTTAAGAAAAGCATAAAAATAACTAAGGAAAAGGAAGAAAAACTCTTGGTGACGGCTTCTCCATACTTTTGCTCCACTCCTCAAACCTTAAAAGATGCCTAAGGATGCCCTGGGGACTTTTATTTATAGTTGCGCATCACCTCCTTTCGCACCGAGTTGGAAATTTTCGGAAACCGCCTTAAATTTACGTAGTCCGCGCAACATCTACGTAACCCTCGATTGGCCAAGGATCTCCTTCGACTGGTCGAGGATGACTAGAATTTAGAGGATTTTGTCGCTGAAGTTCAAGTCGAGGAATCTTTGACTAGTTGAGCAGGGGCCTTCGACTGGTCGAAGATGGGGTTAGATTATTTGAAGGATGAGGATTTTTAGGGTTCTTTTTCTTCACTTCAAGTCTTCAATGATCTTCATTCCTCACTTAGTTTTGTTGGATCTTTGGCTTGTAAATTCTTCATTTTTGGTCTTCTAAGATCCAACCTTTGCTTTGGTGATTCTTGAGCATTAAATCCATGCTTTTAGTATCCTTTTCAATCCAAGCTCTTTACCTTGCAACACAAACATAATTAAAATAGAACATTAAGCATTATTATGTTCATAAAATCAAGTAATAAATGGGGGATAATATGTAATATTTGACCCTCAGCACAATCCCCAACCAACATTTTACTACTCCCTAGCAAAGTATGCGAAAACTGAACTTCAATGCACAATGTTCAAACCTTTTTCTGAAAACAATCTTTTATGTAATCAAATATGAATGAGTAGACGCAAGATGAGAAAGTGAGATTTTGAAAACCTAAAGCTGAATCACATAAGAAATCAATTAAATAAGTTCTTTATCCATTAAGTCAAAGCATAGTTTGAATATCAAGTTTTTCAACGTGCTCAGTAAAAATCAACTTCTCATAAAAATACTATCTTTTCATAATCTTATTCATGCTCATCACTTCAAGATTAAAAACTCAAGTACTGATTCCGAACTTATCCCTCTTTTCTTCTTTTTCTAGTTTTTTATTTTATATCGACGGTCACTTATATTTATTTAGTCTTTTCATCCTTTCTCTTTTCTTTCAGATTTTTTCGTTCTTTTTTAAACTTTTTCAATCTTTTTATCATACATTACCCTTTTTGTCAATTTCCTATTTTTTTACTGGTTCTTTTCTTCTTTTAAGGTGGATAAAATTCTCTAAACGTAATTCTCAATATCTTTCAATGATCTTCATACTAACAATCAAAAAATCTAGTACTATTCACGAAAAGTAAATTGAATGTGTCTTGTGATTTAGATTAACATGATATTCAAACCTCTTGGTAATCTATTGATTACAAGAACTTTAAGCAATAGATTACTTAGATGACCAAACTCCAACAGTTCAAAATTCAATTTCTATCTTATCATCTCACTCAAAACAGTCTTAAATACACAATTCATCGCTTCCAAACATATAAACCTTGAAAATTTATCAAAAGTTTTACAAATTTTTCTCAAAACTGAGAAAACACTGATTAGTTTACCTAATCTCCTATCCCCAACCTAAAATCTACATTGTCCTCAATGTAAAAGAAATAAGCATGATTTATAAAAGAGACAATATAATTGAAGGAGAAGTGATGGAAAGATAGTACCTGATGAAGGAATTTTGAGGCTTTTTCCAAAGGATCTCAGTGTGAAGGTTGGTTAGCATAAGAATTAAACAAACAAAAAGCAAACTATCCTGAACAAACAAAAAGCAAATTATTCTAAAACAATGGCAACAAATTATCCTAATCCTAATTTATATAAAAGCAATGAACCTAACTATACCTCTGTCAAACTAGGAGGTCATCCTAGTAAAAAGGATCAATAAGAGGTATGGACATGTCCTGTAAATCAAATTTCTCAACAAATGGCTTCAATTGGTGTCTATTTACTTTGAATTCATTGCCATTGTTCATATTCTTTATCTCAACAGCCCCATGAGGATAAACATTGGTAATAGTGAAGGGACCGGTCCAACGAGATTGGAGTTTTCCCAGAAAGAGATGTAACTGAGAATTATATAGGAAGAGTTTCTGACCTGGTTTGAATAATTTCTGAAGAATGTGTTGGTCATGAAACACCTTCATCCTGTCCTTGTAAATTCTTGAGTTCTCGTACGCATCATTCTGAATCTCCTAGAGTTCATTCAATTGTAGTTTACGTAACGAGCCAACGTTGTCCAAATTGAAATTCAAATTTTTAATAGCCTAGTAGGCTCTATGTTCCAACTCCACAGGCAAGTGGCAAGCCTTCCCTTAGACTTAGACAAGTCTAAAGGGATATATTCCAATAGGAGTCTTAAATGCGGTACGGTAAGCCCATAAGGCATCGGTCAATCGGATTGACCAATCCTTACGATCAGGGTTAATCGTCTTTTCCAAGATGCGTTTAATTTTTCTATTAAAAATCTCAGCTTGCTCACTTTTTTGTGGGTGATATGAAGTGCTCACTTTGTGGGAGATACCATATTTTTTCATTAAGTTCGCAAATGGCCTATTACAAAAATGTGAGCCCCTATCACTAATGATGGAAGGATGTTCTCTTTTAAAAACTTAATGACCGTTTGATGGACATTTTTTTGGCATGGAATCGCTTTGACCCATTTAGTGACATAGTCTACTACTAGCAGAATGTATAAATTCTCAAATGATTGGGGGAATGATCCCATGAAAATGATGCTTCAACAATCAAATGCTTCAATGATCAGAATGGGGTTCAGAGGCATCATATTTCATTGGGACAATGCTCCAAACTTCTGACAACACTCACAATCTTTGTAAAACTCATGAGTGTCCTTGAATATAGTGGGTCAGTAAAAGTCACACTGTAGAATCTTAGATGTGGTCTTTTTAGCAGAAAAGCAACCACCACAGGCCTGAGAGTGAAAGAAGGAGACGATACTTTGGTGTTCATTGTCTGGCACACATCTCCTTAAAATTTTGTTTGAGAAATATTTAAACAAACATGGATCATCCCAGAAGAACTTACGAACCTTAGCGAAGAATTTTTTTCTTATCTTGCACAATCTAATGTGTCGACGTGAAACCTGTGGCAAGATAATTAGCAATATCAGCAAACTAAGGTGAATGAGAGACTTTGAATAATTGTTTGTCAGGGAACACGTCATTTATATGTGTCATCTTAAGGGAATCAAAGAGATTAAGGCGGGAAAGATGGTCGGCCACTATGCTCTCTACACCATTTTTATCTTTTATTTTAAAATCAAATTCTTAGAGTAGGAGGATCCATCTTATCAGGTGGGGCTTAGCATCATTCATAGAAAGAAGATATTTTAGCACTGCATGGTCTGTGTAAATGACGATCTTGGATCCGATCAAGTAGGACCTAAATTTGTCCAAAGCGAACATTACGGCTAAGAGTTCTTTTTCTGTAGTCGAGTAGTTCACTTGGGCAGGATTTAGAGTTCTACTTGTGTAATGAATAACGTACAGCTTCTTTTCTTTTCTATGGCCTAAAACCACCCTAAGAGCATAGTCAAATGTGTTGCACATAAGTTCAAAAGGAAGGCTCCAGTCAGGTGGCTGCACGATAAGTGTAGTGGTTAACACGCCCTTGAGCTTAGTAAAAGTTTCTTGGCATTACTCGGTCCACTCGTTTGATGCATCCTTTTGAAGTAGATTACATAAAGGACAAGAGAGGTGACTAAAGTCCTTTATGAATCTTCTGTAAAACCCGGCATGTTCTAGGAAGGATCGCACATCTCATACATTCTTGGGTAGAGGTAGATTAGAGATAAGATCAATTTTAGCCTTATCTACCTCAATTTCCTTGGATAAGATGATGTGTCCTAAGATAATCACCTTACGAACCATGAAGTGATACTTTTCCTAATTTAGTACCAAGTTCTTTTCCTCGTGTCACTTCAGCACATTTTTTAAAATTTTCAAACATTCGCTAAATGATGGACCAAAGATCGAGAAGTCATCCATGAAGACCTCTAAATATTACCCCACCATATCAAAAAAAATACTCAACATGCATCGTTGAAAAGTGGCGGAGGCATTATATAGCCAGAATGGCATCCTTCGGTAAGTAAAGGTGCCATAAGGACATGTAAATGTAGTCTTTTCCTGATCTTCAAGGCCTATATCGATCTGATTATAGCCCGAATAACCATCGAGGAAGCAATAATAAGAGTGACCAGCTAGCCTTTCCAAAATTTGATCGATAAATGGTAAAAGAAAGTGGTCCTTCCTTGTGACGGTATTCAACTTTCAATAGTCAATAAACATTCTCCAACCAGTAGTGATCCTAGTTGGCATGAGTTCATTATTGGCATTAGCTACGATAGTGATTCCAAACTTCTTGGGAACCACCTGAGTTGGACTCACCCATTGGCTATCAAATATTGGGTATATGATACCTACATCCAATAGCTTAAGAACCTCAGCCTTAACCACTTCCTTCATGTTTAGATTTAGTCTACATTGTGGTTTTCGTGAGGTCTTGGCGTTATCCTCAAGATGAATGTGGTGAGTACAAATTAAAGGGTTAATTTACTTGAGGTCCGTAATCGACCATTGAAGGATTCTTTTGTGCTCAATGAGGTAGAGATGAGCATACTCTCATGTGCTTACTCAAGGTGAGAAGAAATCACCATCGGGTATGTCTCATCTTGACCTAAATAGATATATTTCAAATCAAAGGGCAAAGGATTAGATCAAGCTTCAGTGCCTTAAGGTTAAATGGTAGAGGCACTAAATGTCAACCCCAAACTCGAAAATCGGGCTCACAAAATTTTTGATCGCTGAATCCGGCGCCGACAGCCTCCGTAGAACCCCATTCTCGGCTCCTAGCGCCCATTCGCCAGGTTCCGATCCTGGGATGCTACGAGGAGGATTTCAACGTCAGTTTGATTCTTAATAAGCATAACCAATGGCATAACCCACAAACAACAACCAAGAAATCCATTACATTTCCACTATGATCAAAAACTTTGCAAATATAATGAGCATAAAGGAAAATACAATGGTAAAAAATAAAAACTCCAAAACGATCTGCAACGTGCTCCTGCCTCAGCACTGCTGCGAACCAACGTCACCTGCACGCAACGGTCGTGCATAAGCTTATAGAAAGCTTAGAGGGTGGTGAAAGTGTGTGCGCAAGGTAGTAATATGAACATGCAATGTCAGAGTAATGCGGAATATGCAGATGAATCCATAATATCATGAGCCATACCAAGGCTTATGCGATGCAAGACATGAATGGTATCGGCCACCCCAAGGCCATGCGATGTGCAATGCAACTCAAGCATACAGATCCTCATCTATATCCACACATCAATACAGCTCAAATATGGGATATCACCGGGGTCTAGTACACTCTAAACCAGATTGTCGTCACATCGCGCACAATAAGGTAAGTGGAAGAGACCTCACTATCCGTCTGCCAATATCGGGCGCGACTCATCGATAACGGACCCATTCCTCGAGCTGGTCAGACTCAGCCTAGCATTGCCCCCTACTCTAGGGCGGGTAAGGCCGCACCCCCTTCCAACCGACCACGACACAGTGGAGAGCGCGGCCGTCTGGTAGTCGGCACTCAACACTCATTTACCCACTCGGTCTAGACGTTGGAGCAACCTCTTGGTACCATAAGGGTTTAGGGACTTTCACCTAGGGATATCTATAGCACCCCATGTAGAACAAGATTTTCAGTATCCAATCCTGCCAACCACGATGTGTCTGTGGGGACTACGACCCTGATGTCGCTAGGGCGTACAATAACCATGTCACACAAATGTGAAATGCATGATTCATGCTATCCAGTCATGCAACAAATCTTGCGCATATCATGCGCTCATGTAGGGCAACATCGCCTAACCAGGAGCCCACAACAACCTGCCCGAAGGCATATGCTATGATCAGAAAATTCTCACGTTAAGCATACATATGATGCGTATGATCATGAGTCATGGAACCATACTAAACATATTATAATGAGATGAACTATCCTTACAATGTAGATGGGCCTGGATAGCCTATACACAATAAGTACGGGCCTAATAATGGGCCCTAAGGAGAGTCGTAATGTGGACATCCAACCAACATTACACTTGCAATGTGGACGTCAAACCAACATTGCTCCCAAGGCACGATCGTTGTAAACATCGTTACATAATCCGTGTTGGGCTCACACATTGCAATGGACCTTAGGTACATCCCATTGGGCCTTAAATACATCAAATGGGCTCTCTCATATGGGCCTTTTATTCATCAATGGGTCACATCAATGGGCCACACCAATGGGCCTTAAATGCATTGCAATGGGTCAAAACCTATAGGCCTTATTCAAATCAAATGGGCCTAACCCATTGGCCATATTCAAATCAAATGGGCCTAACCCATAGGCCTTCTTATAAGTCAAATGGCCCTAACTCATGGGTCTTAAATAAATCAAATGGGCCTAATCCCATGGGCCCTTTTTATAATCAGATGGGCCTAACCCATAGGCCTTATATATCAGATGGGCCTAAATCCATAGGTCATTATAAGTGGGCCTAAATCCATAGGCCTTTTACCAATCAAATGGGCCTAATCCCGTAGGCCTAGAGGCCCATTGAAATGTTTAATTTTCATCCAAAAATGGCAAAGGGCCCACTGCTATGATTATTTCCATCCAAACTGTTCAAGAGGTTGCATGGGCCTAGGCCCACTGCAATATTTATTTATCACTCAACGTGGATATGGGCCAGGGGGAGGCCCACTGTAGTGTTTATTTCCATCCAAACGGTTCAGCCAGGGGAGGGGGTGGCGTGACCAAACGCACGTGCAAGGTGGGCTCCACCGTCCGCTGGACGGTGGGTGTAAAACACAAATATCAGGGCGGGCTTCCACCGTCTGCCTGGACGGTGGATATAAGACCCATACATCACTGTAGACTCCAAGTGGGGCCCACTACAGTGGATATTTTTCATCCCAACCGTCCAAAGGGTCACCAGGACCTGGGTGAAGGAAAATAATAAATTTCATCTCGATCTAAAGCTTCGGTGGCCCAATAGAAGGGTTTTAATGGTAGATGTTCAATTCCACTGTTTCTCATGGTGTGGGCCACCCGAGCGTCGGATCATCCTCATTTTTAGAGGGGGCCCACCCCAGGTGGTGGCCCACCCTATGAACGGCGTGGATATAATATATACATCATGGTGGGGCCCACGGCAGCAGCCGTGGGTGGCAGACCGACCGCCCGCCCGCGCACCGTGCAACAGGTGCTGGCAGCGCTGACAGCGTTGTCAGCACTCCCTCCTCCTCATATATATATATTTTTAAAATCTTACTTTCTTGTGGTTTTCCACAGGTGGGACCCAAGTTTGGAAGATCCATCCCGACCATGGGACTCCATAACTCGAGACAAACAAAATGAGTCCAAAGTTCAGAAATTTTGGATGCATAGAATCATCAGGAAGTATTTTTAAGGGTAACCATCCAAATTTCTAATATTATAGCCCACTGGATGATCACGTCAGCCTCATTCTTTGGCTCAACGGTTAAAATGTCCCAGGGAAAGTGGTGGATGGCGTGGATTGAATATATACATCAGGGTAGGGCTTATGCAGGTGGCTCACTCCAAAGCTCTTCTTTTTCTTTTCTTTTCTTTTTTACACTGGGACATCCAGCGTCCCAGACGCTGGACGGTTTAGCATTATATATAAAAAAAATGTGTGGTGGGCCCTGATGAAGTGGGCCACCACTGATGAGTGACGTGGGTACCACATATGAGGTGGGCCCCACTTGAAAAAAAAATTTGAACAAAATAAATCTCAAGGTGGGGTCCATTCAAGTGGGCCACACAACACTATCCCATAAAATAAAATAAAATAAAAATAAAAAGAAATGAAAGAGAGAGAGAGACATGGAGAGTGGGACACGCTTTGTGATGGAGGGCTCCGCCACTATGAGCCCTCTCTTAAATGAAATCATACATCAATGGGTCCCTCTATGCATGGAATCTCGAAATTGACAATCAACGGTGGAGATCCGTTCCCCACCGATATGATCGGTCTAGATGACCTTTAAATACAATGAAACAAACATCATGATGGGGTCCATGGAGAATGGCCCCACCATGGATGATCATGATGATCAAAGTGGTCCATCGGCCACAACTTAGGGTCCCAAGTGAGATCCACACCATTGATCGGTGGGCCTCACTTGGCTCATTATAAAAATAAGAAAAACTAGTATGATGTAGCACCCACCGTCCGATCTTCTTGCTCCTATGGGCTTCTTAGCACCTTAGCTTCAATCCTAATGGATGAGATGAGGAATGGAGGGTTGAGATGGGAGATGATGGGGTAGGAAGGTGGGCCACCTTTGGAGCTTAGGAAGAGAGGGAGAGGCTCATATGTAGGAGGGGTTTGTTTCTTGGAATTGAGATGAGAAAAATGAGAAAGAGAGAGAGTGTTGTAGAGAGAGATGGATGGATGGATGAATGATGGTTGTGTAAGAAGGTCTTGACTTTTGTGGCCTTTTGTGTAAGAGAGGTATGGGAGGTGTAAGAAAAGCTTGACTTTTGAGGCCTTTTGTGTAAGAGAGGTATGAGATGTGAAGACTTTTGTGGTTGCTTGGGAAAAGGGGTGAGAGTGATGTGTACTTGACATGTACTTGACATGTGATGGATTGATGGATGATTGATTGATGGGATTGATGTGATTGATGTGACACATTGTAGAGATTTCCTTGGGTTTCGCAATGCGCGGCGTTTCCTCCCACCGAACGTCGGCCTACAACTCTTGACCAGGGTATCGCCTCGGCGCGCAAGTCGCTGCATCGGAACCGCAGCGACGGCGCGGTCGCTATGGTAGTGGTCTTGGATTGAGTCGACTCGGGTTGTCGGCATATGAATCAGGGTCGCACGTTGATATCGGTTAAGGGTCGAAGGTTGCCGGAATTCGACCGGTAAGACCGCGGAAGTCTACGGAAAGGTACGGACCAAGATACGAGTCTTACACTAAATCAGTTTGAGGTAATTCTTTGAATTATGGCCTCCACCGATTAACTTCAAGTATTAGCACAGTATCCAGCATGGTCCCCGTCTCCCTAATCATGTCATCATCAAAATCATAGGAGCGGGCCAGGCATGTCTCTAGAGGGTCACAGGATAAGATCAGAAGTGCTCTATCTTCCACGAAAGAATTAATCAGGTTAATATCATGGGAATAGTCTTTATCCTCTAAATATTTACCTGCGTTGAAAAAGATATTCAACTCCAATGTCATATTCTCGAAAGACATACTCATGACTTCATTCCTGCAAATAGTGATTGCGTTTGAAGTGGCAAGGAATGGGCGACCAAGAATCACGAGAATTTGAGTGCTCATGTCCATGATGGGCTGAGTATCCAAGATGATAAAATATATTGGATAGTAGAATTTGTCAACCTGGACCAACACATCCTCGATTATCCCTCTCAGCACACGGACTGAGTGATCAGCAAGTTATAATGTGGTTCAAGTGGGTTTCAATTCACCTGAACCTAGCTGTTCGTTGACTGAGTAAGGAATCAGATTTACACTCGCTCCTAAGTCACTCTCCTAAGTCAAGAAGTGCGTGGTCAATTTGATAGTTTCCAATTACACAAGGGATGGTTAGGCTATTGAGATTTTTATATTTTTGTGGCACATCTTGCCTAAGGATGGCACTCAGTTTTTCTACTAAAAAATTTTCTTTTTAATACTTTGTCGCCTCTTAGTCATGCATGTCTTTCAGAAATTTGGCATATGAAGGAATTTGTTTTACTGCATCTAGTAGAGGAATATTGACCTTCACTTGCTTAAGCACTTCTAGAATGTCCTGAGAGTTAAGAGAGAGGTTTTAGTGCTATCAACCGTTGAGAAAATGGGGCAATCAGCCTTAAAGTTTTGATTCTAATTCTTGTGGAGCAGTGCTAGGTCTATCATTGTTGTTTTCTTCTGGGTCCTTAGGCTTTTCAGCCCTAATTGAAATAGTTTTTTCAATGGTCTTCTCACTTCTAAGAGTGGTGATAGACTTAGCTTGCTCAATTTGATTTGAAGAGTTTGGATCACTTATTTCGTATTGCGGTTTAGGATTGGGAAGAGATTGAGCAGGAAGCATCCCCCTCTCTAAAACTGTAACACGTGAATCCATCTTTTGCATAAATTTTGTAAGTTCTTGTATTACTTGAGTAAGTTCCTGAGTTTATGTGAAATTTTGAACCGGTTCCTCTTGAGGTTTCCATTGATTTGGAATTTGACTAAGGAATCCTTGAGGAGTAGTAGTTTGTCCATTCCTCCAACTGAAGTTTGGATGATTTCTCCAACTGGGATTGTATGTATTAGAGGTGGGTCCATTGAAAGGTCTTTGGTAACTATTCACGGCATTAGATTGCTCATTCAATGCGTCTTGAAAAGCAGGTATTGTTGAACAATTTTCAGTTGTGTGAAAGTTGCAAGCACAAATACTGCAAACAGTTTCCTTAGCCTTATCCTTCTCTAATTCCATGGCCTCGAATTTCCTTATGAAATTAGCTACTTTAGCATTGATATCATCATCCTCTTTCAGAAGGTATATTCCGCCCCTCTCCTTTGATTGAGTAGGCCTAGAGATGGTGCTCGATTTTGGGGAGATGTCCCATGATTGTCCAGTTTCAGCAAGTTTGTCAAAGTAATCCCACACCTCATTGACATTTTTGTTCATGAACTCCCCATTACACATTGTCTCGCCGAATTGGCACATGGAAGATGTCAGTCCATCGTGAAAGAAAGTTGTTTTGGGCCACATTTCAAAACTATGTTGTGGGCATGAACTAACGAGATCCTTGAACCGTTCCCAACATTGGAAGAATGTTTCATCTTCCTTTTGGGCAAAGTTCATGATTGACTTCTTGATGGTGTTCATCTGAAAGAATTTTTTTATGAACTCCTTCATCATGTTATTCCATGTGCCAATAGATCGCGGATGTACTGATTGCAACCATGCCTTAGATTTCTCTTTAAAGGAGAAAGGAAAGAGTTTCAGCCTGACTATGTCCTCAGACACGTTAGGAAAGTATAAAGTGACCTCATCAAATTCTTGCAAGTGCAGGTATGGACTTTCATATTCAAGTCTAAGGAACTTTGGAAGGAGTTGGATCACTCCAAGCTTGATAACCATGTTTCCTGTGTTTTCTGAAAAAACCATACAAGAAGGGGTGCTCACCCCTGCCGGTTGTTAGTAATCTCATAAAGTACAAGGCAGGGTGCATGATGCACCTCATTCTCATCCTGAACTTCCGTAACTCAAGGTTGTGGCTACTTCACTGGTTGATTTACACGTTGATTTGCATCCATAACCTCAATTAACTCTGAGGATCTCGAGTGGTGTTTAACCTTGTGATGGATAAATAACCCCTCAACTAATCCTCTTTCACTCAAAAGACATCGAGTGTTGTCACGGACCCACTTGGGCATGAAACACTCTTAGTCCTCAATTTCAGATTCTAACCTAAACCTAAAAAGGAAAGAGGGAATAAGAATTTTGGAAAAAGAAAGGAAGAGAATTAGAAAGAAGTTACCAAATTGGAAGTTCCTAATTTAAGATCCGGCAAAACAAAATAAAAGAAATCAGTTTCTAAAAATAGAAATTCTAAAATTAGAAAGTTTTTAAAAAAAGAAATAGAAATATGAGTTAGTTTCTGAAAAAATCAATCCTAGAATTAGAAAGTTTCTAAAAAAAGAAAACAAACCATAATCTAGAAATAGAAAGATAGAAAAATTAGAAAGAGATTGCCAAATTAGAAGTTTCTATATTAGGATCCTACATAGTAGGAAAGTTAGGTTAGTTTCTAAAAAAATATCTAGAGAAACCCTAATCCTAAAAATATAAAGTAAATAAATCTTATGTCACGCCCCAAACTTGGAAACTGGGCTCAATTCCTAATTGTCGAATCCGGCGCCGACAGCCTCCGTAGTACCCCATTCTTGGCTCCCGACGCCCATATGCCATATTCCGATCCTAGGATCCTACAAGGAGGATTTTCAGTGTAAATTTTTTTATAAAAGAGCATAAACACAAGTGTACCCAAATCACAAGAGAAACATCATCATCTCATATCCACTAATACAAACAGTTGATTACTATGTTGGAAGGAAATACATGTATATAATAAAAACTCTACAAAGCTCGGCCACATGCTCTTGCCTCAGCGCTACTGCGACCTAACGTCACCTGCATGTAACGGTCGTGCATAAGCTTACAAGAAGCTTAGAAGGTGGTATACGTGTGTGTAATGCATGTGTCAAGCATGTACATATCAAAGTAAGTGTAAATACTAGCAGGTCCATAAATACCAACAGACTTATCCAAACTATGCGATGCAAAGACATAATAAGGCAGTGTCATATATTGAGGAATCAATGCAATATGAAAATCCTAACAAGTCTATGGATACTGTCAGCCACATCTAAGCCATGCAATATAGAAACATAGTAAACTAAATGTCATATGCAGAGGATGCAATGCAGTCTACAATGCAAAAGAGATGACAAAGCTAGAGTGTGTAGTCGGGATGATAGTACGTAGTATCACAAGCTATGGGGTTTATCACAAGGGACTTCTATCTAAACCAGTCTTATACCTAAATTTGGATAGTTAGACTCAATATGATAAATTCCTGATCTCAGGTTGGTCGTGCACCCAATCGAAATCATGACCATTGTGAAGGTGCATGTAATGATCTATTTGCGCATCACCAGCCCGAGTGGATAGTGAATGAATGAATGAAAGAGTCAAATGCTGTGTACGTAATTCCTACTCAGTAAGTCCACATGTCAGAATGGCTCATCACTGGGATATCACCGGGGGGTCTAGTACACTCCACAATGGTTGCTGCCTCTTTAGCTGCATAACCAGTAAGTGGAAAAGACCTCACCATCTGCCTAGCCAGTCGCCTGTCAATACCTACCCGGCTCGTCAATAGTGGACCCATTTATGAGATGGTCAAACTTAACCTAGCTTACAGCCCCCTCACTTAGGAGAATAAGGCCACACCCCCGACCACGACACAATGAGATACTCCACCTACTAGTATTCCGTACTCAGGCGCTCATGTATCCACTCAGTCTAGATGTTGGAGATCCTCTGGTACTAAGAGGATTCTGAGACTTTCACCCAAGGTCATCCAAAGCGCCCATAGTACTAGAACTAAATATTTCTAGTATCTCATCTGGCCATCCACGATGTGCCTATGGAGGCCACAGCCCTGATATCGCTAAGGTGCCAAGTGATCATTCACACAAATGCAAGATGCATAAGTCATACGATCTAGTCATGCATCAAACCTGTATGTACCGCGCGATCATGTGGGGCAACTCCGTCTCTTAAGTAGTCCCCTAAATAACTCAACTCAACAGCAATACTATGATCAACCATTCCTCACAACAGGCATACAAATAATGCGTATGAGCATGTATCATGATGTAATACTAAGCATGATCTCAGTGTGTCCTACTAGACTAAGTATGCTATCATGTTATCAGATATATAGCAGACAACAATGGACCACAATCGGCCTTAACTGGTATATCACATAAAAAGAGTAGGAGTTAAACGACATGCCCCTTCTACAACTATAGGAGTCCATGTGGTATGTCCTATGTTAGACTAACATTAGCCTCCCAACGCACTAATATATCATATACCCAAGACGGGGTCCACTAGAAAGATAACGAATCTAACCCATACATCGAGATGGGCTCTATACTATGGATATACAAAATTTGGTACCACATATTCTTCTATCTACGGCAAGAGGTGATGATATACTAATGTCAAGGATAGGCCTCACACTTGTCCCAAAGAAGTAAATAGATGGTGTGGATGATATATACATGACATCAAAGTCCTAATAACTGGATACAAGGATAAGATATGTCTCATGGAGTGAATCAAGTGGGTGTATAACAAGGTGAGTTAAGAGGGTGACCCTATGTACAACAAGTGGGCTTCCTTACCTTCTCTATCATGTAATAAGTTGGGCTTTCCTACGGGGAGCCTGATACGTACACAAGGTGGCTTTGGTGGGGTCCATACATTTAGTACTATGTGTCCTTTTCAAAAGGATTAGGTAGCCCGCTCAACATCTAAGTGGGCCTATGAGTGTGGTCACCAAACTTGGGCAACCACATGTATCTAACTGGACCACATTTGTTATGGGAGGCTTGGTAAGAACACACGAAGGCTCCAAGGTTTGGGTAGTTCTACAGGGTGTGGTGGAGAGCATCATTAGAAAATGGGGCTCAACTGCTTGGGTTAGCCCAAATAAGGATAGGGTGGAAATGGATGTAACGATGGGCCCTAGGGAGGTTTACAACGTGGACATTTAACCACCGTTGTTCCTAAGGTGCAGCCTATTTGGAATATGGAATCTAGCTTATGATGGGGCCCCATGGCCCTAATACTATCTAGAAAGTGGATGGACAATGTATACACATCACTCACTCATGGTGGGCCTAGCCCCTAACACAGGCATAAAACATATACATCACTATAAGCCTCTCAAGGTAGCCCGTGGCCTAGGGAATGTATGGATAGGATATGTATAATCATATAAATCAAGGTGGGCTTCTCATGACAAAGGGGCCCATGGCCCTGAAACAATGAGTGGGCTCCGTGTGCATCATGGTGGGCCTCACGGTCCAACCTTATGGCCTAGAAAATGGGTGGACAATGTGCGCACATCAAAGTGGGCCTCGCAACTGCATAATGGGTAACAAAACATACAACAAGTGGGGCCCTTGCACATCATAAATGGGCCCTACCAAAAGGTGGCCAGCGTGGACATGGTACATACAACATGGTGGACCTTACACACAATCACAATGGGTCTTACTCAGGTACATCACATTGGGCCTCACTCATGGCCTCATATACATTTCATTGGTCCTCACTCATGAGCCTCAAATACATCATAATGCGCCACATCCCATAGGCCTCAAACACATCACAATTGACCACATTCCATGGGCCTCGAATACATCACAATGGGCCACATCCCATGGGCCTCAAATACATCACAATGATCCTCATACTTGGGCCTCAAATACATCACAATGGGCCTTAACTCGTGGGCCTCACATATATCACATTGGGCCACATCCCATGGGCCTGAAATACATTACAATGGGCCTCATACCTGGGCCTCATTGATAGCCCTCAGCCCTAAAATGGATGAACAGTATGCATATAACACATATATCAAGGTGGGCCTCACAAGACAATAGGGCCCACAGCCTTAGAAAATGGATGAACGGTGTGCATATAATACACACATCATGGTGGGCCACACAAGGGGGACCCATAGTAGACACCCATTCCATCTATTATGTGTGTCCCAGCAAGTGCTTTTATATGTTAAGCATGTCTCTCATGATTTAGATGGTGTGGGCCACCTAAGTTCTGTGTACGGCTAATTTTTTGGGGCATCCCATTCCGAAAGGGGACCCATCAAATGCACGGTGTAGATGATTGACATACATCACAATGGGACCTGTGGTGGGCCCATGGTTCCACCCTTCAATAAGCAGCAAGGACGCTGACAGCAACAGCATCCAAACTCATTATTATTATTATTATTATTTGTTTTATCAAGGTTTTTCATAGGTGGAGCCCACATCAGGAGGATCTACTCTTCTTGTTGGGTTCCTGGGCTCGTGACAAGTTTAACAAGCCCAATATTCACTATGTTTTGGTGTGTAGAAACACCACAGCGGGCCCTAATAGTTTATATCACCAAAGCCACTGTTTTCTATAATGTAGCCCACCAGAGATTCGGATAGGCTTCATTTTTCGTCTCAACGCCTAAAATGAGCTGGGAAATAGGGTGGACAGTGTGGATCAAACACATACATCAAGGTAGGGTCCATATGTGTGGACGATGTGAATATATAAAATATACACATCACGTGGGCTCCCTGGATGCACGGTGTGCATTTAACACATGTATCACGGTGGGTTTCCACATAGCACCGTCTAGAGATGGACAGTGCGGATACAGAATACATATATCAAGGTGGACCCCACCCCCACACATGCAGCATGTGTGGGATGGGTCTCACGTCTAAAATGAATGGACAGCGTGGTTATAAAATACATATATCATGGTGGGTTTCCAACATCCAACAGCTGGATGGTGGGGATGAAACCCATACAACATGGATGGATGGATATAACACATATCTCATGTTTAGAACCAGAACTTGCTGACGTCAGTACAATAGTTGTCTGTTGCTGACGGTTGGGTTACTGGCCCAGTGTCTAGCAGATGGACGGTTTAAATATAACACATGCATCAACGTGGGTCCCACACACGTGGCCCACCTGGTTGGGATCAAAATGATATTAGTGTTTTCCTATGGTCTAGGCCAGCCCAGAACAGACAACAATGGTGGGCCCCCGGACATGGCAGCGAGGTGGGCCTCGCTTGGTGGACGACATGGATAAAAATACATACATTATATAGGTGGGCCATACAATCAGGGGAGAGAGAGAGAGGGAGGGAGAGAGAGAAGGTGATGGAAGGGAGGGGCTCCGCCACTATGAGCCCTCCCTAGGTGGGCCATGTAAATACTATACATACATCAAAATGGGTCCCAAATCATGTGGGCCCTAAATCATAAAAAGATCAACGGTGGAGATCCCTTTCCACCAAAAATCCAAGGTCTAGATGACCTTTTCACAATGGAAAAACAAACATCATGATGGGGTCTATGGAGAATGACCCCATCATGGGATGATCATATGAATCATGGTGGGTCATCGGCCACACCTAGGGTCCAAAGCGAGATCCATACCATTAATCGCTAGGCCCCACTTGGCCTATCATATAAAAAAACACAATCTAACCTATAAATCACCCACCTATGGTCCTCTTCTTTATCTCCTTGGAATCCTTGCCTCCTAAGCTCTCTTTGATAGTGGATGATGAAGATTTAAAGGTTGGGATGAGAGGTTTTGGGGTAGGAAGTAGGCCACACTTTGTGTTTTTCCTTTCCTTGGAAAGCTTGGACATTTACACCTCTCTTGGTTATTTGGTATGGATGGAGAAAGAGAGAGAGAGAGAGAGAGAGAGAGTGAGAGAGAGAGAGAGAGAGAGAGAGAGAGAGAGAGAGAGAGAGAAAGAGTGGTTGTAAGAGTGATAGATGGAGTGATGGGTGTAAGTGATGGGTGTGAGTGACATGAGGGTTGACTTAGGTAGGTTGCTTCACTTGGGGAGAAAGAAAATGGGCTAGAGATGGGATGTGTACTTAATTAATTGATTGATTAATTTGAAAGGCGGGTAGAGATTCTCTCGAAATTCGTAATGCGCTGCATTTTTCTTGAAATAAACGCGAGCCCACAACTTTTGCCCTGAATATTGCATCGGTGCACAAGATGCAGCATTGGAACCGTAGCAATGGCACGGTTGCAATGGTACAAGTCTAAAGTCGAGTCGACTTAGATCTACAGATGTGACTTAGGATCGCGCGTAAATTCCAATTATATGTCGTGGGTTGTCGAAATTTGAGAGGGAGGATTGCAGGGGTCTAAGGAATGGTACAGATTAGGATATGGGCCTTACATCCTAATCTTAAACTATTTCTAAAACTAATCTATCTGAGAAAGACACAGCCATTAATCCCTGACAACGACGTCAAAAACTTGTTCATAACCCCAATAATAATCTCGGTGAGACCGAGGTTGAATCCACATGGACTAATCTTGCGTGTCTATTCTAAAAGTAGTTAGAATCAAAAATAGGAGAAGATCTAACCTAAATTAGGAAAGTATATAAAGTAATTGTGATTAAAGTGATTAAAACTAACAAATTCAAAAGTGGTAACTAGGGTTTCCAATGATCTGCTTATAGAGATCAGGGAGATCTATGCTTAATTCAATGACACAACTGGAATCAGAGTCTCATCTTATCCAGTTGGAAGATATCTCAGTAAAACCCAATCTGAACTTCCTTTGACCTAATTCTCAATGGATGAGAGTTGTGAGAACTGGAAGTGATTCCATCACAAAACCATTCCCAGGAGATAATGGCTCACAATAGGATATACCAATCTCATAAACAAACATAAGAGAATCATGAAAATTATAAGGGATTCTGTCACCCAACCATGCCCATGGGACGATGGTGAACAACAAGATTTTTTAATTTCACAATATCAATGCATGAAAAGAACATATTCAAAGCTATTACAGATTTATTGTAGTTTGAGGCACAATAAACCATTAAAAACTAAAAGTATTCCTTAAATATCAAACTAGAATCAAAGAGAGTTCAACTTAAACATGAATTAAAGTAATAGAAAACATCCCATCACGCTACAAGCTTTACCTCTTAGCGCTAGCTAAGAGGTTTAGCTAATCATAAACATGATTAAACTAAATCTCTTAAGAAAATCATAAAAATAACTAAAGAAAAGGAATAAAAACTCTTGGCAACGGCTTCTCCATGCTTTTTTCTCGACTCCTCAAACCCTAGAAGATGCATAGGGATGCCTTGGGGACTTCTATTTATAGTTGTGCATCACCTACTTTTGCACCGAGTTGAAAATTTCCAAAAATCTCCTCAATTTTACGCAATTCGTGCAACATCTGCGTAACCCTCGACTGGTCGAGGACAGCGTTCAACTAGTCGAGGGTCACCTTCGACTCGCCGAGGATCTACTTCGACTGGTCGAGGATGACTAGAATTTAAAGGATTTTGTCGCTGGAGTTTGAGTCGAGGAATCTTTAACTAGTTGAGCAGGGGCCTTCAACTGGTCGAAGATGGGCTTAGACTAGTCGAAGGATGCAAATTTTTAGGGTTCTTTTTCTTCACTTCAAGTCTTCAATGATCTTCATTCCTCACTTAGTTTTCTTGGATCTTTGGCATGTGAATTCTTCATTTTTAGTCTTCTAAGATCCAACATTTACTTTGGTGATTCTTGAGCATTAAATTCATTCTTTTAGCATCCTTTTCAATCCAAGCTCTTAAATTCACCTTGCAACACAAACATGATTAAAATAAAACATTAAGCATTATCATGTTCATAAAACCAAGTAACAAATGGAGGATAATATGTAATATTTGACTCTCAACATGTTGCAAGTGGATCCTTAGAAACCCTACTTCCCCCTTTAAATTTATTAGTTCTAATTAATTTTGTCAAAACTACTCTCTTAATTACTTTAGATTTAGTTTCACATCTTCTTCTAGTTCTACTTCTGATTAATTTTAGAAACATCCAAGATAAATCCTTGTGGATTCGACCTCGGTCTTACCGAGTTTATTACTACATTACGACCCCACACTTAAGGTTGTGAACAAGTTTTTGGCATCATTGCTGGGGATTGATGGTTGCATTTTTCTGAGATTATTTAGTTTTAGAATTAAGTTAAGATTATGATTTGTTTACTTTCTAATTTTATATTAGGGTTTCTGAATTATTTTAAAAAACTAACTTATCTTTCTATTTTTAGATTAAAACTTTCCTAATTTTTTTTAAAAAATTAATTTGATTTTCTGTTTTACAGGATCTTAACATAGAAACTTCTAATTCGGTAACCACTTTCTAATTTTCTCTCTTTCTATTTTTAGATTTCTTGTTGCTTTAGATTTCTTTTTAGGTTTAGGTTAGATTCTGAAATTAAGGGCTGAGAGTGTTTCATACCTAAGTGGGTCCGTGATAACACTCGACGTATCTTGAGTGAAGGAGGATTGTTGAGGGGTTATCTATCCATCATAGGATTAGACACCACTTAAGATCCACAGAGTTAACTGAAATTATGGCTGCGAATTAACTGGCCAATGAACCTCCAAATCTACCTCAACCTTGGGTTGATGAAATCTAGGATGAAAATAAGGTGCATCAACCACTCCCGCCTCGTACTTTATGAGATTATTTACAACCGGTGGGGGTGACCACACCTACTATGTTTTTTTCAAAAAACACGGGAAACATGGATATCAAGTTAGGGGTGATCCAACTCCTAAAATTTTATGGACTTGAATAAAAAAGTCCATATTTATAATGAAAGAGTTTGTTGAGATCATAACTACTTTATATTTTCCTAATGTGTCTTTGGACACGGTCAAACTGAAACTCTTTCCCTTTTCTTTGAAATAAAAGGCTAAGACGTGGTTACTCACTACATCCACAATCCATTGGTAGATGGAATGACATGAAAAGGGAGTTCATAAAGAAATTCTTCTCATATCATAAAACGAACACCCTTAGAAAGTCGATCATGAACTTCGTCCAAAAGGAAGATGAAACATTCTTCCAATGTTGGGAGCGGTTCAAGGATCTTGTCAGTTCATGTCCATAAGATGGATTTGAAATGTGACACATAACAAGTTTCTTGTATGATGGACTGGCATCTTCCATGCGCTAAATGGTCGAGATAATGTGCAACGGGGAATTCATAAGTAAAGATGTCAATGATGTGTGGGATTATTTTGACAAGCTTGCTGAAAACACATAATCATGGGACATCTCCCCTAGACCCAATATCATGTCTAAGCCAATTCAAACAAAGGAGAGGGGTAGAATGTATGTTTGAGTGAAGAAGATATAAGTGCTAAGTGGTCAGTCTCACAAGGAAACTCGAGGCCATTGAACTTAAGAAGGACAAGGCTAAGGAAATAGTTTACGGTATTTGTGCTTGCAACATTCATATGACTGAAAATTATCCAATAATAACTACTTTTTAAGAAATATTGAATGAACAGTCGAATGTCGTAAACAACTACTAGAGGCCTTTCAAGGGAACCACCTCAAACACATACAACTCTAGCTAGAGAAACCATCCAAATTTCAGTTGGAGGAATGGGCAAACTGTTACTCCTCAAGGGATCCTTAACTAGTTTTTGGATCAAAAGAAGCCTCAAGAGGATCCGATTTTAAAATATTCAAAATCAAGAGCCTTTTAATCAAAGCACACTACAAGCTTTTCAAGATCTTACCAAGGTTGTGCAATGAATTAAGTCACACTTAACGATTGGAGAGAAAGGGGTACTTCCAACCCAACCTCTCCCTAATCTTAAACCACAATATGAAGTTAGTGACCCAAGCTCTTCAAATCAAATGGAGTAAGCCAAGTCTATCACCACTCTTAAGAGTGAAAAGACCATTGACAAAATCATTTCGGTTATGGCTGAAAAGCCTAAGGACCCGGAAGAGGACAATAATGATAGATCTAGCACCGCTCTACAAGATTTAGAATTAAAGCCTTAGGGCAAGCCAATTGCCCTATTCCCCTAACGGTTGGTTACACCAAAACCTCTGTCGAACTCTCAGGATATTCTATAGGTGCTTAAGCAAGTGAAGGTTAACATCTCTCTACTAAATGTCGTTAAAAAAATTCTTCATATGCCAAATTCCTAAAAGATCTATGCACTACCAAAAGGCGGTAAAATACTCAAAAGAAAAATCTTTTTGACAGAAAAAGTGAGTGCGATCCTAAGACAAGATGTGCCACGAAAGTATAAAGATCCTGGTAGCCCAACCATCACTTGTGTGATTAGGAACTACCGGATTGAGCACACACTTCTTAACTTAGGAGCTAGCATAAATCAGATTCCTTATTCGGTCTATGAAAAATTAGGCCTTGGTGAATTAAAACCCACCAAAATTACATTGTAACTTGCTAATTACTCAAATCGTTTACCGAGAGAAATAATAGAAGATATGTTGGTCCAGGTTGAGAAATTCCACTACCCAGTAGATTTTATCGACCTGGACACTCAACCCATTATGGATGGGAGCAATCAAATACCTGTCATACTTGGCCGTCCATTCCTTGCTACATCAAATGCAATCATTAATTATAGGAATGGAGTTATGAGCCTATCTTTTAGGAATATGACATTGGAACTGAATATATATTTCAATACGAGAAAACAGTCAGAAGATGATGATGATTTCCACGACATTAACCTGATTGATTCTTTCGTGGAGGATAGAGCACTCCTAACCTTATACTCTAACCCTCTAGAGACGTGCTTGGCCCACACCCTCAATGTAGATGATGATATGATTAGGGAGATGGATGCCTTGCTTGATGCTACACCGGTACTTGAAGTTAACCGGTGGAGACTACAATTTGAGAAATAGCCCCAAATCGATGTAGTGCCTCTACCATCTAGCTTCAAAGCACCAAAGCTTGACCTAAAACCTTTGCTTGCCAATTTAAAATATGTCTATTTAGGTCAAGATACGACATGCGGTGGTGATTTCTTCCCACCTTAAGCAAGAACAAGAGAGTGTGCTTATCTCTATTCTCATTGAGCACAAAGGAGACCTTCGATGGTCGATTGCGTACCTCAAGGGAATTGGCCCTTTGATTTGTACTCACCACATTCATCTTGATGATAATGCGAAAACCTCCTAGCAAGTACAACGTAGATTAAATCCAAATATAAAAGAAGTTATTAAGGTCGATGTTCTTAAGTTATTAGACGTGGGTATCATATACCTAATATTTGATAGCCAATGGGTGAGTCCAACTCAGGTGGTTCCTAAGAAGTCCAAAATCGCCATCGTAGCCAATACTGACAATGAACTCATGCCAACTAGGATCACTGCCAGGTGAAAAATGTGCATTGATTACAGGAAGTTGAATACTATCATGAGGAAAGACACTTTCCTTTGCCGTTCATCGATCAAATTTTGGAAAGGCTAGATGGTCATTCCTATTACTATTTTCTTGACGGATATTCGGGCTATAACTAGATAGAGATAGCCCTTGTATATAAGGAAAAGATCAGATTCACATGTCCTTTTGTCACCTTTGCCTACCGAATGATGCCATTTGGACTGTTTAATGCCCCTACTACTTTTCAGCGATGTATGTGGAGTATTTTTTTTGATATGTTGGGGCAATATTTAGAGGTCTTCATGGATGACTTCTTTATTTTTGGTCCATCCTTCAGCGATTGTTTGGAGAATCTTAAATGTGTGTTGAAGCGATTTGAGGAAAAGAATTTGATAATTATTAGGAAAAGTGCCACTTTATGGTCCGTAAGGGAATTGTTCTTGGACATATTATCTTGTCCAATGGAATTAAGGTAAATAAGGCTAAAATTGATCTTATCTCTAATCTACCTTCACCCAAAAGCATAAAAGATGTGTGATCCTTCCTATGACATCCGAATTTTATAGACGATTCATAAAGGACTTTAGTTACCTCTCTCATCCTTTATGCAATCTACTTCAAAAGGACATACCATACGAGTGGACTGAGTAATGCCAAGAAGATTTTTCTAAGTTCAAAAGCATGTTAACCACTGCACCTATCATGCAACCGCCTGATTGGAACTTTCCTTTTGAAATTATGTGTGATGCATCTGACTATGTTATTGGGACGGTGTTACGCAAGAGAAAAGATAAGAAACCCTATATTATACATTATGTGAGTAAAACTCTAAATCCTGTCCAAGTGAATTACTCTACTATGAAAAAAGAACTCTTAGTCATAGTATTCGTTTGGGATAAATTTAGGTCTTACTTGATCGGATCCAAGATCATCATCTATACTGATCATGCAGCACTCCAGTATCATCTTTCTAAGAATGATGATAAGCCTCGTTTAATACGATTGATCCTTCTACTCTAGGAATTTGATTTGGAAATAAAAGATTAAAAAGGGAGTGGAGAACATAGTAGCTGACCATCTTTCTCACCTTGATCGCTCCGATTCCCTTAAGACGATACCTATAAATGACATGTTCCCTGATCAATGGTTGTTTAAACTCTCCCACTTACCTTGGTCTGCTAATATTGTTAATTATCTTGCCACAAGTTTCACACCAACACATTGGACTGTGTAAGATAAGAAAAAATTCTTCGCCAAGGTATGCAAATTCTTTTAGGATGATCTGTATTTGTTTAAATACTATCCAGATCAAATTTTAAGGAGTTGTGTGCCAGATACTGAACACCAAAGTGGTATCTCCTTTTATCGCTCTCAGGACTATGGTGGTCACTTTTCTGCCAAAAAGACCATGACCAAAATTCTGCAATGTGGTTTTTATTGGCCCACTATGTTCAAGGACACTCATGACTTTTGCAAAGCTTGTGAGCGTTATCAAAAATTGGGAGCATTGTCCCATTGAAATATGATGCCTTTGAACTTCATTCTCATCATTGAAGCATTTGATTATTGGGGCATCGACTTCATAGGACCATTCTCTCAATCCTTTAGAAATTTGTACATTTTGCTAGCTGTAGACTATGTAACTAAATGGGTCGAAGTGATTCTGTGTCGAAACAATGATCATCAATTGATCATTAAATTCTTAAAAGAAAATATCCTTTCCCAGTTCAGAATCCCTCGTGCCATCATTAGTGATGGAGGTTCACATTTCTGTATTAGGCCATTTATAAACCTAACAAAGAAATATGGCATCTCTCGTAAGGTGAGCACTCAATACCACCCACAACAAGTGCGTAAACTGAGATTTCCAACACGGTAATTAAACACATCTTAAAGAAAATGGTTAACCCTGACCGCAAGGACTGGTCAATCTGATTCATTGATGCTTTATGGGCTCACCATATTACATTTAAGAACCCTATTGGAATGTCTCCTTTTAAACTTGTCTATGGGAAGGCTTGCCACTTACCTATGGCGTTGAAACATAGGGCCTACTGGGTTATTAAAAATCTGAATTTTAATTTGGATAACGCTAGCTCGTTGCACAAACTTCAATTAAATGTACTTAAAGAAATCTGAAACGATGCATCTAAGAACTCGAGAATTTACAAGGATGGAATGAAGGTGTTTTATGACCAGCATATCCTTCGAAAATCATTCACACCGGGCTAAAAATTCCTTTGGCACAATTCTCGATTACATCTTTTACGGGGTAGCTCCGATCTCATTAGACTGGCCCTTCCACTGTTATTAATGTCTATCCTCATAGGTCCATCGAGATTCAGAATATAAATAATGATAATGCTTTTAAAGTGAATAGACATCGTTTAAAACCATTTGTTGAGAAATTTTATTCAAACGACATGTCCATACCTCTGAATAATCCTATTCACCAAGATTGACCTCCTAGTTTGATGGAGGTATAGTTAGGTATACTACTTTCTGTTGTTTTAGGATAGTTTACTTTCCATTAGTTTAATTTGTGTTAACGCATATTCACACTGAGATCATTGGAAAAGCGTCGAAATTCCTTCTTCAGGTAATATCTTTCCCTTTTCTTTTCATTTGTTTCAACAAGGAAACAAATGCATCTGATTTGGGGAGATTATTTTATTCAAACATAACAAAGAGATTTCATACAACAATCATGGTGATATTGATTCTGAGTTTATCTACATCCCTTCTTAATCCCTTGATTCCAAGACAGAATACTTTGGAATGAACAATATTATAATCAATAAAGCTCATATATCAAATCTCGAATTCGACAGCATTTCACCAGTTACTTCAGTCATCTCCTATAACTTAGGAGGAATGTTGAGCTTTATCAACCAATCTCTCTTTTGAACTTGTCCATTGTGTAAAGGAGAAGGCCTAAAATAATGAAGATTGAACTTGAATGTTTTTCATAATTCTGATAGCATTTTAGCCTCTTTTTAGCCTGGGTCACATGATGAGCTAATTGTGCGACCAGTGCAACTGAATTGCAGGTTGCACTGACCGCGTAACCTATTACAAAAGTTGTACGATCCGCGCAGCTTCTTTTCCGTGTTGCACAATCAGCATAGTCAAATGCTTGAGCTACGCGATCCGCGCAACTAACCTTTTCTTTTTCTCCTCACCTTCAGTCTTTCTTCAGAGCTCCGGTTTCTCTAGAAGATTTTTCTCTCCAAATGAGGAGAGGAGTGGGGTATTTATAGCCCCCCACACGTGTTAATCCTCGGTATTTGTGTCATGGGTCCTGCTTTATGCCAAATCTGACCGTTCATTTGATCATCTTCTGTTCTTGATTGCGTTAACCATGCAACAATAAAGTTAGTTGTGCGATCCACGCAATGATATTCTCTGATGCGTAGCTCGCACAAGGGTAACACAATCATGTTATTCGTGCAACGCACTAATCTAGCTGAGCAATCCACGCAACTACTCTTTTGGCTGCGCGATCTGCGTAACTACTCATCTGTTCACATGACCCGCGCAACGAAAATACTTTGTGTCTTGTCTTGTTCTTCTCTTTTTCTACCTTTGAATCTTCCATCATAATTTTTTATGCTCCAACAGATGCCCCCTTGATCCGTTCTTTTATTCCTTTAAATCAAAGAATACGGATCAATCTCAAAAAAGAATTCTATCATCCTTAGTATTCTTGCATGACTAGTGCAACGGCCACTCAAGTGCATACTCGGCCTTCCCCTCTATAAATAGCCCATCACTTACTCATTTCTTCATTCCTCTCTTTTGTAGTGAAACTCTGTCTCTGTATTTTCTTCCTGCACAACGAATTTTCATTCGTGCAAGGCTTTAAATAGTTGCGCTGTCCGCGTAACCCAAAAACCATTACGCGATCCGCGTAACCTACTCTCGCACTAGGAAGTCCTCTGTACTGTTGCGTTGTCCGCGCAACCAACACTTGGCCAGTTTTCCCGTCTTAGCCAGATTTCCTCTTTTACTCAATCATGGATCATACAAAAAGAACCTTCATTGCTGTAAACCCTCCTTCTGATCACCCTTCTCATCAAGATCTGTCAAATACCAAACCTTTCCAAGCTGCCGCCTGTAACACCCCGAATTTTTCCAACCTGGAGTTAGACGTCCTTAGGTAATGGGTCAACCATAACACCTTGGTAACCTCTCATAACTCAATTCCAAAGCCAAAGAAAATATTTAGGACTAAATCCTTTAGAAATTTAACGTGAATTAACTAGCGCTACACTAGATTTCCTGCAAAATTAGCACCAACCACTTTAAATACGATCTGTAAGACCCAAAACCTACAGAATTGTTAATGCTATGTTACCCTAAAATCTAGGATCAAACTCTAAACCAAGTTGCTCCCGGGAATACTATATAACTTCGTATTGGATCTAGACCGCACGTCGAAAGTCTGATAGCGATGAACTTAGACAAGTATGATCGCCTAGTTGGACTTGACTATCTCCTCAAAAATTAAGGCCAAAAGATGTCTTGAGACCATTTCCTTGAGTCCGGAGTGAAGAGAGTGAGAAAACGAAGATTTTTAAGAAATTAAATATAATTTTAAGTAATTTGGAATGTGTCACTTGCGCAATATTTCTAAGCATTCTGACCGTTAGATTTTGACCCAAATTCACCCTCGGATCAGGATAGTTGGCCCATACATGTCATAACACTTGTGGCTCTGATCGACTTTCGGTGACTGCTGAACTGAAACTCGTCTACCATGGTCGATCTGGAAACCCAACCGAACTGAAAACTTAGTTTGACCTAGATCTGATATTAGAGACCTTAAGTCCGACCACATTTAGTAACAGGACCTCCAGAAGTGCTCCGTTGGATCGGAACAAGTCCGATTTGGTTATAATCTAAGTATACCATGGCCCTAGGGCCATTTTCATCAATTTAGAGCCTATATAAGAGGCTTAAACCCCCTCCCTCATATCCCATACAAATTTTCTAAACCTAAGGGAGAGAGAAGAAAGAAAGAGAAGGAAAGCGAGAGAGAGAAGGTGAGTGAAGGTGTGGGAGTTATTCTTGAGAATCGCTTCTGTTATTCTACGTGTTTATTCATCACAACCGTGTCGTTACTACGATGATTCTAACTTCGTTCTTAGGTAAGAAGACCTAACCCCAATCCGTTCTAGGGTTCCAAATATTTCAAGTAGTAAAATAGCTAACTCCACACATGCTATAGGTTAACATCTCATCATTGACGAAGACTTAGAGTCTCTGTCGAGTTCGTTACGATTCTACGGCATAAGGTGCGAACTATAGATGCTTAGGTTATGGTTTTCAACGCTTTCAATGCAGGATAATGATAGATTCATGATCTGAATGCCATTTCACATGTAGAATGCGAAGTCTATTTTGTGTTTCAGTTATGTACATATTATGTAGAGTTTATTGTATTCTTGGTATTTGTATAAAATATGGTATACGTATAAAATTTGAAATTATGTTTTTCATGATTAACTATCATATGTATATGCTAGCTATATGTGTGACGACTCCTTGGCGAAAGGGTTCGCCCTAATGCATGTCTTGGTCGACATACGTTATGTATGTTAGTATGTGTAGTCTAAGTGTTTGTGATAATGATCAAATGAGTATAGAAACTGCATTCGTGCTCGCCACGACTAGCTGTCATGGATATATGATTATTGTTCAGGCAACAACCCTTTGATGAAAGGATTTGCCCTAATATGTATGGTACCTGATATATAACTTCTATGATGAATTGTGTAGGCTAAGTGTTGGTAAAAATGTCTGAATGAGTTGTAGTTCGTAAGGTGTACCTGTATGCGGATTGAGACATGATTCTCAATCTCCTTAGTAATGTGTATGATTTCCTCCAGTATGTCATATGCTGATGACTGTTTGTTTTTAAATTGAATATGTGAGAATTCATGTTTACATTGTTTATCAGAACATTCTCAAATGACAGTATAATTTGAATTATTACTCCGCTACTGCTTTGAGTATTTCATATGAATATTTGATGTAATGGAATGTGGTTGGGGCTATTGTATAGTCCAGGCAATCGGTAATACGCCTTGAGTTCGTGACCAAGACCTATTCGCCACGTAGGACGTGTTTGACGAACCCGAGCCATGCGTTGCTTATCGACAGTGGTTGGGCCACACGAGGTGCTTATGCACTTCATGTCGATCAACTCAACGGTCGCTCGCACTAGTCGAACTCGTCAAGTAACCCGATTAGCCCGATGTATTTAATCATGTATGGACGCTACTGCTTGAATCTAAAGTACCAAACTTACCAGTGAAAATCCCGTTAACCATGGTACCTCGATCCGCTAAGACTCATGAGCCGGGAATGGTGGTATGGGACACCCTGGTCGAGCTGTCGGCCTACGCTGGGGCCACGAGCCTCCCCGTAGTGACCAGTGAGCAACCTAGACTCGTGAGCCGAATATGGTGGTATGGACACTATATTCGAGTTGTCAACCTACACTGATTTGGTGATGGGGCAGTCATGTAACGATTGCGAGTAACAGCCCTGGCAGCCCTTATAGTGACCTCGAGTATACTCTGAGTCTACGTGGAGGCGACGAACCTTCCATAGCAACAAGAGTACAAACTAGGCCTGTATTGATTTGGTGATGGGGGAGTGGTGTAACGATTGCGTGTAACAGCCCTTGCAGTGACCTAGAACCACACTGCATATGAGATATGCTAGGACTGACGACCCTAAACGAGATCATTGTTGGGAAATGATATAAGGGAGGTACTTTAGCTTTCCAACCCTGCTATATGAAAAGGACTAATAACAACTCGGTAATCATGTTCATATCGCACTGCATGTGCCTAGAAGATGTGGAGCACTGAGAGATGAAAGCATGCCGCGAACGTGAGATGGTGTCGCATGAGGGAGTATGTAAGCAAGGGCATGCATCATTATTGCATCTCATCCTTGCATTAATAAGAGTATCTAGGAATGTTTGATTGTACTGCTTTATCATTACCGCTTGACTGATTTGATAATATGTTAATCTTTACTCTATTGTTCCACTGAGTTAGCTACTCAGTCCCACGTTACGGGACGGTGTTGTACACACCAACCAGAACCTGTCTTAGTTTCACATGAGGGCGACGCTTGTGAAGTGGCGCCGGACTTTGCTTTATGATGATGAGGAGGATTTCTCCTATATGCAGGTTCTGATCGACGAGGTTACAGGGTTATTGATTAGATGTCATTACACTTGTTATCTTGTACTTTTAAAATACCCATGTATATTCTTTTTATTCATTTTTGGAGTATACATGTATGTAGTTAACCTGGTAACATGTTCACACTCCGAAGACTTACAATAAATTATATATTTTATATATTTATCACAGTCTTCCGCTTACAAAATTTAACTATCTCTGGAGTATGATATGTTGTTTTGGCTTAATTCACTTCATGTTTTATGCACTAATACATCCGACATTCATCCATCATTAAAAATGTTGCATAAGTGATGTTCTGGAACTCGGGAGTGGAGTTTATGCACGACCCCCGATTTTCAGGGCGTTACAAGATGGTATCAGAGCATGATTTAGATTAAAATAGACTTGAGTTATGGTCACACGACACACGTTGATGCTACTATAGCGTAGGAGGGTGCGAGAACAATCTAGAAACAGGTTTAACACTCCCAGTTTTGTTTGTTGGCAAAAGTTTACTGAAAATGATCACCAAAATTGAGTCCGTGCACACTCCTGATCACGCACGATGACCCCAAATCACTTCTAAACTGTCAATTGACAGGTTTAGATCGTGTTTCATCCCATTCCAGCCATTAGAAATCGGTAAAAGTGAATAGAGATCAGATTAGTTCTGAAATAACCCGAAACAGCTCAAATCGAAAGAGGGGGGCCAAACGAACCACTTCCAGGGGGTCCCAGGGTGGGACCCATACTTTTCTGGACCCAGGGAGTGGGGAGGGCCTCACCTAAAGGGTGAGGCCTCATCGGATAGGTCAATGGCCGGCGAGGTCCTCGTCGACCGGCGGCTCGGACAGGCTAGGCCTTCAGGTCGATGCCCTTAGGGGTCTAGTGGGACCCTTTGGTCCATGTTCCTTCGCTTAAAACCCTCCCAATAACCTACTTCCTTCACAAACTCCACCCCCAAGCTCTCCCTTTTCTTCAAAACTGCTCCATTCTCTTTCAAATCATCCTTCCAATCATTCTTTCTTTCATTTTTCGTTAAATCCTATATCCTTCCACCGTGCTCAGCCATATCCATCACATAACCCTCTCATTTTCTTTAATTTGAGCTCTCACATCTCCCATTTAAGTCTCACATTTTTGTAAACCCACCACCCACCCTATTTGTCATTTTTTTAATCTTTATATCCCCTCCATTTGAGCCTTTACACTCCTATTTCAGACTCAACTCCGTGGAGACCACCCAAATTTTTCATCCCATTCTTCTTATTTCCCTCCTTTTACATGGCTCTTTTGAGCTAGTTTTAGCCATCTTCTCAATCTTTATGCTTCTACCGATGGGAGAGACCTAACACTGTAGCTTAGTCTATAAACAGTGACCATCTAGAGCTGGGACATCTAGAGTTTTGGATTTAGAGTTGGTATTCTTAGATATCGAAAGATCGCACAGTATAGAACATCTAATAAATTAATAATGTAAATTCAAGACTCTCCTTAGCTGGTATGAACCTATGTGTTGAGCTCGAGCGTAATTAAATTTAGGTTTGGGCAACTCAATCCTAATCAGGCAACTTTTGATCCTAAGCGATAAAATAATTTCTAGTATTAGAAATGATGTGAAAGCATCTAACGTTTAAGCATAGACTTTGGATTATAACTAGTGAATTGTCGTACACATAAGATAAGACTAAGCTACTAGTTGTACTGAGGAATGTAAAAGACTAATGTTGTTAAGGTAATTGGAATATAGATGTAGTTAGTTGTCTTGCTTTAGTTAGAATGAAACATCGTTCCTTTGTTGGATTCCTTTGATACTTATAGGCTCCTTTAATAACTCTTAGGAAGCTTGCTTGACTTAGAACTAGTCACGTTTGGGGAAAAACTTATATACCCCTTAGATTAAATGCTAGGATAAACCAGCACGCCCCTGGAATTTCCCTCCTAAGGACTTATTACAATCGGGAACGCGGAGTAAAGGAACTGTATATAAGCGATGTATTCGCAGTTTGAACTAAATTCTTAATCCTAGTAGTTACCAATAAATCCAATGCTCTGATCAAGTAGAAGATCGGGATCGACTAGGATTAAGGACTGATACGATAAATTTTTTGTCCTAACTAGGCAAAAAGTCTATATATCCGGCTCATACCTACTACACAATTTTCCTTTCGTGCTGGCCCGACTACCTATAACCAAAAGTTATTACTTTACCCTTGGGAAATGTTAAGGACATATAGCCAGTAGAGAATTAGACATCTTGCCACCAACTCACACCTGCCCCTGAAATCAACCACAATAGAGACTAGGCTCATTTCTATAACCATAGGTGTCAATGCCATAGTATACATCGTCAATGAAAGGAAGACCAATGTATTGAGAGGTTGTTTCCCATTACATGTCAAGGATAGGTCCTAAATTACACCTCGTTTCGACAAACGGATCGAGACATAGATTCTTGAGCCTTGAGAGTATAAATAATTTTTAAGGGGGGTAGAACATTATGAGCCCAATCTAGTTAGGTCAGCTAATACAACCGTTGGGTTAGAGTAGCGTAGCGAAAGCGTGATTGGCCCCTTCCCCACTGGCCTAGGATCGAAGAAATTAATTCAGGTTATACGTAAGGTTAGGTCAGTAAATAGGATTTGAACCTTCCTTAGAATGTCAATACTGACGTCTTTATAGGGAAACAATTAGGGCTTAAGTGTTGAACCCATTCATATTAAATCATAGGCCTAACAGTGGGAACGAGTGAAGGTCAGTGTATTTATAAACCTACTCGTTAAATACAAATATAATAGAAGCCTTGACCGACTTTATGCGATTAGAAACCCCTTAGGATGATCTATTAAGGTGCTTATTAAGCCCTACCTTGGACATAAATTCAGACGAGGACTCCCTTAGACCAAGACCCAAAGAGCAACCTTATAAATAGGAAATTGGAACCTTTCAGTGATGGGCATTCCCTAAGCTTTGGAGTAATCGGGTTATACGGAGTTACTGAAATATACAATGGTGAAGCATTCGCGGCTTGACCCAATTCTCAATCCTGTCAGACTACCAGTGGACTCACTACTTTGACTGAGCAGAAGACTAGGATCTACAAGGACTAAAAAGGGATACGATGAGCCTTCTACCCTGGTCAGGTAGATGATCAATGTATCAGGATCAAGCCCACTACAATCGTCTCTCTATATTGGTCAACCATTGAAAATATATACCTTACTCTAAGTAGTTGGGAATCCTCGTCAAGACTCAAAATAGATAAAGAAATAAAATGCAGCAAACCATCAAGGTATAAGCGAGAGATAAAGAGTAAGTTTTTAAGGAGGATAGACAAAATGTGCCAGACTAGCATAGATAGTATACATCCTACCACACATATAAACATGAAATCAGTGCAGTTTAGGCAACAAGAATAATAGAATCTTTACTGATTGCCCTTAGCCAATTTAGGGGATGAAATTATTTTTAAGGGGGGTAGATTGTAACACCCCAGATTTTTGCCAACCTGGAGTTAGACATCCTTAGACAATGGGTCAACCATAACACCTTGGTAACCTCTCATAACTCAATTTCAAAACCAAAGAAATCATTTACGACTAAATCCTTTAGAAACTTAACGTGAATTAACTAGAGCTACATTAGATTTCCTGTAAAATTAGCACCAACCACTTTAAATACTATCTGTAAGACCCAAAGCCTATAGAATTGTTAACGCTATGTTACCCTAAAATCTAGGATCAAACTCTAAACGCAGTTGCTCCCGGGAATACTTTATAACTTTGTATTGGATCTAGACTAGTATGACTGCCTAGTTGGACTTGACTATCTCCTCAAAAATCAAGGCTAAACGATGTCCTGAGACCAATTCCTTAAATCCAGAGTGAAGAGAGTGAGAAAATGAAGATTTTTAAGAAGTAAATATAATTTTAAGTAATTTAGAATGTGTCACTTGCGCAATGTTTCTAAGCGTTCTGACCGTTAGATTTCAACCCAAATTCACCCTCGGATCAGGATAGGTGGCCCATACATGTCATAGCACTTGTGGCTCTGATCGACTTTTGGTGACCGCTGAACTGAAACTGGTCCACCACGGTCGATCTGAAAACCCGACTGGACTAAAAACTTAGCTTGACCTAGATCCAATATTAGAGAGCTTAAGTCCAACAGAATTTAGTAACAGGACCTCCAGAAGTGCTCCTTTGGATCGGAACAAGCCTGATTTGGTTATAACTTAAGTATACCATGGCCCTGAGGCCATTTTCATCAATTTAGAGCCTATATAAGAGGCTTAAACCCCCTCTCTCATATCCCAAACGAATTTCCTAAACCTAAGGGAGAGAAGAAAGAAAGAGAAGGAGAGAGAGAGAGAGAAGGTGAGTGAAGGTGTGGGAGTTATTCTTGAGAATCGCTTCTGTTATTATACGTGTTTATTCATCACAACCGTGTCGCTACTATGGCGATTCTGACTTCGTTCTTAGGTAAGAAGACCTAACCCTAATATGTTTTTGGGTTCCAAATGTTTCAAGTACTAAAATAGCTAACTCCACACATGCTATAGGTTAACATCTCATCATTGACGAAGACTTAAAGTCTCTGTCGAGTTCGTTACGATTCTACGGCATAAGGTGAGGACTATAGATGCTTAGGTTATGGTTTTCAACGCTTTCAATGCAGGATAATGATAGATTCATGATCTGAATGTCATTTCACATGTAGAATGCGAAGTCTGTTTTGTGTTTCAATTATGTACGTATTATGAGTTTATTGTATTCTTGGTATTTATATAAAATATGGTATACGTATAAAATTTAAAATTATGTTTTTCATGATTAACTATCATATGTATATGCTAGTTATATGTGTGACGACTCCTTGGCGAAAGGGTTCGGCCTAATGCATGTCTTGGTCGACATACATTATGTATGTTAGTATGTGTAGTCTAAGTGTTTGTGATAATGACCAAATGAGTATAGAAACTGCATTCGTGCTCGCCACGACTAACTTTTGTGCATATATGATTATTGTTTAGGCAACAACCCTTTGATGAAAGGATTTGCCCTAATATGTATGTTACCTGATATATAACTTGTATGATGGATTGTGTAGGCTAAGTGTTGGTAAAAATGTCTGAATAAGTTATAGTTCGTAAGGTGTACCTGTATGCGGATTGAGACATGATTCTCAATCTCTTTAGTAATGTGTATGATTTCCTCCAGTATGTCATATGCTGATGACTGTTTGTTTTTGAATTGAATATGTGAGAATTCATGTTTACATTGTTTATCAGAATATGCTCAAATGATAGTATAATTTGAATTATTGCTCCGCTACTGCTTTGAGTATTTCATATGAATATTTGATGTAATGGAATGTGGTTGGGGCTATTGTATAGTCCAGGCAATCGGTAATACGCCTTGAGTTCGTGACCAAGACCTATTCGCCACGTAGAACATGTTTGACGAACCTGAGCCGTGCGTTGCTTGTCGACAGTGGTTGGGCCACACGAGGTACTTATGCACTTCATGTCAATCAACTCAACGGGCGCTCGTGCTAGTCAAACTCGTCAAGTAACCCGATTAGCTCGATGTATGTTAACCATATATGGACGCTACTGCTTGAATCTAAAGTACCAAACTTACTAGTGGAAATCTCGTTAACCATGGTACCTCGATCCGCTAAGACTCATGAGCTGGGCATGGTGGTATGGGACACCCTGGTCAAGCTGTCAGCCTACTCTGGGGCCACGAGCCTCCCCGTAGTGACCAGTGAGCAACCCAGACTCTTGAGCCGAATACGGTGGTATGGACACTGTATTCGAGCTGTCAACCTACACTGATTTGGTGATGGGGGAGTCGTGTAACGATTACGTATAACAGCCCTAGCAGCCCTTGTAGTGACCTCGAGTGTACTCTGAGTCTACGTGGAGGCGACAACCCTTCCGTAGCAACAAGAGTACAAACTAGGCTTGTATTGATTTGGTGATGGGGGAGTGGTGTAACGATTGCGTGTAACAGCCCTGACAGCCCTTACAGCGACCTAGAATCGCACTTCATATGAGATATGCTAGGACTGACGACCCTAGACTAGATCATTATTGGAAAATGATACAAGGAAGGTACTTTAGCTTCCCAACCCTGTTGTATGAAAAGGATTAATAACAACTCAGTAATCATGTTCATATCGCACTGCATGTGCCGGGAAGATGTGGAGCACTGAGGGATGAAAGCATGCCACGAACGTGAGATGGTGTCGCATGAGGGAGTATGTAGGCAAGGGCATGCATCATTATTGCATCTCATCCTTTCATTAATAAGAGTATTTAGGAATGTTTGATTGTACTGCTTTATCATTACCGCTTGACTGATTTGATAACATGTTAATCTTTACTCTATTGTTCCACTAAGTTAGCTACTCAGTCCCACGTTACAGGACGGTGTTGTACACACCAACTAGACCCTGTCTTAGTTTCAGGTGAGGGCGATGCTTGTGAAGTTGAGTCGGACTTTGCTTTATGATGATGAGGAGGATTTCTCCTATATGCAGGTTCTGATTGACGGGGTTACAGGGTTACTGATTAGATGCCATTACACTTGTTATCTTGCACTTTTAAAATACCCATGTGTATTCTTTTTGTTCATTTTTGGAGTATACATGTATATAGTTAAGCTGGTAACATGTTCACACTCCGAAGACTTATAATAAATTATATATTTTATATATTTATCACAGTCTTCCGTTTATAAAATTTAACTATCTCTGGAGTATGATATGTTATTTTGGCTTAATTCACTTCATGTTTTATGCACTAATACAGCCGACATTCATTCATCATTGAAAATGTTGCATAAGTGATGTTCTGGAACTTGGGAGTGGAGTTTATGCTCGACCCCCGATTTTCAGGTCGTTACACCGGCCCTCCAGCAACAGAATCTCCTGTCTCTCTAGCACAACTTTCGCATAAACGTTTTAAGAAAACCCCAAGACATCCTGCCTATATAAAAGAACTTGTACTCCATACATTTGATTTTTCTTCACGTATCACAACATTATCATCTCCTATTCATAGAGTTATCGTCATGGGCGATCTTTAGATGCCTCCAAAGCATGGCCACGAGTACAACTGGGAGAATTGGTTGAAGATGACAGCACACTATTAAACGATAAGTTAAAGGCCACCTGCTAGAGAGGACACCTCACCTCCTTCTAGACCCAAGAAACATTGCCGCAATAAAGCTCAGGAATTCCAAAAGAAGATAAAGGAACATAACAGGAAGAAGCTCCACAACTCCTGAAAATCAGTCAGCACCGTGCAAGGCACCATAAAATTTGACAACCCATACAGACAAGGCCTCATTTCAATTTCGATCAACATTCACCACCATCTCTCCATGCTTGTTTGCGAACCCAGAGATCACCTTACTGTCGAAAGATTGGCATATATGGAGTCTTGGTCATTTAAGGAGTCAAAATTATTGGAAGGTATTCTACAACCGCTGAGACTGAGACAACAAGCAGGTGACATTCATCCCATGATTTTCCTTGTTCCCTCCTATGGCGTTCACAGTTTATATCTAACCTTCTTCTATGAGACACTCAAATAGTATTTTAGCCACCATCCCCTGATATGGAGCCCGAAAGAATTTAGAATGAGAGGCCTTCTTTTCCCTTGTAATTATTATTCCTAATGGGCCACGACAATATTGGTGAAGTATGCTAGAACTTTTTCGAAGATCAATATCTTCCATGCAATCGAAGCGACATCGTCCCCCTTTTGTAAGGAAGCTTCTATTTTAAAAGCTTTCCTCAACTATTGGTGCCCTTCCACCAACACTTTCCATCTTCTAGAAGGAGAAATGAGTATTACTCTTTGGGATATTTACAAGATCATCGGCCTACCGATAACTGGAAAATTCTTTGATGAATTTATCCCCACTAACAAAGAATTTACTTTCGTGTCCTCACCTGATCGTATCCCTTCTATTTCGGAGTCGACCATCGAACTTTTCAGGGAAATGTCTAAGTTTCCAAACATCTACAAAATTCATCCTATGCAATGGCTGGCCCATTTCAACAGAGCTTTTAAGTAAGAATTATTTTCTTCAATCTCTTCTCATTACATCTTAAGATATATATAACCTTACCTTCATTTGCTCATCCTTTTAGGTTTAATAGTGACCGATCACGGGAGCTCGAACTTCTCCGAAGAAATATAAAAGGACATGCCGAATATTCTATCTATGGGGAGCTTGCGGCATTTATCACATACTGGCCAAGCGTGGTGGCCTTCCCTAGTTCCAAATCAACGGACGGCATCCGTCCATCATTATTTGTCGCTACAGGTGCCATGGTGAAGGAATTAAGTTTTCTCATGCTCCCCCAGTTCTTTGTTCAATCTATAGAGGCCTTGGAGAGATCGCATGTCACATAAAAATCCCATCTGTTGGTTCTACTTCAACGTACATGCCATGGCATTATTTTCTTGGTTGGCTTGGCGTTTACTTCCCCTGAACTTTTGAAGCACCGAAAAAAGCTTATGTCCACCCTTCTTAGGTTCCTCTCTACTTCTTTCAAAAGAGATCTATGGCAAAGAGATCTTACGACTGGGTGAAAGATGTCATTGTCTCTAATGTTAAAATAAACTACTTCCATTTTGGCTTGCCCTGTTATATTGTAGACACAAAAAGCGGATATGGAATCCCTCTCCTCAGAAGAAAGAGGATTTTTCATATCGATCAGATCATGTAGTCTCCCATTAAGAGAAGGAACAGAATTCCGGCGAAAGCCATATTATCTGAGCTGTTTTGCACATTAGTTCGGCTTTGATCAAGCAATACTGGAAGATTGTGCGCTAGTCACCAGAAGAATGCAAAGTTTCGGTACTAGCCTATTTAATTGGGTGATGATTTGGAAACAGTTATTGGACGGGGCCAACTCTTCCTTTATCATTCCGAGTTGCGATCGTACCCCAAGGGCGTCATATAACCACATGAGATGGTGGGTACACCAATCTTACCTGGTCAGAAAAATTCTACCGGTGAATAGGCCTGTATGGCTTCCTCCTCCTATGCTTAAGGGTCGTGTTATTGAGGTGGGGGTTGGTTTCATTGCAAAAACAAGTCATGACCCCTCGGCTAGTCATCGTTGTGTATATATCTCTGTAGACGAGCCCATCCACGAAATAAAACCTGATAATACTCTCGAGGGCTGGACAACATATGGTGATGTTCATGAATTTGAACAAATTCCTCTCCATCATCCACCAAGAGGAGTTGCAGAAGAGGTTATTACTCAACCAGAGAATATTGTCAATCCTCTAAACCAGCCTTCTTCTTCCACTCATCCTCAAAAACAACCAATGTCTTCTCCTGTTTCAAGGACTCGCCTCTCCCCATAGCAATTCACTTCTTCTCCGATGACCAGGTCCTGCACACGTGCCCAATCTTCTCCCCAGGAAGGGACTACAGCCGCTGTTTCTCTGGTTTTAGCCACCATGGAGATTGAACTAGAAAGTCAACAGCCTCCTCCCTCTAAAGGGAAGTAGGTGGTTATTGAAGATTCAAGTGAAAAGGATTCGAGTGATGGAAGTTCAACTTCTTCATCTGAAAGTACTACTTTTGATGAAAGTGAAACAGAAGAAGAAGACCAGGGTGCTGATTATGAGGAGGGGGAAGTTGATGTTGGCAATAATAATGATATAACTATGGAAGATGCTCCAGCTGACGAGGGACATACACTCCCTATCTCTAAAGCTGTACCTGCTAAATTTTTTCCCATCGCAGAGGAAGAAGAAGGAGAAGTCCTTGATTATGGGGAGTGGACATTCACCATGTAAGAAGGTTTTATTATCATGGTTTACTTTACTTTTGTTACTTCTTTCTTTCCTTCTAATCTTAAACACTATTTTCTCAAGTGATCAAGCTACAAATATGGAAGTAAACAGTGCCTCTCCTATGAATTTGCCCCCTGCTGCACCAAGAGCTTCACCAAGATTTTTAATACCTCCATTATCAGTGGCACGCTAGATTGCTTTCCCAATGGAGTCAATTGATTTGCTCACTCCTATCACGATTGCTTCAAGTACTGAACGTGAAATGGCTTCTCCAATGGAGCCAACCATGCTGCTTACTTCTACTACTATTACTTCGAGTACTGAAGATATGGCTCCCTCCTTTGCTGAGATGGTAGCACCTAAGTCTCCTCTCACTAGAGAGACTCAACCACTTGCAATTCTGACATCAGCAAAAAGTATTTCCATTTCTTGTTTGCATTCTCTATAATGCCTGCACATAATTTTATTATAACTTTATATTTTCTTGTTTCTTAATAGGAAATGTACCTCAAAGCGGTGCAGTAAGCTCTGGCTCTATTGGAACTTTGTCCAATGTGTTATCTTTTGAGAAGTTTCTTCCTATAAATTGGCATTGATCAAGAATTTTGTATTGACGATCGTTGAAATGTTCAAGGATCTTGATCAGTGGTTCGATTTGATCGCCGCTTTGGATGTGCTAGACAGCGCTGCACGGATGGTCAAAGTTGACGTTTCTTCTATACGTAATTCCCTCTTAAGGTTTCATAATTTAATAACTGCTCTGTCCTCAGCTGAAACCGTGACTGTTCCCCTTGAAACCTTGGAATATAAGAAGCAACTTGCATACTCCAAAGAGAAGGTTTCTCAGCTCTCTCCAATTATGTCCCACCATGATCAAGATCAATCATCTCTACGAGAACAACTAAAGACTTTTGTTGATAACGAAACAACCATCCAAAATCACATTTCTCTTCTGAAGTAAGAGATTGTGCAACTGGAGAAGATAAATATTGAAAGAGTGCAGGAAAAGATAGAACGCAGCCTTCATTCTGTGAACTCCGAAAGATCTGAATTAATTAAGAATGAAGAACTAATTGTCTTGTTATAATAGAAATTGGCTAGTCTCCCTGATCTTATGAGAATGATTTCGACTACCCGCCTGGAACAATGCTTTCATTACTACTATATTATTGATGTATTATACTTTTTTTTATATCCTTTTATGATTTGTTAGAAAGGCATTTCCTAGATGATCCTTGACTTAGTTGATGGTACTAAATTTTAATTTAGTCAATCACACACAGTTTAAGCTCTTGAGTAGTGGAGCACACACAGTTTAAGCTCTTGAGTAGTGGAGCACACACAGTTTTTCATACTCTTAAGTAGTGGAGTCAAATGGTCTTATGTGATGGTCTCTGTAACTCTTAGGAGTTTTCTGGACTCTTCACTGCCTAGTGAGTTCACAAGCTGCGATCCATCAGAGGGGCCTAGTGAAGCTACCAGGGCCGTGAACTCAGTTGGATTTACGCACAGAGTTGGCCGCGGTAACTCTCTAGAGTTCACAAAGCACACAAGTCTACCTTTAGGGTACTAGATCTAGGGACGCCAGTCTGTCAACGAGTAGGTTTAAGACCTTCGTCATGAGTTAGTACTGAAATCAATAACCCTAAATCTGGGGGGTCTTACACACAGTTGGCCTATCTATAGACATGGCCCAAAGAGCTCACACTGTAGCCTGCTTTTTCTTCGTCTGTAAGGTCAGCCCCATTCACGGGAGGGCATTTTCCTCCATCCCCGTGATGTTGCCGAAAAGCTATACAGACGGCATTGGTCTTACACGCGTGACTAGCCGTCGAGGACTTTTGGCCTTTTAGGCCTTTAGTCACTTGGCTTCATCAGCTGCCTGCATGGGTATGCATATGATGGCCTTCACGGGCTTTGTAGGGCCACTGGCTTCTCATTGCTTCCCAAATGGTGAAAATGATAGGTCTTATGCGTAGATAGTCCTTGTAAAACTTGGTCCTTTTCGGACTAAGACTTGGTCCTTTTCGAACTTGGCCATTTTAGGACTTAGCTAGACTACCTTAAAATGCCTTAAAAGGTAATAATAGATGTGATTATCATTGTGGCGCTGTGAGAATGATAAACTTCTGATTGAGAGTGATCATTGTTGTTGTGGTGCCTTAAAAGGCAATAATAGATGTGATTATCGTTGTGGCACTGCGAGAACGATAAACTTCTGATTGAGAGTGATCATCGTTGTTGTGCTGCGAGGATGATAAACTTCTGATTGGGATTGATATGTCACCACTCTTGCTGATATTTTTAGGAGAACCAATCTGCATTATTTATAATATATCGACATGGTGACAATACCAATTCTGACAGTATTTTTTAGAACTCACTTGATAATAACGATGGTCACTACTTATTCAATATCTAGTCTTGACATGCTTGTAAACTTCTCCTTTATTCATTCTTTTGAAAACATGGTCTAGTTTATACGTGCCCCCTTTTGATTCAGGAGTATTAGGCCAGTAATGTTCTAGATCAAAACTAGTAACATCTTCTGGAATAATATCTCTTTATGAAGTGAGCATTGATTGGTATACTAATCCCCTGTCCCTTTTAATCTACAACTCTGTACGCGCCATTAGAGTATGCTTCTCGTATTATATAAGGCTCGTCCCATTTAGGCTCAAATTTGACCCGTGTTCGACGGGTGACTACTATAGATCATTTCAACATTAGCACCATATACCCTTTCTTGAAGGAACGATATTTAACATGTTTGTCAAAGGTGGTTGATATTCTGGCTTGATATGATTGCAGTCGCTGTTGGGCTGTCAGCTGTTTTTCATCAAGAAAATCCAACTCTTGCAGTCTTATCTTTGCATTTGCATCATTTGTTATAGACTAGTGCACCTCCACCCTGAGTGATGCTACTTATATTTCAATCAGGATCACTGCTTCCACACCATATACTAGAGAATACAGCGTTGCTCTCGTTGCTTTCCGATGAGTAGTTCGATATGCCCACAAAGCTTCCTGCAATCTTTCGTCCCAGTCACGCTTATTCCCAACCACCGTATTTTTCAATATCTTGACTATCATTTTGTTAAATGCCTCTGCTAATCCATTAGCTGGTGGATAGTAAGGTGTTGAAAATGAGTGATGAATACTATACTTCTGATAGAGCTTTTCCATACCTCTATTTTTAAAGGGGGTGTGATTATTTGTAACAATCTTCTTTGGGATACCACGGTGGTATATGATTGCATGCCGGATGAAATTAACGACATCCCTTTCTTTAATATTGCGTAAAGCAATTGCCTCCATCCATTTAGAGAAATAATCTGTTGCTGCCAATATATATTTCTTTCCTTTGGACAAAGGTGGATTTATAGGACCAATGACGTCCAGTCTCCAAACTGAAAAGGGCCAAGAGGCAATTGATGGATGCAAGTCATCCGGAGGAACGTGTATGACATCCCCGTGAATCTGGCATTCATGACACCACTTCGTATAATTTATTGCATCTTTGAACATGGAGGGCCAATAATATCCCATGCGATGTACTCTATGGAACAAATTTCGACTGGTTTGATGTGCCCCACACTCCCCAGAGTGCGCTTCTCGTAATATGTGACTTGCCTCTCGTTCGTCTAAGCAACATAACAACATTCCATTGTACGACTTTCTGTATAATACTTCACTGCATAGAATGAATCTTTTTTACCGTTGCTGGACTTGTTGTTTCTCTGCTAGCTCTTCTAGCAAGATATCATATTTGAGATAATCGATGAAAGGCTGACGCCAATCATTTGCATTTATCTCCAAACATGATACAGGAAGCGTTTCAACGATTTTCTCAATGACCTCTGCAGATGGTAAAAATCTTCTTTCTTCAATGGTTACTTGAAGAGGACTTCGAATTGAGCAAGACAAGGTTGTTACTAGGCTCTCTAAAGCATCTGCCTTTGCATTTTCAGACTATGGCACATGTTTAATCTCAACGTGATAGAATTTTTCTAGTAATTGTTGCACTTTCCGGCAGTACTGCAATAATTCTTGCTTTCTCGCTCCAAATTCAGTTGTTAATTAATTTATAATCAACTTAGAATCTCCAAAGATATGTAGCATTTTTATCTTCATTTCTCGAGCCATTTTCATTTCAATAATGAGGGCTCTGTATTCTTCCTCATTATTTGTACATGTGGTGCCTAAAGTAAAGGAGTAATGTAACAAGTCTCCTTGAGGAGTAATTAATATCACTCTTGCCCCCATTCCTGATGCTCAAGCAGTGATATTTTCCACGGGCTTTGCAACTCAACCAACATAACTTGTTCATCTCTGTTATGGGATGCGCTGCAAGGAAGTCTGCCACTGCTTGTCCTTTTACCGCTTTTACCGGCTCATATGTAATAGTATATTCTGAAAGCAACAACATACATTTGGCCAACCTCCCAAACAACATTGGTCTCGTCATTAAAAACTTTATAGGATCTTCCCTCGAGATCAGAGTTATAGGGTGAGAGAGACAGTAATGTCTCAACTTTTGTACTACAAATATCAACGCTAGGCATTCCTTCTCAATCGGGGAATAGATACATTCTACACCCATCAAAGTTCAACTCAAATAATAGAGAGCAGTTTCTTTTCCAGCTTCATTCACCTAAGCCAATAAAGCTCCCAAGGAACTCTCAACCGCGGATATGTACAAAATCAGTGGCTTCCCTTTTATTGGAGCAGTCAACACTGGCGACCGTTTCAGCAAATCTTTGATTGAGTCAAACGTGTTCTGGCAAGCTTGGTCCCACACAAATTCTGTGTCTTTCTTCATCAGATAGGAAAATGGTTGACATCTCAATGGAAGATTAAAAATAAAACAGCGAATGTATGCTAACTTTCCTTATAAACTTTTCAGTTCCTTTAATGTTTTTAGAGGTGGCATATCTTGAATAGCTTGAATTTTCCTTGGATCAATCTCGATGCCCTTGTCACGCCCCAAACTCAAAAACCAGGCTCACAAAATTCCCGATCACTGAATCCGGCGCCGACAGCCTCCGTAGAAGCCCATTCTCGGCTCCTGGCTCCCATTCGCCAGGTTCTGATCCTAGGATGCTATCAGGAGGATTTTCAACGTCAGTTTGATTCGTGATAAGCATAACCAAAGGTATAACCCACAAACAACAACCAAAAACTCCATTACATTTCCACTATGATCAAAAACTTTACAAGTACAATGAGCATAAAGGGAAATACAATGATGATGAATCAAAATCTCCAAAGCGATCTGTAATGCGCTCCTGCCTCAGCGCTGCTGCGCCCCAATGTCACCTACACGCAACGGTCATGCATAAGCTTATAGAAAGCTTAGAAGGTGGTGAAAGTTTGTGCGCAAGGTATAATATGATTATGCAATATCAGAGTAATGTGAAATATGCAGATAGATCCATAAATATCATGAGCCGTACTAAGGCTATGCGATACAAGATGTAAGTCAAGCATGCAATCCTCGTCTAAGTCCACATGTCAATACAGCTCAACTCTGGGATATCAACGGGGTCTAGTATACTCTAAACCAGATTGCCGCCACATCGCGCGCAATAAGGTAAGTGGAAGAGACCTCACTATCCGTCTGCCAATATCGGGCTCGACTCGTCGATAGCAGACCCATTCCTCGAGCTGGTCAGACTCATCCTAGCTTTGCCCCCTACTCTCGGGCGGGTAAGGCCGCACCCCCTTCCAACCGACCATGACACAGTGAAGAGCGCAACCACCTAGTAATCGGCACTCAACGCTCATCTACCCACTCGTTCTAGACGTTGGAGTAACCTCTTGGTACCATAAGGGTTTAGGAACTTTCACCCAGGGATATCTATAGCACCGCATGTAGAATAAGATTTTCGGTATCCAATCCTACCAACCACGATACGTTTGTGGAGGCTACGACCCTAATATCGCTAGGGCATACAGTAACCATATCACACGATGCGAGATGCATGAATCACACTATCCAATCATGCAGCACATCCTTGCACGTAACGTGCACTCATGCAGGGCAACACCGCCTAATTGGGGTCCCATAAACAATTTGTCCGAAGGCATATGCTATGATCAGTCACTTTTCATATCAAGCATACATATGATGCGTATGATCATGAGTCATGGAACTATACTAAACATATTATCATGAGATGGACTATCCTTACAATGTAGATGGGCCTGGACGGCCTATACATAATAAGTATGGGCCTTTCAATGGGCCCTAAGGAGAGTCATAATGTGGACATCCAACCAACATTACACTCGCAATGTGGACGTCAAACCAACATTACTCCCAAGGCGTTACCCGTAGTAAATATCATGAACTAGGTTGGGATCACACATTGCAATGGGCCTCAGGTATATCCCATTGGGCCTTAAATACATCAAATGGGCCATATCATATGGGCCTTCCATTCGTCAAGCGGGCCACATCAATGGGCCGACCAATGGGCCTTAAGTGCATTGCAATGGGTCATAACCCGTTGGGCCTTGAATGCATCAATTGGGCCTAAACCCGTAGGCCTTATGCAAATCAAATGGGCGTAACCCATAGGCCATATACAAATCAAATGGGCCTAACCCATAGGCCCTACTACATCTCATTGGGCCTTAATCCATGGGCCCCCAAAATATCAAATGAGCCTAACCTCATGAGCCTTGGAATACATCGTTCTGATTCAATCCCATAGGCCTTTAAATATATCAAAGGGGCCCCGACCCATGGGCCTTACAAAATATTTATTTCCATCCAAACTATTCATAGTGTCACATGGCCTAGGGCTCAATGTAATATTCATTTGCAATCCATTCTATTCAAAAGGTCATATGGACCTTGGGCCCACGTATATAATATATATAGTAATATATATACATCATAACTGCACTAGCAACTTAATGCATTTAAGGGCCTGAATGTATATAAAATATATATAGTTGCTTATGTAGCTTTTAAGCACATAAAAGGGGAACAGAGGTGGGACCCACATAGGGCCCACCACCATATACATATTATAAAGTATATAATATTGAATATACCTAGTATATATAATATAATATATATATATATATTGGTGGGACCCACAAAACTTGCTGTTGCCAGGTGACAGGGGGGCCCCACGATCAAAATAGACGGCAAGGGCCCAGAAGAACACGTACATCATTGTGAGCTTCACCGTCTACTAGACGGTGGACATAGGACACATACATCACTGTGGGTTCCCATGTGGGGCCCACTGTAATGTCTACATGTCATCCAATCCGTTCATAAGGTCACTCAGACCTGGATGGAGGAAAAATACAAATTTCAGATTGATTCAAAGCTTATGTGGGCCCAAAAATGGGTTTTAATGGTAAAGGTTTAACCCCGCTGTTTCGTGTGGTGAGGGCCACCTGAGTTTTGAATTTGGTTGAAACCTGGAGGGGGCCCACCTGATGAGGGGGCCCACCCCATGAACAGCGTGGATTTCATATAAGCATCATGGTGGGGCCCACGGCTGGAGCCGTGGGACCTGCTGGTCCGTTCGCCTGGCGCTGCACCGCCTGCTGCAGCGTCACCTTCTTCCTTTTTTTTTTAATTTCCTGCAAAATCTCACATGTGGGACCCACTGCTCGAAAATCTGTACCGTCCAAAAGATTTTAGGGCCCAAAAATGCCGTATAAGTACAATTTTTGGCATTGATTTGGCATGTAGAAATAATAAAATGGGCCCTAATAGCCTTTGAAGGGTAAGAAATACCATTTTCTATGGTATGGCCTGCCTGATCATCGGATTGATCTCATTCTTTGGCTCAACGCCTAAAATGGCCTTGAAAATGGAATAGACGGCGTGGATTGAATACATTCATCAAGGTAGGGCCTATGCAGGTGCCTCACCCCAAAAGCTCTTTTTTTTTATATACAGGGACGTTCAGCGTCCCAGACGCTGGACGGTTCGGTCCAAAAAAAATACATTGTGGTGGGCCCTATTGAAGTGGGCCACCACTGATGGATGATGTGGTTATAACATATAAGGTGGGCCCCACATGAAGAAAGCTCGGACAAAAATAAATACTTCAAGGTGGGGTCCATTCAAGTGGGCCACACAAACACAATATGATAATTAAAAAAATGAAGTAGAGAGAGAGATAGAGGGTGGGACACGCTTGTGATGGAGGGCTCCGCCACTATGAGCCCTCCCTTTTAAAATAAATCATACATCAATGAATCCCTTAATCACATGGGACCACCAAAATTGAAAATCAACGGTGGGGATCCTTTCCCTACCAATATGGACGGTCTAGATGACTTTTTCTAAGAAATAAATATCATGATAGGATCCATGGAGAATGGCCCCATCATGGAATGATCATGATGATCCTAGTGGGCCATCGGCCACATCTTAGGGTCCCAAATGAGATCCAAACCATTGATCAGTTGGCCTCACTTGGCCCATCTCAAAAATAAAAAAAAACTACTATGATCATGCACCCACCGTCCGATCTTCTTGCTCCCATGGGCTCCTTAGCTCCTTAGCTTGGATTTCAATGGAGGAGATGGGGAATGGATGGTTAGGATGGAGAGATCATGGGTTAGAAAGTGGGCCACCTTGGAGTTTTTGGAAAGCTTAGAGAGCTCCAACGTATGGAGGTGTTGCTTGGACTTTTTTGAAAATGAGAAAGAGAGAAAGAGTTGTAAAGGGAGAGAGAGTGTGATGGGTGATGGAGTGATGGATGGGAGAGGGATGGGTGTGTAAGGTTTTGTTGACTTTGGTGGCCTTTTGTGTAAGAAAGGCATGGGTTTGTAAGACCTTTTTTAACTTTTGTGGTTGCTTGGGTATGGGTGAAAGGTGATGTGTACTTGACATGTGATGGATTGATGGATTGATTGATTGATGGGATTGATGGGATTGATGTGACACATCATAGAGATTCTCTTGGGTTTCACAACGTGCGGTGTTTTTTTCGCACTGAACATTAGCCCACATCTCTTGACCAGGGTATCGCCTCAACGCGCAAGTCACGGCATCAGAACCGCAGTGATGGCGCAGTCGCTATGGTATTGGTCTTGGGTTGAGTCGATACATGTTGACGGCATATGAATCAAGGTCGCGCGTTGATATCGGTTAAGGGTCGAAGGTTGCCGAAATTCGACCGGTAAGACCGCGGAAGTCTATGGAATGATACGGACTAAGATACGGGTCTTACAGCCCTTATGTCGGATAACAAAATCAAGGAATCTTCCTGAAGATACTCCAAATGCACATTTAGTTAGATTCATTTTTAACTATTTCCTTCTAAGCCGACAAAAAATTGATGCCAAATGTTCACGATGCTCCTGGTGATCTCCTAACCTGACCAACCTAACATTCAACATGCTTATGCATCATGTCTTAAAAGATATTCTGCATCGCCCTCTAATACATCGCTCCGGCATTTTTAAGACCAAATGACATTACTTTATAACAATAAATTCTCAATGACATTCTAAATGCTATCACTTCTTCATCTTCAGGTGTCATTTTAATTTTATTATACCCCGCATAACCGTCCATGAAGGACATAACAACATACTGAGTTGTGCTATCAATCAATAGTTCAGTTATCGAAAGGAAAAAATCATCTTTCGAACAGGCTTCATTTAGATCTCTGAAGTCAACGCACACTCTGACTTTCCCATTTTTCTTCTTCACCGGGACGATGTTTGATATCCATTTGGGATATTTGACATCCCTGATAAACCCAAATTTTATTAACTTATTCACTCTTCTTCTATCAAGGGAACCAGGTCTGGATGAAATCGCCTTTGCACTTGTTAAACTGGTCTTTTCTCCTTGGATGTATTTAATCGATGCATTGTTATAGAAGGTTCTAAGCCCGACATCTCTGCATATGTCCAAGTGAAGATGTCTTTATTTTCCTTTAGTAGTTGAATATATTCATCAGACTCCTCTTCAGAAAGACCGGCACTTATGAATGTATTTCTTGGCTCTTCTGTCGTCCCCAAATTTATCTCTTGCAAACTATCTATCGTTGGCTGCCCCCCGTCTTCTATCTGTTTCGGTGTCATCTCAGGGCATTCAATTGTCTTGTGCTCTTTTTTTTATGACTGCCTGACTATAACTGTATTTATTGATGATTCTGCCCCAAGCCCTTGGAATTTTTTCACTTTTCCTGACTAATTTCGATAGAAACCTGGATCCCTTTCCATGATTCAAGCCAGTGGGCTCTTCACAATCAAAGCCCATATTTTTCATAATCTCTCTACTTTCCAGACTATACTATTCGAGATCCTACGGTGTTAGCCTACCATGATACACATTATTCTCGGTCTCTTCTCCGGCCCTTAATTCAACTACAGTGTAAAATTCTATTGGTTCTTGATGCTTTACGTTTGCCTTGACTTGAAATCTTCCTGGAGCATTCGAAAATGGTTTATTCCTTTCAACATGCGACAACGACATTGTGTAATTGGATTGTAAGATTTTTAACTGCTCTAGTGACAATAAGGTCAGTGGAAATTGACCAGGCTGTCTTAGATGTTTCAACACAAAATAGAATTTCTTCTTTGTCTCAGCAGTTTCGGCTAGTCTTGCTTCATCTGCTTCTTCTTTTATCATATTTATCTGAGTTTTTCTTGGAATTTCACTTTCATCATCCTTTTTTTCTTCTTTTGCGAACCCTTTATAATAACTAGCGTTTACGAAGAAGGATTCAGCTTTCGTATATGGTTTTGCATCGGCTATTACTTTATACGATATCCCATCTTTAAAGTATTTGAAACACTGATGCAAAGTAGAGGATACAATGTTGTACTGATGTATCCATGGTCTCCCCAAGAGGAGATTATATGTCATTGTGGCATTTATAATATGACACACAACATCAGTAGTCAGCTCTCCTATTTCCAGCATCACTGTAATCTTGTCAGGCGCACGTTATCCGTCTTGATTGAAACCTTGTATCATCATCCCACTAGGACGCAGATCCAACCAGCAGAAGCCCAACTTACTCAACATTGATAGTGGTAGGAGATTAACTACAGAGCCATTATCTATCATAATCCGCTTAACTTTCTTTCCCTGGATATGACCTTCTATCATTAGTGGTCTGTTACGCTCTACTTCACAGATCAAATCGTCATCAAAAAAGGAAATGACTAGCAAACAATCTTCTATTTTATTATCTTTCGCACGCTTCATCTCTGCCAGTAAAGTCTCTCTGACATCATGGTTAGACAATGCCTAGGCCAAGCTTTGCCAAAATTCTTCTAACAATTTAAGAGCATTGTATACGTTTATCCGAGCTGGGATTCCTTTTAAATGACTTACTACATCGAAAGTCACCTTCATCATTTCATTCTTCTTTTCATTTCGGTTATCATTGTTCTATCTTTCAGTGGCTTTTTTTCTTAAGCAACCTACTTATTATTTTGCGGGACTTATTATCTTCTTTCCTGATCTTAGTGTGATCATTACTACTTTCTTTATTACCTTCTGATCCTTTTTCTCTTCTTTATCTTGAGCCTTTCCTTGGATCGTGAGCATATTCACCATTGCTATAGTACCCCTTTCTTTTTCTTCACCAATTACTATTTCACCCTTGTTTATCATTTATTGTATTATGCACTTCAAGGTATAACAATTCTCTGTTGGGTGTCCTACCAGGTGATGGTAACAGCAATAATCCCTTTCTCTCGTTCTTGTTACATCTTTAGGACGTTTGGGTTCTGGTAATGATATTGTGCCAACTTTTAGCGACTGATTCATCATAGGAATGACATCTTCTTTGTCGAAAGTGAACCCCTCATGAGAGTTAAGCACCCTGACTCTTTTTCTATCGTCGTATCTATTTCTTGGCTGTCTCCATTCTTCTTTATGTTCTTGCCTCTTGTCTCTTGAACCCTTATTATCCTTACTTCTTTTATCACACTCGACGGTATTCGTGGCCACCCTGCTGGATGCTCTCTTACCTGTTACATAGATAATGACTGGCATCTTACAGGTCATCAATTCCAATGCATGAGCCTTGGTGGCTAAGTCACGGAAGGTTTGGATATCGGCACTGGTGAGTCCAAATGTGATTCCTGTTTCCATGAAATTCAAGCACATTTTGACTTGTTCCTTTTCTTCTGGCAATTGCCTGCATGAAGTTCCTAATGTCTTCCATCTATCTATGAACTTTTCCATTGGTTCTCCTTCTCTTTGCCGTACAGAAGCCAATTCTGCAATACTAATGTCACGTTCTGAAGAGAATAAATTTAACATAAAGGCATCTTGCATCTCCTCCCACATACATATGGACCCTGGAGCTAAACTGGAATACCATCGGAATGCTTTGTGCGTCCGTGATGATCCAAATAACCGTAAGAAATACTGAGGTATTATCAAGAAATTCCCCATGTTGGTGATGAAGTGCATTAAATGCTCTTATGGCGATCCTTCTCCATTAAACTTCTAAAAGTCTAAATGCTTAAAGTTGGCTGGAAAAGGGATATCTTCTACTTCTCTTGAATACGGCGTTCGGTACCTGAAATGGCTAGTATTCGTACACTCTCTTTCTATTCTGAGAGCTTCTTTGACAACTTATCTTACATCATCCTTTGTTACAATCCTTACTACTGGAACAGATTCTCTTGATCGTGCTCCTTGTGGGTGAGAGCATTTAGGATGGCTTTCATGCCCATTTACTGCACCCGTCATTGGTGGAGCCGCAATCAGGGCCACATTATGCGCAAGAGTTACTAGTGCTTCCCTACGGTTTCTGTATTCATCTATTAACACTCTTTGTGCTTCTGCCATCTCATTGATACGATCTTCTGTAGTCGACATATTTTCTTGGTTCGTCTCGGCCATATGTACCATGGCTTCTCTACTTTTCGATGAATCCATAGCCGGAGTAGGGCGAGAGTATGTTGATGTTATAGAACTTACGTAGAAAGGAGAGAGTGGAGTATCATTCGACTTTAGTGTACTTCCTGTGCTATTAACCGATCGGGGTGATACAGACATCAGCGGACTTACCTGGGGTGACACGAGCATTGGAGAACTCATCATTATCGCTTTACCCTTGTGTTCTTCTGTCCACTTGGCCCTCAAGATGACTAAATTCAGAAAGTCGCGTACTGTTAATTACGGAACCACTCGCTTGGGATAAATTGTAGGAGGAGCGAGTTCAGGGTTTCTTCTAGTTGCGTTGCACATCACAGGGCCCTTAACTCTTGGGAAAGATGGGTTTGTTAGAAGATTCTTTGCATTCCGTACTCTCATCCTATGAGTTGTCACTAGGGTCCAGTCTTTATCTCCTTTCGATGGCTGAGGTGAAGCAGATACCACCCCAGCTGTAGCTCGAGCCAGGCTGTTCTTGCTTGTAGATAGTTGAGTCATGTGTTCCTGAGGCAGATCTGGCACGTACTCTATCATGAATCCAGTCGAAGTGAAATAAAATCTCACTTTTCTCGCAAAAATTTCCATTGGTTGTGATTTGTAGTTTGATTTAAAAGCCTTCAGTGACAAAGCATATTTATGATTAGTGTCTAAAAAGTAAATAATGTATCTTAGAGATGAAGGGGGTATGTTCCCACTAAGAGTCGCCATTTTGGCATCAGAAGATGCCAAAAATGCCATGAAGATCCTATGAAACTCTCAACGTTATCATTGAAATAAAATAATAAATCCCCAGCAAAGTCGCTATTTTATTTCGACAAGGAAAAAAATGCATCTGATTTGGGAAGATTATTTTATTCAAACATAACAAAGAGATTTCATACAACAATCATGGCGATATTGATTCTGAGTTTATCTACATCCCTTCTTAATCCCTTGATTCCAAGACAGAATACTTTGAAATGAACAATATTATAATCAATAAAGCTTATATGTCCAATCTTGAATTCGGCAGCATTTCAACAGTGGCTTCAGTCATCTCCTATAACTTAGGAGGAATGTTGAGCTTTATCAATCAATCTCTCTTTTGAACTTGTCCATTATGCAAAGGAGAAGGCCTAAAACAATGAAGATTGAACTTGAATGCTTTCCATAATTCTGACAACATTTCAGCCACTTTTTAGCCTGGGTCACATGATGACCTGGTTGCTCGACCAACGCAACGCAACCTATTACAAAAGTTGCACGATCCGCACAGCTTCTTTTTCTTGTTGCACAATCAGCGCAGTCAAACACTTGAGCTGCGCGATCCGCGCAACTGACCTTTTCTTCTGCACCTCACCTTCAGTCTTTCTTTAGAGCTTCAGTTTCTCCAGAAGATTTTTCTTTCCAAATGAGGAGAGGAGTAGGGTATTTAAGCCCCCCACACGTGCCAATCTTCGGTATCTATGTCATGGGTCCCGATTTAAGCCAAATCCGACCGTTCATCTTGATCATCTTCCATTCTTAATTGCGCTAACTGCACAACAACAAAGTTAGTTACGCGATCCATGCAATGATATTCTCTGATGCGCGGCTCACGCAAGGGTAACACAATCATGTCATTCACGCAACACACTAATTTGGCTGAGTGATCCGTGCAACTACTCTTTTGGCTACGCGATCCGCGCAACTACTCTTTTGGCTACGCGATCCGCGCAACTACTCATCTGTTCGCGTGACCCACGCAACGAAAATACTTTGTGTCTTGTCTTATTCTTCTCTTTTTCTACCTTTGAATCTTCCATCATAATTTTTTATGCTCCAACATCGTTACCTCTTTTGTATTTCATGCTTATTTCTTTTACATTGAGGTCAATATAGATTTTAGGTTGGGAATGGGAGATTAGGTAAACTAATCAATGTTTTCTCAGTTTTGAGAAAATTTATTAAAAATTTCCAATGTCTCAAACTGGAATCAGTTTGGGAAGTAATGAATTGTGTATATAAGAATGCTTTGAGTATGATGACAAGATAGAGAGTGAATTTTGAATTGTTAGAGTTTGATCGACTGAGTAATCCATCACCTAAGTTCTTGCACTCAATTAATTGAGAGGAAGTTTAAACATCATGTTAATTCAAATCACAAGACACATTTAATTTGTCTTATGTAAGATACGCTAGAATTTCTGATTGTTAGTATGAGAATCATTGATAGATGGCGAGAATCAAGTCTGGAGAATTTTATCCACCTTAAGAGAAAAAAGAAAGAACCAGTTAAAAAATAGGAGATCGACAAGAAGGTCATGTATGATGAAAAGACTAAAATAGTTTGAAAAAGAATGAAAAGATGAAAAGAATAAAAAGACTGAAAGACTACAAATGATCGTCAATATAAATCAAAAACTGGAACAAGAAGGAAAAGTGAATGAGTTCGAAATCAGTACTTGAGTTTTAGACCACCCTTGAAGTGATGAGCGTGGTTAACATTATGAAACGATAGTATTCTTATGAGAAGTTGATTTTCACAGAGAACATTGAAAAACTTGATATATGAACTAATGCTCTAAATCAATTAAAAAAATTAGTTATTGATTAATTATATGATTCGGCTCTAAATTCATAAAATCTCACTTTCTCACCTTAATCTAACTCATTCATACTTGAGTCTACAAAAGATTATTTTCCAAAAGAGGTTTTGGACATTGAGCATTGAGGTTTGTTTCACACATACTTTACTCAGGACTAGAAAAATACTAGTTGGGAATTGTGTTGAGGGTCAAATATTGTATATTATCCCCCATTTATATCTTGGTTTTATGAACATGATACTGCTTAATGTCCTGTTTTACTCATTTTTTTTGTTGCAAGGTGAATTTAAGAGCTTTGATTCAAAAAGGTGCTAAACGCATGGAATTAACACTCAAAGATCATCAATGCAAAGAATGGATCTTAGGAGAGAAAGATTAAAGATTTTAAGGTCCCAAGATTCAATAAAACTAAGTGGAGAAGGAACAAAGTCAAAAGAACAAGTGCAAAATTAACATCGATTATGTCATCGATCACAGTTCAATGACATTAAAACTACCATTCGACGACATCGAACATAGGTCGATTACATCAAATTTATGAAGGAAATCAAGTTGGTTACTGGAGAAATTGAAGACATTTATCGATGACTCAAGGACTTGTTCAATGACATAGAAGCTAGTTCGATGACATTGAATTTTATGTGGATTTTTAGTAAAAATCATTGGACACATTGGGCATCATGTTCGATTACTCGAAGGCCCCTGCGATGATATCGAAAATCTGCTCGATGACATCAAAGCCCTCTTCGATGACATTGAATTTATTAAAGAAATTAGATTCACTCTCTGGACTGTTTTAGACGCATTATCGATTCCTCGAACAACGCTTGATGACATCGAAGGTAGGTTTGATGATATAGAAGATTATAAAGTCCGGATGAAGTTACAACTGCATGGAAAAAGCATGGGTTCAAGGAACCTTCGATGTCATCGAGCATTGTTCGATGTCATCGACCGATTCATTCAAAGTTACGCAGATTTACGCGGAGTGCGTAAATTGGAGGTGGTTTCCAGATTTTGACAAGTTAGTGTGAAAGTAGGTGTTGCACAACTATAAATAGTTCTCAAGGCATCCCTAGGGATCATCTAGGGTTTAAAGGAGCGAAACATAAGGGTGGAGAGCCGTCGCATGATGGGATGTTTCTTTTTCTTTGATTCTTATTTATGTTGAACTTACTTTGATTCTAATTTGATTTTTAAAGGAATACTTTTAGTTTTTAATGGTTTATTGTGACTTAAATTACAATGGATCTACAATAGCTTTAAGTATCTTCTTTGTTTGATTTTGAGATTATGGGATTGGTAAATCCTGTTGTTTGCTATCGTCTCATGGGCATGGTTTGGTGATGGAATCTCTGCCAATTATCACAATTCTCCTTCATTGATAATTAGGTCAAAGGAAGTTTAGTTTTGATTTATATTGCTATATCTTCCAATTGGATGGGATAGGACTCCAATTCCAATTGAGTTGTTTGAATTAAGCAAGAGGATTCCCTGATTGTTGTAACTGGATCCTTAGAAACCCTACTTCCCTCCTTTAAATTTATTAGTTCTAATTACTTTATTCAAAATTACTCTCTCAATTACTTCAGATTTAGTTTCACATCTTCTTTTAGTTCTACTTTGATTAATTTTAGAAACATATAAGATTAATCCCTGTGGATTCGACCTTGATCTTACCGAGATTATTACTACTACATCGTGACCCTACACTTGGGGTTGGAAACAGTGTGTCAAATAATGAACATTAAAGTATCATCTCCTTCTGTCACTCTCAAGCTTGTGGTGATCACTTTTCTATTAAAACGATCACGACCAAAATTCTAAAGTGTGGCTTTTACTGGCCCACTATGTTTAAGGACATTCATTAGTTCAGCAAAGCTTATGAGCATTGTCAGAAATTAGGAGCATTGTCCCATCGAAATATGATGCCTTTGAACCCCATTTTGATCATTGAAGCATTTAACTACTAAGGCTTCGATTTAATGGGACCATTCCCTCAATCCTTTAGGAATTTATATATTTTACTAGTAGTAGATTATGTCACTAAATGGGTAGAAGAGATCCAGTGCCGGAACAATGACCATCAAATGGTCATTAGATTCTTAAAAGAAAACATCCTTTCCCAGTTCGGAACACATCGAGCTATAGTGATGGTGGTTCACATTTTGTAATAGACCATTTACAAACTTAATGAAGAAATATGGCATCTCTCATAAGGTGAGCACTCCATACTACCTGCAAATAAGTGGGCAAGCTGAGATTCCCAATAGGGAAATTAAACACATTCTGGAAAAGACAGTTGGCCCAGATCGTAAATATTAGTCAATTCGCTTGATCGATGGCTTATGGGCTTACCGTACTGCCTTTAAAACCCCAATTGAATTGTCTCCCTTTAGACTCGTCTATGAGAAAGCTTGCCACTTGCCTATGGAATTGGAACATAGAGCCTACTAGGCTATTCAAAATTTGAACTTTAACCTGGACAACGTCAGCTCGCTATGCAAACTTCAATTAAACGAACTCGAGGAAATCTGAAATTACGCATATGAAAACTCAAGAATTTACAAGGACAGGATGAAGGTTTTTCATGATAGGAATATCCTTCGGAAATTATTCCTGACTAGTCAAAAAGTCCTTTTGTATAATTCTTGGTTACATCTTTTTCTGGGTAAACTTCGATCCCGTTGGATCGACCCTTTCACTATTACAAATGTCTATCCTCATAGGGCCGTTGAGATTCAGAATCTAACAAATGGCAATGTTTTCAAAGTGAACAAACATCGTTTAAAGCCATTTGTTGAGAAATTTGATTCAGAGGACATGTTTATACCTCTAATCAATCTTGTTTACTAAGATTAATCTCCTAGTCTAATGGAGGTATAGTTAGGTTTATTACTTTCATAAAATTTTGTATTAGAATATTTTGCTTTCCGTTTGTTTAGTCTTTATGCTAACCCATCTTCAAGTTGAGATCCTTGGAAAAAGTCTCAAAATTTTTTCTTCAAGTACTACCTTTCCATCACTTCTCCTTTCTTTTCGTTGCCTATTTTTCATAACATGCTTATTTTACATTGAGGACAATGTAGATTTTAGGTTTGGGGTGTGGATTAGGTAAAGTAATCAGTGTTTTCTTAGTTTTGAGCAAATTTTTTAAAATTTTCAATGTTTCGAGTTAAAATCTGTTTAGAAAATGATAAATCATGTTTGTAAAGAATGTTTTGAGTATGATGATAAGATGGAAATTGAATTTTGAATTGTTGGAGTTTGATCAACTAAGTAGTTTATCACCTACAATTCTTGCACTCAATTGATTAAGAGGAAGTTTGAATATCATGTTAATCTAAGTCACAAGTGCCATGCCCCAAACATGGAAACCGAGCTCACAAAATTCCCCATCACCGAATCCGGCTTCAACAGCCTTCGTAGTACCCCATTCTCGTCTCCCAGCGCCCATACGCCAGATTTCGATCTTGGGATCCTACAAGGAGGATTTTCAGTATAATTTTTTTTAGAAGCATAACCACAAGAGTACCCAATTCACAAGAATAACATCATCACCACATATCCACTAATATAAATAATAGATTATAGTACTGAAAGGAAAATATATAACAAAATCTTCAAAGTGATCTGCCACAAGCTCCTGCCTCAATGCTGCTGTGACTAACGTCACCTATATACAATGGTCATGCATAAGCTTACAAGAAGTTTAGAGGGTGGTGTATGTGTGTGCAATACACGTTCCAAGCATATAAATATTAGAGTAAACAAAAAAATACTGTCAAGTCCATGATCATTCGAGTATAAGGACATAATCAACCAAATGTCATATGCTAAGGATACAATACAATTTGCAAATCCTGATGATTCCATGGATACCATCAACCTTATCTAGCCCATGCAATGCAGAAACATAGTGAACCAAATGTCATATGTTGAGGATGAAATGTTATATACAATGCAAAAGAAACGACAAAGTTGGAGTGTGTAATTGGGATGATAGTACATGGTATCGCAATCTGTGGAGTTCATTACAAGGGACTTCTATCCAAACCAGTCTCATACCTAAATTTAGATAGCTAAACTCATTGTGGTAAGCTCCTGATCTCAGGTTAGTCGCATAGCCAACCAAAATCATGGTCATAGTAAAGGTTCACATAATGATTTAATTACGCACCACTAGCCCGAGTGGATAGTGAATGAATGAATGAATGAGTTAGATGCTGAGTACGCAACTCCTTTTTAGTACATCCACATATAACCAACACAGTGCTTCCGATGTGGGACAAGGTTCCGCCCCACTATATGCACATTAGTCTGCCAACACAGTAGCTTTCCAACCACTGGTAACTAGCCTAGGGCCTTAGGCCCTGCCCACTTCAGCATTCACCCAATTGTGCCCGCCCACATGTGCAATAGAGACGAAGTGTCACAATATCAGTATCATACCTCTCTGACATATCACTGGGGTCTAGTACACTCCACAATGGCTACCGCCTCCCTAGCTGCTAACCTAGTGAGAGGAAAAGACCTCACTGCCCACCTGACCAGTAGTCTGTTAATACCTACCTGGCTCATCGATAGCGGACCCATTTGTGAGCTAGTCAAACTCAGCCTAGCTTACAACCCCCTCACTCAGGAGGATAAGGCCACACTCCCTTCACAACTGACCATGACACAGTGAGAGACACCACCTACTAGTATTCGGCACTCGGGCACTCATGTATCCAGTCGGTCTAGATGTTGGAGCAACCCAAGGCCACAAGGGTTTATAGGCTTTCACCCACGAACATCGAACGTGCCCATATGCTGAGTCCCAAATATTTTCGGTGTCCCATCTCGTCATCCACGATGTGCCTGTGGAGGCCACAGCCCTGATGTCACTAGGGCATCAAGTGATCATGTCACACAAAATACGAGATGCATAAGTCATACCATCCAGTTGTGCATCAAACCTGCGTGTATTGCGCAATCATGTGGGGCAACTCCGTCTCACGAGTCCCCGAAACATCTTAGCCCAATGGCATATGCTATGATCAATCATTCTCATAATATATACAAATGATGCATATGGGCATGTATTATGATGTAATACTAAGCATGTTCTTAGTGTGTCCTACTAGACTAAGTACACTAGCATGATTATTAGATGTAGCAGATAATAACCAACCTTAACCAGTATGTCACACACAAAGAGTGAGAGCTTAATGACATGCCCTATATAGAAGTCCTTGCGGTATGTCCCATGTTAGACTAACATTAGCTTCTCAAGACACTAATATAACATATATCCAAAGGTGGGGTCCACTGGAAGGATGACAGTTCTAACCCATACATCGAGGTAGGCTTTATACAGTGGGTATACCAAATCTAATACTACATATTCTTCCATCTACAGCAAGGGGTGATGATGTACTCTCCTCCAATCAGTGGATGGCCTACATGATATACTAACATCAAGGATGGACCTTACCCTTGTCCCAAAAATAGGTAAATGGATGGTGTGGATGATACTTACGTGATACCGTGGTCCTAGCAACTGGATCCAAGGATAAGATATGCCTCATAGGGTGAGTCAAGTGAGTATACAACAAGGCGAGTTAAGAGGGTAAGTCTAAGTACAACAAGTGGGCTTCCTCACCCTCTTTTTCATGTAATAAGCTGGGCTTTCTTATGGGGCCTGATACGTACACAAGGTGGGCTTGGTGGGGTTCATACATCTAGGACTATGTATCCTTCCACACAAATTGGTTAGCCTACTCAACATCTAAGTGGGCCTTAGGTAGGGTTACTATACTTGGGCAAACACATGTATCTAGGTGGGCCACATTTCCTATGGAAGGCCCAGTATAAATATAAGGTGGGCTTGGTTTGGATAATCCTACAAGGCCTAGTGGAAGACACCATCATCAATGGGGGCCCAAAGGTTTGGGATAGCCCAACAAGGGAAGATAGTTATCAATAACATCAATAGGGGCCCAACGGTTTAGGGTAGGCTATTAAGAATAGGGTGAAAATGGACTTAACGATGGGCCCTAAGGAGGTTTTCAACGTGGTCATTTAACCATCATTGCTCCTAGGGTACGACCCTTTTGAGATATGGAATCTAACTTATATTGGGGGCCCACAGCGCTAATACTAATTAGAAAATGGATGGACATCTCGTACTTACATTATAGTGAGCCTTACAAGTCAACCCGAGGTCCGTAAAATGGGTGGATGGTGCACCTACAACACATGGATCATGGTGGGCTTGCATAAGGCAGCCCATGGCTAGCGTAAAACACATAAATCAAGGTGGGCTTCTCATGACAAAGGGGGCCATTGCCCTAAAACAATGAGTGGGCCGCGTGTGTATCACATATATCATGGTGGGCCTCATCCCTCATAATGGGCCTCATACAATCATAATGGGCCTCACATATAGGCCTTTTACATCTCAATGGGCCTCACACATGGGCTTCATTTACATCACAATGGTCCTAATCTCATGAGCCTCATATACATCACAATGGGTCGCATCTCATAGGCCTCATACATCACAATGGGTCGCATCACATGGGCCTCATGTACATAACAATGGGCTGCATCACATGGACCTTACACATCGTAATGGGCCTCATATTCCTCACAATGGGTAGCATCACATGGGCCTAATACACATCACAATGGGCCGCATTACATGGGCCTGATATACATCATAATGGGCCGCATCACATGGGCCTTGCACATCATAATGGGCCGCATCTCATGGGCCTCATATTCCTCACAATGGGCCACATCACATGGCGTAATACACATCACAATGGGCCGCATCACATGGGTTTCACATACATCAAGTGGGCCCTGCACAGCCAGCAGGTGGGCCCAACACAACAGGTGGGCCCTGCACAGCAGGAGGTCCTGCTAAACCACTGCCCCTGAAGGGTTGGATGCCATGGATGAAACACATATGTCTGGTGGGTCCCACCGTCCGCGTGGCTAGACAATGGATAAAACGCATGCATCAGGTGGGATCCCCACCGTCCACATGGCTGGACGGTGTGGATATATAATACATACATCATGTCAGGCCACACCGTCCCACACTTGGACGGTGTGGATATCAACACATCAAGGTGGGACCCACCATCCATGGGTCGGACGATGGATACAACACATCATCAAGGTAGTGCCACGTGGTGGCCCACTGATCGACTTGATATATATGTTTTCCCTTCGTCTAGATGAACGAACGATATAGATAAAACACATATATCATGCAGGACACGCCGTCCCTTGCTGGATAGTGGAGTACAACACATGTTATGGTGGGTCCACGTCCAGATGTTGGACTGGATGGTGTGGATCAAAACACTTACACCACGCTGGATCTCACCATCCCTTGCTAGATGGTGTGGATGCTACATGTGTAGAGGGTGGGTCCCACACCCCTGGACTGTGGACGGCATGGATATACAATGCATCAAGGTGGGGTCCACACATGTGGCCTACCACCTTCAAATCAAAGCTGATATTTGTTATTTCCCTCAGTCCAGGCCTATCCAAATGGACAACAAGGGTGGACCCTAGTTGGACACCAGGGACAACCCACTGGATGGATGGTCTGGATATATCGTACATCAAGGTGGCCCACAACAAGGAAAGGAGAGAGAGAGAGAGAGAGAGAGAGAGAGAGAGAGAGAGAGAGAGAGATACGTGTGGTGAAGAGAGCTCCGCTACTATAAGCTCCATTTACAAGAGATACAAAGCATACATCAAATGGTTCTAATTCTTTTGGGCCCACAAATATAAATCAATGGTGGAAATCCCTTTCCCACCAACAAATGCAAGGTCTAGATGACCATATTTAATGAAAATCAAATAAACATCATGATGGGTCCATGGAGAATGGCCCCATCATGGGATGAACATATGAATCATGGTGGGCCATCGGCCACACCTAGGGTCCAAAGTAGGATCCATACCATCCATCAGTAGGCCTCACTTAGCCCATCACTAAAATTACAATCTAATCCTACAAAACACCCACCTATGGTCCTCTTCTTTAGCTCCTTGGAATCCTTGTCACCTAAGCTCCCTCTTTGATGGAGGATGATGAAGATTGAAGGGTTGGATGGTGAGAACTTGGGGTAGGAAAATGGGCCTTGATCTTGGGTTCTCTTTTCTCTTCTTAGTGTTTTTCTCTCTTAGTTACTTAGAAATGGTAGAGAATAAGATGGGATGGAGTGATGGATGGGAGAGAGGGATGGTGTTGTGTAAGAAGGATGGGATGAGAAGGATGGGTGGTGTAGACTTTTAGGGGCATGAGGTGGCATGGGGTATGAGTTGTCTTGCTTTGTTGGTGAGAGAGGGATGGGCTTGGTATGGGTTGTGACGGGATGTGTACTTGATTGATTGATGTGATAGGTGGGTAGAGATTCTCTTGTGATTCACAATGTGCAGCATTTCCTCGGAATATGCGCAGGGCCACAACTCCTGGGGTGGGTATCGCATCGGTGCGTAAGATGCGGTGTTGGAACCGTAGCGATGGTATGGTCGCTAGGGTACAAGTCTCGAGTTGAGTCGACTCAGATGTACGGGATGCGACTTAGGGTCATGTGTAAATGCTGCATACAGGTCACAAGTTACCAAAGTTCGATGGGGATGATCGTAGGAGTCTAAGGAATGGTACAGACTAGGATACGGGCCTTACATCATGACACTTCAAACTTATTTTTGTGAGTTGTGCTATAATTTCTGTTTGTTAGTATGAGAATCGTGATAGATGTTGAGAATTGAGTCTAGAGAATTTTATCCACCTTAAAAAGATGAAAAGAAGCAGTTAAAAAAATAGCACATCAACAAAAAGGTCATGAATAGTGAAAAGACCAAACTAAAAAAACTAAAAAAGAAAGAAAAAGAATGAAAAGAATGTACAGTCTGAAAAAGAATGAATGAAATGAGACCATTGATATAAAATCAAAAACTGAAAAAAGAAGGAAAAGGGGATAAGTTCGGAATCAGCACTTAAGTTTCTAACTAATCTCGATACAATAAGCATGGCTAACATTATGAAAAGAAAGTATTCTTATGAGAAGTAAGTTGATTTTCACTAAGTACATTGAAAAACCTAATATATGAACTTATGCTCTGATGGATAAAGAACCTATTTGATTATTTTCTTATATAATTCAGATCTGGGTTTTCAAAATCCCACTTTCTTATCTTAATTCTACTCATTCATACTTGATTGCACAAAGGATTACTTTCTAAAAAAGGATTTGAACATTGAGAATTGAGAATTACATCATGCAAGTTTTGCTTGGGACTAACAAAATGTTGGTTGGGGAGTGTGTTGAGTATCAAATATTACATATTTTTCCTTATTTATATCTTGGTTTTATGAACATGATAAGGCATAATGGTATATTTTATACATGTTTGTGTTGCAAGGTAAATCTGAGAGCTTGGATGAAAAGAATTCTATAAGCATGGATTTAATGCTCAAGAATTACCAAGGCAAAAGATATATCTTAGGAGACCAAGAATGAAGAATTCACATGCCAAAGATCTAAGAAAATCATGTACAAAGATGAAGAAAGGACTTGAAAGAATGCAGAATCCCTAGCATAAAACAGGACATTTCGATCTATCCTGAGCCAACTTTGGTCCAAGCGAAATCGCAAAAAATAGTCCAGCACAAAAAAAGGATAATTCGGTCCAATCGATCAAAATCGCATAGAATTGTCTAGCTAAAAAAAAATATGATTTTCAACTTTAATTCGGTCTGACCAAAGCCAACTATCCAACCGAAGCGTAACGCAAGACTTATGCGGAGTGCGTAAATTTAAGACAGCTTCCAAAATTCCAAGGATTTGCATAAGATGGGGCTTCATAACTATAAATAGGAGTCCCTAGGATGTTCCTAAGATCTTCTAGGGTTTAAGGAATGGAGCAAAAGGGTGGAGAGCCACCGCCAAGAGTTTTTCTTCTTCTTCCTTAGTTGTTTTTGTGCTTTCTTTAAGTGATTTTGGTTTAATCATGTCTATGGTTAACTATACCGCTTAGCTAGGGCTAAGAGGTGAAGCTTGTAGTTTGATCAGGATGTTTACTTTGCTTTGATTCATGTTTTAATTGAACTTCATTAATTTTTAGTTGATTTTAAGGAATATTTTCAGTTTTCCATGATTTGTTATGACTCAAATTACAATAGACACTACGATAGCTTTGAATATCTTCTTTTCCTATTTGAGATTGTGGGACTAGTAAATCCTATTGTTCACCATCATCCCATGAGCATGGTAGGGTGATGGAATCCCTTCTAAATCTTCACAATCCTCATCCATTAAGTCTAATTCAATGAAAAGTTTAGAGATTTGATCATCTCTTCTTCCAATTGGATAAGATAAGACTCTTATTCCAATTGTGTCTTTTGAATCAAGTAAGGTAGCATCTTGATAGCTACAAGTGGATCCTTCATACCCTAGTTCTCACCTTTAAATTCGCGAGTTTTAATTACATCATTCACAATTACTCTCTCTAATATTTCATATTTAGATTTTGATCTTCTTCTAATTCTAATTCTAGTTAAATTCAGAAACGTACAAGATTAGTCCTTATGGATTCGACCTCAGTTTCACTAAGATTATTACTACATCGCGACCCTATACTTAGGGTTGTGAACACAGGCTAGGTATTGGGCCGCAACATTATTCCTTCTTATCATAAACCTTACCCAGAATGTGTCGATCGGGAACACCCCTTGCTGAGGAATTACCGACCGGACTTTGCCCTATTTTCAGGGGAGCATGGTCAATCTACTATCGAACATTTTGGTCGATTCACCATACAATGTTGTGAACTAGCCAATAACGATTACTATAAATTACAGTTATTCGGTTATTTGCTAACTTCTGCAACCTTCATATGGTATTCTAATTTGTTACTAAATTCAATATATAGCTGGCAAGAGTTGAAAGAAAAGTTTCATGCTTAATTCTTTTCTAAGAATGGAGACATCACCATGGCTGATCTCGAATGATTTCAGCATTTTTCGAGCGAATCATGCAAAAATTATATCATGTTGTTTAAACAGGTAAAGAGCCGTTATAAGGTGGTCATGACGAAAGCCAAATTCATGCAACTTGCACAAGATGGTTTAGAATACAAGCTTTACAAAAATTTTGTGAGCACGGAGTCTGCTGATTTATATGACCTCATTAAGAAGATCTCTCAAAATGAAGAGTTTCTTCAAGAAAGGGCTAGGCAGGTAAAGTCGTCGATTGGAATATATTATAAGGATCCTAATTATGCAATTATAATTGTTGAGGTGCTGGATAAGAAACCACTAGTTTGCTTGGCATTAATCAAAGCAAAATCAGCTGCCCCAGTAACCCAAAAAACTCAGAAGGTATACCTTCAACATTACTCGAGTTGAGGAAATTTTTGACTTCATTTTGGAAGTGAAGTTTATTAAGGTTCATATTAATCACAAGGTCCCTTTGGCCGAGGAACTCAAGAAGGTTGATTATTGTAAATGGCATGGGTCTCGTTCTCATTCTACTAACAAATATGTCATTTTCAGGAACCTAATTCAGGAATTTATCGACCAAGGATTGTTGAAATTCCCAGAAAAAGAAAAGGAGGCCATGCTAATTGATACTGATCTATTCCCAGTCAACATGGAAGCCAATACAATCACAACCGACTTGAGGGATTGACCTTGACCAAAAGTAGAACTTGGTTCGGGAGGTCTGTGCAAAATGAACTGTTAGTACGTTCCTAAACAATAGCAGATGCCTCAATATCTAGACATATACGGGCATAAAAATCATCAACTATATGACTGTTGCACCAGAAATATTCCTTAGCAGGTTAAGGACCATCCTAGAAGTCTTAACCATGGCAGCAGTTGGGGTTGCTAGCGGCTAGAGCAGCCGATGTCCAAGCGACATCAGCATTGGAGATTATCTTCAACATGAATGGTCAAGCCACCTGCTTCACAGGAAGGGGTATGGAAGTGACTTACACAACCGAAATTCCATATGACCCCAAAAAATATGACCAGGACATAAAAGTGTCGTTGGCAGAGAAATATGGTCGCACTGATGAGAAAAAGAAGAAGAAAATGAAGTTCATCTTCGATCGGAACCTAAGCTGCCACGCCTATTCTAGCAAGTTCCTTCATTAGAGGAGCAGCTGGCAATAAATACGGTTAAAGCAGTTGCTCTACCTACCAATCAAGAGAATTTTGTTTTCCTCAAAATGCTAAGGCACCTAGCAAATTTAAAGAGGAAGACGATACTGATAATGTGTCAGATTATTTTAGTGAGGATTGTTTCCCAACAGAAGAATGGCTCCTCGGTGAACTCACAAGCCCTATAGATAAGCCAAAGGTTGTGGCAACCGATTCACTGACGGACCTCGTGCAAAATATAACCCATAGTCAGATTGATGAAATCAAGTCTAATACACTATGGGGTAAGGTTTTGGTAATAGTATTATGTTTGATTCATTGCCACCGATGGTATTTCATTGTAACATGGTGCTTACTTTGCCATCCGATTTTAGGGTAAGAACCACTCAACCAAACACAATACTAAGTGATGTGGATGAAAATGTTGCTCTGGTTATCATTCAACATGCTTCTTTCCCTTATGATGAAGGAAAGAAAGGAAAGGTGTCACACATCGATACGGTCACCATGATGACCGATGGAGGTACCGACAGAGTAATTATCGACAGACCCACTACTGATATGACACAACATCTTAAGCCGTTATATATTTTAGCTCATTTAAATGGATGTCATATGCCTAGAATTTTAGTAGAAAATGGAGCTACAATGAACTTATTGCCAAAAAGAATAATGGTCAAATTGGGAAAGATTACAGCTAATCTAATTCCTTCCAAGGTAATGGTTAGCAATTTTGATGGCCACACTACTAATACACATGGTGTTCTGTCAGTCGATCTTACTATGGGTACCAAATCTATTATGGCACCATTCTTTGTGGTGGATACTTCGTGAAGCTATAACGCCATGTTAGGAAGATATTGGATTCACTCTTTTACATGTATTCCCTCTTCTCTTCATTAGTTTGTTATATTTTGGAATAAGAATAGGGTTGATCTTGTATTAGCCGATAATAAGCCCTTTTTAACCTCATCAAATGCCAACGAAGTCTATTACTATGGCAAAGAAATTGGGCCGATTAGGTTCATTGGGAGAAATAAATATGGACGATCAACAGGTATTTCTATAAAGAAGAACCTGAATAGTATGAATCAAGCTATGATGGTCTAGGGAAGCAAAACCCAGCTGAAGGATTTATCTCAGGCCTGATTCCTAGTATCATTCCATTCCTTAGGATCCAGCAATCCTCCCCGTCAAATTTCAACAACCTGCGACCTATAGATAGCATTTGCGAGCAACCCTAAGTTGCATCCTATGAACCCGAGTCATCTTAACCCTAAGACCTATGCTACTGCGACTGCATCATTGTCACGGTTCCAACACTGCATCTCTTGTGCCAATCTGACGCTTAGATTGTGAGATACGGCTCCGTGGACCGTGGTTCCAGTTAGTGCATTTCCCTAGAACAATCATGATGATGATATCACCACCCATGCCTCTTACATGTAATCATTCCAAGCATGCTCTTTCTCTTCCCCATGCTTAGGCCATCATGCTATGTATACTTCTCTTTACCCCATGTGCAATGATTGCTACCTAGCTAGCCTATCCCTCTCACTCTCTCTCTCTCTCTCTCTCTCTCTCTCTCTCTCTCTCTCTCTCTCTCATCTCTCTCTCCCTCCATCTTTCCTTTTCATTCTCCCCTTATTAGAGAGAGCTTGGATGTCCCAAGCAACCTCCATGGCCAGCCACTTCAAGCTTTAGTTCCCCCAAATCCAGCCCTTAAGAACCTATCTCAACCTTTAAAACCTTTCTCTTGGAGCTTTAAAACCTGAAAGTAGAAGAATGAGGAAGAAAATTGAGGTGGGTGCCATTCTTAGGAGTAGTTTTTGTATTTTCTTCTTTAGATCTCTAATTTTCTTTCTTAAGGACATGTAGGACCCACCAATCAATGGTGAAAATCCTACTTGACCCCTTGGGTGTGGCCAATGGCCCACCCCTGTTGCATGCATAAGCCATGATGGGGTCATTCCCCGTGGACCCTATCATGATGTTTTATTTAAATCCATGGCTTTGATGGGTCATCTAGACCCTGATTTCTTGGTGCGGATGGTATCCCCACCTCATATTTTTAGATGTAGGGCCCATGCATGCATGGGACCCATGTGATGATCATGATGTATGGTTTGGATATTTTGAGGGGCTCATAGTGGCGAAGACCCTCCCTTTGGCCAATCTCTCTCTTTCTCTCTTTTTGTGATGATGTGTGTCGCTCACCTGATGCTGCATGTATTTCATCCGTGGGACACCCACCGTCTAGATTTTTTTGAATGTCCAGTAAGTCCCAGATGGGTTGGATGTCCAGCTAGTGGAGCCCACCTTGCTGTCCATTTTGAGCCAGCCTAGATGAGGGAAAACACAAATATTGGATTGATCCCAGGGCCTTGTGGCCTCCCTGGTGGACCCTACCGTGATGTATGTATTGTATATCCACGTCGTCCATGTGTTGGGCCCACCTTGTTGCCTGTCTAGTGGGCAGGCCTGGAGGAAGGAAAACATAAATATCAGTTTGATTCAAGCTAGTGGGCCACACTCACATGGACCCCACCTTGTTGTACGTGGTTTGTAAGCACACTGCCCAGCCATGGGATCCACCCAGATATATGTGTCTTATCCACACCATCCAGATAGGCTAGACGGTGGGGCCCATTGTGATGTATGTGTGGTGTCCACACTGTCCAGCAAGGACATGGGACCCACCTTGATTTGTGTAATTTTCACACCGTCCAGCACAGGACAGTGGGACCCACCTGATGTATGTGTTTTATGTCCACACAGTCCATTGCTTGGACGTGGACCCCCCATATGATGCAAGCGTTTCATCCATGCCGTCCATTGCTTAGACGTGGGACCACCATGATTTATGTATTACATCCACACCATCCAGGTAGGCAGGACGGTGGGACCCCATGTGAAGTATGTGTTTCATCCCTACCGTCCAGCAACAATCGAAACATTGTTGGATAGGAGTAATTAAACGTGCATCGTTAAAATCTTCTGGGCCCCACTGTGATGTTTGTGGGAGGGGGGCCCAGCAACTGGCCCATTTTTCTAGATGGCCCACATCCAGTGGGACCCACTGTGATGTATATTTTATCCAGGCCGTCTATTAGTGGGTCATCCCTTGTAACGCCCAGCAGGCCCATTTTGTGATGCATAAGGACCACCTTGATGTGCATGTTGTAAGCACACAATCCATCTATTTTTTCAGACCATAGGGATGACCTGTGAGGCCCACCTTGATGTATATGTTACACATGTTGACCATCTATTTTACTTGATCATGGGCTGCCCCATAAGGCCCACTATGATGTATGTGTTACATACACCATCCTCCCATTGTGCCTAGATCATGGGCTGTTTCATGAGGCCCAATGTGATGTATGTGAGGCCCTTGTGTAAGGCCCAATGTGATGTATGTGAGGCCCTTATGTGAGGCCCATTGTGATGTACATGAGGCCCTTGTGTGAGGCCCATTGTAATGTGTATGAGGCCCTTGTGATGAGGCTCATTGTGGTGCATATGAGGCCTGTGTGATGAGGCCCAATTGTGATGTGTGATTCCACCATGATGTATGTGATGATGTTTATGTTGCCCATCCATTGTGATAGGCCTTGTGGGTTAGTTATAAGCTCCTATGGTGTATGTGATTATATGGCCCATCTATTTTATTAAAATTTGGGCTAACCTATAAAGCCCACAATGGTGAATATTGAATGTACCTTAGCTATCTATTTTAGGCATATGGGCTGCCCCATGAGGCCCATCATAATGTATGTATTGTATGTTTTCTTTGGCCATGATATTTTTGAGCCATAGGTTACCCCATATTATAGCCTATCTTAACGTATGTAGGCCTTGGGCCGCTTCTTAAGGCCCACTATGATGTGTGAATGATATGAATGCTACCCATTTATTTTCCCAAGTAGTATTAGGGCCATGGGCCTCATTATAAGCTAGATTTCATGCGAGCCGTACTCTAAGGGACAATGGTGGTTAAATGTCCACATTGTGAACCTCCCTAGGGCCCATTTTCATCTATTTGGGCCCACTATGGATTATGCTTCCACCATGCCTTATAGAATTGTCCAAGGTCATAGAGCCCATCTTGTGCTTATTGAGCCCCTAAGGAAGCCCAGTTTACGACGGGATGGAGTGGGTGAGGAAGCCCATCCCTTATTCTTAGGCCCATACTTGATATGAAGTAGGCCATCTAGGCTCATCCTTGTTATGAGGAGAGTACATCATCATCGTATAACATGCTTAGTACAATTTCATGATTCATGCCCATACACATCATATGTGTGCTTGATATGAGGAGTGATTGATCATAACATATGTCATTGGAAATATTATTCATGGGACTCCCTGATAGATGGAGTTACTCCATATAAGCACGCGGTACGTGCAGGATTGCTACATGACTGGATAGTACGACTCATGCATCTCGCATTTGTGTGACATGATTAGATACCAAAAATACTTATTTGTGGCACTGTGGCGTGATAGATGTCCTTATGTGAAAATCTCTGAACCCTTACGGTACTAAGAGGATGCTCCAACGTCAAGACCGAGTGGATAAATAAGTGCACCAGAGTCATATACTAGTAGGCTGCGTCTCCCACTGTGTCATGGTCGATTGGAAGGAGGTGTGGTCTTACCCGCCCAAGAGAGGGGAAAATGTTGGCTGAGTTTGACCAACTTGATGAATGGGTCTGCTATCAACGAGCCGGGCCAATATTGGCAGGCAGATAGTGAGGCCTCTTCCACTTACCCAGTTATGCGCTTAGATGGGGCAGCAAGCTAGCAAAAAGTGTACTAGACTCCGGTGGTATTTTAGAGATGAGTTGTATTGTTATGTGGATTCAGATAAGGACTGGCATGCTTGAGTTGCATCTCGCATATATCATACGGCCATGTAGGCCATGCATCGTATATCCTTGGTATGGCTGATAGCATTTATGGACTTGCCAGCATTTCCACATAGCATTCATGGACGTACCAGTATTTTTGCATTACTCTGATATTGTATACTTGGCACGTATACTGATAAGTAGGTATATTATGTTGTACATCTCCTTGATCTATTCAAAGCATTTAAAAATTCTAAATCTTTTATTTCGATGTGTCATTCGATGACTCGAATGATCCTTCAATGACATTGAATTTATTTCGTTGACATTGAAGACATACCAAGAACTGAAGCGTCAGGCGTTGCTAGTTGTCATCGAACACCTCCTCGATGACATCAAATTCTGGATGTTCGATGTCATCGAACCAGATTTGATGACATTGAAGCATCTTGACTTATAAAAGTGCGAGCGAGTGCAAAAATTCCCATTTTAGGTTTCTTTTTTGCGGCCATTTCCTTGCTTCTCTCCTTCCGGTTCGGTGATGTCGTGGTACTCATGTTGGGATCAAATCAACGTCTATCTTGGTAAATCATCCTCCCTTCCACTCCATTTTCTTCAATAGATTGGACTTAGGTGTGTCTTTCCTCCTAAGATTTCTACCATTTTCCTAGAAATTTTTATCTTCTTCTTGAACAATGGCTAAAGATAAAGGTAAGGCTCCTACACAAGGAGAGTCTCCAAATGCAAGAAAAATAAGAGACACGAGCATATCTCCATCTCTTCTTTTTCCAAAGACCCATCTTTGGAAAAAGAAACAGTGATTGAGCAGGTTGTCATTACTACATGCATCGAACCCTGTGTCATGCCCCAAATCCGGGTACGGACAACTTTCGTGATGCCCCGAATCCGGCACTCGACTTCCATACACCAAGTCCCAAGTTCGGCGCATCATAAGGAAGATTTTTTACTGAATTTTTATATATATACATATAATAATAACAATACCTGAGCATGAAGATTCATGATCAAAATACCAAACAACACTCTCCATTATAAATCCTGATGGTTACAAGTACAATGCTTTCCAAAAGGTACACAACATCAACATTGCAAATCAAAAAATAGATATAATGCATCGAAAAAGCTAAGTCTTCCAAGCTACTCCTACCCTGAAAAAATAGAAAATAGGAAGCTTAAGCAAAAAGCCTAGTGAGTACACACATGTGTGTAGTGTGTCCTACATGCAAGTAAGATAAATATGCCACGAAGAAATCATGTATGGTAAAAAGCGTGTAGTACATAAGGTATGATGTCAATGCCAATGCAATGCATATGCATCATAGTAATACTCTGAGTTAATGCCACCAGAATCACCAAGTCATATTTTCATTTCTCCTATATCACAACCATAACCATATTACGCGTATCCATAATCACATCATCATCATCATATTATCATGACATATCATAACTGTGTATTTCGAAAAAGCACCGTGGTCGACACCCATCCACCAGACACCAGCAATCGACCTCGCATACCCGTCAGGGTGGTATCCCACCCAGCATGCCAGTAGCGGACCTCATTCGCACTTCTCCTCACCGGCAAGTCAAACCGGTCTCTGTTTGCACACTATCCCTTAAGCAGGTTGGACCCACCTCTTTTCAACCTGGCCTCGTCAATGGGAGTCAAATCCATGACCCATGTATCCACTCAGCCCGACGATGAGGTATCCCTAGCTAGCATTGCGGTTTAGGGACTTTCAACCCAAGGGGCACATCATCCCCTACTATTTCCACACTTCTGATGTCCCATTCATTTTCAGGGATAACCCAAGTCATCATCATAGATGTACATTTCGTCATCAAGATCCAAATCATCTTATACGGCATGACTGTGGTATTTCGATCATCATGTATGTCATGATTATGTATGAATTCAAGAAATTATGATAAGGCATTCATTCAAGGGCATGTGGTATGCATGTAATGCTGTGAGTTTAGGGTCTGCTTAACCTTTAAGTAAAAAATGACATATAATCATCATGTGCCACTATCAACTATATCAATCCATGGTCATGTGACTAAACTAAAGAGAACATATCTTACACATGAACAAATGTATTGAAGTACACTTGCGCATACCATCATTCCATGGTACATAAGTATGATCAATATCAACGTGGTTAAGTAGATGAATTTAGTATGCTAGGAAGTGGAACAACATTAATCAAGATATTAAATCACATACTTCTATTAACTATAATCACTACCATCACTAATATCATCCATAGCTATCATAATCACGAGCATTAATTGTATTCAGAATTACACCATATCCTTCGTAAGATAGATATTCCATTAGCGATTTTGGCCCGACATGATTTTCTTCTATTGGGACCACATGGTTATACCCTAACTGGGCCTTAAGGTTAATGATTGGTGGTGACACAAAATACATGCATCAAGTGGTTATGAGATTAAAGGCATAGATACAACATATAACAAATGAGCCACAGGATGGATGGTTCTAAGAAACTCATATAATGTGGCTTCAATTTCAAGTGGGCTGTTAGTAGGTGGGATTGCAAATAATTATCATAGTAGTTCTACAATGGTTTGGAAGGCACAGGTAAACATCATAAGATATAGTGAGCTCTAAGTTGAACGACTTGGGTATATAATATACACATAAGAGTTAGTCACGGTTGGATAACATGGGTTTGTCTCATACAACGTACTACTTCCAAGTCGTATTGCAAGAAGATGGGTCCACACACAAACATTATGATGGATCCCAACAAGTAAATAGTATAGGTAACTCACATACATTAAGGTAGTACAAGGAAGAACAGTTCAGATGCACAAGGCACACGTCAGCAGGCTCCATGATCGAACTGTTTGGTTGGAAAAATAATTAAACAGTGCAGATAAAATATGTACATTAAGTAGGCTCACAAGTGTTCGAAAGTTATACGTTCAATTAACACTATTTCATATCGTCTGACTTATTTAGGAATTGGATTTAGGTCATTTTAGAATCATGTTCTAGAATTAACTAGCCTAATGGATAAATGGTGAAATATGCAATACTTACATCAAGGTAGGGTCTATAATCAATCTAACACATGTCCTAAGTTTACATACCCAAGAGGTTACACCATCAGCATAGTCCATGAGTCTGAGTAATCACACAATTCTCACATGCCCACATGGTCTTATGGCTACTCCATTATTAGAAGTCCATATAGTTGAGTGGCCACATAAATGTCACTCTACTTACGATAATAAAGGATTTAAGGTCATATGATTATTATTATTTTTTTTTTTACTATACCATACCTCGCATAATGGGGCAACCGCTTTACTAAACTTTTACATAGTCAGGCAACCAGTACCACAATTTCACATAGTTTAGTAGTCATCTAAGCACCACATGATCATATGGTTGGGCCACACATTCCCCACATACCCACATGATTTATGGCTATCCACGTCACGCATGATCACAAGATTTATGAGCTACATAATCAACACCATTTTGCCAAATCTAGTTGTCATTCATCCCATCAATGATCATATGGTTAAGGGCCACAACAATCATAAATCCACTTAGACAAGTAGTCACAAAATCGCCCCAATTTCATACAGTAGGTGACTACATATACTCCACCATTGCCTATGATTAGGTGGCCATACATACATTAAATACCCACATGATTAATGGGCCAAACAGGTATATCACCCTCACACCACTAGAGTCTACATATTTGTTATAATTGAACATATTTAAAGGTTTAAACACAAGTCACACGATCTTATTACTTGGGACCACACTCTAAACAAAGTGCCAAGTGCTCAAGGGCTGTCCACAATCAGCCCATTTAAGGGATTCATCATCATTACTTCAAAAATTACAATACCAGTTTGTCATACATTCAACACATGGAGATTACAAACTCTTGCCGAAGAGGCCCAATGGTTGGCCCAAACAAGGCTACCACTAATGGGCCCATATGGCATCACTCAAAATGGGCCTTAAGATTTTGGGCCCACACACCAATGGAATTCAAAATGAGTCCTATGCGGTGGAGTCCACAGGGATTTTCCATGAGGTTGAGTTATATGTGACCCACCTTAGGTTAGGATCCGTTCCAACAATCCAGTAAAGTCGATGGATGGTATGGAGATACATTGCTTCATTAATGTCGGCCCTGTGGAAATTTTAGTGACAAGAGTTCATTCGTTACTATTTCAAGTGGTACGGTTTAGGTGGACTTTGGATCAGCCTGATTTTTTTTTAACCATACCATGCAATGGGCAGGTCAAGGATGATGTATGGACTCAATAAATCAGATACATTATGGTAGACCCACAGGGAGTCTTTAATGGTAAATGTTCAATTTCTACTGTTCTTGTGGTGCAACCTACCTAAAATTTGGATCAGCTTTATTTTGGGCTCATGTACTAAAATGGTCTATCAAAGACAATGTACGGTGTAGATTTGATGTAGACATCAGGTGGACCTCTTGGCTTAAATCGAGTCAATCTGTGGCTCGTGTGGGTTACACCACACACAAAAGTTGAGAGGGTTACCCTCCATTAAAACATTCATAATTATTTATTGGGCCCACAAAGATGTGGTTCATGAATCCAACTCATCCATTATGTGTGTCCCACTTGGTTAAGGGGGTTAGTCCAAGTTTCAGATGAATCCAAATTTCAGGTGGACCCTAGCGAGTATTTTTATATCCTCGAGCTCCGAGTTGTATGAATGGTTCAAGGAGATCAAAGTTACATAGGTCCCAAAGCGATGTATTTATTATATCTACATTGTTCATCTATATTTAAAGATCATTTTAGAACATTATCCAAAAAAAATGAATCATATCCAAAGATAATCTGGACCGCACCACAAATAGTAGTGGAGATAATTATTTCATCGTTAAACAACTTACAAGGCCCACCATAATGTTTATTTTCCATTAAATCTGTTCATAAGGTCACAAGGACCTAAATTAAGAGGAAAAACAAATTTCATATTGGCCCAAAACTTCTATGACCCAAAAAGGGTTTCAATGGCAGACGTTCAATCCCCCACTGCTTTTTAGTGTGGACCACTTGATAGTAAATCTGTCTTATTTTTCTTCTTAAGACTTAAGACGACTCGCCAAATGGATGGACGGTTTTGATATAACACATACCTCGTGATCAGACCCACAAATATTGCTAATTTATCCAGCATCCTATTTATTATTATTATTGTTATGGTGTGGGCCACTTGACTTCTGTGTACGGCTGATTTTTGGCGTATCCCAATCTCTAAAGGGGACCCATCAAATGCACGGTGTTGATGTCCAACATACATCACAGTGGGACCAGTAGTGGGGCCCACCATCCCCTGCCTATTGGGGCGCTAGGACAATGCTTGCTGCCAGCGGCAGCAACAGCGTCACCCCCCTTGCTTATTTTTATTATTATTATTATTTTGTTTTCTCATGGTATTTCATAGGTGGGGCCCACATCATGACAATCCACTCCATCTATTAGATTCTATGGCCTGGGACGAACTAACAAGCTCAATATTCAGCATTTTTTGACATACAAAAACATCACAGTGGGCCCTAACAGTTTATCACTATTAAAATAGTCTTTTTGATAGTGTGGCTTACCAGAGATTTAGATTGGCTTCATTTTTCGATTCAATGCCTAAAATGAGCTGGGAAATTGGATGGACGGTGTGGATTAAATATATACATCATGGGTGGGGCCCGTTATGGACCCACAGCCCCTACCTCCTTAAGCAAGCAGCTGAACGTTGCTTGCTGCAGCGTCCACTGGAAACTGGTAGCAATCAGCATCCACTCCCCTTTATTTTTTTAAATTTTATTTTTAATGTGGTGTGTGCATGTGTGTGCATGTGTGAGCGTGTGGTCAGCCCAATGGGCCACACTTTTGGCAGTTTGGATGGTATACAAAATATTCTGGTGGGGCCCACTTTCAATGGGTCCTACATAATGTCTATAACAATTTATTTTTATTATTATGTGTGTGTGTGTGTGTGTGTGTGTGTGTGTGTGTGTGTGTGTGTGTGTGTATATATATATATATATATATATATATATATACTTTTTGTATTCTCCTATACATCCACACCATTGATCACATCATTATCATCATAACATCACCACTATTAATCATCTTTTTGTATGTATTCTCCTATACATCCACACCATTAATCACATCATTATCATCAAATCATCACCAGTATTAATCATATAAATAATAAAAAAGGAAACAAACCATAAGAGTGGAGGGGGTGTACACACCTTGATGGATTAGATGGATGGTTGAGATGGATGGCAGGGATGGGATTGATGGAATTAATGGCCCACCAGGATCACTCCTCTCTCTCTCTCTCTCTCTCTCTCTCTCTCTCTCTCCCCCCCCCCCCCCCCCCCCCCCCCCCCCCCCTATTGTAGGAAATGGTGAAAATGCGAAGGGATTGAGGGGTATTTGTAGAGAAATTCCTATAATGTGGTTCGATTCAATTAATGTGATCTTGGTTAGCTTAGACTAGGATTACGGAAATTAATTCATGATCAGTGATTAATGGTGGATTAAAGGGACATGGGATGGAATGGTATGATAACATCACGCATAGGGTGTGGTATGGAGAAGAGTTGACTTTGCATGCACATGAGAGAGGAGGTATGGGAGGGTGACATCACCCACATGGGTAGAGATTCTCTCACCCATGTTTGGCTTGTACATGTGTGTATGACATGTGTTGTGCACATGTGTGGCATGGAGTACATGGCGCCATGCACACATGATATACTAATAATTCTTCACGGCGTATCTTACTAACAAAGCATCGTACAAATGCATAGGTGGTACCTACGAGATCACGGTGATGGGGCGGTCGATATGAAATTGGTTTCGAAGCCTTGGGGATCTGGTCAGTCGAGTGTGCACTATGCACGGATAGTCTAGGTCTGGCCAAGGGCGTTGATCATCATGCACATAGGCATAGAAAGTGGTACGGAATGGACGGGGTGTTACACCCTATGGGATTAATCTACTTCTAGAAATGAATAGGTGGTACAATATAATCAATCTAGGTGGCGAGTTTCAATATGACCTAATACATCACTTTCTAAGCTCTTACCACACTGTTAGAGATGATCCCCCATCCATCAGTATCACATTTATGAACAAGACCAAGTGTGTCACCCTTGTGCTAATAGGTCGTCACTTAGATCTGAAAGTTACTTGTATCCCAGTGAATGAACGCAATCTGAACTCACTAGGAGTTTGGAGTGAAGTGACTCGAGCTCTGTGCAATGGATCAACGATTTTCAAAAATGAGAGAAACTTTCTCTATTCTAGGTATCTAGACCCAACATTCAAAGTACTTCAGAACATCTTTAGTACAAATGTCTATCCTTGTGAAGTTAATAACAATGAGCTCTCTCCCTATGTACTCGACATTCTATATAATGTCCATAAAGGGATTCAAGCATGCCTAACCACTCTTCTCCTACAACAACTAATCAGTGTTGTCAAGGAGAGCATCTTGTAACACTTCCATTCCCGAGTCTTATTTGCAAGATCTCAAAATGTGTGGGATTGCCGCCTTCGTCCGATTCCAAGTACCCTTGTTCTTAGTTCAATCATGAAACCATACGTAGTCTAAATGTGACTGGAAACATATATCCAGCTAGTCTAACTGGTCAAACCTCAGGCGAAGAAGATGCTCAACACACTCCCGTACCGACTCCCAAAGACTCCTGTCATACCCTTGTGCCTCTACACAGTCCAGACTCTGTCAGTATGCATAAGTTTTTCCGCCAAGATGATCTTGCCAAACATCTTCTCAATAACCAATCAAATATGGAAGATCGAATTGGCCAATGTGAAACCCAACTCTCCGAAATTGACCATATGGTCACAGCCTTGCAGCATACAATGCAGTAGATCCTTGATATACTAAATTGCCACCATGACGTTACAGTTCCTGATGATGCAGGCCGGGCTCCGTGATTTTCTTTTCATCACATACATGTGTTGATATGTTGAGCTTAGGGCATATATCTCTTTTTGAATGCCTTAAGCTTGTGTGTATATGTTATGATCACTAATTTTCTTTGCATACTATGCTTTTTTATACTACCCATGGATGGGCTGAATACCTTTTGGATGATATTTGTGGAACATTTTATTTATGTCAAGCTAGGGCATTGCTTTAATGATGATATATATTATGGTGTTAAAATTAAGCTTCCTCTATATTGATTCTGCCAAGCACTTTAAATGCTTCAACTTCAGTCATATAATGATCTCTTATTGTCTACTAACCCTTTGCCAATGACTGACAAAAATGGGGAGAACAATCCCACCATTATGTTCCTATGGGTGTATGGTTAAAATGAATAGTGATGCAGGATGATAGGGGGAGTAGCAGCTCAAGCAATACAATTGTGTAATTGTTCAGTTTTTAGAATACAATCTATAAAATTGTGTATTGATGTGTACACACAATTTTGTTTGTTATTCCAAGTATTTTAGGTGTTTTGTCACGTAATCGACAAAGGGAGATTGAAAGTGCCCTTGTTTGTCAATTAATGTGAAGTTTGAGTCAGTCAATTCAGTGAGCCCCATATGAAAGAACTATAAGATGTAAACTCAACAAAGTGGATGGATCAAGATCTTCAAAGGTAAATTAAACGTCACGTCTTTAATGGCCCGACCAACATTATACGATATTGTCTCCTCTGGGTCTCACTGGACTCACATGATTTTGTTCTCGGAGTTGCCCCCAAAAGGCCTTGTACAAGGAAGGTCTGAACCACACATATACCCATCATTACTTCGGACAACTCTTCCGATGTGGGACAAGTTACGCTAGAGTGAACTGCAACAATAGCTTGCCTAGTGAGGTAGCTCGTCCAGGCATCCAGCCCCGTCCACATCGAAGCAGTGACCAGGGCGTCACATTATCCCCCACCGAAGGTAGAGCCATCCTTAACTCTGATACCATTTGTAATGGCCCGACCAACACTGGACGATATTATCCGCTCTGAGTCCCACTAGACTTGCATGATTTTGTTCTTAGGGTTGCCCCCAAAGGGCCTTGTACAAGGAAGGTCCGAACCACACATATAACCACCATTACTTCGGACAACTCTTCCAATGTGGGATAAGTTATGCTACAGTCAACTGTAACAGTAGCTCGCCCAGGCATCTAGCCCCGCCCAGATCATGCCCGCCCACATTGAAGCAATGACCGGGGCGTCACAACATCCCATGACCAAAACACCTCAGGTAGATAATCCCCATTAAAAAACACTCTAATCTATTTAAAAACTAACAAGGAAAATATGTTTTATAAATTAGGTAATAGAAAACTAAGTTGAAATTTTATATGAAAATACTATTAAGTTTTTTACCTTCAATGACATCGAATGTGACTCGATGACATCGAAAAAGTGACTTGGGATGTCTAGCAACCACATAACATTTTGGACCAAAAATTTGATGAATCAAATAATGATCCGATGACATCGAAGATGTCTCGATGACATCAAAAATTAAGCAACTTATGTCGAGCAAACTCTGAAGGAAAATCACTTGAAAATTTGAGGAATCGAACTCGATTCGATGACATCAAAATTTAAATTTTGAGGACATCGAATAAGGACAATAAAATGTCAAGCGAGCTCTGGAGAAAAATCACTTGAAAATTCGAGGAATCGAACTCGATTCAATGACATCAAAATTCAAAATTTGATGACATCGAATAAGGATAAGAAAATGTCTAATGAGCTCTTGAGAAAATAGCTTAAAATTTTGAGGAATCGAATTAGATTCGATGACATCAAAACTTAAATTTCGATGACATCAAATAAAGACAACAAAGTGTCCAGCAAGCTTTAAACATTTTTCAACGAAAATCCCGTCTCATCAAAATGTCACTCGATGACATCGAAGGTACCCTTTGATGACATCGAACCTGATTCAATGACATCGAATGCAAAAAGACTCTGCCCGTTTTATTACCGTTGGGATTTTTTCCTTTATATTTGGAAGGTTGTTTTCAAAATCTGTATTAAGAAAAAGAGTGAGCTCTGAGAGATTGATTGCTTACCTAACATCATAAACCTTTTTCTCATGGGAGTTCATCCTTCAATCCTTTCCTAAATGCAATCATTAAATATTCAATAGATTGGATTGGACAATGAACTTCACCATTCAAGGATCCTCCAACAACTAACTTAATGGAAAATCATTGTACTGGAATCTCTTGAATGCCTAATACCTTAGAATCACTCTCTGTCTCTTAAGGATCAATATACTTTAAAGAGTAGATTCCCCTAAAACCTTCACCCAACTCCGACGACTTGCATTTGGAGCATCTACAGTGTTGTAGTTTAAGGGAGCTGAAGATTCTTCATTATCAAGGGAGATCATCTTCATCATGTGCTAGTAACGAGGCTCACCTACTTACAAGTCATTAGAGTCCATAGAATCTAAAGATCCTTCCTTGTGTAGGACTAGTTTTCAGGTTATATTTCATAAATACACTAAGATCTTTTACAGGTCTCCAACGGGAAAATACGTATAGAGTCCTTGTGTAGGATCTATAGTGCCTTGTGTAGGTATGATTGATTGTCTTGTGTAAACATGTATGGTTGCCTTGGTAAGCAATTCCTTGTGTAGGATATATGTGTCTTGTGTAGACAATACCTTGCGAAAGTTGTGAAGGTTTATGGTTAACCTAATTTAAAAGCATCATATAGTTATTCCAACACACTCTAAGGTGGAGTGAGGTAGCCAGGAGTGGAGTAGGCATGTAGCCCATTATATATCACTTTGTTTATGATATTTCTTACACTCTTGATTTGATTGATTAATATGTGTAAATGTGATGTATTCATGTTTTGCTAAACTTAGATCTCTTTAATGCCTTAAAACATGAATGTGAATGATTCTCTGATGATCTAACTGAACTAAGTTTAAATTGGTAAACATTACATAATAGTAAGATTAGAATTTAAGAAAAGTCCTATTCACCCCCCTCTAGGACACTTTGACCAATTCCATACTTCTATTATAGTGGTTATACAACAATTTCAGATGTTACGCCGATACTTGAAGTTAACCAGTGGAGGCCACAATTTGAGAATTTCCCCAAACCAATGTAGTGCCTCTACCGTCTAGCTTTGAAGTACCGAAGCTTGACCTAAAACCTTTGCCTATTGATCTTAAATATGCCTACTTAGGTCAAGATGAGACATACCCGGTAGTGATTTCTTCCCACCTTAAGAAAGAACAAGAGAGTATGCTTATTTTTACTATCTTTGAGCATAAAGGACCCATTGGATGGTTGACGCGGACCTCAAGGGAATTGATCCTTTAATTTGTACTCACAGTATTTATCTTAAGGATAATACGAAAACCTCTCAAAAACCATAACGTCAGTTAAATTCAAATATGAAGGCAGTGGTTAAAGGAGAGGTCCTTCAGTTACTGGATGTGGGTATCATCTACCCTATATCCGATAGTCAATGGGGGAGTCCAACTCAGGTGGTTCTTAAGAAGTCCAGAATCACCATTGTAGCCAATGTTGATAATGAACTCGTGTCAACTAGAGTTACTACTAGTTGGAGAATATGCATTACTACAAGAAGTTGAATACCATCATAAGGAAGGACCACTTTCCTTTGCCCTCCATTGATCAAATTTTGAAAAGGCTAGCTGGTCACTCCTACTTTTGCTTCCTTGACAGGTATTCGGGCTACAATTAGATAGAGATAGCCTTTAAAGATCAAGAGAAGACAACATTCACATGTCCCTTTGGCACCTTTGCTTACCAAAACATGCCATTCGGATTATGTAATGCCCTCGCCACATTTCAGCGATGATGTTGAGCATATTTTCTGGCATGGCCGGACAATATTTGGAGGTCTTCATGGACGACTTCTCTGTTTTTGGTCCATCTTTCAATGAGTTTCTAGAAAATATTAAAAATGTATTGAAGTGATGTGAGGAGAAGAATTTAGTTTTAAATCGGGAGAAATGTCATTTCATGGTTCACAAGGGAATAGTGCTTGGACATATAATTTCGACTAAGAGAATTGAGGTAGACAAGACTAAAATTGATCTTATCTCTAACCTACCTTCACCCAAGAGCATGCATGATGTGCGATCCTTCTTAGGACACACCGGATTCTATAGATGATTCATAAAGGACTTTAGTCATCTCTGTCATCCTTTATGTAATATACTTCAAAAGGATGCACCATACGAGTGGACTGAACAATGCTAAGAAGCTTTCACTAAGCTTAAGGCTATGTTGACAATCGCACCTATAATGCAGCCACTTGATTGGAGCTCCATTTTTGAGATTATGTGAATGCGCCTGACTATGCTATTGGGGAGATGTTAGGGTAGAGAAAGGAGAAAAAGCCTTATGTGATTCACTATGCGAGTAGAACTCTAAATTCTTTCCAAGTAAATTACTCTACTACGAAGAAGGAACTCTTATCCGTAGTGTTTGCTTTAGACAAATTTAGGTCCTACTTGATTGGATCTAAGATCATCATTTTCACTGATCATGCGACCCTGAAGTACCTTCTTTCTAAGAATGATGCTAAGCCCCACTTAATAAGATGAATCCTTCTACTCCAAGAGTTCGACATAGAAATACGAGACAAAAGGGAGAAGAGAAAGTAATGGTTGATCATATCTCTAGGCTTGATCCTCCTGATTCCCTTGAGTTGACACTGATAAATGACATGTAACGGGATGAACAATTGATTAAAATCTCTCAATTACCTTGGTTTGCTGACATTGTAAATTATTTTGCCACAAGTTTCACGCCAACATATTAGACTATGCAAAATAAAAGGAATTCTTCGCCGAGGTACGAAAGTTTTTCTGGGATGATCCTTATCTATTTAAATATTGACCAGACCAAATTCTAAGGAGATACATGCCAAACAATGAACATCAGTGTGTTATCTCCTTTTGTCATTCTCAGGCCTGTGGTGGTTACTTTTCTACTACAAAAGGCCACAACCAAAATTCTGCAGTGTAACTTTTATTGGCTCATAATGTTCAAAGATACTCATGAGTTTTGCAAAACTTATGAGCGTTGTCAGAAATTAGGAGGATTATTCCATCAAAATATGATGCCACTAAACCTAATTCTTATCATTGAAGCATTTGATTGTTGGGGCGTCGATTTCATGAGAGCATTCCCTTAATCCTTTAGAAATATTTACATATTATTGACAGTAGACTATGTCACTAAGTGGGTTGAAGTAATTTCATGTCGAAATAATGATCATAAAACAGTCATTCGATTCTTAAAAGAAAACAGCATTTCCCCATTTGGAACACCTTAGGACATCATTAGTGATGGAGGTTCACACTTTTGTAATAGGCCATTTGAGAACTAATGAAGAAATATGGCATCTCTCACAAAGTGAGCAGTCCATACCACCTGTAGACAAGCGAGAAAGCTGAGATTTCCAACTAGGAAATTAAACTGATTCTGAAAAAAACAGTTAACCCTGACTGTAAGGATTATTAAACCGCTTGACCAATGCTTTATGGGCTTACCGTGCAGTTTTTAAGACCCTCATTGGAATGTCTTCCTTTAGACTCGTCTATGAGAAAGCTTCTCACTTGCCTGTAGAATTGGAACATAGATCCTACTGGGCGATCAAAAATCTGAACTTTAACTTGGATAATGCTGGCTTGCTGTGCAAACTTCAATTGAACAAACTTGATGAAATTCAAAACGATGCTTATGAGAACTCAAGAATTTACAAGGACAAGATGAAGGTGTTCCATGACTGGAACATCCTATGAAAATCATTCATAACTAATCAAAAAGTCCTCTTGTATAATTCATGGTTACATCTTTTTTCGGATAAGCTTCGATCTCATTAGACTGGTCCTTTCATTATTACACTATTTCTCCTCATGGGGCCGTTAAGATAAAGAATCTAACAAATGGCAATGTTTTTAAAGTAAACGGACATCGCCTTAAGCCATTTGTTGAGAAGTATTACTCAGAGGATACGTCCATACCTTTGATTGATCCTGTATACCAAGATTAACCTCCTAGTCTGATGGAGGTATAGTTAGGTTTATTGCTTTTATAGAATTTAGAATTAAGATAGTTTATTTTTCAATAAGTTTAGTCTTCATACTAACCCATCTACACGTTGAGAACTTTGGAACAGCTTTAATTCTCCTTCTTTAAGTACTACCTTTCCATCACTTTTCATTTCTTATTACGCCCCAAACTCAGGAATCGGATTCACAGGAATCCTGATCGCCGAATCTGGTGCCGACAGCCTCCGTAGTACCCCATTCTCGGCTCCCAACGCCCATATACCAGGTTCCGATCCTGAGATCCTACAAGAAGGATTTTTCAGTGTACATTTATCTCACAAGAAGCATAACCACAAGTTTACCCAAATCACAAAAGCAACATCATCATCACATATCCACTAAGATAAACATTTGAATACAATGCTGAAAGGAAAATACATATATCAAAATCAAAGCTCCAGAAGTCAACTACATGCTCCAAACTCCACGCTACTACAACATAACATCACCTTCACGCATCTATAGTGAATAAGCTTATAGAAAGCTTAAAGGGTGGTGTAAGTGTGTGCACAAGGTAAGTGTCAAGTATTCGATACAATGCCATAATCATACAATATCAGAAATACTGGTAAGATAATGAATCATATGATATCAGAGTAAGCGAAAATACTGATAAGTCTATGAGTCAATCAATATTAGAATACGCAATACAGATCAGCTATGCAAATAGAGACTCCTAAAGAGCCAAATATCAGATGCCGAAGATACAATACAATATACAATTCCTAATGATTTCACGAATAGCGTCAGCCGTACCTAGACCATATAAATGTAAAAACACAGTAATCTAAAATGTCATATGCTGCGGATGTAATGCAATATGCGGTGCGAATGGAATGACCATACTGGAGTGTGAAGTCGGGATGATAATACGTAGTATCGCAGGTGTTGAGGCATAAAAAAAGTATTCCATGATCGGGGTATTTTGGTAAAAATTCAATTCAAAGGGTAGTTTAGGTATTTTGGTAAAAATCCAGTTCAAAGAGTAGTTTAGGTATTTTTGTAAAAATTCAGTTCCAAAGGTATTTTGGGTATTTTGGTAAAAATTCAGTTCCAGGGGTAATTTAGGTATTTTGATAACATTCCATATCCAAGGGGTAGTTTAAGTATTCTGGTAAAAGGGATTGAAAAGGGTAGTTTTGTAAAAAGGGGTGCACATGTGTCATTTTAAGAGAGAAAGGTTATACACCACCATTTAAGAGGTAGCTTGGTGGTCACCATAGTTTAAGAAAAGAAGAAGTTCAAGTGTGAAGGGATAGGTGGTGATGATCGCCACACTGTAAGAGTGGTGGGGCCTATAAATATCCCACTTCCACTCCATTTGAGGGGTGAGATCATTTGGATCATATCGGTAGGCCACGAAATGAGACAGAAGCGAGTGAGAGAAGGAGAGAAATGGGTGTTGCACCAGTCCGCGCAAAGGAGATCTGGTGCACGGACCCGCGCAATGAAAGTCAAGAACCGGCTTTACGTCACTTTGGAAAGAAGGCTGGAAAAGAGTATTGCGCCAGACCTCGCAATGAAAGTGGGAAGATTCTCACAAGTTAGATGTTGCAGAGCACTGTCTGAGAGAAGGCTTCCCTTGCGCGAGACCGAGCAACCGGTCGAGCTGACGGTCAGTTGTGAACAGAAGAAAATTTCTTCTTTTCAACTGTGCTGTTGGTGGGGCCCAATATAGCATCCTTGTGAGAAATCCACAACGTCCACTGACTTCCCCTTAGAATTCCGACCGTGAATAGTGAGCTTTCATCGTCTGTTGACGCGGCCCACCTAAACAATCAAGTCATGGAAGCAGCCGAACAGTCCTCTTTTGATCATTGCAGTGATCATGAGGAAGCACATAACTAAGAAAGATCAACATGGTTCTGAGTAGTTTTTCTCTCTCTATCTGACAGACGACTCAGATCGACCTTCTACTTCATGATAATGACCCACTACAGATGAACCGATACTCTGCTTTGCAACAGAGTCGACATACGTCGACTCTGTGAAGTTTGATCTCTCGTTTGTGGAATCCAAATGAAAGATCTACACCACTCATTTGATTCACGACGGAAAAACATCAGGAATAGACTAGTTTTGAAGTGAAATCAGCATGCCTGCAAGACTATTCACTTCGACATCCATTTCATGTTCGACAGTTAGATGTTGCAAAAGCCTGCATGATTTCAGATTGCCACTTTGGCAATGGTTAAATCTACCTTCTGAACACAATGGACGGTCCAGATCGATGATTTGAGTGATGATAAAGCCATACTAAAAAAATTTCAAACAACCAGTGAAGACGCTGTGTATTTGTGAAGAAGAAGAAGAAGAAGTCGGTCAATGGACTTTGACCGACTTAGGAAAATCTCATGCACGTTAAGTGCATTTGTGCACTATATACATGCGATGTACACGTGATCTCAATGTGATGTTTGTGAGAAATCTACTCTGGCTATCTGCTTCATCACTACGTTTAGCATGTTAGGACCAAATCTGAAGCGTATCCAGATTATATGCGGGCCCCAAATCATGATTTTAGGGGCTGATTTGTCAGTTCGGCCATTTCTACAATGATCCAGAAGCTAAAATTGGACGTGTATGGTTGATTTGTGATTCTAAGGCTGCACATAAAGTTTCAGTCCGAACGGACAGTGGCAACCCCTGATCTTACATCCTGGGAGACTTTTCAAGCCCGTTTAGCATGATTGGCCTGATTTCCTCAGCGTCTGGCCACACTACAATGGGCCGCTTCATATTTTAAGGAAGAATGACCAGAAGGATGCTCCATCTCAATGAAGGTTGGCTGATCAAATCAGCAATTCCTCCTAAGTATCTAGGAGATGACCAAAATAGTGCCGGAATGCTGCCGAAATTTCCATCGAGCTATCTTCTCTTTCATTCAATGCATTGTATTAATTGTACTTTATTTTCAGAATCAAAGGAATCAGAGGATGTAAATGAACTCAAATAAATGTAATGAATGTTCTCTCATTCATTCTTTGTTATCATTGAATAAATTTCTCAAATGAAACGCATTTATTTTCTTGTCAAAACAGCAGGCTATGGGGTCCATCACAAGGGACTTTTATCCAAATCTCATACCTAATTTGGATAGTCAGACTCAATGTGGTAAACTCCTGATCTCTGGTTAGTCACGCGCCCCAACTGAAATCTTGGCCATTGCTAAGGTACACGTAACAAATAGTTGCGCACCACTAGCCCGAGTAGATATTGACTGAATGAATGAATGAATATGCAACTCCTGCTCAATAGGTCCACATATCAGTATTGTTCATCTCTGAGATCATCATCGGGGTCTACTACACTCTACACCAGCTTGCCACCCCATGAAGCACACAACTAGCTAAGTGGAAGAGACCTCACTATCTGTCTAGCCAGTAGTCAGCCAATATCTACCCGGCATGTCGATAGCGGACCCATTCACGAGCTAGTCAAACTCAGCCTAACTATGCCTACTCTCTCAGATAGGTAAGGTCACTCCCCCTCCTAACCGACCACGATATAGTGGGAGACACGGTCTAATAGAATATGGCCCTCATGTGCTCATATATATCCACTTGGTCTTAACATTAGGACGTCCTGTAGTACCAAGAGGGTTTAGGAATTTTCACTCAGAGCCATCTATGGCAGCCCGATGATAATAATATATTTTCAGTGTCCCATCTGGTCATCATGATATGCCTGTGGAGGCTACGACCCTGATGTCATTAGGGCGTACAGTAATCACAACACACAATGCAAGATGCATGAGTCATATAATCCAGTCATGCATCAATCCTACGCATACTGTGCACTCATGTGAGATAACCTCCACTTGTCAAGGAGTCTCATAACAACTTGCCCAATGACATATAAAATGGTTAACCACATCTCATAACAAACATGCAGATGATGCGTTTGGGCATGTATCATGATGCTATGTTATCACATACTAATAATTGGTATCAGTAACCTGCATCGACAATCGACCTCGATAATGTGGACATTTAACCAACATTGCCCCTAAGGAATGGCCCACATAGAGCCGAACATATATTGGACCCATGGCCTCACACAAGGGCCAAATATACGACACCATGGGCCTTACTCAAGAGCTTAATACACATCATGATGGGCCTTTCACATGGGCTTAACATATATCACAATGGGCTCCATCGCATGGCCCTTCAATACATCACAATGGGCCTCATCACATAGGCCTCATATACATCACATTGGGCCTTAAACATGGGCTAAATACACATCACAATAGGCCTCAAATACGGGCTGTATATACATCACATTGGGCCTCAAACACGGGACGAATGCACATCACAATGGGCCTCAAATACGGGCCGCATATACATCACATTGGGCCTCGATAATCGGCCTCGACAATCAGAATCAGCCTCGATAATTGACCTCGACAATCGGCCTATACAATCAGCCTCAACAATTAGAATCGGCCTCAATAATCGGCCCTGACAATCAAAATCGGCCTGATAATCAGAATCAGCTTTAGCAATTGGCCTCAACAATAAAAATCAGCCTCGATGATCGGAATTGGCCTCGACAATCAGCCTAGACAATCAAAATCGGCCTCAATAATCGGAATAAGCCTCGACAATCAGCCCTAACAATTAGAATTGGCCTCGATAATCGGAATCGACCTCGACAATCGAAATCAACCTCAACAATCGGAATTAACCTCAACAATCAGCCTCGAAAATCGAAATCGACCTCGTCAATTGGCCTTAACAATCGAGATTGGCATTGACAATATGCCTTGACAATCGGAATCGGAATTGGCCTCAACAATCAGCCTCGATAATTGGAATCAGAATCGGTCTTAATAATCAGAATTAATGAAAATAGGCCTAACAAGGCCTAAGGAAAGGTCACAATGTGGATGTTTAACCATCATTGTCCATCGATGTGGACAATTAACCAACATCGCTCCCAAGCAGTGGCTCACATAGAGCCAAACACAAAAGTGAGCTCATGGCCTCACACAAAGACCTAATATACATCGCAATGAGCCTCGTACAAGGGCTATATACACAATAGGTGGGCCCCGCACATGGGCCTTAGATACATCACACGAGCCACAACCCGTAGGCCTAATGCACATCATAATGGGCCACAAAAACATCACAATGGCCACGCCATATGGGCCAGAAATACATCTCATTGCGCCTTACCAAATGGGATGAAAATACATCACAATGTGCCATGTCATATGGGCTAAAAATACATCTAATGGGTCACAACCCATGGGCCTCAGTACATCATAATGGGTCACAACCCATGGGCCTCAAATACATAACATGTGGGCCCTACATATGGGTTTCATATGCATCAAATGGGCTACGTATCTGGGCCTCAAATACTTCAAAAGGGCCACGCGTCATGGGTATAATACATGTTACAATGGGTCGCATGATAAGGTTCTAATACACATCACAATGGGCCTCGATCATGGACCATATATGCATCGCATTGGGCCTCACTCAAATGGATCGTAATACATCATGTTGGGCCTTAACGAATGGGCCACAAATACAACAAGTTGGGCCTCATATATCACATCGGACCTTACCAAATGGGGCCAAATACATGACATTAAGCCTCATCAAATGGGCCCCAAATACATCACATTGGGCTTGATGGGCAACCTATAATCCAGGAAAAGTAAATGTGTAGCCCGGATGTACAATGCGTTCATCAAGGTGGGCCACTTCATAGACAGTGTGAGAAAGCACATGCATCGTGCAGGTATGCATCATGCAGGTCCCATAGATGGACAATAATGATAAAACAGATACATCTTGGTACCTCCCATAGATGGAGCAGATATACAACACATCATCAAGGTGAGCCGCATAAGTGGACAGCATAGATGAAACATATACAACATGCTGGGCCCTGCAATTACACAACTGGTGGACCCACTATCCATGGCTAGATGGTGTGGATTATACAATACATACATCATCGTGGGGTCCACGTCGCACATGGACAGTCAAGATATAAGGCACATACATCACCTGTGTCCCACGTGGACAACAAAGATGAAACATATACATTAAGGCAGGCTCCACACATGTGGATGAGCTGTCTCTCCAGTAGCACGGATGGACAATTGGATTTAACACATACATCATGAGGGACCCAATAGGGCTGCTGACGTTAGTTCATCAGCTATATAGCTGATGTGTGGGCCCACATGGATAGATGGTCCAGAAGAAAGGGATGGCGTGGATGAGTGAGGTCCACATACACGTGGCCCCCCAGCCACATCAAGGTAGCCCCACGTCTCCTGCACGGATAGTAGGGATATAAAACATATACAATCCAGGTGGGATTCCCACCGTCCCAAACAGTGGATGGTGTGGATGGACCACACGTGGATGGACGGTTAGGATATAATAGATGCATTAAAGGTGGGTCCCACCATCCAGGGTGTTGGACGGTGTGGATAAGACCTATAAATCATGTTGGCCCATCAGATGAATGGCCTGGATTCAAAACACCTGCACGGTGGGATCCACAGAAATTGGTGACGTACTACAGCAGCTAAAAATAGTTGTGATAAGTACACTAGCCAGTCCACTTTCCCAAGGTGGGTCCCACCTACATCAGGGCCCTTAAAAGTAGTGTTTAGGCCTGGGACAGCTTGGATGAACTCATACATTAGGGCACGGCCCCACACGTGGGGTGGGTCCCACAGTCTCAAACAATGGACAGTGGAGATAAAATATATAAATCAAGGTGGTCCCACAAAGTTCTAGATCAAGCTGCTATTTGTGATATCACTTTATCCAGATCTGTCCGGGCGGATAGGCAGTCGTCGGTCCACTAGACACCAGAAAGGTGTGCCCCACGGATGGGACGGCATGGATTATAAATCACAATGGGGTCCACAATGCATGAGGAAGAGATAGAGAGAGAGAGAGACCGGGTGGAGGAGGGGCCCCACCACTATGGGCCCCTCAATATAAAGCATACATTAAGATGGGGCCCACCACAAGTGGGCCCTCAAATCATCATATCCAAACAAAATCACCCACCTACTAGCCACCTTCTTGGTCCGATAGAACGCCAAACTCCTTGGCTTCGGCTTTGATGAAGGATGATGGAGATTGGATGGTTGGCTTGGGTGGTAGGGAGGTGGGCCACACATGACTTCTTTCCCATGGACGTCCACCTCTCCCATGGTTACTTGGAAGATAGATTTTGAAATGATAGAGAGAGAGAGAGAGAAAGATTAAAAGAGAGAGATTGAAGGGGTGAGTGATGGGGTGAGTGATGAGTGAGTGATGGGGTGAGTGATGAGTGAGTGATGGGTGAAGAGAGAGAGAGAGAGAGAGAGAGAGAGAGAGTTGACTTTGGGTTACTTTTGGGTGATGTGACATGTACTTGATTGATTTGATATGTTGTAGAGATTCTCTTAGGATTTCACAAATGTGCAGCATTTTCTCGAACTGAATGCTCGCCCACATCTCATGGCCTGGGTATTGCCTCGGAGCGCGATACGCGGCGTTGGAACCATAGCGACGGCACAGTCGCTAGCGTACATGTTTCGAGTCGAGTCGACTCTGATATACAGGACTCAGCTTAGGATCACGCACAAACATCAGATACAGGTTGAGGGTTGTCAGAATTCAACCGGAAGGACCGCGAAAGCCTACAGAACGGTATGGACTGTGATACGGGCCTTTCATTTCTTTTCGTTGTCTCATGTGCATTGTATGCTTATATCTTTTACATTAAGGATAGTGTAGATTTTAGGTTAGGGGTGTGGATTAGGTAAACTAATAAATGTTTCTTATTTGTTGAGCAAAAATTTTTAAAAATTTCAATATCTCAAATTAAAAACCGGTTCGAAAAGTGATAGTTTATGTAATTAAGAATGCCTTGAATATGATGATAAGATAAAAATTAAATTTTGAATTGTTAGAGTTTGATCAACTAAGTAGACTATCACTTAAGTTCTTTCATTTAATTAATTAAAAGGAAATTTGAATATCATGTTGATCTAAATTATAAGACACATTCAATCTATTTTCTGTAAATTGTGCTAGAATTTCTAATTGTTAGTATGTGAATCATTGATAGATATTGAGAATTGAGTCTTAAGAATTTCATCCACCTTAAAAAGATGAAAAGAACCTGTTAAAAAATAGAGAGATCGATAAAAAGGTCATATATGATGAAAATATTGGAAAATAATGAAAAGTCTGAAAAGAATGAAGATGAATAGATTGAAAAGAATGAAAATATAAAAGTGACCGTTGTTATAAAATTAAAAACTAAAAAAATGAAAAAAAAAATGAAAAAGGGGATAAGTTTGAAATCAGCACTTGATTATTCAATTAATCTTGAGGTGATGAGCATGGCTAACATTATAAAATGATAGTATTTTTTTATGAAAAGTAAGTTGGAATTCACTGAGCACATTAGAAAAACTGGATATATGAACTTATGCTTCTAAGTAATTAATAAAGAACCTATTTGATTGATTTCTCATGTGATTCGGTCCTAGGTTTTCAAATATTTAGTCACACTTCTTTGGATTTCACTCATTCATATTTGTTTGCACAAAATATTATTTTTTGAAAGAGGTTTGAACATTGAGAATTGAAGATTATGTCACGCATGTTTTTCTCAGGACTAGTAAAATGCTAGTCAAGGGGTGTGTTGAGTGTCAAATATTGCATATTTTCCCTATTTTTATCTTGGTTTTATGAACATGATAATGCTTAATGGGTATATTTTATACATGTTTGTATTGCAAGGTGAATTTGAGAGCTTGGATTAAAAAGAATGTTAAAAGTATGGATTTGATGCTCAAGAATTACCAAGGCAAGGGATGGATCTTAGTAAATCAAGATTGAAGATTTCAAGACCCCAAAATTCACGAAAATCAAGTGGAGAAGGAAAGAAGTTGAAAGTGCAAAGTGCAGAAATTCACAGAATCTGAACTTCACTATCTATGTCATCGACTGCCGGTCGATGACATTGAAGCCAGCGTTGGATGACATTAACCACCAGTCGATGACATCAAAGAATTACGTGAAAATTGAGTTTTATTGCTGGACAAATTGGATACATTTCTCGATGATATCGAAATAAGTGTTCGATGACATTGAACACGAGTAGATGACATCAAAAAATTGTGTGAAAATTAAGTTTAGTTGCTAAACAAATTGGATGCATTCCTCGACGACGTCGAAGGTTATTTGATGATATGGAAGGCATTACGCAAAGTGCATAAATTTGAGGCGATTTTCAAAGACGGTCAGACAAAGGCTATAAATATGGGTTCTTTAAGGAGTTCTAACATTGAATTAGGTTTTAAGAAGCAGATCCAAAGGGTGGAGTAGCCTCCTGAGATTTTTTCTTCCTTATTTATTTTTAATGCTTTCTTTTAAGGTTTTAGATCCAATCATGTCTATGGTTGGCTAAACCTCTTAGCTAGGGCTAAAAGGTGAAGCTCATAGCGTATTAGGATTATTTTCTTACTTTGATTCTTATTTTTTTTAAACCTCATTGATTTCTAGTTTGAATTTAAGGAATAATTTTAATTTTCTATGATTTATTGTGACTCAAATTACAATAGATGTTGTTGGCTTTGAATATCTTCTTTTCCTATTTTGAAGTTGTGAGATTGGTAAATCTTGTTATTCCCCATCATCTCCTGGGCATGGTAAGATGATGGAAATCATCACAATACTCCTTCATGTGTGGCTTGATAAAAGAAAAGTTTATATTTTATTTTATTGCTTCATCTTCCAATTGGATAGGATAAGACTCCAATTCTAATTGTGTTTCTTGAATCAAGTGAGGTAGCATCTTGATAACTACTAGTGGATCCTTAGAACCCAAGTTCCCACCTTTCAATTGATACTTTTAATTAACACCATTCACAAGTACTCTCTTTTATTCCAGATTTAGATTTAGATCTTCTTTTAGTTCTAGCTCTACTTATTTTTAGAATACGTATGAGTATAATACTTGTGGATTGGACCTCGGTCTCACCGATTTATTACTACATCACGACCCTACACTTGGGGTTTGAACATAATCACCCAGTCCCATCAGAATATGTCAGGCATTAGTTCCAAGGAGATGGTCCACAAATTGAATGTAGACCCGGATTGCAAACCAGTCAGACAGAAAAGGAGAGCGTTTGAGCCAGAGTAATATGACATGATCGTAGAAGAGGTCACTAAACTCTTGGACGTAGGGTTTATAGAAGAGGTCTACTACCCCGACTGGATCTCCAACGTAGTCCTAGTGAAAAAGAACAACGGGAAATGGTGAGTTTGCGTCGACTATACCGACTTGAACAAAGCCCACCTTAAGGATAGTTTTCCTCTCCTCAGAATCGACCAGCTGCTTGATAGCACAGCCGGGCATGAGCTCTTGAGCTTCATGGACGCATACTCAGGCTATAATCTGATAGTCATGCACCTATGTGACAAGAAGAAGATGACCTTTGTCACCGACACAGGCCTTTATAGTTACAAGGTCATGCCCTTCAAATTGAAGAATGTTAGAGCTACATTCAGTGGCTAGTGAACAAAATGTTTGCTCGGTAGATTGGACAGTCCATGGAGGTTTACGTCGATGACATGTTGGTGAAGGGCATTAAGGCCACTGACCACGCGGCCGACTCGATAAGACTTTCTTAATCTTGAGGCAATACCAAATGAAGTTGAACCCGACCAAGAGTGTATTGGAAGTTAGCCTGGGTAAGGTCCTTAATTTCTAGGATAGCCAAAGAGGAATCGAAGAAAACCCTATAAAAATCAAAGCTCTGCTAGACATGGAGTCACCTTGGACGGTGAAGGAGATCCAGTGCCTTACTAGTAGAATTGCCACCCATAATCGCTTTATGTCCTCAACAACCGAAAAATGCCTCCCCTTCTTTTAGCAACTGAAGGGTAATAAGGAGGAATGGACCTTGGATTATGAGCTAGCATTCTAGCAGTTGAAGCAGTACTTGGGATCACCTTTGTTGTTATGAAAACTAGAGCATGGAGAATCCTTATTTCTGTACCTAGCAGTCTTCGTGACCACAGTCAGCTTAATCCTCATCCGAGAACCTGAAGGAAAGCAACATCCGATGTACTATGTAAGCAAAGCCCTGGTTCCAGCCGAGGCGATGGCTCTAGCTCTGATAATATCATCTCGACGACTTCGCCCATACTTCCAGGCTTACACGATAATAGTCTTAACCGACCAACCTCTCCGTCAGGTACTTTAGAGGTCCAAGGTCTCAGGAAGGCTCACTAAATGGACAATCGAGCTCAGCGAGTTCGATATCAAATACCAGCCAAGGAGCACCATCAAGGGTCAGGCAATGGCTGACTTCATCATCGAGCTTACTGGTCAAGAGAACAAGTGTCACAGCCCAGGCCCAATAGTCTTAGAATACCGCTATATCTATCGGATCTGGCGCGTGATTAGCCAAACTCCAGGATTGGTACCTGATGCTCACACACTAAGTCCCAATCTCGGCGTCCGGCAAGGTAATGTATTGGATAAATCTCACCATTCATTCTTCTCAAAAGAAACATCAGAGATAAGATAAGTAACATTTGCATACAAGTAAACTGGGTACTACAAAATTCCAAAAGTACAATATTTGTCTACTTGATACATATATTCATCATGTACAGTTCAAAATTTTTAAAAGTCAAATTAGTTCCCTTGACATGGCACCTAACTCGTAGTCGTTACTTATTTTTCTTCTTTAGATCCTTTACCTAAGTGATTAAAAGACAAGTCTTATAACTTAACAAGTGCAAAGTCTTCATGGTAAGTACGCAAGATAGGTTAAAATAAAAGATATAATTGACAAATGCAAGGTCCTCATGATAAGTACGCAAGATAAGTTAACATAAAAGATATAATGAAAGAACTGCCAAAAGTAATAAACTGTATAAAGTGTTGTCTTAATGAATAATGGAGCGTGATCATCTATGAAATGCATGAAATAACTGTATGCTAACTGTAGAAACACCTGGCAATAGTCCTATCACCATGGACTTGACCGCACTACTCCTGAACATCATCATATCGACTATGATCAATATATTGTGGGAACTTAGGATCCACCGGGGTCGATGCCCATGCACCAGACACCAGCAATCGACCTCACTACCCACCAATGGGGTTATAACCAGCATTGTGTACATGAGTAGCGGACCTTGTTTGTGCTTCTCCTCACCGGTGGGTCAAACCAGTCCTCATTTGCCACCTAGGCCCTAAGGTTGATCGGACATTGAAAGGGCCTAGCTATATGCCCTAGAGGGGGGGTGAATAGGGCAATGTCAAATAAAACTTAAAACAGCGGAATAATAAAAGAAATAAAGCACAATGCTGAATTAAAAGAAATCTCAATATCCTAGAATTAAGAGAATGATACTATATCAGTTCTAAGGACAACCTTACACCAAAAACCAAAGGTTTAAGGTAGGACAACCTTATTTCTAGAACGTCCTTTGTATCACAAACCAATGAGGAATAAAAAGCAAAGCAACCAAAATAACTTACAGAAATAAATTCTAAGTTATTACAACATTCATCCACAACTACAATCCACAAAACTGAATGAATAAAGAAATGAAAGAATAAAGCACATCCACAACACAACGATATATAGTGGTTCACCTGTGTGTACACCAACTGTTATCCAACAGCCACACAGAATGTTACTCCACTCATAATATCCTCACACAGGGGATATTAGCATGCACTATCAAAATAGGTTTCACAGGTTCACCTAAAACCTTCACAATTGTGTCTTTTATCTCGGGCTTACACAATCCAAAAACCCACACAATCTGAGTTTTCTGGCTCTCCTCAGATAACCAAAATAATGAGATTTTTCTGGCAAATCTCAAACAAAACCAAAGAATATAAATTACACAAATGTAAAATACTCGAATCTCCTTTTGAAGTAGCCCGGTAGAACTAATCGGAGTAGAAGTTCGATTCAACGTTCAAAGTCCAATACTCACTTTAAGAATGGTTCTAAGTCTAATTGATTTTAAATCAAAAGGGCTAGTTCTATTTGATTTTGAATCCAAGAAGAAGGAATATCAGAAATTTCCCTTTTCTAATAAGATTGGAATGTAGATCAAAATCAAATAAAAAAATAAGCTAGCAAAAGGAATATTAAATGAGCACAAAGTAGCTTAAAAATAAACACAAACTCATCTCAGATTATAGCCTAAAGATTGCTTGAATTGATTTGAATTGAATTGAAAAGCTTTAAAGTTCGTGCTTTATTTATAGCCTGAAAAATCTCATCTACAACTGGTCTTAGGATCCTAGGACTGGTCGTAGCTTCAAATATTTCTGCAGGATAAATATTAGTTGTTCCACGACTGGTCCTGGGTAGCCTACGACCGGTCGTGGGCCACCTACGACTGGTCGTGGGTCACCTACGACTGGTCATAGGATCCCCAGTTTAGTTGTTGGAGTTTGAGTCGTAGGGCTAAGACTGGTCGAAGGACAAGTCGTACAGCTCATAGGACTGGTCGTAGGATGTCCAGGACTGGTCATAGGAAAACCAGAAAAATTTAAAAATCTTCAACAACCTATGACTAGTCCTGAAAAATACTAGACTGGTCGTAGCAAAGCTAGGACTGGTCTTGAAGACCCTAAGACTGGTCTTAGAACAATCCGAACAAGCATATTAAAATATATGAATTATGTATCCAGAATGACCTATAGTAAAGCCCATCCTAAGGTCAATCTAAGGTCAAAAAAACCTTAAAAGTGAGATGGACATTGAAAGTCTGTACACTCAGATGACCCTTAAGAGAAGCTTGAAATTTACGAATCTTGTAGTAGGCCTTCTCGAGCTTGATCCTTTCTTGAGTTGACAAAGTCTTCTTCTATACTTGTACTTGTTTGAATCTTGAACATGCATACTTGGAGACTTCTATTCTTGAATTCTTCATCCATGACTTAAAACTTTCTTCATTTAAGTTCTTGTCTTGAAATACGATGTCTTGAAGTAATGAATACTCATTAAACATATGATATACAAGACATAGATATAGGTTTTGGCACCACAAAATTTGACAACCAAAGGGATATGAAATTATAGCACTTACAATCTCTCCCTTTGTCAAATTTGTGACAAAACACATATCATACAGATAAGAACAACATCATACAAATTACTCTACTCCCCCTGAGAGATACGAGTACTGCTCATGTAAATAATAAACAACATGTAAACATCAAGACTCCATATTCTCAATCCACATATCCTTCTCAATCAATCAATCCAAACAAATTACTCCCCCTTTCCATACTACTTCCCTTTACCATACTACTCCTCCTTTTTGTCACAAAATGACAAGGGAAAGGCACAATAGGAAAGTCACAACAACATAGAGAATAATAAAAAATAGATAATGAGGAAGAAATATGGAATGACATATCATATTTCAAAATATAAACCAGAATCAACAAGCCATAACCAAGTTAATACAATATCCAAAATAAAAGAAAAGATAATGTTATACAATCCAAAAGATAATTCGCCTAATCAGATCCAGAGGAGGGAGCAGGGATAGTAGGATCAATCTGGTGTAAGCCCCTATTAATGCGATAAAGATATTTTTGCATATATTTAAACTGCATATCATGGGCTATACTCATGTTATCAACCTTCTCCTCCAATGCACGAAGGAGTGCATCATAACTAGATGGATCGTAATCAGGATCATTTGGCGAATCAGTTCTATCTCATCAAATAACTTGTCCATATTAACATCCTGTTGAGGAAGATCGCCAGCTTCCCCTTCATTTTCAGCTTCACCACCAACACCACCTTCATCTACTTGGCCAGGAAGCAAATCTAACTTCATCTTATTAAGATTGGAATTGTTGAAAATAACATGATGAATTGGTGCCTCATTAATAGGTTTATCGACAAGCATGTGAGTGGCTAACATAGTCATAAGATAACCAAATGGAATATCACTATGACCCGTATGGAGACGAAACTGTATGATAAAATGACAAATCAAAAAAGGAAGACAGACCATAGTACCAGAAGTAATAGAATGTAATACACGTACCATGAAAGAAGTCAACTCGATTTTATTACCGGACCGAGGATACAGATTTGAAATGAAAAAATGATGTAACACTCTGTATCTAGGTAACAGATACTTTGAAGGGAGCGCATTCGCTTTGTGTGTCCATTGCGCATCAATTTTGCATAAGTCTTTAGTTAACATGCATTTTTCCGATTCAGATGGTTTGTCGTATAGAGTATGAATCGGTATTCCTTCATCATTCACGGGTATATCCATAATACCCAATATCAAATGACGGTTTACTTCAAATTTCCCTTCTCTAGTATCAATTGAAAAAGTTAAATTGTCAAGGGAGAATTCTGAGATACATGCAACCATTGATTGTGCAATTGACTGGTATGCAGGCTCACCCCAAAGAAAAATATTAGCCCAGCCAACAGATTCAAGGAGAGGGACAATACCAAATGGATCAATGTAATTGGGATCAGCGGTATGCTCAACGATAACATTACGGACACGCAAATCCCATACATCTTGAGGATCATCTTCGGGTGACCAAAGGTGCTGTTTTATTATCGGTGTAGATTTAGATGAGGATGGACCACGGGTTGTTTTCTTCTTCCCTCTAGCATCCATCTTCAACAAGATATACAAAGAGCAAGAGAAATGCACAAAAAGAATGATGGGTTTTCTCAAGATCCGCAATTTGAGAAGAAACCCTTGAAAAATCCAACAAAAGATGAAATCTAGCTACACAATGATCAAATCAAAGCATAGAGAGCATCAAACTTCATGAAAAAATGATGAAATAGGACTAACCTTGAAGAAATATAAGAAATCGTATGACTGGTCGAGCCACGACTCGTTGTAGGTCGGAGTGGAAATGAAGAAGGAGATTTTCTCCAAATTATATCATGTTCACGAGCTCCACGACCGGTCGAGTGTGGTTCACGACCGGTCGTACCACGACTGGTCGTGTACAGCTACGACTGGTCGAGTATCGACCAAAAATACATTTTTAATGTAAAAAATTAAAATTTAAACATAAATAATACTAAATAAAATACACTATGATACATGCAAGCAAGAATACTCAATATAAAATACACATACCAAGATTAAATTTCAATTTATTAAACCTGCTTTTGTTGAGCGGTTTAGTAAATATATCAGCAAGTTGATTTTTGGTTGATATATATTCCAAGGAAATAACTTTTTCTTTAACCAACTCACGAATGTAATGATACCTAATGTCAATGTGCTTAGTACGTGAATGCTGGATTGGATTTTTAGAAATATTTATAGCACTGGAATTATCATAATGTAAGATCATTGAATCTTGATTAATTCCATAATCGCTTAGGATGCGTTTCATCCAAACTAGTTGAGTACATGCATATCCAGCTGCAATATACTCAGCCTCAGCAGTGGAGAGTGATATTGAGCTTTGCTTTTTGCTGAACCAAGAAACTACATAATTTCCAATGTAAAAACAACCACCACTGGTTGATTTTCTATCATCGATATTACCAGCCCAATCAGCATCGAGTACCCGGCTAATTGAACACTAGTATCAAAAGGATACCAAAGATACAGATTTATACTACTTGCGACATATCTAATAATCCATTTAACAGCAGTAAGATATGATTGCTTAGGATTAGACTAATATCTTGCACAAATACCAACACTTAACGCGATATCAGGTCTACTAGCAGTTAAATACAACAAACTACCAATCATACTGCGATATAGTTTAGGATCTATATCTTTACCTGCAGAGTCCTTTGAAAGTCTTAACGTTGTACTCATAGGAGTATCAAAGTTCTTAACATTCTCAAATCCAAACCTTTTAACCAAGTTTGAAGCATATTTGGTTTGGAAAATAAAAATTCCATCAGGTTGTTGTTTTACTTGCAACCCTAGGAAATAGTTTAGTTCTCCAACCATGCTCATTTCGAACCTTGATTTCATTAACTCTGCAAACTCAATAGACTTATTAGAGTAAGTTGATCCATAAATAATATCATCAACATAAATTTGAACCATCAAAATATCATTGTTATGTTTCTTAACAAAGAGCGTCTTATCAACACTTCCTACTTGAAAACTATGACTAAGTAAGAATTTAGTCAATTTCTCATACCATGCCCTGGGCGCTTGTTTTAGACCATAGAGAGCCTTTTTGAGATGAAATACATGGTCAGATAACTTGGGGTCTTCAAACCCTGAAGGTTGTTCAACGTACACCTCTTCTTATAAATCGCCATTCAAGAAGGCACTCTTTACATCCATCTGATAAATCTTAAATTTTCTAAAGCATGCGATGTAAATAAAAAGTCTGATTGATTCAAGGTGAGCGACTGGAGCAAAAGTTTCATCGTAATCGATGCCATCAATCTGAGTATACCCTTGTACAACCAGTCTAGCCTTGTTTCGCATTATATTTCCAAGTTCATCAGACTTATTTTTAAAGATCCATTTTGTTCCAATAATGTGTTTATCTTTAGGTCTAGGAACAAGATACCAGACATCATTACGAACAAATTGATTAAGTTCATCCTGCATAGCAATTATCCAATTTTCGTTAGAAAGTACTTCTTTCACATTGACTGATTCTATTTGGGATGTAAAACAAACATAATTACATATATTTTGAAGTTGTTTGCAAGTACAAACTCCAGTGAGAGGGTTTTCAAGAATTTGATTGGTTGGATGATCTTTGACAGTCCTAGGTTTAGACTCTTTTTGACTTGATGAGGTATCTTGATTGTCGATAATAAGAGTTTCATCATCATCTGAACTCGGAGCTGGTGTATTCAAATGATCATCAATGACCACATTGATGGACTCTTGAATCACACCATTTCTCTTATTTAGAATCCTATAAGCTCGACTGTTCAAAGAATAACTAAGAAAAATACCTTCATCACTCTTCGTATCAAACTTTCCCAAATTTTCACGATCACGTAAAATATAACACTTACTGCCAAAAACTCGAAAGTATTTGACAGTAGGTTTCTTTTCAAACCATAATTCATAAGCAGCCTTATTATCAGATTTACTGGTATAAACCCGATTAATAATATAACATGCGGTATTAACTGCTTCAGCCCAAAGATTTCTAGAGAGCTTCATGCTATTCAACATAACATTAGCCATATCCTGAAGTACTCTATTTTTTCTTTCAACTATACCATTTTTTTGTGGTGTTTTGGGCACAGAGAATTCATGTGATATTCCCTGATCGCTACAGAATTTTTCAAAACTGCTGTTTTCAAATTCGGATCCATGATCACTACGGATCTTACTAACATGAGAACCTTTCTCATTTTGGATTCGTTTAATGACCTTTTTCACTTCATCCAGGGTTTCAGTTTTATCTTTTAAGAATGATACCCAAGTGAATCTGGTATAGTCATCTATGATAACCAAGATGTATTTTTTACCTCCTCGACTCTCCGTTCCGGTTGATCCAATAAGATCCATATGGAGAAGCTCGAGTGGTCTAGATGTGGTATTGGAGTTCGCTTTCTTGTGAGAGCTCCTAATCTGTTTGCCCAACTGGCATTCACCACATATTTTATCTACTTTTTGCAATTTAGGTAGACCTCTAATTAGTTCTCTTTTGCTCAATCTAAATAAGTTCCGGTAGTGTACATGTCCAAGGCGTTTATGCCATAATTTAGTCTCATTGGTATGGACCATGTAACACGATTGAGTAGATGAGCTTGCATCACTAACGATGTAGCAGTTTTTAGAAGTTCTGCGACCAGTTAATATAACAGAACCCTTTTTATTAAGTATCTTAGAACCTTGATTAGAAAACATCACAATGTGGTTGTTATCGCATATCTGAGAAATGCTTAGTAGGTTGTGTTATAAGCCCTCAACATATAAAATATTCTTAAATAAGGGAAGGTTATAAATCTGAACCATACCTTGGCCAATGATCTTGCAATTGCTTCCATCACCAAATGTGACTGACCCATCAGTCATATCTTTTAGAACGGTGAATAAAGCATTGTCATCTGTCATATGCCTGGAGCAACCACTATCTAGGTACCACTTTGAATGGCTTGTAGCTTTGAAAGCAGTGTGGGCAACCAAGCAGGCAACTTTACGAACTCATTTCAGAACTGTTTTGGGTTGAGTATAGATGGTCTTTTTCGGTCTGTTGTTATAGGAGAGACCTATAGAGTTAGACTTTAATAGCTCCTTGAGTAGATCAATTATTTTTTCAGCCAATGGATTTCAGTTTTGAAAATTAAAGTAGACATGGCTACCTTTAGGTTTTTGAAAAGTCCTTGAATTTTTGAAAAAACCTTGATAAGTATTCTTTTCTTTTGAGATTGAAGACTCTCCTTTTACAAATTTAGGAGCAATGTTCTTTTGTTTAGGAGATGTATTCTTATCATAGCCCAACCCGGATCGATCACCACATTTTCTTGATACGGACAATAATTTTTCTAATTTAGGATCACCTTGGGCATATCTCCATGTGTCTTTCAAACTCAGAAGAGAAGCTACCTCATTTTTGAGTTTCTCATTTTTGGATCTCAAATCTTCAATTTTGGAGGTTTTAAAATCTAAATCACATTTGGTCTTTTCAAAAGAATCGAAAATATGAGACTTTTCTAAAACTAGTGACTCAAAACCTTCCTTAAGCTTAGAAAATTTTTCTTTTTATAATTTAAGCTTGACTGCAATTTTGCAACTCTCCTTATAAAGGGCATTATAAGCATCCTGAAGATCATCTTCATTATCGCAATCACTATTCAAATTTTCTTCACTAGATATATCATCATTTTTTGAAAAAATGTAACACCCCAAAAATCGGGGGTCGAGCATAAACTCCACTCCCGAGTTCCAGAATATCACTTATGCAACATTTTCAATGATAGATGAATGTCGGCTGTAATAGTACATAAAACATGAAGTGGATTAAGCCAAAACAGCATATCATACTCCAAAGACAGTTAAATTAGAAAGCGGAAGAATGTGATAGATATATAAAATATATAAATGATTGTAAGTCTCCAGAGTGTGAACATATTACCAGGTTAACTAATTAAATGTATATTTCAAAATAGAAAGAAAAGAATATACATGGTTTGTAAATAAAAGGCAAACCGTCAGGTGTATGGGCATCTAATCAGTAACCCTGTAAACCCGTCGAGCAGAATCAGCATATAGGAGAAATCCTCCTCATCATCAAACAATTCTGGCTCCGCTTCACAAGCAGCGCCATCACCTGAAACTAAAATAGGGACTGGTTAGTGTGCGCAACACCGTCCCGTAACGTGGGAATGAGTAGCTAACTCAGTGGAATCATAGAGCAAAGGTTAGCATGTTATCAAATCAATCACGCGATAATAGTAAAGCAAGCAAATCAAACATTCTTAAATACTGTGATTAATGCAATGATGAAATGACATGATGGATGCCCTCACCGACATACTCCCTCATGCGACACCATCTTACATCCACGGCATGCTTTCTTCCCTCAGTGCTCCACATCTTCTAGGCACATGCAGTGCGATATGAATATGATTACCGAGTTGTTATTAGTCCTTTTCATACAACAGGATTGGAAAACTAGGGTACCTCCCTTATATCAATACCCAAACATTGATCCTATCTAGGATCGTCACTCCTACTAGTCTCATACGATGATATATTTCTAGGTCACTGCAAGGGCTGTCAAGGCTGTTGCACGCACTCGTTGCTCTGCTCCCCCATCACCTTATCAATACAGGCCTAGTTTATATCCTTAAGACTGCATCAGGACTCGTCGCCCCCATGCAGTGTCAGGATAAACTCAAGGTCACTACAAAGGGCTGCAAGGGCTGTTGCTCGCACTCGTTGCTCCACTCCCCCATCACCTTATCAATGTAGGCCGACAACAAGAATATAGTGTCCCATACCACCATAATTTGCTCAGAGTAGGGTGCTCACTGGTAACTACGGGGAGGTTTGTGGCCCCAGCGTAGGCCAACAGCTCGACCACGGTGTCCCATACCACCATGCCCGGCTCATGAGTCTTAGGGGATCGAGGTACCAAGGTTAGAGGAGCTTTCCAATGGTAAGTTTAGTACCCTAGGTTCAAGCAGTTATGACGAATACAAAGTCAACATACAATGGTCAGTCGGGTTACTTGATGAGTCCGACTAGCACGAGCACACATTGAATCGACCGACATAAAGTGCACAAGCACTTCGTGTGGCCTAACCACTGCCGACGACTCGGGTTCGTCATACACATCCTTCGCGGTGAATAGAATCTAACCACAAATTCTAAACTGTTACCGACTGCTTGGACTAGAGTATAGCCCCAAGCGCAAAGATGTGAATCAGTAATCATATGAGATAAATAAAATTGAATTAACAAGTAATCTAAGCATGTTAGCAACATGTTATAAGATACAACATAGGCAATTTAACCATACAAAAGTACTTCACACAAGGAAATCAATTGAAATACAATGAGCATAGAGGAAATCATATACATCATCAAATTAGTTGAGAATCCAGTCTCAACATTAATCTACAACACCATTTACTCAATACTTACTAATACATACATTTATACAAACACTTAGACTACTCAACTCCAACGTACTTGACGTATGTTGATTTCAACATATAATATGACAGATCCTTATATCAAGAAAATGTTTAATACACAACAATCATGTTCTTACATTCAAAACATATGGCAGGCATAAATCATATTGATTTAGGCATTTCAACAAACACTTAGTCTACACACATTAGTCTACATATGTCGACCAATATGTGCAATTGGGTGAATCTCTTCACCAAACAAATCATACACGCATAACTAGTATAGGTACACGACAAATACTCATGGCAATCATATCGGCAAAATACGTACGTATACAGTATTTCCTATAAATACCTAAAATACCCTAAATCTCATATTCTTCGTATGTATTCGAAATGAAAAATGGAAAGCATGTTCTACATGTCAAACAGCATCCTTATCAGAAATCTACCATTAAACAGCATTGAAAGCTTTGAAAAATGGTAACCAAAGCATCTAAAATCCGTACCTTACTCCGTAGGAGCGTAATGAATCGAATAGGGACTCTAAGTCGTCTTCAACGTCTGATTGGCAACCTACAACACAAGGTGAGTCAGCTACTTAGCCGCTTATACCCATAGGAGCCTTAAAACAGGTTAGGGTTAGGATTTTCTTACCTAGAACGAAAATAGAATCGCCGGAATAAGGATGCAGGTAGATGGCTTTGGCACGTGGAGCAGCAAGGAAGAATCCCAGGAGAAAGCCCCAACTTCTCCCTCACTTTCCCTCTCTTTTCTCTCTTCTCTCTCCTAGAGATTTCTCAAATTTGTATGGGGTTTGTGAGAGAGGGCTTAAGGCCTTTTTATAAGCCCAAAAATGATGGGAATAGACTTGGGGCCAAGGTATACTTATGTTATAACCAAATTGGGTCTGTTCCGTCTCAACGGAGCACTTCTGGAGGTCCTCTTATCAAATGCAGTCGGACTTAAGCTCCCTGACATTGGATCTAGGTCAGGAAGAGTTTTCATTCTGATCGAAAATTCAGATCGACCGTGGCGGACCAGTTTCAGTTCAACCGCTACCGGTACTCGATCAGAGCTACAAGTACTAGGACATGTAAGGGCCACCTATCCTGATTCGAGGGTAAAATTTGATCGAATTCTGACGGTCAGAACCCTTAGAAAAAGGTGTGCAAGCGACATGTGCCAGATTTCATAATTTATATTTAATTTCTAACATTTCTCACACTCTTCACTCTGAACTCAAGGAAATCGTCGTGGGACATCATTTGGAGTTAATTTTTGAGGTGATTGTCAAGTCCAACTAGGCGGTCAGGATTGTCTAAGTTCAGGATAATCGGACTTCCGATGTGTGGTCCAGGTCCGATATAAAGTTTCAAGGTGCTCCCGAGAGCAATCGGGAATAGAGTTTGATCTTAGGTTTTACGGTATTGTAGCGTCACCTATCCTATACGTTTTGACTCTAGCAGATCGTATTAAAAGTGATTGGTGAGAATTTCATAGGCCATCTAGTGTAGCGCTAGTTAATTCTCGTTAGATTTCTAAAGGAAGTAACCTTTATTGATTTTTGTTTGAGATGAGATTTGAAGGGTGGAGTGAGGGTGTTTGAAAACAGAAGAAGGAAGAGTTTGGAGGGGTGGTTTTTGTCAAAAATTAGATGTTTGGGAGAAAAAGGAGAGCTTGGAGGTATGGTTTGTGAAGGAGGTATGAGTTTGGAGGGGATTTAGGGTGCGGCCCACACCTAAGGGGGTTACCCTAACCCCCAAACACCTCTGGCCCGAAGGCCCGCTCGAATGGGGCCCACTGTATGGCGAGGCCTCACCGAACCGGCGAGGTCCTCATCGACCATCTTGATTTTCGGCAATGCCTCGCCCTTTGGGCGAGGTCCCCCTGCCCTAAGGGTCCCAAATGTATGTGAGCCCCCCCTTAAATCATCCTGAAAGTTGATTGTTTGGCTCCCACTCCGTTTGAGGCATTTTCGGGGCCAACCTACAAATTGGAATGAATTTATGCGATGTGTAGCATATGATTTTGGGGTAGGAGACACTAATCTATCCAACTAACCTATTTATTCCACGAGATTCCATATTTGGAATGGTTAAAAGTCCAATCTACACATATATTTACTATTCATAGTAAATTTTTATTTAAGTATGATTTTTCATCATTTTTACATTAGGATTTATGTGTATTATAAAAGGACTTAGAAAAAGTTGAAGAATGGGGTGGTAGAAGGAGAGATTTTGAAGGAAATGGGTTGAAAAGTGATTTCTTTGGCTTTGGGATTGAGCTTTGAGAGTGTCATGGTTGACCCATTGCCTAAGGACGCCTAACTCCAGGTTAAAAAAAATTCGGGGTGTTACAAAAAGTGATCTTGGCTAAAGTCATAAGGGCGTTAACATCATCGCCCGACTCGGTTTCAGAATCTTCTGATTTAGAAGAGAATTCAGAATCAGACGATTCATCTCAAGTAGCCATCATGCTTTTCCTTTTTGATTTGTCCTTTTTAGGACATTTGTTAGCTAAGTGTCCATACTCTTGACAGTTGTAACATTAACTATCTTTCAAAGATTTTTGAGCTCTAGGTTTAGATTGTCTCTTATCATTTGACTTTTGAAAATCAACTTTTTTCTTACTTTTAAAAATTTTGTAAAAATTTTTTGCTAAAAGTGCCATATCATCTTCGGAATTTTCTAAATCCGAAGTGCTCTCTTGTGAAACATTTTTAGATGATTTGAAGGCAATTGATTTTCCTTTAGGATCTTTAAAGGACAACTCGTAGGTTTGAAGTGAACCAACTAGTTCCTCAACCCTCATGGTATCCGTATCACGAAGTTCCTGAATCGCGATCACTTTAGAATTGAACCATTCAGGAAGTGAGCGTAGTATCTTTGCGCACACTTTACTTTCTGGGATTCTATCACCAAGACCCCACATAGAGTTCATAATGTCATTCAATCTAGTGTAGAAGTCTATAAACATCTCATTCTCCTCCGTATGAATTTCTTCAAATTTAGTTGTGAGGAGTTGGACTTTAGATTTCTTGACAATTGATGTACCCTCGTGTGTCATTTCTAATACATCCCATGCTTGTTTTGTATTTTCACAAAAAATGATTCTTTTGAATTCATCTGGTGATAATGCACAAGTAATTGCATTTAGTGCTTTTGCATTGGCACTACTCTCACTTTTCTAAAGTATGGTCCAAAGTGAATAAGTTGTTACTATCATTGATTTTGAACCATCGTCATTAGTTACTTCTGTGATAGGAGGGTTCCATTTATTCACTGTGGCTAGCCACACACTTTCATCCAAGGATTTGAGGAAGATCCTCATCCTGGCTTTCCAATAGGCATAGTTTGTGCCATTAAAGGGTGGTGGCCTAGTGACTGATAGGCTATCAAAATTTGACATCTTAATATAGCTTAGATCGTTAGCTCCGGAAATAAATCCAATAAATAAACAATAAGCACAAGCTATTAGGCTTTGATACCACTTGAAAGGGCTTAGATATATACCCTAGAGGGGGGGTGAATAGGGCAATGCCAATTAAAACTTAAAACACCAGAATAATAAAAGAAATAAAGCACAATGCTGAATTAAAAGAAATCTCAATATCCTAGAATTAAGAGAATGATACTATATCAGTTCTAAGGACAACCTTACACCAAAAACCAAAGGTTTAAGGTAGGACAACCTTATTTCTAGAACGTCCTTTATATCACAAACCAATGAGGAATAAAAAGCAAAGCAACCAACATAACTTGCAGAAATAAATTCTAAGTTATTACAACATTCATCCACAACTATAATCCACAAAACTGAATGACTAAAGAAATGAAAGAATAAAGCACATCCACAACACAATGATATATAGTGGTTCGTCTGTGTGTACACTAACTGTTATCCAACAGCCACACAGAATGCTACTCCACTCCTAATATCCTCACACAGGGGATATTAGCATGCACTATCAAAATAGGTTTCACAGGTTCACCTAAAACCTTCACAATTGTGTCTTTTATCTCGGGCTTACACAATCCAAAAACCTACAAAATCTGAGTTTTTTGGCTCTGCTCATATAACCAAAATAATGAGATTTTTCTGGCAAATCTCAAACAAAACCAACGAATGTAAATTACACAAATATAAAATGCCTAAATCTCCTTTTGAAGTAGCCCGGTAGAACCAATCGGAGTAGAAGTTCGATTCAACGTTCAAAGTCCAATACTCACTTTAAGAATGGTTCTAAGTCTAATTGATTTTAAATCAAAAGGGCTAGTTCTATTTGATTTTGAATCCAAGAAGAAGGAATATCAGAAATTCCCCTTTTCTAATAAGATTGGAATGTAGATCAAAATCAAATAAAAAAATAAGCTAGCAAAAGGAATATTAAATGAGCACAAAGTAGCTTAAAAATAAACACAAACTTATCTCAGAGTATAGCCTAATGATTTCTTGAATTGATTTGAATTGAATTGAAAAACTCTGAAGTTCGTGCTCTATTTATAGCCTGAAAAATCTCATCTACGACTGGTCTTAGGATCCTAGGACTGGTCGTAGCTTCAAAGATTTTCAAAGATTTCCACGGGATAAGGATTAGCTGTTCCACAACTGGTCCTGGGTAACCTACGACCAGTCGTGGGCCACTTACGACTGGTCGTGGGTCACCTATGACCGGTCGTAGGACCTCCAGTTTAGTTGTTGGAGTTTGAGTCGTAAGGCTAAGACTGGTCGAAGGACAAGTCATATAGCTCACAGGACTAGTCATAGGATGTCCAGGACTGGTCGTAGGACAACCAGAAAAATCTAAAAATCTTCCAGAACCTAGGACTGGTCCTGAAAAATACTAGACTGGTCATAGCAGAGCTAGGACTGGTCTTGAAGACCCTAAGACTTGTCTTAGAACAGCCCGAACAAATATATTAAAATATACGAATTATGTAACCAGAATGACCTACAGTAAAGCCCATCTTAAGGTCAATCTAAGGTCAAACAAACCTTAAAAGTGAGATGGACATTGAAAGTCTGTACACTCAGATGACCCTTAAGAGAAGCTTGAGAATTTACGAATCTTGTAGTAGGCCTTCTCGAGCTTTATCCTTTCTTGAGTTGACAAAGTCTTCTTCTATACTTATACTTGTTTAAATCTTGAACATGCATACTTGGAGACTCCTATTCTTGAATTCTTCATCCATGACTTGAAACTTTCTTCATTTAAGTTCTTGTCTTGAAATACGATGTCTTGAAGTAATGAATAGTCATGAAACACAAGATATACAAGACATAGATATAGGTTTTGGCACCATAAAATTTGACAACCAAAGGGATATGAAATCATAGCACTTACAGACATACCCCATCTCAACCTGGCCTCATCAATGGGAGTCAAATCCATAGCCCATGTATCCACCCAGCCCAACGGCGAGGCATCCGAAGGTACCATTGGGGTTTAGGGTCTCTCAAACCAAGAGGCACATCATCCCTTACTATTTTCATATTTCCGGTGTCTATGATTGAATATCATCATCCTTATCATAATACAGTCAATCCGTGATGTTGTAAAGAATTTGGTTACCATTTCTCATCACATATCATATCATGGAATGTATATTGATGCTAATGACAAGTGATTCAATGATAATTAGAACACAATGTAAGCCGATATGCAGGGTGAAAGATTATTAAAGAGCCGCATATCTGGGTAACCAATTCCTACATGTTGCTGTCAACTTGTGACCTCATAGCTTGATACTTCCAACTAAAAAAATACTTTTCTCTTCTTTCTCAAATTGTATTCCTTGTAATTTTTAAACTAGGGTATTTGATCGAAATTTTAGTTATTACTTCTCTCTATAAATTAACATCCCTTCTTATGTATGACTATCCTACTAACAATCTAATTGCCTACTCCACGGTTTGATCATTGCATTATATTGGGTGATTAGAAGTCTAGTATGACTATTTAAGATATTCATGAAATTGGGTGATAAATTCCTGTCATATCAGATGGCCTTAAGTCTAATACACACCGATGTATTCATGGTGGGCTTAATGAGTTTTGGATTGGGCTTTGACGAGGAGAACATATACTTATTAAGAGGCCAAAAAATTTAGCTCCACCACATATGTATTATGTATATGCACCCTGATCCATAGCTCAGGTGGTTGACTAAGATACCTCATTTCAACACTTAGGTCTTGGTATGGATCCCTAGCGGGGGTGGTTAACAATGAAGTGTGGACTAATAGTGGGGTGTACTAACCAGCTAAAATATTTTATATATATATATATATATATATATATATATATATATATATATATATATATATATATATATATATATATATATATATATATATATATATATATATATATATATATATACAGGAAAAGGTTCTAAGTGGTCCAGCACATGGGGACTTCCCATGAGGTCGTGATGTGTGCGCCCAACATAATCGAACTATGTGGGCCCATCATGATGCGTGTTGAACACCTGGCCCCCACAGTTAGACAACTGTGTGGACCCAGCATGATGCGTGTCAATCATCTGCCCCATCAATTAGATGCACCATTATATGGTAGGCCTAGGGTTTAAAAATCAAGTCCACCAGTGACTTGTGTCAGGCACACCATACGCAAAGGACAAGAGGGTCACCCTTCCTTCAAACATTCTTAATCATTTGTTGGGCCCACCAAGGTGTGGTTCACGAATCCTGTCCATCCATTATGTGTGTCCCACTTGATTAAGAGGTTAGTCCAAGTTTCAGATACATCCATACTTCAGGTGGGGCCCAGCGAGTGCTTTTATATGTTTTAACACGTCTTCACCTGATTTTAGATGGTGTGGGCCACTTGAGTTCCATTTACGGCTGATTTTTGGGATGACCCAATTTTTAAAAGGGACTCATCAAATGGATGTGTAGATAGTCTACATATATCAAGGTGGGACCAGTGGTGAGACCCACCCTTCCTCTAGCGGCCAGCGGCAAGACGCTGCTGGCTGCAGCGTAGGACGCTGACAGCAACAACGTCTGCTGTATTTTTTAAAATTTTTATGGTTTTTCAGTGGTGGGGCCTTCATCAGGATGATCTAATCCGTCCACTGGGTCCTCTGGCTTGGGACGGGTCAAACGAGACCAATAGTCATTATTTTTGAAGTGTAGAAACATTACAGTGGGCCCTAAAAGATTTTAATCGTAATTATCACTGACTTCTATAATGTGGCCCGCCAGTGACTCGGATTGGGTTCATTTTTTGACTCAGCGCCTAAAACGATCTGAAAAATAGGATAGACCATGTGGATCAGATACATAAGCTAAGTTGGGGGGTGTTTTGGGCCCACAGCCCCCTTCTTTATTAAAGCAGCTTGAACGCTACTTCTGCAGCGTCTCCTGGACACTGTTTCTTTTTTTTTCTTTTCTTGTTAAATTTTACACACACTCCTGAACGCTGTTAGTGTCCACTTACATATATATATATATATATATATATATATATATATATATATATATATATATATATATATATATATATATATATATATATATATATATATATATATATATATTTGTTATTATTACTATTATTTTATTTCTAACTTTTTTGCAGTGTGTGAGAGATATATGTGTGATTTTAGCCCCATACATGGACAGTTTGGATGACATAGAAACATTCTGGTGGGGCCCACTGTCAGTGGGTCCCACATGAAGTCCTTAACAATTTGATTTTATAATTATTTTTCTTTTTCTATGCATCCATACCATTAATCACATCATCAACATCATTATAATTATCTAGATCATCATCATCATCTCCACTATACATAAACACAAAAAATAAAATAAGAATAAGTGAGGAGGGTGTACTTACCTCGATGGATTAAATGGATGGTTGAGATGTATGGAAGGGATGAAATTGATGGAATGGATGGTTAGGGATGGGATTGATGGCCCACCAAGATCACTCCTCTCTCTCTCTCTCTCTCTCATTGTAGAAAAAATGGTAAAAATGTTATGGGGTGGAGGGGTTTATGTAGAGAAATGGATAAGATTATGGTTAGGTTAAGTTAATGTGATTAATCTTAGCTTACGCTAAGATTATGGGAATTTGTACATGATTAAGAATTAATGTGGATTAAAGAGGCATGGGATGGCATGGTTTAATGATGTCCTGCATGAGAGGTGGTATGGGGAAGAGTTGACTTTAGGGTGTACATGAGAGAGGGAGGGGTATGGGTGTGTGACATCACACACATGGGTAGAGATTCTCTCACCCATGTGTAGGAGCATATGTTGTGCACATGTTATATGGCGCCATGCGCACATAAGATACTGACGATTCTTCATGGCATATCTCACTAACGGAGCGTCACACAGATGCATGGGTGGTACCTCCGCAATCACAGTGATGTGGCGGTCGATATGGAGTAGGTTTCGAAGTCTTGGGGTTTCGGTCAGTCGGGTGTGTACTATGCACAATCAATCTAAGTCTGGCCAAAAGCATCGATCATCGTGCACATAAGTATAGAAAATGGTATAGAATGGTCAGGGTGGTCATCATGGTATCATTTTCAGTTATTTATGGTTGCAGTTACTTATGGTCACATTATGAGGGGTGTACTATAAGGGGTTCTTTTGAGTATTAAATTATACATGTAGGTATTATCAAGTTTTATTTCGAAAGGTGAGTCTCACCTACTAACCACTCGATCGTACTTGTAGGATGGATCGAGTGTTATAACAAGACTATCTCAGACGGCCTAGAAGAACCTTTCGACCCATCCAGCAGGACCGGTTAAGAAAGTGAGTCCTGCCGGTCAACCATTGCACCGAATGATACAAGGCTTGGCCAACTGACCAAAAATACTCAGACGATAGAAACTGACTAGAGCATCTAGATGTTGTATGTGGATGAATCGTCCAACTCCAAACGTGGCGGATCTAGGATCGTCCTCCTAGCCCCTGACCTGATGTCAATCCAATACACTTTGAGGTTCGATTTTCGCACTTCAAATAACGTGACTAAATATGAAGCGCTGCTATGGGACTCAAGCTAGCGATGACTATGGGACCTAGGGTCCTCGAAGTCCGCTGTAACTCTTAACTTGTCATCAACCAGATCTCCGATGAATATCAGGCAAAGGAGACATGAATGATTGCATATCTGCGTGAGGCTCGGGAATTGATGGGCATATTCCAGAGGTGTAGTGTCAATTTAATCCCAAGGGTTGAAAACGCATGGGCGGATGCGCCATGAAAGCTAACATTCGGTACTGAAAGGGACATTTAGAGGACTGTACCAATAGAGTTTTTAGCTGAGCCGAGCTTCAATCAGCTCAAATCGAATGTCATTCTTCCCATGCATTTAACCTCAAGGTGGATGGACCCGATCATAAGGTATCTCAGAGAAGGAAAGCTCCCCGACGACAAATTAGAGGCACAACAACTCAAACTCAAATTGGCCCAGTACATGATGATTGAGGAAATCCTATATATATATATATATATATATATATATATATATATATATATATATATATATATATATATATATATATATATATAAAGGGTTTTCCCTGCCCTATCTCAAGTGCCTCCGACTAGAAGAGTTCGACTATGCCCTAAAGAAAATTCACGAAGGAATATGTGGCAATCACTCTGGCTGTTAAGCCTTAGCCTACAGGTTATCCAACAGGGCTACTTGTGGTCGAGCCTGCAAGAGGATGCCAGGTGCTTTGCTCAGAAATGTGATAAGTGTAAAAGATTCGTAGCTGTTCCCAGATGACCTACAGAAGAGATGACTCCCATGACTGGACCCTAGCCATTCGCTTATTAGGGTATTAACATCATAGGGCCATTTCCCCCGGGCAAAGGGTAGACTCGATATGCCATTATAGCAGTCAATTGTTTCACTAAGTGGGAGAAAGTCGAGCCCATGGCTAGAATCACCGAGCAGAAAGTCACCGATTTCATGTGGAGGAATATCATCTGTCAGTTCAGCATTCTGCACACCATCGTCTTGGATAATGGGAGGCAGTTCAATAATGACAAACTTTGCAAGATGTGTTAAAAGCTAGGCATCCAAAATGCTTATTCGTCACCTCGGCACCCTCAATAGAATGGACAAGTCGAAGTAGTCAACAAGATAATAAAAAATCTTCTCAAGACCAAGCTCGAGAAGGCAAAAGGTGTCTGGGCCAAGGAACTCCCTTTCATGCTCTGGGCTTATAGGACTACAACTCGGTCTTCAACTAAAGAGACTTCATTCTCTCTCTCATTTGGATCCGAGGTCGTCATCCCTGTTAAAGCGGGACTCCTTACGATGCACGTGTGGTCTTATGACAAGGACCAAAATGACGAGTAAATAACTATGTGCCACAATCTCCTCGAAGAGACAAGGGAACTGGCAAGGCTCAGAACCACGGCTCAACAACAACAGGTTGCTCGATTTTACAATTCCAGGGTCAAAATCTGGAGGTTTCAACCAGGGGACCTGATACTCTATAAAACGTTCCAGAACACTTCAGAGCCTAAAACAGGAACCCTAGGACAGACCTAGAAGGGGCCCTATCGGATAATAAGTGTAGCTCAGCTCAGCTCCTACCGACATGAAGAACTAGAGAACCAACATCTACCTCATCCATGGAATGTCGAGCATCTGAAGATCTACCAATCGTGAGCTAAATCGTGAAGAAAAAGTGACCGAGGTCAGAAACTACTTATATTGCATGTAAATTCCTATGGGCTTTCACAATAAAAACTCCTCAGCATGAAAGATCTTCATCTAAACTTCACGTCTACTTATTTATGCTACTGAGGACCTCCTTCAATGTAAGAAGAAACACTCCTCTGATGGTTTGACCCTTAAAGAAGTGATTAGCCCGTTAACTATAACTACACACGTGTTGATAAATAAGCCAAGTCAACACTTATAAATTAGCACGGCTAACCACACTACTACTACATACAAGTGCACAGCCCTACAAATTTACCAGACGAATACATAAAAATGAAAAAATAACAAGATGGGGCAAAAAATCCCTATCCATTAAACCGGGACATATTACAAAATTCTTATAAAAAGAAAAAAAAAAAGAAAAAAAAAACACATCTATTATGCCCGAGGGGGCTGTTTGGATGGAAGAGGCTACTCAGCTTCAGCCTGCGATGGCCCTTCTGAGGCTTCATCGTTGAGAAGGGCATCCAGATTAGGATACCATTGTTTAACATCCTCAACGCAGCTATCATAACCACAGTTATAAATGACATCGGCTTCATCGGATCTCTCATTCAAGGCCTTATATTCTTCTACAGCCGCGGCTTTGATTAACAGTGTAATGCCCTGAATTTTCACAGCCCGAGTACATACTCGTGCCTGAGATTTTTGGGTGTTAATAATGTAAAAATTGGATTCTTCAAAATCGCACCGTATTTTTTTTAATTACATCCAGAAACATTCACAAAGATAACCATTCACAAGAGTAAAATCAATTGTATTTATCATTCCATTAGAGTAAATGAATTCAACAAATTATTAAATACCCTCTCAATGGGAGCTTATTACATTATCAAAGTTTGCAACGCAAAATAAATAAAGCTAATCATGCACTATTCTTCCTCTCTATTCAAACCCATCTTCCATAGAACGGTCGTCATCTGTTACATCAACCTGTAACTCACTTGCAATATCTATATGGTTGGAGAGGGTCAATGCCCTACTCATAGTGATGATTATCCTTTAAGATTAACAATAATTCAAGAGATTCATAAGAATAATGTGAGGGTTCTGATACGTCTCACACTCCACCACTACGAGTGGTATCAGTATACGCAACCAATATATATATATATATATGAATGCATTCCTAGTAAAGTTTGTGTGGTCCATCATACATAGTGATCATCACAATATAGAATATAATTCATAGAAAACCCGGCTCACCCCGCATCCCATACTACAAAGATTTGTCGGAGTGTCCAATGCTACCGTGGATTTATGTGAACACCTTAAGATGACACAACGCATGGATCAGATGAATTATGTGACACGATTTGTTCATGGAGCGACTATTTGTGACATTCAATCCCTAAAGTGATGTAACACGCATTGCGAATTACTTATATCGATTTCTGCACCACTACCCAAAATCCATCAAAATTACTCGTCGACCAAGAGGGTCACTACCCAGAGAGCATTACATCCATGATAAAATATATGAACCACTATATATGAGGCCTATAACACATCACTTGGATCAATAGATAAATAAATCGAACCATGGGAGCTTTGAAATTCCAAAACACATGCCCAAGCTATAAAGGAAGATGGCATAAGACTAACCTAATAAAAGAGAAGAGTAGAAATATGCTAACTCAATAAAAGAGAAGAGTAGTAAAGGGCAAAGGGCCAACTTAATATAGAGTAGAAGCACACGTCACTCTCAAAATTGACAAAGGGCAAGACTTGTATACAACACCCCACATAAATTCATAAAAATCACACATAATTAAAATTGTACCTTAATCATAATTCCCGAATGGATAAATAATTGATAATGGTAAATCAATCAATTGCATTAAAAATCACAGTAATATGAAAGTATGCAAAAATAAGATAATCATATCAACTCAAATTAGTGTAAGCTTAAAAGAATATCTCACCTTACCCTTAGATCTAAACCGTATGTAAATCTTGATGTAGGAAAGTTTCTACACGAATCATGACATCGATTGAACAAGAGGGAGACACCACACATGTGGAAGAGGATGAGGATGGATGATTAGGCTCTCTCTCTCTCTCTCTCTCTCTCTCTCTCTCTCTCTCTCTCTCTCTCTCTCTCTTCTCATTTTTCTTTCACATTCCCTTTCTCTCTCTTTCCCTTTTCCTTTCTCTTTCTCTTTCTTGGATGTGGGATCATGGCCGTGTGAGAGGAGAAGGGGACGCACTCCTTTTATAAAGGAGTGGGCATGTGAGAGGGGGTGTGTTTCACATCCCACCTAGATTGGTTTTCTCTGATTTAAACTTTTTAAGCTATCTTTCTTTAAATCTAATTTGTCCAATGTGTCAAGGTCGTCAAATAGGGCTGGTGTATATAATTTTTTTGGTGATCCAAAATTTAGATTGGCTTATCTTCAAAATTCTCCTAATGGGTGTCAAAACGAACTTGATTTTAATTAACGGTCCACACGTATTGATCATGGCCCAATTTTTGGAGAAACATGTAGTCAGGATAGATAAAAAATTTGGTGGTTGATCATGGTGGAAAAGACCTAAATCTGAAGGAATTGTCTTCAATATTCAATGGAGTAAGATCATAGATCGGGTTATAAATTTTGTATAACCTCATAGTCATATGAGACCAAAGTATGGTCCAAATTTGAATTGCGATGGATAATAGGAAGTAGTTAAATTAGAAGATCTAGGTTTATAAGGAGTTGGTAAGCCTTGAAAAGATAACTTCGCGCCTAAAGAAAATCCTAACAAAGTGGGGTCTTCATATTTCACACTTAGTCCATATTATGTACAATCCAAGTCATTCATATGAAGAGAAGTATCCTACTACAACTACCACGATGTTTCTTCACTCGATGGACACCAAAATCAATAGTTAAGGGACTGATTTATCAATTGGGTCACTTTTATAATGATCTAAGGGCTGAAATTTAACATGTATGGTTAATTTATGATACATAGGCATCAAACAGATCGTGACAATCATGTGATCTACAATTCAAGGGTCTACGTTAATGGTATTTTTATAATTATTGTTGATATGAGAGTTTTAGAAATTCTAATGGTTCTATATGGTTATAGGCACATTTCTAAGTAATTCTTACAAAAGAACTTATATCTAAATCATTATAAATAAAGAATTATTCACCAAATTAATTAAGGGAATGTACATATATCAACCAACATAATGGATGGTCAGATAGCATATTAAAAATATAAAAACTTGATGGTTAGTACTCTGATCATGTATGTAATTGGATGTATGGTCACTTTTGTAAACAGATGATCACAAGTGGGTTTTTGGAGTGATCAAGAGGCAGAACATGTATACTGTTAGATTCAAGTGACTTGTTCACATGAGTAAGTTTTTAAATTGTAGTTTTGATGGTGAGTTAAGCATCTTCGTAGATAATGAACAAGATGAACGAACCAGAATTGTAATTTGATATGTGTACGAGCGGATGCAGATATCAAGTAGTTAGTTTAATATGATCGAGCGTTTAAAACTCAAAGTGGATGGTCAGATATCTTTACCTATCGGTGGATAGTTGGGTGAATGGTTTGTTATGATGGATAAGAGGGAATACTTGGACATATGATGATCTTGTCTTAAAATCAACGGTCAAATGGCTTGATCTATGGATAAAGATCATTCTCAATGGTCAGATTCATATTAGAGAATAGATGTAAGGTTAGAATAGCTAGATTAGTATCGTACAAATGCACATATTAGGTTAAATTTCATATTTACACTCGAGAACTTTCAATATTTGGGTATTAAAAAGTTCGGGGTGTTATAGATAGAAGGGATGCCTCGGACTTGGCTAGTTGGGCGGTTAAGGTCTTTTCAACCTCCGCTAATTTGTCCGCTGAGCTGGTCTTCACCCTCTTTAGCTCTACCCTCAGCCCTGCTGCATTTGCCTCAATGGATGAGAGATGTGCCCTCACTCTCCCTAGTTTGGCCTTGGCGCAGATGAGATGGGACTTCATCTTGTCAAGCTCGGCCATCACTAAGCTCTCCTTCTCCCGGGCTTCCGTCATTGGGATCTTTAGAGCATCTCACTCCTCCCCATCAGATTTTAGCACATCCTTCAAGGCCTCAACCTCGGCCACCTTCTCCTGAAGGCCTTCACCAAGGGCCCCAACTTTGACCACCCTTTCCTCGACGACCTTGTTCAAGGCCTCGACCTCAGCAGACTTCTCTTTAAGAGTCACCTCGGCCACTTCACGCTCGCTAGCTACCTGCATTACCCTATCCCAAGTGAATAGCAACTTAGGGATGATCTGAGCATAGAAGACAAACGAACAGGTTAAAAAATGCAAGGAAAACATGACAACGGAAAAAGAGAGAGAGAGAGAGAGAGAGAGAGAGAGAGAGAGAGAGAGAGAGAGAGAGAGTATACCTTGTAGCTACGTGTGACTCAATCCTTTAAATTGACAATGCAAAAATTCTCATTGTAGTTTTGAGATCCTAGAATGCTTGTACCGTATTCTAGTTGAATAGCGCTTGGTTTGTATGAATGTTTTAACCTTATCCTCTTTAAGGCCTCTTTTGATTTAAAAATTGAGTAAGGGCCTCTTCTAGGTTAGTCGTTTGTCCATTCCTCCAACTAAAATTTGGATGATTTCTCCAGTTAGAGTTGTATGTATTTAATTTGGGTCCTCTAAAAAGTCTTTGGTAGTTATTTACGGCATTCGATTGCTCATTTAATATTTCTTGAAAAGCAGGAATTGTTAGAAAATTTTCAATTATATGTATGTATATTGCAAGCACAAATACCACAAACAACTTTCATAGCCTTATCAAGTTTGACAGGTTCCGCCTTCTTAAGTTCTATGGCCTCGACTTTTCTTGTGAGATTAGCCACTCTTGCATTTATATCATCTATCACTTTTAAAACATAAATTCCTCCCATTTCCTTTTATTGACTAGGCATAAAAGTGGTGGGTCTTGGGGAGGTTTCCCATGATTGCACATTTTCTGCCAATTGATCAAGGAAATCCCATGCATCATCGGCCTCCTTGTTTATGAATTCATCATTACACATCATCTCTATGAACTAGAGCATTGGTGAAGTTAATCCGTTATAGAAAAAGCTTATAGTACGTCATATTTCATAGCCATGATGTGGATAGGAATTCGTGAGATTCTTAAATCTTTCCCAGCATTGGAAGGTCTCTTCCTCTTTCTTGGAGAAGTTCATGATTGCCTTTCTTAAGTGTTAGTTTTATGAAATAGGAAAAACTTTTTAAGAAATTCCTGAGTCATCTCAGCCCATGTGCCAATAGATCGTGGCTTTAAGGAGTGCATCCATGTCTTAGCTTTCTCCTTCAATGAGAAGGGAAATAATTTAAGTCGCACTATATCTTCAGCCACGTTTATAAAGTGTAATGTGGCGACTATCTCATCAAACTCTTTGATGTGCAAGTATGGACTTTCATATTCTAGTCCATGAAATTTAGGAAGTAGTTGTATCATTCCAGGTTTAACATCCATAGTTCCTGCATTCAATTAGAATATCATGTAGGAAGGTGTACTCACCCCCGCCAGTTGTAAATAATCTTGTAGAGTATGAGGTGGGGGTACATGGTGCACCTCATTCTCATCTTTAACTTACTCAACTGGATGTTGAGGTTGATTTGTAGTCATAACTTCAATTAATTCAGAGGATCTCAAGTGATGTCTAATTCGGTGATGGATAGGCAACCCTTCGACTAATCCTCCTTCACTCAAGAGATGAAGAGTGTTATCACAGACCCACTTGGGCATGAAACACTCACAGCCCTCAAACAAATAAACAAAACTAAACCTAAGAAAAAGAAAAGTAAATAAAATAAAGCAAATAAGAAATCTAGAAAAGATAAGAGAGGGTTGAAACAAAATTACCGGATAAGAGTTACTATGTTAGGATCTTACAAAACAGAAAGTAATGTTAGCTTCAATAAGTGCTAAGATGTTGACTAGACATAAGTTGTCAAATTTCGTAAAGATAAAACCACTTTATAATAGATCTTCAAGATTGGTCTATGTTCAAGATCATTCTATATTCAAGAGAAGATCAAGCTCAAGATCATTTTATATTCAAGGGAAGATCAAGCTCAAGATCGATCTATTTTCAAGAGAAGATCAAGCTTAAGATTGGATAATGTTCAAGAAAATTTCAAGCACATATTTAAGATCAAGTCAGAGATAAAGATTGAGCTCAAATTCAAAATGAAGTTGAGACAAAGTTCAAGCCAATTTGAATCAAATATTTGATATATCTCAGGTGGTATAAATTCCTATTAAGACTTTAAGACTAAGTGCTTTCAAAATTGTTTAAATATGGACTTTTATACTTGTTTTTCCTGGAATTCGGCCGGGCTAACTTTTGGTTCAGCCAGCCTAAGCTTCCTCAGCTAGCCCAACATCAAGCCCAAAGTGAATAACAACTTTTTTTGTAAATTCGGCTAGCCCAAGTTTTGGTTCGTCTAGCCCGAGCTTAAAATTCGATCAGCCCGAGAAAGTTCGGGTCAAATTCTAACAGCTTCAACTTTTGGAATTCAGAGCAATTTTGTCAACCGAACGTCAAATTCGACTAGCCAAATTGTGTTGTTCGGTTAGCTGAAGTTGATCTAGGGCCAACTGAATTTTGGATAATTCTTATCCCGCGTAATCCAAAATCTGTTGAACTGAATCCCCTGAACTTAGGCTAGTTGAAGCCTGACTCGGGCTAGCCGAAGTTCTAACTTCTTTGCCTATAAATTGAGTTCTTCTCTTAATCTGAATAACACAAGTTAATTATCAAAATTCTTCTAAAAGAGAGAGAGAAGCTCAAGTTATTAGAAAGCTATTGGACGGTATTTACAACTTATTTTAAATAACTTTTTCACTTCCCTTTTATCTCAGATCTTTCAATTTTAATCTAAGAGAGTAAACTATACTCCTCTTTTGAGATCTAAGAGAATTGATTTAAGTAGCTTTTGGGTTTAATATAATTAAAATCATTAGAACCCTAGACCCTTTCTATCTGACTGAACATGGAACCATCTACATTTAAGAAAGAGGTCCTTCTGCTACAAGCTTTTGCTACTTCTTCTACGGTGAAGATAAATATACCTTCTATAACTTCTTTTTAGGTTTTTCTAAATCTCCTGTGAAATTCTCAGTTTAAGGTTTATCTGAAATAGTCTGATAAAATCTCAGTTTGGGTTTTTATTGTGATAGACCATAAAAATCACAAGGAATTGCATAAGGTTATTAAGGTGACCTTGAGAAAACCTTTTTATATTGAAAGCCAAAATTACGAGGGAAGTAATTTTGGGAGTGGAGTAGGTGTGGCTATTTAAAGCACCAAGCCACTAAAATTCTTTATGTCATATAGTGAATGCCTTATTTTTATTTGTAGTGGATTGAATATATTTAATTTCAGTTGTGTGGTGAATGTTGTAATTATTTAATTTACTCTTGCAAGTTTGAGGTTTTGATTTTAAAGAAATTCATGAAATAAGGTTGTCCTGCCTAAAACTTTAAGTGAAGGTTGACCTACGAATTATTTGGAATGAAGGTTTTAATACTCTAGCAACTGAGATCTTTATTTTATGTACATATTTAGCACTTGTTTGATTATTTGGCATTGTCCTATTCACCCTCCATCTTGGACATTATAAGCTCTACTTTTCAGTCTCTAAAAATAATTTCAAAAAAATGCTAACCTAAAAGCATAACAGAAAAATTAACCCTAATCTTAACTTAATTCTAATACTAATTAATCTCAGAAAAAAATAGCCGTAGTCCCAGGCAACGGAGCCAAAAACTTGTTCACAACCCCAAGTGTAGGGTCGTGATGTAGTAATAACTCGGTGAGACCAAGGTCGAATCCATAGGGACTAAACTTATATCTTTTCTGAATATAATTATAACAGAACTAGAAGAAAATCTAAATCTAAATTTGGAATAAAAGAGAGTAATTACAAATGGTGTTGATTAAAACTATCAATTGAAAGGTGGAAACTAGGGTGTCAAGGCTCCACTTGTAGCTATTAGGATGCTACCTCACTTTAAATCAAGAGACACAAATGGAAATGGAGTCTTATCCTATCCAATTGGAAGATGAAGCAATTAAACCAAATCTGAACTCTTCATTAACCTATCCACACATGAAGGAGTATTAATTTGTATTAGAAGGGATTCCATCATCCTACCATGCCCAGGAGACGATGGTGAACAATAGAATTTACCAATCTCACAATCTTAAAACAAAAAAAGAAGATATTCAAAGTTATCACAGCATCTATTATAATTTAAATCAATATAAATCATAGAAAACTGAAAACATTCCTTAAATTCAAACTAGAAATCAATGAGGTTCAAGAAAAATAAGAATCAAAGCAAGAAAATCATCCCAATGTGCTACAAGCTTCGCCTCTTAGCCCTAGCTAAGAGGTTTAGCCAACCATAAACATGATTAGATCTAAAACCCTAAAAGAAAGTATTAAAAATAAGTAAGGAAGGAAGAAAAATACTTGGGAGGCTACTCCGCCCTTTAACTCTACTTCTTAAAACTTAATTCATGTTTAGAACTCTTCAAAGAACCCATATTTATAGCCTTTGTCTGACCATCTTTGAGAACCGCCTCAAATTTACGCATTCTGCATAACGCATTTGATGTCATCGAACAGCCTTCGATGTCATCGAATGTAACTGGAATCCAGAAATCACACCTTTTCGCACTACCTAACACCTTTCGCACTATGTAACTCTTCATATCATCGAACATTCCTTCAATGTCATCGAACGGTCCTTCGATGTCATCAAAGGTGTTCGAGCAATCGAGAATGTGTCGAGAGTGTTCCACCGAGTTTCTCCAAAAATTTGCAAAAATCTCCATGTCATCAAGAAAGTGTTCGAGAAATCGAACAGGGCTTCGATGTCATCGAGAACTCATCCAATTTTTCCAGCAACCAACTTGATTTTTAATAATTCTTCGATGTCATCGACCCATGTTTGAAAATCTCACTGGCTTCCTGCGCTTCGCTTTACAACATTTTATTGTTCCAAAAAAAGGTTATAACTAAGCAAATACAATATTAACACGTGTGCACACGTGTAAAGAAACAGTTATACTAGTATCCCAGAGGTGGACAGAGCTGGTAACCTGCCCTCCCCCGGAGAGGGACCTTTGTCCTTTAGTTCCCATGATGTCATCGAACACTAGCTTCGATGTCATCAACCGGTGGTTGAAGGCATAAACAGTGAAGTTCAAATTCTATGAATTTCTACACTTTGCACTTTCAACTTCCTTCTTTCTCCACTTAGTTTCCTTGAATCTTAAGGTCTTGAAATCTTCAATATTGGTCTCCTAATTTTCATCCCTTTGCCTTGGTGATTCATGAGCATCAAATTCATGCTTTTAATCCAAGCTCTCAGATTCACCTTGCAATATAACACGTATAAAATATACCAATTACGCATTATCATGTTCATAAAACCAAGATATAAATATGGGGAAATATGCAATATTTGTCACTCAACACACCCCCTAACCAGCATTTTGCAAGTCCTAAGCAAAACATGCATGTAGAAATCCTCAATTCTCAATGTTCAAATCACTTTCAGAAAAAAATATTTTGTGCAATCAAGTATGAATGAGTATAATTAAAAAAAGCAAGTGTGAAAATTTGAAAACCTAGAGCTGAATCATAGGAGCAATTAATCAAATAGGTTCTTTATCAATCATTTTGGAGCATAAGTTCATATATCAAGTTTTTCTAATGTGCTCAGTGAATTCCAACTTACCTTCAATAAACATACTATTGTTTCATAATGTTGGCCATCGTCATCACCTCAAGATTGATAGAATAATCAAGTACTGATTCCGAACTCATCCCCCTTTTCTTTTTTTTCTAGTTTTTTTATTTTATATCAATGGTCACTTTTATCTATTCACACTTTTCAATCTTTTCAGACTTTTGATTCTTTTCCAGTCTTTTCACCATACATGACTTTTTTGTAGATCTTTCTATTTTTTAACTAGTTCTTTTCATCTTTTTAAGGTGGATAAAATTTTCTAGACTTAATTCTCAACACCTATCGATGACTCACATACTAATAATAAACAATTCTAGCACAATTCGCAGAAATTAAATTGAATATGTCTTGTGATTTAGGTCAACATGATATTCAAACTTCCTCTTAACCAATTAAATGAAAGAACTTAAGTGAAAGTCTACTCAGTTAATCAAACTCCAACAATTCAAAATTCAATCTCTATCTTATCATTATACTCAAGGCATTCTTACGTGCACAAACTATCGCTTTCCAAACCAGTTTTTAATTTAAAAAATTAAAGATTTTCAAAAAATTTTCTCATAGCCTGAGAAAATACTGATTAATTTACCTAATCCACACACTAAAATATACATTGTCCTCAATGTAAAAGATATAAGTATGTAATGCAAATGAGACAACGAAAAGAAAAGAGAAGTGATGGAAAGGTAGTACTTGAAGAAGGAGAATTGAAGCTTTTTCAAAATTCTCAACATGTAGATGGGTTAGCATGAAGACTAAACTTATTAAAAAATAAACTATCCTAATCCTAAATCCCATGAAAGTAATAAACCTAACTATACCTCTATCAGACTAGGAGGTCAATCATGATACATAGGATCAATCAGAGGTATGGCTTGAGACAATGTCCGTTTACTTTGAAAACATTGCGATTCGTCAAATTCTTTATCTCAATGGCCCCATTAGGATAAACATTAGTAATAGTGAAAGGGCTGGTCCGAAGAGATCGAAGCTTACTCAGGAAAAGATGTAACCGAGAATTATACAAGATGACTTTTTGATTGGTTATGAATGATTTTCGAAGGATGTTCCAATCATGGAACACCTTCATCTTATCCTTGTAAATTCTCTAGTTCTCGTATGCGTCATTCCGAATTTTCTCAAGTTCGTTCAATTGAAGTTTGCGTAGCAAGCTAGCGTTGTCCAACGCTGTTGTACTGTCTCGTAGAAGTGCATGGGATACAGTGCGTGAGGATCATAGCACGGAGTAAGAAATCGCATGGGATAGACATTGCCGATCTGCTTCTTAATCCTCTCTCTATCAGGATGCCTTCCAAGATTTACAACTCTCTCACTATCCAATTAGGGGCGTATACATCAGCTTATTTTGAGTTATTCTATCAGTGGGCTCGCTTTGAAGGATGGATAGATGATGACGTATGTTTAACGAAATGATTATCAACTCATCTCTGAAAGGGTTATTAAACTTGATAATGCCCTCCTGGACCTTCACACTATCCCAAGAATTCTAAAGTTTATTATTTTTGTGTTCTCTGATATTTTCTAAAATCTCCTGATTCTTAGACTTGGTGTGATTCTTCTTGGAAAAGGACGGAGGTGGCGTATCTTCTCTGGGGGGAGGACATATGTGGCCAGTAAAAAGGTTGGCTATTGATTTTAGCCATGTTTCCTAGTCAATATCTCGACCCTTCTTCTGAGGTCTATCTATCTCGCCAGTTATAATAGCCTTACATATCAGAGAAGATAAAGCACTGATACGGTCCGAAAAGTCAAAGGCGGGAAGAACCAGTTCCTTAATGTAAGCCGGACATTTTTTGGTTATCTTTATTCTTTTCTTTAGGCGGTCTTCCTAGACAGGGGAAGAAGGAGAAGGTTCGGGTATTGGTGAAGGGGTTAGAGAAGCTGGAAGTTCAGCATGAGAAGGGTGGGTTATTGGTTCTTCTATAAGGTGGTAGATTATCCTGGTTCAAGCCATTACAGTCTTTGGAAAATCCAACAGAGTCTCAAGACTTAAGGAAATTTGCACCAAGGGCGAAGAGTTGCGCAGGCAGGATCAGTTGCATGACGAACAGGAGTTGCACAAACAAGGCAGTTGCGCGAGCAACAAGAGTTACGCAGGCAAAGTAGTTGCATGAGTAACAAGAGTTGCGCGGGTAGAGCAGTTATGTGGGAAAGATAAGTTGCGCGAAAATGCTGAATTGCACAGGGGGAAATAGCTCTGGTGAGAAGGAATTTTGAAATGAGGTGTAACATCCTGAATTTTCATGGCCAAAATTTATACTCATGCTCGAGAAAATCGAGTGTTAATGATGTATTAATTAGATGCTTTGGAAAATCGAACCTTATTTTTTTCATTTGGATCACATCCAAATACATTCATGAAGGTAACATTTACAAGAATAAAATTAACCATATTGATTATATTTTGTCAGAGTAAAAAGAATAATCAAATGCCCTCTCAATGGGATCCTATTACATTTATCGAGTTCGCAGCAGAAGTATAAAACTAATTCCTAAACTATCTTCAGATTCTTTCAGTACAGTCTTCTATAAGGAGATGGTTTAATAGGTCTTCAATCTGTACGTCACCTGCATAATCTATATGATTGGGAGAAGGTCAATGCTCTACTCATAGTGATGGTTATCCTTTAAGATAAACAATAATTCAAGAGATTCATAAAAAGTAATGGTTCAAATACGTCTCGTACTCCACTAATATGTGAGATATCAGCATACGCAAACAACCTATATGAGATGCATGCCTAGCATATTGTGTGGCTCATCATACATAGTGATCATCACTATGTGGAATATAATCAAAGAAAATCCGTCTCGACCCACACTCTCACTATACGGATATTCACAGGCATGGCCAACGCTATCGTGGATTTATGTGAACACCTCAAGGCAACACAACATGTGGTTGGGAGATTTATGTAACATAATGTGTTCATGGAGCGACTATTTACAACATTCAATCCTGAAAAAGTGATGTAGCATGATGACGATTTACCTACACTAATTGTGCACCATGTCAACCAACCCACGGAAGTATATGCCAACCAAGAGGGCCGCTACCCATAATGCATTACGTCGATGATAAAGCAATTGAATCCCTAGTTGTGATACCTCTTAACACATTAATTGCACTTATAGAGAATATAAACTGAATCACGGAGGTTCTAAAATATCAAGACACATGCCCAAGCCTTAAAGATAAATACCACAAGGCCAATATAATAAAGAGAAGAGTGACAATGGTCAACTCAACAAAAGTGGCAATGGCCACTATAATAAGAGAAGAGTGATAATAGTCAACTCAATAATAAGGAGAGTGGCAATGGCTAACTCAATACAGAGACAAGTGGTAGAGCCAACTCAAATAAAGAGGCAAGTGGCGGGGCCAACCCATATAAAGAGATAAGTGGCAAAGCCAACTCAAATAAATGGATAAAGGCAAGGGCATGGATTGTATCCATGGCCCCACATAAATTCAGAGAAATTACTTGTATTTGACATCATGACATAATCCCGAAAGGGCTAATAGTTATAATGATATTAAATAAATCAATTGATAGGATAATTCCTAGAAAACATGTAAACCTGAAAGACAGAATAATTCATATCATAAAAGGCATGAAAGAGGCCAAATGAAATAATAGGAATATAGGTAGAAGGTAGGATAAATCATAAAATCTTGATTTAAAGTAAAATAAAGGAAAAGCCTTTAACTTATACAAAGATAAATAAATTTCACCAACTTAAAGGATAAAACCCTCACCCGATGCTAGATGTTCTTGCACACTTCTCCAAATTCAATCTTATCCTATGTCACAAGATTTACAAGGTTAGGATTAAATCTAGGGTTAAGGCTTAACTAACTAACTATTTGTGCAAGAACTTGAATTAAGATATTAGGTAAATATATAGGTTACCATATTCAACGTAGCTAGTCAATCCTATAACTCCTCCAATGCCTCTAATGAATTAACTTAGCTCTCACTAATTCTCTGATTTATGCTATATGTGGCTCAATCCTGGACTCGAGTTAGTGACTCAGTGAGTCACCTCCCCATGCACAACACCTAAACTCGGATTCCTCTCTCCCTCTTTCTTCCCTTCTTTTGGATTGTTCAGATATGAACATCAAGAGGATGGACCGAACTTGGATAGGACAACCGAGTCAACTCATCAGCTTCCCAGTTACGGATTTAACTCAACCGAGTTAACTTGGCGAGTCAAAGCCCCATCTCTTCTTCTTGCTTTCTTCCTTCTTTTCTTTCCTTCTTCACTTTCTTTCCTCTCTTTCTTTCTTTCTTTTTCTTTTTCCTTCTTTTCTTATTATAACTTCCAGCAAGGTTGCTGGACCACGAATCCATCCGCCACTCAATCAGTGACTCAACCCATGCAACAGCTCTTAACCTGAATCTCTCTCTCTCGCTCTCACATTTCTTCTCCTCCCATTTCTTTCCTTGCGTTTCTTTCTCCAAACACCGAAGGGGACATCTTCTTATAGAGGTGCGGTGTGCCTTACGGATTCCTCCTACAAACTCTTTACGCACCTCTATTTCTTGTGCAGTGAAGGTACGAAGGATATCCTGCATAATGACCCAAATACGAGCGCCCCTCGATCCGATCCTCTCAATCTAACTACTTGAGAGTAATCAGATCCCACCTTTCAAAGGTTTGGATGGTTTGGATCAATCCTAGTATCCAGAGGTGGCTCGTCCAACATGTAGAGATGCCTGGCTCACTCTAGGTTTCTTGTTGTTCGCCTTTATCATGGACAAGTGGTTTCCGTAATCAATGGGGTCCACCATACCAGGCGTCTGAGAAATCCTCTCCCTCCATTAGCTTCGTCGTGGCGTCTTAGTTTAGGAGGAGGTGTTTGTGATCTAAGATCGGTGTGGCCCACTGAGTTGATCTCAAAGTGATGGCCCAGACATCCAGCGAAGTGAGGGCGATCATTGATCCTTTCCCATTGAAGATTTCATGGTATTGTCTAGAAGCCTCTTCCGCTTCTAATGGACGGATCAGATCTTTCATCTAGGCCATGCTGGTGGGCCATGGAAGATCACCGTAATGCCCAATTTGAATTTTCCTACGACGGGAAAATAGGAGACAGAGAGAATATCTCTCTTTTTAAGGTATTCATCAGGTCAAACGTGGTTTGACCCAACCGTTAGTTCAGTGTGCGGCGGATGATCACCTGTTGTGCACTTGCACAATTTAGGGTGGGGTCCACTGTGAAGTTTCTTGGAAATCCACACCATCCAATTATTTTTCCATTTAATTTTAAGGGCTAAGCCCAAATTTGAGGCGTATCCAAAGATCATGTGGCCCCCATTTGATTGAACATCCATTTTAGCACCGATCATGCTGATCCGACGGCTGATCATTATTATGTACATTTCATTCATGATATTTAGGCCTAATATGAGGTTTCATGCCAAAAGGATCGTGGAAACCATGTGATCTTGAATTCAGGGGTTTTGTTTAGTGGCATTTTCATAATTATTGTAGATCTAAGAGTTTTGTGAAATCTAAAGGTTCTACACAGTTGTGATTGCATTTTTGAGTATTTCTTATAAAAGACCTTATGTCCAAATCCTTATGGAAGAATGATTATACATTGATTAATGATTGGATGACCTGATTTATGAATGGAGATTATTCTCAAGGGTTAGATTTAGGTCAGGGAGTGTATGTAAGGCTCTGATTATTAGATTGGTACCATACACGTGTATGTACATAGTTAGATTTCGTTGTAACACTCGAGAACTTTCAATACTTGGGTATTTAAAAGTTCAGGGTGTTACATGGGGAAAATGACTAAGTCCCTATATTTATAAGGAGCACGGACCTGAATAGAGTTGCGTGGGACCCGATTGAGGAGTTACGTAGGTCCGCGCAACTCAACCCAAGATAGAAGGAATTGATCTTCCCTTTGCCCTGATGATTGAACAAACATAAGATTAAGAGGGCATCAATTGGAGCACGAAATAAGAGTATAAATGATGGAAAAGATTAGGAGAGGAGAAAGAAAAGTTGGAAGAAATGAGAAGACGAATGCAAGTGCAGAAAAGAGTTAAGTTGCGCGGAGCAGTGCAACTCGTGTCAAGTTACGCAGGTCCGTACAATATGGTTTTGAAAAGCACAGTAGTCACACGCTGCGCAACAAGGGGATTGTGCGAAGTGGTTCCCAAGGCACAAAATTTGAGGATTGACACATGCGAGGGCCTAGAAATACCCCTCCACCCCTTCATTTTAAAAACATGCAAGATCATACTGCTAGAGAAGAAGAACCTTGATACCTCTAACAGGTATTAAAAGCAAAGAGTGAAAAGTAGATTGGACCGCCCAACATAGAGTAGTTGCGCGGATCCACGCAACTCCTGGATCTGTGCAACTCTCTCATAAGTTACGTAGAAAGAGTCTTTGAATGGTATGAATGGCATCTATGTTGCCAAATTTGTTGGAGTCTTTCCAACAGATCTGAGTATTCCTTTGAAAGAACTTTATTTGGACATATATAAAGAAAATAAGGATATATAAATCCACGCAACTCTTCTCTCATGAAGACAAAAACACCACAAACTGAGATGCTGCCAGAATTAATATTTGAACTTATTTAATTGTTGTATTCTTACATATGTACTTTCTCCTAGAATCAAGGGATAAATTGAGGATGTAAATGAATCTGGAATCAATAAGATACATTATGATGATGGTTCTCTCTATCTTTCCTTGTTGTTATTGAATAAGATAATTCCTTGAATCAAACACATTTGTTTCTTGTCGAAACAGGGTGGAGACAGGCCGAGTCATGAGTTGGGCCGAGTTATGGGTTAGGACACACCACACTGAGTTGGACCAAGTCCTACTTGCGTCTGGATCAGTCCATAATCGATGCAGGTCAGTTTGGAGAGAAAGGAGAGGAATTAAAGAGAGGTGATGTCGCTATCTGTCTCATGTCGCACCAAGTCAGGCCGTGCTAAATCTGGACCAAGTCTTATGTTAAGGTCGAGTTCGAGCTGTAGCATGCTCATGTAACTCGATCTAAGTCTACTGAGTGTGGGACGTGTCCGAGTTTGGCCGCACTTGGTCAACACATCTGAGTCAGGCTTGAGATTGACTATAGTCGAGTCGAGCTCATGACTCGCTAGGTTGAGTTGGAGTCCTGCTAAATGTTCCAGCAGGAAAGAAAGGAAAAGAGAAACAAAGGGACAAAATGAGAGAAAAATAGAGAGAGTGTGTGTGTGTGTGTGTGTGTGTGTGCGTGCGTGTGTTTGTATGTGCATGTTGCATCAAACTCAGCCCAATCGAGTCACTGGTGCGACTGCTCCAATTGTTAGGTCAAGCCAAGAAAGTTGAGATGGTTTGGGTCTGCTCCAAGCTTTACTGGAGCTCCAGCAAAAGAAGAGGGGAAGGAAGAAAGGATAGATGAAGAGAGAGAGAGAGCGAGGAAGCTTAGGCCATGAGTTGTGTTAAGTTAAACCGACTCGGCACACTGAGTCAAGTTGGGGCTGGATTAGTCCAGCAACTCTGCTGGATGTGTGGACTTGAGTGAGTGAAAAGAAATAGAGAAGGAGAAAGTGAAAGATAGGAAGAATGAGAGAGAGAGAGAGAGAGAGACATAGGTCGAATTGACTCAAGGCTGATTTAACTCACTGAGTCACGTTGTATTGGAATCTAGTTGGATTCAGATTCTTTTGTTGGTTTACCCAGAGAGAAAGAGGGCAATGGAGAAGAAAAAAGGGGGGCAATTAGAGAGTCGAGTAATTGAGTTGACTTGATCCAAAACTGAGTCAAGTTGTTGACTCGCTAACTTATGGGGAATTGAACCAAGTTTGGGGGTTTCGTTGTCCCTACTGGATGTGGGTTGAGCAAGAATTAAAAAGAGAGAAGAAGAAGTCATTGTTTAGTTGAGTCGACTTGCTAAGTCATCGAGTCAATCAAAAACCTTGGGTCTAATGTCTGTTTATACACTACCAGGTTGAGCTACCGAGTCAGCTAAGGATTCACTCATTCCCTAACAACATTAGTAGACGATTTAACACATAAGGTGATGATTTCTTCCCCTTAAGCTTTCCTCTTTCCCATTAGCTTAAGGGATAGTTTTTGAAAGTGCACCTAACTAGTGCCCTGGTTTGTCAATTACGGTGTAAGTTGAGTCAGTCGAACAGCAGCACCTAACAGGAAGATCAAGTCAAGTGTCTACCTCAACTGGATGTGTGGAAACTCGCCATAGGTAAATCATAGCCTCACATCCCATGTCTCAAAACACCAGGTGATTAAAACCCTTAAAAATAAGTAAAACATCTTAGGGTTTTAGGTTAAGAAAACTTTTTACCAAACAGGAAAATCCTTAAGTTTTTCTTACCCTGTCGATTATATTGATTCCCTTTTGGATATGATCGACCTGCTCTGTCGATGTCTTCGGCATATCAATCGATACAATCGAGTGAGGACATAAAACGTCCAGCAATCAAAACATTCATCTGGACGATTTATCGATATATCGACGGTTCAGTCGATATCATCGATATTTGAATATCGATCCGATCGGAAGAGGATCGATAATATTGACAGACAGTTTTTCGATGCCCCTGTTTTTCTAAAGAAAACTTCTATATGCTTCGATATATCGTTGACTGTCCGATTCAATCTGAACTCAAATACTGACCATATCGGAAGTCAGTCGATCATATCGATAGTGGGCGCATGTTTCTTCCAGCATTAATTTCAGGTTGTTTTTAATGTTGATCGGGGGGCCAGTCGATAAATCGATATTCATATCTCGATCATATCGAGACCTGGTCGATTGGATCGAGATCAGACACAAATCGTCTAGCAAGCTTATAGGTAAATCTATACGATTTATCGATCCTATCGACACGGTCTCCGATATTATCAATATACAAATTCCGATGACATCGACTGTTCCCCGATCATATGTGTAGAACCTAAAATTCTTCAACGCTTCTCTCTCTTATTTTCACTTGTTGATAGATCGATCCATCTCTCGATGGAATCGAAGTTCGAAATCTGATAACATCGATGTGTGTATCAATCCCATCGACCAGTTGGTGAAAGGTTTCCAAAAGCGAAATGACATTTGAGTTTGTATCATCGAGAGGTCAGTCGATACAATCGAGAGTATACGCTCGATTATATCGACCCGTTCTCGATGATATCGAACTCTGTCATAAATGTGACCGTTTTATATCCGTTGGAACCTTTTGTCTATATATAGAGAGGTTAGTCTTTATTGCTGGTAGAGAAAGAAGAGAGTGCTTCTGAGTGTTTTAAACTTCATATCATTTATCTTAAGCCCTTTCTCTCAGGGATTTCATCCTCCAATCCACCCTCATCATTGATATTCAATAGAGTGGATTGGGGAATGAACTTCTGCATTCAAGGATCCTTCAGCTACTACCTTAATGGAAAATCATTAAGCTGAGATGCCTTGAATGCATAGATGATTGGAACCACTCTATCTTCCTTATAGGAAAATCTTTAGAGAGTGGAATTCCATCATCACCTTGACCCAAACTAAAGCCTAGCATAGGTGCATCTTTGTGTTACGGATCAAGGGAGCTGAAGACTCTTTATCAACAAGAAGGAAATCTTTATCATTGCGTTAAAAGGGACTCATCAACTTATCTGTAAGTACTTAGAGTCCAGAGGACATTTATGATCATTCCTTTCTAGGATTGGGTCGTAGGTGTTGCTCACCATTTGAAGTCCTTAAAGGAGGCCTTCGACGGGAGTATACGTGCGAGGTGCGTTGTGTGGACCCTTGCTCTGTGGAGAGCATAAACATCTGGGTGCGTTGTGTGGACCCTTGTTCTATGTGGGCATAAATATCTGGGTGCATTCTGTGGACCCTTACTCTGTGTGGGCATAAACATATGGGTGCGTTGTGTGGACTCTTGCTCTGTGTGGGCATAAACATCCGGATGCGTTGTGTGGACCCTTGTTCTGTGTGGGCATAAACATCGGGTTAGGAGTGTGTCAGCAAAACTCCAGGGTTTTAGGTGAACCGAGTAGAAACCTCTGTAAAGGTTGAAGGTGAACCTGATTTAAAACCTCAGGTTTGAGGTGAACCATGGGAAACCTCCTTAGTGAAATCCGGTCACTCAAGGGTTTAGTGTGGAAGCCGATAGTGGAGTAGACAAGTAGTCGAACCACTATAAAATGACTGTATTTGAGATTGGTAATTTTTTTCATTTATGTGATTTTCTTACATGCCTTCATATCTGATCATCTCAATTCACATCTTATACACACACACAGTCATATCCATCACAATCTTATCTATAAATTGCCTGTCTTTTAATAGTTTGTGATTGGATCCTCTACCAGGCTTGGAAGCCAGTAGAGTTAATTTTGAGTAATCCTAATCTGAACTCTATGATAGGATTAGTGTGATAAGGATTTTTAAATAATTCATAAAAACTTTAAAAAGTCCTATTCACCCCCCTCTAGGACATATTGGCATATTCCTACTTCAACTCAAGCGGTCCCCACTGCTATTTCAATTGGTATCAGAGCGGGTCTCTCTTTAAGGGATTCACCGCCTAGAGAGTGATCTTGACTGAAGTAGAAATATGGCCAAAGGAGAGGGCTCATCTGTCACTAGACCTCCAATTTTTGATGGTTCAAATTATGCTTACTGGAAGGCTAGAATGCATTACTTCCTGAGATCTTTAGATCATAAAGTTTGAAGTTTGGGATGTAGTTGAAAAAGGATATGTGGTACCATTTGAACAAATTGTACTTGAAAATAAAACCACAATCACTAAACCCAAACCTAATGAAAAGTGGACAGCGTTTAACAAAGAACAGCGAAATGCTGAAGCAAAAGCTATGAACGCCATCTACTGTGCCGTGTCCAAAGATATTTTCAATCAGAGAAGTATGTGTGGGACCTCTAAAGAAGCATGAGACTTATTGGAAACAACCCATGAAGGCACAAGCACTGTGAAGAGATCTAAACTACAACTCTTAAGTTCACAGTTTGAAAATCTCAGGATGGAAGAGCATGAGACATTTATGGAGTTTTTCACCAAATCGAACATCATTTGTAACTCCATGGGTGGATTGGGAGAGAAGGTTCCGGTATCTAAAATATGCAGGAAAATCTTAAGATCCTTACCGGAACGGTTCAATCCCAAGGTAACAACAACAATTAAGGAGTGTAGAAATATTGATGAGATGAAAGTAAAAGAACTAGTAGGTTCCCTACAAACTTTTGAACTACACTTCACTCAACCCCAAAAATCTAAAAACACTGTCCTAAAGACTTCTAAGAAATCAAAACATGAGGACAGTGAAAGTGAAAAAGAAGATGAAGATGAGGAGTGGCTCTACTTGCATAAAGATTCAGAAGATTCTTTCAGAGGAATCGCGGCCGCCCCTCTAGAGGTAGAAAGGTGGATGACAAACCCTCTGCAGGAAAATTTGAAAAAAGGACCAAAGAACCACAATGTTACGCCTGTCATGAGTATGAACACCTATCTACTGAATGCCCAAATAGAAAAACTAAGGGCAAGGCGATGGTTGCCACATGGGATGATACGGAAGAGTCAAACACAGAAAACAGTGACTCAGAAAGTGATGGAGATCAGAAATCCTTGAAAATACTCATGGTCTCCACTACTTCGATCATTTCAACTGAACCTGAAAAAGAGTAACAAGCCACTGAATCATTTTCATCTGACAATGAGAAAATTGAAGAAGAAGAAGATAAAGAGAAAAATGAACTTCAAGATGCTTACAACCAACTTTACATCCATAGCGTCAATACTGTCAAGAGACTTGGAATAGTCGAAAACAAAAAGGAATTGTTGCAAATAGATTTGGATAAAGCTTTAAATATTAATACTCATCTAATCACTGATTTGCAGCAATGTCACTCAGACAATAATAGACTTAAAAGAACTAACAACTCTTTGAAATCTGAGTCAGAGAAATTAAAGAAACACGTCAAAGAACTAAATGAGGAAAACCTGATTCTTCAGAATAAAAATTATACACTTCAAAATGATGTGGAAGAATCTAGAAAAAATTGTCAAAATAAACTGTAAATTTTCCCAGAGTGGTGAGAAATTAGAAAAACTGTTAGGAATGGGAAAATATGGAGAGGACAAAAAGGGATTAGGTTATGGAAAGGCTAGAACAAAAACTAAATATGATGCCCACCAATTTAAAAAATCTGTTGCATCCAGTAGTAACACCACACTTATCCCAGTTCATTACAAAAAAGAGGAGTCAGTTTATGAGCTAGATAAAAGAAGTATACAATTATCATCACTTGAGTTAGTTGACAGGAAGAAAGACCCAGTGAATCAGGTGGTTGAATCAGATAAGAAGAATAAATCTACCACAAGAAAAACTCCTGTCACAAAGTGGGTGATTAAGGAAAAGATAAATTGCCTTGTTACTCATTCAGATCATTTATCAAGCAATGTAGCTAAATGGTACCTGGACAGTGGTTTCTCAAGGCACGTCACGGGTGACAAGTCCCTCCTTTCTTCACAAAGGGGTAGTCACCTACGGAGATGGAACCACTGCTGAAATAATTGGTCAAGGAATCATAGAAGGAATTAATCTGTTTAAGAATGAGAATGCTTTTTTCATAAAAGGTTTGACACATAACCTACTAAACATCTCTCAATCTGCGATAATGGGCATGTGGAAATTTCAACAAAGAAGAATGCGAGATTCTAGACCAATCAGGAAAATCAAGTATGAAGGGTCTTCGCACAAATAATCACTGTTACATTATTATAGGAAAAGGACGGAGTAATATTGAGAAACACTGAAAGTGAAGAAACTGGTCCAGGTTATGCATCAAAATCTGGATATTTGCTGAAATAATGTAATTTTGTTGAGCTTTCAATATTACATCTAAGGTCGGAGACCTTGAATTTTTATATGTAAACATTATCATGTTTATATTTGTACAGTACTGGTACAAATTTTTGTGACATATACTGATCAAGCCAAGATATACCCGATAGTGTGTCGAAATTGTGAAAATTCTAAATATTATCTACTTTCGATATGAGTGTTGGCCTCTTTTCGATTTCATCGACTGAGGGTCGATACAATCGACGACTCTTCAGAATTTGAAAAGTCGTATGATCGTTGATGGCATCTGAGACAGAATCGATAGAATCGATCGGTAACTTCTCGATGGTATCGAAACAATGATCGATATGATCATCAGATGGTGCCTAAATAAATTAAAGGAAAAGGTAAGGCTCTCTCATCTGCAAAATCTTCCAAGAGTGAGAAAGAGAAATATTTTAGACCACCTCAAAACCAATTAGATTGGGAACAAGTCACGATAGTCGATCGTACTATTCTCATTAGTACTGTCAAATCCTATGGGGTGGATCTCATGATGGAGACCGTAGGATGGAAGAACATGTTTAATATCGGCGGCCCATATCAGTTTGAAATGATCCAGCAGTTCTTCAACTGTTGTCGTGTTGTCCAAGATTACCCACCTTGCATATGTCTGAAATTCATGCAACACACCAAGCACATTACTCCATCAGTCCTTGGTCATGTTCTAAACATTGAAGTGACACAAATCCCTGTCTCTAGTAGAAATCTAAACAATTTGGGTAAATGGGTGGAAATTACACAAGTACTGTGCCAGGGTATGAAAATTCTTAAAAATGATAGCAATATTCTTCCAGTAAAATACCTAGGAATCTTGTTTCGACTCCTTCACAGTATTTTCAGCATGAATGTGTACCCATGTGATGCAAATGACACATATCTAAGTTCTGTTGCACTCAATATTCTGTATGATGTCTATCAAGAGATCCCTGTATGCTTACCGACTTTCATATTAGACTAGCTGATAAAGGTAATCAGAAGTGACCATCTTGAATTTCTGCCTTTTCATCTCTTATCTGCAAGCTGCCACACTCGGCAGGTCTGTCAGAAATAACTGTAAGGTATATCCTGAAGTTTGGTACGACCATGATGCAGCGCAACAGGTGTATGTCTCTGTCTCATCACATACTAAAATTCCCCCGCCTGTTGAAGATAGTGATCTTATGCCTAATGAAGAAACCCTCTGGGGATCCAATAGAACACCTGAATTTAGTCCTGCTTCTGTCATAAATCGTCAACGTCATGTGCTTGAGCGTCAATTTTTGAGCAATCTCACTGGAATTGATGAGCGACTTCAACACTGCGAACAACGACTATCAGGAATAGAAATTAAGATGGAAGCTATCCAACACTCCGTGTAGCAGATTCTTGAGTTACTAACGACTAGCGGGCCTTCTATGTGCTAACAAGGAGACAGTTCTGATGAAGTTGTGTGTCTAGTCATAAAATACCTGATTTTGCATCCATCTCCGCTTACCTATTTTGGGTATCCCTACCTTAAGCTGATATTTTATTTGTCTAATGCTTCAGATACTGCTGTCTGGGGCAGTATATTTTTTTCTGGATAGATGTGTCTAGATGCTGAAACTTTTTATTGATATGGCTGAATTCAATCCTTATTTTACTGCCATTCCTGCTGCTTATCCACTGATTGTGGTGATTGCTTTATCACTGATGACTCTCTATATACATCTATCTGTCTGTGGTTCCCCATATGCTTAAATTCTTCAGTCAATATCACTTGTTGTATCTTTGTTAATGACTGACAAAAAGGGAGAGAAAAATTACAAACACCCCCGGTGAAAAATTGGATATTTGTGCTCTTATATGTTGCAAGTGTTAGGGGGAGCAGCCGCAACAAGAAAGGGGGAGTCTTCGAAGAAAGGGGGAGAAATTACTGGGTGTGTACATGGGTGATTAGAATTTATAAAATTGTGTTAATACATATACACATAATTTAGGATGTATCTGTCTAGATATTTTTTTAGGGTGTTTTGGGTATTTTATCACGTAATTGACAAAGGGGGAGATTGAAAGTGCACCTAACTAGTGCCCTGGTTTGTCAATTACGGTGTAAGTTGAGTCAGTCGGACAACAGCACCTAACAGGAAGATCAAGTCAAGTGTTTACCTCAACTGGATGTGTGGAAGCTCACCATAGGTAAATCATAGCCTCACATCCCATGTCCCAAAACACCAGGTGATTAAAACCCTTAAAAATAAGTAAAACATCTTAGGGTTTTAGGTTAAGAAAACTTTTTACCAAACAGGAAAATCTAAGTTTTTCTTACCCTGTCGATTATAACGATTCCCTTTTCAATATGATCGACCTGCTCTGTTAATGTCATCGGCATATCAATCGATACAATCGAGTGAGGACATAAAACGTCCAGCAATCAAAACATTCATCTGGACGATTTATCGATATATCGACGATTCAGTCGATATAAACGATATTCGAATATCGATCCTATCGGAAGAGGATCGATAATATCGACAGACAGTTTTTCAGCACCCCTATTTTTCTAAAGAAAACTTCTATGTGCTTCGATATACGTTGACTGTCCGATTCAATCTGAACTCAAATACCGATCATATCGAAAGTCAGTCGATCATATCGATAGTGGGCACATGTTTCTTCCAGCATTAATTTTAGGTTATTTTTAATGTTGATCGGGGGGCCAGTCGATAAATTGATATTCATATCTCGATCATATCGAAACCTGGTCGATTGGATCGAGACCGGACACAAATCATCCAGCACGCTTATAGGTAAATCTATACGATTTATCGATCCTATCGACACGGTCTCCGATATCATCGATATACAAATTTCGATGACATCGACTGTTCCCCGATCATATCTATAGAACCTGAAATTCTTCAAGGCTTCTTTCTCTTATTTTCACCTGTCGATAGATCGATCCATCTCTTGATGAAATTGAAGTTTGAAATTCGATAACATCGATGTGTGTATCGATCTCATCGACCAGTTGGCGAAAGGTTTCCAAAAGTGAAATGACATTTGAGTTTGTATCATCGAGAGGTCAGTCGATACAATCGAGAGTATATGCTCAATTATATCGACCCTTTCTCGATGATATCGAACTCTGTCATAAATGTGACTGTTTTATATCCGTTGGAACCTTTTGCTTATATATAGAGAGGTTAGTCTTTATTGTTGGTAGAAAAAGAAGAGAGTGCTTCTGAGTGTTTTAAACTTCATATCATTTATCTTAAGCCCTTTCTCTCAGGGAGTTCATCCTCCAATCCACCCTCATCATTGATATTCAAAAGAGTGGATTAGGGAATGAACTTCCACATTCAAGGATCCTTCAGCTTCTACCTTAATGGCAAATCATTAAGCTGGGATGCCTTGAATGCATAGATGATTGGAACCACTCTATCTTTCTTATAGGAAAATCTTTAGAGAGTGGAATTCCATCATCACCTTGACCCAACCTAAAGTCTAGCATAGGTACATCTTTGTGTTGCAGATCAAGGGAGCTGACGACTCTTCATTAACAAGAAGGAGATCTTCATCACTGCGCTAAAAGGGACTCATCAACTTATCTGTAAGTACTTAGAGTCCAGAGGATATTTATGATCATTCCTTTCTAGGATTGGGTCATAGGTGTTGCTCACCATTTGAAGTCCTCAAAGGAGGCCTCCGACGGGAGTGTACGTGCTGGGTACGTTGTGTGGACCCTTTCTCTGTGGAGAGCATAAACATCTGGGTGCATTGTGTGGACCCTTCCTCTGTGTGGGCATAAACATCTAGGTGCGTTCTATGGACCTTTGTTCTGTGTGGGCATAAATATCTGGGTGCGTTGTGTAGACCCTTGCTTTGGTGGGCAAAAACATCCGGGTGCATTGTATGGACCCTTGCTATGTGTGGGCATAAATATCTGGTTAGGAGTGCGCCAGCAAAACTCCAGGGTTTAAGGTGAACCGAGTAGAAACCTCTGTAAAGGTTGAAGGTGAACCATGGGAAACCTCCTTAGTGAAATTCGGTCACTCAAGGGTTGAGTGTGGAAGCCGGTAGTGGAGTAGACAAGTAGTCGAACCAATATAAAATGACTGTGTTTGAGATTGGTATTGTTTTTTATTTATGTGATTTTCTTACATGCCTTTATATCTGATCATCTGAATTCACATCTTATACACACACATAGTCATATCCATCATAATCTTATCTATAAATTGCTTGTATTTTAATAGTTTGTGATTGGATCCTCTACCAGGCTTGGAAGCCAGTAGAGTTAATTTTGAGTAATCCTAATCTGAACTCTGTGATAGGTTTAGTGTGATAAGAATTTTTAAATAATTCATAAAAACTTTAAAAAGTCTTATTCACCCCCCTCTAGGACATATTGGAATATTCCTACTTCAACTCAAGCGGTCTCCACCACTATTTCAGTTTCTATTTTAATTTCGGTTGATAATTGACTTCTCTATTTCATGACTACTTGTGCTAGTTGTTGGAATTGATTTCTAAATTATATGCTTAGAGTTTATCTTGTATAAAACATCTATATGTTACACTTGCATATCTTCTCATGCTTGTGGATCGCTTAGGGATTGCTTGTAGAACTTGAATTGGTACATCTATCAGTAGAAACCCCCACTTATATATATGTACATGCAGACTTAGGATGTAACTTGATTGATTATGATTATAATGGACCCTCGACCTAGTGGCTACTTTGAATGATAGGTTAAATGAAATATTGATGTGGGCTTTTCGGGATGATCTTTTTTACCACGTTGATTTGATATTTACCTTATGTGGCTTCGATTTGATATTTGCCTTACATAGTTTCTATTTGATATTTGCCCTATGTGGCTTCGACTTAATAATTGCCCTAAGTGACTTGATGAATTATTTTTATATAACCATGTGATAATAAGTTTCACTTGTTAAATTATGATTGGTTACTAGTCGAGGAGGTTACCATTAAACATCCTAATATTGAAGTCTCGTGAGCCAGTGATGGTGGTATTGGACACTATGCCTGAGATGTCGACCTATGATGGGTGACGAGCCCCCCATAGTGACCTTTAAGCTTTCTTAAATTAGTTAGTTGAAATTAGAATAATAATGATTAGGCTAATCATGTAGTCATAGCATACGGGCGATGACGGATAGCTAATTATGGATGTTGTAGTACATGCCCTTAGTCGTGGTATTATTTTGCTAGCTCCCAGACCATCAACTATCGATCCACTTTTGGTGAGCTTGGTCACTACACACGTACAAGATGTACTTTCACCAGTGGCTAGCCACATACATGGGTTTTACCCAAAAACTAACTGGATGAGTATCCCTAGTTAATATGCATTCACGCATTCAATAAGATTACATTTGGACTATTTTGTATGATTTCTGGTTTAAACTATACTTACCTACTGTGGTGGCGTGTAATCTTGAGAGGAATTCATACTGAGTTGCACATTTATTCATCAAATATATAACCGTACGGGTAGTGTAAGTAGTTTAAATGATATTCATATCTAGATTGATGAGGAGCAAGGTACAATTACCATGGATGCATTGTTGCATTTGCCAAGAGAAGCTACATGATTTTACAACTTAAGACTAGTTGCAGTTTAATTTGTTCCATATGTTAAATATCACAGTTTGTTTTGTTTCATATGTTAAATTATTTCATTTTGAAATTATAGGTATTAAGACATTGTTTTGTATAAGCTCTTTGGGCAACCACTCGTATATTCTGAATGTACATGAAATTTCCTTTATATTTGATTCGTCCCTCTTCCACTAAACTACTAACTCTAAGAAAAGAGAAGAAACAAATACCTGAAATTTGGCCCCCTTTAAAGGTTAATACTCAGGTTTCGAAAACTAGGGCATTACAGTCCACCGTAAAGACCTTTGCCTCTTCACTGCCCAATTGGTCTGATACTGGAGGAGGAGATGAATACAACATTATTGATGATATTGAGGAAATTAGGCCGCTGCTCAAACTGAAACTAGCCCACCACTGTCTCGAGGAACTAGCCGACTCAAATCGTAATTTTCTTAATGTAGAAACTTGTACTAAATTTATTAAAGGATGTACCACAGGTAAAGGTTCACTTGTCATTATGGCTTTCCCCTTATCCTTTTGACTCTAAAAAAATCTGTGGTGGGCGTCTTTACCATCATAATCGGCAATACAGAGAAACCTTGTGGGGTGAAGGGTATTTTAGCCCTTCCCGAGTAGAATACATGTAGGGTTAAGGCAGGATTACACCTTGAGGTATTTCACGCGATTAATCCTCTTATCACACTCGGTGGGACTGCTTTTTCGTATAAGGGAATCGAGCCTTTCGCCTTTTGGACATTACCACCATCCATTCTTCATTGTCCTTTTGCGTTGTCGGTGAGGCAGAAATTACCCCGGACATCACCTACTATCACCTATTTCTAGTCCCCTTATACCTTCTTAAATGGTGATCACATGTTACCAATATAATCCACAACGAATCCATTGGACGTGAAATAGACAATCACGTTAGTCAGAAGAGAGGCCATCGGGATCATATAAAAATAAAGTACCTAAAAGTTTACAACTGACTATTAGTTATTCTAATTAAGTCGAATTGTACTTTAGGGGGGGTGTTCCCTTTGAGAGTCGCCATTTTGGCGCCATTACGATGCCCATTAATGACATGTTTTATTTTGATTATCCAGTTGTTAATATTAATCATAGATATTCCAACCATAGACTTTGGGTATGATCCCCAACAGTCATCATTTTGTTTTGACCAGAAATAAGTATTGGAGATTGAAATATCCACATTCGATAGTAACAAAGGAAATTTGAAAAACAAACATCATTGCTTATTTTATTAATTTTGGATTCTTATTACATGGCTCATGTTGCCCTTGATTCTAAGACAAAGTACATTTAATCAATGCAATAGACAACAATCTAATGATGATTTCGGCAGCAACTCTACTTCTATGACATTCGTCGCAATGACAAAAGAGTTGTGCGGGTTTGAAACCCTTGTTCCACGCCAATGTATGCAGAATACATGCGGAAGAGATTAATTTGAGGGAGATTCTGGATCTCGCGGGAAAACACAATCGCCAAATACATATATCGTAAGATTGTTGTTGCAAGGCTGTGAAAGAAATCCCTATTACGTGGTCATGCAATAGGCTTCTACACTGCTCCATACATCTCATACTTCTCCTTTGATCCTCTCGTACCACATCGTGGGATACTTGAATTTTCGTAGCTTTGAATTCTTGAATACTCTCTTGAAGATCCCTTTGAGCTCTTTGAAGTTCCTCACTTGTGAACGAATTAAATGAGAATGGGAGAGGGTATTTATAAGCCTTCACACGTGTGAACTGCAAATTAGCACAACAGAGCATTGTTGCATGGTCACGCAATGTATGTAACCCCAAGCGCAGGGTCACGATGTAATAATAATCTCGGTGAGACCGAGGTCGAATCCACAGAGACTAATCTTGTGAGTATTTTGAAAGCAAATAGAAGAAGGACTAGAAAAAGATGAAAACCTAAATCTGGAAGTATAGAGAGTAGTTATGAGAGATTTAATGAACATTTTTAAGGAATTCAAACGTGGAAAACTAGGGTTTCCAAGGATCCACTTGTAGAGATGAGGGAGATCTATGCTTGATTCAAAGACACAACTGGAATCAGAGTCCCATCTTATCCAATTGGAAGATCACTCAGTAAAATCAAATCTGAACTTTCTTTGACCTAATTCTCGATGGATGAGAGGTGTGAGAACTGGAAGTGATTCCATCACAAAACCATGCCCAGGAGACAAGGCAAACAATAGGATTTACCAATCCCACAACCAATCTGAGAGAATTGTGAAAGTTAGGGAGGATTTCATCATCCAACCATGCCCAAGAGAGTTGGTGAACAACAGGATTTCCTAATTTCACAATCTCAATACATGAAAAGAACATACTCAAAGCTATTGCAAATCTATTATAATTTGAGTCACAACAAAACATTAAAAATAGAAAGTATTCCTTATAATAAAAGTAGAATCAAAGAGAGTTTAATATAAACATAAATTAAAGCAATAGAAATATCTCTTCACACAACAAGCTTCACCTCTTAACCCTAGATAAGAGGTTTAGCCAACTATAGACTTAATTGAACTAAGAATCTCTTAAGAAAAACATAAAAACAATTAAGGAAAAGGAAGAAAAACTCTTGGCGACGGGTTCTCCACGCTTTTTCTCCACTCCTCAAACCTTAGATGATATCCAAGGGAGCCCTAGGGACCCCTATTTATAGTTTTAGGGCTTAAACTTTCGCAACCAGTGCAAATTTCTAGAAACCATATCAAATTTACGCAATCTGCGTAACTTTCGCGTAACCCTCGACTGGTCGAGAGTCTGCTTCGACTGGTCAAGGGCCACCTTTAACCGGTCGAAGGTCTCCTTCAACTGGTCGAGCAGAATGAAGATTTAGAAGTTTTGCTCGTTGGAGTTCGAGTCCAGGCACCTTCGACAGGTCGACCTTCGACTGGTCGAGCAGAGTCCAGGACTAGTCGAGCATAGCCAGGACTGGCAGAGCCGGAGCTAGGACTAGTTGAGGATCATCAAATTTTACTTCAAAACTTCGATTCATCTCATTCTTGACTTAGTTTTCTTAGATCTTCTGTAACATCTCGAAAAATCCCGGACTAAGACCCGAGTACTACCTCGATCAGAAATCACTTAGGAATAATTCCTTTAGAAATTAAGTGTAAGTTAACTAGCGCTACACTAGATTAGCTATGAAATCAATACTGTTCACTTTAAATACATTCTACAAGACCCAAAACTTGTGGAACTGTTAACGTTATAACGTCCTGAAACCTAGGATCAAACTCTAAAGCCGTTTGCTCTCAGGAACCCTTTGAAACTTTGTATTGGATCTAGACCGCGCGTCGAAAGTCCGATATCTACAATCTCAGACCATTATGACCGCTTGGTTAGACTTGACAATCGTTTTCAAAATCAGGCCCAACTGATGTACTGACATTATTGTACTGAGGTTGGAGTGAAGAGAGTGAGAAAAGGAAAAGAATTTGGAAAAATAATTCAAATCTGGCACGTGTCGTTGCGCGTTATTTTTAAGCGTTCTGACCGTCAGAATTTAGCCAAATTTCACCCTCGGATCAGGAAAAATTACTCTTTCATGTCATGAAACTTGTAATCCTGATTTAGGTTCGGTAACCGTTGAACTGAAACTGGTCGGCCACGTGCGATCTGGGAACACAACCGGACTGAAAACTTGATGTGAGCAGGATCCAGTGTCCATGAGCTTAAGTCCGACTGCATTCGGCCAGGGGACCTCCCGAAATGCTCTTTTGGATCGGGAAAGACCCGATTTGGTTATAACCCAAGTATACCTTTGTCCCAAGTCTAAATAGGTGAGTTTCTAACCTATTTAAGGGCTTTAAACCCTCTCATATCTCTCCCATCCGAATTTGTAACAAACCCTAGAAAGAGAAGAGAGAGAAAGAGAGAGATTGTGAGAGAGTTGTGAGAGAAACTTCCTGCCACTTAATCCAACTTATACACGTGTTTAATCACCGTATTCCAAACACTCTTCCGGTGATTCCAACTCATTTCTAGGTAAGAAAACCCTAACTTCTACCTGTTTTAGGAATTTCATAGATACAAGTAACGAAGTAGCTGATTCATCTTGTGATTTAGGTCGTCATATAGACGTTAACGAAGCGTAGAGTTTCTACTCGATTCGTTACGCTTCTACGGCGACAGGTGAGGATTGTAGATGCTTAGGTTGACTGTTTTCAAAGCTTTCAATGTCTTTTAATAGTAGATTCTCAACAAGAACGCTGTTTGTAATGTAGAACATGCTGTCTGATTTCCATTTCGACTACGTATGAAGAATATGAAATTTAGGGTATTTTAGGTATATTTAGGAAATACTGTATACGTCCGTATTTTTCTGATATGATTGCCATGAGTATTTATCGTGTTATTATACTAGTTATACGTGTATGATCTGTTTGGCGAAGAGATTCGCCCTAATGCATGCTTTGGGTTGACATACGTTATGTAGACAAAGGTGTGTAGACTAAGTGTTTGTATAAATGCTTGTATTAGTATGTATTGAGTAAATGATGTTGTAGATTAGTTTTAAGGTTGGATTCTCAAATTAACATGATGATTTATATGATTTTCCTCCATGTTTGTTATATGAAACTGATTTCCTTATGTATATGGAATACGTGTATTTGGTTGATTTTCTTACGTTGTATGTTATAACATGTTGTTAACATGCCTTGATTGTTTGTATTTCATTTATGTTACTCTCATATGTTCACTGATGTAGATTACAAGTGCTTGGGGATATATTCTAGTCCATACAGTCGGTAACAGATTTGAATTCGTGATTGGCTTCTATTCGCCATGAAGGACGCGCCGATGAACGTGAGTCGTGCTTTGGGTTGACGGCAGTGGTTAGGCCACACGAAGTGTTTTATGCGCTTCATGTCGTTCAGCTTGAGGTGCGCTCGTACTAGTCGAGCTCGTCAAGTAACCCGACTGACCATTGTATGTTCACCTTGTATTGGTCATAACTGCTTGAACCTAGGGTACTGAACTTACCAATGAAAACCCTGATAACCATGGTACCTTGATCCATTAAGACTCATGAGTCGGGCATGGTGGTATGGGACACCGTGGTTGAGACCTCTCCGTAGTGACCAGTGAGCACCTTAGACTCGTGAGCCGATTGTGGTGGTATGGGATACTACATTCGAGCTGTCGGCCTACACTGATTGGTGACGAGCCCTTTGTAGTGACCTCGAGCGTATTCTGAGTATACGGGAGGCGACGACCCTTCCATCGTAACAAGAGTACATTAGGCCTGTATTGATAAGGTGATGGGGGAACGGTGCAACGAGTGCGAGCAACAGCCCTGGCAGCCCTTGCAGCGACCTAGAAATATAACATCGTATGAGACTACTAGGAGTGACGACCCTAGACAGGATCTGTGTTGGGATTGATTGTAACACCCTGAAAATCGGGGGTCGTGTATAAACTCAACTCCCGAGTTCCAGACCGTCACTTATGCAACAAAAATGGTTATGATTCAATGTTGTCTGATTTAAAGCATTCACATGAGTAAAAGTATACTAAAACTGCAATTCATACTTCAGATCCAGTGATAAAAGTAAGCGGAAGACTAAACAATGTACATATCACTGTATAAAAATAAAGTAATCTCATCTGTCTCCAAAGTATGACTACATCTCTGAGTCTCATGTACATATACATATCAAAATAATAGTGTTCAAAAAGAAAGTCCCACTGATGCCCCCTCGATCCAGGTCACCTACGGGAAGCCGTCATGATACTGCATATACGAGAACTCATCCTGGTCCTCGTCAATCTCCGGCTCCACCTCCTGGATCTCGTCCTCACCTGCAGCTACAACAGGGTCTGGTGGGTGTTGCAAACACCATCCCGTAACGTGGGAATGAGTGATCAACTCAGTGGAATCATAGAGCAAAGATTAGCATGTTCACAATTCAATCACGCGATAATAGTAAAGCAGTAAATCAGACAAATCCTAATACTGTTGTTAATGCAAGATGATATGACGTGATGTATGCCCTCACCGACGATCACCCTCATACGGCAACATCTTACGACCGCGGCATGCCACACTCCCTAGAGTGCTCCACATCTTCCAGGCACATGCAATGCTATGGTGATATGATTACCAAGTTGTTATTAGTCCATTCAAACAGCAGGATTGGGAAACTAAGGTACTTCCCTTGTATCAATCCCAACACGGATCCTGTCTAGGGTCGTCACTCCTAGTAATCTCATACGATGTACATTTCGTAGGACACTGCAAGGGCTGTCAGGGCTGTTGCTAGCACTCGTTGCACCGCTCTCCCATCACCTTATCAATACAGGCCTACTGTACTCTACTGCACGGAAGGGTCGTCGCCTCCCGTGGACTCAGAATACGCTCGCGGTCACTACAAAGGGCTCGTCGCCTGATCAGTGTAGGCCGACAGCTAGAATATAGTGTCCCATACCACCATAATCTGCTCACGAGTCAAGGTACTCATTGGTCACTACGGGGAGGTTTGTGGCCCCAGCGTAGGCCGACAGCTCGACCACGGTGTCCCATACCACCATGCCCGGCTCATGAGTCTTCGTGGATCAAGGTACCACGGTTAATAGGGTTTACAATGGTAAGTTCAGTACCCTAGGTTCAAGCAGTTATGATACATACAAGGTGAACAAACATCGGCCAGTCGGGTTACTTGACGGGCTCGACTAGCGCGATCGCATCTCAAGTTGAACGACATGAAGTGCGTAAAACACTTCGCGTGGCCTAACCACTGCCGCCAACTCTCAACCCGAATCACGTTCATCGACGCGTCGTTCGTGGCTATGACCAGTCAGCCACGAATTCGCTCGGTTACCGACTGCCTGGACTAAGTCAAGTCCCACACACCTATGGAATTACATTAACACTATATACCAGGGTATTGGAATTGAAATACATCATGTGAGCATGTTAACACATGTTATAACATTCAACTTAAGCAAATCTTCTAGGCATACCTTCCATGCATATTCAACTTAAGCAAATCTTCAAGGCATACTTCCTATGCATGTAATGCAATCATGCATAAGGTCAACATGTAAGAAATCATTTAGGTCAGCATTTTAATCATGAAATCAACCTCAAACTACTACATAACATCATTCAATACAATACATACTAGTACAAGCATTTATACAAACACATACACTACACACTTAAGTCCACATATAGTATGTCGACCCAAAGTGCGCAACTTGGCGAATCTCTTCACCAAACTGATTATGCAATCATTCCTAACTCTCTAATGCGGCAACAAACCATGTCAATCACGTCAGCAAAATATGCATGTAGACCGTACTTCCTACAAATGACTAAAATGCCTTAAATCTCATATTCTTCGTTAATTTACGAAACAGGAAACGGAGAGCATTTTGTACATGTCAAACGGTGATGCCGTCAAGAATCTACTATTAAATGACATTGAAAGCGTTGGGAACCGTCAATCAAAGCGTCTAAAATCCTCACCTAGTGTCTTGTAGACTCGGAAATTGAAACGGAGCGTATACGCTTCGTCTACGGCGAATAAGGAGCCTAATACACAAGATCCATAAGCTACATCGCTATGGGAACAAGGGAAACTCAAATCAACAACTATTTAGGGTATTTACTTACCTAAGATCGCGGTGGAATCGCCGGGAAGGTGGTAGAGGTGTGTTGCTTAAGCACGTGCAACACGTAGCACAAGTGGCAGGAGGAACTCCCCCACTCACTCACAATCTCTCACTTCTTTTTCTCTCTCCCAAGCTAGGGCTTCTCTCAAATTCGGATGGGAGAGAGGAGTGAGGGTTTCAACCCCTTTTATAGCCTACAACATGCCCAAAATAGGCTTGGGAACAATGTTTACTTGGTGCCTAACCAAATCGGGGCCGTTTCGGTCCAAAAGGGCATTTCTGAAGGTCCCCTGGCCAAATGCGGTCGGACTTAAGCTCATGCATACTGGATCTAGCACACATCCAGTTTTCAGACCGGTAGGGTTCCCAGATCGCACGTGGCGGTCCAGTTTCAGTTTAACGGTCATCGCACCAAGATCAGGCCTATAAGTCTCGTGATATATAATAGATATTTTTCCTGATCCAAGGGTGTAATTTGGCTGTATTCTGACGGTCAGAACGCTCAATACTGATGCGTCAAATTGTGTGCCAGATTTGAATTTCAAATTCCAATTCTAACCCTATTCTCACTCTCTTCGGTCCGGGCTCAATGAAATAGCCTGTGATTATTGGTTTGACTTGATTTTTGGAATGAGTGTCAAGTCCAGCTAGACGGTTCTAACGGTCTAAGATAGGAGGTATCGGACTTTCGACGTGCGGTCTAGATCCAATACAAAGATTCAAAGTGGTCCAGAGAACAAACCTGCTTAGAGTTTGGTCCGAGGTTTTAGAGCATTATAGCACCATTGGTTCCACTCGCTTTGGGCCTTGTAGAACGTATTTAAAGTGATCAGGGACCATTTGCCAGCTATTCTAACGTTGCACTAGCTAACCTAGTCATATTTTCTAAAGGAATGAATTCTACGCAATATCGGGTCGAGTTGGTACTCGAGCCCAAGTATAGATTTTTCACGGGCGTTACAATCTACCCCTCTTAACAAATAATTTCATCCTCGAAATTTTGTACCTTTTCGTACTCCTTGAGAAGCTGTGGGTAGTTCTTTCTGATCTCGGCTTCTGTCTCCCAAGTAGCCTCCTCCTCAGTATGATGCGTCCATAGTACCTTCACAAGGGGAATCACCTTGCTACGCAGTACCTGCTCCTTCCGGTCTAAGATGCGTGTCGGTCGCAGGATATAAGTAACATCCTCTCCTAACTGCACCTGCTCCCATCTGATGATATGGGAAGGATCAGCAACGTACTTCTTCAGCATAGAAACATGAAATACGTTGTGGACGCTCGCGAGGGGCGTGGATAAAGCCAATCGGTAAGCCACTGCTCCCACACGATCGAGGATCTGAAATGGACCAATGAATCGCGGTGCCAGCTTCCCCTTCTTCCCGAACCGAAGGACTCCCTTCATAGGGAAAACTCGCAAAAACACGTGATCCCCGACTGTGAACTCTAGTGGCCTCCGTCTCGTATCGGCGTAGCTCTTCTGTCTGCTCTGCGCTGTAAAAAGTCGACGTCGAATAATATCAATCTTCTGTAACGTCGCCTGCACCAACTCTGGGCCATTCAAGCTGCGCTCACCGACCTCTAACCAGCAATGCGGTGCGCGACAAGGTCGCCCATACAGCGCCTCATAAGGTGCCATGCCGATACTCGTCTGGAAGCTATTGTTGTACGCAAACTCCGCATATGCAAGACAGTCATCCCAACTATCCTTGAAGTCCAATGCGCAAGCCCGCAACATGTCCTCCAGGATCTGGTTCACTCGCTCCGTCTGTCCGTCCGTCTATGGGTGGAAGGCAGTACTGAACTTCAACTTCACACCCATAGCCTCCTGAATGCGAGTCCAGAAAATAGAAGTGAACCGCGTGTCTCTGTCTGACATGATCTCCAACGGAACTCCATGCAGACGCACGATCTCTCTAATATACAATCTAGCCAGCTCGTCTGCAGAGTTCGTAACTCTGATCGGTAGGAAGTGCGCCGACTTCGTCAATCGGTCGACGATCACCCAAATGGAATCATGCCCCTTCCTCGTCTTCGGCAACCCAGAAATGAAGTCCATGGAAATGAAATCCCACTTCCACTCTGCAATCGGCATAGGCTGCAAGAGTCCAGGTGGTCGGCGATGCTCTGCCTTCACCTGCTAACAAGTGAGACAACGGGACACGAACTCAGCAATGTGAGTCTTCATACCTTCCCACCAATACGTCCACTTCACGTCACGATACATCTTCGTACTGCCTGGATGCATCGCGAGTCTAGTAGAATGCGCAGCCTCGAGAATCTCTCGTCTCAAGTTAGGGACATCTGGGACGCATAGGCGGCCACGGTAACGTAAGCCCCCATCCATACCAACTCGCCAGTCGGCGTCAGCATCATCACTGGCCTGCTCTCGAAGCTCAGTAAGATGCGCGTCGTCCCTCTGCGCCTCGATGACTCGGTCATCGATCTGAGATCGCACCTGTACGTGTGCGATGAACTCAAATGGCTCCTCTACGGTGAGTTTCTGCTCAAAGTCTCGCAAAAACTCAACCATATCCCACTCGACAACCATCAGCGGAGCCACAAACTCTATCGCCTTCTTGCGGCTCAACGCATCAGCCACAAGGTTCGCCTTCCCAGGATGGTAAGAGACTTCAAACTTGAAGTCCTTCAGCGTCTCCATCCATCGCCGCTGCCTCATATTCAAGTCCCGCTGCGTGAATATGTACTTGAGGCTCTTGTGGTCGCAAAAGAGCTCGAACTCCTCTCCGTAGAGGTAATGTCTCCAGAGTCTCAGTGCGAATATCACGGCTGTCAACTCCAGGTCGTGTGTAGGGTAATTCTCCTCGTGCTTCCTTAATTGTCTCGAGGCATACGAAATTACCCTGTCCCTCTGCATAAGGACACAACCCAAACCAACGCTAGACGCGTCAGTGTATATAGTGTATTTAACCCCTTGCTCTGGTAATACTAGCACAGGGGCGGACGTAAGCCTGTCCTTCAGCTCCTGAAAAGCTGACTCCGCCTTATCATTCCAGGCGAACTTCACGTCCTTCCGTGTCAACTGAGATAAGGGTCTCGCGATCTTCGAGAAATCCTGAATGAAGCGCCGATAGTAGCCAGCGAGACCCAAGAAACTCCTCACCTCAGTGACAGAACCAGGCTACTCCCAGTCCTACACCGCAGCTACCTTAGACAGGTCAACTGCCATGCCATCCTTGGACACCACGTGTCCCAGAAACTTCTTGTACTGTGCGAACAACTGATGCTGTCTGAGCGTATCAAGGACCAAACGCAAGTGCTCCTCATGCTCCTCTCGACTCCTAGAGTATACCAAAATGTCGTCGATGAAGACAACGACGAATCGATAGAGGAAAGGCCGAAATACCCTGTTCATCAGATCCATGAACACGGCCGGTGCGTTCGTGAGACCGAACGACATCACGAGGAACTCGTAGTGACCAAAACTGGTCCTGAATGCTATCTTCTGCACGTCCTCATCTCTGACGCGCAGCTGATGATAACCTGACTGAAGATCAATCTTCGAGAAGTACTGCGCTCCTCTCAACTGATCAAACAAGTCATCGATCCTGGGCAAAGGATACTTGTTCTTCACCGTGAGCTGGTTCAGCCTGCGATAATCAATACACAATCGCAGCGAACCATCCTTCTTCTTCACAAACAAGACCGGTGCTCCCCAAGGAGACACGCTAGGCCGTATAAAGCCAAGCTCTAGTAGGCCATCAATCTGCATCCTCAACTCCTCCATCTCACATGGTGCCATGCGATACGTCGGCAGTGAGACGGGTGTAGAACCAGGAACCAGATCGATAGTGAAATCGATCTCACGTCGGGGCAGAAAACTAGGGATCTTCCTGAACAGATCCCCGAACTCAGAAACAACTGGCGTCTGCTCAAGTACCTGGGCACCAGCGTCGCGCAATAGAGTGGCGTAGCTAAGAATGCGGAAAGGAAGATTTACCCGCACTGGAAATGTGAAAGGCGTGCCCTCAGGCTCGTACACCGTCACCACACGAGCCTCGCAGTCAATCTCGGCTCTCGCTGCAGTCAACCAGTCCATGCCAAGAATGACGTCGAGATAAACGAGCGAGGGATCGACGACCAGATCAAGAGTCATCGTCCTGCCTCCCAGATCAACTAAACAACCCTCACACATCTGGGTGACATCCGAATAATCTCCATGAGCTGTATCCATAGTGATAGTCTGCAACCCAAGACGTCTGACTACGGCACGCGATATCAAAGAAAGCGTGGAACCAGTGTCCACCATGACAAGAACGGGAGTACCTCCGATATGGCCCGTGACCTCGAAGGCTGAATGCTGGAAAGTCGGCGTCGTAGCTGCCTCAGCGGTCAGTGCATGAACTCGTGCCTGCTGTGGCCGGTTTGGCCGCTGTGTCAAGGGCCGTGGAGGCTGTCGAATCTGGGATACCGTAGGTCGGAAAGAAGGATGCGCAGGAGCTGACCGTATAGGCGGTGCTGATATCGCCTGCGGACGTACACGATCAATCTTCTGCGGCGGCGAGAACCCACTGTCCCGCATCCTGGAAAAGCAACTCTGCGCTAAATGGCCCGTCCTCCCACAGTATGTGCATGATAAATCAGGGCGCCGAAACGGTCCTATTGGCGTCGTGGTCCTGGTAGGAGGATCAATGCGAGGCCTCTTGCCCGCGAAGGGCCTGTCTGGCAAATCCGGTCGTGGCCTAGAAGTAGTCGGGCCTCGAGATCGCGCAAGTCGATCCACGTCCTGCTCTGCCCGCATGGACATGTGAACCAACTCCGCATAAGAAGGGAAACTGACACAGCACATCTTCGACCGAATATCCGGTCGCAAGCCCTCCAAAAAGCGCCGTATGCGCATCTGCTCATCAGCTAGAATCGTCGGGACGTACCTGCCCAACTCTGTGAACCGATGCTCATACTCGGTAACTGTCATCGCTGCCTGCTTGAGACGGAGAAACTCATTCTCCCTCTCGTGCCTGTAGGTCTGGGGATAATACTTCTCATGGAAGCGAACTCGAATGCTGCCCACGTCCATACGAAATCTGCGGCAACAGTCCGCAATATGCTATCCCACCATATACTGGCCTCTCTCTCAAACAGGAAGGTAGCCAGCTCTACCTGCTCAGCCTCGGTACAGTGCAACATGCGTAGAATCTTCGACACTCGGTCGAGCCAGAACTCAGCCTCCTCGGGTCTGTGAGAACCCGTGAAAGTAGGAGGCCGCAAGCGCTGAAATCGCTCCAGAAGGCCCCGTGTGTCGGCAGGATTCCCCGCAGGGAAAGCAGGCTGCACAGGGTGTGCTATGCCCTCATCCTGGGCGTAAGTATAGGCATCCTCAGCTGGATGCGCAGGTGGTGCAGGCGGAGTAGATGCAGTCGCACCCCCACCCTGGGCTAAAGTCCCAACTATGGTGGTCAAAAGCTGCTGCTGCTGTAGCATCATAGCCATCATCTGCTCGAACCTATCAGGGGGTGGAGCAGGCTGTGGCGGATGAGTTGCGGAAGTAGATGAGCGCTGTGGCTCTCTAACTGATGGTGTAAATGGCGGTGGTCCATCTGTAGGACCAACAGCAGGCTGAGACGACCGAACCGTCTCAGGAATCGGGCCCACAGCAGGGTCCGGACGAGTGCCAGACTGAGAGGGAGTCTGATCCATCTGCTCTGACAATGAAAATCGAACCGCACTCCTCGTAGTCTTAGGTGGCATTCCCTATATTCAAAATAGGGCGCAACCTTGTCAGTCTCAATTGCACAAATACACCACAATCATTCACTAAAGAGTCAAAGGCATTCCATGCATTTCAATTAATCAAAATTGTCACAATACAAGGGATATATCCTTACAAGCATCATGACTAGAATGACATGGAAATTAAGACAGTTAAACAACAGCAACATAAGCAAAGCACTAGCCCTAATAGGCTTTACACACATAAAACAGGAAATGGCTAACTACTAATAACAACATCAAAGATCGCATCGCTAGTCGGAATCTGGTGACGGAGGAGGAGCACCCTTATCCTGTAAGCAACACAGGATTGCCTTCAAGGTGCGAGTCACCTTGCCAAACTTCTTCTTTGTAACAGCCTTGGCATCAGCGACTTCCGCTCGAAGTTCTTGGACTTCCCTTCGCAAAGCGGTCTGACTCTCCTCCATCCGAGCAATGCGGTCGTCGATAGTAGTCTGCGCAGAAGGAGGAGGGCTCTCATCAGTATCCTGAGCCTCCTCTTCTGCTTCTTCCTGAACCTCTTCCTGAACCTCTGCTCTAGGTTCTTCTTCGCTTTGATCTTCCTCTTCATCAAAGTCATCCCCACTATCCCTTTCAAGTTGATTTTCACGGTATTGCGACCCAATCTTCATCTTAATCATTGTCGACTCATCGATGGTGTGAATCGATACCGGTAATTCGAGTCCAAGTCTATAGGCAAACTCAAGCGCAATCTTGTAAATGAGACGGCCAAAGGGAAGCGATTCGGATGTTCTCCTCGACCTGGCTATGAGAACTATCTGTCGTAAGATGAAAGTGGCCATACATACGTTCTCTCCCTGGGCCACCAGAAATAAGAAATCGACCATAAGACGTGTACATTCAAGGCGGTTCGTCGACCTAGGATAAACATTGAATGTGCAGATATGATGCAGCAGACGTAAATCCTCAGACATGTACGTCGCCTTGAGGCTATTATTAGGCTGCCATGAAACCAACTTACCGCACAGAAACCTGGTGCGGCGATCTCGTTCACGTCTAGTCCTCAAATTCTTCTCACTTGGATGCACATCACCTAGAGGCACATTGAGAAGTCGCGCAACCAACCGGACGTCGATCGTAGCCATCCGATCTCTACCAAAAGGGATTTTGAACTGCAAAGGATCCAAGGTAGGATTCTGGATGCTAGCATAGAAGGCACGAACAGTGCTCACATTAGCACGAGCGCGAGCTTCAAAGATCGGTCCCCAGTGCGCAGCTTCAATGCGTTCGAACAACAGATATTCGCCGAACAATCACCCATCTACGTCCGCCTCAAATAACACTCTACGATCAGTGTATTCACCATGAGGCATCTCTGACAGAATGGTTCGTCCAAAGTGTGCATGGGGATCCAAATCCCGCTTTGTACGGCACTCCAGGACTGCAGCTGGACCTACGGCGGTGCTTGAACTTGCGGCACCACCCCGCGGTCTTCTCGATCGAGCAGGGCGGCTCGGCCCCGCCTCGTCTGTTGCAGTTTTCCTCTTACCCATCAAAGACAGGATGGATGAGAGTGACAAAAGACCCAAAATGGCTTCCACGAAAGCCATGGAAAACGCCGAAAATGCAGAGAAATGGCTGCCCAATCTGACAAAAGGAAATCTAGGCGTCGTAGAGGGATGCTTCAAGCTTCCCAAGGCTGTACTTTCAGGGAAAAATACAAACAAAAAGATGGGATGGAGCACCTCACGATTTCAGCTATATTTGGAGGATTTTGGAGCTCCAAATGGTGATGTCTTCAAGGAAAGAGGCTGCCAACACCCAATAAATGATGGGTGGTGGTCGGTTTTAGCCAAGGAAGGTTGTAGAGGTGGTTTGGGACGCCGGGGTTTGGAATTGGTTGCTGAAAATCGAATCTAGGGCTATGTAAGGAGGCTGTTTGTGAAGGAGAGGTGGGTTTTGGGAGTTTTTGTGATGTGGGAGGTACCTAGGGGTGATGTGGAGCCTGTTTAAGGGGGTGCGCCCGAAGGACGGCCCCATCGGAGCTCGCCGGCCGGCGATGCATCGCCCGACCGGCGATAGCATCGCCGGCCAACTCTTAAGTTGGCCGGTGGGACCCCATGGGTCTGGTCCCCCATGGTCCTAGGGTCCCAAAAAGTTAGGTCCCACCCCCCGGTTCATACTAATTTGGTCTCTATGAGCCCAAACATGTGTTTGGGGCTTTCCGGGTCCACATCGCAATCCCGAATACCAAACCATTTGATGCAGCATATGAATTTGGGGTAGAAGAAGCCAGTACACCTATCTAGCTCCTTAGTTGCTAAATAAAGTGAAGTTAGAATGGCCTTATGGCCATTTTTCATGAGATTTTACTATTCACTGTAAAATTTGGTGAATGTATTAATTTGTGTTATTTTCACATTAGGTTTGATTCCTAACATGAAATGGATAAGAAAAAACTGAAGGTTGAAGTGTTTAGAGGAGGAATTTTGAGAATTTTTGGCAAAACGGGGTTTTTAAGCCCTGGCGATTGATTACTGGAGTCGTGGTCATTCCACGGCCCAAGGATTCACTTTTGCGGTTTAAAACCGCTCATAGGACGTCTCAACCCGACTTCCTACAGCTTAGAAGTGATTCGGGTTGCATTACGCGACCCGAGATACGTTATAGATTCGATCTTACGATCGATCCTAATAGACTTCGCCTATCGGCGAATCTGTGATCCTAGAAGTGTTTCTAGACCCTTCTCGCACCCACCTAAGTCAAAGGAAGCGACAGCGTGCGTCGCGTGACCATAACCCAGGCCCAGTATACTCTTATTCATGCTCTGATACCAACTTGTAACACCCTGAAAATCGGGGGTCGTGTATAAACTCAACTCCCGAGTTCCAGACCGTCACTTATGCAGCAAAAATGGTTATGATTCAATGTTGTCTGATTTAAAGCATTCACATGAGTAAAAGTATACTAAAACTGTAATTCATACTTCAGATCCAGTGATAAAAGCAAGCGGAAGACTAAACAATGTACATATCACTGTATAAAAACAAAGTAATCTCATCTGTCTCCAAAGTATGACTACATCTCTGAGTCTCATGTACATATACATATCAAAAGAATAGTGTTCAAAAAGAAAGTCCCACTAATGCCCCCTCGATCCAGGTCACCTACGGGAAGCCGTCATGATACTGCATATACGAGAACTCATCCTGGCCCTCGTCAATCTCCGGCTCCACCTCCTGGATCTCGTCCTCACCTGTAGCTACAACAGGGTCTGGTGGGTGTTGCAAACACCATCCCGTAACGTGGGAATGAGTGATCAACTCAGTGGAATCATAGAGCAAAGATTAGCATGTTCACAATTCAATCACGCGATAATAGTAAAGCAGTAAATCAGACAAATCCTAATACTGTTGTTAATGCAAGATGATATGACGTGATGTATGCCCTCACCGACGATCACCCTCATACGGCAACATCTTACGACCGCGGCATGCCACACTCCCTAGAGTGCTCCACATCTTCCAGGCACATGCAATGCTATGGTGATATGATTACCAAGTTGTTATTAGTCCATTCAAACAGCAGGATTGGGAAACTAAGGTACTTCCCTTGTATCAATCCCAACACGGATCCTGTCTAGGGTCGTCACTCCGAGTAATCTCATACGATGTACATTTCGTAGGTCACTGCAAGGGCTGCCAGGGCTGTTGCTCGCACTCGTTGCACCGCTCCCCCATCACCTTATCAATACAGGCCTACTGTACTCTACTGCACGGAAGGGTCGTCGCCTCCCGTGGACTCAGAATACGCTCGCGGTCACTACAAAGGGCTCGTCGCCTGATCAGTGTAGGCCGACAGCTAGAATATAGTGTCTCATACCACCATAATCTGCTCACGAGTCAAGGTGCTCATTGGTCACTACGGGGAGGTTTGTGGCCCCAGCGTAGGCCGACAGCTCGACCACGGTGTCCCATACCACCATGCCCGGCTCATGAGTCTTCGTGGATCAAGGTACCACGGTTAATAGGGTTTACAATGGTAAGTTCAGTACCCTAGGTTCAAGCAGTTATGATACATACAAGGTGAACAAACATCGGCCAGTCGGGTTACTTGACGGGCTCGACTAGCGCGATCGCATCTCAAGTTGAACGACATGAAGTGCGTAAAACACTTCGCGTGGCCTAACCACTGCCGCCAACTCTCAACCCGAATCACGTTCATCGACGCGTCGTTCGTGGCTATGACCAGTCAGCCACGAATTCGCTCGGTTACCGACTGTCTGGACTAAGTCAAGTCCCACACACCTATGGAATTGCATTAACACTATATACCAGGGTATTGGAATTGAAATACATCATGTGAGCATGTTAACACATGTTATAACATTCAACTTAAGCAAATCTTCTAGGCATACCTTCCATGCATATTCAACTTAAGCAAATTTTCAAGGCATACTTCCTATGCATGTAATGCAATCATGCATAAGGTCAACATGTAGGAAATCATTTAGGTCAGCATTTTAATCATGAAATCAACCTCAAACTACTACATAACATCATTCAATACAATACATACTAGTACAAGCATTTATACAAACACATACACTACACACTTAAGTCCACATATAGTATGTCGACCCAAAGTGCGCAACTTGGCGAATCTCTTCGCCAAACTGATTATGCAATCATTCCTAACTCTCTAATGCGGCAACAAACCATGTCAATCACGTCAGCAAAATATGCATGTAGACCGTACTTCCTACAAATGACTAAAATGCCCTAAATCTCATATTCTTCGTTAATTTACGAAACAGGAAACGGAGAGCATTTTGTACATGTCAAACGGCGATGCCGTCAAGAATCTACTATTAAACGACATTGAAAGCGTTGAGAACCGTCAATCAAAGCGTCTAAAATCCTCACCTAGTGTCTTGTAGACTCGAAAATTGAAACGGAGCGTATACGCTTCGTCTACGGCGAATAAGGAGCCTAATACACAAGATCCATAAGCTACATCGCTATGGGAACAAGGAAAACTCAAATCAACAACTATTTAGGGTATTTACTTACCTAAGATCGCGGTGGAATCGCCGGGAAGGTGGTAGAGGTGTGTTGCTTAAGCACGTGAAACACGTAGCACAAGTGGCAGGAGGAACTCCCCCACTCACTCACAATCTCTCACTTCTTTTTCCCTCTCCCAAGCTAGGGCTTCTCTCAAATTCGGATGGGAGAGAGGAGTGAGGGTTTCAACCCCTTTTATAGCCTACAACATGCCCAAAATAGGCTTGGGAACAATGTTTACTTGGTGTCTAACCAAATCGGGGCCGTTTCGGTCCAAAAGGGCATTTCTGAAGGTCCCCTGGCCAAATGCGGTCGGACTTAAGCTCATGCATACTGGATCTAGCATACATCCAGTTTTCAGACCGGTAGGGTTCCCAGATCGCACGTGGCGGTCCAGTTTCAGTTTAACGGTCATCGCACCAAGATCAGGCCTATAAGTCTCGTGATATATAATAGATATTTTTCCTGATCCAAGGGTGTAATTTGGCTGTATTCTGATGGTCAGAACGCTCAATACTGATGCGTCAAATTGTGTGCCAGATTTGAATTTTAAATTCCAATTCTAACCCTATTCTCACTCTCTTCGGTCCGGGCTCAATGAAATAGCCTGTGATTATTGGTTTGACTTGATTTTTGGAATGAGTGTCAAGTCCAGCTAGACGGTTCTAACGGTCTAAGATAGGAGGTATCGGACTTTCGACGTGCGGTCTAGATCCAATACAAAGATTCAAAGTGGTCCAGAGAACAAACCTGCTTAGAGTTTGGTCCGAGGTTTTAGAGCATTATAGCACCATTGGTTCCACTCGCTTTGGGCCTTGTAGAACGTATTTACAGTGATCAGGGACCATTTCCCAGCTATTCTAACGTTGCACTAGCTAACCTAGTCATATTTTCTAAAGGAATGAATTCTACGCAATATCGGGTCGAGTTGGTACTCGAGCCCAAGTATGGATTTTTCACGGGCGTTACATTGATATAAGGGAAGTACCTTAGTTTTCCAATCCTGCTGTATGAAAAAGACTAATAACAACTCGGTAATCATTATCCATATCGCACTGCATGTGCCTGGAAGATGTGGAGCACTGAGGGAAGAAAGCATGTCGCGGACGTAAGATGGTGTCGCATGAGGGAGTATGTCAGTGACGGCATCCATCATGTCATTTCATACTTGCATTAACAATAGTATCTAGGAATGTCTGATTGTTTGCACTACTATTATCGCGTGATTGATTTGATAACATGTTAATCTTTGCTCTATGATTCCACTGAGTTGATCACTCACTCCCACGTTACGGGACGGTATTTGTAACACCTACCAGACTCTGTCTTAGATACAGGTGGCGAGGCAATCCAGGATGGGGAACCGGACTATGACGAGGACCAGGACGAGTTCTCGTATGTGCAGTATTCCGATGGCTTTGCGTAGGTGGCCTGGATCGGCGAGACTTGCTAGTTGAACCACATGACATTTTGATTTTTGGTTTGTATATATATATTGTGACTCAGAGATGTATTCATACTCTGGAGACAGATCGAGATTGTTTTATTTTACGTACAGTGATATATATATCTTTTTCAGTCTTTCGCTCGCATTTTATCACTGGATCTGAAGTATGAATTGCAGTTTTGGTATAATCTTACTCATGTTAATGCACTAACTCAGACAACATCAAAATCATAAGCATATTTGTTGCATAAGTGACATTTTGGAACTCAGGAGTGAGTTATACTCGACTCTCGATTTTTAGGGTGTTACATCTTCAATATGTGCATTCTTCATTTTTGGTCTTGGAAGATCCATTCCTGACTTTGGTGATTCTTCAGTGTTAAATCCATGCTTTTAATATCTTTTTCAATCTAAGCTCTTGAATTCACCTTGCAACACAAACATGATTAAAATAAAACATTAAGCAATATCATGTACATAAAACTAAGTAATAAATGGGGTCCAACATGCAATATTTGACCCTCAACACAATCCCCAACTAGCATTTTACTAGTCCCGAGTAAAGTATGCGAAAAATGAATTTTAATGCGCAATGTTCAAACCTTTATCAGAAAATAATCTTTTATGTAATAAAGTATGAATGAGTAGACTCAAGATGAGAAATTGAGATTTTGAAAACTTAGAGTTGAATCATATAAGCAATCAAACAAATAAGTCCTTTATCTAATAGATCAAAGCATAGTTCGCATGTCAAGTTTTTCAAGAGCCAGTGAAAATACTATCTTTTCATAATGTTAGCCATGCTTACCACTTCAAGATTGGTTGAAAACTCAAGTACTGATTCTGAACTTATCCTTTTTTTCTTCTTTTTCCAGTTTTTTATTTTATATCGACGGTCATTTTCATTCGGTATTTTCATCTTTTCTCTTTTCTTTCAAATTTTTCCTTCTTTTTCAGACTTTTTTTTTTCAATCTTTTCACCATTCATGACTCTTTTTGTCGATCTCTTTTTTTTTAACTAGTTCTTTTCATCTTTTTAAGGTGGATAAAATTCTCCAGACTCGGTTCTCACCATCTATCAATGATTCACAGACCAACAATCAAAAATTCTACATTATTCATAAAAAACAATTTGAACATGTCTTGTGATTTAGATTAACATGATATTCAAACTTCCTCTTAATCAATTGAGCGCAAGTACTTAGGTGATAAATTACTTAGATGACTAGACTTCATAATTCAAAATTCAATCTCTATCTTATCATCATATTCAAAACATTCTTAAATACACAACTCATCGCTTTCCAAATAGATAAACATTAAAAAAAAATTCAAAAAATTTACAAATTTTGCTCAAAACTGAGAAATCACTAATTAGTTTACCTAATCTCCCATCCCTAACCTACAATCTACATTGTCCTCAATATAAAAGAAATAAGCATGATTTGCAAAAGAGACAACATAATTGAAAGAGAAGTGATGAAAAAATAGTACCTGATGAAAAGATTTTGAAGCTTTTTCCAAAGGATCTCGACGTGAAGGTGGATTAGCACAAGAATTTAACAACTAAAAAGAAAACTCTCCTAAAACAGCAGAAACAAACTATCCTAAGCAACAGAAAGTAGTAAACCTAACTACATCTCTATCAGACTCGGAGGTCAATCCTGGTAAACAAGATCAATCAGGAGTATGGACAAGTTCTCTGAATCAAATTTCTCAACAAATGGATTTAATCGATGTCCATTTACTTTGAATTATTTTCCATTATTCGGATCTTGTATCTCGACAGTCCTATGAGGATAGACATTAGTAACAGTGAAAGGACCAGTCCAACGAGATTGGAGTTTATCCGGAAAGAGATGTAACCAAGAATTATACAAGGGGACTTTCTGACTTGATGTGAATGATTTCTGAATAATGTGTTGGTCATAAAACACCTTTATCCTGTCCTTGTAAATTCTTGAGTTATTGTACACATCATTCCAGATTTCTTCAAGTTCATTTAATTGAAGTTTGCATAGCAAGCCAGCGTTGTCCAGATTGAAATTTAAATTTTTGATCGCCCAGTAGGCTCTATGTTCCAACTCCACAGGCAAGTGGCAAGCCTTCCCATAAACAAGTTTAAAGGGAGACATTCTAATAAGGGTCTCAAATGTGGTACGGTAAGCCCATAAGGCATCAGTCAATCGGATTCACCAATCCTTACGGTCAGGGTTAACCATCTTTTTCAAGATGTGTTTAATTTTCCTATTAAAAATCTTAGCTTGTCCACTTGTTTGTGGGTGGTATGGAGTGCTTACCTTGTGAGAGATGTCATATTTCTTCACTAAGTTCGCAAATAGCCTATTACAAAAATGTGAGCCCCCATCACTAATGATGGCTCGAGGCGTTTTGAACTAGGAATGGATGTTCTCTTTTAAGAATTTGATGACCATTTGATGGTCATTGTTCTGGTAGGAATCGCTTCGACCCATTTAGTGAGCAAAATATATAAATTTCTAAAATATTGAAGGAATGGTCCCATGAAATCAATGCCCTAGCAATCAAATGCTTCAATGATCAGAATGGGATTCAGAGGCATCATATTTCGATGGGACAATGCTCTCAACTTTTGACAACGGTCAGAAGCTTTGCAAAACTCATGAGTGTCCCTGAACATAGTGGACCAGTAAAATCCACACTGAAGAATCTTGGTCATGGTCTTTTTGACAGAAAAGTGATCACCATAGGCCTAAGAGTGACAGAAGGTGATGACACTTTGGTGCATCTCCTTAAGATTTGGTCTGGGCAATATTTAAATAAATATGGATCATCCCAGAAGAACTTACGAACCTCGACAAAGAATTTTTTCTTATCTTGCGTAATCCAATGTGTCGGCGTGAAACCTATAGTAAGATAAATAGCAATATCAGTAAACCAAGGTGAATGGGAGACTTTGAATAATTGTTCATCAGGGAACATGTCATTTATATGTATCATCTCAAGGGAATCAGAGAGATCAAGGCGGGAAAGATGGTCAGCCACTATGTTCTCTACTCCCTTTATATCTTTTATTTTCAAATCAAATTCTTGGAGTAGGAGCATACACCTAATCAGGCAGAGCTTAGCATCACTCTTAGAAAGAAGATACTTGAGCGCCGCATAATTTGTGTAAATGATGATCTTGGATCCAATCAAGTAGGACCTAAATTTGTTCAAAGCGAACACTATTGCTAAGAATTCCTTTTCTGTAGTCAAGTAGTTCACTCAGGCAGGATTTAGAGTTCTACAGTTCACTCAAGCAGGATTTAGAGTTCTACTCGCGTAATGAATAATTTAGGGCTTATTTTCTTTTCCCTAGCCTAAAATCGCCCCAAGAGCATAGTCAGATGCATCGCACATAAGTTAAAAAGGAAGGCTCTAGTTGAGTGGCTGCATGATAGGTGTAGTGGTCAATATGCTCTTGAGCTTAGTAAAATCTTCCCGGCATTGCCCAGTCCACCGTATGGTATGTCCTTTTAAAGTAGATTACATAGAGGATGAGAGAGGTGACTAAAGTCCTTTATCTACCTCGATTCCTTTGGATGAGATGATATGTCCAAGGACAATTCCTTTACAAACCATAAAATGACACTTCTCTCAATTGAGTATTAAATTCTTTTCTTCACATCTTTTCAGCACACATTTAAGATTTTCTAAGCAATCGCTGAAAATGGACCAAAGATAGAGAAGTCATCCATGAAGACCTCTAGATATTGCCCCACTATGTCAGAAAAATACTTATCATACATCACCGAAAGGTGGGGGGGGCATTACATAGCCCGAATGGCATCCTTCGGTAAGTAAAGGTGTCATAAGAATATGTAAATGTGGTCTTTTCTTAATCTTTAAGAGCTATCTTGATCTGATTGTAGCCCGAATAACCATCCACGAAGCAATCGTAAGAGTGACCAACTAGCCTTTCCAAATTTGATCGATAAATGGCAAAGGAAAGTGGTCTTTCCTCGTGATGGTATTCAACTTCGTATAGTCAAAGTACATTCTCTAACCAGTAGTGATCCTATTTGGTACGAGTTCATTATTGGCATTAGCTACTATGGTGATTCTAAACTTTTTGGGAACCACGTGAGTTGGACTCACCCATTAGCTATTGGATATTGGGTATCTGATAACTACACCCAATAGCTTAAGAACCTTGGCCTTAACCACTTCCTACATGTTTGGATTTAGTCTACGTTGTAGTTGTCATGAGGTCTTTACATTATCCTCAAGATGAATGCAGTGAGTACAAATCAAAAGGTCAATTCCCTTGAGATATGCAATCAACCATTCAAGGGCTCCTTTGTGCTCAATGAGAGTAGAAATGAGCATACTCTCCTGTTCTTGCTTAAGGTGGGATGAAATCACCACCAAGTATATCTCATCTTGACCTGAATAAACATATTTCAAATCAGCAGGGAAAGGTTTTAGGTCAAGCTTCGGTGCTTTGAGGTTAAACAGTAGAGGCACTTCATCAGTTTGGGAAAATTCTTCAAATTGTGGCCTCCAACAGTTAACTTTAAGTACTGGCACAGTATCAAGCATGGCACCCATCTCCCTAATCATATCATCATCTATATTATGGGAGTGGGACAAGCACGTCTCTAGAGGGTTGGAAGATAAGGTTAGAAGTTCTCTATCTTCCACGAAAGAATCAATCACGTTAATATCATCGGAATCATCATCATCCTCTGACTGTTTACCTATGTTGAAAAAGATATTCAACTCCAATGTCATATTCCCGAAAGACATACTCATGACTCCATTCCTGCAATTAATGATCGCATTTGATGTGGCGAGGAATGGGCGACCAAGGATGAGAGGAATTTGAGTGTCATGTCCATGATGGGTTGAGTATCCGGGAGGATAAAATCTACCGGGTAAAAGAATCTGTCAACCTGGACCAACACATCCTCAATTATCCCTCTTGGTACACAAACTAAGCGATCAGCAAGTTGTAATGTGGTCTAGGTGGGTTTTAATTCACCCAAACTTATCTGTTCATAGATCAAGTAAGGAATCAGATTTACACACGCTCCTAAGTCAAGAAGTGCATGCTCGATCCACTAGCTCTCAATTATACGAGCGATGGTTGGGCTACGAGGATCTTTGTATTTCTATGGCACATCTTGTTTCAGGATGATACTCACTTTTTCAATTAAAAAGATTTTCTTTTGAATATTTTGTCATCTTTTGGTCATACACAAGTCTTTCAAAAATTTGGCATATGAAGGTATTTATTTTACGGCATCAAGTAGAGGAATATTGATCTTCACTTATTTCAACACCTCTAGAATATCTAGAGAGTTAGAAAGAGGTTTTAGTGCAACCAACTGTTGGGGGAATGAGGCAATCGGCTTGCCTTGAAGTTCCAATTCCAATTCTTGTGGAGTAATGCTAGGTCTATCATTATAGCCCGTTTTCGGGTCCTTAGACTTTTCAACCCTAACCAGAATGGTTTTGTTAATGGTCTTCCCACTCCTAAGAGTGGTGATAGATTTAGCTTGCTCTATCTGATTTGAAGAGTTTAGTTCACTTATCTCATATTGTGGTTTAGGATTGGGAAAAGGTTAAGCAGGAAGCATCCCCTTTCCCCCAACTGTTAAGTGCGACTCTATAACCGTAACACGTGAATCCATCTTTTGCATAAATTTTATAAGTTCTCATATTTCTTGAGTAAGCTCCTAAGTTTATGTGAAATTTCGAACTGGTTCCTCTTGAGGTTTCACTTGATTTGGAATTTGATTACTCCAACTGAAGTTTAGATGATTTCTCCAACTAGGATTGCACGTATTAGAGGTAGGTCCATTGAAAGATCTTTAGTAATTATTCATGGCATTGGATTGCACATTCAATACCTCTTGAAAGGCAGGTATTGTTGGAAAATTTTCAGTTATGTGAACGATGCAAGTACAAATATCACAAACAGTTTCCTTAGCCTTATACTTCTTTAGTTCCATGGCCTTAAATTTCCTTATAAATTAGACACTTTAACATTGATATCATCATCCTCTTTCAGAAGGTATAATCCACCCCTCCTTTGATTGAGAGGGCCTAGAGAAAGTGCTTGAATTTGGAAAAGTGTTTCATGATTGTGCATTTTCAGCAACTCTGTCCAAGTAGTGTCACACATCATCAACATTTTTATTCATGAATTCCCCATTGCACATTGTCTCAACCAATTGGTGCATGACAGATGTCAGACCAACAAAGAAAAAGTGTGTAATGTGTTACATTTCAAAACCGTGTTGTGGGCAAGGACTGACAAGATTCTTGAACCTTTTCCAACATTGGAAGAATGTTTCATCCTCCTTTTGGGCAAAGTTCACGATTGACTTTCAATGGGTGTTCATTTTATGATGTGGAAATTTTTTCTTTATAAACTCCCTTATCATGTCATTCCATGTGTCAATAGATATGGGACGTAGTGAATGCAACCACGTATTAGCCTTCTCTTTCAAAGAAAATGGAAAGAGTTTCAGTCTAACTGTGTCCTCAGACATGTTTGGAAAATATAAAGTGGCTATGATCTCATCAAACTCTTTTCAAGTGCAGAAATAGACTTTCAAATTCAAGTCCATAGAATTTTGGAAGGAGTTGGATCATCCCTAACTTAATATCCATGTCCCATATTTTCTAGAAAAACCATGCATGAGGGCATGCTCACCCCCACTGGTTGTAAATAATCTCGCAAAATATGAGGCAGGGGTGCTTAATGCACCTCATTCTCATCCTAGACTTCCTCAACCCTAAGTTGAGGTTGTCTTCCCGGTTAATTGACAACCATAACCTCAATTAACTCTGAGCATCTTGAGTAGTGTCTAATCCTATAATAGATAAATAACCCCTCAATCAATCCTCCTTCACTCAAAAGACGTCAAGTGTTGTCACAAACCCACTTGGGCATAAAACACTCTCAGCCCTCTATTTCGGATTCTAACCTAAACCGGAAAAGAAGAAGGAAAATAGAAATCTAGAAATAGAAAGAGAGAGAGAATTAGAAGGATATTACCAAATTAAAAGTTCCTAAATTAAGATCCTGTAAAACAAAACAAATCAAATCAGTTTCTAAAAACTGAAAATAGAAAGTTTCTAAACTAAATTTAGAAAGTAGATCTAAGAAAAAAAGAAAAGGGAAGTTTCTAAAAAAATAAATCGCTCTAAAACAAATTAGGAAAGTTTTAAACCTAGAATTAGAAAGTAATTTTCTAAAAATAAAAGAAATCCTAGAATTTAAAAGTTTCTAAAAATAAAAAACACACCCTAATCCTAAAAATAGAAACTAAATAAATCTTAATCTCAACCTAATTCTAAAACTAGTTAATCTCAGAAAAACGCAACCGTTATTCCCCGGTGACGGCACCAAAAACTTGTTCACGACAAGTGTAGGGTCGCGATGTAGTAATAATCTCGGTGAGACCGAGGTCGAATCTACAGGGACTAATCTTGTTAGTATTCTAAAAGCAACTAGAAAAAGAACTAGAAAAAGATAAAAACCTAAATCTGGAAGTATAGAGAGTAATTGTGGGAGATTTAATGAAAAATTTTAAGAAATTCAAAGGTGAAAAACTAGGGTTTCCAAGGATCCACTTGTAGAGATGAGGGAGATCTATGCTCGTTTCAAAGACACAACTAGAATCAGAGTCCCATCTTATCCAATTGGAAGATATCTTAGTAAAATCAAATCTAAACTTCCTTTGACCTAATTCTCAATAGATGAAAGGTGTGAGAACTGGAATTGATTCTATCACAAAACCATGCCTAAGAGACGAGGCAAACAACAGGATTTACCAATCTCACAACCAATCTAAGAGAATTGTGAAAGTTATGGAGGATTTCATCATCCAACCATGCCCAAGGGACGATAGTGAACAACAGTATTTCTTAATTTCACAAGCTCAATACATAAAAAGAACATACTCAAAGCTATTGTAGATCTATTGTAATTTGAGTCACAACAAACCATTAAAAACTGAAAGTATTCCTTATAATCAAACTAAAATCAAAGAGAGTTCAATATAAACATGAATCAAAGTAATAAAAACATCTCATCACGTTACAAGCTTCACCTCTTAGCCTTAGCTAAGAGGTTTAGCCAACCATAGACATGATTGAACTAAGAATCTCTTAAGAAAAACATAAAAACAACTAAGGAAAAGGAAGAAAAACACTTGGTGACGGCTTCTCCATACTTTTTCTCCACTCCTCAAACCCTACATGATATCCAAAGGTGCCCTAGGGACCCCTACTTATAGTTTTAGGGCTTAAACTTTCACACCTAGTGAAAATTTTCAAAAACTATCTCAAATTTACACAATCCGTGCAATTTTTGCATAACCCTTGACTGGTCATGGGCCACCTTCGACCGGTCGAAGGTCTCCTTCGACTGGTTGAGCAGGACGAAGATTTAGAAGTTTATTCGCTGGAGTTCAAGTCGAGGCACCTTTGACCGTAGACCTTCGACTAGTCGAGCAAAGTCCAGGACTGGTCTAGCGTAGCCTGGACTGGTCGAGCGTAGCTAGGACTAGTCAAGCTAGAGTTAGGACTAGTCGAGGATCACCAAATTTTACTTCAAAACTTCGATTCTCTTCGTTCTTGACATGGTTTTCTTGGATCTTCAGTATGTGAATTCTTCACTTTTGGTCTTGAAAGATCCATTCTTAACTTTGGTGATTCTTGAGTGTTAAATCCATGCTTTTAACATCATTTTCAATCCAAGCTCTTGAATTCACCTTGCAACACAAACATGATTAAAATAGAACATTAAGCATTATCATGTTCATAAAACCAAGTAATTATGAGGTCCAATATGCAATATTTGATCCTCAACGCGCAACATGCTATCTGTTCGGTCTAGGTAGCTTGCCCATAATCTGGCAACTTTCCTTGTGTTGCGCGACGGTGCAACACATCTCTGTTGCATGGTCACGCAACAAGGCAATCTCATGTAGATTATCATCATTTTTCCACACAACAACTTCAGATCCGCACAACAACTTCAGAACCTCACAACAGCTTCATACCCGCACAACAGTTTTAGATCTGCACAACAGTTCCAAAACCCACACAATAGCTTTAGATCAGCACAACAATTTCAGAACCCGCACAACAACTTCATATCCACACAACAACTTCCAATCCACACAACAGCTTCAGATCCACACAACGGCTTTAGATTCACACAATAGCTTCAGAACCAGGATAATGGGTTCAAATTTTTTTTATGTGCTATAATATATGTCCAACGTTTAGATGGTTTAGATAATGATATTGATGTGATTTTAGTGACTTAGTCGATAACTAGACTATTTTGGAGCATTATTAGCGTGTCATATGTCTAATTAATTAGTAGCCTAGAGACACCTTTGTTACATATGTGACTCTGCTACCCTTAAAAAGAAGGTTAAAAATCATTTCCTCTCGATTCCACTGGAATCTCAAAATTTTTCTGAGATTTTAAAACGCACAAAAAGTAGGTAGATTTGAAATACCTCTTATTCCATTTATCTTCAAATCCAAGGTTGCCGAATGTAAAAAGTAGCTATTTGAATTTGAAATCGACAATTTACCATTAAATTAAAGGTGTCAGATGGGATGTTATGGATTTTGATCTCATTTGACCGTCAGGCTAACTGAAGAAGCCTACTCTCTCTTGTTGAGATTTCACTGTAACCTGGCATCATCTAATTTGTTAAATTTGACATGATTAGATCGACCATAAAATAAATAAAAATAAACATTTCTAAAAACTTGTCTACACACTGTCATCTTAATGGGCCCACCCATTTAGCCAAGTACGAGGGTGCCTGCATATTATTGCATTATGAATGCATATAGCCCGATTTCGAATAATCTAATAGCCCGATTTTAAAAAAGTTTAGATCATGCTCCATCAAAATGGTTCATGCTTAAACATTCAAATACAGCCAACGAATGTGATTTTCGATTAATGGTCTATCTTATTCCAACAGGGTTGATGGACACATTCAAAGGTTCATCACATGCAAGAAACCATAGGATCCTCAACCTCTGGCTTTTTTGTTCTTGGTTTGCGGTCTTCACGAGAAGAGCCAGTGGTTCCATGCCATGTTACATCTGAATGCAACGTATCAACAGTTGATTACGGGGTAAGACCCTGCTTGTCAGAACTTTAAAAATTCAAAGCTATAGCATGCTATTTAAAGCCCCGGACGGAGGATCGTGCAATTCCTAAGCAAAACTGGTCACCGACATGCGACGGCACCATAACTATGGTGTGGTACCATCTTTCCGACCAACTTGTCACTTGTATATGGCATCAGTACCGAGAATACAATCGACCCAACAAATCATCCTTTTTAAAATTCAAGTGAAAGTGGACCACTCCACGTATTAGGCCAAACCATCAGTGTAACGCCCCGAATTTCGAGGGCTGAGTAGGTACTCTCCTTCTAAATTCCCAGGTATCACTTATGCCCTACTGGATTTCATACTATGCATAATTTGGTTGTTTCATAAGCAATGAAGAATTTAAGTGGACCATGCAGCACAAATCAAAACCAAAATAGTAAACACATCTGCAACTAACATGGAGTAAGCAGATTCAGTAAAAAAATAATGTAAGTGAAAGCGAGGGACCATGTCCCACAAGAATACACATAATCCAAAAATACAAAACCCTACCCTGGGCCCCATCGCTAATTCTAAAGCGGTATACGGGGATCTGCCAAAAATCTAGAAGTACGACCGCTCCTTCTCATCCAAGCTTGCTCCATCAAGCGCATCGATCTCTATAATCCCTGCATCCAAGAAAGGTTCTGGTTGGTATTTTAAAACACCATCCCAGAGTGGGAGTGAGTGATCAACTCAGTGGATACCATTAGCAATAAGTTATGCATGTTATCAATTTCATAGACAAAGTTAGTAAAAAGAAAGTAATCACAAGATCCTAGTTACTCTTATTAATGCACATGCATGGTCCATGATATGATGTGTGCCCTCACATCCAACACTCTCTCAAGCGACACCATCTAACGTTCGCAATGTCAAACACTCCCTCAATGTGACCTCAACTGTCGAGTCACCATCTTAACTAATGTGATGTGATGGTGAACACGTTATCCGTGTTAATTAATTACATTCATTCACCCAACAGTTTAGGGAAACTGGGACACCCTAACAAATCAATGCCCTGCCCTGATCGGGCGGCCCGAGCAGCCGTAGCGGTCTTGCTCTCGCGATCCTTAACCCGATTGGGTTCATCACTCCTAATTTAAAACATACGAGGGATAATTATAAAGAAGAGTTCTTTCTCGCAGTCACTACAGGGAGGCTCGTCACCCCAGCATAGGCAAACAACATAAGCATAATATCCCATTCCACCATACCCAGCTCCCATGACTTATGGGCCGTAACAAGCTGGTTATCATTGGGTGCAAATGGACGCAAGGTGTCTCAAGTTCAAGCAGGCTTGTACATACAAGGTTAACGAACATGATCAACCAGTTAATGAGCCAATTTGTCTCCTCTAGACGAATTACGAAAAGTATGGCATTAGGAGAAAGTGTCCCATATAGTTCAACTACTGCCGACTAGCCGTATTTTGACTAACTGGGTCAAATTAGACCTTAGGTAGCCCTAATGGAGGGACTGCCCATGCAGTTTTTGAAATTGTTGGCCAATCTTACAAAGGGGGCAACGTATAAATAAATCATGTCAAAGTAGATGTCAGTCTATTTCTAGTTATGAAGGATTTAGGCATGCATAGCAATAAATTATAGTCATTATCATCATAATTCGTCATGGATTCTTAAATACATGGAAATTCTAAATAGGCATGCAAACAACCCTAATTATAAAGAATTTAAACGTGAATAGAATGAAATTAGTAGCTAGTCATGTGTATAGGGGATATGCAATAGGAATTTCCTTCTTGTTTCAGAAATTGGGGATATGTCATGCTTTAATTTTCATACTAAACCGAAAATGAGGCAAGATAAGGATTAGGACAGAGAGAGCTTTTAGAGCTTATATAGCCTAGAAGTTAACCCAATTGACCTTAGGGAGGCTAGTCCAAATGCATCTACCCTTAGTGAGTGCATTTCTTATCCTTGGGGCTGTCCCAATAGCCCCTTGGCTCATCTGTGCTATGGAATAGGTATCCCAGTTAGATGAAAGGTTGGCCCAAGTTTGGTGGCAAACGGATGAGTCAATTGATCGCAGGGACCCAATTTGCGATCAATGGTTACCGATGTTCGATCAGGGCCCCGGTTATACGGATATGAGTAGGAAAATATCCTTAACTCATGCCTCAAGTTTGGTTACGATCTAAAAATCAGGATGTCATAACTTCACGAAGGAGCGAAAGGTCTATTTCACCTAAGTTTTCAGATTTCCGCTTAAGGGATTCGCGCATTTCAAGCACTTGGCTTCTGGCCCAAGTTCTACAGTTCTGGGTACTATCTTGATTTTTCACCCTCGATGGACGTCAAGCCTAGTGAGACGGATATTATTCTACAATTTCAGAACAAGTGGGCAACTCACGAGCGATCTGGAGCTCATTCGGATAATTGAGGCATTTTTTTAATGAATTGGGCAGGGAGATTTCTTGGGCACGAATGTTAGGGTCTAGATTAACTAAGTTCACAGTGTGCCTTATTCGAAATTAATAAAAATGGTGATTCGTTCATAATTACCCTAAGCCGTTAGTTATTAGGCTAAATAAGAAAATAGGTTAACTTGGTCTGTTAGTTAAGATCCGGGCGATAGCTGGCTCAACTTTGGGTATATCTTTAATTTAGTTACGGTTGTCTTTATTAGTCAGTGATATGTTGGTTAGATTTGGGCCCTAGATGAACAATTCACAAGGCTAGACTTGAGGTTTAAGTAATCAGGTGGATTAGTTGGCTTCATACGATTGGTTAATCGAATTTGTGCGGTTCTTTACTAGTATCACTTACAAATAGGCTCACCTCAAGTATCAAGGGTCAGTAAGTGACTACGCGGGCTAGTTATTTAAAAATTTAAGGATTTTTAGCAATCCAAAATAGCAAAAATTCAGGATGTTACAATTTACCCCCCTTAAAAATAATTTCATCCCCGAAATTCCCTAATGTAAATAAGTAAATATATTCTAATTTTGCACACCTAAGTTTTGTTAATTTCATGTTCATATGCATGGTAGGGTACAACTAAATATGCTAGTCTGACTTATTATAGTCTACCCCCTTAAAACTTTTTCACCCTTACGGTTTACTACAATTTTTTTTCAAAAGATTTGGATTCATGACGATGGTTCCCCCTCTATCTAGAGGAAAAATATATATTTTTAATATTCAGCCAACACGGAGAGAGTTGTAGTGGGCTTGAACCCGATACGTTGATCATTTACTTGACCAGGGTAGAAGGCCCGTTGTATCCCTTCATAATCCTGATGGATCCTGGTCTTCTGCTTACTTAAAGCAGTGAGTCCATTGGTAGTGTCCAGGATCGAGAATTTGGTCAAGCCACAAATTCTTCGCAGGGGTATGGTTCCATATTTCGATTATTCTAGACATTTGGGGAATATCAAAATTTATTGGGAAGTTTGAGTTTCCCATTTATAAGGTTATCTTTCGAATCGAGGTTAAAGAGAGTTCTCATTTTAATTCATGTACAACTCGTCTATTGTTTGTAACATATTTGTCACTTTTAGTTACTAAATTATTATTATTTTCATTTGTTATTAAGTTGACTTTTATTTCATAAAATTTCATTTCATTTGAAGTTCCTTAAAAATTATAAAAATTTTGGAAGTACATGCTATCCAAATCCAATGATTTTCTGTATGATTCCAAAATATCTTCATTCCTTGTAATATTTTATATATTTTTAATTACTAAATTATTTTTAAAATTTTTATGATGGGTTATAATTAATTTTAAAGTCATCCTACAAAATTTTATTTCATTTGGAGTTGTATTAAAATTATTAAAATTCTAGTAGTAACGGGTATCTAAAACTATTGATTTTTGGAAGGCTGTCAATACATCTTAAAATTAACTATTTAAAAAAATTATTTTAATTTATTTTTATATGAAACTAGACTTATTAAACTTCAATCTAGCTTTTGAATCACCCCAATCGGAGTTATATTGAGATAGATATGACTTTTTAAAGTTACCCTAGAAAGATAGAAATTCAGAGAAAATTCCAGCGGGGTCCCGCCAATTTGGCGGTGGCCCGGCCACCCGCTGGACTAAATCGGTAATGGCGTGCCAAAGTAGTAGTGGCCCCGCCGCCCACTGGTGGAAATCGGTGGGGGCACGCCATTTTGGTGGTGGCCCCACCACTAGTTTTTTGAAATTGGTGTGTCTTACAAGTAAAAATGAGTTACTTGACGTGCCATATATGAATTTGGGGTAGGAGAAGCTAAAAGTTCTATATTGTATAAAGTATACCTTTGGTTGTTAAATTTCGCTTGGACAAAATAGCTTATGAAGTAGTCTGTCTAATATGGATCAATATGGAAAGTTCAAGATATTACTTCAAGTCAAGATAGTTCACAATCTACTAAGGTTATGACTATACTGAAGTTCATATCATGAAGTAGATCAAGATGGAAAGTTCAAGCTTTACTAAATTCAAGTTCTACTACAATTCTAGTAGAAGATCAGGTTCCATCAAAGATTCAAGTAAAATAACAAGTTCCAAAAATATCAAGCTACTTCAATGTTCAGTCTTTTCAGGTATAATAAACCCTAAAAATACCTTAAGCTTAGGTTCTTTCAAGAGACAAATTTATATGGGTTTTTATACTTTATATATGCTAAACTTCGACTAGTCTAAGCTTAGGTTCGACTAGTCTAAGCTGTAGCTCACCCAATCTAAGAAATCTTCAACCAGTCTAAGTTTGAATTCAAAAAAATAGATTTTTCTATTACTTTTATGACCAATCGAGCAGGCTGCTCGACTAGTCGAGGAGTGCTCGACTCGAAGTCCAGTGACCAAAATTTGGCACCCTCGACCAGTCGAGCAGGGCCTTCAACCAATTGAAAAACCGTTTTATTCGATCGTACTCAAAATTTAAAAATTTATTAGATCTTAGACGAGTTGAAGAAGACCTTAGTATGAGTCAAAGCAACAACTTTTCAACCTAGAAATAGAGGCATTCTCTCAATCAGAAAAGCCTTCATCAAGAGAGAGAAAAGTCCTCATTATTGTCAAGTTATTACATTATATTTTTAATATTTCTTTAATAACTTTTTGTTTCAATTCCTAGATCGCTTGTTTTATGAATCTTACTTTATAAAGAGAGCAAATACTCTTCTTTGAGATCTTGAGGAATTCAAACAAGTAGCCTTTAGTTTGAATCGATTTAAAATCAATCTAGAACCTAGAGCCATTGTTTATGTGACAGGACATTTAACAATCTACTTCAAGAGAAGCGGTTCTACATGCTACATCAAGAGATACGTCTTTAAGGTGAAGATAAGTATATTCTATCTTTTGTATTTCGGTTTTATTGAGATAGCTAAAAATCTCGTTATTAGTTTTTCTAAAATAGCCAGAAAATCTTGGTAAGGGATTTTTGTTTATAATAGCCCGTTAAAATCACAACTGTATCAGGTTTTAAGGTGACCCTGTGAAAACCTTGTACATAGTGAAAGCTACTATCACATGGATAGTGATTATTAGGAATGAAGTAGGTGTGGCTGCTTGAGAACAGTTGTTGTACACACTAAACCACTATAACTCTTCGTGTTGTGGTGAATGTTTACTTTTTTCATATGTGGAGAATGCTTGTAATTTTATTTATACAAAGTGGTGAATGTTTGTAATAGACAAATTTATTATCTATTGCTTAGTTTAAGATCTTGATCCTTACGATTGTTCATAAAATAAGGTTGTCCTGCCTAAACTTTGTTTTGAGTGTAGGTTATCTTACAAACTAGTTTGAATCAATTTTTCAATACTAGTGCGATTGAGTTTCCATATTTATTTATTATTTCAACAATTTAATTTTTATTTGGCATAGTCCTATTCACCCCCCTCTAAGACTATTTAGCTCACCCTTTTTAAGTGGTATCAAAGTTAAGTGGCTCATTTTTATTAGGATTAATTTCCTTGAATTAAAAGATCTAGAGCTTTCATTATGTCAAATTTTGATATTTTGTCTATTACCAAGCCATCACCCTTTGATGGCTCTAACTATGCATACTAGAAAGCCAGAATGATGATTTTTTTAAAATCCCTATATGAAAGCGTGTGGCAAGCCACTGTAACCAAATGGAAACCTCATATGTCTAAAGTATTAGGCAGTGATGGAACTAAATCTATGAGAGAAACTGCATTATTTTTATGGACTGCAGCTCAGAAAAGTGAAAGTAGTGTTAATGTTAAGGCCTTAAATGTCATAACTTGTTCTCTATCACCTAATGAATTCAAGAGAATCATTTTATGTGATACAGTTAAACAAGCTTGGGATATTCTTGAAACGACAAATGAAGGAACTTCTATAGTTAAGAAATCAAAATTTCAAATCCTCACAACTAGATTTAAGGAAATTCATTTGGAAGAAAATGAAACTTTCATAGACTTTTATACAAAACTAAATAATATAGTAAATTCCATGTGGAGTGTAGGAGATGGAATCCCAGAAAGCAAGGTTTGTGCAAAAATACTACGATCTCTTCCTGAGAGATTCAATTCTAAAGTAAATGTTATTCATGAATTAATAGATACTGATTATATGAAGGTTAAGGAATTAGTTGGCTCACTCCAAATGTATGAGTTCAATTTAAAGCTCCTGAAAGTAAGTCCATAGCTCTTAAATTGTCTAAATCTATTTCAAAAGAAAATTGTGTTAATTCTGATATTGAATATGCAAAAGATTATACGGCTTTACATGCTAAGAAATTTTACAGAATATTCAAAAACAAGAAAAGATCAGATTTTCAAAAACCATTTGACAAAAGAAAAGGAAAATATAAATCTTGAAAATTTGTAAAGGACAGTCAATGTTTCAACTGCCATGAATATGGGCACTTGGCAAATAAATGTCCCAAAAGGGATAAGTCAAAAAGAAAGAGCATGATAGCTACTTGGGATGAATCATCCAGCTCTGAAAGCTCTTTTGAGTCTGATGAATCAGAATAAGAAAATAAAAATGATATAAAACCCCTGATGACTATAGCCAGAGTCACCTCCTCAGACAGCAGTAACTTATCTGATTATGAAAATCTTAGGAGTGACCCCGAAAATGAAAATGAAGATGATCTTCAAGACGCCTACAATGCCTTATAAAGGGAAAGTTTTAAAATGCTGTCAAACTAAAAATTCAAAGAGAAAAATATCTTAAATTAAAAGAAGAACTTGAAAACAATGTTGTAGAAAAATCTCATCTTTTCTATTGTCTTAAAAAAATAAACTAGACTTAAAATTCAAAACCTCGGAGTTCGAAAAAGTAAGAATTGAAAATGAGAATATAAAACTCGAACTTTCTTCTCTTTTGAGTTCTAAGGATACTTAGAGATATGCCCATGGAGACCCAAAACTGGAAAAACTGTTATCCTCTTCCAGAAAATGTGGTGACAAATCAAGTCTGGGTTATATCAAAGATAATTCTCTGAAAAATAAGAATTCATCTCTTATATTTGTAAAAGGAGAAACCTCAAAACAAAAGGTAAGAATTTGAAAAACTATGGTAAAAATGATTTTAAAAATCCAAAACTTTTTCAAGATCATAAGATTAATTATAATGTCATTAACTATAGAAATCAAAGATATAACAAACCTCTTTTAGCTGAAAAAATAGTGGACTTACTCAAAGAGCTTCTAAAATCCAACTCAGATGGAATTGGAGTTAATAGAAAGAGAAGAAATTCCAACTTCCTGAAATAGAGAAAATCTAATGGAACTCCTAAACCCAAAATCATAATGAAATGGGTTTCAAAGGTTACATGTCTTGTTGCCCACATAGCCTTCAAAGCCTAATCATTTAAAATGGTACCCAGAGAGTGGATGTTCAAGACACATGATAGGTGACAAAGAGATATTCACCAACTTCAAGAAAGTAAAGGACGAATCAGTTACTTTCGGTGATGGAAGCAACTGTAGAATCATAGGCCAAGGTACTGTTCAACTCTATAGTCTTCCTCCCTTTGAGAATGTATTGTGTGTTGAAGGTCTTAAACATAACCTCTTAAATATTTCTCAAATATGCGATAATAAACACTGTGTAAAATTTACAACTCACGAATGTGAGATTTCAAATGAGAAAGGATGTGTAATATTAAATGGTTGTAGGACTTCTGAGAATTACTACATTATTAATGACTCATGCTCTTCTAACTATTCATGTTACATGGTCCAAACAGACGAGATAAAATTATGGCATAAACGTCTTAGACATGTTAACTTTAGAGATCTTTATAGATTGAGCGAAAGAGATCATATTTGTGGTTTACCCAAATTTTAAAAAAAAAAAGTACAAAAGATTTGTGGCGCATATCAGATTGACAAGCAAATCAGGAGTAGTCACAAGAAAGTGAACTCCTCAGCTACAACCAAACCTCTTGAACTACTCTATATGGAATTGGTAGGACCAACAAGAACGGAGAGTATGAAAGTGCCCTGGTTTGTCAATTAACGTAAGTATTGAGTTAACTAGATGGAAAAGCTCCATAGGAAGATCAATCAGCTGTCTGCCTCAACCGGATGTGTGCCAAACTCGCCACAGGTAAATCAAAGCCTCACATCCCATGTCTCAAAACACCAGGTAAATAAAACCCTTAAAATCTAATAGAATATCATAGGGTTTTTGAGTTAGAAAACTTTTTTACAAAAATCAAAAAATCTCTAAGTTTTCTAGATCTGACGATTTATCGATATCAGGTTCGATAAAATCGAGATGTGTTGTCAATGTCCTCGAAAGCTCAATCGATAAAATTGAATGAGGACATAAAGTGTCCAGCAACTGTATATACATCGAGACAGAATTATCGATGTATCGATACCCCTATCGATATCATCAATATTTGAATCTCGAGTTTATCAAAGTAGACTCGATATAATCAACAACAGAGTATTTGTATCCCTGTTTTTATAGGAAAATCTTGAAGAGCTTCGATATATCGAAGTACCCTCGATATCCTCAGAAATCAAATATCAATGATATCGGAAGACCTTCGATGATATCGGTCTTGAACACAGTCTTTTCAGTAACATTTTTTAGGTGGTTTTTATTTCTGATCGAGGGTCACTCAATAGAATCGATATTCAAATATCGATAATATCGAGGTCAGATCGATTGCATCGATATAGGACATAAACTGTCTGAAATTGCGGTGAAGACCGCTTTAGTTGAAGTAGGAATAGGTCAGTATATCCTAGAGGGGGGGTGAATAGGACTTTTTAAAGTTTATTTAAATTATTAAAAATCCTTATCCCACTAATCCTATCACAGAGTATTGATTAGGATTACTCAACCTTAACTCTACTGGCTTCCAAGCCTGATAGAGGATCCAATCACAAACTATTTAAAAGACAAACAATGTATAGATGAGATTGTGATGGATATGACTGTGTGTGCATAGGATGTGATCATATATAAAGACATGCAAGGCAATCACATAAATGGAAGATAATATTAAACTCAAACACAGTCATTTTATAGTGGTTCGACGACTTGTCTACTCCACTCTCGGCTTCCACGCTCAACCCTTGAGTGACCGGATTTCACTAAGGAGGTTTCCCATGGTTCACCTCAAACCTAAGGTTTTAAATTAGGTTCACCTTCAACCTTTACAGAGGTTTCTACTCGGTTCACCTCAAACCCTGGAGTTTTACTGACGTACTCCTAACCAGATGTTTATGCCCACACAGGACAAGGGTCCACACAACACACCCTGAGGTTTCTACTCGGTTCACCTCTAACCCTGGAGTTTTACTGCACACTCCTAACCAGATGTTTATGCTCTCCACAGAGCAAAGGTCCACACAACGCACCCCGCACGTACACTCCCGTTAGAGGCCTCTTTCGAGGACTTCAAAATGGTGAGCAACACTTAAAACCCAATCCTAAAAAGGAATGATCGCAAGTGTCCTCTGAACTCTTAGTACTTACAGATAAGTTGATGAGTCCCTTTCAGCACAATGATGAAGACCTTCTACTTGTTGATGAAGAGTCTTCAGCTCTCTTGATCCGCAACATGAAGATGTATATATGCTAGGCTTAGGTTGGGTCAAGGTTATGATGGACTACCACTCTCTAAAGGTTTTCCTATAAGGAAGATAGAGAAGTTTCCATCATCTATGCATTCAAGGCATCCCAGCTTAATGATAAGTCATTAAAGCAGTAGCTGAAGGATCCTTGAATGCGGAAGTTCATTCCCCAGTCCACTCTATAAGATATCAATGATGAGGGTGGATTGGAGGATGAACTTTCCGAGAGAAAGGGCTTAGGTAAATGATAGGAAGGTTAAAACACTCTAAAGTACTCTCTTCTTTCTCTGCCAGCAATGAAGACAACTCTCTCTATTTATAGGAAAAAGGTTCCAACGGATATAAACGATCATATTTATGACAGAGTTCGATATCATCGAGCAGTCGTCGATATGATCGAGCGTATACTCTTGATTGTATCGGCCGACCTCTTGATGATAAGAACTCAATTGTCATTTCGCTTTTGGAAACCTTCTGCCGATTGGTCGATGGGATCGAGACACGCATCGATGTTAACGGATTTCGAACTTCGATTCCATCGAGTGATGGTTCGATCTATCGATAGTTGAAAAATAAAAGAAAAACCTTGAAGAATTTTAGGATCATAGATATGATCGGGGAACCAGTCGAGGTCATCGAAATTTGTACATCAATCATATCGGCGACCATTCGATGGGATCGATAAATCGTATAGATTTTACATGTAAGCTTGCTGGACGAATTATGTCCTAACTCGATCCAATCGACTTGGTCTCGATATGATCGATATATGAATATCGATTTATCGACAGGCACCCCGATCAACATTAAAAGCAACCTGAAATTCATGTTGGAGAGAACATGCGCCCCACAGTCGATATGATCGACTGACTCCTGATATGATCGATATTTGAGTTCAGATTGAATCGGACAGTCATCGATATATTGAAGCAATTGATAGTTTTCTTTAGAAAAACAAGGGCACCAAAAAGTAGTCTGTCGATACGATCGATCCACTTCAGATATTATCGATTTTCGAATATCGATGATGTTGACTAGAAGGTCGATATATCGATAAATCGTCCAGAAGATTGTTTGATTGCTGGACGCATTTTTACCTTACTCGATTGTATCGATTGATATGCCGAGGACATCGACAGATCTGGTCAATCATATCGAAAAGGGAATCGATATAATCGACAGTGTAAGAAAAACTTAGAAAAAAAAATTTTGGATAAAAAATTTTCTTACACAATCCCTAAGATGTTCTAGTTCTTTTTAAGGGTTTAATCACCTGGTGTTTTGGGACATGGGATGTGAGGCTATGATTTACCTTTTGGTGAGCTTTCACACATCCAGATGAGGCAGATGCTTGACTTGATCTTCCTGTTAGGTGTTGTCGTCCGACTGACTCAACATACAACGTAATTGACAAACCAGGGCACGTAATAGGTACACTTTCAATCTCCATCTTTGTCAATTACGTGACAAAATCTCCAAAACACCCTAGGAACATATCTAGACAGATATATCCTAAATTGTGTGTACATGTATTAACACAATTTTATAAATTCTAAACACCCATGTACATAACAAACAAAATTCTCCCCCTTAATCCAAAAACTCCCCCTTTCTTGTTGCAGCTGCTCCCCCTAACACCTGCAACAAAGATATACAATTTCCCCTCGGGGTGTTTTGAATTGTTCTCCCCCTTTTTGTCAGTCATTGGCAAAGGTATAAGACGTGATATTGACTGAAGATTGAAGCATATGGGAGAACCCCAGAGAGATAGATGTATATAAATAAAAATATTGTAAAGCATACATCAATGATATCACAGAACATAAATCCATTGAAGCAGTCACACAAGCATTGTATAAGTAAATAGGAATCTCAGTAAAATGAGAATTAAGTTCAGCCATATTAACAAAAAGATTTCATTGTCCAGAAATGTAGGGATACCCAAAACAAGTAAGAAAAGATGGATGCAAGATCAAATGTGTTTTACTAGACACATGGCTCTACCAAAACTGTCTCTTTCTAACACATAGAAGGTCTATCAGACGTTAGTAGTTCAAGAATCTGCTCCACAGAGTGTTGGAGGGCTTCCATCCTGTTTTCTATTCCTGATAGTCGTTGTTCGCAGTGTTGGAGACGCTCATCAATTCTAGTGAGATTGTTTAAAAGTTGGTGCTCAAACACATGATGTTAATGATTTATGACAGAAGCAAGACTATAATCAGGAGTTCGATTGGATCCCCAAAGAATTTCTTCATTAAGTATGGGACCAATATCTTCAACAGGTGGAAGTATCTTTGGATCAAATGAGACAGAAGCATACACTTGTTGCACTACTTCATGGTCAAACCATTCTTCAGGATATACCTTATCAGTTATTTCCGGCAGACCTGCCCAGTGTGTGAGCTTGCAGATAAGAGATGGAAAAGGCAGAAATTCAAGATGGTCACTCCTGATTACCTTGATCAGCTGGTCTAATATGAAAGTCAGTAAGCATATAGAAATCTCTTGATAGACATCATACAGAATGTTGAGAGCAATGGGACTCAAATATGTGTCATTTACGTCACAAGGGTACACATTCATGCTGAAAATACTGTGAAGGAGTCGGAACGAGATTCCTGCGTGTTTTACTGGAAGAATATTGCTATTATTTCTAGGAATTGTCCTACCTTGGCACAGTGCTTGTGTAATTTCCTCCCATCTACCCAAATCATTTAGATTTCTACTCGTGACAGGGATTTGAGTTACTTCAATGTTTAGAACATGACCATGAACTGATGGAGTAATGTACTTGGTGTGCTGCATGAATTTCATACATATGCAAGGTGGGTAATCTTGAGTAACATGACAATAGTTGAAGAACTGCTGGATCATTTCAAACTGATATGGCCCGCCCATTTCAAACATATTCTTCCATCCAATGGTTTCCAGCATGAGATCCACCCCATTGAGTTTGACAGTACTCATGAGAATAGTACAATCGACTATTGTGACTTGTTTCCAGTCCGACTGGTTTTGAGGGGGTCTAGAATATTTCTCTTTCTTATTCTTAGAAGATTTTGCAGATGAGAGAGCCTTACCTTTTCCTTTAATCATCTTCCTTGTATCACTTGGGTGCCAAAATTTCAGCTAGACTTCACGCACATCAACCAGAGGAACTGATCAGGGCAGAGAGCTGGCCTCTTGAAAAGAATTTCCAATCAGTCTTTTTATTTGGGGGCTAAATGTCGATCATATCTTCTAACCTATCGATTGTATCGAGAGGTTGTTGATCGATGCTATTGAGACTGTTGTCGATGTTATCCATGGTCACATGACTTTTCACATTCTGAACAGCTATCGATAGTATCGATCTTTAGTTGATGAAATCGAAAAAGACCATCACTTGTTTTGAAAGTATTTGCTACTCAAATATTTCCTACTTTTATCATACTATTATATATTTTAAAAAAAAATGCACCAGTTCCATAACCATAAATGAGATAATGATCTTATACAAAACTTTCAAGGTCTCCAACCTTAGATGTTCTTTTGAAGGCTCAACAAAATTACATCATTTCAGCAAATCTCCAGATTTTGATACATAACCTGGACTAACTTCTTCTCTCTCAGCGTTTCTCAATATCACTCCTTCCTTTTCCTTCAATAATGTAGCAGTGGTTATTTGTGCGAAGACCTTTTATAATTGACTTCCCTGATTGATCTAGAATCTCGCATTCTTCTTTGTTGAAATTAACCACATGCCCATTGTCGCAGATTTGAGAGATGCTTAATAGGTTATGTGTCAAGCCTTTTATACAAAGAGCATTCTCATTCTTAAACAGATTGATTCCTTCTATAATTCCCTGACCAATTACTTCAGCAGTGGTTCCATCTCCGTAGGTGACTATCCCTTTGTGAAGATCCTTATAGTTTGAAAGGAGAGACTTGTCACCTGTGACGTGTCTTGAGCAACCACTGTCTAGGTACCATTTTGTCATATTGCCTGATAAATGATCTGATTGAGTAACAATGCAATTTGTCTTTTCTTTAATCACCCACTTTGTGACAGGAGTTTTACTTGTGGTAGATTTGTTCTTCTTATTTGATTTGTCCACATGACTTAACTGCTCCTCCATCCTGTCAACTATCTCAAGTGGTGATGATTGCACACTTCTCTTATTTATCTCATAAACTGACTCCTTATTTTTTCAATGAGCTGGGATAGGTTTGGTGTCACTACTTGATGCAATAGATTTTCCAAACGGTTGTGCATCAGTTTTTTTTCTACCCTTTCCATAACCTAATCCCCTTTTTTCTTCTCCATATTTTCCCATTCCTAATAGTTTTTCTAATTTCTCACCACTCTGGGAAAATTTACAGTTTATTTTGGTAATTTTTCTAGATTCTTCTAGATCATTTTGAAGTGTATAATTTTTATCTTGAAGAATCAGGTTATCCTCATTTAGTTCTTTGACTTGTTCCTTTAATTTCTTTGACTCAGATTTCAATGAGTTGTTAGTTCTTTTAAGTCTATCATTGTCTGAGTGACATTGCTGCAAATCAGTGATTAGATGAGTATTAATGTTTGAAGCTTTATCCAAATCTATTTACAGCATTTCCTTATTGTTTTCAACTATTCCAAGTCTTTTGACAATGTTAACGCTATGGATGTAGAGTTGATTATAAGCGTTTTGTAATTTATTTTGCTCTTTATCTTCTTCTTCTTCAATTTTCTCATTGTCGGATGAGAATGATTCAGTGGCTTGTTGTTCTTTCTCAGATTCAGTTGGAATGATCGAAGTAGTGAAGACCATAAGTATTTTCAAGGATTTTCTATCTCCATCACTACCAAGTCACTGTTTTCTGAATTTGACTCTTTTGTATCATCCCATGAGGCAGCCATTGCCTTGCCTTTGGTTTTTCTGTTTGGGCATTCGGTAGATAGGTGACCATATTCATGGCAGGCATAGCATTGTGGTTCTTTGGTCTGTTTACCAAATTTGCCTGCAGAAGGTTTGTAGTTCACCTTTCTACCTCTAGAAGGATGGCCGCGATTCTTCTGAAAGAATCTTCTGAATCTTTGTGCTAGCAAGGCCACTTCCTCATCTTCATCTTCTTTTTCGCTCTCACTGTCCTCATGTTTTGATTTCTTAGAAGTTTTTAGGACAGTATTTTTGGATTTTTGGGGTTGTGTGAAGTGTAGTTCAAAGGTTTGTAGGGAACCTACCAGTTCTTCTACTTTCATCTCATTAATATTCCTACACTCCTCAATTGTTGTTACCTTGGGATTGAAGCGTTCCGGTAAGGATCTTAAGATTTTTCTACATATTTTTGGTGTCGGAACCTTCTCTCCCAATCCACCCATGGAGTTACAAATGATGTTTAATTTTGTGAAAAACTCCATAAATGTCTCATGCTCTTCCATCATGAGATTTTCAAACTGTGAAGTTAAGAATTGTAGTTTAGATCTCTTCACAGTGCTTGTGCCTTCATGGGTTGTTTTCAATAAGTCACATGCTTCTTTAGAGGTCCCACACATACTTATCTGATTGAAAATGTCTTGGGACACGGCACATTAGATGGCGTTCATTGCTTTTGCTTTAGCATTTCGCTGTTCTTTGTCAAACTTCGTCCACTTCTCATTCAGTTTGGGTTTAGCGATTGTGGTTTCATTTTTAAGTACAATTTTCTCCGATGGTACCACATATCCTTTTTCAACTACGTCCCAAACTTCATAATCTAAAGATCTAATGAAGTAGTGCATTCTAGCCTTCCAGTAAGCATAGTTTGATCCATTAAATACTAGAAGTCTAGTGGCAGATGAGCCCTCTCCTTTGGCCATATTTCTACTTCAGTCAAGATCACTCTCTAGGCGGTGAAGCCCTTAAAGAGAGACCCGCTCTGATACCAATTGAAATTGCGGTGAAGACCGCTTTAGTTGAAGTAGGAATAGGTCAGTATATCCTAGAGGGAGGGTGAATAGGACTTATTAAAGTTTATTTAAATTATTAAAAATCATTATCACACTAATCCTATCACAGAGTATTGATTAGGATTACTCAACCTTAACTCTACTGGCTTCCAAGCCTGATAGAGGATCTAATCACAAACTATTTAAAAGACAAACAATGTATAGATGAGATTGTGATGGATATGACTGTGTGTGCATAGGATGTGATCATATATAAAGACATGTAAGGCAATCACATAAATGGAAGATAATATCAAACTCAAACACAGACATTTTATAGTGGTTCGAAGACTTGTCAACTCCACTCCCGGCTTCCACACTCAACCCTTGAGTGACTGGATTTCACTAAGGAAGTTTTCCATGGTTCACCTCAAACCTAAGGTTTTAAATTAGGTTCACCTTCAACCTTTACAGAGGTTTCTACTCAGTTCACCTCAAACCCTGGAGTTTTACTGGCGTACTCCTAACCAGATGTTTATGCCCATACAGGACAAGGGTCCACACAACGCACCCTGAGGTTTCTACTCGGTTCACCTCTAACCCTGGAGTTTTACTGGCGTACTCCTAACCAGATATTTATGCTCTCCACAGAGCAAGGGTCCACACAACGCACCCCGCACGTACACTCCCGTCGGAGGCCTCCTTCGAGGACTTCAAATGGTGAGCAACACTTAAAACCCAATCCTAAAAAGGAATAATCGCAAGTGTCCTCTGGACTCTTAGTACTTACAGATAAGTTGATGAGTCCCTTTCAGCACAATGATGAAGACTTTCTACTTGTTGATGAAGAGTCTTCAGCTCTCTTGATCCACAACATGAAGATGTATATATGCTAGGGTTAGGTTGGGTCAAGGTTATGATGGACTACCACTCTCTAAAGGTTTTCCTATAAGGAAGATAGAGAAGTTCTCATCATCTATGCATTCAAGGCATCCCAGCTTAATGATAAGTCATTAAAGCAGTAGCTGAAGGATCCTTGAATGCGGAAGTTCATTCCCCAATCCACTCTATAAGATATCAATGATGAGGGTGGATTGGAGGATGAACTTCCCGAGAGAAAGAGCTTAGGTAAATGATAGAAAGGTTAAAACATTCTAAAGCACTCTCTTCTTTCTCTGCCAGCAATGAAGACAACTCTCTCTATTTATAGGCTTAAGGTTCCAACGGATATAAACGGTCATATTTATGAAAGAGTTCGATATCATCGAGCATTCGTCGATATGATCGAGCGTATACTCTCGATTGTATCGGCCGACATCTCAATGATAAGAACTTAATTGTCATTTCACTTTTAGAAACCTTCTGCCGACTGGTCGATGGGATCGAGACACGCATCGATATTATCGGATTTCAAACTCCGATTCCATCGAGTGATGGTTCGATCTATCGACAGTTGAAAAATAAGAGAGAAGCCTTGAAGAATTTTAGGATCATAAATATGATCGAGGAACCAGTCGATGGCATCAGAATTTGTACATGGATCATATCGGCGACCATTCGATGGGATCGATAAATCGTATAGATTTTACATGTAAGCTTGCTGGACGAATTATGTCCTGACTCGATCCAATCGACTTGGTCTCGATATTATCGATATTTGAATATCAATTTATCGACAGACACCCCGATCAACATTAAAAGTAACATGAAATTCATGCTGGAGAGAACATGCGCCCCACAGTCGATATGATCGACTGACTCCCGATATGATCGATATTTGAGTTCAGATTGAATCGGACAGTCATCGATATATCGAAGCAATTGATAGTTTTCTTTAGAAATATAGGGGCGCCGGAAAGCAGTCTGTCGATACGATCGATCCACTTCAGATATGATCGATTTTTGAATATCGATGATGTCGACTAGAAGGTCGATATATTGATAAATCGTCCAAAAGATTGTTTGATTGCTGGATGCATTTTTTCCTCACTCAATTGTATCGATTGATATGCCGAGGACATCGACAGAGCTGATCAATCATATCTAAAGGGGAATCGATATAATCGACAGTGTAAGAAAAATTTAGAAAATTTTTTTTGGATAAAAAATTTTCTTACACAAACCCTAAGCTGTTCTAGTTCTTTTTAAGGGTTTAATCACCTGGTGTTTTGGGACACGGGATGTGAGGCTATGATTTACCTTTTGGTGAGCTTCCACACATCCAGATGAGGCAGACGCTTGACTTGATCTTCTTGTTAGATGTTGTCGTCCGACTGACTAAACATACAACGTAATTGACAAACCAGGGCACATAATAGGTGCACTTTCACTGTCTAGTAAGCTCAATGATAAAATCTTTGGATTTATCGATGCATCGACATGACCTTTGATATCATCGACATTCAAATTCTAATGATATCGAGTGTACCTCGATCATATCTTTGACCTGAAAAATTTTAAAGCAAATCTCTCTCATTTTTCAAATGTCGAGGAATCGATCCTCGTATCGATAATATCAGAGTTCGAAATCAGATGACATCGACACATGTTTCGATGCCCTCGACCAGCTGGTAAAAAAAATTTTAAAAGCGTATGACATTTGAGTTTGTGTCATCAAGCGGTCAGTCGATGCAATTAAGAGTATACGCTCAATAATATCGACCCTGCTCTATGATATCGAACTCAGTCATAAATGTGACCGTTTTATATCCGTTGGAACTTTTTACCTATAAATAGAGAGCTTGTCTTTAGTTACTGTGAGAGAAAGAAGAGAGCCCTTTTAAGTGTTTAACCTTAAATCATTTACCCAATCCACCTTCATCATTAATATTCAATAGATTGGATTGGGGAATGAACTTTCGCATTCAAGGATCCTCCAGCTACTACCTTAATGACAAATCATTAAGCTAAGATGCCTTGAATGTATAGATATTTAAAATCACTCTATCTCCTTTATAGGAAAATATTTGAGAGTAGGATTCCATCATAACCTTGACCCAACCCGTCGCCATACATCGATATATCTTCTAAGTTACAGTTCAAGGGAGCAAAAGACTCTTCATTAATAAAGGAGGAGATCTTCGTCCACGAGCTAAAAAGGGACTCATCTACTTATCTGAAAGTTATCAAAGTCTAAAGGACCCTTGTGATCATTCTTTTATAGGATTGGGTCTAAGGTGTTTCTCACCCTTATAAGTCCTCTAGGAGGCCTCCGGCGGGAGTGTATGTGATGGGTACGTAGTGTTGACCCTAGCTCTGTGGAAAGCATAAACTTTCGGTTAAAGGTGAATCTGTCTAAAACCTTTAGTTCGAGGTGAACTGTGTGAAACCTCCATTAAGGTTCTGTGGAAAGATCCTTGGCCAGTGTGCCTAAAAGTGGGTGCGATGTATTGACCCTTACTTAAGAGAGCATAAACAGTCAGCCTAGGTGTAGGTTGTAAAGGTTAAAGGTGAACCTAATTTAAAACCTTGGGTTTGAGGTGAACCATGGGAAACCTCCTTAGTGAAATCCAGTACACTCAAGGGTTGAGTGCGGTTATCGGGAGTGGAGTAGACAAGTAGTCAAACCACTATAAAAATGACTGTGTTTGAAATTATTTTTCATTTGTTTGTGTGATTTACTTTACTATTTTTATATCTGATTATCTGAGATCACACCTCACACACACAGTCATATCTATCATAAACTAGTTACATATTGTTCATCTCTCAAATAGTATGTGATTGGATCCTCTACTGGGCTTAGAAGCCAGTACAGTTACTCTTGAGTAATCATAATATATGTTTTTTTAAGGATTAGTGTGATAGGCTTTTAAATAAACCATAAAAACTTTAAAAAGTCCTATTCACCCCCCTCTAGGACATTGGCATATTCCTATTTCAACTAAGGCGGTCTTTACTGTAATTTTAGAGTAGAGGTGGAAAGAAGTATTTTCTGATTATTGGTGATAATTTTACCAGATATACTTGGGTAGCTTTCTTGAGAGAAAAATCAAAGATTCTTGATGAAGTCAAAAGAATTCTAAAATGAATTCAGACTAAAAAAGAAGTGCATGTGATCAAAATCAGAAGTGATCATGGTACAGAGTTTTAAAATAGCAATTTTGAAAAGTATTATATAGGCCATGGTATATCACAAGAGTTCTCTGCTCATAAAACACTTCAACAGAATGAGGTTATTGAAAGAAAGAACAGGGTGGTACAGGAAATGGCCAATGTAATGCTAAATAGCATGAACTTACCAAAAAACTTATGGGCTGAAGCTGTTAATACAACTTGCTACATTATAAATCTTGTATATAATAGAAAAGCCAAAGATAAAACAGCCTATGAGTTATAGTTCGATAAAAAGCCAACAGTCAAATACTTTCAAACTTTTGGAAGTAAATGTTTTATTTTACGTGACCAAAAAATTTTGGAAAAGTTCGTAGCCAAGAGTGATGAGGGAATATTCTTGAGTTATGCTCTGAATAGTTGAGCATATCGTGTTCATAACAAAAGAGCAGGAGTGATTCAGGAATCTATTAACGTTGTAATTGATGATCACCTAATCACATCCATACCAAGTCAAGATGATGATGAAGTCAACATTATCAATAAACCTAACTCTTCATCTAAATCAGATAATACTAAATTAAGATCAGTCAATGACCATCCGACTGATCTGATATTGGGTAACCCTCGTACTGGTGTTCAGATAAGAAAACAATTAGAAAATATCAATAACTACGTCAGCTTCACTTCCCAAATTGAACCGGCTAATGTAAAAGAAATACTTACCGATGAAAATTGGATATTGGCTATGCAAGAAGAGTTAAATCAATTTCTCAAAAATGATGTTTTGGTTTTGGTTCCTAGACCTTTTAATAAACATATAATTGGAACTAAATGGATTTTTGAGAACAAATCTGATGGCTGAATCTAAGCCTCAGGTCATTACTCATAAATTATGTCGATTTGATGCTGATTGGAGTTCTGAAAATGCTCTCTGTGCCAACAAGATGATTCTTAAATTCAAAATCCTTCATCACATTTTCACCTCTAATGTCTATCCACGGTTTGGGAATAAGTCTGAACTTATTCCCTTCATGACTCGTGTCCTTCACACCGTTGTGTCTGGCATTCTATCTGTCTTCCCTCATTGATATGTTATTTAATTATCCAATTTCGTATCCATTTGGGCCATGGTTTGATACCTTTTGCTTATCTCATGACAAGCCTTGCTATTTATTGTAATTTTGTCATTTCAATGACAGAGGCTCCAGAGGCAGCCCTCCCTTTTAATAATATAAATATCCATAAGATGAACCTGGACTTCCTTCTTAGCTAGAGAGATGAGGATGAAGAAGAGGAAGAAGACGGGCCGTTACCTGAAGACACTTCCATGGATGACATCTTTGCAGAGTTAGAAACAGATGATGAAGTTAATCCTAACAATCAGCCTTCCTAGGTTGATGATCTGTTTAAGTCATTAGAAGATAAAGTTATTGAGTTGAAGGTATCCTAGGATACTCTGGTTGAAAGTCACAAAGATGATATTCTACTTGTTATTATATTAAGTGTTTTGTCACGAATTTAACAAAGGGGGAGATTGTAAGTGTTATATTGTATAAAGCACATATTTGGTTATCAAATTTTGCTTGGATGAAATAATTTATGAAGTAGTCCGTCTAATGTGGATCAAGATGGAAAGCTCAAGACATTACTTCAAGTCAAGATAGTTCACAATCTACTAAGTTCAAGACTCTACTAAAGTTCATATCATGAAGTAGATCAAGATCGAAAGTTCAAGCTTTACTAAATTCAAGTTCTACTACACTTTTAGTAAAAGATCAAGTTCCATCGAAGATTCAAGTAGAAGAACAAGTTCCAAAAAATTCAAGCAACTTCAATGTTCAGTCTTTTTAGGTATAACAGACCCTAGAAAGACCTTAGGCTTATGTTCTTTCAAGAGACAAATTTATATGGGTTCTTATACTTTATATAGGCTAAACTTCAACTAGTCTAAACTTAGGTTCGACTAGTCTAAGATATGGCTCGACCAATCTAAGAAATCTTGGACCAGTCCAAGTTTGAATTCAGAAAAATGGATTTTTCCGTTACTTTCTCAACCAGTTGAGGGGTGCTCGACTTGAAGTCCAACAACCAAAATCTAGTACCCTCGACCAGTCGAAGAACAATTTTATCCGATGCGCTCAAAATTTAAAAATTTATTAGATCATAGACGAGTCAAAGAAGACCTTAGACGAGTCGAAGCAACAACTTTTCAGCTTATAAATAAAGGCCTTCTTTCAATCTAAAATTACTAATCCAAGCTAGTAAAAGCCGTCATCAAGAGAGAGAAAAGTCTCCATTATTATCAAGCTATTGCATAGTATTTTTAATATTTCTTTAATAGCATTTTTTCAATTTCTAGATCTCTTATTTTATGAATCTTATTTTATAAAGAGAGTAGATACTCTTCTTTGAGATCTTGAGAAATTCAAACAAGTAGCCTTTAATTTGAATCGATTTAAGATCAATCTAGAACCTAGAACCCTTGTTTATGTGACTGGACATTGAAAAATCTACTTCAAGAGAAGCAGTTTTACAGGTTACTTAAAGTGTGTTTTTCCCGATTGTGGGCTAAAACACACTTTAATATTGTTAAAAACAATATCTAACAATGTCGTAACACTCTTTTTTAGTCTAATTCATACCTAAGTTTAATATTCTAAACTAACACCTGATTATTCGAAACAGCTAGGGGTTCAGTCCTAGGGCTTCAGTGTCGCTAGGCTTTAGCGCTCCCATCTATGTCAGTGAATGTATTATGGAGAGTCCACAGCCCACGGCCAAGTTTAATTCCAAACCATGCTTTGATACCAACTTGTAACGCCCTGAATTTTGGGAGCCGAGTAGGTACCCAGATCCCGAATTCCCAAGTGTCATTTATGCCCTACTGGATTTCATACTATACATAATTTGGTTGTTTTATAAGCAATGGAGAATTTAAGTGGACCATGCAGCATAAATCAAGATCAAAATAATAAACACATGTGCAACTAACATGGAGTAAGCAGATCCGGCAAAAAGATAATGTAAGTGAAAACAAGGGACCATGTCCCACAAAAATACACATAATCTAAAAATACAAAACCCTACCCTGGGCCCCATCACTAATCCTAAGGCGGTCTACAGGGACCTGCTGAAAATTTGGAAGCACAACCGCTCCTCCTCCTTGTCCACGCTTGCTCCATTATGCACATCGATCTCTGTAATCACTAAATCTAAGACACGTTCTACTTAGTGTTTTAAAACACCATCCCAGAGTGGGAGTGAGTGATCAACTCAGTGAATACCATTACTGATAAGTTATGCATGTTATCAATTACATAGACGAAGTTAATGAAAAGCAATCAATCACAAGATCTTAATTACTCTTATCAATGAACATGCATGGTTCCATGATATGATGCATGCCCTCACATCCACCACTCCCTTGAGCGACACCGTCTAACGTTCGCAATGTCAAACACTCCCTCAATGCGACCTCAACTGCTGAGTCGCCATCCTAACTAATGCGATGTGATAGTGAGTGTTCACAACCCCAAGTGTAGGGTTGTGATGTAGTAATAATCTTGGTGAGACCACGGTCGAATCCACAGGGACTAATCTTGTACATTTCTAAAAGTAACTAGACTCAGAACTAGAAGAAGATGTAAACCTAAATCTGAAATAGTTGAGAGAGTGATTTTAAATAAGGTAATTGAAACATATAAATTTAAAGGTGGTAACTAGGGTGCCAAGGATCTACATATAGCAATTGGAACATTACCTTGCATGATTCAATAAATTCAACTAGAATTAGAGTCCTATCTTATCTAGATGGAGAAAGGAGAGACGGTGAGATCTCTGAACTTCTCATGAACCTAGTCTTGACGAATGAGAGTTGTGAGGTTTGGAAGTGATTCCATCACCCAACCATGCCCAAGAGACAATAACAAATAACAAGATATACCAATCTCACAACCAATCATAGGAGAATTGTAAGGATTATAAAGGATTCCATCACCCTACCATGCCCAAGGGATGATGGTGGACAACAAGACTTACTACTTTCACAATCTCAATTCGGGGAAAGAAGATATTCAAAGCATTCACAAATCCATTGTAATTTGTCACAATAAACCATTAAACACTAAAATCCATAAGAGTTCAACAAAACATGAATCAAAACAAAGCAAACATCTCAATCATGCTACAAGCTTCACCTCTTAGCCCTAGCTAAGTTAGCCAACCATAAACACGATTGAACTAAGAACTCTTAAACAAAACATCAATTAAGGAAGAAGAAGAAAAACTCCTGGACGATGGCTCCACCCTTTTTCTCCACTCCTCAAACCCTAGAAGATGCCTAAGGATGCCCTGGGGACCCCTATTTATAGTTGTGCATCACCTCCTTTCGCACCAACTTGTAAAAATCCAAAAATTGTCTCAAATTTATGCAGTCCACACAAAACCTGTGTAACCCTCGACTAGTCGAGGACAGCCTTCGACTGGTCAAGGGTTACCTTTGACTGGTCAAGGATGATGTGATTTTAGAATCTCATGTTGCTGGAGTTCGAGTTGAAGTTTCCTTGACTAGTCCAGCAGGAGCTTAGACGAGTTGAAGCAGATCTTGGACTAGTTGAAGATCACTCAAATTCACTTCAAAACTTTGATTCTCTTCATTCTTGATTTGGTTTCCTTGGATCTTTGGCATTTGAATTTTTCATTTTTGGTCTTCTAAGATCTAATCTTTGGCTTGGTGATTCTTGAGTGTTAAATCCATACTTTTAGCATCATTTTCAATCTAAGCTCTTAAATTCACCTTACAACACAAACATGATTAAAAAAGAACATTAAGCATTATCATGTTCATAAAACCAAGTAATAAATAGGAGATAATATGCAATATTTGACCCTTAATAATGAGCATGTTAGCCATGTTGATTAGTTACATTCATTCATCCAACAATTTAGGGAAACCGGGACACCTTAACAGATCAATGCCCTACCCTGATCGCGCAGCCCGAGCAGCCTGGCGATCTTGCTCTCGCAATCCTTGACCCGATTGAGTTTGTCACTCCCAATTTAAAACAGATGAAGGATAATTGTAAAGAAGAGTTCTTGCTCACGGTCACTACGAGGAGGCTCGTTGCCCCATCGTAGGTAGACAGCACGGTCATAGTGTCACATTCCACCATGTCCGACTCCCATGACTTATGTGCCGCAACAAGCTAGTTATCATTGGGTACAAATAGACTCAGGGTGTCTCAGGTTCAAGCAGACATGTACGTAAAAGGTTAACGAACATGGTCGACTAACTAATGAGCCAATTTGTCCACTCTGGACAAATTACAAAAAGTACGACATTAGGAATAAGCATCCCGCGTAGTCTAACTACTGTCGACTATCCGTATTTCAACTAACGGGGTTAAATTAGTCCTTGGGCTACCCTACCGGAGGGGTTGCCCATGCAAGTTCTAAAATGCTAGCCAATTTAGCAAAAGGGGCATAAATGAATCATATTAAAGTAGATGTCGGTCTACTTTTAGTTGTGAAGGATTTAGGCATGCATAGCAATAAATTATAGTCATTGTCATCATAATTCATCATAGATTCTTAAATACATGGAAATTCTAAATAAGCATGTAAACAACCCCAATTACAGAGAATTTAAACATGCATAGAACGAAATCGGTAGTTAGTCATGTGTATAGGGGACATGCAATGGGAATTTCCTTATTTTTAAAAAAAATCGGGGAAGTGTCATGCTTTAATTTTCATAGTAAACCAGAAATCAGGCAAGCTAAGGATTAGGACGGTTGAGGGTCCAACATTTTCTCTTAATTAGGATTTATCCAAGACGACACTCTAAATCTACCATTACCACGCATGCAATTGACATGCAAAGTAAATTATACAACCATAATCGCTAAATTCAGCCTAGGTTCGATGAACAGACACCTATAGTTAATGGTCCACACCTAGGGATGACTAATGGCTTGCAGGGCCCCTCTTAGGGTGTCGGTCCTGTGAATTGATGCGTCGAAGCCCTGTGCCAATTGGATTTGCATGTTAAGACACGTGCGATTGGCCTCTTGCACTAGAATTTGAAAAGAAATTAGGAGAATCCTTTCCAATCATTGATAATCTGCCTCTATGGTGGAGGAGTCATGAGTTCTGGCGTGGGGTTGTGGTAGGAGAGAAAAATTCTTCAATTCCCAGCTCCTTGAAGCTCTTTCCCTCTCTACTCTCTCTACTCTCTCCTCTCTCTCCCCTTTTGCTGGAAAATTCGTATGAGAGTGTGGGAGAGTTTTTAGAGCTTATATAGCCTAGAAGTTAATCCAATTGGCCCTAGGGAGGCTAGTCCTAATGCATATACCCTTAGTGGGTGCATTTCTATTTCCTGGGCCCCTGGCCCATCTGTGTTATGGAACAGGTGTCCTATAATCAGAAGAAGGGTTGTCCAAAGTTTGGTGGAAAACAGATACGTCAATTGATCGCAAGGGCCCGATTTGTAATCAAAGGTCACCGATGTTTGATCAAGACCCCGGTTATACGATATGTGAAGGAAAATATCCTTAACTCATGCCTCGAGTTTGGTTGCGATCTAACAGTCAGAAAGTCACAACTTTACAAAAGAGCAGAAGGTTTATTTCTCTTAAGTTTTCAAATTTTACCCCAAGGGATACTCACATTTCAAGCACTTGGCCTCTGGCCCAAGTTGTGCAGTTTTGGGTACTATCTTGACTATCCACCCACGATGGACTTAAAGTCCAGTAAGACGGACATTATTCTATAATTTCGAAACTAGTGGACCACTAACGAGCGATCGAGAGCTCATTCGGATAATCGAGGCATTTTTTGAATAAATTGGATAGGGAGATTTCTTGGGCATGGTTTTTAGGGTCTGGATTAAATAAGTTCACAGTGTGGCCTATTTGAAATTAGCGAAAATGATGATTCGATTATAATTATCCTAAGGCATTGGTTCTTAGGCTAAATGAGTAAATAGGTTGACTTGGTCCGTTAGTTAAGATCCGGGCCATAACTGGCTCGGCTTTGGGTATATCTTTAATTTAGTTACAGTTGTCTTGATTAGTCAGTGAGAGGTTGGTTAAATTTAGGCCCTAACTGAACAATTCATAAGGCTAGACTTGAGGTTTAAGTAATCAAGTGAATTAGTTGGCTTCACATGGTTGGTTAATCGAATTTGTGTGATTCTTTACTGGTATCACCTATGTATAGGCTCACCTCGAGCATCAAGAGTCAGTAAGTGACAATGTGGGCTATTTACAAAAAAAATAAGGATTTTTAGCAATCCAAAATAGCAAAAATTCAGGATGTTACAATCAGTTGTCCACTGATTCCAATGATGTCAACCAAATGGCCTTTTTTGTCAAAAGTTTATTTTTACAGTGGAGTCTACAATTTTTGCACTATAGAGGGATGCACTTGTAGGATGATGGAGGGAAAGATGTAACTTGAACAAGTGTGATGCCATTTAGGGGGACTTGAATTATGTAAAGCCCTTTAGATATAATGTGATTTAATTGGAAGACATATTATGGTTAGAAATGAGTTTAAGGCCACTCAAAGTATATAAGGTGTTCATTTGATTATGTATTCAACTAAATTCATATATTTGTGTGTACAGAACTCCAGAACAAGCACAGGAAGTACCTAATTTTTAGTGTGATTGCATGTGGATGAATCACTTTTTTCTTCATCATCGCTCACATAAGCATCTTTTATTATTTCAAATTCGGAATAATATGGGGGCATAATCCACCAATGGTGGAGCCCCAGAAACCAATCCTCCTAGTAGCCGAGGAGAGCTGAGGTCATTTATGAGAATTAAAAAGTACAACGCCTACCGTACTATGTGGCCTCTTCCAAGATGGGGTAGCTCTGATTATGGCCCACCATGATATGCATATTGTATATCTATGCATTTCTTCTATTTTTCAACTCATTTTTAAGCATGAGACAAAAAATTGAAGTAGATTTAAATTTTAAGTGGAATATACCATAGGAAATAGTAGTTGTTGATGCAAAAATCCGAACGTCCTCCATAGACCACTTGATACCTGCAAGAGAAGACAAAGATGGAGACGCTGACCACTGCGGGGGACCAAGACCTCACCCTCTCCAGCCACTCGGGGGCTTGAGGTATCACCCTCTTCAACCTAGGCCTGAAAGGCTATGGGCTGGGGCTCCTCGACCACTGGAGGCTCACAAGCTGGAGAGTTCCCCTCCAGATCAACTACCTCCACTGCCGCCTGCTGTGGAGGGATAGCTAGGGAAAGAGCATTTTGAGCCTCTTCACCTGATGTGGTCAAAAGCGATAGCTCTGTCAAGGACCCCCCGATGTTGAAGCTCCTGCCAATATGTTTGGCATGACCATCACCTTCCTCCTCATGGTCGACTTCTACCCGACCATTTCAGTGACAGAGGGAGGACAAACCCTTTTTCTAGACTATACAGCACGACCATGACTACACAACGGAAGGTTCAAAGTTAGCAAAAATTTACTTTACCTAAACGTATCTATAATTTGCTACTACAAGGAGCAGCGGAAGGAGTAGGTCGGTATAGTCCGGACTGATAGAGGAGGTCAGGGGTGATCAGCATGCTCCAGAGCCAGAGATCATCCTTCGTCGCCTTCACCTTGTTCACTTACCTAAGTTGCAGGTCAGAGAGAATGGGTGGAGTCTTAGGGAAGCCTGCAAAAGCACTCAATAGTTAGTGAATGCAACTACTAATGTATGAAGAAAAATTCTAAGTCCAACACCTCAGAAATATCCGACCTAGGGTGACGAATTTGGTCGGAACTTAAGTTCGCAGCTGTGTCAGTTCTGCAACAGGCCCCTCCCATTTTCTAAATGCCTAAAACCACTTATTCTTCCATTTTTTGTTGGAATTTGGGTTGCCAGTTATGAGGGTCTTTCCCTTGTTTACCTATGCCGGGAAGTAGTACCAACTCAGCTGCTACGGGTGAGCCTTTGACTAGTATAGGTACATGAATTACTCGACCGTCAGCTCTTTGTTCCCATGTTGGAACCAGAGGATATAAGTCCCCAACAACACCCTCCAGATGTTCAGAATGATTTGGCCCAGGGTCAGCCTTAAGTGAGAGGTGGCCTTTTGCACGATCCGGTGCAAGGGGAGGTGGAGCCTGCACTGCAAAGCAACTAAGAAGATAGCCACCTCGCCTTCGTGCGGGTCACTGGGGACTTCACCAAGATGGGAGGCTCTAAGTCCCATTGACTCCGGAATCTGATACTCAGATCTGATCCGAGCCATATCAACCCCTATCAAAGTCGACCCGACAGGACCAACATCGACTGGCTGCTCGGCTAAAGTCTGAGCAGCTGCCCTCTTCGATGAAACGAATTCCATTGCCCGACTGTGGCCTAGAGATACCAGAGATGGAGGATTAGAGGGAGCCCTTAACCTATAATCTACGCTCTTTAGGTTAGAATCTCCTTGGACAGCTTAAAGCTCGAGGGCTTCATCTGAAATATTGGACATGTCAGGTCGGGAAATAAAAAATGGAAAGAGAGAAGAAGCAAAAGGCACCAGAGAAGAAGATTTCTGACTTACCAGAAATCACCAAGTCTAGGAGCTTGAGAAACAACAGTCAGAGCAAATGGCTTGAAACGTTAAGGTTCTCCCATTTTTATAGCCAGTTCGGCTGCGGGTAATAATTACTCACATTAAATGTGGCAGCCGAAATGCTACTCGACACGTGCATGCAACCATGTGGTGATCTCCCACTCGCCCAATGACCTAACTTCCCGGGTAATGCCACGCGTCCACGTCCCATAGGTCTGGAAGCGAAAAGCGTCCCTGCCAACGCACACCGCTTTAAACACGCCATACCATCATTGTATATCTTCCATGATCTCTGCGCCCGCCGCCTCTCTCCGCATTAATGACAAACCAATTCGATCTCCCATACGCAAGACATCAATGATCTGACCTCAACACACTGTCTTACTTCTCGAGCTTACACGGTCAGCTCGAAAGTAAAGGGCTATTGTTATGGGTAAAAATGAGTAGGCCAAAAGTATGAGCTCAGCTCAAAAATTTGTTCACGTTGTATGGTTGGCCATCACTAGTCGTGACCAAAGAGCTACTCCATTGTACGACGTCGAGCCTGACATCGAGTTATTCCATGGCCCTGTCCATGTTTGAGCTAATGTTCAGATATCCTTTAGAAGCCTCTGAGGCATGATCCCATACAGGACCAAGCACGGCTGCTCAAAAGACTTGCAAGGGAGTCCCTGCACAACACTATAAGATGAAGAAGAGAGTCATCCCCAATTTCATTTATGTTCTTATAATGCCACGTCCAAAAGGGGAAAAGTGTCCTTAGGCACTCACATGGGAACTAACGTAGGACCGAATGATACGACCGCACGTGTGGACCTAAGACAGATTAATTAATTCCAATTTACCCTTCTATGGAATTAAATTAAAGCATATTCCAGGCCAATCACGGGCTGTAGAGCCAGGTGGTTGATTCATACTTGGTGGCTATCCGTATGGGCCGTATATCGCCAGAGTAAGGTCCAAAAATCTTAAACTTTGTCAGATCATTGGGCTCGCTGGGCTTATGGTCCCACGCGTATGCAAGGCCCTGAAGACACCAAAAAATGGTTGAACAATGTTACCCTGCTGACACTTGCAAACTGCGAGTAACCTGACTTAAAGAAATAAAATCTAGAAATTAAACCAATTGGCGCTGCTACTTGAGTAAGCACATCCAGGAATTTTAACCTTCGGATCTCTTCAAAATTCACGCCAAAGGTTGGAAATAATTCTCGACGTTTGCCTTGAAAATCTGGCCGTTACGGCAAGACCCCACATCCGTTTACGATCAAACTTCACCCAACCCTTCATCGGGCCATGGGGCACTTATCCTAAGTGTCAGATGGGCTAGGGGTCCATCAAAACAACTCCAATAACATAAGCTGGGCCCCACTAGGCTATTAGGGGAATTATCCAAAAGCCAAGGTCAACTGAAATAATCTTGAGCATATAAAAGCCCAATTCTCTCTCAAATCTAAAAAACTCCAACAATCGAGAGAGAGAGAGAGAGAGAGAGAGAGAGAGAGAGAAAGAGTAAGTGAGGAGAGAGAAGGGCCTCCTCTAATTAGTGCATGTGAGCTTGGAGCTTGGGATATTGAAATCCTGACACTTTCACCTCTCTGTTGAGGGTCAAATATTGCATATTAGACCCAGTTATTGTCTGCATTTACAAGCATGATACTGTTTAATGGCCCGTTTTAATCGTGTTTGTGATGCAAGGTGTAATTATAAGCTTGGACTGAAATAGGTGCCTAAAGCATGGATTTAGTACTCTGACGATACGAAAGGCATTGGAAGGACTCCAAGGGACCAAGATCGACGGATTTACATGCCAGAGATTTGAGAAAATTGAAAAACTGAAGCTTAAGTAGCCTGAAAATCATCCAAAATGCAAGATCACGAGGTTCCCACCATCAGTTCGGCTCAAAACTTCATACATGGTCTGAGGGTCATAAATTAACCATACAAGTCAAATTTCATCTAGTGGATCATTGTAGAAGTGGCGTAATGGACAGATCAGCCTATAAAATGGTAAAGTGGGGCCCACCTGATATCTGGATATGCTTCAATCTCGTTATCAACACTTTAAAGAGGCTGGGGAAAAGGATAGATGGATCATATTTGCTACATACATCATGAGTGGACCCCCTGGCAGTTGCTAGTGCACAATGCACAACTGCATTCTCAGTGTACCGGACCAAGAGAATCCGGTCAAAGGTCTTAGACTGACCTTTCTTCTCCAAAGTAGAAGCTAAACAGCATCCGCATGGTGCGGACGCTGATTCAAGGTGTAGGCCTCACACATTGTCCATATGGACAATCCAAGCCGTCCATTCACTCCAGAGGAAGGCCACGCCCTTGCCAAGCTCTCCTTTTCACACCATGCAGGATATCGCACTATCCTATCCGTTAAAGAAAAGATGGACGGCGGAATGAAGAATCAAGTGGGCCACGTCAGAAGCAATCCAAAACTGACCATATCAGAATGGTTTTTTTGAGACTAAGTTGATGGTCGGTGTGGATCTCTCAAATATCAGAGATTGTGGGTCCCACCAATCACCAGTGCATGTCTGCGCGAGCTCTGCTTCGCAGCAGAGCTTGCGAGTGAGTGTTGTGGGCACCAATCATCAATCGTACAGATAATCGGAACCGTCTAGTGGTCTCTAACAGGCCATATGATCCCAGCCTAAGAGAGAAATTGAAGAAATATATTAAATATTGGTTTTCTACCGTTGAGACGCAAGATGGATGGCGCCAAGAAGAAATCCATGGGCTGCATCAAGGCTGATCAAAAACCACACGTTTCTGACCAAAATTTTGAGTAGAATTCAGCGGACGGCGTGGATTTCTTAAAAAGACAGCGAAGTGGGCCCTACCAATGGCAAAGCACGATCAGTGCGTAGCCCTGTTTTCGTGCTGAGTGTTGGATGATTTATGTGGTCGTTGCATGATGATGGTTGTGGAGATGGTTGTGGAATTGATGAAAGATCTGAACCATCCATCATTTAGGCCGTCGGAAACCGTCCATAGGTATGGCCTCTGGTCACAAAAATGCGTTTGTATGCGAAGGACAGATTCTCACGCAAGTGACGCATGCGACATTACGACTGCGTAAAGAGCTTGTTCTGCACCGACCGTAGCTACGTTAGGAAAACTTTCGCATGAAGTTTCTCCTTTCAAATAAGAAGGAGAAGAAAGAGAGAGGCAAGAATCAACTTAGGTTGGACGTGAAGCACGGGAGGGAGAGAGAGTGGAGTCATTTTTTTCTTTTTCTTTTTATTTTTCTTATGTTTATTTTATTCGAGGGATTTAGCCCATTCATGGCAGGCTAAACCTCTTAGCTAGGGCTAAGAGGTGAAGCTTGTAGCGTGATAGGTGAGACCTTGCTTGTGCCTTTCATTTAGTCTGAACTGATGTTGAATTTAGTTTAAACTAAGGGAATGTTTCTAGTTTTCAATGGTCTATTGTGACTAAAATTACAATGGGTCTGCGATAGCTCTGAGCATGTTCCTATTTCTTTTATGTTTATGACGTCAGGAAGCCCTGTTGTTCACCATCGTCTCCTGGGCATGGTCGGATGATGGTACCCTTCCTAACTTTGATGCATGTGATTGGTTGGTAATTAGTTTAATTCTGTTGTTTGCTTTGTCTCATGGGCATGGTTTGGTGATAGAATCCATTCTAATTCATATACCTTTCATCTCATGAAAACTAGATCAAAGTAAGTTCAGTTTGATTTCATGACTCTTGAAGCAGGCGTAAGATCTCCCTGATCTCTACAAGTAGATCCTCTGAATCCCTAGTTTCCTATTCCTAATTTTTCTTAAGTTTTAGATAATAATCTGACAATTATTCATTAAATTCTAGTTGATTTAGATTTCATCTCATTCTAGTTCTAGTTCTAGTTAGTTTTAGATAGCGTACAAGTTTCAGTCCCTTGGGATTCGACCTCGGTCTTACCGAGTTTATTACTACATCACAACCTTGCACTTGGGGAGTGAACACTCTCCACGCTGACTCCAATCGTTGTTGGAATAGGATTCCAACCCATCTAAGGTAAGATGAGGTTCCAAATTACATCTTCCTTGATTTTTAAAACATGCATGTGTCTTATCCTTCGTTCTTTGCAATGCAGGGACCCGGCACCTCGAGCTTGAGGACCCGGCGTCACAAGAACCATCTCAGCAAGCTCTGACAAAGAATAGGTGAGGACCATTACCTTTAGGTAGCCGGTTATCATGCCTAGTATAGTCTAATGAACTTGTTTGGTGAATGTTAGAGCATGTAGCTGAATTTTCCCTTTAATGGTATAATTAGGGTAATGAATTAGAAATTAATGAATTTATGTAAAGGCATTAGGCCCTAAACTCCCAAACAATTGATTAGAAAAATTGCATGCCATGTTGGATACGAAATTGTGGATTTCCCCAAATTGTTGCTAGTTAATTGTGTTTTTCCTAGTTTGGTGTTAACTATTCCTAACATGATGACATGAAGTACTGTAAATTGCTATTTGGTATTTTTGAGTCCTTGATTTTCTGAATTAGTGATTAATTATGCTTGAATGAATATGCTTTAATGAAGGCATGAAATGTCGTGGATTGGCTAATTGGTCGAGTCACTTGCCTGAATTTTTAATGCATGGCTGAATTATATGATGTATGTTGACATGTGGAAGATTTATTTTAGTGAGTTACTATATGGATGTCCACATAATTGTATTGGCTGGAATTTGTTATGTAGAACCTGTAAATTTAAATAGAACTTTGTGTGTGGCTGTCCATGTACTGATTATACAAAAATTATGCCTGTTATATATGAATTACATCTAAGGAATCTATGTTTTGTTGTGAATTGTTACATATTCCTCTATGGATCGACCGATTACCTAGAATTCCTTGGGCGGTCCTTGTTGGACTTGTCCATGAGTGAATCTGGCCCAAATAATTAAACTATAGGTTGTTGGCTGTAGTTGGACTGCACGAGGCAGTGTTCTTAGGCCGATTAGTTACGATTCAACCCGTCAGGGCACATTGACTACTAGTCGACCATCTTGGTATATTAGTCATGTTTGATCACGCTTGTATGAGCCTGAAGTACCCTAAGACCATTGCGCCTATTATTAACTGTAATTATGGCCTATAAAGTCTCATGAGCCGGGGATGGTGGTGTAGGACACTATACCTGTGCTATCAGCCTACACTGGGGTGACGAGCCTTTCCAAAGTGTCCATTGAGCACTTAAACTCTTGATATGGGGACAATGGTATGGGACACTATGCCCGTGCTGTTGACCTGTGCTGGGGTGATGACCTTCCTACAGCGACCGCGAGTAGGACATTTAAGTCTCAATCTATTTCGTCTACTTTTATACTACTTTTAGGGATTGACGACCCCAATATAGGGCTAAGGGTCGCGAGAGTCACATGACCATGGCCCTTAAGCCGTGCGATCGAGTTAAGGCAATAACTCCATACCACTCTCTTCACCAAGTAAAAGCAACCCATACTGAGCCCACTCCTCTCATCCCAAAAGTCAACAAGCACCATACCCTCCATGTCATCTCTTCTTACAACACCACTCATCGCTTTCTCATTCCTCACTCCATTCTAAGCTACCAAAGAGAGGAATTGTCCAAGCTTCCCAAGAGAGCCAAGTGTGGCCCACTTTCTTGCCCTCTCATCTCCTATCCTATCCCTTCAATCTCCATCATCCTCCATCAAAGTTGAAGCTTAGGAGCCAAGGATTCTAAGGAGCTAAAGAAGAATGCAATCAGTGGGTGATCTTAGAATTTCCACCGTTGATTCTATTTGAAGGCCCACGTATGGTGGGACCCATTTAATGTACGTGTTGTAAACGGAGAGGAGCTCATAGTGGCAGAGCTCCTCTCTCTCTCTCTCTCTCTCTCTCTCTCTCTCTCTCTCTCTCTCTCTCTCTCTCTCTCTCTCTCTCTCTCTCTCGCCCTATTTTTTTGCTATTGTGGCCCACCTTGAAGAATGGATTAGATCCACATAACGGACCGTGGAGATCCCACCATGATGTATTATATACACCGTCATTCCTGGACGGACCTGAATGAAGGAAAGACACAAATATCAGCTGATCCAAAACTCTGTGGGAGACCCTTTTGTGGACCTCACCGTATGCATGCGTGACATCCACGTCGTCTGCTAGTGAGACCCACCTCGCTTCTTGTCCAGCGGACAAGCCTGCTGCACATCCATCTGAATAGGCCGAGATGAAGAGAAATCATAGATATCAGCTTATCCAAGACATGGTGGCCACCACGTGGGCCCACCCTGATATATTTGTTGTATCCCCACCATCCAAAAAGTAGGGACGGGAGGGCCAAATATAATGTATGTGTTTTATCCCACCGTCTAGTGGGTGGGACGATGGTGATCCAGACCGTCTAGCCTCACACTTGGTGTGGGATCCATATGATATAAGTGTTTTATCAAGATCGTCCATCCAACAACAAATAGCTGCTGGACTGACGTCAGCAAGTTCTGTGGGTCCCACATGATGTATGTGTTATATCCAAACTCTCCATTGTATGGACGTCAACAAGATGTGGGTCTAATCATGGGTATGTATTATATCCTAATTGTCCATCCGTTTCACCCACATCATCCACCTGTTGGATGACCAACATAGTTGCTACATTAACATTAGCGGGTCCTGTAGACCCTGATCATGAGGTATATGTTATATCCCATCCGTCCAACTAGATAGTGGGGACCCCAGTAGCTTACAACTACTGGATCAACGTCAACAAGGTCTGAGAGTCCCACATCATGTATGTGTTTCATCTATACCGGCCAACCATGAGTAGAGATCATTTTATGGAACTGCAAAGAGAATGAGATATCTAAATTTCAGGTGGGACCCACCTTCGATGTATATATCTAGACTATCCATCTGGATGGTGGGCCATGATGTATGTGTTACATCCAAACTGTCTATCCTAATGGTGATCTCGTTTTAAGGCTTGAAACTAAAATTAAGACAGATCTGTCCATCAGGTGGACCACACTGTAATCAGTCGAGGATTGAACACCTGCCATTTAAACCCATTTGGGATCTCAGGAGTTCTGGATCAATATGAAATTTGTTTTTCCTCATAAATTCAGGTCCTTTTGACCATATGAACAGATTGGATGGAAAATAAATGTTAGATGGGCCCTGTGAATTGTTCACGGTGAAAATCATTATCTCCACTGCTATTTGCGGTATGGTCCAGATGATCTTTTAATATTATTCATTTTTTAGGTAATGCTCTATAATGATCTCTAACAATAAATGAATGGTGTAGATAGCCCATCTAAGACGATGGGTCCCACTTGATGTATATGACGCCCATTGTTACGGCCCATGAGATGCAACCCAATGTGATGTATAGGAGAGGCCCATGGGTGTAGCCCATTGTGATGTATTTGAGGCCCATGGGACGTGGCTCATTAATATATTTGAGGCCCTTGGGATGTGGCCTAATCTGATGTATATGAGGCCCGATGTGTAGTATATAGGGCCCTTATAATGAGGCCCGATGTGTTGATGAGGCCCATTTGATGAGGCCCAATGTAAGGTATATATGGCCTACGTGATAAGGCCCATTATGATGTATATGTGGTCCATGAGTGAGGCTCAATCTAATGCATATATGGCATATGAGTGAGGCCCCTCGTGATGTATATTAGGCCCTTTGTGTGAGGCCATGGACCCACTATATATTAGGCTCTATGTGGGCCACTCCTTGGGAGTAATGTTTATTAAATGTCCACATTGATGGGTAATGATGGTTAAATGTCCACATTGTGACCTTCCCTTAGGCCTTGTTAGGCACATTCTCATCCTTCTTTAAGTGGGTTGACCCTAATCAATGGGCTCCATTAATATTTACATAATCTATCTATCCGTATTGGGCTAACCCAAGCTATTGGGCTCCCCATTGGTTGCTAGTAAGGTTATTTTAATCTTGGAGTCTATCTAGGACTTATTTAGGGCCCCCTAGGGCATCTAGCGGGTAATATGATAGTATGATGAAGGAAGCCCGTTCTGAATCCTAAGGATTATAGGTAGGCCACATAAGCCCAACCTTGTTATGAGGAGAGTTCATATCACTGTAGGCAGAGGGATCTATGTTATTAGATTTGTTATATCCACAATCGAGGATTGACCCTCATGTCATGGATCCATTGTCCATCTATGGACCCCGCCTTGTGTATAGGTTAATTATCAATGCCGACTATGAGCACGTGTTAGTATAACATCTTGATAAAAGCCATTGAGATGGTATGAAGCCCATTGTAATTGTATTAGGCTCATTCTCATTTCCCTTAGTGGGTTAACCCAAATTAATGGACCCCTATTATTATTAGTACGATCCATCTCACCTTATTGGGCTATCCCCAATCCGTTGGGCCCCCATTGATGATTATATTACCATCTTTCCCTTTATTAGGCTATCTCAATCTGTTGGGCCCCCATTTGATAATGGTGCTTTCCACCATATCCTGTAGGACTACCCAAGCCTTGGAGCCCATCTTATGTTCATATCGAGCCTTCCATAGGGAATGTGGTCCACCTTGTGCTTATTGGGCCCTCAAGAAGCCCAGATTACTACGTGATAGAACGGGCAAGGAAGCCCACTCCTCATTCTTAGGCCCATTCTTAATAGGAGTAGCCATTTAGGCCCATCCTTGATATGAGGAGAGAACATCGTCACCGTAGATGGAAAGATCGGTGGTATCAGGTTTGGTATATTCACTATTAAGGATTGATCCTCATGCTATAAATCAGATCTGTTGTCCTTCTATAAACCCCACCATATATATAGGTTGTTTATCAATTATGACTATGATTGGTAAATACACTAAGTATGTGTTAGCATAACATTGTGATTGTATGAGGCCCACTATGACTATGTGAGGCCCATCGCGATTGTATAAGGCCCATTGTCTGATTGTATGAGGCCCATTGTGATTATATGAGGCCCATTACCATTATATGAGACTCATTATGATTATATGAGGCCCATTGTGATTGTGTGAAGCCCCTTGTATGTGCAAGGCCCGATTATGATGTGTGAGACCCGCCATTTTGTATGTGATTATGTTCACGCCACTCGTTCATTGTGAGACCCGCCATGGGCCTCCTTATATAGTCCCACCATGATGTGTGTAATTATAATCATGTTTGGTGTACTTTATGATACATGCCCATACACACCATTTGCATGCTTGTTGTGAGGAGTGATTGAACATAGCATGTGCTATTGGGCTGATTGATTATGGGACTTCATGAGAGATGGAGTTGCCCCACATGAGGGTGCGGTACGCGCAGGTTTGATGCATCACTGGATGGTATGGCTCATGCGTCTTGCATTTTGTGACATGATCATTTGGCGCCCTAGTGACATCAGGGTTGCGTCCTCTACAAGCATATCGTGGATGGCCAGATGGGACACCGAAAATATTTAGTTCGAGAATATGAGCACTTTGGATGTTCATGGGTGAAAGTCCCTAAACTCCCATGGCCAGGAGATGCTCTAACGTCTAGACCGAGTGAAGACATGAGTGTCGAGTGCCGAATAACAAGAGGTCACGCTTCCTACTATGTCGTGGTCAGTTAGGAGGGAGTGTGGCCTTATCTGCCCAAGTGAGGAGGTTGTAAGCTAGGTTGAGTTTGACCAGCTCACAAATGGGTCCGCTATCGATGACCCGAGCCATATTAGCAGGCGGGTAGTGAGGTCTTTTCCACTCGTTGGGCTACGTAGCCGGGAGGAGCGGTAGCCATCTTGTAGTGTACTAGACCTCAATGATGATCCCAAAGATGTACGATACTGATATGTGGACTTACTGAGTAGTAGTTGCGTACTCGGCATTTGATTCATTCATTCATTCATTGTCTACTTGGGATGGTGGTGCACAACTGATTATTATATACCTTCATAATGGTCAGAATTTTGGTTGGAGCGCGTGACTAACTTAAAATCAAGAGTTTACCACATTGAGTTTGGCTATCCAAATTTAGGTATGAGACTAGTTTGGATAGAAGTCCCTTATGATGAACCTCATAGCCTGCGATATTATATACTATCATCCCGACTTCACACTCCAGCTTGGTCATTTCATTCGCACCGCATATTGCATTACATCCACGACATAAGACATTTTGGGTTGTTATGTTTCTTCATTTATATGACCTAAATGAGGTTGACGGTATTTGTGGACCCATCAAAATTTGCATGTTGCATTGTTTCCTCAGTATATGATACTGGGCTTTCTGTGACTCCGCATTGTATAGCTGATTTACATTGTTTCCTCAGTATATGATATTTGGCTTACTATGACTCTGCATTGCATAGCTAATCTACATTGTTTCCTTAATATATGATATTAACTTATTATGTTTTGCATCGCATAGCCTGGATAAGGTTGATGGTAATTATGGACTTACCCACATGTTTTCGCATTGCTCTGATATTGTATACTTGACACTTACCTTGCACACACACTTACACTACCCTCTAGGCTTTTTATAAGCTTACGCACGATAGATGTGTGTAATTGGCGTTAGGTCGTAATAGCGTCAAGCTTGGAGCATGTAGCTGTCTTCTGGACCTTTGATTATCGATATATGTATTTCTCATTCAACATTGTATTCAACGGTTTATATTAGTGGATATGTGATGATAATGTTGCCTTTGTGATTTGGGTAAACTTGTGGTTATGTTTTTTACGAGATAAATGTACGTTGTAAAATCCTCCTTGGAGGATCCCAGGATCAAAATCTGGCGTATGGGTGCTGGAAGCCAAGAATGGGGTACTACAGAGGCTGTTGGCACCGAATTTGACAATCTAGAATTTTGTGAGCCCAGTTTCTGAGTTTGGGATGTGACAACGGTTCCTGAAAACTTTATATGGACGTGGGAGGACTTCTAGATGCGGTTCTTCCAAAAGTATTTCCGACGCACCTACCGTATAGAAAAAGAGAATGAATTCTTGCGCCTCCAGCAGGGAGGTATGTCGATGGCCGAATATGAAAATTAATTCACCGAATTATCTCGTTACGCCCCAAGGATCATGGCCGATGAAGAAACCCGCATGAGGCTCTTTGCCGAGGGATTGAGAGTTGGGATTTGCACGAAAATGTGTTGTGCGAATATTCAGACTTATACAGAACTAGTTGAGATGTCCCTACGGTTAGAGCAGGATGGTGAAAGGGTTTCTCGGGCACGTATACAAGCCGAGTCCCGAGGAAGAACTGGAGGACAACCCCCGTCCTCATCGGGAAGGAGAGTGTCACCCAATCTGCCTCCCCAACACATGCCTTGTTCACCCGCTTACTCTCATCTTGACCGTGTGTGTGGGTATTGCCGAATGGTGGGCCATTCAGAAGCTCACTTCTTTTTTAGGATGAGGGATCGCGGATATGTACCCCCACAGTGCATGAGCCATTTGCCTGCACCCCCTCAACGTGCCGCAGGTCCATCTTAACAGACACATATGTCATTGGCCCCTCAGATTAGGCCGTCGTCTCAACCTACATATCAGCCCTACTAGCCTCAGAAAGCACGAGTTCACGCTTTGACAGCTGAGGGCATTGATGTAGCTGCGACTACTCATGCAGCATTTGAGATTACGGCCCATGTTCAAGGTACTCCCGTATTTCTTCTTGTGGACACAGGGTCCACAACTTCACTTATAACGTCCACAACTGTCAAGAGTCTATGACTACCAACTACTCTCATGTCAAGAGTAAGAATTATAATAGCAACCGAAACATTCACCAAAGGTACATCCGCCTGCCAAGGTTGTCCTGTAGACTTTGGAAGAAAAAGAATACACGTGGATCTCATAGTCACGAAGGTGTTCCACTACGATATAATCCTGGGAATGAATTGGCTCTCCATAATGGGAGCCGAGATTGATTGTGAGGACCGAACGGTGACCATATATGAAGATGGTAGCTCTCCCTTTATGTTCGCAGTTCAGGTTAGCTACCCACAACGAGTCTTCTGTTAAGCTTTGCTAGAAGAAGATTGCGAAGAGATTTCATTAACTCGCACCCCCATAGTGAGCGAATTCATTGATGTGTTTAAGAATATTCTAGGACTTCCTCCCCGGCGGGAGATTGACTTCACCATTGATCTGGTGCTGGGCACTACGCCCATTTCTCTCCTAACTTATCGGATGCCTCCGTATGAAATGGAGGAGCTCCGACTTCAAATTGACGGGTTGTTGGACATGGGTTTTATCTGACTCAGTGTGTCCGTGTTCGTGAGAAAGAAAGATAGCTCCCTGTGATTGTGTATTGACTACCAGAGATTGAACCAGGTCATTATAAAGATCAAATACTCCCTGCCTCGAATCGATGATCTATTCAACCAATTGAGAGGTGCCCAGTACTTCTCAAAGATCGACCTCCAATTTGGCTACCACCAACTGCGGATTAGACATGAAGATGTGCTGAAGATGGCATTCGGGATCAGCTTTGGGAATTATGAGTACTTAGTTATGCCTTTTGCACTCATGAATGCACCGGTTGTGTTCATGGACCTAATGAATAAAGTCTTCATGCCATTCTTGTATCGGTTTGTCATCGTGTTCATAGATGACATTCTGGTATATTCCAAAAGTCACAAGGAACACGAAGAACATCTGTGAGCAGTCCTAGAAATGCTCAAACAAAATAAGTTATATGCTCGGTTCCGAAAATGCGACTTTTGGAAAGAAGAAGTGAAATTTTTGGGCCACGTGGTGTCCAAAGAAGGCATCTCTATAGATTTGGCCAAAGTGGCAGCAATATAAGACTAAAAGTTTCCAAGCTCAGTTACAGAAGTTAGAGGCTTCTTTGGATTGACAGGATACTACCACCAATTCATCAAAGATTTCTTAAAGATCGCTCAACCGCTATCCCAACTTACCAGGAAGGACCTCAAGTTTGTTAGGAATGAAAAGGTGGAAGCGGCCTTCAAGGAGTTGAAGGAAAGGTTAACCTCAGCCCTAGTTCTCATTCTACCTGAACAAGGGGTCAAGTACACCATTTTTACCGATGCATCTTGTGTGGGTCTAGGCTACGGCTTTATGCAAAGGGACAGAGCCATCGCTTATGCTTCTTGGCAATTGAGGAAGCATGAAGAAAATTACCCCACCCATGATCTTGAACTAGCCGCGGTCATTTTTGGCCTGAAGATATGGAGACACTATCTATATGAGGAAGAATTTGAGCTCTTTTATGATTATAAGAGCCTCATGTACATCTTCACCTAGAGAGATTTAAATATGAGGCAACGACGTTGGATGAAGACCTTAAAGGACTTTAAACTCGTGGTTTCTTACCATCCTGGCAAAGCCAATCTAATGGCAGACGCCTTGAGCCAAAAGAAGACTGTAGAATTAGCGGCTCCATTAATGGTAGAAGAGTAAAATATGGTAGAGTTCGTGCGAGACATCAAGTTAAGGCTAAAAATAGAAGAACTATATGAAGTCGTTGCACATATTCACGCCCAACCTATGATTGATTGTCAGTCATTGAAGCCCAAAGGGGCAATGAATTATTGTTGAAAATTATAGAACTTGTGGCCGTTCAAAGTAATTTCGAATGGAGAATCGGCACTGGTGGAGGCTTACGCTTTCAAGGCTGTCTCTGTGTCCCAGATCATCCCAAGCTAAAGGAAGCACTGCTAGCTGAGGCTCATAACGCTAAGCTAACCATGCACCCTGGTAGTACCAAGATGTACCAGGACCTTGAGTGCAATTACTGGTGGGACAACATGAAGAGAGAGATAGGTGGCTTTGTATCTCGGTGCCTTACATGTAAACAAGTCAAAGCCGAGCATCGTTGACTACCAGATCTCCTACAGCCCATGCCACTTACCGAATAGAAATGGGACTACATTTCCATGGACTTCATCTCGGGTTTGCCCAGGACAAAGAAAGGGCATGATTCAATTTGGGTGATTATGGACCGGTTGACTAAATCGGCTCACTTTCTCCCTATTCGAACTTCATACTCTGCAGATGATTTAGCCAGATTGCATATCAAAGAGATAGTTTAACTTTATGGTGTTCCATTGGAAATCGTGTCAGATCGGGACACACAATTCACTTCGATGCTCTAGACCTGAATGCAAGACGCTATGGGATTCAAGCTAAAGTTTAACACCACTTTCCACCCTCAGATTGATGGACAAACAGAACGGGTGAATCAGATACTAGAAGATATGTTGAGAGCGTATGTATTGGATTTCTTGGACGGTTGAGATTAGTGTTTCCCTTATGTCGAGTTCTCTTACAATAATAGTTTTCAAGCTAGCATTGGCATGACACCCTACAAAGCCTTATACGGGCGCACTTGTCGAGCTTTACATTGTTGGGATGAAGTTGGCGAGAAAAGTTTATTGGGACTTGAAATAGTACAGACGACTACTGAAAAGATCGAAATGATTAGACATCGCTTATTAATGGCTCAGAGCAGGCAAAAAAGTTATGCGGATACAAGGCGAAGAGATTTGGAGTTCAAAGAAGGAGATCATGTATTTCTGAAAATTTCGTCAATGAAGGGAGTTATACATTTTGGTAAGAAGGGAAAACTTACCCCACGATATATTAGCCCTATTTAGATCTTGGATCGGATAGGACCGGCTGCGTATCTTCTGACTTTGCCTACTCCCATCGTTGGCATGCATAATGTATTTCACGTCTCCATGCTCAAGAAGTACGTTTCAGACCCTTCACAAATTATTGTGGGAGCATGTGGAACTCATGGACAACGCCACATATATTCTTAGGCCCACCAGAATTCTGGATAAGAAGGAACAAGTGTTGCGAAACAAGGTAATCTCACTAGTAAAGGTGTTATAGACGCATCATGGAGAAGAAGAGGCCACTTGTGAAAACAAAGCTGAAGTGCGAAAACACTAACCCAACCTGATCAAGCAATACGAATAGGTACAAATTTCGAAGATGAAATTTATTAGTAACAGGGTAGATTATAACGCCCTGTCCAAAAGGGGAACAATGTTATGAGGCACTCACGTGCGAACTGACATAGGACCGAATGATTTGACCGCACGTGTGGGTGTAACATCCAGAAAATCGGAGGTCGGGTAGAAATCCAACTCTCGAGTTCTAGAACGTCACTTATGCAACATAGATAATGATGAATGCATGTTGTCTGTAGAATGGTATTAAATAAGATTGAGACTAAGCCAAAACAGCATATCATACTCCAAAGACAGTTAAATTAGCAAGCGGAAGACTGTGATATATACATAAAATATATAATTAATTGTAAGCCTCCAGAGTGTGAACATGTTACCAGGTTAATTAAATACATGTATACTCCAAAAATGGAAAGAAAATAATATACATGAGTACTCCAAAAATATAAAATGACAAGTGTCAAGGCATCTACTCAACCTCCCTGTAATCCCGTCAATCAGAACACGCATAAAGGAGGAATCCTCCTCATCATCATCAAGTCCGGCTCTGCCTCGCAGGCCACGCCATCATCTGCAATTACAAAAGGGTCTGGTGGGTGTCCGGAACACCATCCCGTAACGTGGGAGTGAGTAATTAACTCAGTAGAATCATAAAGTAAAGATTAGCATGTTATCAAATCAATCAAGCTTTAATAGTAAAACAAACAATCAAACATTCCTAGATACTTTTGTTAATGCAAGCATGAAATAACATGATGGATGCCCTCACCGACATCTCCCTCATGCGGCACCATCTACGTCCGCGGCATGCTTGCGTACCGCTCAGTGCTCCACATCTTCCAGGCACATGCAATGTGATGTGGATATGATTACCAAGTTGTTATTATTCCTTTTCATATAGCAGTATTGGGAAATTAAGGTACTTTGCTTATATCAATCCCAACACAGATCCTGTCTAGGGTCGTCACTACTAGTAATCTCATACGATGTTATATTTGTAAGTCGCTGAAAAGGCTATCAGGGCTGTTGCTCGCACTCGTTGCACCTCTCCCCCATCACCTTATCAATACAGGCCTAATTATCCTTAAGATTGCATCAGGACTCGTCGCCCCCATGCGGTGTCAGGATAAACTCAAGGTCACTACAAAGGGCTGTCAGGACTGTTGCTCGCACTCGTTGCTCCACTCCCCCATCACCTTATCAATGTAGGCCGACAACAAGAATATAGGTCCCATACCACCATAATCTTCTCAGAGTAGGGTGCTCACTGGTCACTACGGGGAGGTTGTGACCCCAGCGTAGGCCGACAACTCGACCACGGTGTCCCATACCACCATGCCCGGCTTATGAGACTTTATGGATCAAGGTACCATGGTTAACAGGGTTTTCAATGGTAAGTTCAGTACCCTAGGTTCAAGCAGTTATAACTCATATAGGGTGAACATATAATGGCCAGTCGGGTTACTTGACGGGATCGACTAGTACGAGCGCATCTCAAGCTGAACGACATAAAGTGTATAAAACACTTCGTGTGGCCTAACCACTGCCGCCAACCCAAAACACAACTCGCGTTCATCGACGCGTCCTTCGTGGCAAATAGAAACCAACCACGAATCCAATCCATTACCGACTGCCTGGACTAGGTCATAGCCCCAAGCATTTGTGCATCAACATCAGTAAGCATATGTGAGTAACAGACATGAAATACAACATTGTAAGCATGTTGACACATGTTATAACATACAACTTAAGAAAATCCTCCAACACATGCATTTCATACATATAATGAAATCAATACATATAGCCAACATGATGGAAATCATTTACATCAGCATATTACTTGAGAATTCAATCTCAAAACTCATTCACAACATCATCTACTCAATACATACTAATACAAACACTTAGTCCACATAGCGTATGTCGGGCAATATGTGCATTAGGGCGAATCTCTTCGCCAAACAGATCATACAAGCATTTCTAATATCATAATACGACGAATAGCCATGGCAATCATTTCAGCAAAATATGGACTTATACCGTATTTTCTATAAATGCCAAAAATACCCTAAATCTCATATTTACCGTACGTTTACGAAACGAAAAACGGACAGCATGTTGTACATGTCAAACGGCGTTGCCGTCGATAATCTACTATTAAACGACATTGAAAGCTTTGAAATCAGTCAATCAAAGCGTCTAAAATCCTCACCTTTCACTTTAGATGTGTATCGTTTCGAACGGAGCATATACGCTTCGTCAACGGCGTACAAGCGACCTAATGCACAAGTACATCAGCTACTTTACTATTTGAATCGAAGAAATCCCCAAATCAGCAAGTGGTTAGGGTTTTCTTTACCTAGAAGTGCGTTGGAATCGCCAGGAAAGTGATTGGAGTGCGTTGCTTTAGCAAGTGTAGCAGCAGCAGCAAGTGGCAAGAAGATCTCTCCCACACTCTCAAACAAACTCTCACTTTTTCTCTCTCTATAGCTAGGGTTTTTAGCAAATTCAGATGGGTGAGAGAAGTGAGGATTTCAAACCCTTTTATAGCCTAAAACCTTCCCAAATCAGGCTTGGGAACAAGGTTCACTTGAGGTATAACCAAATCGGGGCTGTTCTGGTCCAAAAGAGCATTTTTGGAGGTCCCCTGGCCAAACGCGGTTGGACTTAAGCTCATGCATACTGGATCTAGCACACATCAAGTTTTCAGACCGGTAGAGTTCCCAGATCGCACGTGGCGGTCCAGTTTCAGTTTAGCGGTCATCGCACCTAGATCAGGTCTACAAGTCTCGTGATATGAAAGAGAAATTTTTCCTGATCCGAGGGTGTAATTTGGCTGAATTCTGACGGTCAGAACACTTAATAATAACGCGCCAAGTCACGTACCAGATTTGAATTAAAATTTCCAAATATAACCCTTTTCTCACTCTCTTCACTCTAGGCTCAATGAAATAGCCTCTTAACATCGGTTGGCCTTGATTTTCGAAACCATTGTCAAGTCCAGCCAAGTGGTCATAACGGTCTAAGATGGTAGATATCGGACTTTCGACGCGCGGTATAGATCCAGTACAAAGTTTCAAAGGATTCCCGAGAACAAACCGGTTTAGAGTTTGATCTTGAATTTTAGGGTAACGTAGCATCAATGATTCTATAAGTTTTGGGTCTTGCAGAACGTATTTAAAGCGATCAGGGACAATTTCACAGCTACTCCAGCGTAGCGCTAGCTTACTTACTCTTAATTTCTAAAGGAATTAATCCTAAGTGATTTCTTTGGCTTTGGAATTGGGTTCTGAGCGGTTACCCAGGTGTTTTAGTTGACCCATTGCCTAAGGACGTCTAATCCCAGGTTGGCAAAAATTCGGGGTGTTACAATCTACCCCCCTTAAAATAAAATTTTGTCCCCGAAATTGGCTAAGGGTAGTGAGTATTTTTTCTAAGGAAGGTTCAAATCCTATTTAATAACCTAACCTTACGTAGAACCTAACTCAGTTGTTTCGATCCTAGGCCAGTGGGGAAGAGGCTAACCACGCTTCCGCTGCACCACTCTGATCTAACGGTTGCATTGGCTAATCCTATCAAGATTGGGCTCAATACGTTCAACCCCCCTTAAAACTTAGTTCTACTTAAAGTTCAAGATCCTATGTCCCAATCCGTATATCGGAACGAGGTGTTACTTGGGACTTATCCTTGACATGAAATGGAAAACAACTCTCGCCACATTGGTCGTCCTTTGTTAATGTTGCGTTCTATGGCATTGGTACCTATGGTTGTAGAAAGGAGCTGAAAGGATGGGTGTTGTGGTTGATTTCAAGGACGGATGTGAGTTTGTGGCAAGAGGTCAAATCTCTATTGGCTGCAAGTCCTTGCCATTTCCCAAAGGCAAAGCAATAACTTTTGGTTGTAGGTGGTCGGGCCAACACGGAAGAAAAGTTGTGTAGTGGGTCTGAGCCGGATACATAGACTTTCTGCCTAGCTAGGATAGAAAATTTACCATATCAGTTCTTAATTCGAGTCGATGCCGATCTTCTGCTTGATCAGAGCATTGGACTTATTGGTAACCACTAGGATTAAGAAGTCGATTCAAACCGCGAATACATCGCCTACATGTACAGTTCTTTTACTCCACGTTCCCGAATGCAGTAAGCCCTTGAGGAAGGCAATTCTAAGAGGCGTGCTGGTTTATTCTAAGTTCAATCTGAGGGATTTATAAGTTCTCCCTGAGAGTGAATGGTTCTAAGTTAAACCAACTTTCCTAAAGGTTATAACAGAAGTCTATGAGTATCACGGGGAGCTATCGAAGGAATGACGTTCTATTCCAACCAAATCTAGCCTACTATTCTGTAGTATATACAGGCTTTACACTACTTAAGGTAACTAGTAGACTAGTCTGTAATCTGCAGCCTAAGCTTATACGCTAAATGGTTTCATACCATTACGAATACAGGAAATCATTCTATCGTTTAAGGTCAAGATTATCTAAATGGGATTGGATTTCCTATATCGTCAGATCCTTCAAATCTAGGAGCACTAACTCTAGGTCCAAAACGCCAAGGGCCTATATGGCTAGTAGCCTTAAGTTGTATTAATTGGAACTGCATTCCTAATATCCTATGTTGGGATTATGCACTCCATTCAACAAAATTTGACAGGAATGCATTCGGCTATGCTAAGCCCAAAACAATACACAAACACATTTTCTACCTGTGACCTTACTAGACCCAACAACAACAAAACACAAAAATCCCAAAAATGGTAATCAAACAAGCGAAGAACGTGGAGAAATGGGATGGGTAAGCAGGTTGCCACGAGTCTGGGGATGAAATAAAAGGGACATGAGAGAGAGGACGGTGGAAAGGGAGAAAAAGCTAAAATAGCCTTAACAATAGCCATGGAAATGGAGGGAAATGGGGAGAAGTGGCTGCCCAAATGAACTAAAATGAATCTAGGCTCTGTAGAGGGAGGAATTAAGCTCCCAAAGGCTAGATTTTCAAAGGAAAAGGAGAACAATAAGTAGGAATGGAGCTCACCCGACTTTCAACCTCCAATGAAGGATGTGAGAGCTCCAAACGACGAGAATGAAGAGGAAAGGGAGTACCAATGGTTGTGGGTGATGGAGTAGCGTCGATTGAGGCAGAGAATGGGATTGAGGGTGATTTGAAATGGATTTTAAAAGGGGAGGCAGCAAAAAACGTGAGAAGGGAGGCCTTGGGGGTATGTTTTGTGAAGGAGGTAGGATTTTTGGGGGGTTATGAGGGACGACCCACATACCAGGGGGCCATACAACACTCCAAACAACACTGGCCCGAAGGCCGACCCGAGTGGGGCCCACCGGTCGGCGATGCCATCGCCGGCCAAGTGGCAATCCGGCCACTCCGGCCATATGGGTCGGGTCCCCCCTGCCCTAGGGACCCTAAAAAAGTATGGGCCCCACCCCAGTTCACTATGGTTTGGCCTAGAGAGGCCCAAAACTTCATTTGGAGTGTTCCGGGGCTAGTATGTAAACCAGAATGAACTTATACATCATGTAACATATGATTTTGGGGTAGGAGGAGCTAGTCCATCTAACTAACCCATCTGTTACGAAAGATTTCAAAATTAGAATAGTCAAAAGGCTAATTTTCACATATTTTTACTATTCATTATAAATTTTTTCCTAAGTATGATTTTATATCATTTTCACATTATGATTCATACCTAAAATGAAAAGAATGAGAAAGAATTGAAGAATGGGGTGGTGAGAGGAAGGATTCTGAAGGAATTGGGTGAAACGGGGTTTTTAAGCCCTAACGATTGAGTGTAAGGGTTGTGGTTGCCCCACGACCCAAAGACACGCATTTTTCGAGCTTGAAATTTTTTTAGAATCATCTCAAACCCGCCAATGTACAACCTAGGTGCTACTTAGGTCGCTTCACGCGACCCTAAATGCGTTACGGGCTCGATCAAACGATCGATTTGAGTAGACTTCGCCTATTGGCGAAACTGAAGTCGTACGAGTGTTTCTAGATCCTTCTCGCACCCACCTAAGTCAAAGGAGCGACAGCGTACGTCGCGTGTCCATAACCCAGGTACAGTTTAATCTCAATCATGCTCTGATACCAACTGTAACATCCCGAAAATCGGGGGTCGGGTAGAAACCTAACTCCCGAGTTCCAGAACGTCACTTATGCAACATAGATAATGATGAATGCATATTTTCTATAGAATGACATTTAATAAGATTGAGACTAAGCCAAAACAACATATCATACTCCAGAGACAGTTAAATTAGCAAGCGGAAGACTGTGATATATACATAAAATATATAATTAATTGTAAGCCTCCAGAGTATGAACATGTTACCAGGTTAATTAAATACAAGTATACTCCAAAAATGGAAAGAAAATAATATACATGAGTGCTCCAAAAATATAAAATGACAAGTGTCAAGGCATCTACTCAACCTCCCTGTAATCCCGTCAATCAGAACACGCATAAAGGAGGGATCCTCATCATCATCATCAAGTCCGGCTCCGCCTCGCAGGCCGTGCCATCATCTGCAATTACAAAAGGGTCTGGTGGGTGTCCGGAACACCATCCCGTAACGTGGGAGTGAGTAATTAACTCAGTGGAATCATAGAGCAAAGATTAGCATGTTATCAAATCAATCACGCTTTAATAGTAAAACAAACAATCAAACATTCCTAGATACTTTTGTTAATGCAAGTATGAAATGACATGATGGATGCCCTCACCGACATTCTCCCTCATGCGGCACTATCTGCGTCCGCGGCATGCTTGCGTACCGCTCAGTGCTCCACATCTTCCAGGCACATGCAATGTGATGTGGATATGATTATCAAGTTGTTATTATTCCTTTTCATACAGCAGTATTTGGAAATTAAGGTACTTTGCTTATATCAATCCCAACACAGATCCTGTCTAGGGTCATCACTCCTAATAATCTCATACGATATTATATTTGTATGTCGCTGCAAGGGCTGTCAGGGCTGTTGCTCACTCGTTGCACCTCTCCCCCATCACCTTATCAAAACAGGCCTAATTATCCTTAAGACTGCATCAGGACTCGTCGCCCCCATGCGGTGTCAGGATAAACTCAAGGTCACTACAAAGGGCTGTCAGGGCTGTTGCTCGCACTCGTTATTTCACTCCCCCATCACCTTATCAATGTAGGCCGACAACAAGAATATAGTGTCCCATACCACCATAATCTTCTCAGAGTAGGGTGCTCACTGGTCACTACGGGGAGGTTTGTGGCCCCAGCGTAGGCCGATAGCTCGACCACGGTGTCCCATACCACCATGCCCGGCTCATGAGTCTTTATAGATCAAGGTACCATGGTTAACAGGATTTTCAATGGTAAGTTCAGTACCCTAGGTTCAAGCAGTTATGACTCATACAGGGTGAACATACAATGGCCAGTCGGGTTACTTGACGGGCTCGACTAGTACGAGCGCATCTCAAGCTGAACGACATGAAGTGTATAAAACACTTCATGTGGCCTAACCACTGCCGCCAACCCAAAACACAACTCGTATTCATCGACGCGTCCTTCGTGGCAAATAGAAACCAACCACGAATCCAATCCATTACCGACTGCCTGGACTAGGTCATAGCCCCAAGCATTTGTGCATCAACATCAGTAAGCATATGTGAGTAACAGACATGAAATACAACATTGTAAGCATATTGACACATGTTATAACATACAACTTAAGAAAATCCTCCAACACATGCATTTCATACATATAATGAAATCAATACATATAGCCAACATGATGGAAATCATTTACATCAGCATATTACTTGAGAATTCAATCTCAAAACTCATTCACAACATCATTTACTCAATACATACTAATACAAACATTTATACAAACACTTAGTCCACACACTTTAGTCCACATAGCGTATGTCGGCCAATATGTGCGTTAGGGCGAATCTCTTCGCCAAACAGATCATACACGCATTTCTAATATCATAATACGACGAATAGCCATGGCAATCATTTCAGTAAAATACGGACTTATACCGTATTTTCTATAAATGCCAAAAATACCATAAATCTCATATTTACCGTACGTTTACGAAACGAAAAACGAACAGCATGTTGTACATCTCAAACGGCGTTGCCGTCGATAATCTACTATTAAACGACATTGAAAGCTTTGAAATCAGTTAATCAAAGCATTTAAAATCCTCACCTTTCACTTTATATGTGTATCGTTTCGAACGGAGCGTATACGCTTCGTCAACGGCGTACAGGCGACCTAATGCACAAGTACATCAGCTACTTTGCTATTTGAATCGAAGAAATCCCCAAATCAGCAAGTGGTCAGGGTTTTCCTTACCTAGAAGTGCGTTGGAATCGCCAGGAAAGTGATTGGAGTGCATTGCTTTAGCACGTGTAGCAGCAGCAGCAAGTGGCAGGAAAATCTCTCCCACACTCTCTCACAAACTCTCACTTTTTCTCTCTCCCTAGCTAGGGTTTCTAGCAAATTCGGATGGGTGAGAGAAGTGAGGGTTTCAAACCCTTTTATAGCCTAAAACCTTTCCAAATTAGGCTTGGGAATAAGGTTCACTTGAGGTATAACCAAATCGGGGCTGTTCTGGTCCAAAAGAGCATTTCTGAAGGTCCCCTGGCCAAACGCGGTAGGACTTAAGCTCATGCATACTGGATCTAGCACACATCAAGTTTTCAGACCGGTAGAGTTCCCAGATCGCACGTGGCGGTCCAGTTTCAGTTCAGCGGTCATCGCACCTAGATCAGGTCTACAAGTCTTGTGATATGAAAGAGAAATTTTTCCTGATCCGAGGGTGTAATTTGGCTGAATTCTGACGGTCAGAACGCTTAATAATAACGCGCCAAGTCACGTGCCAGATTTGAATTAAAATTTTCAAATCTAACACTTTTCTCACTCTCTTCACTCCAAGCTCAATGAAATAGCCTCTTAACGTCGGTTGGCCTTGATTTTCGAAACGATTGTCAAGTCCAGCCAAGCGGTCATAACGGTCTAAGATGGTAGATATCGGACTTTCGACGCGTGGTCTAGATCCAATACAAAGTTTCAAAGGGTTCCCGAGAACAAACCGGTTTAGAGTTTGATCCTGAATTTTAGGGTAACGTAGCATCAATGATTCTACAAGTTTTGGGTCTTGCAGAACATATTTAAAGCGATCAGGGATAATTTCACGGCTACTCCAGCGTAGCGCTAGCTAACTTACTCTTAATTTCTAAAGGAATTAATCCTAAGTGATTTCTTTGGCTTTGGAATTGGGTTCTAAGTGGTTACCCAGGTGTTTTAGTTGACCCATTGCCTAAGGACGTCTAATCCCAGGTTGGCAAAAATTCGGGGTGTTACAGTGGGCCTAAGATGGATTAAGTAATTCCAATTTACCCTTATATGCAATTAAATTAAAGAATATTCTGGGCCGAGCACAGGCCGTAAAGCTAGGCGGCTGAGCCATATTTGACGGTTGTCCGTACGGGCCGTGTATCGCCAGAGGAAGGTCTAAAAATTTTGAAACTTTATCAGATCTTTGAGCTCGCTGGGCTTGTGATCCCACGTGGACGTCAGGCCTCGAAGACACCTAGAAATGGTTGAACAATGCTGCCCTGTCAGCACTTGTAAACCACGAGTCACCTGACTTAAAGAAATAATATCCAGAAATTAAACCAATTGACCCTACTACTTGAGTCAGCAAATCCGGGCATTTCAACCGTCAAATCTCTTCTAAATTCACACCAAATGTTGAAAATAATTCCAACCCTTGCCTATAAAATTTGGTCGTTGATCATGGGACGGTGACCGTTAATCGCGAATCGGGCCGTTGCGGCAAGACCCCGCATCCATTCATGATCAAACTTTGCCTAACCCTTGATTGGGCCATGGGGCACCTATCCCATGTGTCAGATGGGCCAGGGGTCCATCAGAGCAGCTCCAAAACATAAGATGAGCCCCACTTAGCTATTTGGGGAATTACCCAAAAGCTAGGGTCAATTGAAATAATCTTGAGCATATAAAAGCCCAATCCTCTCTTAAATCCCATAAACTCCAACAGTTGAGAGAGAGAGAGAAAGGGAGGAGAGAGAAGGGCCTCCTCTAGTTAGTGTATGTGAGTTTGGAGCTTGGGATATTGAAATCTCGACACTTTCACCTCTCCACGACGATTCTATTCATTGTTGGAGTGGGATTCCAACCCACCTAAAGATGGGGTTTAAAATTACATCTTTCTTGATTTTTGCAACATGCATGTGTCTTATCCTTCGTTCTATACAATACAGGGACCCGACACCTCGAGCTTCCGGACCCGACATCGCAAGAACCATCTCAGCAACCTCCGACTAAGAATAGGTGAGGACCATTACCTTTAGGTGGCCGGTTATTGCACCTGGTATAGGTCTAATGAACTTGTTTGGTGAATGTTAGTGCATGTGGTTGAATTTTCCCTTTAATAGTATAATTAGGGTAATGAATTAAAAATTGTTGAAATTATGGAAAGGCATTAGGCCTCAAACCCCCAAACAATTGATTAAAAAATTTACATGCCATGTTGGATACAAATTTTTGGATTTCTCCAAATTGTTGCTAGTTAATTGTGCTTTTCCTAGTTTGTTATTAACTATGCCTAACATGATGACATGAAGTACTGTAAATTGCTATTTGGTATTTGAGTCCTTGATTTTCCAAATTAGTGATTAATTATGCTTGAATGAAGGCATGAAATGTTGTGGATTGGCCGATTAGTCAAGTCACTTGTCTAAAATTTCAATGTATGACTGAATTATATGATGTATGTTGACATGTGGAAGATTTATTTTAGTGCATTACTATATGGTTGTCCACATAATTGTATTGGCTAGAATATGTTATGTAAAACCTATAAATTTGAGTAGAACTTTGTGTGTGGCTATCCGTATATTGATTATACAGAAATTGTGCCTGCTATATATGAATTACATCCAAGGAATCCAAGTTTTATTGTGAACTGTTGCATATTTCCCTATGGATCGGCCGATTACATGGAATTCCTTGGGCAGTCCTTGTTGGACCTGTCTATGTGTGAATCTAGACTGAATAGTTGAATCGTAGGTTGTTGGCCGTAGTTGGACTATACGAGGCAGTGTTCTCAGGCCGATTAGTTACGATTCAGCCTGTCAGGGCACATTGATTATTAGTCGACAATCTTTGTATGTTAACCATGTCTGATCATGCCTATATGAACCCGAAGTACCTTAAGACCATTGTGCCCACTATTAACTGTAATTAAGGCCCACAAATTCTTGTAAGCCGGAGATGGTCGTATGAGATACTATACCCATGATGTCGGCCTATGCTAGGGTGACGAGCCTCCCTATAGTGTCCATTGAGCACTTGGACTCGTGAGCCGGGGACGGTGGTATAGGATACTGTGCCCGTTATGTTGGCCTGTGCTGGGGTGACGACTTCCCCACAGTGACCACGAGTAGGACATTTAAGTTCCAATATATTTTATCTATGTTTATACTACTTTTCAGGATTGACGACCCCAATATAGGGCTAAGGGTTGTGAGAGTCACATGACCACGACCCTTGAGCAGTGCGATCAGGTTAGGGTAATAATTTCATTAGGATATTCTAATTTCCCCAACCTACTGGATGAATGAATTTAACTAATCAACCTGGATAACATGTTCTACGACATTACATTTTTTATTTTGGCGATTATACAGTTGAGGTCGTTTTGAGGGAGTGTTGGTTCATTTGCGAACGTGAGATGAAGTCGCTTGAGGGAGTGTTGGTTTAAGAGGAGCATGCATTATATCATAACTATACATTTGCATTAAAAAAAGTGTTTAAGATTCTATGTTGTTTGCTGTTCATTAAATTTATCTTATGTATGATAATTCGTATGCCTATTACTAATAGTACCACTGAGTTGATCACTCACTCCCACTCTAGGACGGTATTCTAAAACACCAACCAGAATCCGATATATATACAGACATCCTAGAGCAGCACGCATTGGATGATGTTGGTGTTGACAACGACGAGGAGCGGGCATACTACCAGGAGTTTGGCAGGGCATATTAGCGAGGTGGATGTTGGCGGGACTGGGCTAGAGCCCATATAATTTTGGGGTGCGATAAGCGTATGAGATTGGATCCCTGAATGATTGTTATTTAAAATTATTAAGTTGCTATGACGAATATAATTTTTTTATGGAATTTTACACTGGTTAGTAGCACTTGAAGCTTAATTATCTGCTTAGTGATTAAATATGCTTAGCTTAATTCATCATTGCTTATTAATACCTATTAACTGCATGCATTAATGACTCATCATTGCACACGTGACACTCGAAAATTCGGAAGCCAAGTTGCTATTCAGTCCCTAAATTTCAGGGCGTTACAGTTCTAATAAGAAGGGAACCCAGTCTCGATGCTCGAATACATCATTCAAGGGGCAGGTTGGCATGTTGGCAACCTACTCGAATGTTAAAGGAGAAGATCGGCCATGAGACCATTAGGTTACCCAGGTCGGCATCGGCCTTCTAATACATGCTTCTCCCAATCTTGACCACTCAATACTTATTAAAGAGATCTCTCCGAGATCTTCGTCAAGGATATTGGAAGATTATTTACAACATGCTCGGGATACGAATCTCTTTACATTACTCGCCTACTAAAAAGAGAGATTGTAATCTACACCACTGCCATTTTCAACTATAAATAAGAGCATCTCCAATGCTAAAAGGTATACACAAATCTCACCAAAAAATCTTATGTTCTAATAGACCTAGCTTGCCTGTTTGACTTTGGCATAAGAGGGTCCCCTGCAGTAGCAAGTGTCTCAATTTTTATCTTCTCTCGCAGGTATCAAGTGGCATAAGGAGAATATCCAGATTTCTGCATCAATAATAGGAATTGACATGTGAGTCATAAAAGTTTTAGATTAATTTAATATTTGTTTTTTACAATTTTACATATTTGTGGGATCTTTTAAGTAAGTTGGATTGTAAATAAACATTATAGTAAACCATAGAAAGCTTTTAATGGTGGGTGTACAAGCACCAATGCTATCTATTGTACGATCCACCTTACTAATGCCCTAACTGAAAAAAGAATACGCTGTGTAGTTATATAATACATATGTGGTGAGCTCGGGGTCGCACCTTGCTGGTCTAGGCCGGGGCACCCGATGAACTCTCATTGAAAACTACCCGACTTCGTGTACGCACTCCTGCGTTGAGAAAAGCAGATTTGTATGATATCACCGGAGGGTTGCCTGGTATCTTGAATTCTAGTGTTCTACACGGTTGATCAGGCGAGATAGGCCTTTATGTAGATGGAGCAAGACGTCAATAATATCCTAGAATTGAACCCTCGCCGTCAATCATGGGGCCTTTTTCAGTTGAACGGGTAAACATTGTGGTACTTCTTTCCTTAGCCGTCTAGTTATAGTCCATCAACGGAAGGTTAGGATTATGCTACTGAGGAAAGTTTTAGAATGTACTGCCATCCAATGCTGGGACCATCATGCCAACGGTATGGATCACAGAAACCCACTTAAAGCCCGTTGAATCGAGCGAGCGTAGTTCCAAATAATTCTTGGTCTGTTGGGGGGAAAACGGAACATGAAAACTTTCAGATAGTTTTGAACGCAACGCAACAGTCAACACCACTTTCCCCGTGTAACATTTCGTATCTCTTCGTTATTTAATATACAATGACACAATATGAAAAATCATACTCACCAGTATTGATATGTGGACATCCGTCGCAGTAGCTGTCCCGTGGCGGGTGGGGCAAAGTACCCCAATCAGATGGATAGGATTACCGTAACCGCTGATCAATTGAAAATTTTCTTTTTTTTTTTTGGGCAGAATTTGAATCGCTTGAGTGCTTTTTCAATTTAATCGGCCATTTGCAATCTACTAATAATCCTATGTTTAGAACCATTTATGCAACACAGCATACACTGCACCAGCACATTTTGACAGCGTACATGCATGTGGATCGTCATACTCTATTCACATATGGAGCAGCTAATAAGCCAACAGGCATGCATTTATCATATGTACAAGTGACACGTACGTAACCTAATTGGATCCGTTCAAACAGTGGATTAGTAATTGATATATTATTCTAAGTGTATTTTTTCTCTTCGAGAAATAGCCAGTTAAATTCTGGATGCAATCAATTGTCTAAAATCATTAGAAAAAAATGGTCAGGATCATATATCAATTAGATCTTCGAATATCTGGACGGTTTAGATCGAGGTAAAAATCACTAACATGCACAATGTCCGTGTGCTTGCGTATCGGTTGTCAATCGGTGCTAAAGCATCAATATATTCTTTTTGTTCACATACAGATACAGATACAGATACAGATACAGATGAATTCGTATACATACGTACGTACGGAACGACTTCCTGCATTTTACATGGATGGATGATAGAGTACTGATGACATAACCCCGTCGGAAAGAGTAAACCCTCCTCCCCACCTCTCCCACCCTCTCCGTCACTCTCTCTACCTTCTCTCTCTCTGTAGTACAGAAGGTTCCATCCGCGATATCTAGGGTTTTATTTTATTTTTGAAAACCATCTCAACGCCCATATAGAAGAGAAATCAATCAACATCATCATTTGAGAAGCCCTCAGCCAATCGTAATCTCAGCAAAACCCAATCCAATGCAGTTGGTTCTTGGATTCGGTACAACCAAACGCCAGTAAACTCCTCTTTCAGTATTCCCAGCTGCAGTTAGCAGATAAATATAAAAGAGAGAGAAAGAAAGCGAGAGAGCGATAATGGCAAAGACAAAGCCTGGAAAGAAAGACTTAGATTCCTACACCATCAAAGGCACCAACAAGGTCGTCAAAGGTAAAAAAAGAAAAAAAGAAAAAGAAAAAGAAAATACATAAATAAATATTTATTTATTTATTTTACCTTATTGAAATTGAAAATGTAACTAAGTTCATTTTGTTTTCATTTTTGGCATTTGCAGCTGGTGACTGTGTCCTGATGCGTCCCTCCGACTCGGACAAGCCCCCATATGTGGCTCGCGTGGAGAAGATCGAGGCCGACAACCGCAACAATGTGAAGGTGCGGGTGAGGTGGTATTACCGTCCGGAGGAGTCGATTGGAGGAAGGAGACAGTTCCATGGGGCGAAGGAGCTCTTCCTCTCCGACCACTATGACATTCAGAGCGCCCACACCATTGAGGGCAAGTGCATTGTGCATACCTTCAAGAACTACACCAAGCTTGAGAATGTCGGAGCTGAGGATTACTTCTGCCGCTTTGAGTACAAGGCTGCTACTGGGGGATTCACCCCTGACCGTGTTGCTGTGTATGCAGTCCTCTCCTTTCTCACCTTTCTCCTCCTACTTAAAAAAAAATATTTTCTTAAGTAATGCCAAGCGTCTGTTGTTGTTTTAATGTTGTTCTGTGGTGTTTGCAGTTATTGCAAGTGTGAGATGCCGTACAACCCAGATGACCTTATGGTTCAGTGTGAGGGATGCAAGGACTGGTAACCATTCAATCAACTGAATTTAACCATTTGAAAGAGTTTATTCATTTGCCTTTTTCTCGTTCGACTGAAGATGGCATGTGAGTTTGACATGCTTCTTTTCTCTCTTCTTGGATTCTTTGCATATTTTGTCCCAATGATGGTAAATGATAATGTTGGCAGCGTTTATGATGACTATGGGAACTTTAATCATGATACTACTACAGTTTTATAATTTTCTGGAATTGACAATGGCATTTCCAGTATCTTACTAGAACAAATCAATTTTTCCATGCTAGAACAATGAATATAAGATGGTGATGATGTGAGATTGGAACTTCAGGGTTCTCAATCATTGGAATTGACATTGCCGCTTGATACAAGCATATAGGAGGAAAAAAAAAAGAGAGCAATCCAAGGGACAGGCAAAAATCCATGAAAAGAGGTGGGAAAATGGTCTACCCATCTATTTCTCTTAAAAATTCACACTAAAGACGAACCGAGAAGGAAGAAAACCATAAGTTATGTCTTGTTGGATATCTTGCTTTAATTCATTGATCCATTTCCTTTTTAGGGAAAGGAAAAAAAAAGAACAAAACAAGGCTAAGGAAAAGCAAATGAACTGCTGATGGTGGCTGACGCTCTTATTACTCAAGTCTCTAGCAAGGAATCGTCAAACTCCTTTGCCTCTATACGAGAACGTGACAAAAATATACGTCCAAAGAAGATAAAAATTTCCTAATTCCTCAAAAATAGAAGTCCATTTGATTGCATGGGTAGAATTATTAAGGGATGGAGAAGGAAGAAAAAATGAGTGAAAGGGAGTAATCGCTTCTACTTTCCTAGCATCTTTAATGCCCCGCCATCCAGAATAAACCATTTTGACATGACCATTTTTTGTCCCTAAAGCATGCCCCAAATCTTTTCTCCTATTCTTGTGTTGCCCAATTTGCTTGGTTATCAAAACTTGAAAAATTGGAAGATATACACCCAAGCAAGGTGTTCCAAAACGGTAATGGTGGCCGTAACAGCCATTACCGTTATGATATGGGCCCCATAATGGTTGTTACTGCCCCCATATTGGCCGTTACGATCCTTTTTCATTTTTTGAAAACACTGTTATAGGGTTGTTATAGACCGTTGTGGGACTGTTACAGGGCCTTTACAATATATATATATATATATATATATATATATATATATATATATATATATATATATATATATATATATATATATATATGTTGTAACGGCCGTTTCGACCCCGTAACGTGTAATGGTTATGTGACCGTTACCGTTACGTAACCAATTTTGAATACCTTGCACCCAAGATGATCACAATTTCAATGATTGAAATCCATCACATGTATTGTGAATAACTTTCCTCAATCACCCCCTTGGGATGGGTTTGGTTGATTCACATTGGAAAGCCTCACTTCTTGAGTATGCGAAGAGCTGATCCCACAATGTGACACCCATGGTTCATCCATTGACTTTTTTCTCGGGCCTTCAAAGCTATTTGCTACTTCTAATCATATTTCTTTCGTTATTTTGATTGTTTAAAGAAAATTTCTAACCGTATTTCTATTATTTTGAATTTTAAATTCAACCAGCTTACCTAACTCTTTATGGTTTTGCCTTCATCTTTGGGACAGTTATTGTAGATAAAGAGTTTGTAGATCTCGATATGCTTGATCATGCTTCTTTCCTTATGATTGAGTTGAATGAACTTTTGGAATAAAGCTTGCATGATCTGACAATAGGAATTATTGCCCTCATTTCTCTATATTACCCAAGCTCCAATTTTCCCCATTTTCGTTCTCGCATTGATTGAAGTTGATTACATGTTTCTACCTAATCAATGGTGGCTTCTCAACTTTGATGTAACAATGACTTCTTCATGATCAATTTGGTTCTTCAGTTTGTAAAAATTGTTCAGCATCCAATTGAGGAAGCTCTTTGGAGATTTATTGTTGCATTAAACTTAAGCACATTGACTTAGATCCATTGTTCCTTGCCACACTCAAGGGCATGGACATTTCTGCCTTTCCTGTCCAATTGAAGAAGCCCCATCATCCAAACCTTTGCCTTTCCCTACCACACGTTCAATGACTTCGACTTCAAAATCACTTTTGTTGTATTCGGCTACCTTTCCACCATCTTCTTCTAGATTTGGTGTTTAACTGTACATTGTTTTTCACCCTTTTACAAGGTAAGATCCAACACCCTACATTACAAAAAAACAAAACAAAACTATACATTGTTGTTCCCAATAAAAGAAGACGATATGTTAGTTTGCCAGCCAACTTGATTTTCTGCGTATCTCTTAATTCTACATCCTCATCTAGTGCATCTTTTCTATTGATTTTGCAAGTGGATATGACATCCATTGGGATGTTTCTTTTCCCTTCTTTTCTTTTTTCATTCTTACCTTTTCTTACCTTTTCTTTTCTTTTCTTTTCTTTTCTTTCTTTTTAATTTTTAATTTTTTAAAATGATAACTTAACGAACTTCATCTAGAAAGGCAACGAAACCTAAAAAGTTGAACCATTCTTTCATTTTTCTTCTTTTAAATCAACTACTTTTCATCAAAAGAACAAAAACAGATACATCAAGAGAGGTGTTAGGAAAGAAATACATCTAGAAAATGGGAATGGATTACTCATATAAAGAGAGTATCACCCGTAACTTCCCTAGCCCGAGGTATTAGCTGATCGTTATTATGGAATCAAATGCTGTTTACGATTCAAATTGTACTTGTTCTCTTATATTTTAAGCTTCACTTGGCTTTCATTTTATGTTTTTAAATTGGTGGGGACTTTAAGATTCATTTAGAAAATGTATACTATTTAATTTTGTTTTTATTTTATTTTATTATTATTATAGGAGATTAAACGATATATATTCTCTTCAATGTTAAATCATAAATACTTTTTTATTTTAAATTTATGATTTCTTACTTAATTATTCGAAACACCGAATTGATGTATGACTCATTGGAATGTTTTTATGTATGGTTAGTGGTTACGATCATGTTGACCTCCATGTATTATGGAATCAAATGTTGTTTTTTCTAACGTGATTCTACATTTGAGAAAGGTAAAAAGAACATAAATTATTGAAGGATCCTTTTATGTTTTTTAAGGAAAGCTTCTTAAAAGATTAAAAAATAAAGGAAACATGAGAATCCTTTAACATTATCATGATATGGTATTATTGGTGCATATTGATGGCAAAAGGATGACCAATGAGTTTTTAATTTTTTTCTCTGATTTAGTTATATTTTTTTAGATTTTTTTTTCAATTTTAAGAAAATCATAAAATCCTTTTGAGTGCTCTGTATAAAATCCTTGCTAAAATTCTATCCTCGAGAATGCGCCTTGTGCTTTCTTACATTATCTTTGAGGTTCAAGGAGCATTCTTGGCTAACGGGTAGATCTTAGACTGTGCCCGACTTGCTCATGAATGCATTAATTCCCATCACGGAGATGGATCAGGCGGTTTGGTTTGCAAACTGGACATTGAAAAGGCTTTCAGCCATGTAGATTGGAGATACATAGATTATCAGTTTGCTAGATTGGGTTTTGGTCTAAAATGGAGAGGTTGAACGTAGTCCTGTCTCTCCTCAACTTTCTTTTTCGTGCCGGTTAATGGCTTCTCCGAAGAAATTTTCCAATCCTCTAGGGGCTTCACCAGGGGGATCCGCTATCCCCTTTCTCTTTGTTCTAGCCTCTGATGGTCTCAGTCGTATACTTTCCAAAGGAGAATCTGGTTTCTTTCAAGGATTCAAAGTCTTGCACCGTAGTCCTGCAATTTCCCACATCTAGTTCACCGATGACACACTTCTATTTTTTGAAGCTTCTCTCTAGGTAGTGGTTAATCTTATGAAAGTTATATGTTGTTTCGAAGCCATCTCAAGCCTTAAGATTAATCTATTTAAAAGTGAATTATCGGGCATTAATATTTCTTCTCCTTTCTTTTCTAGATTGGCGGAAGCTTTTGGTTGCAGGGCCGACACCTTTCCCTCCTCTTACCTGGGTCTCCCCCTTTGCATAGACAAACCTGCCATCCACCTATGGGACATTGGCATTAACCCTCATTAAAACTACTCTTTCTAACCTCCCCTCTTATTTTCTTTCTTTATTCAAATGCCCTATATTTGTTCTTGCCAAGATCGAGAAGCTTAGGAGAGATTTCCTTTGGAACGGGAACTCAGATGGCCCAAGGTTCCACCTAAGTAGGGGCGGGAATTAGGGTTCTGTTTGATGTAAATACTACCCTGCTAGGGAAATGGCTTTTGCATTTTTCCTCTGAAAGGGATTGTTTGTAGGTGGAGAGAGGTTGTGGCTTCCAAGTACGGAGTGGAAATAGGAGGCTGGTTCACCAAAACCTCCTCCGTATATAGAGCATCATTTGTTTGGAAGGCCATATCCTCTTCTCAATCCCTCCTCTGGGAAGGTTTGTCTTTTAGTCTAGGAAATAGATCTAAGTTTAGATTTTGGACAGACCGTTAGATTTCCTTCGTACCTCTAGCCATCTCCTTTCCTGCTCTGGCTGCAATCTCTTCCAATATATCCATTTTGGTAGCTAATTGCTTCTCCTCTAATGGGTTGTGGTGTCCTCCTTGTAGAAGAAACCTGATTGATATCGAGTTCTTCGAGCTCCTGGAATTATTACAGCTTCTGTAGGTCATTCAGCCCACTCGATCTTGAGGACTCTCTTCTTTGGTCTCTTGCCTCTTCAGGCCAGTTCTCCATCAAATCTTTTTGAGAACTCATCAAGTGTTGCCTCACTCGGCATCTTCCAGACTTCACTTCAACCTTCTGGCACTATGGAGCCCCCCAAAGGTTACGACCTTTGTTTGCATTATGGCTAGAGGTCAAATGTTAATGGTAGACAATCTTTAGCAGAGAGGAATGATTTTACCCAATGTTTGTCTGTTCCGGTTCCGTCAAGTAGAGTTGATCGCTCATCTCTTCATCCACTGTCCGTTTACAACTGATATCCAGTCATTCATTCTACTAAAATTCCACCTCTACTGGGTCACGCCGTGCGCCATTCCAGGTCTTCTGCTTTCCTGGCACGGAGTGGGCTTCGACAATGACCTCACTATAGTACGGAGGCTAGCTTTGATGGCTTGTTTGTGGAATGTTTGGTTAGAGCGAAACTCCAAATGCTTCAACAACTCCGCCTCTCCTTCCTCAAAAGTTACTTCTCAAATACGCAGAGATGCGAAGGCTTGGTCAGGAATTGTAAACCTCTTGGACATGTAATTTGTGGTCACCTTCCTGGATAACGGCTGAGGCCTCGTCCCTCTCTACTGTTCTTGGACTGTTTGGTCAAGACAGATTCCGTCTGCTGGATGTCCCTTCAGTTTAAAGTTGTATGGCTGCCTAGGTTTTGGTTTTTGGAATTTTATTTTTTTTAAAATTTTTTTGTTTTTGTTTTTACTCCTTTTTTCTGGTGGCTTCTCAGCTGCTGCTTTGCATCCTTTCCTTTTCCTTTATATCTATCTATCTTTCTATTTGCACTCTTCAAAAAGAAGAAAAAATCTTATGATTTACGATAAGATTTGCGATTCGATATGATTCAACCCCTATTACGATTTGTGATATGCTAACGATTTTGACAACATTGCTATTTAGGTAAATCCACCCAAGGCATGCAAATGACTTGATACTTGTCTCTAAGAAATGCACATAAAAATGGTCTTGTATGCCATCTGATACCCAATTATATGGAGACAAATGGAAATGGGGATATGACTCCATTTCTCAAAATCCAGGATAAGGTGCAGGTATCCCATTTGTAACATGCTGATGTATTTGGTTTTGAAGTTTTTTAGTGAAACATGTGATCAGTTCTATTAGTTAGTTTTATGAAACGAGGTATTGACTTCTTAGTATTTTTGGAATGCATACAATCCTGTTAACTGCTAAAAAACAAGCATGTCTGAAATGCTAACTTTATTAATACAACTAAAGTTTTTAGAGTTCTATGATAATACATCCTAATATGTGAGTTTTGTTTTTTTTGACAAGAATATGAAAAAAATGTCCTGATTTCAAGATCATCCCAATGCAGCAAGAATCTGTTAAAACACATCTACAAGATTCAGGATACACGATGATAGTTTGTGGAAAAGAGCCATAGCATGCAAATGCAGGGTTGGGTCATCCAGTTATGGGGCATTGGGCATATGGAAGGCAATTGTCTGTGTGACTGGGTAGATAATGTAGGGGGTACCCAACAAGGTTTGGGCGAATGGTCTTCACCATAGGTTTGCTCCCAATAGGTGAGGGTTCGATTCCCCTTCTTGGCTTTACCCGATACATGTGGTTGTGGGTGATTGCATGTATCCGTAGAGGGATTAGTCTCACTTCAAAAAAGAGGTGGGGACACCCTATGTCTTCAAAAAAAAAAAGATAATGTAGGGGGTGGCTTTCAGTGTTGTTGATGGGACTAGAACAAAGTTTTCGAAAGATGCTTGGTGTGGCAATATGTCAATCTCTCCCGCCTTTCTTAGATTGTATAGCATTTCGTCCAACCAACGTTTCAGTTGTTCAATGTTTTAGTGTGGGTGGAAGTGGAGTGGTTTGGTGGCCATGTTTTCACATGAACCTAAGAGATGACGAGACGGAAGATTTTATTGCTCACAGGACTGCATCACTAATGTTTGTGCTGCATCTCAATGAGGGGTAGGTGCTGTTGGAAGCTTAGCCCTTTGGGGAGCTTTACAGTGAGGTTTCTGTCAGTTCCTTTGCAGGACTGACTTGAGCTGCACCTTGGAGCCATTGCTCTCTATTTGGTGTTTTCTGGGCCCTCCTAGGGTGATTGCTTTTGGTTATCTAGTTTTAACCAAGGTGTTCCATAACGGTAATGGTGGCCATAATGGCCACTGCTGTTACTGTTACTGTTACGATATGGGCCGTAACGGCTTTGTTTTCTTCTTCTTGTTCTTCTTTTGGAAAAATTTCTGGACTGATACAGGTCATTTTTTCTGTAATGGCCATTACAGCCATTTCAGCCCCCTAACGCATAATGGTCACAACCGTTACTGTTATGTAACTGTTATGACATTCCATGGTTTTAACCATTGATCATCTGCAGAGTAGGAATGAGATGATTTTTGTTTGTATAATGTGCCACAACCCATGAGGCTATATTGTCGGCTGATTACTTGTTTATCCATTGTGGGGTGGCTTTTGCGTTGAGGAGGATGTTCTTATATCTCTTTGGTCTTTGTTGGGTCATTCCAGGATTGATCATTACTTGTTTATCCATCGTGGGGTGGCTTTTGCGTTGAGGAGGATGTTCTTATATTTCTTTGGCTTTCGCGTTGAATGGTGATGGTATATGCTTGGAGAGTGGGAGCCTAGGGTAAAAGGAATAGATCTCTTTGAAAGCGTACATTATTGACAGTCTGGTGGTCAAAATGGAATCAACTTAAAGCTGTGTTCCAAATTGTTAATAGTAGAGCTATTTCTTGGGATTTTGGGCTTGTTCATTTTGTGGTGTTTTTTTAATGAGCAACTCAGTTTTATTGAAAAGAAAAGAGCAAAAAACAGAGAAAGCAAACTACAACAGTGATCCCACAGGAACATTACAAAACAAAACCGTTATCTTCTGTCAACTATGGAGATTGATTCCCTAGAATTCCCTTCTTTTGTTAAAATATCTGCCACTTAATCTGCGTCACGGGGAACAGGATAAAAGAATGCTTGAATTGAAGCACTTAGATAATGCACTTCATCGATCATGTTAGCCAATTTCCAGGGGTAGCAGCTGGATGTGCCCCATTTGATCTCAGTACGAAAGTCACCCTCAATGATGATGAAATAGTAATTGAACCAGGCACATAATTTTACTCCTTGACCAAGAGTTGCAGCTTTGGCGAAGTTGTAATCAAGAACATTGATCAGAACTGGAAAACTTGACCGATGATTCACCAGTCATTTTAAATTATGCCACTGATCCCAGCAGGTATGAGATTACCCAGGGAACACCTATCGAAGTTCAACTTTAATAACCAGCCGGTAAGTGTCTCCACTTTGTTACCTGCTATCCGCTCAATAGCACTCCTTCCCAATTTGACCAAAACTGAGACATGTGATACCAGTTGATTTTTTTGTCCATCTTAACCTGGTCCATTATCATCCCCAAAATTTTCCTGAAGACTGAAGATGGAAGTCAAATTTTCTTGGTTTTGGGTTCTTTCATCTCAACAATCATGAACTTCTTTCATGAATACATCAAATTTTCTTTGTTAACCAGGGATGGCGATGTCGAGCTAGAGCAACCCTTGAGAGGGCTGTTTGTCCGTCTCTGATGTGCGAGTATTGATTTTGATCATTAGTGAAAGCTGGTTCTAGGATCCCTCATAAGAGGGATGATTGGAGATAGAAGGGTTTGAGGAAGTGATTAACAATTCGGGTTTAATATGGGAGATTGTGCCATAGTCACATGTAGTGCCCTTGTGATTAAGTCACTATATAGGTGCCTAATTGCCCGTTTTAGGCACTTATGTGTGGTTGTGGTGGGTAGCCTAGGATTGGTATTTCTAACAGCTTCGGTTTTGGTCTCTGATATTTCTTTATGACCCTTTTATTTGTTGCTGTTGTACCATATTATGTTTATTTGTAGAAAAATCACATTGCTATCAAGGACACCGACTTCCCATGTTTTTCATTTTAATCGTGCTATCACCAGATTTATGGGTCATTTCTTTTTCGGCCAGATTGGGATTTCTACCAACATTATAGTTCTACACTCTTATTGTTGATTTAGTTGTAATTTAAATTTATATTTTGAATATGGAGTTGATACTTTCATTTTTACAATAACAGGCATAAAATATAATACCTTGCATCCAGGATTAATAAGCTTAACATTCATCATTTTGCAAAAACTACATTATCAATTTGTACATATAACTATGTTTCATATGCTTAGTAGCATGTGCTGGAGCAACTCACTTAATTTTATCCCTACTATTCCATTTGTCGGAGGAAGTAGCATATCACTTATCCTTGCCCATATTGGGCCCTAGGGGACCCAAGATTCAGGTAACTTGCACATAAATTGGAACTCATTCTGTTTTCCGCTATTTTATTTTTTAATTTGTAATTTTATTATATATTATATTTCATAACCGTACTTCCCTTCTGGACAAAGAAGTGTTTTCTGTGTAACCTTGTTGCTTGGATATATTTTCGGATTGGTTGAAGATTTTCTAACTAGTGAAAGATTTTTAGCAGAAGTTTTGAGAAGAAGAATCTGGCACAATCTCTGGTGTAATCTTCGATGTTTGAGTGCCTGCTGTTGAGCCTTTTGATACCTTCCTGCACTGTAGGTCAAGTGGATGTGTTGGATTCCTCCTCATTTATCAATGTAGTTGGCTAATGTTTGGTTCCAGAATAGTTCCGATAGGGCTGTATTGACGCTGCCTACCTTATAATATTGGGATGAAATGACTCCCTATGAAAAATATTTGCATGTAATGGGGACATATTGGAGCAGGTGAGAAGTGTGTGTGGGGGATGTTGAAGGGACAGATGGCGTGATGGGCTGTGTATGTGTAAAAGTGGATGAGATGTTTTGGGTTGGTTAAGTTTTGAGTTGCCAAGGATCATGTGTGTGGGTGTGCGAGTTAAAGGTAAACATTCTCTTTGTGAGAAGAGCAAGGTGTTCCATAACGGTAACTGTGGTTGTAACAGCTACCATCGTTACCGTTATGATACGGGCCATAATGGCCGTTTCGGTCCTTGTATAAGCCATTACGACTCTTTTTATTTATTTATTTATTTATAAAAGAACTGCTACCGGTTCATTACAAGTCTGTTATGGTCCGTTATGGGCCATTTTTTTTTTCCTTCTATAATGGCCACTATGACCATTTCGGCCCTGTAACGTGTAACGGTTATGACCGTTACCTTTATGTCACCGCCGTAATCAATTTTGAATACCATGGAGAAGAGGCCTCCTCTCCGAAGGTTACCTTCTTTTCTTTTATTTATTATGAAGAAAAGTTGTTGTCTTGGGAACTTTGGAAAAGTTCTGCTGCGGTGATTCTAATTTGCTGATAGATTGGTTTGGATGAGGTTTGGCTTTTGTCTCCTTTTGGGAGAAATATGAACCAGAACAAGTGATGGTGGAGCTGAATGGGAGATCTCTGATTAGGAACGGAAGTAGGCTTTGGGAAAATTGGATTGGAGGTGCTCAACCAGAAATCCAGGGCCGCCAAGCCATTTGAGATCCCCAAATTTTGGAAGAAATCTTGAGACGTAATGGGTTATTTGGGGATATCAGATGGTGAGGATTTGTGGAGTGGAAAATTCCACACGAGCACTCTTTGCTGAGCAAATGTGCGAAGAAGGGAGATAGCAAAGGACATCAAGATTTCAATTCCATCTTGTTATTCTAGTAGCAAATGGGTATTGTTTGAAATACGAACCAAGTGGTGGAACTGAGCACTCTAAATCATGTGTAGTAGTCAGGGGCCCTTAATCTCAAGGGGTGTATTTCCATTGTACCTTTTCACCAATTGCTAAATTGAACCTTTTTTTGTTCTCGTCTCTTGCTCAGAATCATTCTTGGCCTGTATACCAATTAGATGTCAAGAATGCATTCCTTTGTGGGGACTTTTAATAAGAGGTGTATATGGCTCCATCTCTTGGTTTTCTCCATTGACAGGTGCCGATACAGTGTAGCAGTTGGGAAAGGTTCTTTATGGTTTAAATGAGTCTCTGCGTGCATGGTTTGAGTGGTTCAACACTGCAATGTTGAAGTGTGGATATACTTGTAGCAGTGCTGATCATGGTTATCCTTTAGATGTGCTACTAGAATAACAACGGTGATTGTCTGTGTAGATGATATTGTTGTTACATAAGATGATTCTGAGGGGATAAAGTATTTTTAGTGATTCTTAATTCAAGAGTTTGATATAAAGGATCTGTGTCCTCTGTGGTATGTCTCCAGCATTGAGGTGGCTTGGTCGCGTCAAGGCCTAGTCATCTCTCAATGGAAATACTCTCTGGCCTTACTTTGTGACTCTAGGCAACTTGGTGCTAGGCTAGTGGACACTCCTATTGAACCAGAATCAGCTTTAGTTAGTTGGGACTTGTTGCCTGATGTTAGGATTTATCAGCGGTTAGTCAGAAGCTTTCTCTATTTGACTATCATGGGATCTGACATTGCTTATCCTGTTAGGGTTGTCAGTCAACTCATGCATACTCCACACTCAGGTCATTTAAAAGCTGTCTATCAAATCTTGAGATGCTTAAAAAATCTCCTGGTAAAGGTTTATTGTATTTGAAGCATGCTCAGTTAAATGTTGAAGCATACACAAATGCAGATTGAGCAGGACCTTAGACGGATCCATGATCTACTATTGGCTACTGCCTATTGTATTCTTGAGTGTGGTGATTTGGTGACGTGGCTCACTCTAATGCTATGGTGGAATCTCGTGCTATGGCTTATGGAGTTTGTGAACTCTTTTGGTTAAAAACATTGTTGTTTGAGATATGGATGCCTGTTATTTGTTCCATAACACTTCATTGTGACAACTTGGCTGCAATTCATATTTCTCCTAATCCGGTGTATTGTGACCATACCAAGCACTTTGAAGTTGACTTCCATGTTCTTCTAGAAAAGGTGACTTCAAAGAAGTGAATATATCATATCAGAAGTTTGAAGATCAACTTGTTGATTTTCTCACTGAAGGCATTGCACTTGACTATCTTGATTGGGTTTGTAACAAGCTGGCATGATTGATGTTGATGCTCTAGCTTCAGGGGAGGGTAGAGATATATGAGCCATGCTCTTGTATTTTGTGTAGTCCTGCAGAGTATTATGCGCCCCTCTTATTAATAAGATAGCATTAGTCATTTTGGGACTAATACAACATTAACCCTAGTCTCTTTCTCTCTCTCTCTCTGTCCTCTTCTCACCCATCTTCTTCTCGTTATTCTACTCAATCTCTCTCATCATCTTTTCTCTTTAATCTTCTACTTTCAGCTAGCACCCATGGGCAAAGGTTTAGGGCAGAGGTGCACCTCCCTGTGTTGAAAGCTTTTTGTTGGGAGCCACAACAATCAAGATCTTGAACTATTGACAAACTTCAAAAAAGAAGCTGCCCTTTGCTAATAGGTGCATTATGTGTCAAAAGAAGGAAAACCTGTGTATCAACTTTTTATTTTTGATATACTTTGGCATGCAAGATTCGGACCAAGTTTTTTGTGCCTTATGAACTCGATTAGTTTTGCTGGTCTCCTGAGTCAACTTGATGTCAAGGTGGTCTGGAGGCCCTTTTTTACTCTTAAAGGTAAGAGTCCTGTGGAGGATGCTTTCCCTTGCAATTATGTGCGAAATATGGAAAGAAATGAATAGAAGAATTTTTGAAGACCTTTATTCTAGTCTTGTCCATGTGATTGGCACAATCAAAAGATTTTTGGGCTGTTGGTTAGGCAATTTAATAAATTTTCTGGTTTCCCTGGTTTAGTTTGCAACTGGAGGGGGTGTTGTGTTAGGCCAATTTAGCAACTGGAGTGGATTTGCATAATGCTATTTCTTGAGCATGTGGGACATTCCCTCCTCATGGAAGTTTGCCTTCATCCTAAATGGATCATGCCCTCTATCTTCGTCATGGGAAATTGTTTTTAATCAAATTAAATGTGAATCTAATTTTGGCTAAGGATGGGGTCCATAGGCGTCCTTTATTTATAGGGGACTTGTATCCATTGCCATGATGGATCTTATCTCTTTTGCCTCCTTTGTGGTCTTTTATTAATTTTTTTTTTTTTTTTTTTCGCTGATCAAGAGCAGAAAAAAAAAGAAATCTGTAACTTACTGACATTAGGCATTTGCTGTTTGATAATGTTCCGTCCATTCAATGATCGTTACCTTTGCTCCTATATCACATGATTTATCACATATACCTCATTATCTTTGCAGGTTTCATCCTTCTTGTACGGGCATTACTATTGAACAAGCAAAAAAGCGAGATCATGTTTTGTGTTCTGATTGCTTGGGCATTTGGGACATTACCTCATGGAAGCTTGCCTTCATCCTCAATGGATCACACCCTCTTAGTCATGGGAAATTGTTGCTAATCAAATTAATTGCGAATCCACTTGTATCACTAATTCTGTGGCTAAGGATGGGTCCATAAGCTTCCTTTATGTATGGGGGACTCGTTCCATTGCCTGGATGGGTCTTGTCTCTTTTGTTTCCTTTGAGGTCTTTTATTAAAATTCTTTTGTTGCTGATCAAGAAAAGCAAAAAAAGAAAAAAAAGGAAAGAAATCTAGAACTTACTGAGAGCAGGCATTTGCTATTTGATAGTGTTCCCTCTACTCTATGATCTTCACCTTTTGCTCCTTTCGGTTTTTTTTTTTTTTTTTTTTTTTTGCTTCCTATATTACATGATTTATCACATATTCCTCGTTATCTTTGCAGGTTTCATCCTTCTTGTATGGGCATGACTATCGAACAAGCAAAAAAGCTAGATCACTTTTTGTGTTCTGATTGTTCCTCTGACGATGATACGAAAAGATCCCTGAACACATTTCCTGTTTCACCACTTACTGAGCCTAAGGTAATGCTCATAATTATCATCATCATCTAAGGCTAAGGTAATGATGCTAATTATTATTTACTCTTCTTTTATCTTGATTAGTCAGACCTAAATTGGATGGATATCTAAGTTTCCTCTATTTCATTGTATACATGACTACTATTTTTGGTTCACCGTTTGTATGTTTGTGGCGGTCCATTGTGGGGTTACAATATTTGGATCACCAATATGGAGGGAGATCTGATGGTCCTTCAATGGCTACTAATATGTGGTATGCTCATGTTGATCTGTTGAGTGTTATGCTCTTGGAGTGCATTTTATATGTGAGGTACAAGTGGATCTTAATTCTTAGGCTTTTGGCTTGATTTGTCTTCTTTAATTTGACATTTTTGAGTATTTCAGGTGGATCTATTATTTCATTCATTTTTTTTTTTAAGGATGACAATTTATTGATAAGCAGCAAAGCTGAAAGAGTACATAACAAAAGAAAAACACCTCCAGCGCAGCGTGCACGAAGGCCGGAAAAATACAACCCGAACTACCTGGAACCCTTAAATTTAGGGGATGCTGCCGCCTACTATAACAAAAGATTTGGCCCTAAGGAAGACATTGTCTGGACTGCCTAGCACATTCCGAAAGCATTTGTTATTCCGCTTTTTCCAGATGGCCCGTAATCCCACCAAAAGAGAGATTCTCCACCTACCTGCGTGCCACTGCACTAGGAAGACATCGATTAATTCTGGCATGACCCACGACACCCCAGAAATGCCAATGAAACTGATCCAAACTTCTCTAGCAAACACACAGTGTAGAAAGAGATGGTTCACTGATTCCTCATCTTGCAAGCAGAGAGGGCAAGCATTGACTAACATTAAACCCCTTTTTCTTAAGTTGTCGATGGTGAGAATCCTATTCCAACAAGCCAAGCGAATGCCACCACTTTGGAGGGTGCACCGTAGAACCATAAATAAAAGGTGTGAGCTTTGGAACCACTGTGGGCCTCCCCAGAATGCATGGAATAAAGTGACTTAACTAAAAAATGGCCCGAACTCGAATTTAACCAATGCATTGAATCAGCTTCAACTGAAAGAGATATTCCCGACAAGAGGTTTAAAAGAGAAGCGAGGTCAGCAATTTCATCGTTGTGAAGGTTTCTTCTACAGGGAGGAAGCCACACACCATGACTTGAGGTGCAACCTTTATCCGTAATGTTCGGATCAGTAGCAACAAGTAGCCAAGGGAAAATTTCTTGAAGGCTTCGATCTCCTTGCCACACATCCTTCTAGAATCTCACCTTAGACCCATCTCCCACCCCAAAACCTACCCCATTGAGAACCTCCTTTTTAAGAGACATAATAGATTTCCAAACACCCAAGCCCCTATATGATGGGACCTTCTTAGGCCACCAACCCTCCCTCTCTACCCCATATTTTCTAGAGATAACCTCCTTGCATAAACCCCCATTTTCCAACGCAAATCTCCAAATCCATTTTCCTAGAAGCACCTCATTCATAAGACCCATGCTCTTAATCCCTACCCCTCCCTCTTTCGAGGAAATCCCTTGTAATCTTCTCCAGCTTTTTAAGTACCCCTTTTGGGCACTTGAAAAGAGACATGAAATACAATTGGAGAGAACTGATTTAATGACACTTTTTGGGCACTTGAAAAGAGACATGAAATACAATGGGAGATTGGAGAGAACCGATTTAATGAGGGTTATCCTACCACCCAAAGATAACATTTTATCCTTCCATATGGACAATTGCTTTTCAAAACGTTCAATAACCGGATCACAAAGCTGGTTATTCACCTTTTCGATGCATAAGGGAAGACCCAAATATGACGTGGGAAATGATCCCTCGTTACAGCCAAACAAGTGAGCAAGGAGACTCAATTCCTCTCTAAGCAAGCCTATGCCCAACACCTTATATTTTTGAAGATTGATGGATAAGCCCGAAATAACCTTGAACCATATAATAGCAATGTGGAGATTATCCACCTAAGTAGGGAAAGGTTCGCAAAAAAGAATTGTGTCGTCTACAAATTGAAGGTGTGTAACTTGGAAAGCTCCTCCATCCACCTTGAAACTTGAAAAAGACCTTCGTACCTTTTGATAGCATTCTACTCATTGCTTTTGCCACGACAACAAAAAGAAACGGCGAAAGGGGATGTCCCTATCTTAGCCCCCATCCTGATTTAAAGAAACTTTTAGGAGATCCATTGATAAGGATTGAGAAGTGAATTGATCTCAAACATTCCGCAATCCAACCTCTCCACTTAACCTCACACCCCATATGGCCTAACAAGTAGTCCGCAAAGCCCTAATCGACATGACTGTAAGCTTTCTCCAAATGTAGTTTGCATACCAAACCCCTCTTCCCCTCTTTATGACAAGAGTTGACTAATTCATCAGCAATTAAAGAACAATCCAATATTTGCCCACCTTCCATGAAGGCCCCTTGAACTTTTGAGAGAAGGTGACCCATAAGTGCGCAAAACCTCAAAGTGAGAACTTTTGCTAAGATTTTGTATGGAGCACCAATGAGGCTGATAGGTCAGAAGTCTTTTAGAGGCTTTGCTCCCTTTTCCTTTCGGATAAAAGCTGTGAACATGGCACACAATTCTGACGCTAGCTTGCTATTTTCTGAGAATTTGTTAATAAAGCATCTCATTCCCAGCATCAAAGGGTTTGTAAGGACGAGAACCAGCGAGTAAGCTTCCTCCCCTGCAGAATGGAACATGTCAAAAAACTTATCGCCTTTGGCATTGCATTTGGGAGATGAATAGATGACAATCTCATGGTATAGAGAGGATTCTCCCGTCTCACGTGTGGGCTGTTGAGACCAATGTTCGAAATATCGGTATCGCATTACGTATTGCACCCTTGGGATATGTATACGTATAGGTTATCGTATGGGATATATCGGTTGTATCACGTAATGTATCGCCGCTGTTGGAAACTCGGGGAAACATTGAGAAATTGGCGAAATTTTCAATGAAACTTCAATGATTATTAAAAAAGACATCAATACAATCCTATAAATCAAAACATTACAAAAAACAAGTACACATTATAGGTTTTCTTTGTATGAGGTCCTTATCTATGCCTGTCTAACTGAATTGATACAAGTATATTCAAAGTTTATTCATATAATTTATAAATGTAAGAAGACATGTGGAAACACAAGCAATGCATTCAAAAGAAAAAGAAGAATCACTAGATTAGGTTATATATATGTTTGGTTTTTTATGTTTGGACACAGATTACAACTAATTTGTGAGAAATTGAAAAATTTTGAATTTTTTTTTTTTTTTGATTTTCCGCAAATCAACCCATATCCTCCAAATCTTGAAATCAAATCCGTGATTTTTCATAAAAAAACAACAATTTGACACTGATTTACAGAAAAAAGGATTGAAAATTGAAAATGCTCATTGGATCAAACATGTGGGATATATCCTACTACTTGTGCGTTTCATATCGCACAAGTGAGATACAAGTTATATTGTGGGATATATCGGCCGACATCTTCGATACTTAAAACACTAGTTGTGACCATGGCAAGCTGAGGTCGAATAGATAGAAATTCTCCATATGAATGGTTTGACACGAGTGAAACAGATTCTTTGACATCGACATATGAAGGCAAACAACTGGCATCTTTATGAATAGGATTGAAGGCCATGCTTTTGCCACGATCGGGCCCTACAAATGGCTGCAAAACTTCAAATGTAGTTGTCATAAGTAGCGGACGTATCATGCAGGTAGGGGGCTAATAACTCACGAGAGACGTTAGGTGGCGCTTGCTCCTGACTCTCCATAAACGCCTCTGAAGGAGGTTGCAACATGGATAAATTGATGAGGACATCACATCACGTACACCCTTACGTACGTATCAGAGGAGGCGGGTCACACCACTTTCCCTATGGCTAGGCGAGTACCCGTGATCATGCTGAAGACCCCATGTGCATGTGTGAGCATCTGGAAGACCCCACACTAGGAAGATGCGCATGAGCTGCTTTATGAAGTGATCCAGACCATTGGATCGGAGCGATGTGACGATCGGGCTATTGGATCGGATGGATCACATGATCGGGCCTTTGGTCGTTGATCATCCACATCAGTTTTGGACTTTATTATATTTTAGGATTTAGTTTTCGATTATTTTATATTTGGACACATTATGAGTGTTTTAGTTGATTTTATTTAGACTAGGGTTATTTTTATTAAAGCTCACAAGATGGGGATTTTTGTAATTTTTGAAACTTCTTGGATCTATAAAAAGGGGAGGGTGTGTGACCTCTCCCTCATTGAATGTCTTGATAAAAAAAAGAGAGAAAAACTCTTGTTTTCTTCTCCCATCTTTATGCGATTTAAAGATATACTTCCATGCGATTTGGGCGGAAGATTGATGCGAGGCTAATCTTCATCAACGAAGGTGCGAGGTCTCCATCTATCCCCACCCCATCTTCTTTTTTCTTCCCTATCTAAGTATTTTCTTCAGATTCTTAATTCTCTCATCCCAAATCTTCGTCTTTTCCCAAACCCAACTTTTCCATATCATCTCCAATCCAAACCCTAACTGACTTAAACCCATCCTCCCATGCCACACGTGTGACCATATGACCACACGTGTGAAACTCACCTGCCCCTTTTGGTTTCCCACCATCATTATATCAAAACCTCTTTCTTCCATCATCGAAACCCTAATCCTAAACCCAAATTTCATAAATTTTCTACTTTCCCAAATTACCAAAACCCTAATTTTCACCCTAGGTTGTATTAGGTTTCCTATTTTGAAATATATTATATCCTATGCTAATTGAATGTCTCTACATCTATTAGATCCTAGTTTCTTTTTATTTTAATGATCTTGAGTTACGATGTTGGTAGCTTAGGCTATGATTATGCATGGTTTTCTTTTGATTTTCATGAAAGTTGTGATGATTATAGCGATGCTTGTTTTTATTTTTTTATTATTTTTTTTTTTTTTTAAAAATTTAAAAAATTAAATATCTTAATTCGGCTATTTGATCTCACATGTTACTCAGTTCATGTATCGGTCCTGCATCATAAATCCTCATGGACCCCCCTCTCATCTACTGTGAGAGAGAGAGAGAGAGAGAGAGAGAGAGAGAGAGAGAGAGAGAGAGAGAGAGAGAGAGAGTGGCTTTAAACGCTGCCATGTTATCCATCACAGTCCCTACCATGCTCAACAAGCAACACTTGCGTCCCACAATAACTGGTGGAATGCAGGAGTGCTAGAGCTGTACACCTTCATCGACTTGATTGCCATTACCATCGGCTTTTCCTGTCGCCATTAACAGAGCTGACATGGGAGGCGCACTGATGCATCAATCTTTGGAGACCCTCACAAAGATTTACATTTCCCCCACAACGATTGATATCGATTTCTTCTCCAGAATGGTTTCTCGGCAATGACAACAAATATACGTTCTTGCCACTCAGAATTTTGCACAAGCTTCCGTCAGGGGATCAATTACCACCACTTCTCCTACATAGGCCCCTACCTCTAGGAAGACTTCCCTCACCTAAAGCTCTAGAGGCTAGCTATGAAATAGGAACCATCCCTCTTGTACCCCCAAAGGCGACCGCTGCTCCCATGATTGCAGAACTAAGACTAGCTCATCTTTGAAAAGATTTCCCAATAAAATAATCTGGTTCCTTTCCATTCTCGGTCTTAGCAAAATAAAAATCTCGGAATCAGATAATGGCTTGAGAACCCTATCACTGGATTTCAAATTGCATTTGAACTCCAACCACTGGTTGACCTCCTCTGCATAACCTTTCCCTACCAGCACCACCAAACACCAATGGAAGGACTACATTACCACCTCAATTATCGCTGTGTCAACGGAGACGATAATTGGTTTAGATTCCAGCTTCACTTGATCCATGCAACCCTCTGTTGAAGAACAACATCGACATCAACCCTTCTCTTCGCCGGAACCTCCTCCGCCTCAATCCTCCCCTGATCTCCCCCTCGAACTACCCCCCCTATTTCCACTACCTACCTTGGCATCACACTATTGTAAAGATGTTCCCTGTACTCCCTTCTCAATTCTATTCCTTGAGATCTCCACCCTATCTCGAGAACCCGCTAGCCTATCACGATATGAGATGCCCTCACTCATGACCCTTGCTTTAGGCACCTCACCCAAGCTCGTCCCCTCTACTTCTACCCTCTCTGGTACTCTTCTATGGTTCTCCCTCCTCAGCAACTCACCCCTAACCCCACCCTTTTTGGACTCCACACATCCGTCCCCATTAACAGACCCAGACCCCTTGCCCCTTCCTCCCATCACCACCTCCTTGTTGTCTTCCGTTGGCCCATATCGAGCCTTTTTAACGCCAAGTCTCTTTCCTTTATAAAGCTTCCCAATCCCGTCCAAAGCTTCAATGGCCGCCCTGATTTCTCTCTCAGAGGACATCCTTACAAATACAAACCCTTTTCGGGGCACCCGATTCTCTATTCGTAGGAATAAAGACCTCCCTAACAGACCCACGGTTCCCAAAAGCTCTTCGTAGGTGCCATTCGCCCCAATCTGCTGGATATCTGTCTACAAATAGAGTCGATCTGTCTTTGAAAACTCCATTCGCCAACCTCCCCCATCTACTATTCGCTCAGCTAGAACCATACCTTCCCCTCTTGGTCCAACCAAGAAGATTCTGTCTCCAATCTCTCGACGAGCAGTCCAAGAAGATGCTGTCTTCGAATGTTGTTGTCTTCAAAGATTCATGTTTACATGGCTGTTCTTTTCTCTGCTGCCCTTTTTTTTTTACTGATTTTTTTAGCATTAGTTTCTTCTATCTATTTGCATACTAATTGCTGCTAATTCTATTGATATTATTTGTTGAGTTTTGTGTGGTTCTGGATTTTGTTGTGCTTAAGTATTGATCAACTATCATTGAGCTACATAATGAGCCACTCTTCTATTCTCTTTGGTACCAATTGCTGAATCTCTTTGCTGTAGAAGCCTATGAAACTCAGCTTAAAAAAATCAAGCTGGCATGGGAGAAAACTGATATATATATATATATATATATATATATATATATATATATATATATATTTTTTTTTTTTTTTTCATTTTCTTTTTTTCTGAGAGAAACTGAAAATTTGAAAAAAAGAAATGGAAAGCAGACAAGAGGTGGTTGGAAATTGTAGCTTACACATTTCATCCAACTGTTTAATTAAAACAAAGCATTGTGATGGTCCCTGTGGTTCACGCTTAGTGGGCTTATCTGGTGTTGCATTCTCTAGGCATCTAACTGTTCAATATTCCTCTCTGTTGGCATGTGAATAATATTGGTAACCATGCATTGGTGTGTTTCCTGCTGTTTTGATTATTGAACTACTCATACATGACCTTTAATGCATATAGACGCTTTGTGCATTACCGTTTTCCTGGCAACAAACCCTCCATTCCCTGTAGCTCGTGAATCTAGTAGTTGGGCCAGGGGTCAGTATTGGGTAAGATCATGCTGGCATGCGTTTGGTGTGAATGTGAGCCTTTGGCATGGCCAGATCCAATAGCCCAGGTAAAAGAGGATGGCTGATCTCAACTTTTATCAGTTGACCATTTAAAGGCCAACCTCAGACTGCTGTGAGAAAGCTGTACTTGATGATGAGACAGCAACTTTATTTATTTATTTTTTTGCAGTTGCATTGATGTGGTTTTTTTTTTTTAACCCCCTCACGATATTAGCTTCTTCTCTAGATTATTGTCTGTAAGATTCCTAAAGCTTCAGGTTTTGGCATACTCAGAAGTAGCTCACTGGTTACTGAATTCTTATAGCCAAATTAGCGAACTGATCACTTACAGCCAGTCCTAGGCTACCTTAAGACCTTTTCTTACAAGCAAATTTCCCTTAACAACGTCCAATATTTTCAAGGGCAAAAGTGCAAAGGTGTAAAAGAGTGGATTGTACCATACAACCAGTTGTAGCTGATCAATTCTCGCCAAAGAAAAGGTTGGAAATATGTTACAGTAATAGTGTTCTTAAATTGTTAACCACCAAAACCAACCAAAGGCATTGGTGATGACTATGCCAGATCTGATATACAAAGGCTGTATTACCACTTCATCATGCATGCAACTTAATGCCAAGGGACTACATTCGCATTCCCCCCCCCCCCCTCTTTCTCCTTACTTTCATCATGCATGCAACTTAGAGCCTCTTGCCAAAACGAATATATTCTACTCCCCATGAATCCTACCACCATAGCATATGATACCATTGTTTCCTTATTTGCCACGTGAGCTGAATTTAGAAGTGATAATGTTGCTGCTGATACTGACAGTACTTTTGTTAATATTCAACTTCATCAAGTTATTCCTTTTGACCCTTTTTTGAAAAGCTCACACAATCTTCTCAATCATGAGATGCATATAACGTTCCTTTTTCCATTAAAGATAGTTTATGTCATCTAGCTGTGTTGGAGAGGTTTCCTAAGGCTTTCTAGTAAGTTCATCACTTCATCATTTATACAACTTGCGTAAGTTATTATGCCTTCTGGATACCATTGAATGGTGTAGAGTATATTCTCTGGTAGCTTCCATCTCATTTTGGAATGGAAAATACATTGCTGCAATATATTTATCTATTCTCTTATAGCCAGAAAGCCATGTTTCTTCATACAATATCTATGTTCTCCTTCATTTTCCTTGGCTTGCATTCTCCCTTCCAGACCACAAGACAATATTTATGGCAGTCACTGTTGTCATTCTGAACGTTTGGATGGCTTGTAGCTTTTCTACGACTTCTACTTGACATTAAGAGGGATAGCAGCGAGGTATTCAATAACGGCAATGGCCGGCCTTTGGAACTTTATCTTACAGGCCGTAATGGTCAGATTTTTTAAAAAAGAAAAAAATGCTAGAAAAATCCAGAAAAATGGGAGGATTCCAACTCTCTCTCTCTCTCTCTCTCTCTCTATATATATATATATATATATATATATATATATATATATATTCTTTTCTTGGTTTTGAACATGTTTATGATAATACAACATGCCATTCTTTGGTAAGAATGTTGTCTCGGGCTGCCTGATGGTATCATTAACCTAAGAAACTTAATCTGACTTCAAAACTCCTATACTTTATATTCTAAATATCTAATATCAGCTATTCAATATAAATAAGGTTATATGAGCATGACTTTAATGATGATACAATTATATATTTATATTTATATTTTTTTTAAAGGATAATAGATTTGTTTTATTGAAAAGCTGCTAAGAAAATTCAAAACAACAAAGAATACAACCTAAAATTACAACCCCAGCATGGGCACAACTTTAGAAACATATGTTTTTAATCCCAGCTGCCCATTCCAAAACATCTCTCTCGGACTTCCATAGAACTTCTTCCCACAAGCCTTGTTTGTTCATAAAACATCGCCTATTGTGCTTCCTCCAAATATTCCATAAAACAACTAGCAATACTATGCGCCAAATGTCTAACTTTTCCTTAGGAAGAATCATGCTAGCGATGCCTAAGTAGATCTTCTACCGACTTTGGCATTACCCAATCCACTTCAAAAGACGTAAAAATCGCACACCACACTTGCCTTGTAAAGGAACAATGGATGAAGAGATGATCACTTGATTCTGCATCATTCATACCCACTAGGCAAATGTTAGGAAGAATCATCATAGCCCTTTTTGGCAAATTGCCTATGGTCAGTATCTTCTTTCTTCCAACAAAGCAAAGGATGCCACTTAGGGTAGAACCAAAAGGCATGAAAGAGCCTATTTCTTCTCGAATTCGATGGAGCTCAAAGCATTTTGTAGAAGGATCACACTGTGAACTTCTTAGATGGTGAAGCATTCATACTAAAGAGTCGTGTGAAGCTGGGGAAGGATGAATGTTTTTTTTGAAAGGTAACTAAATTTATTGAAAACCTGCAAAAGAGGCGATAAAGAATACAAAAGAAAGAAGAAGTGAAAGCTACAGTCCCATAAGGGCATTTTGGACACACACGTCCAAATTCATGAAATCGGAAGACCGCTCGACCACTCAAGACATCGCCTTGTGGAATATCCGCTCCACCAGATCCGACCTACTCTCAAAACAATGTCTGTTTCTCTCCCCCCAAGTAGCCCAAAGAGTAGCCATCCTTGACGTGCATCAAACTATCTTACCATCTTTCTTGATACCACCACCTTAACATGATGCCAAAAGTTGTGGAAGAGAGCCTAGCATCACTCATGATACATTAAGGGTCAAAATGAAGGGGAAGGATGAATGTTGTGAAGCCACTTCAACAAAATGACAAATTCTGCCACCTCCTGATTAGATAAGGCCCTACGGCATGGAGGGCACCAAACACCTCTTCTTCCAACAGTGGAGTATCAACTAGTCACTGATATGTTTTTCATAAGAGACATTTGCCAAGGAAGGAAATTCCACTTCCAAAGGCCTATACCCACACTGACAATCCTCCAAAAAATGGATGCGTGATCCATTGCCAAGAGAAAAGTATATTCTAGTCTTAAACATTGGAGCTACTACATTTATAGCTTTCCATATCTCAAATGCTCGATAATACAAAGAGGTGTTTGGTGCCCTACAGCATGGAGGGCACCAAACACCTCTTCTTCCAACAGTGGAGAATCAACTACTCACTGATATGTTCTTCATAGGAGACATTTGCCAAGGAAGGAAATTCCACTTCCAAAGGCCTATCCCCACACCAACAGTCCTCCAAAAAATGGATGCGTGATCCATTGCCATAGAGTTGTACACGAGTTGAGCTGAGCCGAGAATTGCCTAGCTCATGCTTGGCTCGCCTTGGCCGAGTCCTGCTCGTAGTCGGCTCTGCTCGGGCATCGAGCATGGATTCCCTGCTCGTGCTCTACTCGTCCGAGTTTTCGAGTCGAGTCCGAGTTCGAGTCCAAATTTGAGCCCATTTCGAGCAGGGTTTTCAAGCAACGAGTTCGAGCTTTGAGCCGAGTTCGAGTTATAAATTGAGATTCATTTGAATTTCAATTCGATTGTCAAATGGAATTCGAAGTTGAACAAGGCAATAAAATATATAAAATGCACAATTTATGATTAAAAAACTTCGATAATTACATATTTAGATTACATTGTTCAAAATGACAATTTATAATTAATAACCTCCATAAGAGGAGTGCCTTCCTGTATTGTCATCTGATCCATCGGAACTGCTATCTATTTTTTCATATACATATTGGTTCACTTCCTCTGAATCAGAAGGCGAAGAGATATTTCATTCGTGTTCTTTTACACTTTGAAATAGATTTTTCAAACTTTCTTTATGTGAAGAATTGTATGTAGTACTCAATGCCTTATAAAATTCACTGAGACGGGTCAGGAATTTGAATTTGTTACTTTTTTTTTTCTTCTTGTTTGTCGTACTCGATCTTGCTTCAATATCGTGTGGTCTTTGACTCGAATATCGCTGAAGTCTAGAAACTTCTTCCATACTGCGTTTTAAGGCGAGTTGGAATTGTTCTTCATCCAAAGCTTTTAATCTGACTTCCTCCTCTGCATCTTTTGTGGATGCCATTCGTGTACTCGATCCAGAAGCAGAAGGTTTGGATGGAGTGGAAGGTTTTCTATTCGAATCTAACAGGGCTTGAAAAAGAATTTGGACATCCTTAGGGGCATTGGGGCATGGTTTTGCATCACCACCTCAACATGACAAGTGTAACCGAAAGCAATTAGTTTTTTTCACAAATTTTGCACCATACAAACCACACTTAATCTTTGTTTTTCCAGACCTTGGTGGTGATTCAACTAGGGAAGCGTAGTCCCAAATGTTTGTCAATGGGTCAGATGACGACATAGCTACACTCAAATTTTTAATAAAAAATCAGAATGTTGATAAATAATTTGAACTTGATATGGGAACAAAATAGAGCAATATAAATGTATCAAAAATAAAAGCAAATGAACATGCATATGTAAATAAATATCAAAGATTTAAAGTATTCCAAACCACATTCCAACACTTTCATGTTTGTAGTTGCAGTGAAATAATATTACAGATCATTCAACTTTCAACCAAAAAGAATTGAAAAATTGAAAATAATTAGTGATCTGCAGGTAAAAACTTGTCACGAATCTCAATTTCCCATTCTTCATCATCATCATTCATCTCCTCCCCATATCGGGCACAACCAATCTTCCGTACAAATCAACGCTTCAACTGTAATTGATGAAAGTGAGCTTCAATACTTGCTCACAACCTTACTCTCTGTGCTGAATGCGGATTCTGATGCCACTGTTGAAATTGGTATTGATAATGTCCCGTGCCATCACAACTAATATAGGGTATTTTGATTCACTAACCCTCTTCTTCTAGCATTCCAACACATTAAATTCGGATCGCACTACGATTGGCTCATTGAGGTACATTTCTAGCTCTGATTCCTTAGTATCAACTCCCATTCGTGCTTGTGCCAAGTATGATATGTATTCATTTAGCACATCCGGATTACTAGGTACAAAAATATCCGCATATCTACTTTCTTCAACACCTGTTGCAAGCAAAGTACTAACATATGATTTGTACAAATCTTCAAGGGCTTGACGAACCTTGGACGTATCTGTTGCTGTTCTTTTAGTAGGATACAACTTCATGAAAATAAAGGTAACCAACTCCATATTACAACGAAGATCAAGAACAACTGCCAAGGACATCAATAGATGACATTCGTCCTAATATTTATCGAACTTCCGTCTCCATATCAACTGTCATCTGGCGTATGAAATCTAGACCCACACTGACATTTTTCTGTAGAGCATCCTTAATCTTCCAAAGAGACGGAAGAAACAGATTTGCGGTTGGATACTGATTTGTAGAAAAAATCTTCGTGCAATCGTAGAAAACTTTGAGAAATGTGTGAACTTGTTTTGCTTTGGCCCAATCATATGTGCTCGGCAACCAAGAATATGTTTTGTCACACGCCGCATATTCAGGAAATATAAGCTGTAATTCCATTGCTATATCTAACATTTCATATGTCGAGTTCCAACGTGTACACATATCCAACTTCAACGTTTTTTTAGATGACACATTCAAACGTTGGATGATGTCATTTCATACACTTAGTCTCGATGACGACCCCCTTATATATTTCACACTTTCTCTTATGTTCTCTATAATGTTGTCAATTTCTTTCAGCCCTTCTTGTATAATCAAATTTACAATATGGGCACAACATCTGACCTGGAATATTTTTCCTTCAAAAAATAAATTTCATGTAGCCCTGAACTGGTTACGTAAGCATGAAATGATACTGTCATTTGCTGAAGCATTGTCTAAAATTATTGCTGAAATTTTTTTCTCAATGCCCCAGCCTTCTAAACAACTGTAGATGCAATTTGAAATAAGTGAACCAGTATGTAGAGGAAGGTTGTGGAAGTTCAAAATTCTCTTGCAGAGTTTCCAATCCTTATCGACATAGTGAGCTGTTAATGAAATGTATCATTTTCTTTGATTGGACGCTGTCCATAAATCAGACATCAAACCTATTTTGGAAACTGAAGTCAAAACTTCTTTCAGTTTCATCTTCTCCTTTGCGTATATCTTCATGCACTCTCTGCACTGTGACGCGGGAGACATTCTCGGCCCGAGGGTTAAGGAATTGATAGAAAGCCCTAAACCTTTTACTTTCTATCATTCTGAAAGGTTTTTCTTCCAGAATCACTAATCTATCATACCACTCCTTCAGTTTCTTTTTGTCAAACTTATGAGTGGACACTACGCCTTGTGAGTTGCCCACTCTGACTTCGTAATGACAATAACTGTTGGCCGAGAGGAGGGAGTCTTGATCTCTTAGGACACATCTTCAAATGTCTATTTAGATGTGTCGTAGATTATCCTGGAATCTTGTTGTATAACCCTTTGCAGTGATTACACTTTATCTTCTATATACCGTTAACTGTCATATCTTTGAAATCATCCCACACTGCTAATCTCTTCTTCTTCCCTTTGCATGCAGTTGACGTGTCTGTCTCCCGCTAGGATTAGAGGAGATGTGGTTGATGCACCCATTCTAGGGGTATTTGGGCTTTCGTCTTAAATAGTCATCTATAAAATAAAGTTCTCGATATGTTATGCGGCTATACCTAGACGGCTAGACGGGCATACTTACCTAATTGTCTAAATCAGTCACCCATTCAAGGTTGGATAGATTGTAATGCCTTCATTTTTCAATTTAAATGCTACGCCGAAATTCCGGTAGCATCTCTCTTTATCTCTCCAGAATATATTAATCTTGTATATGATTCCCATGTCAATCATCAACACAAAGTGTGGGCATTTGACGACGGAAATAAATACATGAAATATATTCAGAGTGAAAAAGGAGACGAAACCAGAATAGACATATGCATTTAAATTGGAATAAATAAAGACATTACAATCTAACCCTGAACTGTCCAAAAAGGGACAATTTGAGAATTTCTATGCATCCAAGAACACACTGACTCTTTGTCTGGCAACATAGAAATCCTCAAATGAGCAATTGATTATCCTATACTACAAGTAGAACAATACAAATAATTCATATTTATGCAAACAAAGAAGCAGACTGAAATTGACATTCATTATCTAGCTAACTAATAACAAAATGTAAAATGAAAAACCAAAGGCATCTTAAAGTGGTAGCATTCAACACTAACAAAGTAATAAGTCAACTGTCATTTATAAAATAAATTAAGAAACATGGAAAAAATAACTAATTAGGTCATGGGACTTCAATGGTAGAGGACAATAATTTTATATTAACAATTTCTATATTAATATATTAAAATATTCTATATTAACATATATTAGCTATATTAACATATATTAGCTATATTAACATATTAACAATTTCTGACATATATTAAGATATTAACAATTTCTATATTAGTATATATTAGCTATATTAACATATATTAATAATTTCTGACATATATTAACAATATATGATATCAATTTCTGACATATATTAACAATTTATATAAAAAAAATAAAAATAAATCAACACCACACATTATCGAGCGAGCTGAGACAGGAACGACTCGCACCGTGCGTTCAGGGTAGGGATGATGGACGAGTGGCAGGGACGAGCTGCGGCACCGGGCAGGCATGGACGAGCGACAGGGACTAGCATCGCCGGACAGGGGAGTGAGAGAGGGAAGAAGAGGGACGGGCCTGACGGCGGACAACACTGGGCAAGGTCACAGGGAACGAGAGGAGAGAGAGAGAGAGTATTTGGTTTTTTTTTCTAACAAGCGCTAGGAGGGAAGGTATTTGGGTTTTTTAGAACGGGCGGGCCGCTAAAAATGACTGGAAGGAAAAAGCGGGGTGTAGGGCTTCTTTTTTTTTTGGGTGGATATATATACACTCGAGTACGAGTCGAGTATCGTGTCGAGCACACGAGTCGAGTACTGAGTCGAGTACTGCCCAACTCATACTCTACTCGAAATCAAAACGAGTATACAAAACCCGCTCGTGCTCGGCTCAAACTCATGACGAGTCGAGCGAGTAACCGAGCATACTCTGCTCGTTTACAGCTCTACATTGCCAAGAGAAAAGGATATTCTAGTCTTAAACATTGGAGCTACTGCATTTATAGCTTTCCGTATATTGAATGCTCGATAATACATAGATTCCTTTACAAACCCCCCCCCCCCCCCGCGCTTGGACACTATATTTTGATGTGATAACCTTTCTTTATAACCTGCCTTCTTCGAATCCAAATCTCCTACCACTTTCCTAGTAGTGCCATCCACACGCTAATACCCACACCACTATTTGAAAAAGATTTTCAAACCTATTTCCATTTGAGCAAATGGAATTTATGCTTTCCTTGTCTTCTCTCCATAAGAAGTCGTGCCTCAACTTTTCCAGTTTATCTAAAATTGAGTTCCAACACTTAAACAAGGACATGAAGTATAAGGAAAGGTTAGATAGAGTCGCTTTGATAAGAGTGAGATGCCCTCCTATCAATTGATGTTGACTTTTTCACCTTGATAACTTCCTCTTGAACTTTTCTACCACCTTACTCCATAAAATGCTTTGATGGTTTACCTAAGCATTGCGAAAGGCCTAGATAAGGACATGAAGTATAAGGAAAGGTTAGATAGAGTCGCTTTGATAAGAGTGAGATGCCCTCCTATCGATTGATGTTGACTTTTTCACCTTGATAACTTCCTCTTGAACTTTTCTACCACCTTACTCCATAAAATGCTTTGATGGTTTACCTAAGCATTGCGAAAGGCCTAGATAAGGACATGAAGTATAAGGAAAGGTTAGATAGAGTCGCTTTGATAAGAGTGAGATGCCCTCCTATCGATTGATGTTGACTTTTCACCTTGATAACTTCCTCTTGAACCTTTCTACCACCTTACTCCATAAAATGCTTTGATGGTTTACCTAAGCATTGCGAAAGGCCTAGATAAGTGGATGGGAAGGAACCCACACTATACCTGAATACATCAACAAAAGTAGAAACTCCTCCTTAGATAACCTAATGCCTAGTATTTTGATTTTCTCTACATTGACATTAAGACCTTACACCTCTTCATAAAATCCAAAGATTTTCCTCAAGTTGTCCACCATTGCTTGATCCTCATCACAAAATAAAATAGTATCATCCACTAGAAAGAAGATATTTAACTAACCATTTTACCATAGACTACCATAGTTTAGGTCCATAAAATGCTAATGTATGAACGATGAAGTAAACTCATGAGTGATAAAGTGGTGTAAAACATAAATACAAAAACATTACTCACCTTATTATGTCACCACAAGAAAGAAAACCGTGCTACTCAACCTCAACGTTGTCATCATCCGGCTGTGGAATGGTGTTAGATGAAGTGCCAGTCGGATTTTAGATCATTCGAATGCCCCAAAATGAGCCAAAATTTAGGCAATCTATGGGATTCATCACACCAATGTGTATCCCCATGCTTTGTCAACCTTCTCCTTTGGAAATTTGAGGAAAATTTGTAAAAAAAGCTCAAAAAAAGGTCCAAATTTTCCATAAATACCAAAAAATATAAAAAAGAGATGAAAAACATTGACTTAGCGCATGCATTTACAAATCTAAACTCCATATATGTATTTGAACAATCTACACTCTAAATATTTTACAAAAATAAGTATTTTTGAAAACTGCATAAAAGCTAGCCAAATACGAAAAATTGTAAAATTGTGTACATGGTAAAATTGAACAAAAATCTAGAAAGATTTGGTCTATTTGGTAATATAATGTTGAATCAATATATTTTTAGACCTACTAATCAATGTCAAACACAAATATGGACCCGTACTTTGTTTGGTCACTGCCACCATCGCAGATCTTGCCATCATGGCCTTGACATCAGCCAACAACACCATCCGATCGATCACCCATGTCGACGAATCCATCATCATCTCGTCTTCAACATCTGCCTCTATCTTCTCCAATGATCAACATTGTTTCCTTTGTCGGTCGTTGGGGGTCGTCGCACCCATCTTGTCTCCTTGCTGATTTTGCGACCATATCTCCTTAGATCTACACCTCATTGTTTCGGATGAACTATTGTTGTTTCAACCCATTGTTGGGACTGAAGCACCATCATCAATCGATCCGTCAGCTGCTCAATCCCACTTGGAACTAGAACCTAGCTTGGCTCCACCATTGTCGTACCAATTTGGCACCCCCATCATTGGTCCGACCTAATCAACCATCACCATAAGCACCGCTGCAACCCATTATATGCGTTGCCAATAACACGCATTGAACCCCTATTCTACTCTAACATTAGTGGTGCCACGACATTAGCTCATCCATCTCCCATCATTCAAACCCAAATTAGTGACCCGTCTTCATTATTTCCAGCATTGTAGGGTTGAGCGTGGTTTTCGGCTTTTGTTAGCAAGACCCATTAGAACCCATTGCTGGAAAATCCCCAATCATTGTCAGATTTGGAGCCCTTATTCGCCGCCCATCTTAATTGCTCTATCCACCATCAGTGCTAGTCTTCTTCAATTTTGGTAAGTGAAAATTGCAGCCCATTGTGACAACTCTAATCCCTTTACCGCTCAACTCTTCGTCTAGCTGAAACTCTCTGCCGTCCAATTTGTTCCCGTCCTCCCTAGCCATGATTTTGGCTTATCCAAATGACCCTTTTTCCTCAAAACATCTGATTCTCCCATCTCTCAATGTATTTCATGTAGTTCTGTGCTTTAGTAGCCTTCTGATTATTCTATATTTAAGTTCTTTTCCTTTTTTCATTTTGGGGGTTGAAATTTTCTAGCATTTTGAGTGCATGGACTTGTCCAAGTTTGGTTGTTGCTACAATTGAACAATGTCCTGATAGAAGAGAGCCCATCCCCTTCCTCGTCATCGCTGTTGAATAACCCGCACCCACTGTCGATTGGGGCTGATAGTTAATGGTGGGAGATAATATGTCAGATTCAGCTGATAGTGGTGTCGGAGCAGCAAAGGAAGACCATTTAACCAAAAATATCTGCCACACCAAATTTGTTCTATCCCTCATTTTCTATCTGCCAATGTCACTAGCTAATTAGTCTGCAACAAATCAAAGCCTCATTGCATCTCCGTTGACCTTCCACGATGTATCTTTCTTGTAGTAGGCCTTTGGATAAGATGTGTTTTTCGTTTGTGCGGGCGTTATGGACTAAACTTGTTTTTGTGCTAGGCTTTTGGACTGGACTTGTTACCATGCCAGGAGTTTGGAATGGACTTGTCTTTGTGCTAGGCGTTTTGGACTAGACCTTGTTACCTTAGTTGACCTTATGGTCGAACCTATTTTTCTTTGTTGTCAGAACATCTAGAGCTACTGAAAGAGCAACGGTTGAACTCCTAGCCACTAGAAGTGTATCCATCAGAAGAGTAATGGTTGAAATCCTAGCCACTAGAAGTGCCAATAGATTATTCACCATTCATTGGAAGTACCAACAATTCACATTCCAAAGTCGTTAAAAGTGTCTGCTCGTCGCATGCTACTCGTCGTTTCATCGCCTCATAGTACAAATTTTATTTTATTTTTGAATAAATGTTTATTGTATCTATCAAACTCAAGTTACTTCTTTCAGAACACCTTAAGATTAGGGTAATATTCTAGATTAGCATATTTCCTCTTTTGTTAACAAGTGTATTCGTTAAGATCTGTAAACCTATAGTTCACATTCCAGAAGTTGTCAAAAGTGCCTGCTCGCCTCATGCTACTCGTTTCGTTGCCTCATGTTCGCCTCATACTACAGTTGTGTGTATGTGTGTGTGTGTATATTTTCTTTTGAATAAATGTTTATTGTATCTATCAAACTCAAGTTACTTCTTTCAGAGCACCTTAAGATTAGGATATTTCCTCTTTTGTTAACAAGTGTATATGTTAAGATCTTTACAGATCTCACACAAATCTCACACAGATCTTTCACCTCTTCTATATATTCCTGTTGTTCGTAGTGAACTTTTCACAATGTTCTCTCTTGTGGTTTGACAAGCCACAAGAGATTCCATAAGGAACCCCTATAACACGCTAAACATATTTAATGCTTTATGTTCCACACACAATTACTGATGAAAAACAAGAGTATATTCCATTCAACTAGGTAGTCATAGACAAACAATATGCATCAACAAACGCACACATATGAATGGAGGTTCTGTTAGATATGTGTGCCTAGAAAGCCAATTACACGCACGCACACACACACACACAAAATTGGCTATCCAGGCACACATTTCTAACACAGCCTCAATTCATTTTCAAGGAAAGATAATGTAGTGTAGTTTGACGTGGTCACCATGGATGCAGGGCATCCTATTTTTGGGTTGACCATTGCAATATGGCGTTGTCTTGTCCTTCGGGTGAAATTGCAACCAATTTTAACTACTGATCTTCCTGCTTATCATTAAATTCGAACATCAAATCAAAGGATTTCTCCACTGATCATCTTGCTTGTAAACAACTTCTAACATTGCTTGATATTGAGGAGAAAATTCATATTCATACAAAGACTCCAGATTTACATCATCGTCAGTCAATAGGATATTTTGGGCTTGGTGCTAGAATATATCCTATACCCACCTTCACGGACGCTTTATCTCTTCATCACCTGAAACCATCTTGGGCTTGCCAGTTGTCGCTGTTCATTTGCTATCTCTTCTGTGAGGTGGCATCACGTATCTGCCTTGAATGTACTCAAATCTGGTTCACGCAACCTTCTTATTTGGCTAGCAACAGTCTAGTCGATTCCCCTTTAAATGCCTCTCTTACGAAGACCTTCCATTTTAGTATGAGAAATCAACAACAAGAACTTGGCAACAAGTTTTCATTGAAACCCGCTTTGATATCAGCTGACATAGATCTGCTCTTTCCAAATCAACGAAAACCACTCCAATCACTCCTCAAAACAGGAGTGAAGGAAGGGAAATCAGGTAAGATTTGGGCAACAAGGAGGAAGGAAAGATCGCCTCTTACTATCCTCTGTTTTATTTTAAAATTTAGATTTAAGAACTAACTATAGTGATAGGCTATGGGGTTTTTTATATAATCCCAATTAATGAAGGTGATGAGATCTGAAAGGTTTCCCAATTAGCACTAATGCAACTAACTTGTAAATAACCACTCACAAAACTGCCCCTTGAATCCCTCCCAACAAAGTACTCGCATATATACTGTTAAAAAGAATGCGGTCGTGTTCTTGTTTGGCAAGAAATGGGATTCCTGCCAAACAGGGACCTCTCAGCCATGGTAGCAGAGTCCACTGGTCGGCAGAAATTGGAACTCCCACCATCAGGTACCACTCCTTTTTGTGGTCCTTTGATCAATGGCCCTAGGTGATTCTTTCTAGATGTTTGATGCACTATAAGGTCACTGTATCTATATCATCAATGTAGGTCATTGGTATAGGAATTCCACAAAGGTGGAGACAAGACAAATGCCATTACGTGTTATCATGCCCTACTCCCATGTAGGTTGATTTCATTGAAAATTTATAGGTAGGAAGCCATATAGTTTTGTTCATGTGTGGCATTTATTTATTTAGTATTCTTTGATACCTATATTTTCCAAGTTTACACTTTAGTGATGTATGAGGGATATGTTGAGAATTTCACTTATGCATGACGTCTTATATGTCTATCTTAGGTAGTATAAAATAGGGATAATTAGGAATATCCGCCTTCCTTTTAGTCGATATTCGGAAAGCCACATGCTTTTAAGTTGTTTATAGTAATGCGCTTACCATTTGAAAAGATGGCGAGAAAATTGCTTAGCTGACTTTGACTAACTATGGCGGATGGAAACACACCATCAAGGCGTAGAAATGACTATTTTGCCCTCAAGGGCACACATTTTCATGAATCTATCCTATTGTTGGGGAACAGTGTGTGAAAGTCTCTGGGTCCCATCGTTGCATATACAGTTGATCGAAATTGTCCATTTGTGTTGTACACTTATTTTAGGCCATAAGCAAAAAAGAATGAGGTAGATCCGAATTGCAAGTGGGCTATAGGAAAAGTTTCAACAGTGGACAATCTTAGAACCGTAAAATAAATTTACTTAATGTGGTCCACTTGAGCATTGGATCTCCCTTATTTTCGGGGTCATACCCTAAAATGATTTGAAAAAAAATGGATGGTCAGTATGGATTTTTCACAAACACCCATGGTGGGCCTCACCTAGCTTACCACATAAGGATGTTGGGGCGGAGTAGGTGTGACCCTAACATCGGCCAACATGGTGTGACCCTAATAGTGGGCCCACCTTGATTCATATATTGTATATCCACACCGTCCAACTTTTTGATGAGGTTACACAAAACTAAATGCAGGGGAGAAACATATATCAGCTTCATCCAAAAATTTTGTGGCCTACAAGAAGTTTAGATTGTCAAACATAACGATTTCCTGTGTTTTTGGTCTATCTAAGATTTGGATCTACTTAATTTTTGGGTCATGCCCTAAATTGATTTGGAAATATGGTTGGATGGTGTGGATATACAATACATACATCAAGATGGGCCCCGCGGTTAGGGCAACACCGTGTACAGTGAAACCGAGGTTGCAACCTAATTCACGCCCTCCCATGGGGACGCGAATTGCTTGCCAGTGCTGCCAATAGCAAGGTAGCTACTAGACAGTGCTTTGTGGGCCCCACCATGATGTGTGTTTTATCCATACTATCCATCCATTTTGGATAATTATTTCAGGGCCTAAGATTAAAAAAATGAGTTAGATTCAAGTCTCAGGTTGATTCGGACATCAGTGGTGAACCCTTTAGATTATACCAGAGGAGGCGTCGCCAACAGAGTACCAGAGTGGATGAGTTGATGTGGATGGACGACGGGTCCATGGGACCCACTTTTTGATGCACTATGAGTGCAGGAGCGGCATGACCGCGCCCCGACCATAGATCCATGGGTCGGATTTCGCACCTTACCACACGGGTGTTTTAGTTTTAGAATTTTTGTTATTTTTCTTGTTTTAGGGGCTTTATTGCAACTTTCTTTATTTTTCATCTTTTTGTTATTTTTCTAGTTTCTAGGGACTTTATTGCTCTTTTACTTTTTCCATAGCTTATATATACGATGTGAGAAATCCTATTTTGATTATTATTGAATGAATAGAAATTCGTCTCTTTTCTTCTTTGTTCAAGAGATTAGGGTTTCAGGATTGGCCCTTGGGTTTTGAGGATTCCACCTCGATTTCAGGTTTCCCTCTTTCTAAGATCTTCGAGGTGTAAGAAAAGGTAAGAATCATCATTGTTTTCTTTTGACGACAAACGGACCTATACCTTCTTCATCTCGAACTCCTCATCCTTCACCGCTTTCGTTTCTTTCCGGATATCTCCTTTTTAGTTTGAACGGAAAAGAGGGATGACTAGTCAGTAGAATAAGATCCAAGCTTAATCGTTGTCTGACTTATGTTAGATCTGCAATATCCTTATATCCCAAGGTCCTCCCTTTTTACTATTTATGTGATCTTATGCTAAAAGGCATGATCTTGACGGAATAACCTCATCTTTGTGTTGAGATTTACCTAATCCATTTGATTGGAAACAATTAGTTAATTGGTGTATTTATTTGAATATTCTTTAACCTGATTATACATGCATCTAGGGTTAGGTTATCACATGTCCTTGCATCAAATTTGGTATCAGAGAACAGTTTTAGCGTACGTCAGTTTATTGTCAAATTTGGTATCAGAGAACAGCTCGACCTGCGTGACTAGCTCTGCGTAGGGGTCATATTTTGTTGAGTTTAGTCAGCCTTTTTTCCTAGGTTTTGTCGAGTCCCCATATAGATCTAGGCCATATAAGGTAGTTGCATTGCATCGATATGATCGTTTTTATCCCTTTCTCGCACATAGATCTAGGACCATTCACTTGTCATTCCTGGTGTATGCCCACGCGCATTGGTTGTGGGTTTGGTCTCCATTACACCATGGACTCCGATCAATTTACCAAGGCTATGGAGGGCTTAACAAAGAGAATGGATCAACAGTTTTGAACCTTGAGAGATAATATCGCACAGAAGTTTGTGCATCAAGATGGTAGGTTCACGCGTCTGAAGGAGAGAGTTGCGCGTCTAGAGGCTGGTATTCCAACCGTCACTGTAGGTGGAGCCCAGGGGAACCCCGACACTATGGTTGTCGATCAATCCCAAGTTGTGGGCCTTGATCCGCTTAGGGATGGTTTGGGCGCAAACTAGGCCCGTGGGCTTGACAATAGACACGATGGGGTGTATTTATTACCACCCACACACAATTGTGATCCTGTTCTTCTCGTCCAATGGGAGGTCCATAATGAGGTGCGTCGTCAACACCCCCTGAGATATCATGAGCATGAGGACCCTGTTTCTAGGGTCATGAAGGGCATCAAGGTTGACGCCCCCAGTTTTGATGGGAGATTGGACCCCAAAGTTTTTTGTTTTTTGACTGGTTAGTAGACATGGACCACTTCTTTGAGTGGCACGGTCTGCCAGACCCACGACGAGTCGGGTTCGCCAAGATAAAATTGGTGGGCCAAGCAAAACTATATTGGGGTAATGTGGAGTGTCACCGTGAGCGATATGGAGGGGCCAGTTCTCTTTTGGATTTAGATGGAAGAGTTGTTACGAGAGAAGTATGTTCCTCTTTCTTATAGGCAGAAGTTGTTGGATCAATGGCACATTTTGTGCCAAGTATCCATGACGGTGACGGAATACATCGCCAAGTTCGATGAATATATGATAAGATGCAATGTGGATGAGGACCCTGCTGTGGTTCTCTTCCGTTTCCATATGGGCCTCAAGCCTGAGCTTCAGTGGGAGATCACGCTTCACATGGTCACCAGTCTGGAACATACTTACCAGGTGGTGCAAGAATTGGAGCATTGTGTGCGCCAGTACAATTTGAGGGGAATTGATTTTCGACCTACTATGCCTAGAGTAGCTCTGCAGGGAGCGAGACCTCAGGTCGGAATTCAACCCAGAGCTCAACCTGGTACACAACCAGTCAACAAAAATTGAAGTAATGATATGGCTGGGCCAAGTACTAGGCCCGCAATGCCAGGGTAGTGCTACCGCTGTGGTGGCATGAGTTACATTGCTACCGAGTGTTCAAATAAGGGTAAGCTCATTGCCTTTGTTTCCAAACACCCCATAAAAGAAGAAGTGGCAGATAAAGTTGATGGTGACCAGGGTGATGAGGAGATCATTATCCCCTCCCTTGACCCAGCTAGTGATGCCGAGGATGATACTGTGGAGACTATCCCTCTTGTAGTGGTGAGGTGTGCCTTGACCCAGATGAAGAAAAGCGAAGATTGGTGCAAAACTAACATTTTCCACACTTACGCCAAGTGCGGAGAAAAGAGCTGAAAAGTGATCGTAGACAGCGGGAGCTATGAGAATGTAGTTTCCCCAATTACTTTTGAGTTGCCTGGGGTTGAAGCCAGTCCCTCACCCCAACCCATATAGAGTGTCTTGGGTGGATGCGACATCCCTCCCTGTGACCCAGCAATGCCTTGTTCCGATTGAGTTTGGACCATACAAGGACAAGTTGTGGTGTGATGTGATCATGATGGACGTTGGCCATATCATCTTGGGAAGGCCATGGTTCTATGACAAAGATGTCACAATATTCGGGCGTATGAATAATTGTGTATTTAAGCATGAAAGAAAGAAGCTTGTCTTGAGCCCGCTCCTTCCAAATCGTCAACAAGAGCGAAAGATGTTGCGTCCCCACTCAATCCTAAGAGTCAAAGGGTGCCTCAGTCGAAGTCTCTTCACATCATAGATGCTGAGTTTGAGAGAGAGACTATGGGGGAAACTATGGTGTACAACCTACTGGCTAGGGAGAGTACACTTGAGGTTACTATAGGGATATACCCTAGGAGGCTCGTCTGGTCCTAGAGGAGTTTCGAGATGTCTTCCTTGAGGACCTTCTAGACTAGCTTCCATCGATGCGAGACATTCAACATGCGATAGATCTTGTCCCAGGGGCGACCCTTCCAAACCTCCCTCTCTACAGAATGAACCCCACCGAGCATGCCGAGTTGAAGAGGCAGGTGGATGAATTGCTTAAAAAGGGATTCATTCACGAGAGTCTGAGCCTATGCACGCTTGTGTGTTGATAGTAGAACCATAAACAAAGATCACTGTCAAGTATTGGTTTCCCATCCTGAGGCTTGATGACATGCTTGACATGATGGCTATCTTTACTATCTTTTTGAAAATTGACCTCAAGAGTAGTTATCACTAAATTCGTGTTCGCTTGGGAGATGAATGGAAAACTGCCCTCAAGACGAAGGACGGGTTGTACGAGTGGCTGGTTATGCCCTTCGGGTTAACCAATGCCCCAAGTACATTTATGAGGGTGATGACCTAGGTGCTGCGACCCTTTATGGGCAAGTTTTTAGTTGTGTACTTTGATGATATCCTCATCTATAGTACGTCCCCTAGCTAGCACATCGAGCACTTGAAGTAGGTTTGCAACGCCTTGTACGTAGAAAAGCTCTCTGCGAACCTCAAGAAGTGTTCCTTCTTGACCTCCCGTGTTATCTTCCTGGGGTTCGTTGTATCATTAGAGGTATGTCTGCAGGCCCTGAGAAAGTCAAGGCCCTTGTCAATTAGCTTGAGCCGCGTACTATACACGACGTGCGAAGCTTTCACGGCCTAGCTACGTTTTATTGGCGGTTCATCCGTGGATTTAGCTCGATTATGGCTCCCATCACAGATTGCATACGAAAAAGGGAGTTTCAATGGACTAAAGCCGCGGCATGGGCTTTCTTGAAAATTAAAAAGAAGATGACGAAAGCGTCAGTCATGCGTCTACCTGACTTTATCAAAGCCTTTGAGGTAGCGTGTGACGCGTCAGGAATTACTATAGGCAGAGTGTAAAGGCAAGAGGGACATCCTGTGTCCTTTTTCAGTGAGAAGCTGAACGAGGCTAAACAATGCTACTCTACTTATGACCAGGAGTTCTATGCGGTTGTGCAATCATTGCGCCATTAGCGGCATTATTTATTACTACAAGAATTCGTCTTGTTCTCTGATCATGAGGCCTTGAAATAGTTGAGCTCTCAAAAGAAGTTGAGCCCTAGGCATGCTAAGTGGGCCCAATTTCTTCAAGAGTACACGTTTGGGCTTAAGCACAAGGTTGGAAAAGAGAATAAGGTTGCCAACGCGCTTAGCCGTCGTATCATGACGCTGTGGTCCATGAGCATTGAAGTTACAGGCTTTGAGCAACTCAAGGGTGAGTACTCAAATTGTCCTGATTTTGGGATCATTTATGCGTCATTGTCTAGTGACCCGCCCTCGAGGATTGCGGAGTTCGTCCTTACAGATGGATATCTTTTTAGAGGGAACAAGCTCTGTGTCCCATGCACATCCCTTCGCGATTTTCTAGTTTGGGAGTCGCATGCTGGAGGGATGGCAGGTCACTTTTGTTGAGATAAAACAATTGCCCTTGTCTGATCATTTTTATTGGCCTAATCTCTAGCGAGATGTGGTTAAGATTGTAGGGTAGTATCAGACATGTCAACTAGTAAAGTAGAGAAAGCAAAATATAGGTTTATATACTCCTTTGCCAGTTCCACATGCCCTGTGACAAGATGTTAGTATGGACTTCGTGCTTGGGCTTCCCAAGACTATTTGTAAGCACGACTTTATACTTGTGGTTGTTGATCGATTTTCTAAGATGGCCCATTTCCTACCTTGTTATAAGACCTCAGATGCCTCCTATGTCGCTAAGTTATTCTTTCAGGAGGCTATGCGACTCCATGGAGTACCTAGATCTATCGTATCTAACAGAGATACTAGATTCACTAGTTATTTTTGGATGACTGGCATCTTTTGGGTACGAGGCTCCAGTTTTCTTCAACATATTATCCCCAGTTAGATGGTCAAACAGTGGTAGTGAACTGTAGCGTGGGGAATTTGTTAAGATGTCTAGTCGGAGACCACCACAGGACTTGGGACACCGTTCTTCCCACAACAGAGTTCGCGTATAATTATTCAGTGAACATGTCCACAGGAATGAGCCCGTTTGAAATTGTTTTAGGTCTTAGACCCTGAGCCCCCATAGATTTAATTCCCATGGCTACCCCACAGCGTCCGTCAAAGTTAAGAGAGTCCTTTGCCCAACATATACATGCATTGCATAATGAGATCAGGCGGAAGATTAATTTAAGTAATGAACATTATAAACTTTCTACTGACACTCACAGCAGATTTAGGGAATTTCAACTTGGAGATGACGTCATGGTTCGTATTAGGTCTGATTGGTTTCCACTTGGATTCGTGAAGAAGCTTCGTGCCCATAGCATAGGCCCACATAAAATTGTGAAAAGGTTGGGGTCTAATTCTTATATTGTTGATATCCTTGCTACCATGGGCATCAGTTCCACATTTAATGTGAAAGATCTAGTTCCCTTTCACGAGCCATTACCTCTATCCATTGATTCCCCTGTTTCTTCCTAGACCCCCCTATATATGGACCTTGGCCATAGCCTGATCTTCTTGTACCCATCTTACCTTCTCCTTCACCTGCATCGAGAAGAGACGAGATCGAGGAAATTTTGGACTCCAAGGCAATTTCCACTTGCTCTAGGCGTTTTCAGAAATTCTTAGTCAAATGGAGGAACAGGCCCATTACAGATAACTCTTGGATCACAGAGGTAGAGCTGTAGCGTATCGGACCCTGATTTGCTCGAGAGATACAGGAGTTCACTTTCGCCAGTGGCGAATTCTTCCTACTCGGGGAGAATTGATGCGGACATCATTGGTGTACCCTTTAGAGTGTACCAGAGGAGGAGGCGTCATCGACAGAGTACCAGAGCAGAGGTGTTGATGTGGATGGACGACGGGTCCATCGGACCCACCTTCTGATGCGTTACAAGTGCAGGAGCGGCATGACCGCACCCCGACCATAGATCCATGGGTCGGATTTCACATCCTACCACACGGGTGTTTTAGTTTTAGACTTTTTGTTGTTTTTCTTATTTCAGGGGCCTTATTGCAACTTTATTTATTTTTCATCTTTTTGTATTTTTCTAGTTTCCAGGGGCTTTAGTGCACTTTTACTTTTTCCATAGCTTATATATACGTTGTGAGAAATCCTATTTTGATTATTATTGAATGAATAGAAATTCGTTTCTTTTTTTCATCTTTATTTAAGAGATTACAGTTTTAGGATTGACCCTTGGGTATTGAGAATTCCACTCCAATTTCAAGTTTCCCTCTTTCTAAGATCTTCGAGGTGCAGGAAAAGGTAAGAATCATCCTTTTTCTTTTCTTTTGACGACAAAAAGATCTATACCTTCTTCATCTCGAACCCCTCATCCTTCACTCCTTTCGTTTCTTTCCGGATATCCCCTTTTTAGTTCGAATGGAAAAGAGAGATGACTGGTCAGTAGAATCAGATCCAAGCTTAATCATGGATCGACTTATGCTAGATCTGGGATATCCTCATATCCCGAGGTCCTCCATTTTTACAGTTTACGTGATATTATGCTAAGGGGCATGATCCTTACGGAATAAACTCATCTTTGTGTTGAGATTTACCTAATCCTTTTGATTGGAAACAATTATTTAATTGGTGTATTTATTTGAATATTTTTTAACTTGATTATACATGCGTCTAGGGTTAGGTCATCACATGTCCCTGAATTATAGGTGAACCACACCACATGAAAATAGTGGTAATTGAACACTCACCGTTAAAACATATTGATTAGGTCACAAAGACTAGGGTTAAGGAAAACAAAAATATCAGCATGATCTAAAACTCGTGGTCCCAAGAAGTTTTGAATGGTGGACATTAAATCACCACTATTTCTTGTGGTGTGGTCCACCCGAGATTTGAATATGTCTTAGTTTTGGGATAACGCCCTAAAGTGAGCTGAAAATTCGGATGGATGGTGTTGATATACAGTTGGTACATTAAGGTGAGCCCCATGTTCAGGGCAACATGATGTAATGTGAAATTTCTAATGAGAAGGTTTTTGTATTGCGTAGAAAAGGAAATCCCAACACCTTTGAAAATTTTCCCACCTTGGAAAGTTAAATAAAGCTAATGTGGGCAGCAAACCCTTTTGAATATTTTAAACTATTCTTGTAATTTTCTATGCTTAACGTATTGTTTGGAGAATCGGCCCTGTGGAAGCGCTTTAATTTGTATTGAAACAAACAAGGGAAAAGAAAAATTCAAGCAACCACATGCAAAGAACACGATTTTTATGTGAAAAACCCTTGCGGGAAAAAACAATGGCACAAAGCAACGATCAATATACTATTCAGAGAAGATTACAGGGATGGAGAGAACTTACAACAAAAACCCCTAGCTCTCTCCCCATGGAGGCTCTCAAAATAAATAAATAAATAAATAAAAATCGTAACTCTCTCAGCCCTAACATAACTTACCCTAAAAGCGACCCTTTCAAGAGGGAAATGTCAAAAATACCTCCAAGGGTCCATTGACACTTGGGCCTTGTTAGCATGTGAAACATGGGTCATATGGGCTCATAAAAGTGAATAAACCCATAATGATTTTGGTGTCACAATTTTAACAATATTCACCTTGATAGAAAAATCACTTCCTTGCCTTTCCAATCTTCTTTTTAAGCATCACCATCATCTCTTCGTGCAAGCTCCATCTTTATTCCTTTCATGCCAAGCCCAAAGAAGTTGAGCAAAACTTGAACTTCTCTGTAGGAACGATCTTTGTAAGCATGTTCGCCAGATTCTCATTGGTGTGAATCTTCTCAAGAGTAACATCTCTTTCTTTTAGCATCTGACATATAAAGTGATGACGAACATCAATATGCTTAGTCCAGGAGTGATATACCGAGTTCTTCACCAAAATAATCATGCTTTCTCTATCACACTGCATAGGCACCTCCTGCTAAAGCCCCAACTCATTCATAATCCCTTTCAACCAAACAACTTCCTTAAATGCCTTTGTCGCTGCCATGTATTCAACTTTGGTAGTGTGCAACCACAGATTAAAGCTTAGGCATTCAACTGATAGCTCCATCCGCTAGCATAAACAAGTAACCAGAAGTAGACCTTCTATTGTCCACATTTCCTGCATAATCCGAATCAACATAGCCTACGATTTTCTCATTTGAATCTCCGAAACACAAGACATAGTCCGTCGTACCTTGTATATACTGAAGTAACCATTTCACCACTTCCTAATGTTTCTCGTCTGGGTTTAACATGTATTTGCTTATAACACTAACTGTATGTGAAATATCTGGTCTTGTACGAACTATGACATACATAAGATTGCCAACTAAGTTCGAATAGGGCACTGTTTTGAACAAGAAACAAATGTATTTGATTTGAGAGATTATCTTATTTAAACATAACAGAGAGAGTGTATTAAGAACAATTATTGCATTATTAATATTGAGTTCATTTACATCCTCGGATATCCCTTGATTCTGAGATAGATTATTTGAAATACAACAAATTGACAGAGTTTGAATAGTGAATCTAAATATCAAATCTGGTAGCATTTCGACTTGTGATTTGATCATCTTTTTAAGAGGAATATTGTGCGGATTCGATTGTCTGATTTCTCTTTCTAAAGCTTGCACAAAAGGAGAACTGGAGCATGCTTATTTTGACAACATTTCAACACCTATCATTACTGACTGCATGACAGTCTGGTTGTGCGGACCCGTGCAACCTATATGGTTTGCGTGGACCCACGCAAACCCTAGGGTTCTCTTCAGTCTTCTTTGTAGCTCTTCACTTCTTCCAAAATCTTCAATCACCCCAAATGAGAGGGGGAGGTGGGGTATTTATAGGCCTTAACACGTGCGAACCCTTGATCTTTGTGCCATGGGACCCACTTTTCACTGGATCTAACCATTCATGAACAATGTCCTGAAATCCTTTGCGCAGACTCGCGCAACCCCTTAAAGACACAGTTTTCTTTCATCTTTTATTTCTGCTTTCTTTATTTTTTTAATCTTCAATCTTTCTTCTTCTTTTTTTATGCCTCAACAGATGCCCCATTGATCCTTTCTTTGTTCTTCAGAATCAAAGAATCGGGATCAATCACCCCTTCCACTCTGAAATGGTTTGCACAGACCCGCGCAACCGACGCCCGTGTACCGTGCTCGGATACATTCACTATAAATACCTCAAACTTCCAATCATTCTCCACTTGCTGTACCTGTAACGAACTTTTGCCCTTTCGCTTTTCCTCAACGCAACCAATTGTGTTTGCACGAACACACGCAAGGTCTTTGGATGTTGCACTGCTCCACGCAATGGATTTTGATTGCGCGAGTCTGCGCAACCGATACTTAAAAGGATTTCCAGACTTTAACTTTTTCTTTTTCAAATATCTTCAGAACTTGAACCTTCCTCATCATGGCCCACACTATGCGAACGTATCGTGTCGTTGACCCCCCCCTACCGCACAACCTTCTCACCAAGAACTACCGAATCCTCCATCTTCCCAAGCTACTGAACCATCACCATCTTTTGACCAACCTTCTCGCAAATGTTTTAAAACCACCAGCAAACGCCCTGCTTACATAAAGGAGCCTGTGCTCCCCGCCTTTGATTTTACCGACCGCATTGCAACACTACCTTCTCCAATCCATCGGGCAATCTCCATGGGTGAGATTGAACGGCCACTGAGACAAGGCCAAGACTATGACTGGGACGAGTGGCTGAAAACAACGATACATCTGCCGACGATGAGTTAGAAGCCGCTGCTGAGAGAAGATACTCCCCCATCGTCTAGGTCGAAGAAAACTCGCCGCAACAAGGCTAAGGAATTCCAGGAGAAGATAAAAGAGCATAATAAGAAGAAACTCCAAATTTCCTAGGAGTCGATTCGGGTGATTGAGGGCATAATGAAGTTCGATAACCCCTATCGGCAAGGTATGACAGTGATTGGGCTGAACCTTCATCGTCATGAGTCTATTCTCAACTGCGAGCCATCGGACCAGATGGACGGAGAGAAGCTGGCCTATACAAAATCTTGGTCATCAAGGGAACCCAGGATTCTTGAAGGTATCTTATTGGTGAAGAAGCCACGACAGCAGATTGTCGATGTTCACCCGATGATCTTCCTTACCCCTTCTCACAACCCGCACACCTTATTTCCAACCTATTTTTATGAGACGCTTCAGTCAGCAGCGTTTCAGAGAACGCGCAGAACGTGCATCTCTTTGGAGCCTGGAAGAGTTCAGGACAAGAGGCCTCTTGACTTCTCGGGATTATTATCCTGAATTGGCAGCGGCGATCCTGACCAAACATTCGAAGACCTTGATCAAGATCAATCTCTACAATGCGATAGAAGCTACATCGCATCATTTCTACAAGGAGCCTTCTATTCTGAAAGGTTTCCTTAATTATTGGTGCCCCACGACCAATTCCTTCCGTCTTCCTATGGGTGAGATGAGCATCACGCTCCAGGATTTACACTGCATCGCCGGTCTTCCGATAACTGGGAAATTCTATGATGAATTCGTGCTGACGAATGAAGAATTGGCTTACATCTCTCCAGGCTGCGTGGCTTCGATCTCAGAGACGACTACTGAACTCTTTAAAGAAATGGCCAAATTCCTAAATATTCACAAGATCTCATCTGCACAATGGCTTGAACATTTCAGCAGAGCCCTTCAGTAGTTTCTCTCTTATGAGCTTACCAATCTTACTGTATCTTGATTTATACTTCTCATCATCTATCTTTTCTTTCTTTTACAGATTCAGTGGCGCTCATTCGCGAGAATTGATAACTCTCCGCAATAATATAAAAGAGCGTCTGGAGTATAGCCTTGAAGGGGAGCATGCGGCGTTTCTGGCGATGTATTGGTTGAGCGTCGTAGTTCTCCCTATCTTGAAGTGGGCAGACGCTATCCGTCCTACCGTATTTGTCGTTGCCAGCGCAATGGCAGAGGAGTTCAAGTTTTCTCTCGCCCCTCCAGTCCTATGCTCAATCTATAGGGCTCTTGGGGAGATTGCCTCACATATCAAAAGTCCTTTAGTTGGCTCTTCCTCCTCTTACACCCCATGGCATTACATCATCGGTTGGCTCGGTGTGTATTTCCCCTAGACTTTCGAAGCTTCAGAGAAGGCCTATATCCATCCCTCCTATATCCCGCTTTGGTTTTTTCAGAGGAGAATGATGGCGAAAAGATCATATGAATGGGTCATTGACGCGATTTGTTCTGATGATAATATCCACTACTTCCATTTTTGCCTGCATCGCTACATAGAGGATACAGATAAAGTAGATAACGGATCACTTACCTCAGGGGAAAGGGCGTTTTTCCTGTCGATCCGATCCTGTAGTCTCCCGCTGAGAGAGGGAGTGGAATTTTGGAGAGAGCCATATTATCCGAGCCGCTTTGCTGGTCAATTTGGTTTTGACCAAACCGTTTCAGAGGATTGCGGGTTGGTGACTAGGAGAATGCAGAGCTATGGGACCGGCTCTTATAATTGGGCGATGATATGGAAGCAACTTTTGGGTGGTCGTGTTAGATCCACTTTTATTATCCTGGGCTGCAATCGCATTCCTTGTGCTTCATACAGTTACATGAGATGGTGGGCTCATCAGTCATATTTAGTTAACAGATGCTTACCTGTAAATGAACCCATCTAGATTTCACCACCAAGACTCAGGGGCCGTATAAATGAAGAAGGGATAGGCTTTGTACTGGAGACAAACCATGCCCCCTTTCCTGGTCATCTTTGCATCAAGATATCCACGGACGATCCCATTTGCGAATGCAAACTTGATAACACTTAAGAAGGGTGGATTGCCCATGGGGTTATCATAGACTTTGAAAAGGTCCCCCGGGATCGTTCTGAGAGAGTGACCGAGGAGGTGACAGAAGCTCATTCTCTGGTTCAAGAAAATGTTGCTGAACCTCAAGATTAACCGGCTCCTCTTGCCCCCTAAATTGCCCATCCAAGTCCATCTTCACCAATGACAAGGTCTCAGACACACTCTCAAGCTTCTCCCCCCTCACCTTAGGAAGGCATTGTTGTTCCAGCTTCTCCCATCCTGGTTAATAAAGATTCTCAACTTGAAAGTAGTAGAATTCCTCCTTCAAAAGGGAAGCAAATTATGATTGAAGAAGTAGAAGAAGGAGAATTGGAAGAAGAGAGTTCTCAAGCTTCTTCGTTTGAAGGTACTGCTTCTGCTGAATATGATACCGAAGGGGAAGATGAAGACGATGATTATGAAGAGGGAGATGTCGATATCGATGGTGGGGATGAGGTTTTTACAAAAGGCATCCTTACTGGTGAAGAACATCCTCCACCAGCCCATGAAGCCCAAGAAGATATTATCATCCCTACAAAAACCCCGGCAGTCAGAGGAAGAGGAGGAGCCTCTAGATTATGAAGAATATGGATATTCACGAGTAAGGAACTCTTGTAGTCTTATATATTTTACGATAGTTATCTTATTATCATTGTTATATTCTTTATTTCAGGTGCTCGCGTTGTCAACACTGGGATGGAAGATACTTCTCCTACGGATCTTCCTCCTGCTGTACCAATTGCCTCGCTGAGGGTTTCCTTGACTCCCTTGGTGGCATCAAAGGTGGTGGTTCGTGAAATTGTCTTTCCGGTAGAGCCAACCGATTTACCCACTCCGAGGACCATAGACTCAAGTACAGAGGCTAGAGCGCCTTCTTTCGCTAAGATGATAGGATCTGGTCCTTCCTCTATTACGGAGATGCAATCTCCCGTTGCTCAAGTCTTGGCGGAAGGTATACTCCTTTCTTTATTTATGCTTTTATATTGCTTGCCCTTGCGATTCTTACTATAACTCTTTCCTTTTTATTATATGATAGGAAATCTGCCTCAAAGTGGCATGGCTAGCTCTAGCTTCGTTGCTACTATATTAGATATATTTTCTTTTGAGAAGGTTCCCGCATACAGGCTGACGTTGATGAGGAATTATATGTCAGCAGTTGTCGAGATGTTTAAAGATCCTGAACAATGGTCGGATCTAGCTGCTGCTATGGACGTCTTAAACAACACTTCGAGAATGACCAAGATCAACATCTCCCCTGTATGCGATGCTCTTTCAAGATTTCATAATTTCATAATTGCTTTGAAGTCGGCTGAGAGTATAGTTGTCTCACCGAAAGTTTTGGAGTATGGAAGACAACTAACATCTTCTAGAGAGAGCTTCCTAGATCACCTCAATCATCTCTAGGTATGATCAGGAGCAATTATCTTTTCAAGGGCAATTGAAGGCTTCTACTGATAACAAGATATTCATTCAGAGCTGGATCGCTCTTTTGAAGCAAGAGATTGTCCAGCGGGAGACAGGATTTGGAAGAAGATCTGAACATAAAGAAGATACAGGAAAAGATGCAATCTAGTCTTCATTCTGTTGATGTTGAGTGGTCTGAACTAGCAAAGAATGAAGAACTAATTGCCTCGCTGGAAAGGAAGTTAGTTGGCATTCCAGATCATACTAGAATCATTTCTGAAGCTAAATCGGAACATGTTGCTGCTCAAGTACATCTTAAAGAGAATTTACAAAAATATTTAGCAATGCTAGGCATAACAAAAGAATCGTAAAGTTTTTTTTTTTTTGCTTTATTTTCCTTTATCACCATATGTACCCTTTTGAATTGCAAGACATGAATATATTATGATATTTTGAGGATGAATGTCTTTTTTGAATTTTCTGTTATTCTCTCTCTCTCTCTCTCTCTCTAACAACTTATTCCAGACACGTGTCCATGCAATTATTTGATTGATGCATTGTGTTTTATTACATTTTGTTATGAATGTTAGTAAGGGGTTCCCTATATGGTCTTGTTTTGGTTGGCGGAACTAAGTTTCAATTTAGTTTGATAGCCGCACATAGTTTAAGATCTTGAGTAGTTAGAGCAGCACAGTTTAAACTCTTAAGTAATTGGAGTAGCACAATTTTTTAGACTCTTAGGTTTTTGGAGTTGGGTCTTATGTGATGGCCTCTATAACTCTTATGAGTTCGCTGGACTTTTCACTGCCTAGTGAGTTCACAAACCGCGATCCGTTAGAGGGGCCCAGTGAAGCTACTGGGGGCCGTGAACTCGGTTGGATTTACGCACGGGGTTGGCTACAAGGCTACCTTTGGGGTACCAAATCCAAAGTCTCCAGTCCATCAATGAATAGGTTTAAGCCCTTCTTTATGAGTTACTACTGATATCAAGCCAGAGATCTGGGGGGTTTTATGCATGGTTGGCCTATCTATGGACATGACCAAAGAGCGCACACTGCAGCCCAGGTTTTCTTTGTTTGCAAGGTCGGATCCATTCACGGGACGACACTTTCATCCATCCCCCATGACGCTGTCGGAAAGCTATACAGTCGACATTGGTGTTATGCGTGACTGACCGTTTTAGGACTTCTCGCCCTTTTAGGGCTCTCAATCGTTGGCTTCATCCGCTGCCAGCATAGGTATGCATATGATGGCCTAGGTGGGCTTTTTAGGGCCACTGGCTTCTCATTGCTGCTCAAATTTTAATAGCGATAGGCCTTATGCGTAGTTGGCCTCATAGGCTTGGCTAGGCACCTTAAATGATAATGATAAGTTGCCATCGTTGTAGTGATAATAGTAGACGTCTTGATTGATATAGCACCACTGCTGATATAGGCTTGACTAGGTTTAGCAAAGCTTGTTTGATGATTACAGCGATGGCTACTCTTTTTCTTTCTTTTTGATAATCATTGATATGATAAGTTGATATGCTTGGAATTCCTTCTCTTATTCAATTATCTGAAGAAGAATACATGGCTTCACTTGTTCTTGCCCCCTTTTGATATAGAAGCATTATACTGATAATCTTTTGGATCAAAACTATAACTATCGTTAGGGATGATACTTCTTGATGAAGCGAGCATTGACTGGTATACCGATGCCCTGTCCATCTTGATTTACCACTTTGTACACTTTATTGGAATATACTTCTTTTATGATGTATGACCCATCCCACTTAGGCTCAAACTTGCCCCCTGTCTTCCGGGTGACCATTATTGGTCTTTTCAACATTAGCACCATGTCACCTTTCTTGAAAGAGTGATAGTTGACTCGTTTATCAAAGGCAACCGAAATTCTTGCCTGGTATAACTGTAACCGTTGTTGAGCTGCCAGGCGTTTCTCATCGAGTAGGTTCAGTTCTTTCAACCTTATCTTTGCATTTGCATCATTTGTAATTGACTAATGCACTGCCACTCTGAGTGACGAGACCTGTGTTTCAATAGGGATGATTGCCTCTACATCATAAACCAATGAATACGGTGTCGCTCTTGTTGCTGTTCGGTAGGTAGTCTTGTACACTCATAATGCTTCCTACAACTTTTCGCCCTAGTCACGCTTGTTTCCAGTCACTGTCTTCTTCAGTATTTTCACAATCGTTTTGTTTAATGCCTTTGCTACTCCATTGGCCGATGGATAGTAAGGTGTTGAAAACGAATGGTGGATATTGAACTTTTAACATAGTTTTTCTATGCCTTTATTCTTGAAAGGGGTGCCATTGTTAGTAATGATTTTCTTTTGGATGCCATGTCGATATATTATTGGTGTGCCAGATAAAATTGACGTCTTTTTCCTTGACATTGCGTAATGCGATTGCTTCTGTCCACTTGGAGAAATAATCTGTTGTTGCCAGAATATATTGTTTCCCTTTGGACGAAGACGGATTTATTGGACCGATAACATCGAGTCCTCAAGCTGAAAAAGGCCAAGAAGTGACTGTTTGATGGAGCTCTTCAGGAGGCACATGCATAACATCTTCGTGGATTTGACATTCATGGCATCGCTTTGCGTAGTCTATTGCATCTTTGAACGTTGTGAGCCAATAATACCCCATTCGATGTATCCGATGGAATTGATTTCGGCCAGCTTGATGTGCTCTGCATTCCCCGGAATGAGCTTCTTGTAACATTTGATTTGCATCTTGTTCATCCAAACAATGCACCAATATCCCATCGTAGGATTTCCTGTACAATACTTCGCTAGATATGATAAATCTGCTTGCTCTCTGCTTGATTTGCTGTCTTTGTGATGGATCTTCCGGCAAGATATCATGTTTGAGGTAATCTACAAAAAGCTGGTGCCAATCATTTGCTGTTACTTCTACACATGATATGGGAAGCGCCTCGATGACTTCATCGATAACTTCTGAAGAGGGCAAGAACCTCCTTTCCTCTATAGTTGCTTGAAGAGGACTTCGATTCGGATAAGACAAGGTTGCTGCCAGGCTTGTTAAAGCATCCGCTTTGCATTTTTAGATCACGGTACGTGCTTGATTTCTACGTGATTGAATTGTTCAAGCAACTGTTGTGCCTTCCGACAGTACGACAACAGCTCTTGTTTTCTTATTTCAAACTCAGTCATTAGTTGATTTATAATCAACTTGGAGTCTCCAAAAATCTGCAGCGTCTTTATTTTCATTTCGTGGGCAATTTCTATTCCGATGATAAGAACTTTATATTCGGCTTCATTATTCATGCACACGGTATCCAGTGTGAAAGAATAAGGTAACAGATCACCTTGAGTAATGAATATTACTCTTTCGCCTGCTCTTGATGCTCGGGAAGCACCATCAAAATACATTTGCCATGGGTCTCGCGACTCAGCCGTCATAACCTGTTCATCAGGAAAATCATCGCTAATGGTCTCACTTTCCGTTACGGGATGTGCCACTAAGAAATCTGCCACTGCTTGCCCCTTTACTGCTTTCGCTGACTCATAGGTGATCGTGTATTCCGAAAGTAATATCATCCATTTGGCTAATCTGCCTGATAACATTGGCCTTGTCATTAAGAACTTTATTGGATCTGCTCTTGAGATTATGGTTATATCATGGGAAAGGCAGTAATGTCTCAGCTTCTGTACTGCAAATATAAGTGTCAGGCATTCTTTCTCGATCGGAGAGTAATTGCATTGTCCCTATCAGAGTTCGACTCAGATAATAAAGAGCTGTTTTGTTTCTATCTTCATTTACCTTTGCTCGTAATGTCCCAATGAATTCTCAGCTGCAGATATGTATAAGATAAGTGGCTTACCCTATATAGGAGCTGTCAGTACTGGAGGCTATTTCAGAAGTTCTTTTATTGAGTCGAATGCATTCGGACAGGTTTGTCCCATACAAATTCTGTTCCTTTCTTCATCATATGAGAAAACGACTGACATCTCCCTGCCAGATTTGAAATGAAACGGCGAATATACGCGCCAATTTTCCTTGCAAGCTTTTCAATTCTTTCAATGTTTTCAGAGGCGGCATATCTTGGATGGCTTTAACTTTCCCTGGATCAATCTCGATTCCTCTACGCCTGATAACAAAACCGAGAAATTTTCTTGACGACACTTCTAAAGCACATTTAGATGGATTCATCTTTAGTTGTTTCTTTCTGAGTTGACGAAAAACTGATGTCAAATGCTCGCGATGTTCCTCATGATTACTTGACCTGACCACTAAATTGTCTACATAACACTCGACATGTTTGTGTGATGTTCTGCATTGCTCTTTGGTACGTCGCCCCAACATTCTCGAGACCAAACGACATGACCTTATAAAAGAAGATTCCCAACGAAGTTCTGTATGCTGTTGCCTCTTCGTCTTCAGGAGCCATTCTAATTTGATTGTAACCGGCGTAGCCATCTATGGAGGACATGACAATATATTGTGTCTTATTTTCAATTAATAATTCGGTGGTTGGCAATGGAAAGTCATCTTTTGGACAACCTTCGTTTAGGTCTCTGAAGTCGACACAAACCCTGATATGTCCGCTTTTCTTTTTTACTGGGACAACATTCAATATCCACTTGGGATATTTAACCTCCCCGATGAATCCGACTTTTATTAGCTTGCTTACTTCCTCTTCTTTTAGAGGCACCAAGTCTGGATGAAATCGCCTTTGTGCTCGCTTAATCGGCTTTGTATCTTTAGAAATGTTCAATCGATGGATCGCTACTGAGGGTTCTCGACCCAACATTTCCGCATACGTCCAAGCGAAGACGTCTTTATTCTCTTTCAAGAGTTGGATGTATTTTTCGGCTTCTTACTCGGGGAGGCCGATGCTTATGAATGTGTTCCATGACTCTTCTTATGTTCCCAGATTTATTTCTCGTAAACTATCGATCATTGGCTGCCCCCCATCTTCTATTTGCTTTGGAGCCATCTCAGGCTGCTTGTCTATTTCAGAATGTCTCTGGTAGCTGATTAACAGTAACCGTGTTTACTGAAGACTCTGCCCCCAACCCCTGAAACTTTCCTCGCCTTTTCTGGCTAACCTCGATAGGGATCTGGATTCCTTTCCCATAATTGAGGCCGGTAGGTTCTTCGTAATCAAAACCCATGCTTTTCATGATCTTCCTACTTGTGGGGCTATACTTTTTAAAATCTTGAGATGTCGGCTTTGCATGATATACATTATTTTCGACCTCTTCTTCTATCTTTACTTCCACGGGAGCGTAGAATTTGATCGGTTGTGGGTACTTCACACTGGCTTTGATGTGAAATCTCTCCGGAACAGCCGAGAATGGCTTGTTTCTTTCAACATATGGTATTGGCACTGTGTAATTGGACTGTAGGACTTTCAACTGTTCGGGCGATAACAACATTAACGGTAGTTGACCCGGTCGTATCAGATGTTTTGGCACGAAATAAAATTTCTTGTGAAGTTTCAGACGATCCCACCTTTTCAGTTTCCTCTTTCATTACTTTCGTATGAGCATTTTCTAGGGCTTTGTTCTTGTCACTCTTTCTCTCTTCTTTTCGGGCAAAACCGTCGTAGTAACTGGCATCTGCGAAGAAGGCTATGACTTCTGTATATGGCCTTGTGTTGGCAATCACTTTGTGTTGCACCCCATTCTTACAGTATTTGAAACACTGATGTAAGGTAGAAGATATGATGCCATACTGATGCATCCATGGTCTTCCCAAGAGAAGAATGTTGGTCGTCACTGCATTAATGACATGACAAACAACATCAGTAACCAATTCTCATATTTCCAAGGTTACTATAATTTTACTGAGCGCACGCTGTCCATCTTGATTAAAACCCTGTATCATCATTCCACTAAGGCGTAGATCAGAATGATGATAACCTAATTTATTCAACATTGTTAACGGTAACAGATTCATCGCAGACCCGTTGTCAAGCATAATCTGCTTTGCTTGCCACAAATGTGGCCTACTATCATCAATGGCCTATTGTGCCCTGTATCACAGGTCAAATTGTCGTCAGAGAAGGAAACCACTGGCATGCAATCCTCTCGTTCTTTGCGTTCTTCATTTTCCATTTCTACAAACAACGTTTCTCTGACATCCTGGTCGGATAGTGCTTGAATCAGGCTTTGCCGAAAATCTTCTGATAGCTTTAGTACATCATAAACGCTTAAACTAGTTGGTATACTTTTCAAATGACTTATAACATCATAAGTCACCCTTGCTGCCGTCATCTTTCTCCTCTTTTATCATTATCATGCTTATCCTTGATGACTCCTATTCTCGTGGTTCCAGCTTTCTGTCTCGAGGGACTTGCCATTCTTCTCCCTGATCGTAGTGTGATCATCGCAGCCTTGCCTGTCATCTTATGATTTTCCTCTGTTCTCTCACGAGTATTTTCCTGAGCTGTTAGTACATTCACTGTCGCCTTTGCATTTCTTTCTTTTTCTTTCCCAATCACTATCTCGCCCTTGTTTATCATTCTCTATATTATGGATTTTATCATGTAACAATTTTCTGTCGGGTGCCACCAAACGATGGTACTGGCAAAAATCCCTCTCCTGTTCTCATTACGTATCCGGGGTGCTTGGATAGAGGTAATTCTATCGTACTGGCTTTTAGCAGTTGGTTCATCATAGGGACTACATCTTCCCTATCGAATGCAAACCCATCATGGGTAAGTGATATGAACTTTTTTCCACTGAATCTGTTTCTAGGACGGCTTGATTCTTCCTTCTGCTCCGTCCTCTCTTGATTCTCTCTCTCTCTCTCTCTCTCTCTCTCTCTCTCTCTCTCTCGTATCTTGACTTCTTTTCTCTTGATCCACAGTATTTATGACCAATCTATTGGGCCCTCTCCTTACATTATCACAATGGAATGTTGGCATTTTTTGCGTCATCAATTCTAAGGCATGGGCTTTGGTGGTCGAGTCATGGAAAGTCTTGATATCAGCACTGGAGAGCCCAAATGCGATTTCTGTTTCCATGGAGTTTAAGCACATCTTAACTTGCTCTCTCTTCCGGTAACTATCTGCAAGAAGCTTCCAATGTCTTCCATCTGTCTATGAATTTCTCCACAGGTTCTCTCTGCCGTATGGAAGCCAACTTTGTAATACTGACATCGCGTTCAGATGAGAAGAAATTTGACATAAATGCGTCCTGCATTTGTTCCCAAGTGCGCATCGATCCGAGGGCCAGGTTGGAGTACCAGTGAAATGCCTTGTTATGGATGAGCTGAACAATTGAAGGCAATATTGTGGTATTGTAGAGAAATTTTCCATGCTAGTGATAAAATGCATTAAATGCTACTCTGGCGATCTATCTTCGTTAAATTTCTAAAAATTTGGCTATTTGAAATTAACCGGAAAAGGAACATCTTCCACCTCTCTCGGGTATGGTGTTCGATATCTGAATCTATCGACATTTTCGCTTTCTCTTTTTGTTCTGACAGCTTTCTCCACAACTTGTCGCATTTCCTCTTGTGTTATCGCCCTTGCTACGGGAGCAGACTTGAGCGATCCTGGTCCTGGGGGCTGCGAGCCTTCGGGTTACGGTTCTTGCCCGTTCATATTACCCATCATCGGAGGTACTGTTATCTAGGCCACATTGTGCGTGAGAGTTGCTAAAGCTTCCCGGAGATTTCTGCATTCTTCCATTAACGTTCTCTGTGCTTGTGCCATCTCAGCCATACGATCTTTGGCAGTCAACAGAGGTCCCTGACTTGTCTTGGCCATACATACAGTTGCCTCTTTGCTTCCTAATGAAGCTGTGGTTTGGGTAGAGTATGAATATATCGATGTGATGGGGCTTACGAAAAGAGGGGTTTCATTAGACTTCTCGCTACTTTCGTAATAATCGGGAGATTGGAGCGATACCGGAGTTGGTGAGCCTATGAGCAACATTTTACCCTTCTGCTCTCTTGTCTGTCGAACTTCTACAGTAGGCAGAGCTGGAAAATCGTATGTTGTCAGGGGAGGAATTGATTTCCCTGGGTATAACGTGGGAGGAGTCAGGATTTTTCTTAGCTGCATTTCGCGTCACTGGTCCTCTGATTCTTCGTACAAGTGAGTTCACTCTGGTTGTCATTGCATCTCGAGCCCTTGTCTTTCGAGACGTAACGACAATCTAATCTTGATCGTCTTCTTGTCTTGTGGGTGAAGCAGATATGACTCCGACCATTGTTGAAGACTTGTCATTTTTACTTGCAGGTGATTGGACTTTACGATCTGATGATTTATTTCTGCATATTCTATCACGAACCCGGTCGCAGTGAAATAGAAGTTCACTTTCTTCGTCGAGTTTGCCATTGATTGTAAATTGCGGTTTTATCTTCTTACCTTAAAGATAAAACATAAAACTTTTATTAGTATTCGAATGATAAGATAATCTATCTAAGAGATGAAGGGGAGGATGTTCCCACTGAGAGTCACCATTTTGGCGTCAAAAGACGCCAAACTACGACAAAAGTCCCATAACCTTCTCAATGTTAATGTTAAATAAGATAATTTATTCCCTAGTGGAGTCGCTATTTTGTTTCGAACAAGAAACAAATGTATTTGATTTGGGAGATTATCTTATTCAAATATAACAGAGAGTGTATCAAGAACAATTATCGCATTATTAATATTGAGTTCATTTACATCCTTGGATATCCCTTGATTCTGAGATAGATTATTTGGAATACAACAAATTGACAGATTTCAAATAGTGAATGTAAATATCAAATCCGACAGCATTTCGACTTGTGATTTGATCTTCTCTTTAAGAGGAATATTGTGCGGATTCGATTGTCTGATTTCTCTTTCTGAAGCTTGTACAAAAGGAGAACTGGAGCTTGATCATTTTGGCAACATTTCGACACCTATCATTACCGACTTCATGGCAGTCTGGTTGCGCTGCGCGGACCCGCGCAAACCTTAGGCTTCTCTTCAGTCCTACCTTCAGTCTTCTCTGTAGCTCTGCACTTCTTCCAAAATCTTCAATCACCCCAAATGAGAGGGGGAGGGGGGTATTGATAGGCCTTCACATGTGCGAACTCTTGATCTTTGTGCCATGGGACCCACCTTTCACTGGATCTAACCATTCATGAATAACATGTCCTAAAATCCTTTGTGTGGACCCGCGCAACTGGTACCACTGTTTGCGCGGACCCGCGTAACTGATATGGTTTGCGCGGACCCGCGTAACTGATATGGTTTGCGCGGACACGTGCAACCCGTAAAGACACTTTTCTTTCATCTTTTGTTTCTTCTTTCTTTATTTTTTTAATCTTCAATCTTTCTTCTTTTTTTATGCCTCAACAGGCACATGAGACATACTTCTTTTCTTCATCTGATGTATGACATAGTTATGAAGAAGTCTGAAGTGAGCAATGTGGGTAGTGCTAACCGGTTTCACCTTTTCCAGTCCAAACTTGACTAAAACTTTCTCAAGATACTCCTCCTGAGACAACCCTAGCCTGCTCCTCTCCTTGTCCCTGTGTATATCAATGCTGAGAATCCTCTTTGCAGTCTCCAAATCTTTCATTTCAAACGTCCTGGATAATTGACCTTTCAATATGTTGATTTTATACATGCTATGGCTGGTAATAAGCATATCATCAACATATAACACTAAAATGATAAATTCCCTGCTACTCAGTGCTTTAAAATAAATACAATGATTAAGTTCACTTCTAGCAAAACTTTGAATCTGCATCAAAGAATCAAACTTCCTATACCACTGCCTAGGCGACTGTTTCAGGCCGTACAACGACTTCTTCAACCTGCAAACAAGATCCTTCTTTCCTTGCATCTCAAACTCTTCTTGTTACTTCATGTAAATTTGCTATTCTAATTTCCTATTAGAAATGCAGTTTAACAGCCAAATGTTTCAATTCCAGAGTGTATTTGGCAACCAAAGCCAATACAAATCTGATAGATACCTGTTTTACCATTGACACAAAAATCTCATTGAAGTCGACATCTTTTTTTTTTGGGCATATCCCTTCGCTACTAATTTGGCCTTGTACCTAACCAGTTTCTTATGGAATATCCACTTGCACCTGATTGCCTTCCTCCCAACGGGTAGCTTAACTAGCTCTCACGTTTGATTTTTACATAAAGAATCCATCTCTTCATTGCATAGCTACCATCCACTTTTCTCAATCTTTATCTTTTAAAGCTTCTTGGAAAGTAGATGGATTCCCCTTATTTGTAATGAGAGCAAATGCAACGTTAGAGTCATCTTTGTATCTTAACGGTAACTTGAGATTCCTCGGTGGATTTCTCCTGACAGGTGGTGGCTCCACCTCTTACTATATGTCAACCTGTTACTCAAGTTCCTCAAGTTTCTCACCCTTGTCTAATTTCATATCAACAACTAACTTTTCCGTTTCCTTTTGCTCATCTTTACGAAAAAAGGAACCTTCACTAAATTTGATGTCTCGGCTAATAATGATCTTTCGTGAAGTATGGTCTAACAACTTGTAACCTTTCACCCCATCACTATAGCCAACAAATGTGCACTTTTTTACTATTTAGTCTAACTTATCTCTCTCAATAGACAGTACATGAGAATAAACATCATGACAAAAAATCCTCAAACCTGAGTAATCAACTACCCAACTACTTCATACTTTCTCATGAATTTTACAATCAATAACTGTAGAGGGAGACATATTTACTAGATACTTAGTTGTAGAAACATCGTTAACCTAAAGCTCTTTGCCCAACCCAGAATTGCTCAACATACTCTTGAGTCCTTTCCAAAAGACTCCAATTCATAGGTTTTGCCATACCATTCTGCTCTAGCGTATGCCTCACTGTGTTGTGCTTGACTATTCCCTCATTCTTGTAATATTGATTAGTTCTCTTGAAGTAAATTTCTCACCTTTATCTGTCTTTAGAATTTTTAACTTTCTGCCCCGTTTGTTTTTCTACCATCGCTTTCCATATGTTTAAAGTGGCAAATATATTGGATTTATATTTCAAAATATAAACCTAAACCTTTCTAGATAAGTTGTCTATAAATGTGACGAAGTAAGACGATTCTCCTCTAAAAACAACGGGTGACGACCCCCACACATCAGAGTGCACGTAATCAAGTTGCCATTTACTGATATGTTTTTCGGCATTAAAACGCATCCTCGATTGTTTTCCATATATACAATGCTCACATACATCGAAATGAAGGCTTTTAAAACTAGGATTTAACTTACGATCGAGAAGTACCTTTATACCCCACTTGCTTATGTGGCTTAGGCGTGCATGCCACAAACGTGCCGATGTGGAATTCGTTACAGACGCTGCAACTTCACTAGATATAGTATTTCCGAACTGGTAAGATTATTGCTCCTATGTGCTTCATTACTGTAAGAGCCCCCTTTGAAACCTTCACGAGACCATCATAATCGACGAACCTGCAACCAATTGCATATAGAGCTTTCATAGAGATCAAATTCTTCTTCAAGTCCAGAACGTGCGTCACATCTGTTGGAGTACGTCCACCCCTTCAAACATCTTGATACGAATCAAACCAATTCCATTAATCTTGCAGGCATGATCATTGCCCATAAGAACCAACCCACCATTATACTTGATATATGCGATAAACCAACTTTGATGATGACACATATGATACGATGCCCCCGTGTCTAAAATCCATTTATGATATAAATTCTCTGTCTTGGTCACCAACAATACATCACAACCATCCGAACCTTTACCAGATTCAACTAAATTAGCTTCATTTGGCGAGTAATTTGACTTCTCAACCTTCTAGGCTTTGAGAAACTGACAGTCTTTTTTTAAATGTCCCATCCTCTAACGATTCAAATACTTCAACTTTCCTTTGCCTCTTAACTTGGGTCTAGATTGCGGTTTTCTCTAATCTCGCTAAGACAAGTCTTCCCCAAGCAAACGACGCATCCGTAGAGGTACCTTCACTGCCGCTCTGCTATTGCAATTGCTTCGACTGAAGGGTTGCAATAACAGTCTCGATGTCCATAGTATCCCTACTATGGAAAAGAATATCAACCAGATACTTGAATGACTTGGGAAGAGATGTTAACAAAATTAGGGCTTTATATTCCTCGATCATCGCCGCAATGCTCATCAACTTGCAAACCAGTTCGTCGAATGTGTTAATATGTTCAAATAGATTCGACCCTTCCACCATTTTCAGAGTATAAAACTGTCTCTTTAGAAATAGACGATTGGTGAGAGATTTCGTCATGTAAATACTCTCCAACGTCGCCCATAAACTTGTACTAGTTGTCTCATCTATGACATTGTAAAGGACTTCATTGGCCAATCACAATTGGATTTTACAAATTGCCCTTTGATCCACTTCATCCCAACCTTCTTCCTTCACAGATTCCTGACGATGCACTTTCCCATGGAGTGCATACTGCAACCCTCGTTGCACTTGGAGACCTTTCATCTTCAATCTCCATAGTTTAAAGTTATTTTTACTCGTGAATTTCTTCATCTCGTACTTCATATTCGATTTCCTTGACGCCATATCTCAAATCTAAATTAACAAACCAACCGGCCTTGTGAAAGCACCTTAATCTGGATTCAAATAAACAAGAGAAAACGAAAAATCTAAGCAACCACACGTAAAGAACACACAATTTTTATGTGGAAAACCCTTGCGGGAAAAAACCACGACACAATGACGATCAATCTACTATTCAGAGAAGATTACAGGGATGGATAGAACTTACAACCAAAAACCCTAGCTCTCTTCCCTTGGAGGATCTCAAAACACACACAAAAAAAAAAAATTTTTTTAAAAAAATCCAATAAAAGAATCGTAACTCTCTTTTAACTCTAACATAACTTACCCTAAAAGCCATCATCTCAAGAGGGAAATGTAAAATATACCCCTTCAAGGGTCCACTAACACTCAGGCCTTGTTAACATGTGAAACATGGGTAATTTGGGCTCATAAAAGTGAATAAACCCATGGTGATTTTAGTGTCACAATTTTAACATGTATTTAATCAAATTTTTGTTCTTTTGAGAAAATTTGGAAAAATCTAAAAAATAAAAAACTGAAAAATTTATATAAAAAAACCATCAATCTTTCATTTCTCATCAATATGGTCCAAGAAAAGTAATTCATCTCATGAAGAGTCAAGAATTTCTTACTTTTTCACACTGATTTTGTATGATTTACACAAAAAAGGATCGAAATGCAAAAACACTCACCGAATGAGAACTGGCCCCAAATTCGGAAAAATCTTGATTCCACTTTAAAATGCAAGTTTTTCTTTCAAAAGATTACAATGGATGGACTGAAATCCACTTACAATCTGTTTAGTAGAGAGTAGATTGAAGGAAAAAGTAAAAAAGAAAAGAAAAAGAATTAGAAAGGGCTTTTGGAGGAAGTTCTTACGGTATCTGTTTGGTGTCGACAATATCTGTCGATATTGATAGATATTGTCGTTATAAAGGATTTTCTCAAAAGAAAGATCACCAGTATCTTGCGATACATTGTGATATTTGTGATACATTGCGATACATTGACCGATATCATGGAATTAATACATTCGAGGTTGGTTTTGTATCGCTCATGTGCGACTGTAAACATTGGTTATAAGAGATGATCAATCATTTTGCCTTCTTGGGTCTGAGTAGGAGTGGCATTCTATTAAGAGCTCTCGGTTAAAAAAAATGGGGTTACTCTTTACAGGAAATCTTTTTAAGATCTACTCATTGTGGAATGAGTTGTCGAAGAGGCCATGTTGTGGGCTTTCAGCCCATGTAGTGCTCCTTGGAAGAGAGGATCAACATACACAATTTAAGTCTAGCTGATGGGTTAGCTAAGGATGTTGCATGTAGAGAAGCCTTAGTTTGTAGTTCTCTTTATTCATTGCCTTAATGGAGAATTATGTCTTTCTTCTAGTTGGAGAAGTTTCTTTGTTGTCCACACACACACACACACACACACACACACACACACACACACACAATCAATGTTTCCATAGCGCTCGCAGTGCACGCCATGGCCCTATGTAGCGTACTAAATAGCGTAAATCCCCTTAACGTATGCTACAAGGGTTGTAGAATATGCTATAGCTGCATAGCGTATGTTTTGATGTATTATTATTTAATTTATTTATTTACGTTTTCTTTATTTCTAATGTTGATGAACAAAATACTTGTATTATACTTAATACTTATAACCTATGGGATTTTTATTTCTTTTCATACTTGTGACTTGTGGTTTCAATTAGACATTATTAATTAAAGTGGTTTGCTTAGAAAGTCGTTGATGTGATAATTATTTGATTTGGTTTATATATGTGGATTGGCTTTTGATAAATGATAATCAATAACATGTTTGAACATGCCTATACTTGAAAAAATGAATAATCTTTGAGGCATATATATATATATATATATATATATATATATATATATATATATATATATATATATATCCTTACTATTTATTATATTTTTCCTAATTTTAAATTTAAAAAATAGACGTATCGTGTAGCTTACATTACACACTATGCTATTTACTCTACACGCTACAGAGGATTGAGCGCTAGCAACAAGCTACCGCTATTTAAAACACTAATCATGGATTCAGGATATCTATTACAAAAACAATTGAGATATACAAAGTTGCACCAACCATTGGTGAATTGAACTTGTGGGTCACATTATAAAGCTCTAGGAGAGGGTGGTGGAAGCCAATTAGGGCAAAGAGCAAGGATTTCCAAAAATCAATTTGGCTTTGCACTATGGATTTTAATAATGGATATTTTTTTTTTCCCTTAGACAATTTGAAGGAAAAAATGGAGAGAAGACTCTACATGTTTTTTCATAAATATGCAGAGAGCATATAACATAGCTCTAGGAAGGTTACTACGGTGCTTGATTAGAAAAGGGTTCCAAGAGGTTATATCAACATAAATAAACACATGCATCAGAGTGCTGTTATGGAAATTAGAACTAGTTGTGGTAGGACCATTGAATTGTCTATAGAATAGGCCTTCAAGGGTCAGCAGCATAAACTCTTTAACTTTTTGCACTTGTCATAGATGAATTAACTGCTGGTGTGCAGGATGAGGCCCCTTGGACATGTTGTTTGCAGATGATGAGGCGTTGGTTGACAAGACTAGGGAAGGAGAAATGCTAAATTGGAGGGTTGGACAAGGCTCTAGATTTTAGAGGCTTAGATTAACAAAATCATGGAGTATTTAGAATGCAACTGTAGTTGGACAAGGCTCTAGATTTTAGAGGCTTAGATTAACAAAATCTCGTCCATGTTTTGATTTTGTGGGTTCCGCTGTCTTTTGTTTTTTTTTTTTTTTTTTTTATGTTCTGGTTTGTCATTGTATTCTGTTTTTTCTTTTTTAATTTTTTGTTTGCAATAAATCTGATGATATTCATAAAAAGGAAACAGATAAATAAATAAAAGAAACTGTACTACTGGAAATTCAGCCCCAAACTCAACAACAGAAAATCCAAATCTTTAACACACGGTGGGTCTCGGGCCAAAGGATGAAATGGAGACATGCCTCTATAGTGGTGTGTGAGGGTTGCATACTTATGAAACTTAAGGGAAAATCTTATGTGACGACTATTCAACCAGCTATGCTTCACGGGGCAAGTGGTGGGCAGTTAGAAAGCAATGTGAGCAGCATATGAGTGTTATAGAGACGAATGTCTGGGAAGACAAGGATGGAATTAAAAATGACATTACCTTCACCTTAAGAAGCCTGAGAATGGCCCCAATAAGGAGATAAAATGATGGAGATCTGATTGAGATGGTTCATTCACAAAGATCAAGGATAGCTCCTTTAAGGAGGGGAACCTTGATTAGAGTTAAAAGGACTTGAAAATAGAATGAGAAGAAGGCCGAAAAGGACTTGGATCAAACTTTTTAGAAGGGATATGAAGGCTTGTTCATTATTGAGGAGAGGGCCTTAGGAACTGATTTGTGAAACAGGACTCATAATGCCAATTGCAAGTTTTTGGGACAAAAGCGATCACGATGACGATACCCTTGGCGAAGGGATTTCATTCAATATTGTTTTAAATGATTTTAATGTCAGAAAGTTACACGAGTACTTTTAAACCAGTCATCTTAATATATTACACATGGAAATTGTTTCCTAACAATGATTGGACTTCTGCTTGATGACATGCTATGATCAAGCCAAGCTTATATGAATTTTGAACTTCTAAACAGAATACAACTGCTGTCGATGTAAAAATAATGTCTGAAGGTGACAACTATCGTTGACCTACATCAAGAGCTGCCGGGTTATGAGTTAATAGCCTCCTTGTTCTTTTTGCAGCCTACTCAGACATTCAGAAAGCAATAGTCATATAGATCCTCTTTTAACTGGTAAAATAGTCAAATAAATGATGTTATCTTAGAAGTTAGCGATAAAAATGGCCATCAAATTACCAAATATCTGAGATGGTGCTTTAATATGGGCTTTGCTATTTTTTTAACATGTTTCTTTTTATGTCTGTAAGAGCATTCTAGACTTGATCATCGGTAAGCCTTAATATCAACGTGAATTTCTTGCATATAGATTTATTCTGACCGATTTTCACTTGCTTCATATGTTAGTTCCTTTTTTTTTCCTTCATCTATGCTTAAATTCCAATGTCGGGCATTGCCTACCTTTTTCTTTTTCTTCTGGTTTTAGTGGGTTGGGGTTGGAGAACTTTGTTTTAGTTTCACAAGCCATGTGGCCAATTAGCCATCAGCAATTAGGGGCCTTTCTTTAAACTTCTAGTTTCAAAACCCAACCCCCCCCTTGCACTGGACTGACCTGAGCCACCATAATACCAGCTACCAGTTACAATAGGAAGTAGTGTACTGTGTAGATGTTCCATATGCTTACCGGACGACCCTGGTATTGAAAGCTAAAATCCTTCTTGATTCTTAGATAATATGGTGATTATAGTTGATTGTTTGCACTAGAATTCACTCAAGTACTTAAAAAGTAAATCTAGTCTATGATTGATTTCGATTTGTTGGATATTCATTTCCTAGCGACCACAAAATGTTTACATATTTTTTGCATGGTGGGTTCTTTGAGTTATATATATATTCTACAGCACATTGAATTAGTTTGTACTTTTGCCTCTCCAAAATAATAATAATAATAATAATGAAAATGGTCCATACTTTTCACAGTGCAATGGTTGGTGGTATGGGGAGTTCTTTGATACTGGCAGAGTATGATGCTTGATACACAGGCACTCAAACTATATACATGGCATAAATTCACTCAAATTAAACCGACTAAAATGTAGAACCCACTGTCAAGTCACAGTACCAAAATCAGATTGGTTGAACAATCTTAACCTGCTACTCATGCTCACTTTTTTCTTGTTTTTTCTGAAATAGTAACATCACATTTTTCATTTTTCGCCGTCCAATAAATGTCCACCAATGTGATAATACGATCAATGTTTTCAACATTGACAATATCGGTCGATATATCCCATGATATATCTTGTATCTCACCTGTTCGATATGAAACACAAATAGTGCGATATATCCCACCTGTAAGATCCAGTGAGCGGTTTTTATTTTCAATCCTTAAAAAAAATAAATCTAAATCATGTTAAATCAGTGTCAAATGGTTACAAATCCATAATTCTTCATGTTTTGCATGAAAAATCATGGATTTGGACCTTCGATTTCGGGATTTGAGGGAGATGGGCCGAGTTGCGAAAAATTGGGAAAACATTGAAATTTCTCAATTTCTCAGTCCAAATACAAAATCAAACATGTATGTATCCTAATCTAGTGGTTCTTCTTTTACTTTTTAATGTATTCCTTGTGTTTCCTTACATGTCTTCTTACATTTATAAATTATATAAATATACTTTGATTAAACTTGCATCAATTCAGTAAGACAATGCAAAAATTAGGGCCCCATATAAAGGAAACCTATTAGGTGCTATTGTTTTTTGGTAATATTTTGATTTCAGTGTGTATTGTTGTCTTTTTTAACAATCCCTGAAGTTTTATTGAAAAATTCAACAAATTTCCCAATGTTTCCCCATTTTTTCGCAACAACAACAATACATTATGCGAGACAACTGATATATCCAATGCGATAACTGATATATATCTGTATCCCAATGGTGCGATACATTATGCGATACAACCAATATATCCCATGCGATAAGTTGATAACCGATTTAGATATGTATCCCAAGGGTGAGATTATGCGATAACGATACGTAAAACATAAAATATGATTATGAGATATGCACAACTTTTGATTTATCATTCATCTAAATTGGGAGCCATAATTTAGACAGTTTAACTTGGCAGTACTTGGTATTCCACTCATGCAGTTTCTAAGTAATTTTTATGTGCTTGTGTATCATCTATCACACTCTGCCAGAATATCAGAGATTTCCTCTTGACAGTAATCCTTACATCAAATAATAATAATAATAATTCATTTTATGTTATTTTAAGAAGTGACTGCTAGTGTTGAATAGGAGAGCCATCTTCAACTTCATGTTGATGAGAACAATTCATGATTTCATGTGGCATGTTTCTGATGCATGTAAGCGTGTTCCAGGTGGAACCAAAACGCCGAAAGCGGTGAATTCTGATGCAAAGGTCATGGTCAAGGTATGCATTTACTGGCACATTAGCTCTTTATCGTTGGCTATTGGGAGATGTACAGTGCAGAGAGCAGACTGTATGCACCCAACTGAGGCGTTTTTTTTTTTTTTTCTTTTTCTTTTTAATCTCTTTAATTTAATGTTTAACTTAATATGTGTCCTCGGGTCCAGAAGTTGAATTTGGAACCTGTCCTGTCTATCTACAACCTGTGCAAAATGTCAGTCCTAGGCATAGAGATAATACAGAGAATGATTGGAAGGGAAAAAGTTTGTTTTTCTTCTTCTTTTTCGTAATGTGTGGATTTTGTACACGTCACATGCTTTCTTGTCATGGTATGTACTTTGTGTCCAACTTATTAAAACAGCCAGTTTTTGTTGAAGTATGATTGACAGGTTATTAGATGCTAAGTGACTCACGTGTGCGCTGATTGAACTCCCTAATCAAAGAATGGGCTGTGCTGGGTTACTTTCCATTGCTTAGTGGACCAATCAGCTCATGCATGTGCGTAGCATTATCTGCAAGATACAAAGTGTAACCTTTAACTCTGGAACTAGGTAGAATTGTAAAATCAAAGCTATTCGGATGTTGACAAGGCAACTCATGGCGCACGTGTGAGAGACCTGGACAACTCATCAGTTGGTATGACAGTGAACATGCCACTGCCCAGAATGGGTGGGCAACATGCAGGAGAAAAATAGATAAAAAAAGAAAAAGAAAAAAGAAAAACGAATGACCTATTAGTCTGTACACGTGGGCCAGATGATGAATGGACCACCTTGACATGTATATTGTGGGAATTATACCAACGAGAGGCCCAAATGTCTCAACTATGTGCTCTGTTACCCTTGAACCGTGAATTCCCTTACGTCTCTCCAACAGGAATAATCCAAGCAGTTACTCAATTCTGGTTGCAAACTGCTACCTTTTTAAATGGTGTAAACTATACGAAAAGGGATTTGCTGGCAAGGATTTTGCCTACAGGCTTGCCCTTTCTTCCCTCCCATGTGATGATCCAGACCATTCCTCTATAAATTCATACTGTAGATGGTTCACATGGAATAAAAAAGTCATACAGAATTAACTTAAAGCCAGCGATCCGAAAAAAAAAAAAAAGAAAAATAAAAGAAGAAGAAAAAGAAAGAAAAGGAAAGCATGAACAGTAATTATCTCCTGTAAATGAACTTATTCACGTGTTGACTGCAATGAGAATCTAGATGAGCTGGTTGGATTACTACATGGCGGGTCTGAAGGGTCGAGCGGACCTCAAAAAGGCATATATCTTCAGTTATCACGCCCTGTCTGTCCAGGGAGCACACAGGTACAAGTTGAAGACTTTGTTTGCTGGGTCCAGGTGTGGATATTGGTATGTTTTCTAAAACTTGCTGTGGCTGGTTGGATACAAACCAACCTCTCTCCCTAGAGAGAGGAACTTTGGCTGTTGATTGTTGACATTTGGCTGGATTTTGTCCATCCACTCCAAAGAAGAGATGGATGGCTAGATGAGTGTTAAGAATGGTTTATCATTTTCCTAATATCTTGGTACATGTTTTAAGCATTGTAGTGTAAGTTTAATGCCCATTATCCTCGTACAATTGAAGTGCCAAGGACATATCTCTCTATGTAGGTTGAGGTGCTCTTCTTTCAGTTACGTTCCATCTCCTGGAATCTGGGCATAAGACTTGAATTGAGACGTGCGTCATAAACTTCCTCGTATGTTCTGTCGTTTGCATTTACATGCAACAGCTCCAAGCGAAGACTGGTATTATAGCACTCAGGCAACCACCAACGAAACACCATCAATATATGTAGACCGTGGTGGGGTGGTAAAAGGGTGCTCATTTTCAGGCTAAAAGAGCAGCTTCAAAGATTTGGGAAAAACAGCATCGTATGGTCATCCATCCCATTCATTCCATGATGGAGAGCTTAAACTGTCTGATGTCTATAAAAAGGGACCTTTGGGTAGTCGTATTAGATCCAGAGTGGTCATTAGAGAAAATGTGGATATCTCCAGGGAGCCCTTCAAATCGGATTTGAATTAGGATTAGTTGCGGTTGCCCCTCCCATCTTTTCCCCCTTTAGGTCTCCTAGAGGCCCTCCATATTAGTATATCCTTCCTTTTGTCAACTCTCTAGCTTCCCACAAACTGATTCTATTACTAGGGCTGTGCATATGGATTCTTTTCAGAGCTTCACTGATGATGATTCTGCTTCCTAACTGTGAAGTTGTGGCATACCCTTCAAAAGTTCATGTTATGATATCCTTCAAAAGCTCATCTTTTCATCCGTGGGCATGCTAAATCTCCCGAGTCAATATAAGAAATACTATTAACCAGGTCATTGTAAGTCTACCGAGTCAATATAAGAATTACTAGTAAAAAAACGCTCTAGTTCTCGGACACAAGGGAATACCTCATTCACAAGGCAAAAAAAGAGAGAAGGGAATACCTCATTCACAAGGCTCTGAGATGTTGAAGGCATCTTGGGTGAGTCCAAATAGCATGCATGATCAAGAACTCAAAATGGAAGATAAGGCAGTTTTGACGATGGCATTTTTGTCATGTATCTGGATTTGATTGGAGTTGGAGCTTAGAAAACCTAATTGACATCAAGGAACTCATCAATGACCAGAATTGGGAACATGTCCTTGGTTGCCATATTGTCAAATTGTCTGGTTGAAGAAGAGAACAGTAAAGGGCTTGTGCTTATGCAAATGATTCGGGTATCTAACATCTCTTTCACTATCATCTTATTCTTATTGTTTTGGATGTACGAACATTGGTGCGGTCCAATGCAGTGGTTGGCTTGGATTTCTGTGGTTGTGTGTTTCAGTAAGTTTTTTGGAACACATGATCATAATGCTCAGGTTTCAAAAAGAAATTTCCTTTTCCTTTTATTTGATTGATCAGCAAGATGATTCATGCAGATATACTGCAAATGAGTTCCACTATACAATTGCTATTTGACAAGCTTGGTGGTGCCTGTGTATTCTGTCACCTTTAAAAAGAGAAGTGCGTCCTTTCCTCAGGTTTACAACCATTGTGATCCAAGGACAAATCACAATCCCCCAATGGGTGGGATTGTATTGAATTGGTAACTTTGCACAATACGTGGACTTTCTTTTTGGGCCACATCCGAGTTGCACTGGATGAGTCAATCTGCCGAGTCACCTCCTTTTTCTCAAATATAACAAAAAAGATAATAACTATATATAGAAAATATTAAAGAAAAAAAATGATAACTTGGCTAATTTCAGGATACAAATCTAGTCTGTGTGATCTAAAATCCAATAAATATCAAATCGTCGTGCTGAAATGCTGAATTGACTTTTTAGTAAAACTAGGATTTTTAATAAAATATTTTTATTAAAAATGTAAAGTTTAGTGGGTGTCACGGGCAATCATCATCCTATACGGTAAAGAGGGGGAAGATGTAACCTTGTCCTTGTTATGCGATTTTATACCAAGATTCATGTGATAAGAACTATTCTAATATAAGCTTGGTATCATATAAAAGTCGAACTCCTGTTGAATTGATGGTAAGCATAAAAGATTAGTCAACTTGGACTCGAATGATTGTTTGTGTCACGTTCCAAATTCGGAACTCAAGCTCTACTACTTCCTAAGTCCCGAACTTGAGTCGCGATAGCTTCCTTGCCACTCGCCAGACTCAGTGACGGTTAACGAACTTTCAGAATGCCAAACACAGCTCATGGTGAGAGAGTTTTTGCTTTTTTGTTTTGTTTTGTTTTTTTTTAAATTTTTTTTTTTCAAATGGTTAATTTGATTAGGCGGTTACATGTTTTGTATATGGAATCAATGCATATCCAATAAACGAACTTGTTTGACATGTCACACATATGATGGTGCACCAGCTCAACAATGAGGGATAAGAGATAACAAATTCCCTATAGCTCATGCATGCACCATGCTATTAAACATATCTTGAAAAAAGGTTAAATCATCTGTATGAGCAAACCATAGCTCGTGAGTCTACTGCGTGTCGGGTAAAAAAACACGGCTTATTACTCCTGTAAAGACATTCGAAACAACTACAGGCATATTATTAGCCACACATGTTATCACGACCAAACATATTATTAAAGTTCATCAAGTTATCATAAATGAAGTATTCAATTTTAGGCATATTATTCAGACGAACGATCATGAATCATGAGAATAGTCAATCATCATGTACAAGATAATCAAAATTCATATTCTACTATAGGGCATACGATGAAAGAAAAATAATAAATCTGGTGTGTGTAGTCGAGATGATAGTACGCAGTATCACAAGTCGTGGGGTTCATCATAAGAGACTTCTATCCAAGCCACTCTCATACATGATTTGGATGGCTAGACTCAATGTGGTAAACTCCTAATCTCAGGTTAATCGCGTACTCAACCGAAATCATGGCCATTGAAAAGGTGCACATAATGATTTAATTATGCACCACCAGCCCAAGTGGATAATGGATGAATGAATGCACAAGTCTTACTCAGTAAGTTCACATTTTAGTACAATTCATATATGGAAACATCATAAGTATCTAGTACACTTTCAACACTGGTTTTCGCCCATATCGTGCAAAACCAAGTGAGTGTAAAAGACCTCACTATCCGCCTCGTCAATGGTATATAAAAATTACCCGATCCGTCGATAGCGAACTCATTTCATGAGCTGGTCAAACTTAACTTAGCATATAACCCTTTGCACTCGTGCGAGTAAGGTCAAACTCCCTTCCAACCGACCCTGATACAGTGGGAGACGCGACCTACTGGCATTCAACTATCATGCGCTCATGAATTCACTCGGTCTAGATGTTGAAGCATCCTACAAGTACCACAGGCTTTAGGGACTTTTATCTAGGGACGCCTGTGACGCCTTGTAACCTCAGTAGTTTCTAGTGTCCATCATCCGCCAACCACAACAAGGCTACGGGACCACCTCCCTGGTGACTCTAGGGGGTATATGTACGTGTCACACATAGTACAAAATGCATAAATCATACTATTTAAGGCATGCATCAAACGTGCGCATATTGCGCCAATCATGCGGGGCAACCTTGTGTTATATACAGTCCCCTAAGTGTCTCAAGCCGAATGACATAAACCATAAATAATCATCATCTACAACAGACATACAAATGATGCGTATGAGAGATGATAACGTACAATCTTAAGCACTATGCATGAGATGTGTAATATCGCATTAAGCATAAAGTATGATTAAATCAATATAAAGCAATGGTAACTTAAATGCAAGAACAATGCTACCTCTAATATAAAATAAGTGTCACATTAATATAAGGAAAGTACTATGTCAATATAAAGAAAGTGCTATATCAACATAAAGAAAATGCTATTAGCAAACATTCAGTGTAACCCTCGCACCAATCACTAATGTAATGCCACAAAAATAATCAAGTGTCATACTAACATTTTACGCTGAAGTATCCAAGTCATGCAAGCTCGTGCATGAAGTACATAGCATACAATGATTCACATGCATTATCAATAACATGGCCATCATCCAACACTGGCATCATACATGCCATAGGCATTAGGCTTCTATCATGTATGAGGTTAAAAAGACTTGGAATGAGTGACCTTTATGATAATGAGTGTACATAAAAGATAAATGAGTATGTTATATTAAACTTGATTAGATCAATGGCCAAGTCTATCAAACCATAGGCCCACTTATCACTATGTATCTATAGATAACGTACATTATTCCTTTTGTATCATTGCATGTATCTTGTGGCCTTTGATCCATCATATGTGGTTGATGATTGATATGTTCGAGTCTTGTATTCATGTGTTACATACACAAAATATATTATTCTCATTATAATATAAAACATTAAATACTATATGATTCTTGATACATGGACACTCAGAAATTGTATATATGTGGTTGATGATTGATATGTTCGAGTCTTGTATTCATGTGTTACATACACAAAATATATTATTCCCATTATAATATGAAACATTAAATATTATATGATTCTTGATACATGGACACTCAGAAATTGTATATATGTGGAAAAGATCCCATTTATAAAATTTAAAATTGTGGGGGTTATGTACTTAGAAAGTTATAGATCCATACAAATGTTATATTGACTCATGTGGGATGATTGGGCTAGTTATATTTTTTACAATATTACCTTTTGCGGTCTCAATAAATGAAAAGTCTATATCTTGCATGTGTGCTACTTTTTTGAATATTATATACTTGATAACTTACATTATATAAATACTTGTCTCTCTGGAGTTTCATTTACCATGAAGCAAAGTGTCACGCCTCAAACTCGGGAAAAAGGGCTCACAAAATTCTCGATCGGCGAATTCAGTACCGACAGCCTTTGTAGTACCTCATTCTCGACTTCTAGTGCCCATACGCTAGATTTCGATCTTGGGATCCTACAAGGAGAATTTTCAACATGAATTTGTTTGAAGATAAACCTAACCATGAGTATACTTAAATCACAAAGACAACATCATCATCATATATCCACTAATATTAAAAACTTGAGTACAGTACATGAAAGAAAAATATAAGATAAATACCAAAAGCTCCAGAAGCTCTGTCGCACGCTCCTGCCTCAACTCGATTGCATCCTAGCATCACTTATACGCATCTATCGTGCATAAGCTTATAGAAAGCTTAGAGGGTAGTGTAAGTATATGCGTAAGATAAGTGCCAAACACACAATATATCAAAGCAAGTGAAAATACTAATAAGTCCATAAAATATCATCAACCTTATCCAGGATATGCGATGGAAAGACATAATAAGCCAATGACATATACTGAGAAAGTAATGTAGGTCGACTATGTAATGCGGAGACATAATGAGCCAAATATCAGATACCAAGGATAGAATACAATATGCAATTCTAAAGAGTTACGAATACCATCAGCCTCATCTAAGACATATAAATACAAAAACATAGCAACCCAAAATGTCATATGCCGCAGATGTAATGTAATATGCAGTGTGAATGACATGACTAAGTTGAAGTGTGAAGTCGGGATGATAGTACGTAGTATCACAAGCTATGTGGTCCATCACAAGAGACTTTTATCCATACTAGTCCCATATCTAAATTTGGATAGTCAGACTCAATGTGGTAAATTCTTGATTTCAGGTTAGTCGCACACCTCAACCGATATCCTGGCCATTACGAAGGTACACATAACAATTATTGTGCACCACCAGCTTGAGTGGATAGTGAATGAATGAATGAATGGTTACAATGCTAATTATGCAACACCTGCTCAATAAGTCCACATATCAGTACTGTACATCTCTGGGATCATCACCGGGGTCTGGTACACTCCAAGCTGGCTACCACCCCGGCCGACTGCATAGCTCAACAAATGGAAAAGACCTTACTACCTGCCTGTCAGTAGTATACTAATGCCTACCTAGTTCGTTAATAGCGGACCCATTTAGGAGCTAGTCAAGCTCAGCCTAGTTTACAGCCCCCTCACTCAGGCGGATAAGGCCACACACCCTCCCAACCGACCATGACACAGTGGGAGACATGATCTACTGATATTCAGCACTCGGGCGATCATGTATCCACTCGATTTAGACGTTAGGACGTCTCCTGGCCTCGGAGGTTTAAAGACTTTCACCATGGACATCTAAAGTGCCCAGATGCTCGAACCAAACATTTTTCGGTGTCCCATTTGGCTATCCAAGACGTGCATGTGGAGGCCACAACCTTAATGTCGCTAGGGCGTACAATAATCACAATCACACAAATATGCAGATGATGCTTATGGGCATGTATCATGATGTTATGCTGTTGCGTACTCATAATCGGTATCGATAACCAGCACCGATAATCGGCATCGATGATCGGCCTCGATAAAGGGCCTAAGGGAAGGTCATAATGTGGACATTTAACCATCATTGCCTATTAATGTGGACATTTAACCAACATTGCTTCCAAAGAGTGACCCTCATAGGGCCAAACATATAGTGGGCCCATGGCCTCATACAAGGGCCTCACACACAACATAGCAGGTCACATACAATCTCAATGAGCTGCATCACATGGGCCGCATCACATGGGCTTAATATATATCACATTGTGACGCACATATGGGCCTCTCATACATCACATCGAGCCTCATCAAAGGTCACGAACACATCACAGTGGACCTCCTCACATGGGCCATATATACATCACAATGGGCCTTACTCATGGGCCTTAAATACATTATATCGGGCCTTATACTTGGGCCACAATTACATCATAGTGGGCCTCACCAAATGGGTCACAAATATATCACATTGGGCCGCACATATGGGCCTCATATACGTCACAATGGGCCGCTCTCACGGGCCTAATATACATCACAATGGGCCGCTCTCAGGGGCCTAATATACATCACAATGGACCACTCTCACGGGTCTAATATACATCACAATGGACCACAACCCATGGGCCTCTAACACATCACAATGGGCCTCATATACATCAAGTGGGTAGCATCACACGGGCCTCAACAATGGGCCTTATATATATCAAGTGGGCCACATCAATGGGCCTCATATACATCAAGATGGGCCGCAATAATGGGCCGCACCAATGGGCCTCATATACATCAAGATGGGTTGCAATAATGGGCCTCATATACATCAAGATGGGCCATAACAATGGGCCTCATAAACTACACATCAGGCCTCATTATAAGGGCCTCATACACATTAGATTGGGCTTCATATATGGGCCGCACATACATCATAATGGGCCTCATATCTGGGCCTTAAACAGATCGCATTAGGCCTCATATATGGGCCGCATATATCACAATGGGTCATAACCCATGGTCCTCAAATTCATCACAATGGGGCTCATATCTGGGCCATAAATACATCATTTTGGGCCTCATCAATGGGCCATAAATACATCACAATGGGCCGTAAATGAATCATAATGGGCCTCACACATGGCCTCATGTACAGCAGGTGGGCCTTGCGCATATTGCAGGTGGGCCCTTCACATATTACAGGTGGGCTTGCTGAAAAGGCTGAGCAAAATGTCCTAGAGGGGGGGGTGAATAGGACAATGCCAAATAAAAATAATAAGCGGAATAAAAACAACAAGATAGCCCAATAAAATGCAAATAAACAAAGGAATAACAAGCTCAAAAATCAAGTATTAAGAGGTTGATACAAACTTAGTTCTAAGGACAACCTAACATAAAAAATTAATGGTTTATGGCAGGACAACCTTACTAGAACGTGGATGAGTATCAAAAACTCAAACTGAAGATAATATGAATGAAATAGAAAGTAATCTATTACAACATTAACCACACAATGCTAAAATATAAAGATTACAACATTCACATCCACAAATACATCTCATAATTTTAAACCATAAAGGATAAAGAAATAAATCACACGTCCACCAAACTCAAAGAATTATAGTGGTTCGTTTGTGTGTACACCAACTGTTAAACAACAGCCACACAACTACTCCACTCTTAATATCCACTCCCTCAGGATATTAGCGTTCACTAATCCAAAATAAGTTTTTCAAGGTTTACCTAAAACCTTCACAATTGTGTCTTTTAAGTGGGCTCACACAATTCAAAAATACCACACTCTGAGTTTTCTGGATCACCTCAAACAAACCACAAACAGAGATTTTTTGGAATAATCTCACAAACCAAAAAAGAATTGAATTACATAAAAAGTAAAATACTTGTCTGTATGACGATTCTGAAGCAGCCCGGTAGAATGAACTTGATGACGACGTAGATGTTCAATGTTCAGTCTCACAAGTGCATAGGGTTCTAAGTCTAGATGATTTTTAATTAAATCAGTAAGGGCTTTGCTTTGATTTTGATCTCATGAAAGGGTTAATCAAATATCCCTTTTCAATATAAGAATGGAATGGATAATCAAAATCAAAATACAAGAGCTACTTTAAAGGATCTTAAATATGCACAAAATATCCTAGAATGTACTCAAAATAATCTCAGAGTGATTTCTTAAGAATGATCAGAATTGAATATAAAACTTTGAAATTTGAGCACTATTTATATGTGAAAAATCGGTTCGCACTACTGGCCTTTGAATAGCTATGACTAGCCTCATCCAAACAAAATTTCAAAAATTCTGGCGCAATAAGATTTTTCAGTTGAACGACTGGCCTTGTGGGTCCCACGACTGGTCGAGTGGCTTGCTCAACTGGTCGTGGACACTACATGACTAGTCGTGTGGTCCAAATTACTCGGTGGAAAATGAGTCAAGCATTATTCACACGACTGGTCAAGCAGTTTTCAGGACTAGTCATAGACCAATATAAAAATTTTAAAAATTCACAACAAATCCTGAACTGGTCGAGCAGTTTTCAGGACTAGTCATAGACCAACAGAAAAATTTCAAAAATTCATAACAAATCCTGGACTGGTCGAGGAAATTCTAGGACTGGCTGAGCCAGTGCTAGGGATAGTCGAAAGAACAGAATTTTACACTTATAAAATGACCAAAATGACCAAACGCAAGTATGAAATGATCTAATCATGATCTAAAGTCAATCTAAGTCAATCATACCTTACTTGTGAGATAGAACATATGAACCATCAAACTATCGATTACTTCAGTAACTTTAATTTTGCGCTCTTCGAAGCTTGAACTCGACATATCGAACATAGTCTTCAACTAGGTCTTGAGTTCTTGGACTTTTCTGGTTTCAGATCTTAAACCGCAATGTTCTTGAAAACTAAGTCTTCACTTTCTTCCAGTTTGAAGATCTCTGTAAGTTCGTTGTAGATAATGGCAAGATAAATTTAGCACGAAAAGAACGAATGTTGAAGATTCAATGTGAACAGATGCACAAGCTTGATACAAATCAAGATACAAACTTGAATTGGTTTGACACACAAAAATTTGACAATACTTAGGGTTTATTAACATGGCACTTTCAATCTCCCCCTTTGTCAAATTTGTGACAAAACTAAAATTACAATATGCACAATAGATATTCAAACAACACATTTCACAAGCATATTATGATATGATCCATAATCAATAATATAATAATAAAAAATTTACTCTCCCCCTTAATCCACACTACTCTTTGCAAAAAAAAATATTAATATCATAGCTATCATATCCTCATATCATTCAACAATGTTCTCCCCCCCCTTTTGTCACAACATGATAAAGGAGGCGAATAATGATAAAGGAAGATAATAAGAGAGCAAGTAGAATTAATAACTGTTAATCCAAAGTAAATAAGACAAAGTATCTGAACTGATACAATAAATAAAAGTTTAAACAACATTATCCAAGAAGTCATAGGGAAAAGAGTTAGAATTAATCTATTATAGATACCATTCGAATCAAAATGAAATTAGTTAGATCCTTAAGAGGGAGCAGGAATAGATAGATCAATTTGATGTAAACCCTTAATAATGCGCATCATATATTTGTAAATATAAGTAAATTGAAAATCCTGGGTTACTTGAATCTGAGCCACCTGTTCCTCAAGAGTATGTAACCTCTTAGCGAAATCAGAAGGCTGATAATCAGGGTCAGCCTCAGAATTTGATTCAAGTTCATCAAATAAATCATCCATATTAACGTTTTCTTGAGGTAAAACATCAATTTTTTCAACTTATTCATCTCCTCCAACATTCCCATCAACTTGATTAGGTGCTAAGTTCAAGTTTATCTTATTGATATTAGAATTATTAAATGGACGGAGATTAATAGAACCTTCCCTAACAGGCAAAGCTACCAAAGCATGAGTAGCTAAAGCAGTCATAAGATAAGCGAAAGGAATATCGTTATGACTAGGGTGAAGACGAAACTGAATAATATGATGACAGATAAGAGAACGAAGATAGATATGAATGCCAGTTACAATAGAATGCATAATACGGACCATAAAAGAGGTAAACTCAATCTTGTTACCTGAGCGAGGATAGACATTCGAAATAAAAATATGATGCAAGACCTTGTATCTGGGCAACATATATTTAGAACTACGCGTAGTACCACCGTTCCATTCTGTATTTATGTTACAGAGAACTCTTATAATCAATTGTTTAACATTTTCAAAAGGTCTAGCTTGCAAAGTAGATATGGGTATACGTCATCAACAACAGGTATATTCATGATTGTTGAAATCAAATGACGGTCTACCTTAATTGGACCTTCTCTAGTTGACACAGTAAATGTCAAATCATCTTGAGAGAACTTAGTAATACAAGCGTACATGCCCTACGCAATGGATCGGTATACAGGACTGCCCCAAGATAGTATGTTTTCCTAACCTACAACATGAAGGAGAGGGACAATGTCAAAGTGCTTAATATGATCAACAAGGACAACACGCTCAACAATAACATTTCTAAGACAGAAATCCCGCATACTCTTGGGATTCTCTTCGGCAGGTCGAAGGTGAAGCATGGTAGTGGGTGTGGAACGGGAAGAAGAGGGACCGCGAGTGGTTCTCTTCCTATTTCTTCCTTCCATTGCAACAAGATAACAAAGAAATAAATGTTTGTAAAAAGGAATGAAAGGATTCCAACCAAATCAGATTTTAAGGAAGAAAAACTTTTAAATTACCATAAATCTTGAAACAAGAAGCAAAATCAAGATTAAGGATGATCAATGAACTTAAATACACAAGAAAATAAAAAATGAAGAACTAACTGGAGAGTAATCGGAGATGGGTTCGACCGGTTGTGGTTGGGCTTGATGGAGAAGAAGAAGGAAATGAAGAAAAATCACTTTTGCCCAAATAAAAACCCAATTCACGCATTTCACGACTGGTTGTGTACATACTCGACCGGTCATGCCATGACTGGTCAAGTGTGTACTTGACTGGTCGTGTAACACAGAAAATGTATAATTTTGCATATATTTAAATTAAAAAAATATAAAATAATATATACATAGATTATGATACAAATGAGCATAAATCATCAATTCATATTGTACATACCAAGATCAAATTTCAATTTTGCAAATTAATTTTTGTCGAGCGGTTTTATGAATACATCAGCTAGTTGATTCTCGGTCTGAATATATTGTAATGAAATTATCTTTTCTTCCACTAATTCACGAATATAATGATACTTAATGTCAATGTGCTTGATTCGTGAATGCTGAATAGGATTTTTAAAAATATTAATTGCGCTTGTGTTATCACAATATAACATCATAGATTCTTGCGCAATTCCGAAATCACTTAAAATTCTCTTCATCCATACTAGCTGAGTGCATGCATTACCTGCAACAATATATTTAGCCTCAACAGTGAGAGCGATACGGAACTTTGTTTCTTACTTTACAAGGAAACTAGACAGTTTCTGACATAAAAATAATCACCACTGGTTGATATACGATCATCAATGTTACGAGCCCAATCAGCATCCGTGTAACCAGTTAATTACACACTAGTATCATGTGGATACCAGAGACCAAGATTAGCTAAACTATTGATATATCGTAAAATTTACTTGATAGCAATCAAGTAGGACTCTTTAGGGTCCGATTGATATTTGGCACAAATGCCAATGCTAAAAGCAATATTAGGTTGACTCGCAGTTAAATAAAGTAAATTTTCTATCATACTTTGATACAACTTAGGATCCACACTCTTACCTATTGAATCCTTAGAGAGTTTCAGAGTGGTACTCATTGTAGTATCAAAATTCTTCCCACTCTCAAATCTGAACCTTTTAACTAAGTTTAGAACATATTTGGTTTGAGAGATGAAGAATCCATTAGGAAGCTGTTTAAATTATAATCCTAGAAAATAATTTAGTTCTCCAACCATGCTCATTTCGAATTTGGATTTTATAAGATTTGCAAACTCAACAGACATGTTAACACAAGTAGATCTATAGATGATGTCATTAACATAAATTTGCACAATTAAAATATAATCTTTATGTTTCTTAACAAATAATGTTTTATCTACACTCTCCATTACAAACTCATGACTTAACAGTTAATTTCTCATACCATGCCTTAGGAGCCTGTTTTAAACCATAGAGTGCCTTTTTCAAGCGATAAACATGATTAGCATGTTTAAGGTCTTCAAAACCCTTTGGTTGTTCAACGTATACTTCTTCATGTAAATCATCGTTTAAAAGTGTACTCTTAATATCCATTTGATATATTTTGAATTTTTTAAAGCTCGTAATGGATATAAACAGTCTGATTGATTCAAGATAAGCTACTGAGGTAAAGGTTTCATCATAATCAATACCTTCAATTTGAGTGTACCCTTATACAACTAGCGTAGCCTTGTTTTCAATTATGTTACCGAGTTCATCAGACTTATTCTTAAAAATCCATTTTATTCCAATAATATGTTTATCAGTTGGTCTTGGAACTAAATACTAAAAATCATTTCTCACAAACTGATTGAGCTCTTCTTGCATAGCTACAATCTAGTTTTCATCAGTAAAAGCTTCTTTTACGTTAGCTGGTTCCATCTGAGATGTAAAGCACATGTAGTTACACATATCTTCTAATTGTTTACGAGTGAGTACACCGGTGAGGGGATTTCCAATGATTTGATCAGTAGGAGTACACCGGTGAGGGGATTTCCAATGATTTGATCAGTAGGATGATCTTTATTTGATCGTAGTTCAGTGTAATTTTGATTAGATGAAGAATCTGGTTTATCAATTTGTAAAACTTCATCATCTTTTGAACTTGAGACAGGTGTATTCATATGATCATCAATGATTACATTAATTGATTCTTGTATTACATCGGTCCTCTTGCTGAGTACTCGATATGCTCGACTATTCAAAACATACCCTAAAAATATCCCTTCATCACTTTTGGTGTCAAATTTATCCAGATGTTATCGATCACGTAAGATATAGCATTTACTGCCAAAAACTTGAAAATATTTGACAAAAAGCTTCTTATCAAACCACATCTTATAAGCCATTTTATTATTTAATTTTCTAATATAAACACGGTTAATTATATAACAAGCAGTATTTACGGCTTTAGCCTAAAGATTTTTAGGAAGCTTCATACTATTTAACATTACATTAGCCATTTCTTAAAGCACCCTATTTTTTCTTTTCACTATCCAATTTTTTTTATGGTATTTTGGGTGCAGAATATTCATGTGATATTCCCTGTTCACTACAAAATTTTTCAAAACTGCTATTTTCAAATTCAGACCCATGATCACTACGGATCTTAGTGACTTGTAACTCTTTTTCATTTTGGATACGTTTAAGTACCCTTTTTACTTCTTCGAGAGTTTCAGATTTCTCTCTTAAGAAAATTACCCAAGTATACCTGGTAAAGTCATCTATAATGACTAGAATATACTTCTTGTCACCTCGACTCTCCGTTCTAGTTGGTCCAATGAGATCTATGTGAAGGAGTTCAAGTAGTTTAGATGTGACATTGGAGTTTATCTTTTTGTGAACACTCCTGGTTTATTTACCAATTTGGCACTCACCACATATCTTATCCACTTTATTTATTTTGGGTAGGCCTCTTACCAAATCACTTTTACTCAATCTATACAAGTTGCGGTAGTGTACATGCCCTAAGTGCTTATGCTATAGTTTAGTCTCATTAGTATGGACCATGTAACATGATAGCTTAGATGAGCTAGAGTCATTAACTATATAACAGTTCTCAGAAGTTCTATGACCAGTTAGTATTACAGAACCATTCTTATTTAAGATTTCACATTTTTTGTTTGAAAATTTTACACTGTGATTATTATCGCAAATTTTAGAAATGCTTAGTAAATTATGTTTTAAGCCTTCTACATATAAAAATTTTTAAAAAAGAAAGAGGTTAGGGAGTTGAACTGTACCTTAGCCAACAATTTTACAGTTGTTACCATCACCAAATGTGATTGAACCATCAGTCATGTCTTTAAGACTGATGAAGAGACTTTTGTCACCTGTCATATGTCTGGATCCACCACTATCCAGGCACCACTTTGAATGGCTCGTGGCTTTGAATGCGTTGTGGGCAACCAAACAAGCAACCTTAGGGACCCATTTCATTACAGTTTTAGGTTTAAGAACATAGTTGGTCTTTTTCTGTTTATAATTGTTATACATCCTACCCACTGAGTTAGATTTTAAGAGCTCCTTAAGCAAGTCTACAATTTTTTTAGTTAAAGGATTATGATTCTGATTTTTATAGTTGATATGGTTCTTTTTAGGATTTAAAGACTGAAAAGTTTTAGTCGTTTTAGAAATATTTTAATTCCGACTTTTTCCTTTTGAGTTAGAAGACTCTCCTTTAACAAATTTAGGAGGAGTATTCTTATATTTGGAGTATTTTTATCATACCCCAATCTAGATTGATCACCACATTTTCTGGATTTAGATAGAAGTTTTTCTAATTTAAGGTCACCTTGGGCATACCTTCATGTGTCCTTCAAACTCAAAAGTGAAGAGACTTCTAGTTTTAGGTTTTCATTTTCATATTTTAAGTTTTTAACTTGGTACATTTTGAAATCTAAGTCACACTTAATTTTTTCAAAGCAATCTAAAAGATGTGATTTTTCTAAAACCAGATTATCAAAATTCTCTTTCAATTTTAAAAAATTTTCTTTCTGAAGTTTTAATTTAACAACTATTTTACAACTTTCCCTGTATATGACATCATAAGCATCCTGAAGATCTTCTTCATTCTCATGATCACTTGCTAGATTTTCTTCGCTGGTTATATCATTATCTGAGAAAGTGAACTTAGTTAGAGTCATTAGGGCTTTAACATCATTACCCGACTCGGTTTCAGATCTTCTGACTCAGAAGAGGCTTTAGAGCAGGAAGATTCATCCCATATAGCCAACATACCTTTCTTTTTTAGGTTTGTCCTTTTTAGGACATTTGTTTTCTAGATGCCCATATTCGTGGAAGTTGTAGTATTAGCTGTCTTTTAAAGATTTTCAATTTTTAGATCTTAATCTTTTCTTTTCAACAAGTTTTTGAACATCACCCCTCTTTTTTCTTTTGAAAATCTTATAAAACGTTTTAACTAAAAGGGCCATATCATCTTCAAAAGTGTCTAAATCAGAATTATTATTTTCATGAGAAATACTTTTAGAAGATTTAAGGGCAATAGATTTACCTTTCGGAGCTTTAAAGGTTAACTCGTAGGTTTACAACAAACCAACCAGTTCTTCAACCTGCATATGGTCTATATCACGAAGTTCCTGAATGACCGTGACTTTTGAATTAAACCTTTTAGGTAGTGAGCGTAGTATCTTTGCACAGGCTTTGCTTTCTGGGATGCTATCTCCAAGACCCCACATAGAGTTGACTATGTCATTCAACTTAGTATAGAAGTCCATGAATGTTTCACTTTCTTCCATACGTATTTCCTCAAACCTAGTGGTGAGGATTTGTAGTTTAGATTTCTTAACAGTAGTCGTACCCTCGTGTGTCATTTCTAAGATAGCTCAGGCTTGTTTCGCAGTATGACAGGATATAATTCGTTTGAATTCATCTGGAGATAGTGTGTAAGTGATTACATTTAAAACCTTGACATTAACACTACTCTCAATTTTTGAAGAGTGGTCCAAGTGCTATAAGGAGCAACTTTTAGAGTTTTAGTTCCATCAAGGCCTAGAGCTTCAAGAGTAGGTGGAGTCCATTTAGTTACCGTGGCTTGCCACACATTCTCATCAATGGACGTCAAGAATATTCTCATTTTGGCTTTCCAATAAGCATAATTAGAGCCATCAAAAGATGGAGGCCTAGTGATAGAAATGCTATTAAAATTTAACATCTTAAATGCTCAGATCAGTTAGCTCAGTAATTAAATTCAAATAAACAAGATATTAACCTTTGATACACTTGAAAAGGCCGAGAAAAATGTCCTAGGAGGGGGGGGGGGGGGGGGGGGGAATAGGACAATGCCAAATAAAAATAATAATCAGAATAAAAACAATAAGATAGCCCAATAAAATACAAATAATCAAAGGAAATAACAACCTTAAAAATTAACTATTGAGAGGTTGATACAAGCTTTGTTCTAAAGATAACCTAATATAAAAAAACAATGATTTATGGCAGGACAACCTTACTGGAGTGTGGGTGAGTATCAAAAACTCAAACTGAAGAGGATATGAAAGAAATAGAAACTAATCTATTACAACATTCACCACACAATACTGAAATGTAAAGATTACAACATTCACATCCACAAATACATCCCACAATCTTAAACCATAAAAGATAAAGAAATAAACCATACATCTACTAAACATAAAGAATTATAGTTGTTCGCTTGTGTGTACACCAACTATTAAACAACAACCATACAACTACTCCACTCCTAATATCCACTCCCTCGGGATATTAACATTCACTAATCCAAAATAGGTTTTTCAAGGTTCACCTAAAACCTTCACAATTATGTCTTTCAAGTGGGCTTACACAATTCAAAAACCCCACACTTTGAGTTTTCTGGATCACCTCAGACAAACCATAAACAGAGATTTTTTGGAACAATCTCACAAATAAAAAAGGAATTGAATTACAGAAAAAGTAAAATACTTATCTGTATGATGATTCTGAAGCAGTCCGGTGGAACCAACTTGATGACGACATAGATGTTCAATGTTCAGTCTCACAAGTGTATAGGGTTTTAAGTCTAGATGATTTTTAATTAAATCAATAAGGGCTTTGCTTTGATTTTGTCACGCCCCAGACTCGGTAACTGAACCTCATAATGAGCCCGATGACCGGTTCTAGCCGTAACAGCTTCCGTAGTACTCCATTCTCGGCTCCTGAGATAGGTTCCGATCTTGAGATCCTACAAGGAGGATTTTCATAACAATGTAATCATCTCCAATACGAGCATACCCAAGATCACAGCAAGTAAAATCTAAGAATAACAAAGGCACACATCACAAAATTCACTATGAATTTAAACTTTTACAAGCTTACATTTGGTCCAAAAGGACATATATAAGATAACAAAAAAAAGAAGGAAGAGAATCTGCAACACTGGGTCCTCGGCTCGCACACCTATCCAAGCTCCTCTGCTAAGACGCCAACTTACGATCTCCTGTAGGCATTAATCGTGCATAAGCTTATAAAAAGCTTAGAGGGTGGTGAAAGTGTGTGACAATGGTGCTCAGAAGAAGATAGAGAATACAGAAAGAAGTCACAATCAATACTAATATCACTAGCCTTACCAAGGCTATCATGAACACAAGAAGCTATACCAAGGCAGTATGATAATGTAGGAATCCATACCAAGGCTATATAGTTCAATGAGTAATGTAATGCAATGAGTACTGGGCGCCATGCCAAGGCGTTATGCGAAGTAATGCCAGTGCTCAAATCCAATCCACATATCAAGTACATTTCCATCATAAGGAAATCACCGGGGTCCATTACATTGTTGAATGACTGCCGCTCTATAGACCCCGCACAATCAAACGAGCGTAAGAGACCTCACTACCCGCCTGTGGACAACCAATCACCAGCAAGGCCTGAAGGTAGCGGACCCATTCACGAGCTGGTCAGACTCAGCCTAGCAATGCCCTCTTACATCAGGTGAGTAAGGCCACACCTCTATCCAACCGACTACACGACAGTGGGAGTCGTGGCCTAATGGTATAAGGCCCTCGTGCGCTCATATATACCACCCGGTTATGACGCTGGAGCAGATCCTCGGTACCATGGAAGTTTTGAGAATTTCACCCATGGGCATCCTATGCACCCGATATGCTCAAGTAACATTTTCGGTGTCCAAACATGGCCACCACGATGTATCTGTGGAGGCTACAGCCCTGACGAAGGAAGGGCGATAATGCTCATATACTATGCAATGCCAGATGCATGAATCACACAATCAACCATGTATCAATCCCAAGCATCCAACGTGCTCAAGAGGGGGTACTACGTCCCTCGGAAAAAGTATCATGTAATGCCCAACGACACAATATGACCACACATACATAGTGTTAACCAAGCATACAATGATGTACATGGGCCATGAAGATGGGTCTAGACGCATTATGCGGTGATATACAAATTAGTACACTCCTCCTATCCAAGAAGGGACCAAGACTAGGTATTTAGACAATATCCATAAGGAATCTCACCTCTAGTGGGGGCCCATTTACCTGGGGTAACCCACGAGACTAAGTATACAAACTATGGGTCTAAGCGATATAAAAATGAGATTAACAAGAGTTTAAGATGATCATCCAATCACTCTTAAATACAACCGGGCCTAAGGGGGTTCATAATGGAGATATTTAACTACCATTCCCCAAAAAGGCATATCAACCATGAATGATGTGGATAAAAGGTCCAAGGTCCACATTAAAGATAAAAATAAATGTAACCAATTATATACATATATATTCCTCATAATAGGCCATAAAAAGATAAAATATCACTTTTAACAACATGGGCCCCAAGAGGGAAATTAAGACCCAAGGCTCAATTCCCAATGGCCATAGAATCCATGCATTGAGTTAGACTTGGTGGGCAGCCCGCATACACAATATACGACTAAATAAGTTTAAGTTTGGATGAAATGGGCCCAACTACATCAGCCCAATATCTTAGCAATTTAAGTGGGCAATCAAGGGCCCAATACTATCATTGTCTTAACCCACAAGTCTATCAAAATGGTGGAAGTTGGCCCAATATATGGTTAGGCTAAGCTGGGATGACCCTTCCTACTTTGGGCCCATGGGATGCCCAAAAAAAAAAAAATCTAATCTAAGATGGGGTCCTCATCTATCACTAAAGGTGACCCAAAAGAATGCACTGATTAAGCTCAAAGATTATAAGAAAACATAAGCATGTAACACGTACACAAGTTCTCAATATGGTAGGCCCCATAGCTAAATAAAGTTTTAACCATAAAATTGTACATTTAAGGCCCTTGATAAACTTTTGGCCAGTTTAACTTCCTAAACCTGCTAAGGTTTAGAAATCAGTTAACTATGTGGAGATAATCTCATGAAAGCCAACTATATTCGCTGAGGGACCCCACCAGATGGAGAGTGCATATATATCATGAAAGGATCAAGTGGACCTATTATTGGATTGTGAGTCCAGTAGCAACCCAAGACAGAGAGTGCATCCATAATCGGGCGATACAAGGCTTGGATGGCCTGGACCAAACATGCGTTAAGGTAGGTTCTACATACATACACATTAAGCCCTAAACAAATGGCCTAAGGTCTATGGTGGGCCTTTAACCATCCATAGAGAAACCCATGGGCCTACCTTAGGATCACCCAAGAGGACGTTCAACCTCAACAGGCTTCCAAGAGGTAGCCCGCCACTACTCATATAATATAAGGTCTAAAGCCCACGCAATGCATGGCCTAAATGGCCATACACCAAGCCCAACTTATAGTCCAGATAATGGACCCTCAAGTAAGGTTTGGGCCTAACCACAAAGGTCATAATTCCACATATTATGGTGGGCTTCATGGGCAGCCCAGTAATTCATTTACATGGGCAAGTTTTACATTTAACACACGTGAGTTGGGCCTCACTTTTGGCCTAAGTATAGGGTCAATTTAGTGGGCAGCCAAGAGCCCAACTTCTTGCATATTATTACCCTTAAGCCCATCACAATAAATGGGAGAGTATAGCCCCAAGATCAATGGGCCTATCCAAAAGAAGTGAGTCCAAAAGGCCTAATCACTACCACAAAAGGGCGGCTATGCATATACGATATTACATAATGGGCCCAAAACAAAAGTCATCCAATTCCTACATTATGATGGATTTAAGGGCAGCCCATAAGTCTAAGAATACACAAGGGCAAGACCTATACTGACAGGGTGGGCCTTGCCTCATCAGATAAAGACTTAACAAGGCCCTCCACAATATGCATTTATGTGGGCTTTGCAAGTCAACCCACAATTAAACACTTCATGAGGGCATCAAGGCCCATTAATACACGGCATTAAAGCCCATTAATATACATAGTCAACTTATAGACAGTCCATTGGGCTCGTAAATCAATAAGGTCAGCCCTTGCACAATCTTGGGCTCAAGAAAGAAGTTCCCAGCCCATTGAGCCTATAAAACTATTAAAAATTCTGGTTAAGGCTAGCCCACAAAATCACCACAAAGGTGGGCCTCAAGGGGACACTCATTAAGCTCAAAATGTCTAAGGAAGGAAAGCAAGGAGTTTGTGCAACACTCTCTCAAATATGGTGTACCACAATAGTTCCTAAACAATCAACCATGTAGCAAATTTTGGGCCCCTTACTGGAATTCCAGCCCACCCATTTCCTGGGCCTGCTGGAGTCTACAAATTTATTTAATTTAGATGAGTTATTGACCCATGGTGATCCACATATATCACAGTGAGCCCCACTAGATAAAAGAGAGATATACAACACTTACTTCAAGCGGGCCATGCCATTAGAATGCAGGCCCAGCAACCCAAAGTAGGGGCGTGCCTGGGTATTTGGCCCAAAATTGATACAAATTGCAGGCTACACCACGGTCGGTACAGAGGCCCGATGGCCCTAAAAATTTATAAGGTGGTCCTTTCATGGGTGATTCAGACTCTCATAAAATTTTATAATTTTTGAACATTAAAATTATTTTAATTAATTCAAATAAAATAATTTATCCTGAAACTCGGACTGATCTGGACACCATATTTTTGTGGGCCGGTCCAGCCACCACCATGGTGTGTACAGGCGTCCAATGGCTCCAAAATTTTGCAGGTAGGTCCTAACATGAGTTTAACACATCCCTATATATTTTTATAATTGTTAGATACTCAAAAGTATTTTAATAAATTTTAAGAATATAATCTTTCCAGGGTGAACTATTGCTGGAATGTAACTGTCCGAAATTTGGGCCATCCAATGGGTGGATTATGGGCCTCCTAAATTCATGAAATTTGGACCCAAGGTCCCTCATCAAGCCTAAATTAATATGGGACCCATAAATATGGCCCACCTTCTGAGAAAAATATTTTTAAAACTTTATTTTTATGGAAATATACTGCAGGACTGCACTGCAGAATTTTTCTGGCAGTCCACTATATTGGCCCACCCTTTTGGATGCCCAAATGGGATCCATTAGCCCTAAAATTTTGCAGGTAGGTCCTACCATGGGTGGGACACCTCATTGTAAAATTTTAGTATTTTTTATGTAGTATAAATATTTTATTTATTTCATACAAATTATGGACAGCAAGGTCCAGATTTTATTTTCCTGCTGCAGCAATGCTGCTGTCCCTGACTTGTGTACCCCATTAGAGTGGGCCCAGGTCTGCCAAAATTTAGGGAAATATAAGGCCAACATCCCTGTACAAGTATACAATAAGGTGGAGTCCACGAAGGTATCCCACCATTTCAAAAACCTGCTGACATTTATGTTTTTTCAGGAAGCAGAGTGGCTGGACAGTCCAGAAAATCTGGACCATCCAACCTCCTTGGCCCACCCTTTTAGGTGATCAAACAGGAACGGGTGAGGGTGAGGTTTAACATATTCTTAGGTGGGATCCACACCTCAAAGAAAAGTTTAAGAAATTAGGAAAAAAGAAGCCATAAACAATGCCTACAACCCATACATTACAACATAAAAGAAACAATTCCAGCAATTTGGACAGCAACATGCAATAGAAAGAATTGAAATATAAACATTATTTTCATGGGATTTAACCCTAGGAATTTGTATGGTGGACCACCCCAGTGGGCCCCACAGATGTCCAGACCTTTTCCATCATCAAATACCCCTTGCATGTGCCCCATTTTGATAGATTTTGGGGCCATATGTCTAAGGATGGACCGCTATGGGCGTCCAAGCTCCATGGTTGGTCTAGATTTTTGTTGGCCTACAAGGTGAGCCACACATGCAAGATCAGAATTCTATCATAAATAAAAATAAAGAATCGGCCACAAGAGGAGTGGCTCCGTCACATTGAGGCCCTCCCCTTCATCAATCACACCATACATTCTTTCTATTCATATGCTACAACAAAGATCCACCATATGCATGTCCTAGATTCAAGATCAATGGTTTGGATGTCATCCCACCCATGATTCTAAGGTCTAGATGACCTATCATGTCATGGAATCCAAGTAATCCTCCATGATGGGGGCCCATAGAGGAAAAACCCCATGCATGGGCATGCATGCATCAAATAGGCCATTTGGCCACAACTAATGGATGATGTAGGATCTCCGCCATTGATTGGTAGGTCCTAAACATCCCATATAAAAAGAAAAGAGGTATAAGAACATGAGAATAAAAATCCTAGATCCTAGGATACACCCACCTTAGATAGCTCCAAACTTGGACCACCAAGCTCCAAATGCTCCAAGGAACCAAGATAGATGGATGAGATGAGTTTTTAATGGAGGAATTAAGAGGAAAAAGGAGGAGAAGGGGTTGGAATGGAGGGAAGAGGGGCTGGATTTTTTTACAAGAGAGAAAGAAGGAGAGAAAATGAGGGAGAGAGAAGGGAGAGAGAGGGATATAGCAAAGCAATCATTTGTTTTCTCGGCTAGGGAAGAGGGTTGTAATCATGACATATGGGGGGAAAAACCCAAGGGTAATGATGGGTTTCTAGAGAAGGTATCCTACTACCTAGGTTAGGGGTAAGTATGATAGCTTGTTTAGATAAGGGAGCTAGGTGGGACCCACTCTTGAAAAATGAGCAAATGGGTAAAGTGGGCCCCATATCATGATTAAGGGTCTAAAATGGTGCGGCCCACAAGTTTTGATGGACACGTCGAATTTACGTATGAGATGTGGCGTTGAAATCGTGGCGACGATGCGGTCACAATAACATACGTTTCAACTCGATCCAAGTCGGGTCTTCATGACTGGACTTATGGATGACCGTAAACACTATCCAAGGGTCACGGGTCACCGAAATTCGACCGGTAGGACCGCTGGACCAAAATGGACGGAATGCATACTCACACACACATGCACACTTGCGAACTCGGGTCGGGTGTCACAGATTTTGATCTCATGAAAGGATAAATCAAATATCCCTTTTCAATATAAGAATGGAATAAAGAATCAAAATCAAAATACAAGAGCCACTTTAAAGAATCTTAAATATGCACAAAATAGCCTAGAATGTACTCAAAATAATCTCAGAGTGATTGCTTAAGAATGATAAGAATCGAATACAAAACTCTGAAATTTGAGCACTATTTATAGGTGAAAAATCGGTTCGCACGACTGGCCTTTGAATAGTTATGACTGGCCTTATTCAAACGGATTTTTAAAAATTCTGGCGCAATAAGATTTTTAGTTGCACGACTGGCCTTGTGGGTCTCACGACTGGTCACGTGGCCTGCTCAACTGGTCGTGGACACCACGTGACTGGTCGTGTAAATCTAGATTATTCGTTAGAAAATAAGTCGAGCACTGCACGACTGGTCGAGCACTGCACAACTGGTTGAGCACTATTCACATGACTAGTTGAGCAGTTTCCAGGACTGGTCGTAGACCAACAGAAAAATTTTAAAAATTCATGAAAAATCCTGGACTGGTTGAGGAAATTCTAGAACTGATTAAGCCAGTGCTAGGACTAGTTGAAATAATAGAATTTTACACTTATAAAATGACCGACCGCAAGTATAAAATGACCTAATCATGATCTAAGGTCAATTTAAGTCAATCATACCTTATTATGAGATAGAACATATGAACCATCAAACTATCGATCACTTTAGTAACTTTAATTCTTGCGCTCTTTGAAGCTTGAACTCGACATATCGAACATAGTCTTCAATTAGGTCTTGAGTTCTTGAACTTTTTTTATTTCAGATCTTGAATCGCAATGTTCTTGAAAACTAAGTCTTCACTTTCTTCTAGTTTGAAGATCTTGGTAAGTTCGTCGTAGATATCGGCAAGATAAATTCAGCATGAATAGAAAGAATATCGAAGATTCAATGTAAATAGATGCACAAGCTTAATACAAATCAAGATACAAACTTGAATTGGTTTGACACACCAAAATTTAACAATACTTAGGGTTTATTAACATGGCACTTTCACTAACATGAGTCAAATGGGCCCCACCAGATGGACAACATGGATATACAACGCATACATCATATGGGCTGCCTGCCCTGTACGGCGTGGATAAAATACATCATGGTGGGCCACAACCCATGAACAGCGTGCATACAAAACATACCTCAGGTGGCCCCCATCCCAGCTGGACGGTGCCAATAAAATACATAAATCACGGTGGATCCCGTCCAGATAGTTGGACGGTATGGATATAAAACATATACATCACGTGGGGTCCACGTGTACAATGGATACATCAAGGTGGGCCCCACACAGATGGACGACATGGAATGAAATACATACATCATGTGGGCTCTACATCCCACGTCCAAAGATGGACGGTGTGGATATACAAATACATCATGCTAGCCCACACTGCATATGGATGGTCTGCATATACAACACATATAACAAGGAGGGCCCCACTGCCCTTACACATATCTATATACTTGTGGCCCTGATCGAGTAAGGATGACTGTTGATCTGATGCAGGTCCTCCATGGTTGATTGGCCTATCCAATCACTCTGAGATCACATCTTGGCATAGATCCATTGTCAAGAAACTTACCCTTTGATGTAAGTGAGTAGTAGACCTCCATATGAGCCCCGTTTGCCCGAAATAGGTGCCCTTTGGATACAAACTAAGTATACCATAGCCTTGGGGCCATTTACATCACAACTGGGCCTATATATAGCCCTTAAACCACCCCACTCCTCTCTCATACGAATTTCTTCAAACCTTAGTAGAGAGAAGAGAGAAAATAAGAGAAAAGAGTAAGGAGAGAAGAGAAGAGAAGATCGTTGCTGTGATTCTCTCCCACTACTCCACGTACTGATTCACCTCCCCACTTCGCTACACGATCATTTTTTACTACGATTTGGATAAGAAAACCTAACCCCAGTATCGTTGTAAAGATCCAGATTGAGTAATCGTTAAACTAGCTCACCTATTTCATGATTTAGGTACCCGTCATTCCTTTTTGGGAATGTAGAATTTGAACCGAGTCTGAATCGAGTATTTTGACAAAAGGTGAGGACTATAAATGTTTAGGTTATGGTTTTCAATGCTTTCAATGTCAGTAATGATTTATGTCTGACTTGATTGCTGCCATATTGTCTTAGATACTCCGTTGTCGATATAATATATATGTGTGAACTATGTAGAACAAAATACGCATCTCATGTGTTAGTTGAAATGTTTGTATGAACATGTAAATATGATTTGTGTTTGCTATGACTACTAAACTAGGATTCATTGTTGTCGTATGCATGCTGACCTCTCTGTATAAGGATTTAATAAAATATATGTTGTAACTAACCTAGTCTACGTATTTGGTGAAGTGTAGTGTAAGTGTTTGATGAATTGTTTGAATGAGAAATTGTTGATGATTTGTATATATTACGAGTGTTAAGATAGGATTCTTTCTTGCCTTGTACATATGTATAGTTCTTTCATGAAATCATATCCGCCTCTGTGCTAATGATTGATGAAATGCTAGTATGTGGTAACATGATCAAGGTGTTTGATGAAATGCTCTAATGAGGATTTCACTTGGATTGTTTGTTAAATGCTGAATTGATTATCACATGTATTTAATTTCTGCATCTATGTAAGACTGGGGCTACAACTTAGCCCAGGCAATCAGTAATAGTTCCCGTTCAAGTGGCTGAATTAGTCTCGGCACGTTGGGTAATTCGATGAATCCAGATTGCACGATTACTGTCGATAGTGGTTATGTCACAAGGAGTGTTTATGTACTCCATGTCGATTAAGTCAACGTATGCTCGTACTAATCGAACCTGCCTAATAAACTGATTGGCCTATTATGTGTTTACCATGTATGGACACTATTGTTTGAATCTAAGGTACCCCTTCCAATGTAAAAACCCACTTTAACCATGGTACCATGATTCGTTAAGACTCATGAGCTAGGCATGGTGGTATGGGATACTGTGTTCAAGTTATTGGCCTATGTCGAGGTGATAAGCCACCCCGTGGTGACCAGTGAGCAAACTCAGACTCGTGAGCCGGGCATGGTGGTATGGGACACTGTGTTCAAGCTGTCGGCCTACGCCGAGGTGATTAGCCACCCCATAATGACCGCGAGTATAAAATTTTGAATTTTCCTATCAACTGCTTTTTATTGGGAGTGATGACCCTACAACTTACCTATTGTATGTGCTTGACTAGGAGTGAGGAACCTAGATGGATCATTTGGTTCGGGTTAATGATATAAAGGGTGGTACCCTAGCTTTTCAAATATGCTGTATGAATAAGCTTAATTAACTACTAGGCTAACATGACCATGTATTACATTGTATTAGTTAAGTCGTGCTTTAAAGGCGTGGAAGTCACACAGGAGGCAATGTTGTCATATGCGAAACTTGGTGTTGGTGTCACTTGTTGAGGGAGCTTTGATGTGAGGGCATGCATCATTACTTGCACTCCATTCCTGCATTAATAAGAGTAGTTAGAAAGTGATTGTTATGTTGCTTTATCATTACTGCTTGATTGACTTGATAACATGTTAACCTTTGCCTTATTGTACCACTGAGTTGGCCACTTATTCCCACCTTGGGACGGTGTTTTAAAACACCAACCGGACTCTGGTTTAGATGTAGGTGACGATGAAGTCTATGCAATGGAGCAAGAATTTATGGATGAGAAGGAAGAGTTCTCCTACTTTCAGCTCTCGGGCGGGTCTATGTAGACCTCGTGCCGATGCGCAGGGACTACAGGGATATTTGGCTTAGTTGGACACATCTACTTTCTCGCATTTTGTTATTTTAAAATAATATATGTATATATTAAACCCGATTGCGTAATCATACTCTAGAGGTTTGTGAAACTCACACATGTTTAAATATATATGGTTCAGGCTTTCTCTTGCTTAATTTAATCATATCTGGAGTATGATATGTTGTTTTGGTAAAATCTTACTCATGCTTAACTCATTAATATGGACAAATTATAAACATCATCATCCCTATTGCATAAGCGATGTGTTGGATCTCGGGAGTAGAGCTTTGCTCGACCCTTAAAATTCAGGGTGTTACACGTCGTTGCCGGGGATCTCTATATTGAGAATACTTAAGTTTAGGTTAGGCTTTGATTTATAGTTCTAGCCTAGGGTTTTGCTTTTAGGTTTAATTCTAGGAAGATTAGTCCTAGTTTGGTGTTATTGCATATATATATTTTTTAGATTGACAATGTTTGTATGGTTTTTATTTTTGTAACATCGTTATTCCTAGTTTTTCTAAACCGATAACTTTGTTCCCTCATCTTATTGCTTTATAATTTATTCTAATTGCTAAAGGATTTTATATTTTCTGCTGTAGGATTTTACTTTCTGGGTTTATGTTTAAAACTTAGTTCCATGTCCTTGGTGTTAGTGCACTTATTTTCACTCACATTTGTCAATTACATGACTAGTTGCGTCTTGTAGTCGGATGAGTTATTGATAAAAGAAGACCGGCGACGCAACTGGAGCTGAAGCAGAAAAAGCTACATCGAAGATGAAGAACTGCTTCTACGATCTTAAACCTTACAAATAGATGATCCGAACCCAAATAGGAATACTTACTTACTTCATCTATTCTAAGCCAATATCAAGTTCATATTTTATATCCTATAAACTTGGCTTTTGCATATTCTAAGTTGATTGAATGATTTATTGGACAAAAACAGAAAAATTTGTCCACTGTTGGTAGGACAAAGGTACCACCAAATGGTACTTTCGGTAGCACTGAAGATGCCTTCGGTACCACCAAAAGTTCCTAAAATGTTCCAGTACCTTTCAAAGAAAATTCGGTACCACTGACTGGAATTTCAGTACCACCGACTCCTACCGAAGTACAAATTTTGGTGCCACCGAAAGGAGTAAAAATCATCCAGCAACTTGAGAATTTTATTCAGTACTACCGTTAGACTATTCGGTATTACCGAACCAATTTTGGTGGTACCGAAGCAAGTTCGGTGTCACTTCGGTAGCACCGTAAACTAGCCATTTTATAGCCATTTTATATTTGTTGAAAGCTTTTTATCTATAAAAATGACTTGTAGGAACTTGTAAAATGGTGGATTAAGGCATCCTAGAGTCTATAGTGTATCCCAAGCTTATCTTACCTTCTTTAGACTCTATCCATATGAGTTCATGATCTCTTCATTGTGATTCATCACTTCTATGAGCATTCAAAAACTCCTATTGATGAAGAATAAGAACTCGTGCCCTCTTTAGAGTATAAAGTCTAAACCAATAGAAAAATCCCTGGTATTGTTTATACTCTAGAGCATCCATAGGTTGAATCCCTTAGGAAATCCACTCACTAACCTAGATAAGAGATTCAACCAACTCCTGTAACCTTGGTCACCTTGATAGGTACATCAAATGCAAGGTTCTAGATTGTGAAGCCAAACTAATAAGGAAATCTAAGCTACGCGATCGGGGGAGCATGGGGGAGCTAATTCAAGCACGAAACCATGAAGATCAAGCAGCCCAAGAGAAGCTACAAAAGAGGACTCATCTGACAAGTAAGTGTAGGACCTTAGCCGATGGGCCTAAACATGTTTCCTTAGTGTAGGACTGTAAAGGTTGTTGGTGAACTTAATTTAAAACCATCAATAGTGAAATCTGGTATACTCTGGGATTGAGTGTGGATGTCAGAAGTGGAGTAGGTACGTAGCTGAACCACTATACATGCTTGTGTTTAGGTTTGTCATTTGTGCATCTGTTTAAATATACTTATATATGCTTGAATGTTTAAATTCTTATACATGATTGAATGAATGTTATTTGATCGATAGGAAGCACTTCCCACACATGAGCTCACTATGATATAGGTTAGTTGCTTTATTGGTATATCTTAAGCTGCCTATGTGATTGGACCCTCTAACTGGCTTGGAAGCCATTAGAGTTATATTGTCTTGCTAAGTTTATTTGTAAATTATTTAAGTTAGGCAATAGAAGTTTTTATTTGGTACAATCATTTGAAAAGTTCTATTCACCCCCCCTCTAGGACTAGAAGAACAGTTTCATACTTCCACTAGTGTGGTGCAAAAAGCAATTTCACTGGGTTCATGCCCAAGTGGATAAGGGGCCATACACAGTGACTTTTAACTGAAAGAGGTCTAGTCGACAGGCTTTCCATCCACTGTCGAGTTAGAAACTATCTGAGTATGCCTGAATCATCTTAAAACATGATTGCAAGCACTCTAAACATGCCTGATTAGGAGCCATACTTTGAATAGAATATGGAGAAAACTGGGCAAAATTTCAATGAGGTTCCTATGCGAAACATGACACCAAGTAGGACAGTGCATGATGAGAACAAGGCACGGTATACTCCCCTGCTTAGAACTTTAAGAGATTTCCTACAATCAGCAAGAATGATCATACCATCTTGTATGATTTTTCCTGTTAATGTAGGTAACTTATATGTCAAACCTTGAGTGATCCAATTTCTTTCTTAATTTCACAGACTTTACTTATAAAGCCCGTATCTACATGTCAAGGAATTTGATGAGATTATAACAACTTTAAATTACAACAACATCTCTTAAGACGTTATTAGATTGAAGATATTTCCCTTCTTTCTAAAGGAGAGGGCCAAGTCATAGCTCCATTTACTGAGGTTGCGCTCAAAGGCACATGGGTTGAGATGACACATGAGTTCCTTGAAAAGTTCTTCTCGGTTCATAAAACTAATACCTTAAGGCCCAAAAGGAAGACAAGACATTCTTGTAATGTTGGGAGATATTTAATGACTTGTTACATGCATGCCCACACCATGGTTATGAGATTTGACGAGTAATTAGTTTCTTCTATAATGGACTGAATTCAAATATGTGTTAATTTGTTGAGATGATGTGCAATGGAGGATTCATGACAAAGGACCCAGAGAAGGCATGGGACTACTATGATAGATTGGTTGAAAATGCACAATCATGAGATAACACCAACAAATCAAGTAATTTCAAGTTGAACCCTAAGGAAAAAGAGGGGATATACGTCATCAAGGAGGAGGACGATGTGAATGAGAACATGGAACTAAGGAAGATGGAGGTGTCCCAACCTAGCAATGTTGCTATGGAAAGTGTTCACAACCCCAAGTGTAGGGTCACAATGTAGTAATAACTCGGTGAGATCGAGGTCGAATCCATAGGGACTATACTTGTACTTATTCTGAAAGTAAGTAGAACTAGAGCTAGAATCAGAACTAAAACTAAAATTTGGAATAGTTGAAAATAATTGTGAAAGAATTATTAATTAAAAGAGGAACTACAACGCCAAGGATCCACTTGTATCTATTAAGATACTACCTTACTTGATTCAATAAATGCAACTGGAATTAGAGTCTTATCCTATCCAGTTTAGAAGAAAAAATAATTAAAGCACAATATGAACTTCTCGTTGAAATAGTTCACACATGAAGAAGCATTGTTAAGATGATTGGAAGGGAATTCAATCATCCACCATGCCCAGGAGACAATGGTGAATCACGAATTTTACCAATCTCAACAATATCAAAATAAATAAGAAGATATTCAAAACTATCTTAACATCTATTGTAATCTGAGTAACAATAAATCATAGAAAACTAAAAATATATCTTAATTCAAACTAGAAATCAATGAATTTCAACATAACATGAATTAAAGCAAGATAAGATAGCTTAACAAACTACAAGTTTCACCTCTTAGCCCTAACTAAGAGGTTTAGTTAACCATTGACATGATTAAAACTAAATCTCTTAAACAAAATAATAAAAATAAATTTAGGAAGAAGAAAAACTCTTGGGAGGCTGCTCCACCCTTTTTCTCTACTCATGGAATCCTAATTCGTGTTTAGAACACCTTGGAGAACCCAAATATATAGGCTTTGTTCGGCCAACTTTGAAAACTGCCTTAAATTTATGCACTCTGCGCATCTTTAATGGCAAACTTTGATGACATCAAAATGTCTTCGATGCTATCGGAACTTGTCCAAAGCTGTCAAACGAGTTTGCCTTGAAAAATCCTGAAATTCTCGATTACATTGATAACTTACTTCGATTGATGCCATCAAAGTGTCTTCTATGGAATCGAAGTCCATTTTTGTAATTTTTCAGAACTATGTTTTTCTATCCCCAGAATTTCAAAATATCTTTTTTCAAGCTAATTTTCAGGATTCCTTTCTTCACTTCAATTCTTCGATTCTCTTCATTCCTTGCTTGGTTTCATTGGATCTTTGACATGTGAATTCTTCATTAATGACTTCCAAATCTTCAATTCTTCATTATCTTCTTTTGAGCTCTAAATCCATCATTTTAAGCGCATATTCGTCACAAGCTTTCGAATCACCTCGCATGACAAAAACGTATATAATTAAACCAAATTATCAATTAAATATCAGGAAAAATAATATAATTGAAGGGTTAAATATGCAATAATTGAGTCTTAACAGAAAGTCTATGTGGCATATGGAGAGTGATGCACACCTTATAAAGGATTATCCTATAATCCTAGTTTTTTAAGATGTGTTGGAATCTCAAGTGAATGCCATGAATGCTTACCAATGCCCAATCAGTGCACCGAACACTAACATATACAATCTTAACTAGAGAAATCATTACAACTTTAGGAAATAAATGAGTCAATTACTAATGCAAATACTCCTCCTTAAGTACCTCCCCTTGCACCTCAAAGTCAACCACAAGTGCAACCACAAAAGAGGACCCTTGAGGACATGCTACAAGCATTTATGCAAAGACATGTGTAATTTAATCAAACCATCATGCATGTTATTAATGATCTTAAAATCTTGATTTAGAGGATTGAATCACACTTGACTGTTAAGGAGAAAGGGACCTTTCCAGCTTAAGCTCAGCCTAACTCAAAAGGACAATATAAAGTGAGTGATTCGAATCCTTTTATCCACATGTAGAAAAAGCCAAATCTATCATCACTCTTAGAGCTGGTATGCAAATAAACAAGACAATACCGATGAAGGCCGACATGCCCAAGGATTCAAATAAAACTGATAGTGATGATGGATCAAGCCCCACTCCGCATGAAAAAAAGCAAGTGCATGAACACAAGCTCGAGGCTCTGTTTCCCCAATGATTAGTCTCATTAAAACACCCATCAGAGAATCAAGATATCTGGAGATCTTTTAACAAATCAAAATCAACATTCCCTTATTAGATGCGATTATGCAAATTCCCTCATATACTAAGTTCCTTAAGGGACCTTTGTACAGTCAAGCACAAATTAAACGTGCAAAAGAATACCTTTTTTAAAGAACAAGTGAATACTATTATCAAAAACAATACTCCCCTAAAATATAAATACCCGGGTAGCCATAAGATTTCATGTATTATAGGAAAATTCCAGATTGAACAATCCTTGTTAGACTTGGGGGTAGGCTTTAACCTCATACCCTATTTAGTGTATGGACAATTAGGCATGAAATATTAAAACCTACCAAGACCACCCTACAACTTGCTCACCAATCTATTCGTATACCAAGAGGGGTAGTTGAGTATGTGTTAGTCTAGTTTGATAAGTTCTACTACCCAGTGGACTTTATTATCTTAGACACATAGCCAGTTGTAAATGCCAGCACTCAGATTTTGTTCATCATGAGATGCCCATTCTTGGCCACTTCAAACATAATTATCAATTGCCAGAATAGAGTGATGAAACTATCCTTCGGGAACATGACATTGGAAGTGAATGTCTTCACTTTCTATAAACAACTTGGGGATGTAGTTAAGGTCCACGAGGTAAACATGATTGACACACTCATGGAGGAGGAGCTCATATTGACTATGATCTTCGACCCTTTAAAGGCTTGTATCACTCACTTTATGAATTCTGATGATTACATGATTTTACATATAGTGAGTGCTTTGTTGAATTCTGAACTGGTACTTGAAACTAACCGGTGGAGGCCAAGCCATGAAAAATTCCCCATATACTTAAAACCTCTACAATGTAGCATCAAGCCATTGAAGCTTGACTTAAAATCATTGCCATCTGAGCTGAAATACGTTTATTTAGGTTAAGGAGACACATGTCCAGTGGTTATTTCTTTCCACTTAAGCAGTCCAGAATTACCCATCTTAACCAATGCCAACAATGAACTCATGCTAACTAGAGTTACCATTGGTTGGAGAATGTGCATTGACTACAGGAAGCTAAATACCGTCATGAGGAAAGACCACTTTCCCTTACCTTTTGTTGATCAAATTTTGGAAAGATTGGTCAGTCTTTCTTACAATTGATTCCTAGATGGGTAGTCGGGCTATAATTGGATTGAGATAGCCCCTGAAGATTGGGAGAAATCACTTTTACATGTCCTTTTGGCACATTTGCTTACCGAATGATGCCATTCGGACTATGTAATACTCTTGCGACATTCTAAAGATACATGGTTAGTATCTTTTTAGACATGGTTGGGCATTTTTTAGAAGTGTTCATGGATGGCTTCTCCAATTTTGAAAGTACATTTAACGAGTGCCTCGAGCACATGAATTTGGTCTTGACAAGGTGTGAAGAGAAGAACCTTATCCTAAATTGGAAAAAGTGTCATTTCGTGGTTTAAAAGGGAATTGTCCTACGACATGTGATCTTGTCCAATGAAATTGAAGTGGATAAGGTCAAAATATATCTAATTGCTAATTTACTAGCTCCTAAAGGCATATGCGACATTCTCTCTTTTCTAGGTCATGGGTTTTATGGGAGGTTCATTAAGGACTTTAGCTAAATCTCTAGACTATTGAGTAACCTCCTTCAGAAAGATGTCCCATTTGAGTGGACTAACTCATGCCAAGAGGATTTTACAAAGCTAAAGGGTATGTTGACAACCACACCAATCATGCAGCCACTCAATTGGAGCATTCCTCTTGAAATCATGTATGATGCTAGTGATTATACTATTGGGTATGTGTTGGGCCAAAGGAATGATAAGAAACCGTGTGTTATTTATTAGAAAAGTAGTATGAAGAATGGTGCACAAATGAATTACTCCACCATGGAAAAGGAACTCCTTATCATAGTCTTTACTTAAAAAAAAAAATTCAAATCTTACTTGATTAGATAAAAAAATTTATAATTTTCATCTATTATGTAATGCTCAAGTATCTTCTCTCAAAGAAGGATGCTAAGCCCCATCTTTGGAGATGGATCCTCCTACTTTAAGAATTTGACTTAAAGATATACGATAAGAAAGGAGTAGAGACTGTAGAAGCAGACCACTTGTCTCGACTTGTTCTTTTAGATTCTATTGAAAGATCACCAATCAAAGAACCTTTTTCATATGAACAATTCTTTAGTGTCTCTTAATTTCCTTAGTACGCTGACGTAGCCAATTATATTATGATAGGTAAAGTGCCTCTCCATTGGACACCACAAGAGAAGAAAAGATTTTTAGCCGAGGTACGTAGCTGTTTCTGGGATGTCCTTATTTGTTTAAATATTGCTTAGACCAAATCATTAGGAGATGTGTTTTGAATCATGAATACTTTAGTTTCATCTCGTTTTATCACTCACAAGCTTGTGGAGGTCATTTTTCAGCAAAGAAAATCCGCTAAACAAAGTGGTTTCTATTAGCCGATAATGTTTAAATATACCCATGAGTTTTGCAAGTCATGTGAGCAAGTTAAAAAAATGGGAAGAATGTCACACAAAAATATGATGCTTGAAAATCTAATCCTAATTGTTGAAATTTTTTATTATTGGGATATCGATTTTATGGGACCATTTCCCCAATCTTTTGGACATCTTTTTATCATCTAGTTGTGGATATGTTTTCAAGTAGGTGGAGGTGATTCCTTATATAAATAATTATCATAATGTAATTCTATAGTTTGTAAAAGAACATATCTTGTCGAGGTTTGGAATGCCAAGATCTATAATCAATTATGGTGGTTTGCACTTTTATAATAGACTATTTGAGAACTTAATGAGGAAATATGCTTATTACACACAAAGTGGCTACACCATATCATCCACAAACAAGTGGCCAAGATGAAGTTTCTAATAGGGAGATTAAATGGATATTAAAGAAAATTGTAAATCCATAACATAAAGATTGGTATTTAAGACTAACTAACATATTGTGGGCTTATATGAATGCTTTTAAAAATCCTATTGGAATGTCTCCATATAGACTTATTTTTGGGAAAGCTTATCACTTACCAGTGGAATTGGAACATAAGGCACACTGGGCCATAAAGAAGTTCAATTTCGACATTGAAAAAGCTAGTAAACTGTGTAAACTCCACCTTGTGGAGTTAGAAGAAGTTGGGAAAGACGCATATGATAATGCAAGAATTTATAAGGAGAGGATGAAAGTGTTTCATGATAAGAATATTTTCAGGAAAACGTTCGAACTAAATCAGAAAGTCCTCATTTATAATTCTTGTCTCCATCTGTTTCTTGTAAAATTGTAATACAGATGGATCAGTCCATTCATAATAAAGACTGATTATCCTTATAAGGTGATGGAAGTTATGAATCCTAAAAACAGTAATGTGTTTAAGATAAATGGTTAGAGATTGAAACCGCTTATGGGAAAAGTAGTTCTAGAAGAAGTGTCAATATCTCTGGAAGATCCTATGTACTAAGATTGATCTCCTAGTCTTATGGACATCATTTTTGTAAGTGCTATAGTGGATAGCCCATTGTTATTGTCAAAATTATGGTGACAAAGATACTTCTTTGAAGCTTATGTATGTGATGAACAAAAGAACTATTCAAGACATAAGATTAGCTTCGAGTAGACAAGCACAACTATTCAAGTTGAAGAACTCGAAGGTGAAGATTTCAGAAGCTCTCAAGTTCTCGAAAGCTATTCAAGTTGAAGATCTCAGAAGTTTTTAAAGTTCAAGTTCTCAGAAGTTTTTACTGAAGATCTCAAGTTCAAGAACTCAATCTTCATGATACTCAAGGTCACTGGTATTCAAGTTTCAATATCCTTACTTCTCTTTTGAGTTATAACTAACCTTAAGTGGACCTTTAGAGTAGGTCACTTTAGATACGTAATGCATATATTTTTTATAAGTAATTTTGATCTGTTCTAAGACTAGTCCTGGACCTTGTTCGACTAGTCCTAGCACTGGTTCGACCAGTCCAAGAAATTTCTTAATCAGTCCTAAGTTGTTGAGGATTTTTGGGACTTTCTGATTATTCTTCGACTAGTCTTGGAGACTGTTCGACTAGTCCTGTGAACAGTGTCGACTGGTGCTCCGACCGGTCGTGGAGCTTCGACTCAAAGTACAACGTTAAAGTTTAGGCATCTTCGACCAGTCGTATGGGACCTTTGACCAGTCGTACGGTACCCATGACTGGTCGACCAACAGAAAATCTTATTGCACCCGATTTATTTGAAATTTTTTTGGTTCTTCGACCAGTCGTAGATGTCTTAAGACCAGTCGAAGACGTGTTTTGCTCAGCTATAAATAGAGCACGAATCTCAGATTAATCATAAGAAATTCAAGCTAATTATTCAGGCATTCTGAGAGGTTGATCTGTGCTCCATTTTAAGCTAAGTGTGCTTATTTAATATTCTCTTTCTTTAGCTTTATTTAATTAATTTTATTTTTGGTATTCCAATCTAATCTGAAAAGAGAAATTTCTATTTCCCTTTCTTTGGAATCAAATCAATTAAGGCTAGCCCTATTTTGGTTTAATTTTAAAATCAATTAGAACTAGAACCTTGTAATTGAGTACTGGACATTGAACTTGGACATTAATTCATCTACTCTGGCTTGGTTCTTCTGGGCGGCTACATTGAAGGAGAAAATCAGTATTTTACTTTCAAGTATAAATTCCTTTCTGTTTTGGTTTCTTTTGGAATTTGTCAGAAAAATCTCGTTGTTTTGGTTATCTGAGGAGAGCCAGGAAAACTCAGAAGTGGGTTTTTTTTTAATTGTGTAAGCCCACAGAAAAGACATAATTATAAAGGTTTTTAGTGAACCTGTGAACACCTATTTTGTTAGTGAACTCTAATATCCCCTGTGTGAGGATATTAGGAGTGGAGTAGCATTCTGTGTGGCTGTTGTATAACAGTTGGTGAACACACAGGCGAACCACTATAATCCCTTGTGTTGTGGTTGAATGGTTAATATTTCATATTTATCTTTATTCATTTGTGGGATGTACATGTGGTTGTAAATGTTGTAATCTTTTATTTCAAGCATTGTGAGGAATGTTGTAATACTTAGAATTTATTTCTTGCTATTCATTTATTAGCTTGATATTATTTTGTTCTAGTAAGGTTGCCCTGCCATTCTTATGGTGCATGGTTGTCCTTAGAATAATACATATTTATGATTACAATCTATCCTTAGAACAACATTTGTATCAACCTCTCAAGATCTAAATTTTAAGGTTGCTTTATACTCTTGCATTGTGGTTTATTTAGTTGGCTATCATATTTCTTTAATTTTCGCTGTTATAAATTTTTATTTGGCATAGTCCTATTCACCCCCCTCTAAGACATATAGCTAGGCCTTTTCAAGTGGTATTAGAGCCTAATAGCTCTTTTTTCTTATTTCTTGGTTTTAATTCCTGAGCTAACGATTTAAGCTATTTAAGATGTCAAATTTTGATAGCCTATCAGTCACTAGGCCTCCACCCTTTGATGGCTCCAATTATGCCTACTGGAAAGCCAGGATGAGGATCTTCCTCAAATCAATGGATGAGAGTGTGTGACAAGCCACAGTGTCTGAATGGAAACCTCCTACCACTGAAGTGACTAGAGTCGATGGTTCAAAATCAATGAGAGTAACTCCTTATTTCTCTTGGACCACCGTTCAGAAAAATGAGAGTAGTGCCAATGCAAAAGCACTAAATGTAATCACTTGCGCACTATCACCGGATGAGTTCAAAAGAATCATATCATGTGATACTACAAAGAAAGCTTGGGATATATTAGAAATGACACACGAGGGTACTACAATTGTCAAAAAATCTAAAGTCCAACTCCTCACAACCAAATTTGAAGAAATTCATATGGAGGAAAATGAAACATTTATGGACTTTTATACAAGATTAGATGACATTGTAAACTCTATGTGGGATCTTGGCGATACAATCCCAGAAAGTAAAGTGTGTGCAAAGATACTACGCTCTCTTCTTGAACGGTTTAACTCCAAAGTAACAGCGATCCAAGAACTTCGTGATACAGATAAAATGAGGGTAGAAGAACTTATTGGTTCTTTACAAACCTATGAGTTAAACTTTAAAGCTCCTAAAGGTAAATCTATCGCTCTAAAATCTAAAGAAAATTCTGAAGAAAATTCTAATTCTGAAGATGATATGGCTTTTTTAGCAAAAAAGTTTTATAAAATATTCAAAAGTAAGAAAAGAGTAGATTTTCAAAAATCAAATGAAAAGAAAAGATCTAAACCTAAATCTAAAACTTGGAAGTCTTTGAAAGTCTTTGAAAGATAGTCAATGTTACAACTGCCAAGAATATGGGCATTTAGCAAACAAATGTCCTAAAAAGGACAAACCCAAGAAGAAGGGTATGTTGGTTACATGGGATGAATCATCTGATTCTGAAGCTTCTTCTAAATCAGAAGATTTTGAAACCGAGTCGGGTAATGAAATGAAAGCCCTTATGACTCTAGCCAAGTTCACTTTTTCAGATCATGATGATTCAACTAGTGAGGAAAATCTGAACAGTGAATGTGAAAATGAAGATGATCTTCAAGATGCTTATAATGCTCTATACAAGGAGAGTTGTAAGATTGCTGTCAAACTTAAACTTCAAAAAGAAAAGTTTTTTAAACTCAAAGAATGTTTTGAGTCACTTATTTTAGAAAAATCTCAAATTTTAGATTATTTTGAAAAATCAAAATGCGATTTAGAATTTAAAACATCTCAGATTAAAAATCTGAAATCTAAAAATGAGAAACTTAAAAATGAAGTATCTTCTCTTCTGAGTTTAAAGGACACATGGAGATATGCCCAAGGAGATCCTAAATTAGAGAAACTATTATCCGGATCAAGAAAATGTGACGACAGATCTGGGTTGGGCTATGATAAGAACATATCTCCTAAATAGAAGAATACTCCTCTTAAGTTTGTGAAAGGAGAATCCTCAAACTTAAAAGGAAAAAGTACTTATCAAGATTTTTCCAAAAATTTAAAATCTTTTCAAAAACCTAAAATTAGTCATGTCAACTTTAATCAGAAATGAAATCCATTAGTTGAAAAGATAGTTGATTAACTCAAGGAGCTCTTAAAATCTAACTCTATAGGTCATTCTTACAACAATAGATATATGAAGACCAACAATTCTCCTAAACCCAAAACATTACTGAAATGGGTTCCTAAGGCTGCCTGCTTGGTTGCCCACACTGCTTTCAAAGATTCAATCCATTCAAAGTGGTACCTAGATAGTGGATGCTCTAGGCACATGACATGCAACAAAGCTCTATTCACCGACCTAGAAGATATGACTGATGGTTCAGTCACATTTGGTGATGGCAGTAACTGCAAGATTATGGGCCAAGGTATGATTCAACTCTATAACCTTCCAGTATTTCAGAATGTCTTATATGTTGAAGGTCTAAAACATAACCTACTTAGCATATCTCAAATATGCGATAATAACCATAGTGTACAGTTTTCTAATCAAAGATGTGAGATTCTAAACAATAAGGGTTCTGTAATACTATTGGGAAGTAGAACGTCTGAAAACTGCTATATTGTTAGCGAATTCAGCTCATCTAATCAAACATGTTACATGGTCCATACAGATGAGACTGATTTGTGGTAAAAATGTCTTGGACATGTACATTACTGAAATTTATATAGATTGAGTAAACGAGAACTTATAAGAGGTCTACCCAAGCTTTAAAAATTAGATAAAATATGTGGTGAATGCCAGATAGGCAAACAAACAAGAACCTTAGACAAAAAGGTAAATTCAAATACCACATTAAGATCACTCGAACTCCTCCATATGGATTTGATAAGACCTACTAGAATGGAGAGTCGAGGTGACAAAAGGTATATCTTGGTAATAGTGGATGACTTTACCAGATATACATGGGTAGTCTTCTTAAGGGACAAATTAGAAACCCTTGAAGAAGTAAGAAAAGTTCTCAAAAGGATTCAAACGAAAAAAGGTTCTCAAATCAGTAAGATTCTTAGTGATCATGGATCTGAATTTGAGAATAGCAGTTTTGAGAAGTTCTGCAGCAACCAAGGAATATTACATGAATTCTCAGCGTCCAAAACTCTAAAATAAAATGGTATAGTGGAAAGGAAGAATAGAGTGCTTCAAGAAATGGCTGATGTCATTTCTAAGAATCTTTGGGCTAAAGCGATCAATACAGCTTGCTATATTATTAACCAAGTCTACACTAGCAAAGATAATAACAAAACGGCTTACGAAATGTGGTTTGATAAAAAGCCTACTATCAAATACTTTCCAGTTTTTGGTAGCAAATGCTATATTTTATGAGATCGTAAAAATTTAAAAAAGTTTGATACGAAGAGTGATGAAGAAATTTTCCTAGGATATTCCTTAAACAGTCGAGCTTATAGGGTTCTGAACAAAAGAACCAGTGTGATTCAAGAATCCATCAATGTTATCATTGTTGATCACTTAAACACATCAGTCTCAAGTTCGGATAATGATGAAGTTCTAGAAATTGATAAATCCGATACTTCATCTAATTAGAATGATTCTGAAATAAGGACTGTTAAAGATCATCCAACCACACAAATTCTTGGAAACTCTCTCACTGGTGTTCGCACCCGAAGATAACTTGAAGATATATGTAATTATGTGTGTTTTACATCCCTAATAGAACCATCTAACGTAAAAGAAGCTCTTGGTTATGAAAATTGGATTGTTGCGATGCAAGAAGAACTTAACCAATTCGAAAGAAATGATGTTTGGTATCTTGTACCAAGACCTAAGGATAAACACATCATTGGAACTAAATGGATCTTCAAAAATAAGTCTGATGAGCTTGGAAATATAATTAGAAACAAGGCCAGACTAGTGGTACAAGGTTACACTTAAATTGAAGGTATTGATTTTGATGAAACCTTTGCACTAGTAGCACGTCTTGAATCAATTAGATTGTTTATATCCATTGCGTGTTTTAGAAAGATTAAGATTTAACAAATGGATGTGAAAAGTGCATTTCTAAATGGTGATTTGCATGAGGAAGTTTATGTGGAACAACCAATGGGTTTTGAAGATCCCAAAAAATACTGATCATGTGTACAGGCTTAAAAAGGCACTTTATGGATTAAAGCAAGTGCCTAGGGCGTGGTATGAGAAACTAACAAAATTTTTGTTAAGCCATAATTTTTAAATGGGGTCTGTTGATAAAACTCTATTTGTTAAAAAACATAATGATCATATTTTGATGGTACATATTTATGTTGATGATATCATTTATGGATCTACTTGTACTGACATGACTACTGAGTTTGCAGATTTAATGAAATCACAGTTTGAATTGAGCATGGTTGGGGAATTAAATTATTTCCTAGGGTTGCAAGTAAAGCAACAACCTAATGGAATATTCATTTCTCAATCTAAATATTCCTTGAATTTAATTAAAAGATTTGGATTTGAGAATAGTAAGAACTTCGATACTCCTATGAGTACTACCCTGAAACTCTCAAAAGACTTTGAAGATAAAAATGTTGATCCGAAACTTTATGGGAGTATGATTGGTAGTCTATTGTATTTAACTACTAGTAGACCTAATATCACACTAAGTGTTGGTATTTGTGCTAGATATCAGTCTAATCCTAAGGAATCGCACTTGATTGCTGTCAAGCAGATCATGCGATATGTCGTAAGCACTGTGAATCTCGGTCTTTGGTATCCTCATGACACTAACGTTCAATTAGCTGGGTACTCGGATGCTGACTGGGCTGGTAATCTTAATGATAGAAAGTCATCTAGTGGTGGTTGCTTTTATATAGAAAACTGTTTAGTTTCTTGGTTTAGCAAGAAACAAAGTTCTATATCACTTTCGATTGCTGAAGCTAAATACATCGCAGCTAGTAATGCGTGTACGCAGCTTGTTTGGATGAAGCGAATGTTAAGTGACTATGGAATTAAATAGGATTCTATGGTGTTATATTGTGATAATTCCAGTGCCATTAATATTTCAAAAAATCTTATTCAACATTCTCGTACTAAGCACATTAACATTAGATTTCATTATATCAGTGAATTAGTAGAAGAGAAGGTTATATCTCTAGAATATATACCTACCGAGAATCGACGTGCTGATATTTTCACGAAATCGCTCGACAAAAGTCGATTTAATCAAATGAAATTTGATCTTGGCATGTGCATAATAAGATAATATTTTATGCATTTTTGTATCATATTGTATATGTTTGACTTTAATTTTTTACAAAAAATTTTGAAAAACTTGAAAATATTTTTTTTGGTTGGTACTCGACCGGTCGTGGAAATACATGACCAGTCGTAGCTCGACCAGTCGTGTACATCCACGACCAGTCGAGGATCTCATGAAACCTTTATAATTTGGGAAAATCCTTCATCTTCCTCATTTCTATTTCTTCCTCCAACCGGCCGAACCTCGGCTAGTCGAAGCCAACTCCTAAAATCTTCATTGTAAGTGCTCCATTTGCATTTTTCTTCTAGATTTGAGTCTCAAATACTTCTCTTTTACTCTTGAAGCTATTTATTTCAAGTTTCTTTGTGATTTGGGGTTGTCATTCTAAAAATTCTGATATTAGAAAAATCCATTTTCTTTTCTTTGCAACTCCTTTTTTACTTGAACTCCTTGTTACAAATGGCTTTTAGAGGAAAAAGAACAACTTCTCGTGGTCCTTCTTCTTCTAGAATGACTTCTCTCACTAAGCGTCATCTTAGGGCTCCCGAGGATGATCCATCCTTTGTTCGGGGCATCCGATTGCGTAATGTTATTTTTGAACATCATGTTGATGTTAATCATACCTCTCCTTTTGATATCTTTCTCATGCTGCAAGCTGTAGGTTGGGATAACTTAATGCATTGGGGTGGGCCTGCATACCGGTCCATTGCCCAATCCATGTTTGCATGTATATGTGATTTTTCACTTGAAAATCTGACATTTAAAATTACCACAAGAGAAGGTCTATTTGATGTTGATCGTCACTTGATTTCTGCTCTTATGGAAATTCCAGTTAATGATGAGAAAGTTCTCATTCATACACTATCTGAAAAACCCTCACAGTCTGAAAAATGAATGCTAACAAAGGACTTATGCAATATGGATGCTCAATGGACACCTAAAGGGAATGCGCTCCCCTTAGGGTATCTGTTACCCAAATACAGAGTGTTGCACAGGATTTTTGTATCTAATATGTATCCTCGGTCAGGTAATAAAACTAAATTAACTGCTTTTATGGTTCGTGTTCTTCATAATGTAGCCCGAGGTGCTCATCTCTGCCTACCATTCTTGATTTGTCATTCTATCATTCAGTTTCGACTCCATCCTGGTCATAGTGATATTCCCTTTGGATATTTGATGACCGTATTGGCTTCTCATATATTAGTCGATATACCAGTTGGAGAGGCCCCTATCCATCACTTGATATTTAATAATTCTAATCTTAACAAGATGAAGCTTAAATTTCTTCCTGGCCGAGTTGATGGTGGTGGTGTAGCTGAAGCTGAACATGAGGAAAATGTTGGTGATCTTCCTCCTAATGATATTAATATGGATGATATCTTTGAAGAGATTGATTCTAACTCTACAAATGATCCAGATTATCTACCTTCTGCTTTCGATGCACGCTTGGTTGCATTGGAAACTAAGGTTGAATCTTTAAATGCTAGGATGGAAAACATGTCTGTTGCCAATGATTTACAATTCAAGTATATGCGCAAATATCTTAGGTGCTTAAACTAGGGAATGCACAAACTTGATCCTTCCATCCCTGCTCCTTCTAGGTCAGATTAGTTCATTTTCTATTTTCTGCTCTGTAATAACTTTCGTTATATCATGTTCACTTGACTAGATTTGCTACTGTCACTAATGCTATGTGTGGCTCAATTTATCTATTATATGTGTTGCTTATGCTATGGTTTCTATTCTTATTTGGTTACCTCCTTGATTATTCCTCCTTTCCAATCTGCATTATTCTTCCTTTGTCATATTGTGACAAAAAGGGGGAGTAGATATTATTTTCATCCTAACTTTTGCTAAAGTTGAATTTTTTTTCTAAAGTAAGATTGGTGAAATATGTTACTCAGGGGGAGTATATGTACAGTGATGGCCTGTATGAGCATGAGTATATGAGTATGGACTACCTCTTAGTTGAATATTGATTTGCAGGTTTATGAATGTGTGTCAATTTAAACAACTTAATCAAATAATCTGTGATATGTATCCTATCTTGAAAGTGTGTTTTGCCACAAATTTGACAAAGGGGGAGATTGTAAGTGCTATAGTGGATAGCCCCTTGTGATTGTCAAATTTGTGGTGACAAAGATACTTCTTTGAATCTTGTGTATGTGATGAACAAAAGAACTATTCAAGACACAAGATTGGCTTCGAGTAGACAAGCACAACTATTTAAGTTGAAGAACTCGAAGGTGAAGATTTCAGAAGCTCTCAAGTTCTCGAAAGCTATTCAAGTTGAAGATCTAGGAAGCTTTTAAAGTTCAAGTTCTGAGAAGTTTCTACTGAAGATCTCAAGTTCAAGAACTCAATCTTCATGAAACTCAAGGTTACTGGTATTCAAGTTTCAATGTCCTTACTTCTCTTTTGAGATATAACTGACCTTAGGTGGACCTTTAGAGTAGGTCACTTTGGATACATAATCCATATATTTTTTATAAGTAATTTTGATCTGTTCTAAGACTAGTCCTGGACCTTATTCGACTAGTCCTAGCACTGGTTTGATGAGTCCAAGAAATTCCTCGACCAGTCCTAAGTTGTTGAGAATTTTTGAAACTTTCTGGTTATTCTTCGACCAGTCCTGGAGACTGTTCGACCAGTCCTGTGAATAGTGTCGACTGGTGCTTCGACCGGTCGTGGAGCTTCGACTTAAAGTATAGTGTTAAAGTTTAGGCATCTTCGACCAGTCGTATGGGACCTACGACCAGTCGAAGGGGACCTTCGACCAGTCGTAGGGTACCCACGACCGGTCGACCAACAGAAAATCTTATCGCGCCCGATTTATTTGAAATTCTGTTGGTTCTTCGACTAGTTGTAGATGTCTTAAGACCAGTCGAAGACGTGTTTTGCTCAGCTATAAATAGAGCACGAATCTCAGATTAATCATAAGAAATTCAAGCTAATTATTCAGGCATTCTGAGAGATTGATTTGTGCTCCATTTTAAGCTAAGTGTGCTTATTTAATATTCTATTTCTTTAGCTTTATTTAATTAATTTTGTTTATGGTATTCCAATCTAATCTGAAAAGAGGAATTGTTATTTCCCTTTCTTTGGAATCAAAATCAATTAAGGCTAGCCCTATTTTGGTTTAATTTTAAAATCAATTAGAACTAGAACTTTGTAATTGAGTACTGGACATTGAACTTGGACATTCATTCATCTACTCTGGCTTGGTTCTTCTGGGCGGCTACATCGAAGGAGAAAATCAGTGTTTTACTTTTAAGTATAAAGTCCTTTCTGTTTTGGTTTCTTTTAGGATTTGTCAGAAAAATCTCGTTATTTTGGTTATCTGAGGAGAGCCAGGAAAACTCAGAAGTGGGTTTTTTTTTAATTGTGTAAGCCCACAGAAAAAGACAATTGTAAAGGTTTTTGGTGAACCTGTGAAAACCTATTTTGTTAGTGAACGCTAATATCTCCTGTGTGAGGATATTAGGAGTGAAGTAGCATTCTGTGTGGCTATTGTATAACAATTGGTGAACACACAGGCGAACCACTATAATCCCTTGTGTTGTGGTTGAATGGTTAATATTTCATATTTATCTTTTTTCATTTGTGGGATGTATATGTGGTTGTGAATGTTGTAATCTTTTATTTCAAGCATTGTGGGGAATGTTATAATAGTTAGAATTTATTTCTTGCTATTCATTTATCAGCTTGATATTATTTTGTTCTAGTAAGGTTGTCCTGCCATTCTTATGGTGCATGGTTGTCCTTAGAACAATACATATTTGTGATTACAATTTATACTTCAGTGCAGTTTATATTTATTTTACTATTCCTCTTCGGTTTGAGACTTGATACAAAGACCTTTCTAGAAATCAGGTTATCCTATCATAAAACTCTGATTTTTGGTGTAGGGTTGTCATAAGAACAACATTTGTATCAACCTCTCAAGATTTGAATTTTGAGGTTGTTTTATACTCTTGCATTGTGGTTTACTTAGTTGGCTATCATATTTCTTTAATTTCTGCTGTTATAAATTTTTATTTGGCATAGTCCTATTCACCCCCCCCCCCTCTAGGTCGTATAACTAGGCCTTTTCAATTTTCCTCGATTTCTTAGGATTTAGTTTCTTTCAGTAGACTAGGATGTTTTGTTCTAAAAATTTTAGTCACTGAAGCACCAATCTTTGAAGATTTGTTGTCATATGTCATCCTTCATGTACTTATTTCCACCAAATCCTCTTTATTTTGTTGCTCTCATATTACAATTATTGTACATATTTTTTACATTGAGGGTAATGTAGAATTTAGGTTAGGGGTGGGTTTTCATATAGAATATGTTTTAACTGAAATTCTGATTATTATTTTTTTAAAATATTAATTTCTGTAATTTTAAATAGTTGCAAGAGATCAATTCGAAAGTTAGTATTGAATAATTTTAAAGCCTAAATTCTAATTGCTTAGTGAATTTTAAGATTAAGTTCAGTTTAATAATATTTTGTTGGAAATTTTTAAACATTGATTGAGTTATGAATTCACGTGCCATGTTTAACTTATACATTAAACCCTAGTTGGATACTAAATTATTGAATTAATGATTGAGAATGTTAGGAACCAAGCTTGGGGAATTTATCCATCATGTTCATTAAGAAAGGTGAAAAAGAAAGAGTAATAATACCTTTAAAAATAATATAATTGTCGAAAAGGGCTACCTATTAAATTGTCCATGAAAAGACTATTTGAAAAAGAAAAAGAAGAGAAGAATGAATGGATAGAAAAAAAAAAAGGGTTATGGAATGAAAGTTGTCGATGGAAAATTTAAGAGCTAGAAGAGTGAATTGTTGAGTTGTAATACAAGTTTTAGTTTAGGCTTTGGTTAATCTAATCATTTATTTGATTATTATTATATACATGAAAGTGGAAACTATATCTGTGGGGTTGTTAATTTTGGATTACATAATACATTCATGAAACTCAATATTGAAGAATTATTCAATTATACGATCATTACTTTGAGTTTAATCAAGATATTTATTGAAGTATTGGAACTTAGGTGAATAATATGTGTGAATTGGATCTCTCTGGATTGGTTTAAATTGAAACTACTCGAGATTAAAGAATTGGTTTCTTTTTTAAAATTACTTTTGAATTTAGAAATTTGTGCATGTTATGCTTGAGACTAACAAAATGCTTGTTCGGGGGTGTGATAACACCAAATATTGTACATTTATCCTCTCAATTGCACTAGTTTTCGTGCATTCAAAGTATTAAATTGATTAGCTAACATCTATTTTATACATGCGATATAATCCAAGAAACAAAAAAGAAATCATGCTTACGAATGAGGATTAAACTCAAAAGATTAACTGAGAGGAGACATGGATATTTGAAAGATATTAATGGAGAATTCACACACCAAAAATTCAAGAAAGCCAAGTAAAAATATGAATGAAGGACTGAAAAATTATACAATATAATAACAAAAATAATAAACTATTCGGTCTCACCAAATGTGTGTTGAGACTCAAATATTGCATATTTAACCCTTCAATTACATTAGTTTTCCTGACATTTAATTGATAATTTTATTTAATTATATATATTTTTGTCAAAATAAACTTCGATGGCATTGACAATTTATGAATTTCGGGGTCAACTCAATGAACAGTTCTGGACAAATTTTGATGGAATCGAAGACAGTTCGATGCCATCGAAGGTGCAATCAAAGATTATTTGATGACATCGAAGTTTGCCATCGAAGATGCATAAAGTGCATAAATTTGAGGCAGTTTACAAACTTTTCCGAGACAGTGCGAAAGCTTGAGTTGCAAAAATATTTAAAGGAGTCCCTAGGCTACTCCAAATTATGTTCTAGGGTTTGAAAAGGGAGCGAAGGGGTAGCTGGAGCAATGATAACATTCTTCCACTCTAATTTCTTCACGGTTCTAGTTAATCTTTTTATTTTTCTTCTAGGATGTTAGTCTTATTAGGCTAATCTCTTAGCTCAGGCTAAGAGATGAAACCTATAGTTTATTTTGATGTTTATCTTACTTTAATATAAGTTTATTTTAAACTTCATTGATTTATAGTTTGATTTAAGGAATATTTTTCATTTTTTAATGGTTTATTGTGACTCCAATAATAGTAGATGTTGTAACACCCCGAACTTTTCAATACCCGAATATTGAAAGTTCTCGAGTGTTACTATGAAATTTAACTTAGTACGAACATGTGTATGATACCAATCTAGCTATATTAACCTTACATCTATTCTCTAACATGCATTTGACCGTTGGGAATGATTTTTATCCATAGATCAAGCCATCCAACCATTGATTTTAAAACAAGACTAAGCCTATTAAAAAGGCACCTTAGTCACCTATAAGTGATCAATTCCCAAACTAAACTTATGGAAAGAACACAAAAATTAAAGAATGCCCGCCCAATTTCAAGACAATCAGATGGTGCATCTAGGCGTAATGGGTGTCACAAGATAACTAAGTAAAGGGTGGAAAATCTATAAATAAGAACTTCCATATGCATAGCACCCAGCGTAAGTGAGAATGAAACTTTGCTTCAACGGTGGGCATCACCTCCACATTGACTAATCGTGTGGGCCATCCGGAGCTCGGATCTACTTCATATTTACTTCATATTTTGAACCATGGCCTAACGCTACCTTATAAAATAGATGAACAGAGTGAATCTCCCAAAAGACCATAAAAATTATAGCCCACGTACTCTAGTAGAGGAACCAAAGTCAGAACTCCCTTTGTAAGCTGCAACAACACGTGAAAACCGATCACATTGAGGAGATTTCATGCCCAGGGCTTCTGAGCCTTTGGATCTAGCTTCGATCCGAGCTGTCCAAACTCCAAGAGAGGAAGGTCCAACCATTCCCAGCTAGGCAGAGAAATAAGAAATAAATTGCAGACATGGCATTCAACTGTTTTTCACGCGAACCAATCACATCGTGCGTAAATCACCTTCACGTAAATCGCCCAACAAAAACATCCATACCTCCAATCTTATGGGCTAAGGAGCATCAGATGGAAATCCTGGACCGTCCAAAAGAATTGCTCAGAGCGAAGGTTGGTTGGAATTAGATCTGCCATTGGAGCAGACTCATCTTCCTCGAGCTATTGTTGGACAATAACGAGTGTCCAAGCATCAGTCTAAGGATTAAAATCGCTCACCTGTTGGCCATTCAAGTAGGAAACTTGCCTCAACACAGTAGAGGAAACAAGGTAGCAAATCTTCACCTTGAGTCTAAAGCCATACGCAAGCCAAACGTTGGGATTTCTGTGCATAAACAAACCAGCGCAAGGCGCTGTTGTGTTCGACCAGGACTCTCTCTCCAACACAAAGTTCATCCACACAATTTATATAAACACCCCACCATTCACTGATCAACAATTAACAAGAGAAATGAGAGAGGATGAAAGAGAAAGAAATGAGAGAAGAAAGAGAGAAAAAAGGAGTATCTATCATAGATAAGGAGCTCCCTACATGCCCAACCATCGACTCATTGGATCATGAGAAACATCCAAATCCTGTGTTTAGATTCCCCACGTGAAGTGGAGTCATGAAACTTTGGTCTAGGATTGAGTCAAGTTCAACATCCTAAGAGGTGAGTATTGTTCAGATTTCCCCTATTAGTGTTCCTAGTTGTTGGGTTTCACACATTCAAAATTGTGAATTAGCAAGAACTTAATCAAACCGAGTGGTGACTCATTAAGTTCAACAAACGAGTCAGGAATGAATTAGGTGATTTAAACCAGGCATCCTGGTAGGTAAGGCTCATGTGCAATCTTTCCCTATTTTTATTCTATTACGTTTAAATTACATTAAGATTAGAATCCAAAACTATGTATAGAGATTATCCAACAAGCCGAACTGAGTCAACTTAGAGCATAAATTTTGTTGGGCCACAAATCTATGGATTTAGAGGGATCTCTACAATTCACTCTGATGGAAAATCTTCAAATAGAGTGAAACTATCTTAAATTCTAACTCTAAACCTATCTGCATGGTCTAAAGATTGAACCTAAACATACACCGATGTGATCTAACTAGATGAATCATGTCAATTGTTCTAGGGTTGGGGTACGACAACACAACAACATTAAAGTGTGATTGAATTCAAAAGTTGATGGTTTTTCCTTTAAATTTTGTAATTTAATTGATTACATCTTTCTCACATGTTCCAAGTTTTATTTATTGTTTACCTTCACCATATGAATCAGTGTTACATAATTCACATCACTACATTATTATCTTGCACACACGTATGACATTGGAAGTCCCACTTCTAGTGATCAATATAATATCGTGGACGTAATGCGTTATGGGTAATGACCCTCTTAGTTAGCACGTAATCTCGTGGGTTGGTGAATGGTGCACAATTGATGTAAGTAAATCGTCATGTGTTGTTACATCACTTCTCGGGATTGGATGTTACAAATAGTTGCTCCATGAACACATCATGTCACGTAAATCCCCCAATCGCATTGTTATGTCACCTTGAGAAGTTCAAATAAATCCACGTTAACATTGGACACATCGAAGAATCTCTGTAGTATGGGATGCGGGGTGAGCCGGATATCTTTAAACTACTTTCCACATTGTGATCATGATCAATGAGTATGATGGACCACACGTACTTTACTAGGCATGCATTTCATGTAGAATGTTGTACATATTAATACCACTTGTATTTGTAGAGTATGAGATGCATCGGAACCCCTTTCTTATTTTTCTGAATCACTTGAATTATTGTAAACTTTAAAGGACAATCACCACTACGAGTAGGGCGTTGACTCTCTCCAACAATACAGATGTTGCAAGTGAATTATAGGCTGATGTAATGGATGACGAACTTTCTATGAAAGACGGGTCCGTATAGGGAAGAAGAATAGTGCATGATTACTTTTATTTATTTCCCTCTGCAAACTTTGATAATATAATTAGCTCCCATTGAGAGGACTTTTGATGATTTGTTAAATTCTTTTACTTTAATGGAATAATAAATATAGTTGATTTTACTCTTGTGAATGGTTACCTTCGTGAATGCAACTGGATGTGATTAAAAAAAAAGGTGAGATTGTGAAGCATCCAAGTTTTATATTATTAACACTCGGAATTCTCAGGCATAAGTAGAAACTCGGTCTGTGAAAATTCGGGATGTTATAGATGTTGTGAGAACTTGGAATATCTTCTTACTTATTTTTAATTGTGTGAGATGTATAAATCATTATTTGTTCACAACCCCAAGTGTAGGATCACGATGTAGTAATAACTCGGTAAGACCGAGGTTAAATCCGCAAGGACTAAACTTGTATGTATTATGAAATAACTAGAACTAGAATTAGAAAAAGATCTAAATCTAAATATAGAATAAAGGAGAGTAATTGTGAATAAAGTTGATTAAAACTTGTGAATTTAAAGGTGAGAACTAGGGTGCCAAGGATTCACTTGTAGCTATCAAGATGCTACCTTGCTTGATTCAAAGAACACAATCAGAATTGGAGTTCTATCCTATCCAATTGGAAGATAAAATAATTAAATCAAATCTAAACTTTTATTGACCTAATTCTCAATGGAAGAGAATTGTGATGAGTAGAAGGGATTTCATCACTCTACCATGCCCAAGAGACAATGGGGAATAATAGGATTTACCAATCTTATAATCTCAGAATGGAAAAGAAAATATTCAAAGCTATCATATCATCTATTGTAATTTGAGTCACAACAAACCATAGAAAACTGAAAATATTTTTTTAATTCAAACTGAAAGTCAATGAAATTAAACATAAATAAGAATCAAAGCAAAAAATATATATATTCAAACATGCTAAAAGCTTCACATCTTAGCCCTAGTTAAGAGATTTAACTAACCAAAGACATGATCGAACTCAAAACGTTTAAACAAAGCATAAAAACTAACTAGAAGAAGAAGATTGAGGAAGAAGGAAGGACTCCTTAAAGTTCTGCAGCACTTTGTTCCACTCTTCTAAACCTAATTCGTGCTTAGAAATAATTAAAAGACCAATATTTATAGTATTTACTTAGACTGACTTCGAAATCGCCACAAATTACGTGAAAAGTTACGCTTTTGTTGGACCTAAGTTAGGTTCAGTCAGACGAAATTAAAGCTGAAAATCGTACATTCTCGCTAGACAAAATTTTACGATTTCAGTCGGACCAAATTAAGGTTGAAAATTATGCTTCTTGCTGCATTATTTTGTCCAATTTTAGTTGGACCAAAATTCTATCTTAGAAAAATTCTGCTTTAGACTTTGAATTCCAAAATATGTTTTTTTAAGATAATTTTCAAGAACCTTCTTTTTTCAGGATTCCTTTTCTTCACTTTAAATCTTCGATTCTCTTCATCCCTCACTTAGTTTCTTTGGATCTTTGGCATGTGAATTCTACATTAATGACTTCCAAATATCTAAATCTTCTTTTAGTAATCTTTTGAGCATAAATCTTCTTTTTGGCATCAATTTCACCTTAAGCTTTTGAAATCACCTCACACATGAAAACATACATAATTAGATCGATTAAGCACTATCATGTTTATAAAACCGAGGTATAAATAGTGGAAATATGTAATATTTTATACTTAACACACCCCCCCAACCAACATTTTGCTAATCTCGAGAAAAACATACGTGAAAATATCCTCAATTCTCAGTGTGCAAACCTCTTTCAGAAAATAATATTTTGTGTAATCAAGTATGAATGACTAGAATCAAGACGAGAAAGTGAAACTTTGAAAACCTAGAGCCGAACCACATAAGCAATCAATCAATAAGTTTATATCAATCACTTACGAGCATAAGTTCATATATCAAGTTTTTCGATGTGATCAGTGAATTTCAACTTTCTTTTCATTAAAACACTATCATTTCATAATGTCAGTCATGCTTATCACCTCAAGAGTAATTGAATAGTCAAGTGCTGATTCTGAACTTATCCCATTTTTCTTCATTTTTCAATTTTATTTTTATATCAACGATCACTTTTATTCATTCATTCTTTTCTCGTCTTTTTAAGGTGGATAAGATTCTCCAGAATTAATTCTCAATATCTATCAATGATTCTTATCCTAATGCTTAGAAATTCTAGCATATTCTAAGAAATTGAATTGAACGTGTCTTATGATTTAGATTAACATGATATTCAAACTTTCTCCTAATCAATTTAAATGTAAGAACTTAGATAATAGTTTACTTGGTTGATCAAACTCCTACAATTTAAAATTCAATCTCCGTCTTATCATTATTCTCAAAACATTCTTAAATGCACAAACTATCACTTTCCAAATTGGTTTTTAGCTGGAAAATTGAAAATTTTCACAAATTTTGCTCAAAACAAAGAAAACACTGATTAGTTTACCTAATCCATACCCCCTAACCTAAAACCTACATTGTCCTTAATGTAAAAGATATGAGCATGCAATGCACATGAGAAACGAAAAAAAATGGGAAGATAATACCTAAAGAAGGAGAATTAAAGTTTTTCCAAAGTTCTTAATATATAAATGGGTGAGCATGAAGACTAAACAAACTGAAATCAAACTATCCTAATCCTAAATCTTATGAAAGCAATAAACCTAATTCTAAACCCGAAAAGTAAGGAATAACTACTCAATCATGCAGCCAGGTTTCTCCTTCGGCCAATATCTTGATAAATTTCTCAGTAGGTTTCTCAACAAGATCATCAAAAAGCCATTTTTATAATAGACTTGGATCCCCTGGAACATGAATGTCCAAAGAAATTTATGAACCTTAGCATAAAGTTTTCTTTTACTCTCCTGAGGTGTCCAAAGTAGATCAAATTCAACTGTGACAGAAAAATTTTCAATGTTAGTGCACCACGGTGAATCAGAGACTACAAGTAAGTGAAATTTAAAAAATTTCTCATTAGGTAGTGTAGTCTTAACGCATTCCGAAGGTTCAGACTTCGGTTCAATTTTCAGATCTTCTTCGTTTAATGGTAAACACTCAGGATCTGTGAAAGGATCACAACCTCAAGTGTAGGGTCGCGAGGTCGCGATGTAGTAATAACTCATGAGAACGAGGTCGAATCCATAGGGACTAAACTTGTACGTATTTTGAAAAGAACTAGAACTAGAATTAGAAGAAGATCTAAATCTGAATTCTAGAATACAAGAGAGTAATTATGAATAATGTTTAAATTATCAATTAAAGGTGGGAACTAGGGTGCCAAGGACCAACTTATAGCTATTAAGATGTTAGCTTACTTGATTCAATTAACACAATTGGAATTGGAGTCCTATCCTATCCAACTGAAAGATAAAGCAATTTAAATCAAATATGAACTTTTCATTGACCTAATTTTTAATGGAGGAGAATTGTGAAGAAGGGATTCCATCACCCTACCATGCCTAGGAGACGATGGTGAACAATGGGATTTACCAATCACACAATCTCAAAATAGGAAAAAAAAGATATCCAAAGTTATCACAACATCTATTGTAATTTGAGTCACAATAAATCATAGAAAATTAAAAATATATCTTTAATATCAAACTAGAAATCAATGAAGTTCATGTAACGTTTTGAAAAAATCTGTACATAGACCCGAGTATCACCTTTCGCAAAAATCATTTAGAACCAAATCCTTTAGAAATTTACATGAATTAACTAGCGCTAAACTAGATTACTTGTGAATTTAGCACTAACCACTTTAAATACATTCTGTAAGACCCAAAACCTATAGAATTGTTAATGCTACATTACCATGAAATCTAAGATCCAACTCTAAACTCAGTTGCTCTCGAGAACATTCGAAAACTTCGTATCAGACCTGGACTGCACGTCGTAAGTCTGATAGCGATGAACTTAGACAATTATGACCGCCTAGTTGGACTTGACTATCACCTCAAAAATCAAGCCCAAACGATATCCTGAGACCATTTCCTTGAGTCCGAAGTGAAGAGTGTGAGAAAGTGAAGATTTTTAAGAAATTAAATATGAATTTAAGAAATCTGAGTCGCGTCGCTTGCGCGTCATTTATAAGTATTCTGACCGTTGGTTTTTGACGCAAATTCACCCTCGAATCAGGAAAGATAGCCCAAACATGTCAAAGTACTCGTGGCCCTGATCAAGTTTCGGTGACCGTTAAACTGAAACTGGTCCACCACGGTCGATCTGAAAATCTGATTGGACTAAAAACTTTACTTGCTTAAGATCCTATACTAGTGAGCTTAATTCCGACCGCATTTGATAAGAGGACCTCCAGAAGTGTTCCGTTGGATCAGAAAGAGCCCGATTTGGTTATAACCTAAGTATACCTTTGCCCTAGGGCTATTTTCATCGGTTTTGGACTTATATAAAGGCCTTAAACCCTCTCTCTCAAGTCCCATACGAATTTCCAACCCTAGCCAATATAAGAGAGAGAAAGTAAGTGAGAACCTAGTGTTTCATCTTGGGATTCTTCCCAGTTCTTCTACGCACCAATCCATCGTATCTGAATCATTATTCTGGAGATTCTAACTCCGTTTTTGGGTAATTCAATCAAACCCTAACCTATTTTAGAGCTTAGGATAGTTTAAGTGTTGTTGTAACTAACTTATTTCATGTCTTAGGTTGCTTATCCACCGTTGACGAAGACTTATCGTCTAAATCATATTCATTTCGTATTTTTCGGTTTAAGGTGCGGACTATATACGTTTAGGTTATGGTTTTCAAGACTTTCAATGTTAGATAATGATTTATTCTTGATATGGATGCTATTACACATGCTAAATGCGCTATCCGTTTTGATTTGCGTATATGTATAACCTATATTATAAATAGGGTATTTTATGTATATGTGGAAATATTTGTATGCGTAAGGAATTTGATGTTATGATTGCCATGATTATTTGTTGTAGATATATGATTGATATGCATGCGACAACTCATAGGTGAGGGGATTTGCCCGAATATGTAATGTGGTTGACATACGTGATGTATGTTGAATAGTGTAGTCTAAGTGTTTGTATAAATGCCTGAATGAGATAACATTCAGTAAAGTGTGATTTATAAGGTTATTGAGATATGAATCTCAATTACCCTACTTGTGTGTATGATTTTCTCCATGAATTATTTAGTCTATTTTATTCATGTTAACTGTGTGTATGATTTCCCCCATGTACTGAATTCGTGTTTAAGTTATATTTCATAACATGTTCATATAAATGTAGAATTTGAATCAATTGCTTATTATTGAGCTTGTATGTAATTGGGACTATATTATAGTCTAGGTAATCGGTAACGGTCCTTAAACTGGTGGTTGAGGTTATTTTCACCACGCAGGATGTGTTCAACGAATGCAAGTCGTACTTGGGATGTTCGACAGTGGTTAGGCCACATGGAGTATTTATGCATTCCATGTCGATCAACTCAACGTGCGCTTGTCCTAGTCGAGCTCGTCAAATAATTCGATTGGCCGATGTATGTTCACCATGTTTCGTCGCTACTGTTTGAATCTAGGGTACCAAACTTACTAGTGAAATCCTATTAACCTTGGTACCTCGATCCCCTAAGACTCATGAACCGGACATGGTGGTATGGGACACCGTGGTCGAGCTGTCGGCCTACATTGGGGTGACGAGCCTCCCCGTAGTGACCAGTGAGCATCCTACACTCGTGAGCTGATTATGGTGGTATGGGACACTATATTCGCGCTGTCGGCTATATTGATTGGTGACAAGCCCTCTGTAGTGACTTCGAGCATACCTTGATACTGCAGACAGGTGACGAGCCCTTTTGTAGTAACTAAGGTATACTAGGCCTGTATTGATTGGTGACGAGCCCTTTACAGCGACCTAGAATAGTAATATCGTATGAGATTTACTAGGACTGACGACCCTAGAACGGATCATTATTTAGAAATTGATATAAGGGAGGTACCTTAGCTTCCCAATCCAGCTGTATGAAAAGGACTAATAAGAACTTGATAATCATGCTCATAACATTGCACTGCATATGCCGTTGACGTTGGTGTAGAGCACAGTGGTAGCGATTCATGCCACGATCGTTAAATGATGTCGTAAGAGGGAGATTGTGGTGAGGGCATGCATCATTTTCTCATACCATTCTTGCATTAACAAGAGTATCTAGGACATGTTTGATTATACTGCTTTATCATTACTACTTGATTGAATTGATAACATGTTAACCTTTGCTGTATAGTTCCACTGAGTTGATCACTCACTCCCACGTTCTGGGACGGTGCTTAAACACCAACCAGACTCTGACTTAGCTGCAGGTGATGCTGATGCCTGCGAGGAGGAGCCGGAGTTCGATGAGGACGAGGAGGCTTTCTCGTTCATGCAGTTCTCAGGCAGGTTCATGTGAGTTATGTCCTGGTTAGCGGGAATTCTGGGTTATGATTGTAGCGATTGATCACATTTTATTATATGTATTTTGAGACTTGACTTGTAATTATGACCTGACAGAGCATACATACCTTGGGGACTTATGTTGGTTTATATATGTATTTCAGTCTTTCGCTTGCGTCCTTAGACTGTCCCTGAATTATGTTTGCTATTTTGGCTTAATCTACATCATGTTTTATGCACTAATACAGACAACATACATCCATCTCTCAATATGTTGCATAAGTGATGTTTTGGAACTTGAGAGCTGAGTTATACTCAACCCCCGATTTTCAGGGCATTACAGTTTAATAAGACCAAGAATCAAAGTAAAATAAACATCCCAACATGCTACAAGCTTCACATCTTAGCTCTAGTTAAGAGATTTAGCCAACCATAAGTATGATTGAAATTGAATCTCTTAAATAAAGCATGAAAAATAAACTAGGAAAGAATAAAAACTCTTTAGCAGCTGCTCGACCACCCCTTTGTTATGCTCCTTGAGACCGTTTCAAACCCTAGAAGATGCTTTGGAGCATCCTAGGGAGTATTATTTATAGTTGTGGAACTCCAACTTTCGCACCTAGTTAGAAAAATTTATAAACCACCTCAAATTTACACACACTCAGCAGTTTGCTAAATTAAACTTTCGCAGTTTTCCAAAATATACTTCACTTTGCACAGCTAAAATAGACTCCGAGTTTCAAAATATGCTTTTTTATGATAATTTTAAGAAATTTTTAGGACAATATCACGATTCCTTTTCTTCACTTTAAATCCTTGATTCTCTTCATTACTCACTTGGTTTTTTTAAAAAAAAAATCTTTGACATGTGAATTTTTCATTAATGACTTCCAAATATCCAAATCTACATTCAGTAATCTTTTGAACATAAATCTTCCTTTTGACATCAATTTCACCTTAAGCTCTCGAAATCACTTCGCACATGAAAACATGCATAATTAAATCAATTAAGCCCTATCATGTTTATAAAACTAAGGTATAAATAGGGAGAAATATGTAATATTTCACACTCAACACACCCTCAACCAGCATTTTTCTAGTCCCAAGCAAAACATGTGGGAAGTGATCTTCAACTCTCAATGTTTAAAGTTTTTTAAGAAAATAATCATTTGTGTAAACAAGTATGAATGAGTACAATCCAAAGAAGCAAGAGTAAAAATTTATAAACCTAGTGTCATGCCCCAAACTCATAAACTAGACTCACAAAATTTTTGATCGCTAAATCTGATACCGACAGCCTCCGTAGTACCCCATTCTCAGCTCCCGACACCCATTTGCTAGATTCCGATCCTGGGATCCTACAAGGAGGATTTTTAGTATGAAATTTTTTTAGGGAGTATAATTATAAGCATAACTAATTCACAAAACATCAACACCACATATCTACTAATAAAATCATTACAGTACAATGCTGAAAGGGAAATACATATATGAAACAAAAACTGCAAAGCTCTAACACACGCTCCTATCTCAATGTTGCTGCAACCTAATGTCACCTGCATGCAACGGTCGTGCATAAGCTTACAAGAAGCTTAAAGGGTGGTGTATGTGTATGCAATGCACATGCTAAGCATATAAATATCAGAGTAAGTAGAAAATACTGACAAGTACATAATCGTTCGAGTATAAGGACATAATAAAGAAAATATCATATCTAGACCATGCAGTGTAGAAACATAGTAAACCAAATGTCATATGCAGAGGATGTAATACAGTACACAATGCAGAGTCATAGTAAGCCAAATATCATACGCTGAGGATGCAAAGCAATATGCAAATCCTGACGAGTCCATGAATACCATAAGCCTTATGCAATACAAAAACATAGTAAAACAAATGTCATATGTAGAGGATGTAATACAATATGTAATGCAAAAGAAATTACAAAGATGGAGTGTTTAATCGGGATGATAGTACGTGGTATCGCAAGTTGTGGGGATTCTTTACAAAAGACTTTTATCAAAACCAATCTCATTCCTAAATTTGGATAGCTAGACTTAATGTGGTAAAGTCCTGATCTCAAGTTGGTTGATACCCAACCAAAATCAAGGCCATTACAAAGGTGCACATAATGATTTAGTTACACACCACCAACCCGAGTGGATAGTGAATGAATGAATGAATTAGTCAGATGCTGAGTACGCAACTCTTACTCAGTAAGTCTACATATAACCACCACAACACTTTTGATGTGGAACAAGGTTCCGCCCCACTGTATGCATAGTAGCATCCCAGAAAGTAGCATGCCAGCCACTAGTAGCTCGCCCAGGCCCTTAGGCCACGTGTGCAACAATGACGGGGCATCACAATCTCAGTATCATACATCTCTGGGATATCACCAGGTCTAGTATACCCACACCAGATAGCCACCCCATCACGCGCAACCAGGTGAGTGGAAGAGACCTCACTACCCGCTTGGCCAGTAGTCTGCCAATATCTAATAGGCACATCGATAGCGGACCCATTTCTGAGCTGGTTTAATTCAACCTAGTTGAGCCCCCTTCACCCAGGTTGGTAAGGTCACACTCTCTTCCAACTGACCATGACATAGTGGGAGATGTGACCTACTAGTATTCGGCACTTAGGTTCTCATGTATCCACTCCGTGTATACGTTGGAGCATCCCCTGGCCACAGGGGTTTAGGGACTTTCACCCATAGACATCCAAAGTTCCCATATGCTGAATCCCAAACATTTCCAGTATCCCATCTGACCATCCATGATAAGCTTGTGGATGTCACAGCCCTGATGTCGCTAGGGTGCTAAATAATCATGTCATAAAAGTGAGATGCATGAGTCATGCCATCCAATCATGCATCAAAACTGCGTGTACCACGTACTCATGTGGGGCAACTCCGTCTCTCAGGGAATCCCATAAACATCTCAGCCCAATGGCGTATACTATAATCAATCAATTCTCATAACAGGCATACAAATGATGCGTATGAGAATGTATCATGATGTACGCTAAGCATGATTATCAGTCATAAACAATAATCGACATTTATTCATGGTGAGGTCCATAAAAGGACGAGTATCTAATCCAAACATCATGATATGCTCTAAACAGAGGATATATCAACCTGATGTCACATACACAAAGGGAGTCAAGAGGATGAGCCTAAGTACAATAAGAGGGCTTCCTCACCCACCCTATCATATAAGTTAGGCTTTCTTATGCGGGCCTGGTAAGTACACAAGGTGGGCTTTAAGGTTTGGATAATCCCACTAGCATCAATGGGTGCCCAACGGTTTGGGGTTAGCTGAATAAGGTGAGATGGGTCATGCTAATATCAATGGGGGCCCAATGATTTGTGACAACCCAATAAGGATAGATGGGGAATGGGCTTAACAATGGGCCCTGGGGAGTTTACAAGGTGGACATTTAACCACCATTTCTCCTTGAGTGCGGCCCGCCATAGAATCTAACTTACAATGTGGCCTATGGCCCTAATACCATCTGGACAACGGATGGGCAGCATGAATATAATCACATACATCATGGTGGGCTTCTTGGGATAGCCCATAGGATCAAGCAAAATAGATGGGCAGCGTGTATATAAAGCATGCATACAACAAGGTGGGCTCAATGGCTAGATATCCAGCCCTTCTGGGCCTATTAGACGTCCGACAATCTGGACGGCCTAGTTGACACATACATATGGTGGGCCTTACATGGAAATGGATCTCATGGCCCTGAAAATGGCCTAACAGTGTGTGTGGAACATATACATCAAGGTGGGCCTCTACACAACATAAATGGGCAGCATGGATATAAAATATACAACAGGTGGGCCCTACACATACACAGCAGGTGGGTCCTGCTGGTCGGCCCATTCGATGGACGGCCTAGATAACATATACATCACAGTTGTCCTGCTGATGGATGGAGTGGATACAATGCATACATCACTGGTGGGTCCCACTGTCCATCTGATGGATGGTGCAGATACAACACATACATCATGGTAAGCCCCACCATCCTAGTTGGACGGTGCTGGACGCCACACGTGCAGCACGTGCAGGGTGGGTCCCACCGTCTTACCTGAACGGTGGATAGGATACATGCATCAGTGGGTCCCACCGTCCAGATGTTGGACGGTGGATGAAAGACATACATCTGGTGGGGTCCATGCCTAGAGCCGAATCAAATGAGCAATCAATCAAATAGATTCTTCATCAATCAATCTAGAGCATAAGTTCATATATCAAGTTTTCCCAATGTGCTTGGTGAATTTCAATTTACTTTCCATAAAAGTATACTATCATTACATAATATTAGCCATAATCATCACCTGAAGATTAATTGAACAATCAAGCACTGATTCTGAACTTATCCCCTTTTCCTTCTTTTTCCAGTTTTTGACTTTATATCGATGGTGTCTTTTTATTTATTCATTCTTTTTAGACTTTTCATTCTTTTACAGTCATTTCATTCTTTTCCAGTCTTATATGACCTTTTTGTCGATCTTACTGTTTTTTAATTAGTTCTTTTCATCTTTTAAGGTGGATAAAATTCTCCAGACTTAATTCACAATCATCCATCAATGCTTCACATACTAACAATAAAAAACTCTAGCATAATTTACAGAAAGCAACATGAACGTGTCATGTGACTTAGATTAATATGATATTCAAACTTCTTCTTAATCAATTAAATGCAAGAACTGTAGGTGATAGATTACTTATTTGATCAAACTCCAACAATTCAAAATTTAATCTCAATCTTATTATCATATTCAAAACATTCTTTACATACACAATTTATCATTTTCCAAATAGATTTCAGCTAAAATAGTGAAAATTTCAAAAAAAAAATGCTCAAAACTAAGAAAACATTGATTAGTTTACCTAATCCACACCCCCAACCTAAAATCTACATTGTCCTCAATGTGTATACACACACACACACACACACACACACACACATACACATGCAATGCATATGAGATAATGAAAAGAAATGAGGAGTGATGGAAATGTAGTACTTAAAGAAAGGGGATTGAAGCCTTTCTAAGGTTCTCAATGTAAAGATAGGTTAGCACAAAGACTCAAACAAAATGAAAGCAAACTATCATAATCCTAAATCCTATGAAAGCAATAAAGCTAACTATATCTCCATCAGACTAGGAGATTAATCTTGGTACACAGGATCAGTCAGAGGCATGGACATGTCCTCTAAGTCAAAATTATCAACAAATGGCTTTAAATGTTGTCCGTTCACTTTAAAAATATGGCCATTTATTAGATTCTTTATCTCAATAGCCACATATGGATAGACATTAGTAACAGCGAAAGCGCCGATCCATCGAGATCGGAGTTTACCTAGAAAAAGGTGTAAACGAGAATTGTATAAGACTTTTTGATTGATTATAAATGATTTCCAAAGGATGTTCCTATCGTGGAACACCTTCATCTTATCTTTGTAAATTCTTGACTTCTCGTATGCATCATTTCAGATTTTCTCAAGTTCATTCAACTGTAGTTTGCGTAGTGAACCACCGTTGTCCAAATTGAAGTTAAAATTTTTGATAGCCTACTAGGCTCTATGTTCCAACTCTATAAGCAAGTCGCAAGCTTTCCCATAGACGAGTCTAAAGGGAGACATTCCAATGGAGGTCTTAAAAGATGTATGGTATGCCCATAAAGCATTGGTCAAACAATTGACCAATCCTTATGGTCAGGGTTAACCATTTTCTTCAAAATGTGTTTAATTTTCCTGTTAGAAATCTTAGCTTGTCCACTTGTCTATGGGTGGTATGGAGTACTCACCTTATGAGAGATGCCATATTTCTTCATTAAGTTTTTAAATGGCTTATTATAGAAGTGTAACACCTCAAATTTTTACCAACCTGGAGTTAGGCATCCTTAGGCAATGGGTCAACCATAACACCTTGGTAACCTCTTAGAATCCAATTTCAAAGCCAAATAAATCGTTTAGAACCTAATTCTTTAGAAATTTAACATGAATTAGCCAGCGCTAAACTAGACGACCTGTGAAATTGTCACCAATCACTTTAAATACGATCTGTAAGGCCCAAAACCTATAGAATCGTCGACGCTACGTTACCCTAAAACTTAGGATCAAACTCTAAACCCGTTTGCTCTCAGGAACCCTTTGAAACTTTATATTGGATCTAGACCACGCGTCGAAAGTCCGATATCTACAATCTCAGACCATTATGACCGCTTAGTTGGACTTGACAATTGTTTCGAAAATTAAGCCCAACTGACGTTCTGAGGCTATTTCATTGAGCCTGGAACAAGGAGTGTGAGAAAGGGTAAAATTCATAAAAATTTAAATATCATTTAAATGAATCTGACACGTTTCGTTTGCGGGTTCAGTATAAGCATTCAGACCGTTGGAATCTGACCCAAATACACCCTTGGATCAGGAAACATTTCCCACTCAGGTCAGTATACTTGGAATCCTCGATCGAGTCTCCGTGACCGCTGAACTGAAACTGGTCTGCCACGTGCGATCTGGGAACACTACCGGACTGAAAACTTGATGTGAGGAGGATCCGGTATCCATGAGCTTAAGTCCGACCGCATTCGGCCAGGGGACCTCCCGAAATGCTCTTTTGGATCGGGAAAGACCCGATTTGGCTGTAACCCAAGTATACCTTGGCCCCAAGCCTATTTTTAGCAATTCTGGGCCTATATAAGGAGCTTAAACCCTTAGCCTTCTAACCCATACGAATTTGGAGAAAACCCTAGGAGAGAGGAGAGAAAAGAGAGAGAAAGTGAGGGAGAAGCTGGTAATTTTTTCAGGGAGTCTTCCCTGCTGCTCTACGTGCCACATCCACCTGCCTGTATCGCTTCTCCGGCGATTCCAACTTCGTTCTAGGTAAGAAAACCCTAACCTCAAGCTGTTTTAGGGATTCCATCGATACAAGTAGCAAAGTAGCTAACCTATCTTGTAAATTAGGTCGCCATATCGACGTTGACGAAGCGTAGACTTTCTATTCAAATCGATACGCTTCTACGGCGAAAGGTGAGGATTGTAGATGTTTAGGTTGACTGTTTTCAAAGCTTTCAATGTCGTTTAATAGTAGATTATTGATAAGAATGCCGTTTGACATGTAGAACATGCTGTCTGTTTTCCATTTCGACTGCGTACGGTGAATATGAGATTTAGGGTATTTTAGGTATTTGTAGGAAATACTGTATACGTTCGTATTTTTCTAAAATGATTTCCATGTGTATTTGTCATGTTATGATATTAGATACGCGTGTATGATCTGTTTGGCGAAGAGATTCGTCCTAATGCGCACTTTGGGTCGACATACGCTATGTAGACTAAAGTGTATAGACTAAGTATTTGTATAAATGTTTATATTAGTATGTATTGAGTAAATGTTGTTGTAGATTAGTCTTGAGATTGAATTCTCAATTAATATGATGATGTACATGATTTTCCTCCATGTTGTGATATTGAATTGATTTCCTTATATATATGGAATACAGTGTTTGGCTGATTTGCTTACGTAATATGTCATCACATGTTGTTAACATGCTTGGATTGTTGTATTTCATTTTTGTTACTCTTACATGATCACTGTTGTGGAATTACAAGTGCTTGGGGCTATATCATAGTCCAGGCAGTCGGTAATAGATTCAAACTCGTGGTTGGCTTCTATTTGCCACGAAGGACGCGTTGATGAACGTGAGTCATACTTTGGGTTGGCGGCAGTAGTTAGGCTACACGAGGTGTTTTATGCACTTCATGTCGTTCAGTTTGAGGTGCGCTCGTACTAGTCGAGCTCGTCAAGTAACCCGACTGACCGTTGATTGTTCACCTTGTATTCGTCATAACTGCGTGAACCTAGGGTACTAAACTTACCATTGAAAAGCCCCTCTAACCTTAGTAACTTGATCCACTAAGACTCATGAGCCGGGTATGGTGGTATGGGACACCCGTGGTCGAGCTGTCAGCCTACGCTGGGGCCACAAACCTCTCCGTAGTGACCAGTGAGTACCCTACTCTAAGCAGATTATGGTGGTATGAGACACTATATTCTTACTGTCGACCTACATTGATAAGGTGATGAGGGAGTGGAGCAACGAGTGCAAGCAACAGCCCTGGCAACCCTTTGTAGTGACCTTAAGTTTATCCTGACATTGCATGGGGGCGACGAGTCCTGATGCAGTCTTAAGGATATAAACTAGGTCTGTATTGATAAGGTGATGGGGGAGTGGAGCAACGAGTGCGTGCAACAGCCCTGACAGCCCTTGCAGTGACCTAGAAATATATCATCGTATGAGACTACTAGGAGTGACGACCCTAGACAGGATCATTATTTGAGTATTGATATGAGGGAGGTACCTTAGTTTCCCAATCCTGCTGTATGAAAAGGACTAATAACAACTCGGTAATCATTTTCATATCGCACTGCATGTGCCTGAAAGATGTGGAGCATTGAGGGAAGAAAGCATGCCGCGGACGTAAGATGGTGTCGCATGAGGGAGTATGTCGGTGAGGGCATCCATCATGTCATTTCATGCTTGCATTAATCACAGTATCTAGGAATGTCTGATTGTTTGCTTTACTATTATCGCGTGATTGATTTGATAACTTGTTAACCCTTTCTCTATGATTCCACTGAGTTAGCTACTCACTCCCACGTTACGGGACGATGTTGTACACACCAACCAGTTTCTATTTCAGTTTCAGATGATGGCGATGCTTGCGAAGCAGAGCCTGACTTGGTGATAATGAGGAGGATCCCTCCTGTATGTAGGTTCTGATCGATGGGTTTGCAGGGTTACTGATTAGATGCCAATACACTTGGTATTTTACCTTTTATTTACACATTCATGTATATATTCTTTTCTTTCTATTGTAGAGTATACATGTATTTAGTTAACCTGGTAACATGTTCACACTCTGGAGACCTACAACAGTTCATATATTCTATATATCTATCACATTCTTCCGCTTGCTAATTTAACTGTCTCTGGAGTATGATATGCTGTTTTGGCTTAATCCACCTTATGTTTTATGTACTAATACTGCCGACATTCATCCATCATTGAAAATGTTGCATAAGTGATGTTCTGAAACTCGGGAGTGGAGTTTATGCTCGACCCCCGATTTTTGGGATGTTACAAGAAGTGTGAACCTCCATCACTAATGATGGCCTGAGGCGTTCCGAACCGGGAGAGGATATTTTCTTTTAAAAATCGAATGACCATATGATAGTCATTGTTCTAGTATGGGATTGCTTCAACCCACTTAGTGACATAGTCTATTGCTGACAAAATGTACAAATTCTCAAAGGATTGGGGGAATGGCCCCATGAAATTGATGCCCCAGTAATCAAATGCTTCAATGATAAGAATGGGCTTTAGAGGCATCATATTTTGAGGAGACAATGCACCCAATTTTTAAAAATGTTCAAAAGCTTTGTAAAACTCATGAGTGTCCTTGAACATAGTGGGCCAATAAATACCGCATTGTAGAATTTGGGCCATGGTCGTTTTAGCAGAAAAGTGACCACCAAAGGCCTGCGAATGACAGAAGGAGATGACACTTTAGTGTTCATTGTCTAGTACACATCTCCTTAGAATTTGGTATGTGTAATATTTGAATAAATACAAGTCATCCCAGAAGAACTTACGAACCTCGGTGAAGAATTGTTTTCTTATCTTACAAATTCTAATGGGTTGGTGTGAAACTTTTGGCAAGATAATTAATAATGTTAGCAAACCAAGGTAATTGGGAGAGTTTAAACAATTGTTCGTCAGTGAACATACCATTTATAGGTGGTATTTCAAGGGAATCGGGGAGATCAAGTCTCGAAAGATGGTAAGCCACTACGTTCTCTACTCCCTTTTTGTCCCGTATTTTCAAATCAAATTCCTGAAGTAGGAGGATCCATCTTATTAAGCAGGGCTTAACATTATTCTTAGAGAGAAGGTACTTCAACGTGGCATGATCAGTGTAAATGATGATCTTGGATCCGATCAAGTAAGACCTAAATTTGTCCAAAGAGAATATTATAGATAAGAGTTCCTTCTCCATATTAGAGTAGTTCACTTGGCTAGGATTTAGAGCTTCACTTGCATAGTGAATAATGTAGGGCTTCTTTTCTTTTCTCAGGCCTAACACTGCCCCAATAGCATTGTCAGATGCATCACACATAATCTCAAAAGGAATGCTCCAATTGGGTGACTGCATGATAGCTGTGGTAGTCAACATGCCCTTGAGCTTAGTGAAAGCTTCCTAGAATTGCTCAGCCAGTGGTATGGTACATCCTTTTGAAGTAGATTGCATAAAGGATGAAAGAGGTGACTAAATTCCTTTATGAATCATCTGTAAAATTTGACATCCTAAGAAGGATCACACATCTTGTATGCTCTTGGGTGGAGGTAGGTTAGAGATAAGATCAATTTTAGCGTTATCTACCTCAATTCCCTTTGACGAGATGATATGTCCAAGAACAATTCCCTTACAAACCATAAAATGACACTTCTCCTAATTTAGTACCAAATTCTTTTCCTCACATCGCTTCAACACATTTTTCATATTTTCTAAACACTCGCTAAAGGATGGACCAAAGGCAGAGAAGTCATCCATGAATACCTCTGAATATTACCCATCATGTCAGAAAATATACTCAACATGCATCGCTAAAAGATGGAAAGGGCATTACACAGTCTGAATGACATCCTTCGATAAGTAAAGGTGCCAAGGGGGCATTTAAATATGGTCTTTTCTTGATCTTCAAGGGCTATCTCTATCTAATTGTAGCCCGAATATCCATTAAGGAAGCAATAGTAAGAGTGACTAGCTAGCCTTTTCAATATTTGATGAATGAAGGGTAAAGGAAAGTGGTCCTTCCTCGTGATGGTATTCAACTTTCTGTACTCAATGCACATTCTCCAACTAGTAGTAACTCTAGTTGGCACAAGTTCATTATCAGCATTGGCTACGATGGTGATTTCGGACTTCTTAGAAACCACCTGAGTTAGATTCACTCATTGGCTATCAGATATGGGGTATATAATACCCATGTCCAATAACTTAAGTACCTCGACCTTAACCACTTCCTTCATATTTGGATTTAATCAGTGTTGTGGTTGTCGGGAGGTCTTCGTATTATCCACAAGATGAATGTGGCAAATCAAAGGGTCAATTCCCTTGAGCTCTGCAATCGACCATCAAAGGGCTCTTTTATACTCAATGAGAGTAGAGATAAGCATACTCTTATTTTCTTGCTCAAGGTGAGAAGAAATCACCACCGGATATGTCTCATCTTGACCTAAATAGACATATTTAAGATCAAATTGTAAAGGTTTTAGGTCAAGCTTCAGCGCCTTGAGGATAGATGGTAGAAGCACTATATTAGTTTGGGATAATTCTTCAAATTATGGCCTCCACCGGTTAACTTCAAGTACCGACATAACATCAATCATGACATCTATCTCCCTAATCATGTCATCATCCAAATCAAGGGAGGTGGCCAATCATGTCTCTAGAGTGTTAGAGTATAGAGTCAAAAGTGTCTTCCACGAACGAATCGATCATGTTAATGTCATGGGTATCTTCATCATCCTCTGATTATTTGCTCATATTGAAAAAGATGTTGAGCTCCAATGTCATATTTTTGAAATATATATTGAAAATCACATTCCTACAATTAATGATAGCATTTGATGTAATAAGGAATGGGTGACTAAGAATGACGGGTATCTGAGTACTCAAATCCACGATGGGTTGAGTATCCAGAACAAAAAAATCTACTGGGTAGTAAAATTTATCAACCCGGACCAACACATCCTCGATCATCCCTCTTGATACATGAACTGATCGATTAGTAAGTTGTAACGTGTTCCGGGTGGGTTTTAATTCATTAAGACCCAGTTGTTCGTATACTGGGTAAGGAATTAGATTTACACTCGCCCCCGAGTCAAGAAGTGCATGCTCAATCAGGTAATTCCCAATTACATAAGTGATGGTTGGGCTATCGGGATCTTTGTATTTTTGTGGCACATCTTGCTTGAGGATGACACTCACTTTTTTTATCAAAAAGATTTTCTTTTATATGTTTTGTCGTCTTTTAGTAGTACATAAATCTTTAAGAAATTTGACATATGAAGGGATTTGTTTAACTTCATCCAATAGAGGGATGTTGACCTTCACTTGTTTAAGCACCTCTAAAATATCCTGAGAATTAAATAGAGGTTTTGGTGCAATCAACCATTGAGGAAATGGCGCAATCGACTTACTTTGAGGTTCCGGTTCTAACCCATGTAGAGTAATGTTAGGTCTATCATTCTTATCTTCTTTGAGGTCTTTAGGCTTTTCAGCCCTTACTGGAATATATTTGTCAATTGTCTTTCCACTCCTAAGAGTGGTGATATACTTGGCTTGTTCCATTTGATTTAAAGAGCTTAGGTCATTAATTTCACATTATGGCTTTGGATTGGGGAGAGGTTGGGCTGAAAACATCCCTTTCTCCCCACTCGCTAAGTGTGACTCAATCCTTTGAATGGACAATGCAAAACATTCCCATTATTATTTTGATATCCTTGAATACTTATACTATATTCTAGTTGAATAGCTTTTAGTTTTGCATGAATTTTTGAACTGTATCCTCTTGAAGCCTCTTCTGATTTAAAAATTGAGTAAGGGCCTCTTATGGGTTAGCTGTTTGTCCATTCCTTCAACTTAAATTTGGATGGTTTCTCTAGTTGGAATTGTATGTATTTGAGGTGGTTCCTCTGAAAGGTCTTTGGTAGTTGTTCACGACATTCAATTGTTCATTCAATATCTCTTAAAAAGCAGAAATTAATGGGAAATTCTCAGTTGTATGTATGTTACAAGCATAAATACCACAAACAACTTCTACAGCCTTATCAAATTTGATAGGTTTTGCATTCTTAAGTTTCGTGGCCTCGAATTTTCTTGTGAGATTGGCCACACTTGCACTCATATCATCTTCCTCTTTTAGAACATAAATTCCTCCCCTTTCCTTTGATTGAGTAGGCTTAAAAGCGATGAGTCATGGAGAGGTGTCTCATGATTGCACGTTTTCTACCCATTGATCAAGGTAATCCCACACATCATCAACCTCTTTGTTCATGAATTCACCATTACACATCATCTTTACGAACTGACACATTGGTGAGGTCAATCTGTTATAGAAAAAGCTTATTACTTGCCATGCTTTGTATCCACGATGTGGACAGAAATTCGTGAGATCTTTGACCTTTCCAGCATTGGAAGGTCTCTTCCTCTTTTTGGGCAAAGTTCATGATTGTCTTCCTTAAAGTGTTAGTTTTTTGAAATGGAAAAAAACTTTTTAAGAAATTCTTGGGTCATCTCGGCCCATGTGCCTATGGATCTTGGTTTTAAGGAGTGCATCCACACCTTAGCCTTCTCTTTCAATGAAAAAAGAAATAATTTAAGTTGCACTGTGTCCTCAGACGCGTTTGGAAAGTGTAATGTAGCGACTATCTCATCAAACTCCTTGATATGTTATTGAGGGTCAAATATTGAATATTAAACCCCATTTATTACTTGGTTTTATGAACATGATAATGCTTAATATTCTATTTTAATCATGTTTGTATTGCAAGGTGAATTTAAGAGCTTGGATTGAAAAGGAAGCTAAAAGCATGGATTTAACACTCGAGAATCACCAAGCCAAAGATTGGATCTTATGAGACCAAAAATTAAGAATTCACATGCCAAAGATCCAAGAAAATCAAGTCAAGAATGAAGAGAATCGAAGTTTTGAGGTGAATTTGCGTAATCCTCGACTAGGCTTGCCTCCTACTCAACTAGTCCTAGCCCTACTCGACCAGTCGAGGATTCCTTGACTCGAACTCCAGTGGCAAAATCATCTAAAATTAGGTCATCCTCGACCCGTCAAAGGACACCCTCAACCAGTCGAGGGATGTCCTCAACCAATCCTGAGTTACGCAAATAGCACACAAAGTGCAAAAATTTGAAGCGATTTTCAAAAATTTCCAACTCGGTACAAAAGTTTAAGTTGTAAAACCATAAATATGGGTCCGTAAGATGTTCCTAAGCATCTTCTAAGGTTTGAAGAGTGGACCAAAAGGGTGAAGCCGTCGTCCAGGAGTTCTTCTTCTTCCTCTTTAGTTGGTCTGTTTGTTTTATTTAAGAGTCTTTAGTTCAATCATGTCTATGGTTGGCTAAACCTCTTAGCTAGGGTTAAGAGGTGAAGCTTGTAGCGTAATTAAGATGTTTTATTTGTTTTGATTCATATTTGATTGAACTCTCTTAGATTCTAGTTTAATTATGAAGGAATATTTTTAGTTTTTAATAGTTTTTTTATGAAAAATTATAATAGATCCGTGATAGGTTGAGATATCTTCTTTTCCCGAATTGAGATTGTAAAATTAATAAGTCCTATTGTTCACCATCGTCCCTTGGGCATGTTAGGGTGACGGAATCCTTCCTAACTTTCATAATTCTCTTATGATTGGTTGTGGGATTGGTAAATCCTGTTGTTTACCTTGTCTCTTGGGCATAGTTAGGTGATGGAATCACTTCCAAATCTTCACCACTCTCATCCATTGATGATTAGATCCATGAGAGGTTCAGAGATCTGACAAATCTCTTCTTACCAACTGGATAAGATAGGACTCTGACTCCAGTTGTGTCCTTGAATCATGCAAGGTAGCTACCCAATTGCTACAAGTGGATCCTTGAAAACCCTAGTTCACACCTTTGAATTTGTTAGTTTTAATCACTTTAATCACAATTACTCTCTACTTCCAGATTTAGGTTTACATCTTCTTCGAGTTCTAATTCTAGTTGCTTTCAGAAGACACACATGATCAGTCCTTGTCGATTTGACCTTGGTCTTACTGAGATTATTACTATATCGCGACCCTACACTTGTGGTTGTGAACAAGTTTTTGGCGTCATTGCCGGGGATTGACAGTTGCATTTTTCTGAGATTAGCTAGTTTTGGAATTAGTTTAAGATTAGGGTTTTTTCTAGTTTCTATTTTTAGGATTAGGATTTTCTGAATTATTTTAGAAACTAACTTAGCTTTCTATTTTTAGGTTTAGAAATTTTCCTACTTTATTTTTAGAAACTAATTTTTTCTTTTAGAAACTTTCCTTTTCTCTTTTTAGAAACTTTTTATTTTTTATTTTTAAAAATTAACTTATTTTGTTTTGGTTTGTAGGATCTTAATTTAGGAACTTCTAATCTGATAACTTCCTTCTAATTCTCTCTCTTTCTATTTTTAGATTTCTTATTACTATAGGAATTTTCTTTTACTCTTTTTTTTTTTAAGGATTAGCTTCAGAGTTAAGGTTTCGCGATGCAAGAGTGGGTACGTCAGTATGCTGAGATAGATAAGAGATATTGGAAAGGGATGTATGATGATTATGATAGAAAATAACCAGTCTTAAAATTTTTCTGAAACCATCATCGAGAACCGAGCGGAATACAATGCTTCGCTAGTTAAGAAATACTTACGCGATCATATGCGGGAGAATAATTACACCCCACAAATTAAGAAAATAGTATGTGAGTGTTGAGGTTATCATAATTATGGGAGTGAGAATAATTATCACCCATCAGATAAGAAGAAAACAATGCGTGATTATATTATGGGTGATAATATGTATCAACAACCATCAGATTCTCCCACCTATAACCCATATGACTATAATCAGTGGAAACATCAATGTTGGGAAGATGAACTAGCAATACATCATAGTGATAATTCTCTTAAGTCCTCTACCTTTGAAACTCAATCAGAAACGATCTAAGATTAGTCACTTCAGGGTTACACAGATAATTTTGTTGGCATCAGAAGAACAATAGAAGCGCTTGAATCACGCCTCGATAAGCTCATGGAGGTTAGTTCACCCCAGCCTCAACCCAATCTAATTCTTCATTCCCAACTCCCTACTTATGATCAATGGAAACATCAAAATTGGAAAGTTGAATCAACAATGCACCATAGTGATAATTCTCTTGGGTCCTATACCTCTGAAATCCAACACGAAACAATACAAGAGAATTCACTTCAAATTTCCATACAAACTCTAGAGCTCAAGCAACAAAATAAACTCTAAAAACTCCAAGAACTTATAAAAGATATACAACAGTGGAGTTCACGTGATGCGATTATGGAGAGTACCAAAATTGATAATGAAGAGTTAGATTGTGTTAATGAAAATATGATTCAATTTCACAAAGAGTCGATCTCGATGATAGTCCAAAGGAAGGATTAAGAGATGTGGGTGTCTTTCAAATATCATGATAATGACACACTTCATTCACATAACACACTTGGTTTCAATGATGAGGGAGAGGTTAGTTTATTTGAACCTCAAACCAATTTAGGAGTAGAATGTGAGGAAAGCAATCTCATCCCAAGTGTGTACTACACTGAATTGAAAAATGATGAGTATTGGGATGATGATCATGAATGTGCAGCCCAGATTTTCTTAGAAACAATCTCAAGTTTGGTCTAGGTCAGTGAATAGGAAGTACACGAAGCGATCGGACATAAGGATCTACTCCACTCATCTGAATGTCTAATTTAAATGTAGAGGATGAGCCCCTTTTAACCGACCCTTCTAACTCTGGTGAGACATGTTTAGACCACTCCCCTGAATTGAATGATGATATGATTTGGGAGATGGACTAGTTGCTTGATATGACTTTGGAATTTGAAATCATCCAGTTAAGGCCACCATCTGGGTTGTCAACCCTTGACAATATAATGCCTTTACTTAGTAGTACCAATGAACAGAGTCTTCACATCAATTCTTCGCTTGTTGATTTTCAATCTATTTGTGCAAGGCAAGAGTAAGAGAACATGCGTCCATCCACTTCCAGAGATGATGAAATCCTTGGGCAGATCATCACAAACTTCAATATGAAAAATGAGTAACTCTTACCTGAATTTCCTAACTCTTTGGATGATTGCTTGACACACATTGCAAATTCAAATGATCATATGATAAAAGAAATAGTGGATGCCTCGCAAGACAATACCTCAGTGGTTGTCACGGACAGAGAGAACCCTTATTCTGAAGCCCCTCCTTCCCCAGACCCTAAATGTTTACCAGTAAAGAAGGAGGAGATAGAAATTGAACCGAAATTCAGAACTTCAGAATGTATTGAGGCTACATCACCTGTTGAGAATTTTTTTGAATTTTACCTACTTATAGTTTCTGATTCACCATAGGGTATTAACTTTGAAACTTTCTTTGTCATAGGTGAATCATATATACTTTGGACACCTCAGGAGATTAAAAGGAAACCTTATGTTGAGGTACATAAGTTTCTCTGGACATTCATACTCCAGGGCATCTAAGCCTATTGCAAAAAGGGCTTTTACATGACCTTGTTGAGAAACATACTAAGAAATTTATCAAGATATTGGCCGGAGGAGGAACCTTACAATATGACTGAGTAACTTTTCCCTTGCTTTCTTAGTTTAGGATTAGTTTACTCCTTTCATGGAATTTAGGATATTTTGCTTTCAACTGTTTTAGGATAGTTTTCTTATCAACGGTTTGAGTCTTTTGTGTTAACCCATTTTTCACACTGCGATCATTGGAAACACCTTAAAATCTCATCTTCAGGTAATATCTTTCCATCACTTCTGCTTTACTTTTATTGTCTCATGTGCATTGCATGCTTATATCTTTTACATTGAGGATAATGTAGATTTTAGGTTGGGAGTGTGGATAGGCAAGGTAATCAGTGTTTTCTTAGTCTTTGAGTAAAAATCATGAAAATTGTTCTAAAAAATTTGTAAATTTGAGTGATTTTGAAGTTCATCCTTGATTCAAAAGTATAAGATATTTAATGTTGGTGATTTATGACTCGTGGATTCAGTTATTTGTTAGATTTCACAGTTAAGTTCAAATTATTAATCCATGATTAGAAATTTTAAACATTGATTGAGTCATGATTTCATATGTCATATCTAGCTTTTATATTAAAGCTTCAGTCAACATTGAATTGTTAACTTGGTGATTATTAAGCATGGAAGGAACCAACCTAGAGAATTTGTCTATCATGTTCAATAAGAAGAATTGAAAAGAAAGATAAATAAATAAATAATCAACTAAAAAAAAAAACAGTTGTCGTTGAAAACGGCTACCTATTGAAGATCTTTAAAAAGGTTGACGTAGCGTGAAAGCTATCGATGAAAAAATCGAAAGCTAGAAGAATGAAAAGATGAACTGTAAGGTAAGTTTTGGTTTTCCTGAATGCTCTTTTGATTATCAATGATATCTTGAAAATTAAGAATTGAACCTTTGATTTTGATAAGTCCAAATTTCACTATCAACTCGACGTTTAAAATTGTTCTAATTGGAGGATTAATACTTTAAACATGACAATGAAATTTACCGAGTGCTACAGTTTAGGAGAAAATAATGTTCAACATTGATGTATCTTATAATTCTATTATTTGGATCATTTTTTTTTAAACCATTTGAGTTTATAGAGATTGTCCTGTGGTTCTCGAAATGTTTTTCACATACTTTGTTTGGGACTAGCAAAATGCTGGTTGAGGATTCTTTTAAGGGTCAAATATTACATATTAGACCCCATTTATTACTTGGTTTTATGAACATGATAATACTTAATGTTCTATTTTAATTATGTTTGTGTTGCAAGGTGAATTTAAGAGCTTGGATTGAAAATGATGTTAAAAACATGAATTTAATGCTCAAGAATCACCAAGCCAAAGATTGGATCTTATGAGGCCAAAAATGAAGAATTCACATGCCAAAGATCCAAGAAAACCAAGTCAAGAATGAAGATAATTGAAGTTTTGAAGTCCAGCGGCAAAATCATCTAAAATCAGGTCATCCTCGACCCATCAAAGGAAACCCTCGACCAGTCGAAGGTGACCCTCGACCAGTTGAGGGATGTCCTCGACCAGTCCTAGGTTACACAAATAACACACAAAATGCAGAAATTGGAAGCGATTTCTGGAGTTTTATAACTCGGTGCAAAATTTTGAGTTATAAAACTATAAATAGGGCTCTGTAGGATATTCCTAGGTATCTTCTAGGGTTTGAGGAGTAGAGAAAAAGGGTGGAGCCATCATCTTGGAGTTCTTCTTCCTCTTTAATTGGTCTTTTTGTTTTATTTAAGAGTCTTTAGTTCAATCAAGTCTATGATTGGCTAAACCTCTTAGCTAGGGCTAAGAGGTGAAGCTTGTGGTGTGATTAGGATGTTTTCTTTATTTTGATTCATGTTTTATTGAACTCTCTTAGATTCTAGTTCGATTATGAAGGAATATTTTTAATTTTTAATGGTTTGTTGTGATAAATTAAAATAGATCTACGATAGCTTGAGATATCTTCTTTTTTTCGAATTGAGATTGTGAAATTAGTAAGTCCCGTTGTTCACCATCGTCCCTTGAGCATGAAAGGGTGATGGAATCTATCCTAACTTTCACAATTCTCTTATGATTGGTTGTGGGATTGGTAAATCATGTTATTTGTCTTGTCTCCTAGGCATAGTTAGGTGACGGAATCACTTCTAAATCTTCACCACTCTCATCCATTGATGATTAGATCCATGAGAAGTTTAGAGATCTGACAAATCTCTTCTTACTAACTGGATAAGATAGGACTCTGATTCCTGTTGTGTCCTTAAATCATGTAAGGTAGCTACCCAATTGCTACAAGTGGATCCTTGGAAACCTTAGTTCTCACATTTGAATTTGTTAGTTTTAATTACTTTAATCACAATTACTCAACATACTTCCCAATTTAGATTTACATCTTCTTCTAGTTCTAGTTCTAGTTGCTTTAAGAAGACACACAAGTTCAGTCCCTATGGATTCGATCTCAGTCGTACTGAGATTATTACTACATCGCGACCCTACACTTAGGGTTGTGAACATGTGCAAATATGGACTTTCAGAATCTAGTCCATGAAACTTGAGTTGTATCACTCCAGATTTGATATCCACATTTCTTGCATTAAGTGGAAAGACCATCCAGGAAGGTGTACTCACCCCCACTGGTTGTAAATAGTCGCGTAGAGTATGAGGCGGGGATGCATTTTGCACCTCGTTTTCTTCTTGAACTTCCTTAACTGGTGGTTAAGGTTGATTTACATCCATCACTTCAAGTAACTAAGAAGATCTTAAGTGGTGTCTAATCCTTTGATGGATAGGCAACCCTTCAACTAATCCTTCTTCACTCAAGAGACATTGAGTGCTCTCACGAACCCACTTGGGCATGAAATTGAAAAGGCCAAGCTATATGTCCTAAGGGGGGGGGGGGGGGGGGGGGGGGGGGGGGGGGGGTGAATAGGATTATGCTAATTTTTTTTTTAAAAGAGCAGAATTAAAGAATATGATAACCAAATAAAGGAAAGCAATTCACAATGCTGAAATGAAAAGCAGCCTCAATAATCAAGTATTGAGAGGTTAATACAGACATGGTTCTAAGGACAACCTTACACCAGAAAACAAAATGTTTTGAGGTAGGATAACATTACTAGAACTTGAGTGAGTATCAAAAACTCAAACCAAAGAGGAATAAAAAGAAATGAATTGCAAGAATTTAAATCTAAATTATTACAACATTCCCCATAATGCTTGAAATGTAAATTTTACAACATTCACATCCACACATACATTCCACAATTTTGAACGATAAAGATAGAAAAAATAAATCATACATCCACAAAACATAAAAAGTTATAGTGGTTCGCCTATGTGTTCACCAACTGTTAAACAACAACCACATAGCTTTCTACTTCACTCCTAATATCTTCACATAGTGGATATTAGCATATCCCTAAACCTAAACCTAAACCTATAACCTATAACCTACAACATTAACATAAACTTATAACCTACAACATTAACCTAAACCTATACTTATAACCTAAACCTATTCTCAAATCCCAAAACCTATAACCTAAACCTAAACCTAAACCTTAACCTATAACGTATAACCTATAACTTAAACCTATAACCTTTGACCTAAACTCAATTCCCTAAACCTTATCCTATAGCCTAATCTAAACCTAAACCTATAACCTAAACTTATAACCTAAACCTAAACCTATAACCTATAACCTAAACCTAAACCTAAACCTAAAACCTAAATGTATTATCAAATTCCTAAATCTAAACCGACACCTAATCCTAATCTCAACTCCTTAACCTAAACTTAAACCTAAACTTGAAAACCCAAACATAAACCCAATCCCAAACCCGAACCTGATTTCCTAAACCTAAACCTTAACCTATTCTCAATTCCCTAAAGCTATAACCTATAACCTATAAGCTAAACCTAAACCTATAAGCTTAACCTAAACTAAAACCTATAACCTGAACCTGAACCTATAATTTATAACCTAAACTTATAACCTATAACCTAACCTTAACTTAAACCTCAACGTATAACCTAAACCTATAACCTAAAACCTAAAACCTAAACCTAAACCTAAAACCTAAATGTATTCTCAAATCCCTAAACCTAAACCTACACCTAATCCTAATCTCAACTCCCTAACCTAAACCTAAACCTAAACTTGAAAACCCAAACCTAAACCCGATTGTTGTAATAATGTAGCCCAATCACATGGCAACAAATGAGAAAATCTTGCTTTTTTGGCAAGCATACTCGAACTCAAGCATTACAATGCATCTATTTCCATCTCCACTATCTCTTATAGCATAGATTATTTGAGATTTGGATTTATCTCATTTTTAGAGTCATGTCCTAACACAATATGATAATATTAATAGACAAGGTGGATTTGTCACCAACATTATTCCAAGACCCATAAAAATTTTCCTTATAGGAAGTTGGGTAGGGCACATGCAGCTTGTATCCAACAAAGGAGATAAGGATCACCTCTTATATGTTCTCTCTCTTTTCATTTGTTTTTTTCCATAGGATTGTTTATTTTGTGGTGTCTGCTCACGTACAACATTTTATCATGTTATTGGCCTAATCTCACCTTTCTAAAAATAACTAATAATAATTTCTACCTGATGAGAAATCACCAAGTACCATTAGGCTCAATCCAAAAAGATAAATTAGCATTTTCTTTCTTTCTTTTTCTTTTAACATACACTCACACACCAGAGTCGCTTACGGCCACAATGGGTACTTGAACTCGTGACCTTGTATTGAAACTATTTTTGAATCTACCATTGTAATAACCCAAATAAATCTTGATCGTCGAAATTTAACCATTGATCGACGTACGATCGACGTACCCAATTAGTCCGATGTGACCATCGATCTACAAGATCAACTGGATCAATTTAACCATTGATTTGGATATATCCGATCCAACTGTTCATTAACTAATAAATCCATCCAATGATACAACCATCAAACCATCCATCCATCTAAACCAACCGTCCATCTCACCACTAATCCACAGGTACATCATGAAGTCCACTCCCCAATCTCATCCTGCCGTACATTTATCTGTCCATCTGTATTATCCATGTACCATCATCAAATACATCACAACCACACATGCACCAAACACATCACGCACATCCATCCATGGATACATCCATTTGTCTACCTATTATACATTGATCCATCCATCCATCTATATCATCCATGTACCATCAAATACATCACACACATGCACCAAACACATCATGCACATCCATCCATCCATCTATTATACATTGATCCATCCATCCATCTGCATCATCCATCTACATCATTGCTTACATGTGGCACATGCACAACAATCGCCTACACACACCTATCACATGTGTGGCATGCACATACATGTGGCGCATGCATGCGGTGCACATGAGATGCATGGTGCATGTGTGCATTTAACCAACCCAAATAATAATAATAATAATAAATATAAAATAAATAAATAAAAATAAAAGAAGAAGAAGAAAAATGTGATGAAAAGAATTGCAAAATGGAAGCATGTGTAGACTTATCCACATGGTGTAAATCAACAGAAAGAAAGAAAGAAAAAAGTGACCAAATGAGATGAAAATCGAAGCAACAACCGTTACCTTCTCCCCATGTGTTTAATAGCCAGTGAAATGAATCACTATAAATAGGAGTAAGGTGGTAGGTGGTGAGACGTGAGGTGAGGTGCTGTGACGAGAGAGAGAGAGAGAGAGAGAGAGAGAGAGAGAGAGAGAGAGAGTGTTGCTTGACATTCACGTTGCAAAGAGAGGGAGACAGAGAAGAGAGGAAAAGGAAGAAAGAAAAGAGGAGAGAGAAAAAGGAAGAGAGGAAGAAAAAGAAAAGAATTTATTTTTTTTAAGAAAAAGTGAATTTCTCTCACTTGATATTTTTTCTTTATTTATTTATTTTTCTTATACTCCATTTGGTTTCCTTTATTTTTATTATTATGCAAATAATTCGGTAATTGCGCATTTTCCTCTTATTGATTTATTTATTTGATTCATAATTTGTTGTGTTTATTCAACATGATTTTTTTTGTAGTTCTCTTTATTTTAATTAACAAGCTATGAATTAACTTTAAATTTATATTATTGTTTACCCATGCATTAATAATTCTTTTATTATTATTATTTTTATTTTTATAATTTCAAGAAAATCAGAATTTAGAGCATCTTTAAAAAAAAAAAAAAAAACTTCAAGTTCAATATACTTTTCCAGACTATCGGATCGGATTTGACGGATTGCATTGCATAAATATATTTTCGCATAAGAACTTTAAATCATGTACAAACAATCTACAATGATTAGAAAAAATTTATCCTTAGAAATATTTTACTCATGAAATATTAAAATTATATATATACTTCGAAATAGGTGGGGCGATCAAGTCCTCTAGGTTGAAAATCCTTAAAGCGTAAATAGGTGGGGCGATCAAGACCCTTGGGTTGAAAGTCTCAGAAACCCAACTGGTACCTTTTGGAACCTCTATTGTACCCTTTGAGTGGGTGAACATGTCAAGATTGCAAAAGGTTCCCACTACCAGGTTCGGTAAGGTAGTAGTCTGACCAGCTAATGTACAAATGGGTCCCTCACCAAGTGCCCTTTGGATGGGTGAGCATGTCATGCAAGAAGTTCCCATTGCCAGGCTAGGTGTTGTATTGGCGAGGGTGTTGGCCAACCGGTATAAACTAACCCTGGTGTTAAAAAGAATAAACTGCACATGTTATCATGGAGTATAGCATATGTTAATTTTATTCATTCATATTTCTTTGAATTTACATTGAAAATTTGTGTTTATTAAATCTCCTCATTTGTTATTTTACCTAAATAGGTATTGTATCTTTTAATACATTTTTATTCATGTTATATGAGGTTATTTTGAAACTTGTGTTGAGATTACTCAGTAGGCTTCGCAGCTTACCCTGTTGGGATTTTAAAATTTTAGGATCGGGATCTCATGGAGGAGCTTAAAGAGATTTTCTTTTATTTACATTTTGTTTCCTTGCCAATTTCTAAATAAGTGTAATAAACCACCACCAAAATTGTCATTTAGGAACGGTTTAAAACCATTCCTAAATGCTTCAGGAACGATTTAATACCATTCTTAAATGAGGCGTCGCAAAAAATCAGGAGCGGTTCAGAACTGTTTTGGGTACCGTTTCAATTTTTAGAAATGGAATTTTAGGAATGGTTTTAAACCGTTCTGGTGCCAATGGTCATATTTGGGAACAATATTTTTTCTTATTTTGGAACAATTTTAGACCAAAAAACCTGCTGTAAAAAATAAAATAAAATAAAGAAACACATATATTTAAGTCATATTCATTTAAGAATCAAAAGATAGTAAAACCAACCATTATGTAATTTGAAACATTATTTATATGATTTGTAAATCTGACAGTAAAAACTAAAATCTGCAATGGAAAGACTTCAAAATAAAAAGACATAATTCAATGAAAGTCTGTCAAGCAAATGAAGAGCTCCACAATGTGATGGCCTTCTGTGTACCTAACTAACAAGCAACAAGTAAAAAATAAGAACAAAAACATGTGAATAGATTGAAAGAACAACAATCAACTATCAAAACAATATGAAAAAAATTGTGACAATTGAACATACATATGGAGGGCTGTTGTTAGTCGACTCATCTGGTTTTTGGATATGCTCAATGCACTCTTGACCCGAGAGGAGCTCGTTCTAGATAAATTCAATGGTATCCAATTTTTGGCTGATCAAAAACTATCCTTGAGAGAAAAAGCAAACTGCCTAAAGCAAACGGAAAGCATTGCTGGAAGCTTGGAACTAACAATTTTTAATAGGGCCAGCCAAATAGGTACATCCAATCAGTTCAAAATCCATGCCAAAAGCAACCTAGGCCCAACTCATTAACAACCATATGGATAACAATATTGAAAATGGAAATTTATATCTAAAACTCATATAAATGGAATACCTTCTCATTTCTAAAACTACAGTGCATCTATGTCAGGTGACTGAACATTTGTAGAAGGAAGCCTTCTGTAGGATACAAATGAAATAAACACAATTAAATCCTTGTAGCATGTTTGTATACATATAACATATCTATATAACATAAACAAATCACAAAAAAACAATATAAATAAATAAAATCAATGGAGATGATGATGCATGCCAGAGGATACATATTTCAATTAAAAAAAACAAATTTACTAGGTTAAACTTCAATAAAAATCTCATATGAAATTGTAAACCTAACTATGCATGTTTTAAGTACACCTTATAATCAGGCACCTTCACATATTCTACAGAAACAAGAATATTTTTCAGCTTCAGATTTGTGCAAGTACGTCGCAAGTCATGCATAACTACGAGAAGTAAAGAATACAAATAACATAGGAAATTATCTGACCATGGCCTAGAGCATTTTAACATAGTATTCCCTACTGCTATACTTGTCCACACAAAGTAAATTGTTACATAACTCCAAGTAACTAACTACTAAGAGAGAATCATGTGAAAACAATAGAATACGAAAAGCAATGAACCATTCATAGAGTCGACAAAGTAATCATAGAAGACTGAAACTAACCTAAAAAAGAAGAAGAAGAGGATAGAATGATTCCTTTACAATTGACACTAGATAAAACCATTTCACAATCCAATCCATCTTCCAATTTCTAGCATATAAAATCATGTCACAAAATCCAAAATTTCATCAACAATGGAAATTAAAAAACAAGTGAATGAAGCTTGCCAATTTCTCAAAAAAAAAAAAAAAAAATCACAACTCAATGCAACTCATATCAAGCAAAACATCAAAATTGCAACAACATAATCAAATAAAGGAGGAAAAAATACCACAACACATACTACAAATTCATTAAAGAAAAAAAAGAAGAGAGAAGGTATTTGTTTGAAGTGATATGGAGATGCTTTGAAGTGATATGTCTGACTCCAAATGTATGAACCATTGAATAACCTATGCCCCAACTTGTAAGTGTACCTGCACCAATATTCGATCATAAAAAAATATATTTTGAGGCAAGGCATAAACAAAGGTTTCCTGACGAGCAACTTCAATTTGAACGCCCTACCATTAAAGACTTCCTAAAGCCTAGTGTAATGCGTAAATTGGAGTTCCCCTATAACAGAGGAAGGAAATTTGATCATATTCTGTTTGATTCCATGGATTATACAATTTAAACTAACGTGCAAATTTCAAGCAATGCAATAACAACAAAAATGGCTAGTAGTATTTGACCTTATGGTAATATGCAATTGCAAAATTGAAATTATCCTGAAAAGGGAAACAACAATCATCAAGACATTGGAATTATTGGACTGAAATGGAATTCGTCTACACTTGAGAAATAATTGCTTTCTAGGTACAAAGGCAAGAGTAAGAAGCCCTTAAGAATTTGGATTCATCCAGAGAGAAAAGGGCATAACACATTGCATCCACCACAAAAGGCATAACTACCCAAATGCACTAAAAAGAATATATAGATTGGTGTTGCTGATATCCGGCACTCAATATTGCAAAACTAGCTTACATACAAAAGCAGGGAACAACAAAACTGAAACACCTCCCTCCAGCTTAAGTACAAAGGCACACATCACAAATGAAGAAGAAAAATGTGAGAAAAGGGTGCTAGAAGAAACACTCTCGCTAACGAATTAGAAATAATTACCTGATTGGGAAACTTTCGGAAGAATATTTATCAAGTTACTGCAAGTCCTAGTTAACAACCATCAGCATGGGAAAGAAAATAAAAATAAAAAAAATCTTTCCAGCAAGGATGCAACTCTGACAAACTCATACACAATATTGCTTGTTTACATAACAGTAGTAGATTTTAATATAAGAAACAAAAATCATGTCACATAAAACCCTCTATTGAATCAGAGCAATACAGTAACTGACCACTTGCACACGCAAGTGGAATCTAGTTTTTTAACATTCAAATAGGATTGTGAGATCATAAGAGGCTTGATCAGACTAGATTGTCGCTCTATATTGTTTATTTTGAATGCTTTGCTTACATCATTTCTAAATAAAATTTAGTAGGCCCTTCAAAACAACAAAGAAAAATAATCTACATTTTGTGAATAGAAACCTCATACCCAAGCTGAGAAAGGGAACAAATAATATCCCCTGCCTTCAAACGATCTCCTGCCGCACCTGTCAGTTTCTGTCTTTCTGATCTTATAAGATCAACAAGATTGATTCTGCTGCTCCTCAAATTAGATTATAGATATGTACATTACATGGATCTAAATATTTTATTTAGCCTGCTTAGGAATGATCAACAACAGTTATACGACTTTTATGAATTACAGGCATTTCACAGCTTTGCTCTTTAGCTCATATTTGCAAGGACCAATAGAACAAGAAACTAAAATTGAGACCAAACAATTATATATAGATATATAAATTCTCATCTACTTTTCTACATATAAAAAGTATTGTTTCAAATCTTACAATTGTTTTAGATTTAGTAGATCTGTAAATATGTTTCCAATGGGCCCAGATAAGGAATTGTGGCTAAGATTCCTGCATTTAGATAAAATATGATTCATGAAAATATATCCCATATTCATAAACCAAAACCTTTTTGAGTTCGTATTCAACAAGAAACTCACAGGAAGCAGAGATATTTCATAGAAGCCAAGGAGGAAGGGATGTTCTAGCTAATTTGATTGAATGCCAAATTCCTGCATTGTAAAAGAAAACAAATCAATACTAATCACAATAAGCTGACATTTTTCTATCCAAAGCCTAAATCGGAGAAATCCCATACCTTGTGACATTTTCAACGCTCTTTCTAGAGAAATACACAGAAATCCCATTGGAAATGATTAGAGGCTGTTGAAATCAGAGAAGAGAGATTAGATGAAGGTGATGATGAGAGATGAGTGGTGCTTGCCTCTGCTTCTCTATATATAAAAATAGAGCCATTGACAGGGCATCAGAAAACCTGAAATGAGAAGAGAAATACAAAATCAAAGATAGATGGATGCAATGGGATTAATTTTACACCCAACGACTTGGATGCATACAGATTTCAAAAAGATTGGAGAGGAAAGAACCTATTGAGGAATGAGAAGATCGAAATCTTACCAATGGAGAAGGATCAAAGAGCAGAGAGAGGGTTTTGGGACACGAGGGTCTCATCTAGATCAGCGGTTACCGTCTAGTTCAACCTTCTTTCAGAGCTGCTCAAGATCGGATAAAAAAGGTGAGCTCCCATCAGAGTATAGGTGTGAGAGAGAGAGAGAGAGCTCCCATTAGAGATGGAGAGATTCCTAGAATCGGATGGATGAAAGATGGGTTGATCCCTCTGCAACCATTGAAGCTGCAAGGCAAGGAAAACAAGGCGTTTTGACCTGATTGTTGATGCCATTAAATTGAATAGGAGAAGCTTTTAGAGAGATCGAGAGGGAGTGACGAAGTGGTGAAGTGAGGGAGAGAGATTGAGGGTCACAGTAATGGGGAGCAGGAGAGAGAGAGAGAGAGAGAGAGAGAGAGAGAGAGAGAGAGAGAGAGAGATCATGCGAGAGGGATGGGAGGGTCGGGAGTGATGGAATTGGGGCTAGAAATAGGGATTTGTAAAACATCTAGTACAACTCTAAGCCGTTTCAGAACCAAACACGGCTTTTAGCCGTTTCATAACCAAATAAGTAAAAGCTCAATTTGAAACAGGGTATTTGAAGTAAAAGTCGTTGTGTCATGCACAAACAGTAATAATAATAGTAAACATTCATTTGAAGAGGAACTTCATGCATGTATGGTGAAGTTATCCCGCCTAATTATCATTGTGGCCCACATGGCTAGCAAAGCTGCCTGATTTCATGGCCATTTGGGACACATGAACTGGTGGTGTACATGAACTGCCATAAGTACAAAAACAAAAAGGTATCAAATTCAAATTCAGTGAAATCATGAAAGTAGAAGTTTTAGTTGTCTAGACCATTGATCTATTAAAGCATACTTACGCAACATTCCATGGTTCCGGACCGAGAACTCTCAAAAAAGTCAGGGGATTCATAGTTCTAGCTCCAACCTGATAAATGGATTGATAATCCCATAAGAATGCAATTCAAATCTCATTTACCACCATGTACTAGGAAGTTGGAAAAATGGGCCAATAAGAAAAATATTGTCTACAATTTGAAGAATATCGTAAACCGGTGATGAAAAGAAAGCTTGGCAAGAACACTACCTCCATATTGCTACATATATAAGTTACCACATTCCAGTTTGATTATTTGAATTTTATCATGAGTCTAAAATCATGGTTGATTATAATAAAGATTTGTATTATGTTGGTTTAAAAAAAAGGCACCAACAAGTTGAAAGTTCTATTTTTTTTTATTTTTTTTTGGATGTTTCTAGAAGTGAAATTTTCTTAAAATTCATACATTGTGCACTTATGGATTTTTAAGCTTGGTATGTGTGTTGTATACCAACCAACAATGAACTAATAAGCATAACACTACACAATTTTTTCCTGAGAAATAAAATGCAGTATTAAAGTTGATATGTAGAGTCATCAACAAAAAGAAAAAGACAAAAGAAAGAAAGAAAAGGATGGCTGGAAACAATAAGGGAATGCCTTTTAGGTCATTAGCCTGTTTCTAACATTGTGGCCCAAATGGAATAGCCTAATTTTAGGCCAGATCATCTACATGATCAGGCCCATCTGACGGGCAGTTCGGATCCCATGAATCCAGTAGGCTACATTATGAATCTGTGATGGCCCCAAAAGTAGGCCAATCCATAAATTAGAGGCAACGGTCAAGGATTAAACATGGAGAATAATAGGGAATCACAAAAACATATATTCAACATGCGCAATCTACCCACCTATGGGAACCGGCCCACGAGTTTTAATGAGAGGTCATTTCCGTTCACATGCCACCAAATTGAGAGGCAATGCATACATCCACGTGATCAAAATTGTTGTATGATAGGCCCCCACTGTAGATAGATCAGGCCCCACAATCAATGGTGGGGGCCATGATAAATAGATTGGATTGCTCCAAGAAATTTAGAAGAGCCAAGATCCATGATGGGGCCCCACGGAAATCAACGAATCTGGATCATTGAATTACCACCAGTACCAACCGCAATCCAGAGGATACCATGCACATCCTCTCCTGGTGATCACGAAGTCAAAGGTCACACACCAAACAGACGGGCCATAAACAGCCGTTTCGGTGCATGGGCCCCACCCCCCATAAGAACACATCCCAGCCGTCGAAAATAAAATCAGATGGTCAAACAAACATACCTTGCCTGAGATCCGGTGCATCTCCCCCAGGATCGCCACCAGGAAAGAAGACTTCCCCGATCCAACGGTCCCGACAATGGCAGCCAACAACCTGCTCTTGATCTCCACATTCAAATCCTTAAGGCCCACCTCCCCACCATCATCCTCCAATCCAAACACCCCTTCTTTCACCTCCACAGCCACCTCACACCCTCCATCCTCCCTCTCCACAACTCCTTCATCTAGCTCCTTGCTGATCATGTACCCATCCAGTTGATCGAGTGAGATCAACGCCTGTGGGAAGTTCCGAATCGGCTCCTACAAGATTTGAAGAAGGACGTCGTTGTGAACACCTTTCTAGCATCCATCTCCACACCCAACAAAATGCAAGTCCCGAACGTGAGCGCCGATATCACGATGGGTGTGATCCACATCACGATAATGTTGTCGGAGATTGAGAACATGAACTTCCACAACCACCCATACTCCAATTCCCTGAAATTCTCTACTATCTTCTTGAAATTCTCTTCCCATACCTAGAACTTAATCACCCTCATGTAATTCAGCATCTCGTTCGTCGCCTTCATCCGTTTGTCTCGCATCATCATGATATTGAACTTGTAGGGAGAGGGAGGGAGATCGAGAGAGAGAGAGAGAGAGAGAGAGAGAGAGAGAGAGAGAGAGAGGAAATGCAGGGAGAGGGATGTTACAAGGAAACGGAGGGAGAGTGAGAGGGAGATCGAGAGAGAGAGAGAGAGGGTCGAGATCGGAAGAGGGAGAGGGAGATCGAGAGAGAGGGTTGAGATCGGGAGAGGGAGATCGAAAGATAGGGAGATTGAAAGAGAGGGTTGAGATTAGGAGAGGGAGATCGAGAGAGGGAGATTGGGAGAGGAAGAGGGAGGCATTTTGGGCGTTTTGAAGGGATTAGGGCATTTTGGGGATGAAAATAATCCAGTAGTTTGCGGTGGATTTACATAAATGTGACTCTCGGGCCATGTGGAGTCCACTTAGAGGGTTCTAATAGAATCCATTCCGTCCATCTATTTCAAAATAATACAATAAACTATAGTAATAAGAAATAAGAACATACAACAATCAATCAAGACACACCAACCAAAAAGTGAAAGTAACAACGTACAACAACAACTATTCGAGTACAGTTCACTACCATTTCAAATCAGAAATGGCTTAAAGCCGTTTCTGAACCAAAACGCCGACCGTACCGGTTTGGCAATTTTGGTGTAGTGAACATTAAGTATAGTATGATAGCATGACGATGACATGTGTTTAATGATAATCTTGAATAGTCAGAACATGGATATTTTATTCCCCTTTAAATAAATGTTTGATTATTCAATTTTTGAATTATTAGATTTTATGAACGAGATCATTTTATCAATATATATGTGGATTATGAAATGTAAATATACAAAATAGAAGTCGTGTCGTCGAGTACGAACTCGGGGTTGGATATACCCAGGTACCGGATTTCGGAGCATGACAACCATGAAGGCATGAGTAAGGACCTAGGTGTGTGTGCACAGTTGGCGATGTGTTCACCACAATGAATTTTATGAGCCCCACCAGGAAATAGGCTATAAATAATTTTTTACATTTTATTTATAATGTTAAACATATATGTATTGTGTCACGCCCCAAACCCGAAAATCGGATTCACAGGAATCCCGATCGCCGAATCCGGTGCCGACAGCCTCCATAGTACCCCATTCTCGGCTCATAGCATTCATATGCCAGATTTTCGATCCTGGGATCCTACAAGGAGGATTTTTTTTTATATATATTTAACTAGTAATAAGCATAACCACAAGTTTACCCAAATCATAAAGGCAACATCATCATCACATATCCACTAATATAATCATTTGAATACAATGCTGAAAGGGAAATATATATGTCAAAATCAAAGCTCCAGAAAACATCTGCACGCTCCAAGCTCAATGCTGCTGCAACCTAACATCACCTGCACGCATCTATCGTGCATAAGCTTATAGAAAGCTTAGAGGGTGGTGTAAGTGTGTGCACGAGATAAGTGCCAAGTATTCAATACAATATCATAATCATACAATACCAGAAAACAATTAATCCATAAACCATACAATGACTGAATAAGCAGAAACACTGATAAGAGAAGGAATTATCAGTGTAAACAGAAATACTAACAAGATTATAATCATGCGATAACAGAATATACGGAAGTATGAATAAGTCCATAAGTTAATCAATATCAGAATACGCAATATAGGACAGCTATGCAAATGATGAGTCGTAGATAATCAAATGTCGAATGACAAGGATATAATGTAATACACAATTCGAAAGAGCTAACAAATATCATCACTCTCATCTAAGTCACAGGAATACAGAAACATAACAACCCACAATGCCACACACCGAAGATATAATGGAATATGCAGTATATGGTGCTAATGGAATGACCATGCTGGAGTATGACGTTGACGGGGTGCACCACAAGGATACTCTATCCAAAGCAGTCTCATACCTAAATTTGGATAGTCTGACTCAACGTGGTAAACTCCTGATCTCAGGTTAGTCGTGCGCCCAACCGAAATCCTTGCCATAACGAAGATACACAACAATTAGTTGCGCACCACCAACCTGAGTGGATAGTGAATGGATGAATGAATGAGTATGTAACTCCTACTTAGTACCCTGTCAGCACAGTAGCCTGCCAACCGCTAGTAGCTCGCCCAGTTTGGTAGCTCACCCAGGCCTCAGCCCCGCCAACATCACACCCGCCCACATCAACGTCCGCCCACGTGCGCCCGCCCACATGCACAACAGTAACGGGGTGTCATAATATCATGTCAGTCCTCATATCAGTACGGTTCCTCTCTTGGGAAATCACCGGGGTCTATTACACTTCACACCACCTGCTGCCCCAATCAAGCGCACAACTGGATAAGTAGAAAAGACCTCACTATCCGCCTGTCAGTAGTCTGTCAATACCTACCCAGCTCATCGATAGCGGACCCATTCCTCGAGCTGGTCAAACTCAGCCTAGCCGTGCCTACTCCCTCGGGTGGGTAAGGCCACACCCCTTTCCAACCGACCACGACACAGTGGAGAGTGCAGCCATCTGGTAATCGGTACTCAACGCTCATCTACCCAATCGGTCTAGACGTTGGAGCATCCTCTGGAACAAAGAGGGTGTTGAGGGATTTTCACCCAGGGCCATCTATGGCGGCCCGATGCTCGAACAGATTTTTGGTGTCCCATCTGGCCATCCACGATAAGCCTGTGGAGGCTACGGCCCTGATGTCACTAGGGCGTACAGTAATCACAACACAATGCAAGATGCATGAGTCATACAATCCAATCATGCATCAATCCTGCGCATGTCATGCGCTCATATGAGATACTCTCCACCTATCAGGGAGTCTCATATCATCCTGCTCAATGACATATGCAATGGTCAATCACATCTCATAACAAACATGCAGATGATGCGAATGGACATGTATCATGATGTTATGATGTCATACTCATAAACGGTATCAATAACCGGCGTCGACAATGTGGACTTTTAACCAACATTTCCCCCAAGGAATGACCCACATAGAATCAAATATATAATGGGCACATGGCCTCAGACAAGGGTCAAATATATGAAACAGGTGGGCCCTGTTCATGGGCCTAACACATATCACAATGGGCCTTTCCCATAGGCCTCAAATACATCTGGATGGGTCGCACCCATGGGCCTCAGATATACTTCGCAGGTGAGTCATATACCTGGGTCTAATACACATCAGTATGGGCTACATCACATAGGCCTAATATACATCACTATGGCCATAACCCATGGGCTTTAAATACACAATAGGTGGGCCCTACACATGGGCCTCAAATATATACCACGGGTGAGCCTCAATGGACGGATCACCAATACAACAGGATGGGCCTAATGACATGAACCCCTAAATATATCGAATAGGCTGCACCAATTGGGCCTTACATACATTGTAATGGGCCATGACCCATGGGCCTTGCATACATTACAATGGGCCTTGTAACATGGGCCTCATATATATTTAAGGTGGGCCTCAACAACGGGCCTCATACACATCAAGGTGGGCCTCAACAACGGGCCTCATACACATCAAGGTGGGCCTCAACAACGGGCCTCATACACATCAAGGTGGGCCTCAACAACAGGCCTCATACACATCAAGGTGGGCCTCAACAACGAGCCTCATATATGGCCTTAGCAACAGGACACAAATATATCAAGATGGGCCTAATCAATCATATGGGCTAAATCAATCAAATGGCCGATACGAGTAGGCCGATCAAATGGACCGATACAAATGGGCTGTGCGTCATGGAGTTATACTAAGCATGTTATAAAATAATGTCCTATCCTTACAATGCAGCTGGCCTAGACGGCTTGCATACAACAAGTACGGGTCTACCAATGGGCCCTAGGGAGAGTCGCAATGCGGACATTTAACCAACATTATACTGGCAATGTGGACATCAAACCAACATTTCTCCCAAGGTGTAGCCCGTAGTGAATAACATTACGTAAACCAGGTTGGGATCACACATTACAATGGACCTTAAGTACACCCCATTGGGCCTTAAATACATCAAATGGGCCATGTCATATGGGCCTTTTACTCATCAAATGGGCCACATCAATGGGCCGCACCAATGGGCCTTATGTGCATTGCAATGGGTCATAACCCGTGGGCCTTAGATTGCATCAAATGGTTCTCGACCCATGGGCCTTATACATATCAAATGGGCCTAATCCCATGGGCTTTAAAATACATCAAATGGGTCTAATCCCATGGACCTTGGAACACATCAAATGGGTCCACTCTATGGGCCTTAAATAGTTCAACAACTAGCTAAATTTATGGACCCAATTAAATTCAACTGTGGTGGGCCTCAAAAGTGCATTCATTAAGCCCAACATTTAAAGAACTAAAGGTATAAATCATTTTCTCTAAGATCTTTATAATATGGTGGGCCCCACTCCTCAAAATTTCAGCCCAAGGCCAGCATAATTATAACATGTTGCTGTCCTAAATTTGGGCACTCCATTGGAGTGGGTCCAAGGCCTCTAAAACTCTGAAAATTGAGGGCCAAGGTCCCTCATCATGCATACAATGAGAGGAAACCCAAAAAGGTGGCCCACCATTAGAAGAAATATTTTTGAATTATGATTTTTTATCAAGGCATATTGCTGGACTGTACAGCAGAAAAAATCTGGGAGTCCAACCATTTTGGTCCATTCTTTTGGATACCCAAATGAGGTCACTTGAGGCTAAAATTTCACAGAGTGATATTTCCATAGGTGGGACACACCCCCACAAAATTTCATAATTTTTAGATATCTCTAAGTATTTTAATTAATTTAAACAAAACAGATTATCCAGAAAAATCGGACAGACCTGGACGTCCCAACGTGGTGGGCCATTCCGGCCCTCACCACGATGTGTACAGGGGTCCATTGGCCCTAAAATTTGGTAGGTGGGTTCTAACTTAAGTGGATCATACTCTTAAAAAATTTTAGAATTTTTGGACATCTAGAAATATTTTAATTCATTTACATAAATCAATCTGTCCTGAAAATTGGACTGATCTGGACACCATATTATAATGGGCCGGTCCCGCCATCACCATGGTGTGTACAGGCGTCCATTGGCCCCAAAATTTTTTAGGTGGGTCCTACCATAAGTAGGCCATCTCTTTGAAAATTTTTATAATTTTTAAACACCCATAGATATTTTAATAAATTTTAAAAATCCAACTGTCCATGGTGGAATGTTGCTGGAACAGTGCATAAAATCCAAACTGTCCACCTCACTTGGACCACACCTTTGGGACCCCAATGAAGGTCAGTTAGGGATGAAATTTAGAGGACATCAAGATGAGATCCTCACCTTTCAGAAAAGTATATTTAATAGGTATGAATAGTCCCCCAAACAGTCCCAAAATCTGGTCCAAAAACAACCAGAAACTGTCCAGAAAATTCTAGACAGCAACATGTACTTAGATAAAATTTATTATATAAGTTAAATAAAAAGGGAAATACATTAATGGGCTACACACATCAGGAAATAAAATGAGGGAAAAAAGAGATAGAAGGACAATCCGACCATAGGGAAAGGAGCTCCGCCACTATTGAGCCCTCCCAAGATCAATCACATCCGCACATCATACTTAGATCTACATTTACAACATGGATCTTTCACATGCATGGCTTATAATTAAAATGTATGGTGAGGATGCCATCCTCACTATGGTTATAAGGTCTAGATGACCCAAACATAATATGATATGAAATAAAACTATCATGATGGGGCCCATAGAGAAAGGCCTCATGCATGGATCATGCATGCATAAGGTAGGCCATTAGGCCACAACCATGGGATTGTGTGGGATCTCCACCATTGATTGGTGGGTCCTACACTTCCCTCATGAAAGAAAGAAAACATCTAGGCTATAGAAATTATATTTTTTACATCTAGAGGAGCACCCACCATTCGATCTTCATACTCTTATGAGTTCCTTAGCATCTTAGCTTTGATTCCAATGGAGGAGATGAGGAATGAATAGTTAAGTGGGAGATCATGGGGTAGAAAAGTGGGCCATACTTGAAGCTTTGAAAGAGAGGGAAAGGCTTGGAGAATTCTCATACGTATAGGATTTCTCTCCTTAGATTTTTTTGAGTTTGAAAATGAGAAAGAGAGAGAGAGAGTTGTAAAGGGAGAGAGAGATGGGTGATGGATGTGGTGAGTGATGAGTGTAAGAAAATCTTGACTTTTGTGGCCATTTGTGTAAGAAAAGCATGGGTGGTATAAGAACTTTTTGACTTTGAGGGCTTTTGGTGTAAGAGAGGTATGGGCTTGTAAGAGATTCTTAACTTTTGTAATTGCTTGGAAATGGGTGAAAGGTGATGTGTACTTGACATGTGATGGATTGATGGAATTGATGTGACACCTCGTAGAGATTCTCCTGGGTTTCGTAACGCGCGGCGTTTTCTTTGCACCGAACGTTGGCCCACATCTCTTGACCAGGGTATCGCTTCGGCGCGCAAGTCGCGGCATCGGAACCGCAGTGACGGCGCGGTCATTATGGTAAAAGTCTTGGGTTGAGTCGATATGGGTTGACGACATACGAATCAGGGTCGCACGCAAATATTGGTTAAGGGTCAAAGGTTGCCAGAATTCGACCGGTAAGACCGCGGAAGTCTATGGAACGGTACGGTCTAGGATACGGGGCTTACATATTGATGCATGGATGAATATGATATGGATAAGATTGTTTGTCTTTGAATGGATGTAGTTTATGTTTGGATGGATTTACGTAGTTTGAGTCTAGATGGATGTGAATGTGAATACGATGAAATATATTATATAACAGGTGTATATCAGGAAGAATATGATGAAATATATTGTGACAGGTGTATATCAGGAATTTTGTGCTAGAATATTGGAAAAAAAGAAAAAAAATAAGACTTTTACCTACGAAATATTTCATAGGTAAAAGTCTGGCTAAGGTTCTGTAAATATTTTTATCGTGAAATATTTTTACGTTTCGTCGAAAAAAGTTCTGTAAATATGTTTACTTATAAAAATTTTCGTAGGTAAAAGTAGCATGAAATATTTTTACCTACGAAACAAATCGTCGGTAAAAGTTTTTTACTTATTTTTTATTGACGAAAAAATTCTTCGGTCAAAGTTTTTTACTTATTTTTTATCGACGAATTTTGTAAATATTTTTACCTATGATAAAAATCATCGGTAAAAGTTTTTTACTTATTTTTTACCAACGAAAGTCTTACCTTTGCTGACGAAAAAAAGGTAATAGCCTTTATCTTTGGTCTTTTACCGACGAATTTACCGATGAAAAAATTCGTCGATAAAACGTTTTACCTATGAAAAATGTGGATTTAGCGATGAAAATTTTCGTCGGTAAAAATAAGTTTTCTTGTAGTGTCGATTCGATATACGACTTCAATTCAACAGTGCTTACCATCCACAGACTGATGGGCAAACAGAAGTTATGAATCGCATGTTGAAAAACCTCTTTCGTTATATTTAAGGAGAAAAACCGAAGCAGTGAGATTTGGCCTTGTCTCAAACAGAGCTTGCATTCAACAACATGGTGAACTGCTCAAAAGGAAAATCACTGTTCCAGATTATCTACGGATGAGTGTCTTGCCTCACACTTGACTTGGTCCCTCTGCCCAAGCACTTAGGCACGAGCATTGTAATAGAACATATGGCAAATAAGATCATAGGCATCCATGCAGAAGTGCAGATCAAGCTACATACCTCGAATGAGAAGTATAAGGAACAAGCGGATAAGCACCGGCGACAAAAAGTGTTCGAGGTGGGCGACCGCATTATGGTCCATCTGCGCAAAGAGAGATTTTCGACCAGGACGTACAACAAGTTGAAAAATAAGAAGATTGGACCCATCCCAATCATTTGAAAGATCAATGACAACGTTTATATTGTTGATCTTCCAGATGGCATAGTGATCCCACAGACTTTCAACGTCGCGGACCTGACCGAGTATAATGAACCAGAGCAGGATGAGAACTCGAGGACGAGTTCTTTTGAAGTGGAAGGGACTGATGTAGAACGGGTCACGGACAGTTTCATGGCCAAGATGGATCAAAAAAGGCCCGGTCAACGACAGAAGTGATCGGGACTATCGAACCTTAGATTGGACGCATCTCACAATCCGGAATGAGTTACTGGGCGTAAAATATATGATTTTGGGGTAGAATGAGCTACTTTAGCCAACCAACTCTTCTACGCTAGGTTACGTAAGCTGAATTTGTGAGACCCGACCCAAGTTTTCATGTGTGTATGTGTGTGTGTAAGTGTGCATTTCATTTCTTGTGGTCTCGCGGTCCTATCGGTTAAATTTTGGTGACCCGCGACCCTCAGATAGTGTTGCGGTCATCCTTGAGTCTGGCCATGAAGACCTGACTCAGATTGAGTTGAAACATATGTCATTGCGACCGCATCGTCGTCGCTGTTCTAACGCCGTGTCTTGTGCGTCCATCCGATATTTAGATCAAAAGTTGTGTATGTTTCATTCTATGACCCATGATTTCGATCATGTGGCCCACCTTGGAGTGGTGCATGTGGCCCACACTCCCTCTTTTGCACAAGTTCCAACACACACTACACACACCACATAAATCTTCATAACTCACACTACCAAGACCTCACACACCACCCACACCTAACTACCCTAGTAATATTGTTTGTATCACCATAGGTTAATGATTACTTTCCTTAAAAAAGATTTTTTCTCTCTTTCCCTCTCATTTCTCTCTCTCTTCTCTTCTTCTCTAGCAATTTTTCTCCATTTTTTCAGCCACCTTCCTCCTTAATCCCCCACCATCTAACCCTTGAAACCTCATCTCCACCATTGATCCATCTCCCTTGGTGCTAAAGGACCTTAGTGTGAAAGTTTGGTGGTCATCTTTGAGGTAAGTGCTTTCTTTATCAAGTAAATCTTTTCTCTCCTCATGTAATCTCTTTTCTCTCTCTCATTTGGATGTGTAGGACTCACCAATTAATGGTGGAGATCTTACACAACCATCTAGATGTGGCCATGAGGCCCACATTGTACATGCATGTCCATGCGTGGGATTCTTTCCTTGATGGACCCCTTGCATGTTGATTTTTCTTATTTTTCTAAGTATGATGGGTCATCTAGGCCCTTGCATGTGGCTGGGATGGCATCTCAACCACTCATTTCAAAGATCTAAGCCATGCATCATAAGATCTAGTTGTACAATGTGTTTATATTATTGTTTGTGGTTGTGATTGTGTGGGGACGGCTTAATAGTGGCGGAGCTCTTCCCTGATGGCCGGTGCTCTTCCTTTTCTTTCCTTAGTTAAAAATCTGATGATATTATGTGTGGTCCACTTAGTGGGCCTGGATTGCCCAAAAGAAAAAGCCTAGGAAGAAAGGGACATCTATACTCAACCTACACCATGGTTTAGATGCCTCTTTTTGCCACCTTAAATGTTCTTGTAAGGGTGAAAATTTGAGGGTTTGTTCTGAAAAATTGTGGGGCCCACTAGGGTGGGCCATGACACCCAATTTATGGGCCAATCCCTTCCTTAATAGGCCCATAAATTTGTTTTATTTCATGCATGCATTGCTGTCCAGAAATTTCTGGATAGATTTTTTTAGACTTGGGCTTGAAATTGGGACTGATTAGGAAACCTTTTGTACCCATCAAATATATTTTTCTAAAATTTAGGGATCTCATCTTCATGTGTCCCAAATTTCAACCCCATCCAATCTTGATAGAGGTCCCAAAAGTGTGGTCCAAGTGGGGTGGACAGTCTAGATTTTCTGCACTGTTCCAGCAACATTACACCCTAGACAGGTTGGCAATTCAAAATTTATTAAAATATTTCTGGGTGTATAAAAATTTTGAAAATTTACAGGGATGTGGTCCACCCTTGTTAAGAAATACCTACAAATTTTTGGGCCAATGGACCCCATTTGGGCATCTAAACGGGTGGTCCAACATAGTGGACTGCCAGAAACATTCTGCTGTGCAGTCCAGCAGTATAGTTCCATAAAAATAAAATTTTAAAAATATTTTCTTAGAAGGTGGGCTATATTTCTGAGCTCCATGTTAATTTATACTTAATGAGGGACCTTGGGTCCAAATTTTAAAAATTTTGGAGGCCCAGAATCTACCCATTTTGGTGGCCCAAATTTAGAACAGTTACATTCCAGCAATAGTTCATCCCGGACAGATTACATTATTAAAATTTATTAAAATACTTTTGAGTGTCTAAAAATTGTAAAAATTTATAGGGATGTATTAAACTCAATTTAAGACCTACCTAAAAAATTTTGGAGCCATTGGATGCCTGTACACACCATAGTGGTGGCTGGACCGGCCCACTATTATATGGTGTCCAGATCAGTCCGAGTTTTAGGACAGATTGTTTTATTTGAATTAATTAAAATATTTTTAGATGTCCAAAAATTATAAAATTTTATGGGGGTGTGACTCACAAATGGAAGGACTACTGTATAAAATTTTAGGGCCATCGGGCTTCTGTACTGACCGTGGTGTGGCCTGTAATTTGTATCATTTTTGGTCAAAATACCCAAGCACGCCCTTACCTTGGGTTGCTGGGCCTGCATTCTAATGGCATGGCCCACTTGAAGTAAGTATTGTATATCTCTCTTTTATCTGGTGGGGCCCACTATGGATCACCATGGGTCATTAACCCATCTAAATTAAATAAATTTCTGGACTCCAGTAGGCTCAGGAAATGGGTGGGCTGGAATTCCAACAAGGGGCCCAAAATTTGTTACATGGTTGATTGTTTAGGAATATTGTGGCACACCAGATTTGAGAGAGTGTTGCACACACTCCTTGCTTTCCTCCCTTAGACATTTTAGGCTTAATGAGTACCCCCTTGAGGCCCACCTTTGTAGTGATTTTGTGGGCTAACCTTAGCCAGAATTTTTATTAATTTTATAGGCTCAATGGGCTGGGAGATTCTTTCTTAAGCCCAAGATTGTGTAAGGGCTGACCTTATTGATTTACGAACCCAATGGGCTATCTATAAGCTGACCATGTGTATTAATGGGCCTTGATGCCCTCATGAAGTGTTTAATTATGGGCTGACTTACAAAGTCCACATAAATGCATATTGTGGAGGGCCTTGTTAAGTCTTTATCTGATGAGGCAAGGCCCACCCTATCGGTATAGGTCTCGCCCTTATGTATTCTTGGACTTATGGGCTGCCCTCAAGTCCACTATAATGTATGAATTGGATGCCTTTTGTTTTGGGCCATTTCTTTACGGCCCATTATGTGATATAATATATGCATGTTTGTATTAGCAAGTAGGCCTTGTGGACTCAATTCTTTTGGATAGGCCCATTGATCTTAGGCCTGTAATCTCCTATCTATTGTGATGGGCTTAGGGGCAATTATACACAAGAAGTCGGGCCATTGACTGCCCTTTAAACTGACCCTGTACTTGGGCCAAAAGTGAGACCCAACTCACTTGTGTTAAATGTGAAACTTGCCATGTAAATGAATTACTGGGCTGCCCATGAAGCCCACCACAATATGTGGAATTATGGCCTTTGTGGTTGGGCCCAAACCTTACTTAAGGGCCCACTATATGGTCTATGAGTTAGGCTTGGTGTATGGCCCATTAGGTCATGCATTGCTTAGGCTTTAGACCTTACATTATACAAGTAGTGGCGGGCTAACTCTTGGAAACCAGTTGAGGTTGGATGTCCTCCTGGGTGATCCTAGGGTAGGCCCATGGGTTCCTCTATGGATGGTTAAAGGCCCACCATAGACCCTTGACTGTTTATTTGAGGCTAAATATGGATGCATATGGAGCCTACCTCAACACATGTTTGGTCCAGGTTGTCTAAGCTATGGATTGCCCGATCATAGAGATACTCTTTGCCTTGGGTTGGTACTGGACTCCCAGTCCATTAGCAGGCCCACTTGACCTTTTCATGATGTATGCACACCCTCCATCTGGTGGGGCCCCCTGTGAGTATTATTGGCCTTCATGAGATTATTTGACTAATTTCTGGACCTTAGCAGGCCCAGGAAGTCAAACGGGCTAAAAGTTTATCAAAGGGCCTTAAATTAAAATTGTATGGTTAAAACTTTGTTTGGCTATGGGGCCCACCATATTGAGAACTTGTGTACATGTTGCATGGTTATGTTTTCTTAAAATCTTTGGGCGTAATCAGTGTATTCTTTTGGGTCACCTTTAGTGATCACATGAGGACCCCATCTTAGATCAGATTTTTGGGGTATCCCATTGGCCCAGAGTGGGTTGGAACGTCCTAGCTTGGCCCAACCATATATTGGGCCAACTTCCACCATTTTGATGCACTTGTGGGCTAAGATAAGGATAATATTGGGCCCTTGGTTGCCCACTTAATTTGTTAGTTATTGGGTTGATGTAGTTGGGCCCATTTCCTCCAAACTTAAACTTATTTTCGAGCCGTATATTGTGTACGCGGGTTGCCCACCAAGTCCAACTTAATGCATGGATTCTATGGCTATTGAAAATTAAGCCTTGGGCCTTGATTTCCCTCTTGGGGCCCATGTTGTTAAAGGTGGTATTATATCATTTTCTCATGGCATATTATGAGGAATATATATGTATGTGGTTACCTTTGTTTTTATCTAAATGTAGGCATTGGGCCTTCTATCCATATAGTTCATGGTTGATATACATTTTTGGGGAATGGTAGTTAAATGTCCTCATTATGGACCCCTCTAGGCCCAATTGTATCTAAATGTGATTAGATGCTCATCTTAAACTCTTGCTAGACTCACTTCTGTATTACTTAAACACATACTTTGTATGCTTAGTCTCGTGGGCTACCCCAGGTAAATGGGCCCCCACTAGAGGTTAGATTCCTTAAAGATATTGTCTAAGTATCTAGTCTTGGTCCCTTCTTGGATAGGAGGAGTGTACTACTTTGTATATCGCTGCATAATGTGTCTAGACCCATCTTCATGGCCCATGTACATCATTGTATGCTTGGTTGACACTATGTGTGTGTGGTCATATTATGTCATTGGGCATTGCATGATACTTTCCCCGAGGGACATAGTATCCCCTCTTGAGCACGTTGGATGCTTGGGATTGATGCATGGTTGATTGTGTGATTCATGCATCTAGCATTGCATAGCTTATGAGCATTATCGCCCTTGCTTCATCAGGGTTGTAGCCTCCACAGATACATCGTGGATGGCCATGTTTGGATACCGAAAATATTACTTGAGTATACCGGGTGCATAGGATGCCCATGGGTGAAATTCTCAAAACTTCCATGGTACCAAGGATCTGCTCCAGCATCGTAACCGAGTGGTATATATGAGCGCACGAGGGCCTTATACCGTTAGGCCGTGACTCCCACTGTCGTGTAGTCGGTTGGATAGGGGTATGGCCTTACTCGCCTGATGTAAGAGGGCATTGCTAGGCTGAGTCTGACCAGCTCATGAATGGGTCCGCTACCTTCAGGCCTTGTTGGTGATTGGCTGTCCATAGGCGGGTAGTGAGGTCTCTTACGCTCGTTTGACTGTGCGGGGTCTGTAGAGCGGCAGTCATCCAGTAGTGTAATGGACCCCGGTGATTTCCTTATGATGGAAATGTACTTGATATGTGGATTGGATATGAGCACTGGCATTACTTCGCATTATTGCATTTGCATCGACTGTATAAGCCTCATATTGCATCGCCTTGGCATGACGCCCAGTACTCATTGCATTACATTACGCATTGCACTATATAGCCTTGGTATGACTTCCTGCATTATCATACTGCCTTGGCATAACTTCTTATGTTCATGATCGCCTTAGTAAGGCTAGTGGTATTAGTATTGATCGTGACTCCCTTCTGCATTCTCTATCTTCTTCGGAGCACCATTGTCACACACTTTCACCACCCTCTAAGCTTTCTATAAGCTTATGCACGATTGATGCGTGCAGGAGATCGTAAGTTAGTGTCTTAGCAGCAGAGCTTGGATAGGTGTGCGAGCCGAGGACCCAGTGTTGCAGATTCTCTTCCTTCTTTCTTTTGTTATCTTATGTATGTCCTTTTGGACCTGATGTAAGCTTGTAAAAGTTCAAATTCATAGTAGATTTTGTGATGTGTGCCTTTGTTATTCTCAAATTTACTTGCTGTGATCTTAGGTATGCTCGTATTGAAAATGATTATATTGTTGTGGAAATCTTCCTTGTAGGATCCCAGGATCGGAACCTGCATTAGGAGCCGAGAATGGGGTACTACATGATTTTAATTCAGTATAAGCATAACTATAATCATAACCCACGAATAATAACCACAAGAACACCACACAAAATCCACTGATAAAAAACTTTGAGTACAATGCGTATGAAGGGGAATACATGATAATAACAGAAACTCCTGAAGCCTGGCTGCACGCTCCTACTGCGGAGAAGCTACGGCTGCGTCCTAGCGTCACCTGCACACATCAATCGTGCATAAGCTTATAGAAAGCTTAGAGGGTGGTGTAAGTGTGTGTGTGTGTGTAATGTGAATGTTCTTAGAACGCAATGTCAGAGTAATACAGAATCACGCTGATGGATATATGAGAGCAACCAGCCGTACCAAGGCTATGCGGTGTAAGATATGAATGTTATCGGTCATATCAAGACCATGCGATGTGAGATGCAACTCAAGCATGCCAATCCTCATCCAAATCTGCATATCAATGCAGCTCATTACTAGAGCATCAAGTATCAGTACAATTCTCATTTTGGATAATCATCGGGGTTTAGTACACTCCAAATGGCACTGCCCCTTTTCTAGGCACGTAGTCCAAGTGAGCGTAAGAAACCTCACTATCCGCTTGACTAATAGTCTGCCAATACCTATCCGGCACGTCGATAGCGGACCCATTCACGAGCTAGTCATACTCAGCCTAGTAATATCCCCTACCTTTGGGCGGGTAAGGCCAGACCCTTTTCCAACCGACCACGACATGGGGAGACGAGGCCTTCTGATATTCAGCCCTCATGCGCTCATATATCCACTCGGTCTCGACGTTAGAGTCATCCTCTGGTACCATCAGGTTTACGGATTTTCACCTAGAGAAATCTATGGCACCCCGATACTTAGTGACAATATTTTCGGTATCCGATCCTGCCATCCATGATATGTCTGTGGAGGTCATAGCCCTGATGTCGCTAAGGCGTATAGAAATTATGTCATACAAATGTAAAGTGCATGAATCACACTACCAGTCATACAACAATCTTACGCGTATCGCACGCTCATTAAGGGCAACTCCGCCTATCAGGGAGCTCATAAATAATCTGCCCGAAGGCATATGCTATAATCCATCACTCCTCATCTAAAGCATACATATTATGCGTATGAGCATGAATCATGAAACTATACTAAACATGTTATGTAGTGATGAGTTCTATTCATAACGAAGAAGGGCGTAGACGGCCTACACACTACAAGTATGCGCCTATCAATGGGCCCCTAGAGAGAGTTACAATACGAACATTTAACCATCATTGCTCTTACAATGTGGACGTCAAACTATCATTGTTCCCAATGCATGACCACCAAAACATCATTACATACATTGTGGTGGAATCTCACATCGCAATGGGCCTCATATACATCACAGTCGGTCCACACAAAGGCCTCACATACGTCTCATTGTGTAAGACCCGTGTCCTAGACTGTACCGTTTCGTATTCTTCCGCGGTCCTTCTGATCGAATTCCGACGACCTTCGACCTGTATTCGACATTTACGGTCGAACCTAAGCCGAGTCCCGCATATCAGAGCCGGCTCAACCTCGAAATCTGTACCTTAGCGACCACATCGTCGCCGCGGTTCTAACGCCGTGACTCACGCACCGACCAGATACCCAGGGTAAAAGATGTCAGTCTATGTTCAATTCGAAGAAAACACCGCACGTTGCGAATTACGAGGAAATCTTTACGAGATGTTCCATCAATCAATCAATCACTCATGTCAAGTACAAGTCAAGTCACTCCATACCCAAATACAACAATCCATACATTTCTCTTACACAAGCAAGCCCAAGGCCAACCCTCATATCACTTCACCTCTCTCTCCACCCATCCCTTCTTACAACACAACACTCTACCCATCACCCATCACACCACATCACTCCATCACCCTTTTTCACCCATCACTCCCCTCTCTCTCTCATTCATTCTAAAAAAAATCCCAAGCAAAAGAGCTTCACACGTCCAAGCTTTCCCTCTCCCAAACAAGAAGTGTGGCCCACTTTCTCCTACCCTCTCATCTCTCATCCCCACCGTCCAAATTCCATCAAGCACCGTCAAAAGTCAAGCAAAGGAGCATACAAGCCTAAGGGAGCAAGGAGGAGTACAAGAGGTGGGTGATCTACCGTTAAATTCTTTTTAGGGACCACTTGTTGGTGGGACCCATTTTTTATGTATGATTTGTATTATGTGGGGCCCATAGTGGCGGGGTCCCACCATCACCATCTATTGTTCCCTCTTTCTCTCTCTCTCTCTCTCTTTCTCTCTCCTTATCCTTTCCTTAAAATGAAGTGGGCCCCACCAATTCATGATAAATCTACCCCATCCATCAAATGGTGTGACCCACCACATTTTAGGTTAAATAATATTTATTTTATATTAATATATATATATGTATGTATATATGTATATGCGTGGTGGGCCACGATCATGTGGGACCCACCTTGGTGAGCGTGGACCACGTGCATGTGGGACCCACCATGATGCAGTGTTTATCCCGGTCGTCCAGCGTCCAGGGACGCTGGACGAGCGTGGTGCACGTGGGTGCGTGTACTGACATGGAGGTGTACTAACGTGCTGACAAAAAAAAAAGAGAAAGAAAGGAAAAGAAAGAAATGGTGGGCCACTGATGCAGGCCCCACCTTGATGTATGTGCTTAATCCAAGCCCTCCATCATCTTCCTTAGATTACTTTAGGTGTTAAGCCAAAATTTGGGACCAATCCGACTCTCAGGTGGGCCATACCATCTAAAATCATGTGGAGATATGCCTGAACATATAAAAGCACTTGGTGGGGCTTACTTGAAATTTGGATGCATCTTAAACTTGGACTGAACGGTCCACCACGTGGGACACACACAATAGACGGATTGGATCATCTTATTGTGGACCTCATATTTTTTTTTAAAAAAAAAAAAAAAAAGGAAAGAAAAGGGAAGGGAAATGGTGGGCTGCTCCAACATGGCCCCACCTTGATGTTTATATTTAATCCAAGCTATCCATTCTATTCTCGGGATCATTTTAGGCGTTGAGCCGAAAAATGAGACCGATCCAATTATCTGGCGGGCCGTGGCATTAAGAATGCTAGTATTTTCCTCTAAAACTTGGAAAAATGATTGTTGAGGTCCACCAGAAGCTTGGACCCACCTGAAACTTATTTTGGACCCCTATTTTTGTGGGACACATATAATGGACGGGGTAGATCTAGTTAACGTAGGTCCCACCTAGGATAAAAAAAATAATTTACATTGGCATGCCTTGGTTGCCAAAACGTCCAGAGACGTCCAATGTTAAAAGGAGGGCCCCATTGGCCCCACTTGTAGACTCTATCATGATGTATGTTCTACATTCATACCGTTCATTTAATAGGTCCCCTTGAATGATGCGTTGACTCAAAAAATCAGCCACAAACTGAACTCAGGTTGGCCATACCATCCAAATCATGTGAAGACATGCCTAAATCATATAAAAATACTTGGTGGGGCCTACCTGAATTTTTAATGTGGCTGAAACTTGGTCTGAACCCTCAAATAGGTGGGACACACGTAATGGGCGTGCTGGATTTGTGAAAGTCATTTTGGTGGGCCCCACACCCACCCCAGGTCCAAGTGACCTTATAAATAGGTTGGCTGACAAATAAACATCACCGTGGGCTTTTGGCCCACGTGACCATCTGAATAGGTGGGATGGCAAATACATATAACGGTGGGCTCCAGGCCCACCCCCATGTCCACGTGTGACCTTATGAATAGGTTGAATGGCTAATAAATATTACGGTGGGCCCCTGGTCCACGTGACCATATGAACCGTTTAGATGTCATATAAACATTACAGTGGGCCCCCTCCCTCACCGTGTGGCCCTATGAACAGATGGATGGAAAATAAATGTTATGGTGGGTCCCACGTGGGACCCACTGTCCACGGCTCACTTGGCAGTCGTGTGGAGGTACCCCGTTTCAACACTTGAGGTCTTGGCATCGATCCCTGGTGGGGGTGGCTGACTGGGGTGTGTGTCCTGGTTGGGTGGGACCCACCATGGTGTGTGTGTTTTATTCACTCCATCACCACTGCTGGACGGTTAGTGGACCCACACTATGATGCATGCATTGCATCTAAACCGTTCAACCATTTCATAAGCCCATTTTATGGCTTGAGGCCAAGAACGAGTCAGATCCAGAGTTCAAATGGACCCATACCAGGATGCATGTGTTACATCTAATCCATCTAACCATTTTGGAAGATCATTTCACGAAATGAGAAAAATAAAAGTTATGGTGGGCCTTGAAAATTTTAATGGTGAAAATCATTGTCACCAATATATTGGAAGTGCGGTCCAGTTGATCCTTTGATTCGATTCATATACTCATGAGGCCCACCTTAGTATATATATAAGGCCCATTGGAAGAGGCCTAACTTGATGTATTTATGGCTGTTGATATATATGAGGCCCACGTAATATGGCTTTTAGATGTATTCGAGGTCCATGGGCCAAGGCCCATTAGGACTTGCACAAGTCCGTTGAATGTAATCCGACCATGGTTCATGCGTTGACTCTTATAGTGGGCTATGCCTTGGAAGCAATGTTGGTTTGACGTCCACATTGTAAGGATACTGTTGGTTAAATGTCCGCATTGTCACTCTCCCTAAGGCTCACTGATAGGCCCATACTTGTAGTAAGTAGGTCGTCTAGACCCATTTCCGTTATACACAGAGCCCATCCCTATATACATGTTTAGTATAGACCCATGATTCATTATCATATGCATCATATGTATGACTGATATGAGAAGTGACTGATCATAGCATATGCCTTCGGGCGAACTGTTTATGGACTCCCTGATAGGCGGAGTTTCCTTACATGAGTGCATGGTACACGTAGGACTGTTGCATGACTGGTAGTGTGACTCATGCACTTGCATTTGTGTGATTATGATTATTGTATGCCTTAGCGACATCAGGGCCATAGCCTCTACAGATGCATCGTGGGTGGCTGGATTAGATACCGAAAATGTTTGGTTCTAGCATACGGGCGCCATATATGTCCCTGGGTGAAAATCCCTAAACCCGATGGTACCAGAGGATGACTCCAACGTCGAGACCGAGTGGATACACGAGCGCGCGGGGGCTGTATACCAGTAGGCCACGTCTCCTACTGTGTCATGGTCGGTTGGAAAGGGGTGTGAACTTACCCGCCTGAGTGAGGGGGCAACTTCTAGGTTGAGTTTGACCAGCTTGAGGAATCGGTTCGCTATCGACGAGCCAGGCCCAATATTGGCAGGCGGATAGTGAGGTCTCTTCCGTTCTCTCAGTTGTGCTTTAGGATAGGGACAACAAGCTGGTGTAGAGTGTACTAGACCCCAGTGATTATCCAAAATAAGAACTGTACTGATATATGATGAGGATTGACATGCTTGAGTTGCATCTAGCATCACATGATCTCGATATGGCCGATAACATTCATATCTTGCACCACATAGCCTTAGTACGGCTAATTGCATTCATAATACCCATCATCATGTTTCCGCATTTACATTCCGAATACGCTCATATTGCGCATACACTTACACCACCCTTTAAGCTTTATATAAGCTTATGCACAATTGATGCGTTCAGGTGACGTCAGGACGCAGTCGTAGCGTAGTAGCAGCAGGAGCGTACAGTCGAGCTTTTGGAGTTTTGTTATTAGCACTATCTTGTATTTCCCTTTATACACCTTATACTCAAAGTTTTTTATCATAGTAGATTTTGTGATGTGTTCTTGTGGTTATTGTTCGTGGGTTATGCTTATGGTTATGCTCATTACGAATTAAATGGATAGTAGAAATCCTCCTTGTAGCATCCCAAGATCGGAACCTGGTATATGGGTGCCGGGAGCCGAGAATGGGGTACTACGGAGGCTGTCAGCGCTAGATTCTGTGATCGAGAATTTTGTGAGCCCGGTTTCTTAGTTTGGGGCGTGACACATTGGGCCTTGTATATATATTAAATGGGCCGATTAAATGGGCCCAGTTAATGGGCTGATTCAAATGGGTTGAATCAAATGACCGAATTAAGGGCCGAATCAATGGGCTAAGTCAAATAGGCCGAGTCGATTAGTCCGAGTCAAATGGCCGAGTTGAATAGGTCGAGTCGAATAGTCCGAGTCAAATGACCGAGTTGAATAGGCCGAGTCGAACAATCCGAGTCAAATGGCCGAGTCGAATAGTCCGAGTCAAATGACCGAGTTGAATAAGCCGAGTCAAGTACACCATTCAATTACTACCGGATATCATTTTAGAGCATTATTTCAAAAATGAATCATATCCAAGGATCATCTGGACCATACCATAAATGGTAGCTCTGATAATGATTTCCACAGCTATATTTCCAGTGGGCCCACCATAGTATTCATTTTCCATCCAGTCCGTTCTTAAGGTCACGAAAACTTGGATTAGAGGGAAAAACAAATATCATATAGGTCCAAACTTGGTAGCCTAAGGGATTTTAATGGTCGACGTTCAAACCCACTATTTTCTATAATGTGGTCCACCTGATCCTATATCTGTCTTATTTTTAGTCTCAAGTTGTAAGACGAGCTTGCCAAAGGGTTGGACAGTTTAGATGTAACACATCCGTCAGCGGACCCCATATAGATAGATGGCATGGATAAAGCACGTACCTCATGGTAGGGGTCCACACTAATGGAAGGTGTGGACTACCATACATACATTAGTGGGGCCCACCATAACGTTTATCTACTATCCAATCTGTTAATAAGGTCACAAGGACCTGAATGAAGAGGAAAAACAAATTTCATATTGATCCAAAACTTCCGTGCCAACAAAAGGGGTTCAATGATAGACGCTCAATCCCACTGTTCCCTACTGTATGGGCCACCTGAGCTGAGTATATGGCTGACTTTTTTTGGGGCAGCCCACAACTAAAAGGGGGGCCCACCAATTGCACGGTGTTGATGTTCTCACACATCATAGTGGGGCCCATGGTTGGGACCCCCGACCTCCAGCATCAAATGCAGTAGGACACTGACAGTGCCTGCTGCCTTGTTTATTTATTTATTTATTTTGAAAACCAGTTTTTTAAAGGTTTTTCCTAGGTGGGGCTCGCATCAGGTGAATTCACTCCACCCATTACATTCTACGGCTCAAGACAGTTCAAATGAGCCCAATATTCGATGTGTTTTGGTGTGTAGAAACATCAAGGTGGGTCCTAACAGCCCAATATTCTCACCCCGGATTTCAAACCCCCTCTTTTAGGGGATTTGAAACCCTCAATTACTTTATGGTGCCAAACAACCGGGGGATTTGGAATCCTCTCAAATCCACGATGCCAAACCACTCCCAAGCCTATCTAAGATAAATCGGATTGCATACTGAGTTATTCAGTATGCTCATATTGTATCGAGTAAACTCAGCTCATTTTATTGGTAGAATCCAAAATTTAAGTATGATGAAATCTCAATTGGACCACACCATAGAAAAGAGTGGGAATAATGACTTCCACTGTTGAAACCTTTTTAAGGCCCACATTGATGTTTATTTGTCATCTAACCTGTTCATAAGATCGAACAATCATAAGATCACACAAACATAGATGAAGGCAGAACACCAATAAAAGCTTGATCCAAAACTTTTGTAGCCCCAAGAAGCTTTCAATGGTAGAATTTCAATTCAGACCGTTTCCATGGTGAAGTCCACTTGAGATTTGGATATACTTCATTTATGCACACAAGCCCTTGAATTATATGTTAAAATAGATGGACAGAGTCGGGATAAAATACGTAAATCACGGTGGACCCCATTAAGTTTACTCAGTACACTAAGCATACTGAGTTACTTAGTACGCAATCCGCTTCCTATATTAGAAGAATCCATGTCTGCATTGGACCCTGTATCTTTCGGACGTTGGATTAGATTGTGACAATTTGAGTCGCGCATCAACTACTAGAGTAACATCACTAAGTTATGTTGTACCACTGTAACACACGTATTATATCTATACCATCAATTCATTTTGAGATATCATTTTAGGGCATGATCCAAAGAATAAGTTAGATAAAAAGTTGTCGTGAACCCTACCACTGAAAATAGTGGGGAGAGTAATTCACACCATTGGAACTATCCTAAGGCTCACGGTAATGTTTATTGAAATCGAACCTGTTCAAAAGTTAAAATATACATTAAATAAGTAAGGGAAAACACATATCATTTTGACTAAAACTTTTGTAGCCTTTAGGAGTTTTCAACGGTTGACGTCATTGTCTCTACTGTTTTCTATGCTGGGGTCCACTGGCGCTTTGGATTTAACTCAGTCTCTGGGTATTGCCCAAAAATGATCTCTTCAGATGGAGGGAAGGTGTGGATACAAAACATACAACATGGTGGGGCCCACGGAACTTGGTGACGTCACTTCAGTAACGTGTCTATTCAACAGTAGCTAATCCGCGCCCGTATCTTTCTGCACACCCTAACATCGCCCCGCCCCGCCCCGCCCCGCCCCCCCTCCCCCCTCTCAGAAGACAGGAGATTGGAGCGCAGCGTCCTCTCCAAGATGGAAGACATGTCGGGATACTACCATCAGACCGCATCCCTCCACAATCCTCCCCATCCATATTACCCTCAGCCCTACCCTCCACCGCCCTCAGCAGCGCCAGCACCACCACCGCCTCATCCTTCGTTCCAGCACCAGCAGCAGCAGCAGCCCTACGCCCTTCCTCATCATCCTCATCCTCTACCCCACCCTTCCATAGACGAGGTCCGTACCCTCTTCATAGCCGGTCTTCCTGGCGATGCCAAGCATCGCGAGATCTACAACCTCTTCCGTGAGTTCCCCGGATACGAGTCTTGTCAGCTCAGGAGTTCTGGGCAGTCATCCCAGGTTTGGATTTTTCTTTCTTCCTTTCAATTTTCTTTTGTTCTGTTTTTCATCCCCTTCCTGATGCTTTTGATTTCTGTATTGGGCCATCTCACATTTCAGTTTTCTTTCTATCCTTGGTTATGATCTGCAGTGTTAAGATTTTGATGCAAATGTTGTTGGTTTAGATATTCTGTTAATTGAAGAGGGGATATAACCCATGCCCACCCCCGCTGGTGCATTACTTGGCACATGGCACGGTAGTCCATTCTTTGAGCCGTTCATCTGTTGGCCCCCGCTTAAATGGGCTGTGGTAGAGAAATCTTGCTGTTGAATGATTTTAATAATCTAATCAGTGATTAACAAATGGATGGTAGAGAACAATGTTGATACGATCGGTGAATGGGGCAATTTCTGCAATCTGATGGGTAGGATTTGCCAATCTGTGTGATTTTGTTCACTGTCCAATTTGTGTGCTGCTCACAAATGGATAACTTACTAATTGAAGGGAAAAGGTTGTGTGTAGCAAGAGTAGGTGGACCAGCATCACCCACCCATTTAATAATTGAGGGGTGGGGATCTTAATGCACAAATTCAAAATGGGCTTTCTAAGCACTTCTATTAATGCTCAGGGTTCATCTCATTTTGGTTAATCATAATTATGTATTAGGGGTTGTGATTGTTGGTTATCAAGATTATTGTTAATCCTGACCAGTGAATTGGCCATATTTTGAACAATGTTTTATGCTGCTTAAAGTTACAGTGCTAGTAAGATATGACTACAACCAGCTCAATACCTTTCTTTTGCACCCGTATCAGTACAGCATCCTCTAGATATTCTTACTTTGGGAGACTTGGGTATACTGGTATCATAGTTGCATTGATCTATTCATCTTAGATCATCTCTCTCTCTCTCTCTCTGTAGTCTTTATTTGGTTAGTTTCTATTTCTTTGCTGCATTTCACTTGATTGTAGTGATTTAGAGCTTTTCAATGAGGTGAAGCTGCATCAATGGCTTCTTAGGTTCCATGTGTCCAAACTCCAATACATCATGTATGTGGCTGTCACTTGCAAATGTTTCCATGTCCAAGTCACATGTGGGCTGGACATCTCTGCTGGTGTGTGCATGCTTGCATGCAATCGAAATAATTGCATGTGCTCATGTGTGAATGCATGCATGTTGTGTTGCTTGGATGTGTGCTCTTACGCATGCAGTTAGCATATGTCTATGAGCTTCTGTGTTGCCAAGTGGGAGTGTGCTTAATATGGGCTAGAAATGGAATCATGCATAACTAGGGTCATTGTTTTGATTATCGACAATATTGGCCGATATATCCCATGATATATTTTACATCCCACTTGTGCGATACAAAACGCACAGGTAGTGCTGATATATCCCACATGTTCGATCTGGTGAGCATTTTCAATTTCCGATCCCTTTTTCTTGTTTTAATTATGTTAAATACGTGTTAAATGGTTACAAATCCATTGGTTCTTCATGTTTTGTAAGAAAAATCATGAAGTTGGAGCTTTGATTTCGATGTCAATTGGTTTTTCATGTTCTCCATAAATTTTTTTTTTTTTGAAAATTTCCTTCAACTAGGTGTGAATTGAGACTAATTTCGAAGTATTTAGGAATATTTAATGAAATAATCATCACATACGTTCTAATTTTGAAATTTGAGGGTAGGTGGTTCAATTTGGGGAAAATTCAAAATTTTCCCAATTTCTCCCAAATTGCTTGTAATGTTGCATTCCAAACCTGAAATCAAGCATGTATGAGGGCAAATTTACTGATTTGTTAAGTCCTTGTCAAATTTCGAAAAAAAAAACCATTTTTTTATTATTAAAAATTAAAAAAATAATAAAACATTATTATTTTTTTGAAAATTTCCTTCAACTAGTTGTCAATTGAGACTAATTTTGAAGTATTTAGGAGTTTTTGATGAAATGATCATCACATACACTCTAAATGTTATGTATTCAATTTGAATATAGTTGTATTAGTTCAATCACATAGCTTAGGACCCTATACAAAGGAAACCTATTATGTGCTCTTCTTCTTCTTCTTCTTCTTCTTCTTCTTCTTCTTTTTTTTTCTTTTTTTTTTTTTTTGGTGATATTATGATTTAAAAGTGTGTATTAAGGTCTTTTTTTTTTTTTTTTTTAACAATTTCCGAAGTTTCATTGAAAATTCAACCATTTTCCCAATGTTTCCCCAAAAGTGCGATAAATTACTCGATACAAATGATATATCCTGTGCTATTGCCGATATGTATATGTATCCCAAGGATGTGATGTGTAACGCGATGTCAATATTTCAAACATTGACTTGGGTGCATTGTAAATGTTTGCCCTTCATTGATCAAACTTAGACTTTGTAGATTATTATTTTTAAATTTTTTTGCTATTGATGGAAATTTCTTGTTCTTTACAATCTGCTCAGATTTTTTTTTTTTTTTTTTTAATTTGTTTTATAGTTTAACTCTTGCTATATTGTTGTTTGGTCACAATTGCCATTTGCCATCCAATGAGCATAAAGATTAATGTGTGGGGTTAAGGCTCACCATATAGTTTTTGAAATTTATGGGGTTTTTTTTTTATTTTTTATTTTTATATTGGAGAATTAATGAAATTCTATTGCAATGAAAGAGAATAAAGGGCCTAGAGCAGACTCTATGTGAGTATTGCATCAAGCTTGATAAAAAATTCAAATTCCCCATTGGATAATTAACTAAGACCTTGATAGACGGAGCCCATGCTACTACATCCAACATCACCTTCCTAAACCCCTTGCTCGGGCGACTATGCGAACATATCTCATTGTGCCCAGATGGACCACAAACCACGACCAAAGTTGGCATCACCCAACAACATTGAAAGAGGTCGAAAAGGCATTCCTAGGTGACTCTTAGTGAATATGCCATGCATGAGTATATGATCCATCGGTTCCACGTCTCACAAGCACTTAATGTGCACGTTTGGAATAATCATATGCGTTTTCCACAAATTGTTGATTGTGAGCATCCTATTTCTTCTTACCAACCAAGTAGACTCAAATAACTCGATATGGTCCCTCATACGACCAAACGAACTATATCAGCTCTTTCGTCACCCTTGATCGAACAAGTGGATTGCTGCTTAGGCGGATCAAACAAAAACTACCAGATTTCTCCAATTTGCACACCTAATAACCTTGCTTCAGAGCGTGAAGAGGAGCAATTCTGAAGAAAGTGCAGCAGTTGGATCATATCATCCATTTCGTCATCTGATACATTCCTTTGGCATGTTGGAATCCATATTGCTTGACCTCCCAAAAATAAAGCACAACATATCATCTGTCTCGTCATTTTATACATTCCTTTGGCATATTGGAAACCATATTGCTTGACCTCCCAAAAATGAAGCACAACAAGATACAACAATATCCGGATGCGGGGCTAGCCTTGTCAATTTAGCTAGAATATTGCAAAGGGGCCTATCAGTACACCACTCATCCTCCCAGAATTGGACACACATGCCGTTGCCAATTGAAATTGAATGCCTTGAAGCTTTTGATCACCCTACATATAGCCTTCCAAACTGCTGATGCTCTGTACACAACATATTCTTTGGTCCTTCCTCCTTAACCCCACATTTAAGGCAATCTTGTTTCCATAAGCCTTCCCTTCCATCTTGAACTTTCATAGCCATCTACCTAAGATAGCTAGATTCATAGATTTTTACTCTCTAATGCCAACACCACCTTTTGCATGCCTCTTTCCTATGCAAAAATAAACAATGAGATCTTGATACTCGAATGGAAAAAATGGGCAAGAGTACACCCACAAGAATATTTGAATAGAGGGAGAAATAACTTTGTCGATATCAAACTTTTTCCTACAATACTAAAAGCAAAAGTCACACTTTGATAAGTTTTTGTGATGACTACTTCCTACATCACCTCACTTTTTATAGATTCTAAGTGAAGCTCTAATGAGAATCCCTCTAATTAAGAGATTGATTTCAAATTAATCTAAATCTACCTAAGATGGTAAAAGCCTAACAATAGTAAAAGCAAATATAGAAAATCTGATGCAGGGACATGTGATGACCTAATCCTAGATGCATGTATAATCAGGTTAAAGAATATTCAAATAAATACACCAATTACTTAACCGTTTTTAGTCAAAGGGATTAGGTAAATTTCAAAACAAAGATGAGGTCATTCCGTCAGGATCATGCCCCTTAGCATAAAATCGCGTAAACAGTAAAAAAGGATGTCCTAGGGATATGAGGATATACCAGATCTAGTATAAATCAGTTCACAGTCAAGTTTGGATCTGATCTTACGGACTAACAATCCCACTTTTTCGTACAAAATAGAAAGGGGATATCCAGAGAGGAATGAAATGGGTGAAGAATGAAGGGTTCGAGATGAAGAAGGTACATGTCCTTTTGTCATCAAAAGAAAAGGAGGATGATTCTTACCTTTTCCTGCACCTCGAAGATCTAGAAGAAGGAAACCTGAAATCGGGGTGAAATCCTCAACACCCAAGGGCCAATCTTGAAACCCTAATCTCTTGAATAAAGAGGAAGAAAAGAGATGAATTCTATTCATTCAAGAATAATCAAAATATGGTTTCTCACAATCTATATACAAGCTATGGAAAAAGTACAAGTGTACTAGAGCGCTTGAAAACAAGAAAATTAACAAAAAAGATAAAAAGTAAAGAAAGTTCAATAAAGCCCCTGAAATAAGGAAAAGAACAAAAATGCTTAAAACTAAAACATCTGTGTGGTAGGGTGTAAAATTCGACCCATGGATCTATAGTCAGGGTGCGGTCATGCCGCTCCTGCACTCGTATCACGTTAGAAAATGGGTCCGATGGACCCAATGTCCATCCACATCAACTCCTCCTTTCCGGTACTTTGTTAGCGACGCCTCCTCTGGTATACTCTAAAGGGTGCATTATTGATGTCCGCATCAATTCTCCTCGGGTGGGAAGAATTCGCCACTGGCGAAAGTGAACTCTTGTATCTCTCGAGCAAATCGGGGTCGATGCGCTGTAACTTTGCTTTTGTGATCCAAGAGTTATCTGTAATGGGTCTGTTCTTCCATTTGACTAGGAATTTTTGGAAACCCTCAGAGCGAGTGGAAATCGCCTCGGAGTCCAAAATTTCCTCTATTTCGTCTCTTCTTGGTGCAAGTGGAAGAGAAAGTAAGATGGGTACATGAAGATCAGGTTGTGGCCAAGGTCTATATATAGGGAGGGTCTGGGAAGAAACAGGGGGACCAGTAGATAGAGGTAATGACTTGTGAAAGGGAACTAGATCTTCCGCATTAAATATGGAATTGATGCCCATGGTAGCGGGGATATCAACAACATAAGCATTAGACCCCAACCTTTTCACAATTTTATGTGGGCCTATGCTACGGGCATGAAGCTTTTTCACGGATCCAGGTGGAAACCGATTAGACCTAATACGAACCATGATGTCAACTCCAGGTTGAAATTCCCTAAATCTCCTGTGAGTGTCAGTAGAAAGTTTATAATATTCATTACTTGAATTAATTTTCTTCCTCTCATTATGCAATTCATGTATATGCTGGGCGAAGGACTCTCCTAACTCTTAAGGACGCTATGGGGTAACCACGAGAATCAAATCTATGGGGGCTCGGGGTATATGACCTAAAACAATTTCAAACGGGCTCATTCCCGTGGATCTGTTCATTGAAGAATTATACACGAACTCTGCTGTGGGAAGAACAGTGTCCCAGGTCCTATGGTGGTCTCCAACTAGACATCTTAACAAATTCTCTAGGCTACGGTTCACTACCTCTGTTTGACCATTTGACTGGGGATGATATGCTGAAGAAAATTGGAGCTTCGTTCCCAAAAGATGCCAGAGAGTCTTCCAAAAATAACTAGTGAACCTAGTATCTCTATCAGACATGATGGATATAGGTACTCCATGGAGTCGCACAACCTCCTGAAAGAATAACCTAGCAACATGGGAGACATCTGAGGTCTTATAACAGGGTAGGAAATGAGCCATCGTAGAAAATCTATCAACAACCACGAGTATGGAGTCGTGCTTACGCATAGTCTTGGGAAGCCCAAGCATGGAATCCGTACTGACATCTTGCCACGGGGCATGTGGAATTGGTAAAGGAGTATATAAACCTGTATTTTGCTTTCTCCGCTTCGCTAGTTGACATGTTCGACACTGCCCTACAATCTTAGCCACATCTTGCTGGAGATTAGGCCAATAAAAACGATCAGACACAAGGGCAACTGTTTTATTTTGACCAAAGTGACCTGCCATCCCTCCAGCATGCAGCTCCCAGACTAGAAAATCGTGGAGGGATGTTCGTGGGATACAGAGCTTGTCCCCTCCAAAAAGATATCCATTTGTAAGGACGAACTTCGCACTCCTCGAGGGCGAGTCACTAGACAATGACGCATAAATGATTCCAAACTCAGGACAGTTTGAGTATTCACCCTTGAGTTGCTCAAGTCCTGTAACTTCAATACTCATGGACCGCAACGTCATGATACGATGGCTAAGCGCGTCAGCAACCTTATTCTCTTTTCCGGCCTTATGCTTAAGCACAAACGTGTACTCTTGAAGAAATTGTGTCCATCGGACATGCCTAGGGCTCAACTTCTTTTGAGAGCTCAAATATTTCAAGGCCTCATGATCAAAGAATAGGACGAATTCTTGCGGTAATAAATAATGCTACCAATGGCGTAATGATTGCACAACCACATAGAACTCTGTCATAAGTGGAGTAACATTGTTTAGTCTCGTTCAACTTCTCACTGAAAAAGGCCACAGGATGTCCCTCTTGGCTTAACACTCTACCTATGACAATTCCTGATGCGTCACATGCTACCTCAAAGGCTTTGGTAAAGTTAGGTAGACGCATGACTGACGCTTCCATCATCTTCTTTTTAATTTCCGAGAAACCCCGTGCCGTGACTTTAGTCCATCGAAACTTCCCTTTTCGTATGCAATCTGTGATGGGAGCCAAAATCGAGCTAAATCCATGGATGAACCGCTGATAGAATGTAGCTAGGCCGTGAAAGCTTCGCATGTCGTGTATGGTACGTGACTTAGGCCAATTGACAATGGCCCTGACTTTCTCAGGGTCTGCAGACATGCCCTCTGACGATACAATGAACCCTAGGAAGATAATACGGGAGGTCAAGAAGGAACACTTCTTGAGGTTCGCATAGGGCTTTTCTGCACGTAAGGTATTGCAGACCTGCCTTAAGTGCTCGATGTGTTGGCTAGGGGACGCACTATATATGAGGATATCATCAAAGTACACAACTAAAAACTTACCCATAAAGGATCGCAATACTTGGGTCATCACCCTCATAAACGAACTTGGGGCATTGGTTAACTCGAAGGGCATAACCAGCCACTCGTACAACCCATCCTTCGTCTCGAAGGCAGTTTTCCATTCATCTCCCGGGCGAACACGAATTTGGTGATAACCACTTTTGAGGTCAATTTTTGAAAAGATAGTAGAGGTGGTCATCATGTCAAGCATGTCATCAAGTCTCAGGATGGGAAAGCGATACTTGACAGTGATTTTGTTTATGACTCTACTATCAACACACATGCACCGCGTGCCGTCTTTCTTGGGCGTAAGAAGCGTGGGCACGACACACGGGCTCAAACTCTCACGAATGAATCATTTTTTAATCAATTCATCCACCTGCCTCTTCAACTTGGCATGCTCGGTGGGGTTCATTCTGTAGTGAGGAAGGTTTGGTAGGGTCGCTCTTGGGACGAGATCTATCACATGCTGAAGGTCTCGCATTAGTGAAAGCTCGTCTGGAAAGTCCTTAGGGAAGACATCCCGATACTCCTCTAGGATCAAACGAGTCTCCTGGGGTATCCCCATAGTAACCTTAGGTGTACTCTCCCTAGCCAGTAGGCCGTACACCATAGTCCCCGCCTTAGTCTCTCTGTCAAACTCCTTAGCATCTATGATGTGGAGAGACTTTGATTGAGGCGCCTTTTGACTCTTAGGACTGGCTGAGGATGCAACATCTTTCGCTCCTATTGACGATTTGGGAGGGAGCGGGCTCAAGACAAGATTCTTTCCTTCATGCCTAAATACACAATTATTCGTATGCTCAAATATTGTGACATCTTTGTTATAGAGCCATGGCCTTCCTAAGATGATATTGCCAACGTCCATTATGGCCACATCACACCACAACTTGTCCTAATATCGTCCAAATTCAATCAGAACAAGGCATTGCTGGGTCAGAGGGAGGGATGTCGCATTCACCCAAAAAACTCTATATGGGTTGGGGTGAGGGACTGACTTCAACTCTAGGTGACTCAAAGTAACCGGGGAAACTACATTCTCACAGCTCCCGCTGTCTATGATTACTTTGCAGCTCTTTTCTACGCACTTGGCATAAGTGTGAAAAATGATGGTTTTGCACCAATCTTTGCTTTCCTTTATCTGGGTCAAGGCGTACCTTACCACTGCAGGTGGGATAGTCTCCACAGTATCATCCTCAGCATCATTAGCCGGGTCAAGGGAGGGGATAATAATCTGGTCACCATCAATTTTATCTGCCACTTCTTTTTTCGTGGGGTGTTTGGAAACAAAGGCAACGTGCCCACCCTTATTTGAACACTCGATAGCGATGTGATCCATGCCACCATAGTGGTAGCACTACCTTGGCATTGTGGGCCTAGTACTTGGTCCAGCCATATTATTACTTCGATTTTTGTTAACTGGCCGTGTACTGGGTTGAGCTCTGGGTTGAATTCCGACTTGAGGTCTTGCTCCTTGCGGAGCTACTCTAGGCATAGTAGGTCAAAAATCAATCCCCCTCACATTGGACTAGCACACATAGTGCTCCAGTTTCTACACCACCTGGTAAGCATGTTCTAGACTGGTGACTAGGCGAAGCGTGAGCTCCCGCTGAAACTCAGGCCTGAGGCCCATACGGAAACGGGAGAGAACCACAGTATGATCCTCGTCCACATCGCACCTCATCATATATTCATCGAACTTGGCGATGTATTCCATCATTGTCATGGATCATTGGCGCAAAAAGTGCCATTGATCCAACAACTTCTGCTTGTAAGAAAGGGGAACATAAACTCTTTCATCTTATTCCAAAAGAGAGCTGGCCCCTCTTAAGACAGCTCACGGCGACGCTCCACATTCCCCCAATATAGTTTTGCTTGGCTCACCAATTTTATCTTGGCGAACCCTACTCGTCGTGGGTTTGACAGATTGTGCCACTCAAAGAAGTGGTTCATGTTTGCTAACCAGTTAGAAAAAACTTTGGGGTCCAATTTCCTATCAGAATTGGTGGCGTCAACCTTAATGCCTTTCATGACCCTAGAAATAAGGTCCTCGTGCTCATGATATCTCTAGGGTGCTAAGGACGCAACCCATCGTGGCTCTCCTATTGGGCGGGAAGAACAAGATCACGATTGTGTGTCCATGGTAATGGATACACCCCATTGTGTTTGTTGCCAGGCTCACGGGCTTGGTCTGCACCCAAACCAATCCTAGGCGGATCAGGGCCCACACCTTGGGACTGATCGACAACCCCAGTGTAAAGGGTTGCCTGGGCTCCACATACAGTGGCGGTTGGAATACCAGCCTCTAGACATACAACTCTCTCCTCTAGATGTGTGAACCTACCATCCTGATGCGCAAATTGCTGCGCGATATTATCCCTTAAGGTTCGAAATTGTTGATCCATTCTCTTAGTTAAGCCCTCCATAGCCTTGGTAAATTGATCGGAGTCCATGGTGTAATGGAAACCGAACCTACGACCAGTGCGCGTGGGCATACACGATGAATGACAAGTGAATAGTCTTAGATATATATGCGAGAAAGGGGTAAAAATGATGATATCAATACAATGCAACTACCTTATATAGCCTAGATATATAAGGGGACTCAACAAAACCTAAGAAAAATGGCTGACTAAACTCTACAAAATATGATCCCTATGCAGAGCCAGTCACGCGGGTCAAGCTGCGCGGTCAGCTTGTTGGGGGTGCAGGGGGTGGCGCGCCCCTGCCCAGGGTTCGGGGCGGAGCGCCCGAAACCTAAACGATTTTTTAAATTTGGGTAAAGGGTTTCTGTAGAAAATTTTCACCACAGACAGATTGACAATAAACTGACCTACGCTAAAACTGTTCTCTGATACCAAATTTGATGCAGGGACATGTAATGACCTAATCCTAGATGCATGTATAATCAGGTTAAAGAATGTTCAAATAAATGCACCAATTAACTAACCGTTTTCAGTCAAAGGGATTAGGTAAATTTCAAAACAAAGATGAGGTCATTTCATTAGGATCATGCCCCTTAGCATAAAATCGCGTAAACAGTAAGAAAGGGAGCATAAGTCAGTCCATAGTAAGGTTTGGATCTGATCCTACTGACTAACCATCCCTCTTTTTCGTACAAACTAGAAAGGGGATATCCAGAGAGGAACGAAAGGGGTGAAGAATGAAGGGTTCAAGATGAAGAAGGTACAAGTCCTTTTGTTGTCAAAAGAAAAGAAAAGGAGGATGATTCTTACCTTTTCCTACACCTTGAAGATCTAGAAAGAAGAAAACCCAAAATCGGGGTAGAATTCTCAACATCTAAGGGCCAATCTTGAAACCTTAATCTCTTGAATAAAGAGGAAGAAAAGAGACGAATTTCTATTTATTCAATAATAATCAAAATAGGGTTTCTCACAATATATATAAGCTATGAAAAAAGTAAAAGTGCACTAAAGCGCCTGAAAACAAGAATATTAACAAAAAAGACGAAAAGTAAAGAAAGTGCAATAAAACCCTTGAAATAAGGAAAAGAACAAAAACGCCTAAAACTAAAACACCCGTGTGGTAGGTTGTGAAATCCGACTCATGGATCTATGGTTAGGGTGCGGTCATGGCGCTCCTGCACTCGTAGCACGTCACAAAATGGGTCCGATGACCCAACGTTCATCCACATTCACTCCTCCGCTCCGGTACTCTGTCAGCGACGCCTCCTCCTCTGGTACACTCTAAAGGGTGCACCATTGATGTTCGCATCAAAATCCTAATTTTATGTATAAATCAGCCCTATATCTTCAATTACATCTCCCTCATATTTTTAATCACATTTTAAAATTAGCTTTCACATCTTCCAAAAATGATAAATTGCATCCTTGATTTTGGCCCCCCAGATCTATAAATAAAGTTGAAAAGTCAACACGTTGGGCCTTGCGGTGGGTTGTGAGCCTACATCATCGATGGGCCTAAGTGGCCCTGTAGCATTTTAACTCTCTTATGCCAACACCACCTTTTGCACGCCTCTTTCCTTTGCAAAAAGAAACAGCAACATTTACCGGTTTACATGCCAACTTCATTTACTGTAACATTTCTACTAAAGGTGTTTCTACTTGTTTGGCATTTCTCATTCCTATTAGCTTCAGGCCTTGAAATGCCCTGTTTCCAAACAATTTTGTTCCTAACAGCTTAATCTTGTAGCGGCAAGAAAGAACACTGGGACATGCACCTTGATATTCTAATTCTATAATTTTATTCCTTTGGCCAAGATTGAACCCTCAACCACCTTATTAGGCCTTAAAGAAACAACGCAATCTGGTCTTGAGAATTGACATCTTTTTTAATTTCTGCACCTGTCCTATTCACAGTTGTGCTACCCGTTCGATCTGTGTGACGTTCCTTAAGACTGCACCAGCAAGTCTTACTACCTAGATGCACAGATTAGATTCTTGGGCTTTGCATCAGTCATCATGATGCTTTTTCCTTGTTAACCTTAGTGGTTGCCCTTTCTTTATTTTGATTGGGCAGGAGATCAGGGCTTAATTAATGGTTTTGAGGCCAATTTCCAGATCTCACATCTTCAGTTCGCTAATGACACCTTTCTGTGATGCGGATCAAGTGCAAGTTGATAATCTATGTAAGGTTCTTTGGTGCTTTGTGGTTGCATGTTAAAGTGACCTATTGAGTGTTTGCATGCATGAAGGGGAGGTGTTCACTCTCGCTTAGGCTTTTGGTTACAACCCTGATTGTCTCCATCGACCTACTGCTGTCTTCCCTTATGCATTGGCAAGCTGTCAAAGCATCTTTGGGACATGGTCGTGGGGAGGTTGGGCAGAAATTATTTGGCCTGGAAAGTCGGTACTTATATTTTGGGGGTTGCATTACCCTGATCATGTTTGCCTTATCTATCATAATGTTGTACTTTATGTCGTTGTTTCTTTGTCATACCAATGTCATTCAAAGACTATAAGATTCAAAGGAAATTTCTTTAGCAAGGGGCTGAGAATAAAAACAAGTTTCATTTGGTTAATTGAGAGGAGGTTTGTAAGCCAAAGGCATTTGGAGGGTTGGGAATTAGAAGCTTCAAGTCTATGAACTTGGATTTCCTTGGAAAATGGTTGTGGAGATTTGGGGAAGCAGATGATGCTATGTGGAAAACTGTGATAGTTTGTAAATATGCCTTGGAAGATGGTGGCTGTTTTTCTTGGCATTCCTCTCAGTATAGGGCCTCCGATCTTTGGAAGCCTGTTCTCAAAGCGTCTCGGATTTGGTTTTTGTTGGACAGGTGGTGTGGGAATATAACCCTTTATGTATCAATTTCCCAAACTCTTTAGTCTTGTTACTCATGTTGATGTTGTCATCTCCCAATGTGTCTCTAAGGTGGGAGACCATGTAGTCTAGGTGTCTCTATTCTGAAGAAACCTCACTAATGAGGAGAGGTAACAACTTTATGTTTCATTGATAGTTTACATTGCCATGGTATTACTTGATTGGGCAGTGATAGGTGGGTGTGGAATTATGATTGCTTGGGATGTTTTTCTGTCAAACTCTTCTATTCAGCCATCTCCTTACCTCTTTCCCAGGTCCCTAGGTCCTATCTATTAAATATGGAAGCACTTGGGGCTATCTCCTGTTCTGGAGTTTGTGCGTCTGGTCTGTAAAAGTAATGTGCTTATGATTGATTACTTGAGGAAGGTGAAGATGATTATTCTGGATGGATGCATTTTATGATGCCTCAGGGATGCTGAAACAGGGGGCCATTTAGCCATACACTGCTCATTTGCTTTGGAGAAATTCTTGAAGCCTTTTGGAGTAGAATGGGTCATACTGTGTTCAATTGGGGATGTCTTTTGAGCCTGGCATGGTAAGGAAAGTAAAAGGACTTCTTTGTGGTGGCTAATTATTCTAGCATTTTTGTGGTCGATTTAGCTGGAACGCAATAGCAGGAGGTTTCGGGATAAGTTGTGTTTGTTGGATGTGGTCTTCATGAAGGCCAAACTGCTAATCATTGAATGGGCTGGAATGCACAGTATTGTTATGATAGTCCTATAGAATTGTTGTGGGGATCTTGGGGCATTTTTTTTTTTTTTTTTTGATGGATGCCTCATGCCTCATCATCCACTGTGTTTAAGCTTATCTACTTCCTTTTAATAACATTTCTTGTCGCCCTAAAAAAAACAATATGTAAATATATATCACCAATACAGTTGTACATGCAGAAGATCTATAGCAGCTTTTAACTTGGATGCTGCTGCAAAGATAACAAAGTTCATGTTCCTTTCTATGTTGGTATTTATCTATAGTTACATTCAACTCTTTCTTCTGTTATCATGTTTATGTCCAAGCATGCCAATAATGTCAATCAACAGCCCTCTGAATGACATATGGGGTCATTGATTATTATTCTTCGTAAAGCAACCTTAGTATGGAGCTTTCTACATTGATGTTTTTCTTAACGCTATATGCATACGCTTTCTCTTATTACTGATTCTTTGTGCTCCACTCTAATCTTGTGATTGTAACAGGCATTTGCATTTGCTGTCTTCTCAGATCAACCGTCTGCAGTAGCTGCCATTCATGCTCTGAATGTACGTTCTTTCTGATATATGAGTACTACGTGATCTTGCACAAAGTGACCTTTTGTGAACCCTCTACATTCTTTTTATCAATCAGCATTGGTTTAGAGAGTCTGGAACTGTTTTTGCTAGGGAGGTCCATGCTTCGTGGACTGGTTAGTCAATCATGAATTGGTGACCCAAGTTGCTAGCTTTATGACAGGCAAAATTGTCCACGAATCTTCAAACCCTTTTGGAAAAATTCTGAGCTTGCCAAATGGGAATAAATAATTCTAAACTCGAGAATAATTGAGAAAAGATTAATAGCAAGGATTGAGGTGGTGTTTCTCAATTGAATTGATGTCAAGATTGAACAAATCGTGCCTGGAAATTTGGTTAATTAACATCACATATTGAACTGGTGACAGATTAAATTGAATTGATTGGATTCACTATGAACACCAGATATTATGAACTTGAATTGAACCCTAAACAAACTGAGTAACAAACCTGGCAACTATGCAACTTCATAAAGGATTAATATGATTTCATCTGGTATTGAATATATATAAATCAATTTTAATTGTTTTTTAGCCTTTACAAATATTCTATAAGAATATTTTGTCATTAGTAATCATCATCATCTGAACTATTTCTACTAAATGGGGTAGGCTACACGAATACCATTCCACCATTCCACCATTCCACTCTATCAAGGAACATATCCGTAGTTCATCTTTTCTTTCTACCTTCACCCACAACAAGTTGCTCTGTAATGATAACGGTGGCAGTAACTGCCACCGCCATTACTGTTATGCTATGGGCCACTACGGCCCTTGAATGGCCATTACAACCTTTTTTTTTTTTTTTTTTTTTGAAAAAACTATTTCTGGACCGTTACAGGTTTGTTATGGGGCTGTTACGGCTTGTTTTTTTCTGTAACGGCCATTTTGGCCTCGTAATGCGTAATGGTTACGATATTTACCGTTACGTTACCGTTATGGCTGTAACATAACCAATTTTGTATACCATGACCCACACCCTTTTAGAGCCTTAAACTTAGCCAACTCACTCCTTACTGGAGCAGTTCTTGGTCTCCATTGCACATGGCCAAACTATGTAAGTTCATTGTCCCTCATCTTATTCCCCATTGGTGCTAATACTAAATTCCCTCTAATGCGTTCATTTCTAATTCTATCCTTCCTTGTCTTGTCATTCATCCATCTCATTATCCTTATTTCTGCTGCACTCATCCTTCCCAACATTCTGTCCCATAAAGCATGGCTGGTCCTAGGGATATCGTGTACAAGTTTCCCTTCAGTTTGATTGATATGCTGATATTAGCAATATGATACAATTCACAATGGTAATGCTAATAGATATAGGATTGATATTAACACCCACAATCCCACATTTTTGTTTGATATACCCCTTTTCTTTACGTTTTTGTTTGATATACCTCTTTTCTTGTAATGCAATAGATACACTGTTCTTTCTTCTTTTGACGATACATGTACAAGTAGATAAAACACATACGTATGAGAATTGATATTTACTCCACCCCTTTTGATAGATACGCCCTTTAATTCTTCTTTTAGCACTACAATAACTTTTAGCAACACAATAATACAGTGTGACTTTGTAGTATTCTATTGCCATATATAAACGGTGTCAATCAGAAAAGGTAGCTGTTGCTCTTGAGTAGCCTGCAGGGGCTATTTCTTCTTCCTTACCGTTTGGATTGAGGGAAAACAAAGGAAACTGAGGAAAGTGAATAGTTTTCCTTTAATGTGGCATTTCCTCTGTTTGAGAAAACATAAAAACAGAAAGAAATTGATTTCCTTTTTCTCAGCAAGGGAATAAAACCTTTCTCTTCTTTTGTTTTCACCCAGTCCAAACACTTTCAGTACATCCTCTCATAGTGATTGAGAAGCAATTTAAGCAAATGAGTTGGTCTATTCCATTGCCAAGCAAGGAAGATTGGGGGTATATGTATTGTGTTTCTTGAGAAGAAAATGAATTGGTTGATTCGTTAGATTGGTTGATTCCTTTCTAACGAAAGGTATGGTAGCCTATGCTTTTTGTTGTTTCTTCTCAATCATTGTCTTGGCCCTTAATGTACATTGTATTTTAGTCATCATTCTTCAATAACATTTTTGTTACCAGAAAATTAGAAATAGATGTTTCAGTTGTGCACTGTTTAAGCTTTCCGCCTTCCTGATAAGTAAGTTCTCCCACATTCACCAAGTGGCAGACTTCCTTGAGACCACTTGACCTATGAATGAGTGGGGTTGTTGTCGACTTCTTTGTATGGAGGCTTTCTCTTGGTAATGTTCATGAGTCCACTGATCGTGGTCTTGTTTCTTGCACTTTTATGTGTTTTCTTTTGTGCGCCTACCCATGGTTGTAAATATCATCTGACACTGAGTTGACCGGTAGCAATGAAGAATGAAATGAGCCAGCAGGCGAGTCATGCTCCAAAACCAGATTGTGTCAGAACAATTCCAACTGAGTTGTAATGAACCAGGGGAATTCATACCTGTTTTGGTTCTGGGTAAAAATTCGTTATTTGAAGCCATGGCCCTCAAGTCCTTTATTGATGATCAATACAATGAAAAAACTTTGAAACTTATATTTAGGTGCCCTAAATGGATTTGAGAAGATCGTCACTTTAAGAGGTGTTGATATGTCTGTAATCATAGGAAGCAGGTGCTGAAATAGACATGACTCTGAATAACTGATTAGGATAGCTATTTTTGAGGTGCTTTATTGTATAAAATCCTTTCTTCAATTTAAAGCTTGTTGGCAGGGACTGATGTTTGACCTCGAGAAGGAATCAACTCTACACATTGATCTAGCAAAGTCCAACTCAAGGTCTAAACGTTCAAGACCAGGTCTGTTGCAACTGCATTTTAATGCTTTCTTGTTTTACCTTATCTTTAATTTCCCTTTAATTTATTATCTTTCCCTGTTTGTCTCGTTGGAAGTTGGCAACTAAGATATTTCTTCTGAGAATCAGATGATGGAAGGCCTTATTATTCAGAAAAGAAAGTGAAAGGATCTGCTGCATTCTCCAGAAACCATCCTGATGCTGGTAAGATAATTTGCACCCTAGAATGTTTCAATATCTCGTAGTGGTGGTTGGGCTATTGCTACATTAATGACCACAGTTCCCTATTGTTCAGTAGGGTCTGCAACCATGCAGAGCTCAGATGGGCTGAAGCGTATCCAGGTCCAACCCATGAGGACCTGTGTCCAGACCAAGCCCAGCCTGCGAGCTAGGGCATTGGGCGTGGGCTGGGCTTGGCCTGCCAGAAAAATACTCTGTGAACCAATGTTAAGTTAGGGTGGCTTGAGACTACTTGTTGGGTATTTTGTAGTCCAAAGTCCAGGTCAACCCATTGAGTTATTGTGCTAGAACTCAAGCCCAGGCATAATCTGTCGGTCTCAAGGCTTATCCAAAACCAGGGCCGAAGCAGGCTGATCATAGTTAGCAAAACTCTGCCTTAAAATCTGTACTTTTTTCTTTTTTGACAAAGAAACTTGTATACTTGCTGTAAGGTCTAACTCGGTGCATTTGAAAACATTGGTAAAAGACTCTTTTCTAGTAAGCCGAATGAAACTCGTTTTTAAAGCCCTTTTGTCCCCCTTTAAATTGCAAATTATTGGAGTAAGGTTTCTGAGGGTGGTTTATGGGCAAGATTGCTAATCGCTATTCATGGCTAGAGTTGAGTGAGAAGTCAGTAGATTTAGCGGAAAGGGTGGCAGCTTACTGAAAGATTCCTTGAAGAGGAAGGATTTGAGAGGATTTTAATTGGTTTCCTTTCTAATTATCCTATGTATGCCATCGCATATAGGGATATAAATTATAATTATTTTACTTACATATTTTGATCTTATTTATGTACAATATATACGCACATGCGTACAGTTATTATTCTTGTTCTGTTTCTTTGATTTGAGACTGTACTCATCATTCTCCATTTTTTGGCAATTTTTTCTCTTCAAAGTCCTAAAGAAATTTGCTTTTGACCAAAACTTCATCAAGAAAACCCTTACTGAAGTGTATATGTTTTTCAATGAACTACATTAATCTGAAATTATTATTATTATTATTATTATTATGTTTTTTTGGGGGGGGGGGGGGGGGAGCTCTTTCGTTGCAAACCCTTTTGTTTATTAGGGCTAATAGAGAGCTTAAGAAGTTTGTTTTGCTTGTGGTAGCTTTTGATGTATTTTTTTTTCCATGGCTTCTTAATTGGGAATTAGTGATGGCAAGATTCACAGTTTGAAGTATTGTCTGAAACGAATACGTTCTGGCCAATACATGTCAGTTTTGGTGCCCAATGGTATGGATGAGTCGCACAAATAACCTCCTGATTTACCTATTGGAAGCCCATATTTGAGACAGATAAGTATTTAGCAATGTTTATTAACCTATATCATTGCTTTCGTGGAGTTTTTACTGACTGATACATGTCGGGTATCAGTCATGGATGATACGATACTGATAAACCAACTTTAACCCTTGGTAAGATTTGTGCATTTCCTTCCATTAATTTATCAGTACTCACTGATTTCACCTAACCTCTCTCTCACTCATTCTCTTCTTCTATATATGTTTCTCTCAATGATAACATGCTGCAGCTAATTTCATGAAGACCACTTTCCTCAAAAAGCTCACGTTGCACATGTTTGGCACACTTGCGCACTAACAGGTGTTGGCAGCAATATGCACTTCCCTGGAATGGGTAATTCTGCTTACAACATGAATGGTTATCCATCTACACAAAGGTCAATGCACACTACCTGTGCACATTTTTCTTGATTTTGAATACTTCTTTCATGTAATAAGCATCATTATGACTCTTGTACAGTTTTCTCACAACACAGACAGGGGCCTTGTAAAAGCAGCTAATGCTTGCCATTATTTCCTAAAAATTCATATGCACTGTGCTCTTATTATGCCTTGGACTTCATTTACCTAAATTTTCACTGGACTTTGACATTTGCAGTCATGGAAGCTTTGGTAATGAAGCAGCCAATGATACACGCCCTAAAAAAATATCGGTGAGCCTTGCCTTTTCACATAGATCCCAAGTGAATCTTGCCAATACATGATATATGATATTATTGATTACCAAAATTATTCTAATGATGGTTTGTAAGTATCATAATAAAAAAGAGAACTCTGATGATGCTTTGGATTTTTATATCCATCATGTGATAAATTCTTCTTCTTCTTCTTCTTCTTCTACTTCTTCTTTTAATACAAGTTTCCATTTTTTTTTTCTTTTATTTCTATATTTATTTTCCCAAAGAGGTATTTTTGGGTAAACTGTTTCTCTTTAAGCACATCTAATTGGGCAAGCAACATGTACATATATCCTTATCATCTTCAATATACTGAATTTTTACAAGGGTCTTAATTTGATGCAAACTAGGGAGGCCCAACATCACATTTGAAGTTGAAGGTGTCATGGTGGGCCCTATGAGTAGTAGAGCTTATCATTTTATCCGTTAAGGGCTTGTTTGGATTCATGGAAGGGAAAGGAAACAAACTCACTTTCCAATATTTCTCAGGCCTTTGTGGGAAATAATGTTTGTAGTATTAGTATCTTTACTAGCATCGCTAGCTGGGCATATGGAAAAATGTATTGATATCATTGTTTGATTCCGGGAAATGTATCTCCGACTAAGGAAAACATTGAGGAAACATGGGGAAAATGGTAGAATTTTTAGTGAAACTTTAAGAGATGCTATCGTATGAAACAAGTGTAACAGTAGCCAAAATGAGTTTATATAATACAAATGTAGGAACCAAACAATAACTAAGACATCTAAAAAGTAAAGGAACTAAAAAAAGATACCTATTTGGCCATCCCTTATGACATGGAATTACGAGGTGGCTTGAAGTCGTCATCCTCATCTCTACTTTGTCTGTTGTGATACTATTGCTTGATAGGTCGAGGTCATTGACTGTTGATACCAATGGAAATACTCCCTCGCGTATCTCTGATAGTCATCATCCTCGAATTGTACTAGTATGCCTAGACGTGGGTATTGCATGATGAACATCGACTGTGGCTAAGTAGGGTCCTGGGGGGTACAAATCAACTCTAACCTTGACTCTTGGATAGTGTTGGGCATAGTCATATGACGGGTACCTCGGATATCTCCCTTTATACTAATAACTGGAAATATTATTACTATCCGTTGGTTGCGTGTATCTGTAGGTGGACGAGTGTGACTGAGTGTTAGTGTCACCATACTGTCCATACCTATACCCGTGATATCTCTCATGCACATAAGGTGGAATGAAAGTGGAGTTCTCTTGCTCTAAAATGATAACCATGAATGACAAACTGTGTGTAAGGGATTCATCCTCATCGTGTGCCACATTCTTCTTTCAATGCTGGAAATCCTGATTGGGCGGCACCAGTGTTTGAGTTGTCGTTATCGCTACAAGTTTCGCTATCTAGAGATAAAGAAATAATATCGTTATCACCGATAATATCGCTGATAACCGGAAATTAGGAGAAAACATGGAAAAGTGATGAAATTTTTCTGTAAAACATTAAGACATGCCTCAAAACACATTTACATATTTAGGGATAAAAAATTGTAAAAAGAATACATGGCATCAAGGTAGGCCCCATGATTAGGGACCCACATCATTCCATCAATGGTCAAATACTGGCAAAGTGTTTGTGAGTGTGCGACACAAACAATACACATGCACTAAGAAGTTGCACACATGGCATACAATTAATCAAATTAAACCGTCCAATTTATAGTACTTAGCGTAGTTATTTGAGTAGGCCCAAACTTTATCATATCTTATTATTTCAGTATGAGATTGGTGGACATTTATCAGACGGTTAAAATGCATAAATCTAATGGTTATATTATTATAAACAAGCGTTAATAGCTCATTCCATTCAATTTATTTTTTAATAAATATATGTCGTGTGTACAATTTTGAGTGCTTGTGCATGAAGGGTTAATTGCAGGTGGAGAATACTAAAACTCCTATTTTAAATTTTTTAGTGTGTAAGTAGGTCTTCTTACCCTTACATCCTCTCAGTGGGGCCCACCATGAAGTTTGTGAGAAATCCACTCCGTCCATCCATTTATCCAGACCATGTTAGGGCCTGAGCCTAAAAACAAGCATATCCAAAACTCAAGTGGACCACACGACAGGGAAAAGTGTGCAAGAAAATGCCTACCGTTGGAACCTCCCTAGTCCACCATGATGTTTATATTACATTCATACCGTTCATGGTCCCGTTCCTACTAGGATGAATTGAAAATAATAATAATAATAATAATAGCCCCAACCTATTGCCTCTCACCCACTTAGTGGATCCGGCGGTGTAAGGGGAGCATAGTGGATTATGTGCAGCCCCAGTCTGACGCAAGACAGTACAACACTTATGGTGGGGCCCACTTGATATATTTATTGTATATCCATCCCGTCCATCTATTTTTAAAAATCGATTTAGGGTATAATCTCAAAAATGAAGCAGATTCAAATCTTAGGTGGACCATTACATAAGAAACAGTGGTGATTGATCATTAAAACCTTCTCATGGGTTACAAAAGTTTTGGACCAACCTAATATTTCTTCTTTTCCCATCATAAAGGTTTACGTGACCTTATTAACAGGTTGGATGACAAATAAACATTACAAAAACATTACTGTGGGCCCGAAGAAGTTTTTAATGGTGGAGGTTCAACCACCACTCTTTCTTAAAATATGGTACAACTTAGATTTCAATCTGCTTCATTTTTGGGCTAGTGTCCTATAATGATCTGGAAAAACCTTTGGTTGGCATGGATAAAAAATAAATACATCAAGGTGGGCCCCGCCGTGAGGGCTGCGCCATCGTTTGTAAAGCCGAAGTCGCACCAAAAGAGAGCTTTCGTCTGGAAATGGATTGGCTGGTGTACCAGATAGTTGGTGTATTGACGTTAGCAAGTTCTGTGGGTCCCATCATGAGGTATGTGTTATATCCAAACCATCTATTTGTTTTACGAGCTTGTAGTAAGGCTTGAGTCGAAAAATAAAACAGATCTAAAGATCAAGTGGACCACACTGCAAAAAGCAGTGGGGGATTGAACGTATACCATTGAAACCCTTTTGGGGGTCACAGAAGTTTTGGATCAATATGATATTTGTTTTTCCTCTTAATCTAGGTATTTTTGACCTTATGAACAGATTGGATTGAAAATAAACATTATGGTGGGCTCTACAAATGTTTTAACGGTGAAAATCGCTACCCCACTACTATTTCTGGTGTGGTCCATTTGAGCTTTTGATATGAGTTATTTTTTTTGCTCATGCTCTAAAATTATCTTGAAAAATGGATGAACGGTATGCATGTAATAAATACATCATTTTGGGGCCCATTTAACTTTGATCTCCTTTGAACCGTTCGTACAACTCGGAGCGTCAGCACTCGTCTTCGCATGACACGCGCCCATACAACTATGCTGGTGTGTGGTACACCAATCAATCTGCTTCCCTTTCGTCTCACCTTCTCTGGAAAACCTCAGACAACGATTTCAATTGTTTTTTCCGTGTAAAAAAAATCCCGAATATCTCTCCGAAATTTTTCTTTTTTTCAAATCCCAACCCAAATCCCCTTCAACCTCGCCGAAATTGGGTTTCCTGTAAATCTATTCTTTTCAAAGAAAAAAAAAGGAGATTTCTTACCTCTGAAAATCTGGCGATATCAACCGTGATTGGCCCACCAAAACCATCTGAAAGCCACTCTCGCAAGCAGATTTTGAGAAAAACAGGTAAGAGATTTTTTTTTTCTATATTTATTTTGTTTTTTGAAATAGTAGGGAGAGTTGTCGTTAGTAACTATTTTTTTCCGATAAAATCGAAAATATCGCCGATATTTCGTCGACAGTAGGAAGAGAAACGAATTTTTAGTGTTTCGGTATCTTCAGTCCAGTGACACCGATAATATCGGCGATATTATCGATTTTTTGTCGACAATGGAAACACTGGGTGGCACTACTCTTAGCGGAGATGATGGACGAGATCCATGGTCTTCATGCTGAGGGGTGATGTAGGCCCACCTAGGCCTATTGCAGGGCCCAATAATATGTAGATTCACAACCCACTGTAGAGCCCAACATGTTTTGATTTTTGGACTATTTATTTATAGATTGAGGGCCTAAATCAAGGATTACAATTTACCATTTTTGGAAGATATGGGGCTAGCCCAACCTGAACAAGGAAGGGTACTCCATCACACTGCTCACATTTGGTCTTTTGGGGCCCCTCCTAAAGTTGTTGTGTTCGCTTGGCTTGTTGGAGAGGAATGATTTTTTACTATAAACAATATTCGAAAAAGAAACATAGTGCTTCCGAATGCCTGCCGTCTTTGTCTCAAGGCTGGGCAGAGCATGGATCACCTTTTCGTTCATATTATTCTTTCACTAGGGGCATATGGTTCGGAATTTTGAGATCCATGAGTTTGTCTTAGTTGATGCCCTCTCTGATTGATAGCTTGTTTTGCGCTTGGATGTCGGTGGGCGAGGATCTCCTAGTGCCCATAGATGGAGTCTCGCTATGTTGGCTATTGTGTGGTCGATGTGGCTAGAAAGGAATAACTAGGCTTTTTGGAACTAGAGTTATTCAGTGAATGTTGTCCATAATTGGGTTTTCACCCCTTTTTCTTCTTGGTTGCCCTGATTTGTTGGGGGTAGGGGTGTTAGGTGTGGGTTCTATTTTGTTTTCTTTTTTCTTCTCTTTTTACTTATAGTTTAGTCTCTTTTGTTGGGTCTGTTTTGTTCTTTTGGCCATTGGCCTTAATAATTTTGCATCATCTTTTATTTATTTATTTATCTTTAAAGTAGAAGAAGAAGATATGTGGTCCTTAGCATGTTAGATCAACTGGTAGAGACAGTGTGGTGTGTGTGGGTGATTGTGGGTTCAATCTCCAATAACATTACCTTTCAAAAAAAAAAGAAAAAAAGAAAAAAAAGAAGAAAAAACGAAGAAGATATGGGGGCTAATTTAAAGATGTGATCGAATATATGAGGGGTTGTGATGTGTGATACGAAACGCACAAGTAGTGTCGATATATTCCACATGTTGTTGAAATTATGTTAAATTAGTGTCGAATGGTTACAAATCCATTGGTTCTTCATGTTTTGCATGGAAAATTATGGAGTTGGAACTTTGATTTCGATATCCATTGGTTCTTCATGTTCTCCATGTTTTTTTCAAAATTTTCCTTCAACTATTTTTCAATTGTGACTAATGTCAAAGTATTTAATGAAATAATCATCACATACAATCTAAATTTGAAATTGGAGTGTAGTTGGTTGGATTTAGGGAAAATTTGAAATTTCCCCAGTTTCTCCTAAATTTTTTGCTGAACGATAATCGTTGAATTGCTGTAAATTTTTTTTTTGAACATTCCGTAGAATTGCGTAATGGGCACAAAATTACATAAAAATTCAGTTTTTTATTTATTTTAACTATTTTAATTTTTTTCTCTTCTTTTTATCCTTTTGCTTATTAAACATGAATGGGTCCTGTCCTATGCTTATTCATTTTTTCTTCTTTCCTTTTACCCATTTTCTTTTCTCCTTTTATCTCTTTTACCATTTTACACATGATATTTATACTGTATGCATGTTCTCAAATGATAATATCATGATGTGCGATTACTTTTTATAGTGTGTATATTGACGGGAAATGGATTTTTTGATGATTTTTTTTTTTTTTCTGATTTGTATTTTTTTCAAATGTTTTCAATTGTTTTAAGAAATAAAAAAGTCTTAGATTAGATACAATTTGACCCCTATTATGATATGCAATGCCACAACGACTTGACAACATTGCACATGAGGCACATATTTGGGAATGCAAAGTTTCTCTGTGGTGAACATTTAATTTTCCGCAGCGATCCATGCAAAGGCTTGAACCTTGTAGGAAACTAGAGTTTTCCAACTATTGGTGTAAGAGTAAGGGCTTACCTATCATACTAATGGACTTCAATAAGGATTTAGAAGTGAAATTTCTATTAGATAGACAATTAAAAGGCCTCATATGCTCCAGAGAGTAGTCAATGCTAGCCTCATAAAGCTTTATTAAGAGCAAAATGAAGGCCCTAGCTTCATCATCATAGAGATTCCTTTGAAGAGGCATGCTTCAAACTTTAGATGCCCCAACAACTTTAGAGCATTCCTTATCACTTGCTGGTGAGTAGGGCTATACATCGAGCTGAGACGAGTCAAGGTGGGCCAAGCTTGGCTTGACTTGTCCGTGCTCTACTCGAACTCGAGCTGGCCCTTGAGCTTACCATTTTAGCTTGGCTCGTTTGCCAAACCTTTCGAAGTGAGCTAGTGGATCGAGTCGAGGCGAGCCTCCCAACCTAGCCCAACCTAGCCCCAACCCAACCCCCAAACCAATGATTCAAAACAAAACCCCAAATCGGGATTTGGGGTTTTTCTATTTTCAAACAATTACATAAAAAATCAAAGAGTAGATTTACATACATGTACCTTGTTGTTGAGAGAGAGAGAGAGAGAGAGAGAGAGAGAGAGAGAGAGGATCTCGGGCGTGGTGGGTTGGGTAAGGAAAGGAAAATGTAAGAAAGGGGCAGGTATGATAGGTTATATATACATAAATTATATTCGAGCCGAGTCGAGTTCGAGTCAAGCTCCACTTTGCTCGACCTCGGCTTATTTTCAAAACGAGTTGGGTCATATAAAGCTTGACTTGCCTTGATTCATTGTTCTAGCCGAGTCAAACCGAGCTAGATTGAGCCAAGCCGAGCGAGCTTTTCAAGCTAGCTTGGCTCATGTACAACTCTACAGGTGAGGTGCCAAGGGAGACAAGGAGGGAAAAAAAGTTGCATCCTCCCAAAAGCTTATCTTTTACCATGGCCATTGACAAATCGAGAATCATCTTGAATAATGCTATACACTTTTTAATGATTGACTTGACTTTGTATATTGATATTTTTCTAGACATTGGAACCAATATTTTGAGCGGGTACCCCTGGGAGCCAACCCTGAGAAGATCCGTACTTCCCGAGAATTGTCTCTATGTGATGCTTTCGATTTTGTCTTTGGACCTCCATGTTTCTAATAAAGCCTAATTCATTCCTTAATTCTTCTTATTAGCCAAACCACCATCCATCTTTGATTTTTGGTCATCTTCCCTCTTTACTAGATGAAATTTTTGCTTCCTCTCTTCCCTTCGATAAGATATAGCACTAAATTTTCTTGGTTTTTTCTTGTTGTGAAAACTAGATTCTTGAACAATGAAAGTACGGATATGATTTTTTCCACCTTGACAATCTTGATTTAATTCTTTCGATAATTGGATCATAGGAGGATACTTTAGCTTGCCAAACCATTGATAAGGAGCCCAGGATAAAGGATTTGCAACTTGCGACTGCAATCCATATTGCTGGCGAAGGAAGAAACCTTCCTGTCCTCAACTGCAATGTTGGCTCTCATGTTAGCATGGGGGCCTGATACAACTTCAAAACATCTAAGAACACCCTTAATACTTTTAATATGATCCCTTAATGTGTTGCACAAGGTAAAAGTGTCATAAGCAAACTAAAGGCAAGAAACAAACAATTCTTGCCTCCGACCACTAAATCCTATGATGAGACCCAAGGAAGAAGTGCTACTCATTAACGTGCTTAAACTTTCGGCCACTATTGTAATAAAAGAGGAGAAAGCTGGTTCCCTTGCTGAGGCCTTTAGAGCTAGAGAAGACCATAAATGGAGATTTATTTTTAAGAATGGAAACAAATGCGTTGTATATGCATTTGATCTATGTTCCACCCAATTGATATGATTGTAACCTGTTTTGGTGCCTACTTTTCATTACAAGTCTGGTCTCCATATGTCTCGATTCCACACATTCATTAGTAACTGAAGTGCCATCCATATTTGGCTTCACAAAAAGCCCCTCGGAAAGGAGTGATGAGCACGCACACGGAATTATCAATTCCAAGTTGTTAATGTCAAAAGCGTCCGCTTAGGAATAAGCGTGATAAAGGTGCCCACTAAGACCTCTATTAAGATAGTGAGCTAATGAGATTTCTTGAAAAAAAAAGACACATGACATGATGTTAGATTTAATGATGTCCCAACAACTATTGAAGAAGGCTATGGAAAACCATATGTACCGGGAGCTTTTTCTTCATTCATTTCCCCATAACCCTTATAATCTTGTCATCTTGAAACTCGCATTCAAGCTAGACTTTTTGATAATGCAGAATATGCTTGAAAGATAGATCCTTGAGTCTAGGCCTTGAGAATTCTCCTTCTAATAGAGAGCTTCATGAAGCTCAGCAAAAATATCCCTGATTTGCATTGGTTATTCAAGAAGAGAATAGTTAACACTAAGCTTGCGGATGTGATTTGATTTGCACCTTCTTTATCGACCTGGCCATTCTTTATGATGCAGAGTATTGGGTAGTTAGAAGGCAGTGTGAGCAAGGGATGAGAAGGGTTGTGGATATTAGAATATTGAGATGGATGCGTGGGAAAACTGCGAAGGATATAATTGAGAATGAGGGCTTCCGAAGCAGCCTAAGATTCCCAATAAGAGAAAAAAATGATTGAGAGTGGATTTAGATGGTTCTGTCATGTGCAACAATGACTGGGGACCAGTGTTACCTGGACACTTCTACATTCTAGGTGGCAACACTTAGATACTCCTAAACATCACATGAACTTCAAAATTTATATGGACAGTGTCCTAGTGATGTCATTGGAAGGTGCTGTGTGTTGGGCACTTTAAGTGAGGTGACGCAGGGATGAACGTGATGAGGTTGATCACCGTCTTCCTTAAGGATAACTACTCCGAATCCACGGAGCTTCTCTGGACTCCTCACAGGGACTTCTCGAATCCATGAGGAAAAAAGAAATAAAAACAAAAATAAAATTCTAAAGAAATTCATAATTTGATTAATTAATGAAATAAACGAGTTCACAACCCTTTAAATAAGGGTACCAAGCAATGGGAGAGAAATCAGAAGCAAACTACAAGTAAAACTCTTAGAATTCGCAACTTACTATAAATAGTAAACTTACTACTTACAGACAGTCGTGATGTTTACTAGTGCGCAAGGTTTTCGGCCAAAAATATTAAGTGTCCTATTTGGCTTCACCAAGCTATTCTCCTAATTATTCTAAGCACTTCTCATGTTGGACACAACTCCTAAAGTCCAATGGATGAAGGGTTATTATCAAACTAAAACTTACTATTTATAGTAAAAACATAATTAAAATAGGGGAAACGACCGTCGATCGGGGGGTATTTCGCAAATTTGGGTTGTGCAACTCGACGTAGCGGGGTTGGTTGGCTAAAGTAGCTCGTTCTACCCCAAATCATATATTTTGTGCCTGATAACTCATTCCGGATTGTTAGATACGCCCGATCTAAGGTCCGATAGTCTAGATCACTTTTGTCGTTGACCGGGCCTTTTCTTATCCATCTTGGCCATGAAATTGTCTGCAACCCGCTCTACATCAGTCCCCTTCACTTCAAAAGAACTCATCCTGCTCTGGTTCATGATACTTGGTTAGGTCCGCGACGTCGAAAGTTCGTGAGATCGCTATGTCATATAGAAGATTAACATCATAAGCGTTGTCATTGATATTTCAGATGATTGAGACGGGTCCAATCTTCTTATTCTTCAACTTGTTGTATGTCTCGGTCGGAAATCTCTCTTTGCGTAGATGAACCATAACGCAGTCGCCCACCTTGAACACCTTTTGTCGCCGATGCTTGTTTGCTTGTTTCTTATACTTCTTGTTTGAGGCATGTAGCTTGGTCTATACTTCCGCACGAATGTCCATGATCCTGTCTGCCATATGTTTTGTTGCAATGCTCGTACCTGGGAGCTTGGGCAAAGGGACCATGTTAAGCGTATGGCGAGGCACTCGTCTATAAATAATCTGGAACAACGATTTCCTTGTCGAGCGGTTCACCATATTGAATGCAAACTCTGCTTGAGACAAGGCCAAATCCCACTGCTTCGGTTTGTTTCCTAAAATACAGCGAAGGAGGTTTCCCAATGTGAGATTCACAACCTCGGTCGGCCCATCAATCTGTGGGTGGTAGGCACTGCTGAATTGAAGTCGTGTATCAAATCGAGTCTGCAAAGTCCGTCAAAAGTGGCTAATAAACTTTTTGTCATGATTAGAAGAAATGGTCTTGGGGACCCCATGTAGCCATACGACCTTCCTGAAGAATAGATTCGCCACGTGTGTTGCATCGAGGGTCTTCTTGCATGGGATAAAGTGCGTCATCTTGGAGAAACGATCTACTACCACGAACACCAAATCTATATCACGTTGTGTTTATAGGAGACCAAGCACGAAGTCTATAGATAAATCCTCCCGAGGACCGTCAGGCACTAGTAACAGAGTGTAGAGGCCTGTATTCTGAGATTGTCCCTTGGAGGTCTGACAAACATGACAATGTTGTACCGCTTCCCACATCACGTACCAATTGCGGCCAGTAATACCGCTCTTCCACAAGAACTCGCTTCTTGTCTCGCCCAAGGTGTCCACCGAGGCCACCTCCATGTAGCTCATAAATAATCTGTTTTTTTAAAGAACTTTGGGGGATGCACAATCAATTCCTCTTGAAGAGGAAACCGTCTTGTATATGAAGGTCATTGGGGTGACCTTCTTAGCACTTGACCAAGAATCTTTGAAGTCCTCATCCTCAGTATACAGCTCCTTGAAACAGTGGAAGTTGACCACCTCGTTGCTTATCGTAACAAGTAGTGATGCATGATGGCTAAGTGCATCAGCCACCTTATTCTGCTGCCCTGATTTGTGCTTTAGAACGAACGTGAATTCCTGTAAAAACGCAACCCATCTAGCATACACACGATTCACGTTAGTCTGGCTATTAATAAACTTTAATGCTTGGTGGTCAGTGTACAGAACAAACTCTCTTTGAATTAGATAATGTTGCCAATGTCTTAGCGCCTGAAAACTGCGTACAACTCAAGCTCATACATCGACCACTTCTTTTGGGCTTCGTTGAGCTTCTCGTTGTAGAAGGCTACCGGCCTGCCTTCTTGTGATAATACTTCTCCAATTCCGACGTATAAAGCGTCACATTCTACTTCAAACAGTTTGTCGAAATTAGGATGCACCAAGACCAGTGTTGTGGACAAACGGTGCTTGATCTCTTGAAAGCTTTTGTCAGCTTCATCGGTCCACTGAAACGGTCCCTTTTTCATGCAATCTATAATAGGTGCGATTATTATGCTAAAATTTTGCACGAATCGACGATAGAAGGTCGCCAACCCATGAAAACTTCTCACCTCATGAACGTTTGTCAGGATCGGCTATTCCCTAATAGCTCACACCTTTTCATAGTTCACACGGATGCCCGTGGATGTTACAACAATTCCTAGGAACAACAGGCTGTCCGTTAAAAAACTACACTTCTTCAAGTTGAGGAACAACTTGTTAATCTGTAGGACCTGCAATACCTGCCTAAGATGTTTCTTGCGCTCTGTCTCATCCTGGCTATACATCAGTATGTCATCAAAATATACTACCACAAATCGGTCAATAAACGGTTTTAGAATTTGATTCATCAAACACATAAAAATACTTGGTGCGTTCGATAGGCCGAAGGGCATAACCAGCTACTCATACAACCCTTGGTCTTGAATGCCGTTTTTCACTCATCACCAGGTTGGATACGAATCTGATGGTACCCGCTGTCCTTAGGTCTAATTTAGAGAACACCTTGGCCCTTTCTAGCATATCGAGCATGTCGTCTAATCCTGGTATTGAGAATCGATATTTGTTGGTAATTTTGTTGATTGCCCGGCTGTCGACACATGTGCCAGGCATTAATTATGCTGGTATGACACATGGGCTTATGCTCTCTCAAGAGACCCTTATGAATCAATTTCTCCATTTGCTCCTGAAATATCTCTCCTTCAGACTCATCCGATAATGAGGGCGGTTCGGCAAGCTAGCCCCAGGAACGAGGTCTATATGATGTTGGATGTCTCTCATGGGGGGCAATCCATTAGGTAAATCTTCAGGCCAGAATTCTTTGAATTCGTTTAGCAATAGTCTTAAACTTGGAAAAATATTTGAGGGTTCCGATTCCTCGCTCTTCACTACTATGGTGTATACCTCTCCATTTTTCTTGGATTCCTCCATGAAATCCTGAATGGTCAAGAGGGAACTCCCCTCCACTTTAGAAGCTTCATGGTAATTCTCTAGTGCTATAGAGGCAATGATTATTTTTCGATTACCATTAACGAATATGTAGACATTGTCTTGTCCTTGATGGGTCGCATCACGGTCCGATTGCCAGGGTCGACCGAGGAACATATGGCATGCTTCTATGTCGACCACGTCACAAAGTATTTGATCCTTATAATTTTTGCCAATTGAAAACGAGATAGTGCATTGTTCAGTTACCTTAGTCTTGTTCACCTTTTTTATCTAACCAATTGAGTATGGGAAAAGATATTTTGTTGTTTGTAGCGACAACTTGTCTACCATCACTCTTGAGACGATGTTCTCACTACTACCGTCTATGATCACATCACAGACCTTTCTGCTGATAGTGCACCGCGTACGAAATATATTGTGTCGTTGTGGATGTAATTCCTTCCGTGGGGTATACAATAATCGCCTCACAACTAGAGACTTGCCACAATCCTCGCTCATCAATTCATCATCATCCGCTATTTCCTCAGTGGCTTGTTCGTGTTCATCAAAGTCAGGGTCTTCTTCTGCGGCCTCACATTCAGTGCTCCATTTATGGTTGTGTACCGTGGGACGTTGAGGACAATTGTTTGATAAGTGGTCCAGTTGGCCACAATGGTAACAATTGTTCGACCTTAGCTGAGCCTCACATTCAGTGCCCCCTTCATTTATGGTCAAGTGTACCGCGGGACGTTGAGGACAGTTGTTTGATAAGTGGCTCAGTTGGCCACAGTGGTAACAATTGTTTGACCTTAGCCGAGCATAAGGATTTGGAATCCTACTCGGGGCCGCTGTTGTGGGTGCTGCACGTTGAGGTTTGGATGAGCTGCTCCTTATATCACGGCTTGCGGTTGCAGAAGGTTGAGGACGTTCTCCTACCGGTTCTTTTCCTCGTGCCAGCACTGGATCCTGCGTGGGACCCGTCATGGGAGGTCGAGTTGAAGGATAGGGCCGAGCAGGAATCCTCGCAAGTTGCGTTTCTGCCCTGCCTGCCAATTGAACTGCTTCATCCACAGTCCCGACTGGGTACATCTGAACTCGATCCTGGTCGGTCGCAACCCCCTATAAATTGTGCTACCTTCTGTGACTCAGATTCTGACAGATCGTTTCGTGTTGCCAACTGCTAGAATTTTTCAGTGTAATCTGTGACAGTTCGATTTCCTTGTCGACAATTCTGGTATTGATGGAATAATATCTACTCATAATCACTGGGGAGAAATCGTGATTGGAGACGACGTCTCATCTGTGGCCATGATTCTGGCTGGCTCATGAGAGTTGTAATTGCTCCCACTATGCAGAAGCACTAGATTTTAATTTAAAAGCTAACAATTTTACCTTCTTATGATTTAACACGTCCATATAATCAAAATATCTTTCTACTTCGGCTAGCCAATCGAGGAAATCTTCTATGCATAATAAACCATTAAAACTAGAGAGTTCCACCTTGCCTCAATAGTCTATTAGCACGATCTAAATGATCGCCTTCATGGATTGGTCATCAGGCAAAACCTTCATTATTGTCCTCGTTGCTAGAACTTGAATCATCTGGTGTAGCCCTGCGGTTTGCCACTGGTAGTGCTCTACGAAAATCGGGGTTGTGTCGTACAGCAACCACGGGCGGTGGAGCAACCATATGGGGTGGAGCACCGCCTAGGGCTCGGGATGGAAGTAGCGCATCCGCAAGATGGTCGAGGGTTGCCTGCAACCTTTGCATGATCAACTGCCTCTCCTGGTGAAAAGCTTCCATTTTTTCCGCAAGATTATGAATCCCTGTATCACCGTCCATAGGATTTTAGCTCATACTTTCGTTGTTTGCCATCAGCCTGAGGGGAATCTTCGCTCTGATACCAATTGACACGGATGAATGTGATGAGGTCGATTACCGTCTTCCTCAAGGATAACTACTCCGAATCCACGGAGCTTCTTTAGACTCCTCATAGGGACTTCTCGAATCCACGAGGAAAAAAGCAATAAAAATAGAAATAAAATTCTAAAGAAATTCATAATTTGATTAATTAACGAAATAAATGAGTTCACAACCCTTTAAATAGGGGTACCAAGTAATGGGAGAGAAATCAGAAGCAAGCTACAAGTAAAACTCTTAGAATTCACAACTTACTATAAATAATAAACTTACTATTTATAGACGGTCGTGATGTCTATTAGTGCGCAAGGTTTTCGGCTAAATAGTGTCTTATTTGGCTTCACCAAGCTGTTCTCCTAATTATTCTAAGCACTTTTCATGTTAGACACAACTCCTATAGCCCAATGGATGAAGAGTTATAATCAAACTAAAACTTACTATTTATAGTAAAAACGGAATTAAAATAGGGAAACAACCGTCGATCCGGGGGTATTTCGCAAATCTAGCTTGCGCAACTCGGTGTAGCGGGGTTGGTTGGCTAAAGTAGTTCGTTCTACCCCAAAATCATATATTTACGCCTGATAACTCATTCCGGATTGTGAGATACGCCCGATCTAAGGTTCAACAGTCCGGATCACTTCTGTCGTTGACCAGGCCTTTTCTTATCCATCTTGGCCATGAAATTGTCCGCCACCCGCTCTACATCATGAGGTGTTCAAACTTTTTTCTACATAGATATTGTTTCACCTCATGATTTTTTTAATGTAAATTTCTTTTGTCAAGCTGAAGATTTCTCACTCTTAATCCTTGAGCTTGCCTGCATCTTCTTGTTCTCGAAGAAACTACCTTTAAGGACTCTCTCTCTCTCGCTCTCTCTCTATATATATATATTAAATACTAGTAGATGAGACCATGATGTAGTAGGTTATCTGAAATAGATCAATTAGTAGATTGTAGTTCACACATATACTTTTAATAATTCATAAATAAATAATAATAAATTCACATGAAAAAGGAACACATAATATTATTTTATATATTTTCTAGTTAATTTTTCATTTTAGGTACCATGACCGATACAACAAAAAAGTACAAGCTTTGTTGTTATTTTGTACTCTTGTTTAGGTCCTTATATTTTAACAAAATGAGTGATATTCATAAGAAACTACTATTTCTTGAGATGATTATCCGTGATTTTCAATGTTTCGTTATTAAGTTTTTTGTTAGTTTAAACTAGTAATTTGCTTCTATTGGAAGTATGTGGATGTGCTTTGTAATATCCTTCGTCTGCAATATTTTTATTGTTTAATTTAATTTTAATTTACTTATTGTTTTTTAAATATTGAAACTTTATTGAAAACCAAAAGCGAAATTACAATAGAAGAGATGACCACTAGTCATCCATAATACAATAGATGTGGAATTTCATAGCGATTGCTATGCTAGAAAACTGAAGAGCCACGTGCCCATTCAATAGTTTTTTCTAGAATTTGTCGAAACACATCCTCTTTTTTGCTTCAACATCATGGAAGACATGGTTATTTCATTCTTTCTAGATGGATCGGACCTGCTAAAAATGAGAGATGCTAGTGCCTTCCTTTTCTTCCCCATATGCACACCTTCCCATGCATCGAAGAGAGTTGAAATAAATCTTTGGATAACCTAGAGCAACTTAAACATCTGCTGCACGTGAGTCCACACAAAAGAAGCAAGATATAGTGCATAAACAAGTGTGATGGGGATTCTGCTTCCTTGAGACAACATGATATGATGGATTTTATATTGGAAGAACGGTTGTCAAATGAACTCGGGTCTAAGTTTATAACCCTTATTCTTAAAGTGGAGGGGGTAGAGAACCTCAAAGATTCTGGACTGATTAGTCTTCTGGGGGTACCTTATAAGATTTTGGCTAAGATTCTCGCTTCTAGGTTCAAGCAAGTTCTCTTAAAGGTTATTTTGGAAAATCATGGTGCTTTTGTTGCAGGTAGATGGATTCTGGATAATGCTCTTATTGCCCATGAATGTAGTGATGCCAGACAGGAGAAGCAACAATTTGGTGTGTAAATTTGATATTGAGAAGACTTACGATCACGTGGACAGAAAATTCATAAATTATGTTTGATAGACTGAGTTGTGGTAAGAAATGGAGGGGATGGATTCAGGCTTGCGAGCAATCGACTTCTTTTCATGTCCTAGTCAATGTATCGCCGAAAGGTTTTTATAAAGTGTTAAGGGGCCTCAAGTAGGGGGACCCCTTTTCTCCTTGTTTGTGGAGATTGGGGAAGCTTTTAATAGAATGCTTCGTAAAGGGGAGGAAAATGGGATTTTTAATGGTTTCAAGGTTTCACGCGTTGGGTTACATATTAGTCACCTTTAGTATACAGATGATGATCTTCTTTTTTGTGATGCTGAAGAATCTTCGGTGGACAATTTGCAGAAAATTATTATTTGTTTTGAAGCTGTTTCGGGTTTGAAGGTTAATGTGGCTAAGTTTGAGATGTTGGGAGTCCATGTTGGAGATGATGATTTGCATTGCTTTGTAGGTCTCTTTGGATGTAAGTCGGGGTCTTTTCCTTCGACTTATTTAGGTTTGCCTCGTTGCATCGGGAAATTGGCCAAACATATGTGGGATCGAGTGATTGAAATGATTGAGAGGAAATTAGTTTCTTGGAAGTGGTGATACCTTTCTTTGGGAGGTCGCTTGACTCTTATAAAGGCGGCTTTTTCCAACATGCCAGTGTACTTTGTCTTTGTTTAAATGCCCAAAATCAGTGTTGGATAAGCTTGAAAATTTAAGAAGAGATTTTTTTTTTTTTTTAAAAGGCAATGGGGATGGTAGGAAGTTTCATCTTTTAAAGTGGGAAGAGGTGTGCAAGCCGATCAAAGAAGGTGGTGTGTGTCGCCTAAATTTGGGAGATGAATTTTGCCTTGCTTATGGATTTGGAGATTTGGATTGGGAGCGGGAAGGCTTTGGAGGGAGTTGATTGTTAGTAAGTATGATGTTCGGGAGGGTGGGTGGTTTGTGAATACTTTATTTATTTATTATTTTTTAATGACAATAGGGTGTCCCCACCCTTTTTTAAGGCGAGACTATTCCTTGCGGATGCACACAATCACCCGCAAACCATGTGCATCGGGTAAAGCATGGGGAGGGGAATCGAACTCGTGTCTGTGGGGAACAAACTTCGATGTTAGCCATTCGCCCAAACCTCAAGCGGGTGACTTCCTCTCTTTATAAAGCTTCTATTATTTGGAAAGCGATTGTGGCGACTGACTATTCGGTTCGTAGGTGTATTTCTTTTGCGCTTGGTAACATGCATCATATACACCTTGGCTGGATGTTTAGTGTGGTGACTGTATGCCCCAAGATCTTTTCCCTTCTATGGTTCGTCTTGGTGTTGATCGCTTTATTTGTGTGATAATGTGCTTTTCTGTATGTAGTGGTTTGGAACCCTTGCTATAGAAACTTGTCGGATGTAGAGATTGAGGAATTCTCTGCTTTGCTAGACCTTATTAAGAGTGTTTCCCCGTTGATTCAAGAAGTTGATTCGATTATTTAGTTGAGGTAAGAGTTTTGTGAATTTTTCTTTGAGCTCACATTTTAGTTTGATGAGGGAGTTGAGCCAACTTCGCGGCTTTCCTTACCCATTTCATTAATGGTTTTATGGAGCTCCTCCTTGTGTGGCAGTTTTTGTTTGGCTTGTGGGTCGGAAAAGATTTTTAACTGTTGATAATCTTCAAAAGAGATCCGTACTTCTTTCCATTGTTTGTTTTATGTGCATGCAAATTGAAGAATCGATAGATCACCTGTTTGTTTATTGTTCTATTATGAGCAAAGTTTTTTTTTTTTTTTTTTTGGGGGGGGGGGGGGGGGGGGGGGGGGGGTGTCTATATATATATATATATATATTGTTTGCTTCATACCAATTGGGTGATGCCAAGGTTTGTGGAAGATCTTTTGTAGGTGTGGCATGGGGGTGGAGTTGGTAAAGCTAGTAAACTTATGTGGATATTGGTCATTATGGCTATTTTTTAGGTAATTTGGGGAGCTCATAATTGGCGTTGTTTTTGTCATCTTTGTTCAAGGGTGGAAGAGGCTATCAAGAAAGTTGATCTTTTTGTCGGGGATTGGGTTGTTTTTGTAAAAGTCGCTTTGGTAGCTAATCTCTTTTCTTCTTGTTGATTTTGTTTTTAGGGTTGTATTCTTTGCTTGCTTGTTCGAGCTTTTTAATAATATTGTCGCTCTCTCCCTCTAAAAAAGAAAAAGAAAACATCAGACAACCATTGATGTCATGCCACGATTTTTGAGGTGATCTTGTTAAGACTCTGTCCTTCCCTACCAGCCATGCAAAGGCCATAATCCTTGGCAGATCTTGATATTGCACACTTGTGTTGTAGGAACCTTCACTTGGTTGCTTCTTTCCCCCACAAATCTCATAGAAAGATTTCATCGAAAATAAACTGCTACTTCCACACTTCCATATCCACTTATCTTTATTTATTTATTTTTTATCCACTTATCTTGATTATGGTGTGCTGTAAAGGCTGTTATTGGGCCGTAAAGACCGTTACGTAACCGTTACATGTTATGGGGTCATAACAGCCATTACGGATAAAATGACCCGTAAAGGCCATTATAACCCCCGTAACGGCCTGTTACGTCCCCCGTAAAGGTTTTAATGGCCCTGTAACGGCCTGTTATGGGGCCGATACAGGTTTTTTGGTTTTTTTTTTTTTTTTTTCCAATAGAAAAAAAGAGATACCATAACAGCCGTTACGCGGGCCGTAATGGCCATTACAGCCCGTATCGTAAAGGTAACAATGGTGGCTGTTACAGCCACCGTTACCGTTACGGAATACCTTGATCTTGATTGAATTTCTGGGTGTTGGCTATGAAGACTCTATAGTAGCCTAATTAACTCTTTAAATGCATTATCATGCAAATCCCTTCTCAGGTGGACATCCAATGACGTTGAGGTTCCTTCTCTGCTAAAGTAGTCGTGCACGTATGCTTCCTCATCTCTTGCCACCCTGTAAAGCATCACAAACTCCAGCTTAAAGGCTTGATTTCCAAACCAGTGATCCTCCTCAGATTTAATTCTTGATCCATCTCCAAGGATGGATTAGATATTTTGCATCAAAATTTCCTTCGAGCCCGAAAATGGTTTTCCATGCCCCAGGTGCTCGATATTGAGATGAATTCTTTGTAGACCAACCACCATCTTGGGAGCCATATTTGCATATGATTATACGATTTCATAGATGGTTCATATCTTCCCTAAACCTCCACAACCACTCCCCTAGAATTGTCGTTCATGGCCCTTAATGATTTTATACCTGCACCTTCCTTCCTCAAATGATTTGCACACTTCCTTCCATTCGACTAGATGGAATTTTTGTGGTTCTTTGTCCCTTTCTAAAGAAAATCCCTTTGGATTCTTTCAATCCTCTCCAAGGGCTTGTTTGGCATCTCTACTCTAATTCAACAAGAGCTTTTTAAATAAGAGCTACTCTAACAGGCTCTTTTTGTTCTAGCCCTTGTTTTAAATAATCTCGTTTGGTAAAATCACTTTTTCAAAACTGAAAAAAAAATCATTATTTGAAATAAGCACGTTTGGCAAAACATTCAAATCAGAGCTTTTTGTAGGGGTAGTTGATGTCATTTTTAAATATTACAAAAGCTCCTTTGTAAGAGCAATCCACATGGTTATTTTGGTGGATCTCATTGTAGATGGACCGTGCCCCAAATGACAAAAGAATGAATGGCTATAATCATCATGTTTTAAGACATTTAGGCTATCCATTATGTCGGACATTGGAAGTGGATCGTCCATCATATGGAGCCCAGCTTTGATGTGGATCATTCATCGTGTGAGCCAAACCTTCAAACTGGGCCGTCCATTATGCAAGGCTTGTCTTGGATGTGGGCCATTCATCATTAGGGGCCCATCTTGATGTAGGTCATCTATCATGTGGTGTCCACCATCAATGCTAATTGTCCTTTATATGGGGCCCTTGAATGTCCACTACCCATCACCCATCACATGACGTCCACATTTGAAGTGTCCAGCTTATGGGCCCTACCTTCAAAGTGGATTGTCCATCATGCGGGGCTCACTTATGATATCCACCATCTATTGTCTATGGATCATCCATCATATGAGCTATCCATCATGCGAGACCTTGGATGTGGAGCGTCCATTAGTTGGGGCTCACTTGATGTGGACTGTCCATCACAAGGGGCCACACTTGATGTGGACCATCCATAATTTGAAGCCCACTCCAACCATTATGTGGGCCCACCTTGATGTGGACCATTCATTGTGTGGGGCCCCATCTTCAAAATGGATCATTCATCATGTGGGCCTACCTTTGATGTCCACCAACCATCATGTAGGCCCACCTTCAATGTCCATCATCTATCATGTGGGTCCCACCTTTGTGTGGACTGCCCATCAAGTGGGGTCCACTTGATGTGGACGGTCCATCATGCCAGGCTCACCTTGATGTGGGCCATTCATCATGTGGGGGCCACCGTCAATTTGTCGTTCATCATGCAGGCCCACCTTTGATGTCCACCATCCATCATTTGGGTCCCACCTTTGTTGTGGACCATCTATCATGTGGGGCCCACTTGATGTGGATAGTCCATGTGAGGCCACATTTTGATCCGGGCCATCCATCTTGTGGGACCCACCGTTGGTGTCCACCATCCATCATGTGGTCCCATTGTTGGTGTGGACCGTCCATCATGTGGTGCCCCCTTGATGGGGATAGTCCATGCGGGGCCACATTTTGATGTGGGCCATACATCATGTGGGACCCACCTTGATGTCCACCATCCATCATGTAGGTCCCACCTTTTCTATGGACCGTTTATCATGTGGGGCCCAACCTTCAATATGGGTCATTCATCATGTGGGCCCACCTTTAATGTCAGTCCCACATTCAATGTCTGCCATCCATCATGTGGGTCCTGCCCTTGATTACCATCCATTAGGTGGGGCTTACTTGATGTGGATCGTCCATCACGTGGGACCACACATCATATCATGTGGGGCTCACCTTTGATGTGATTGTGCATTATGTGGGCCCATTTGGATCATTCATCATGTGGGGCCTCGCTTTCAATATGAGTCATTCATCATGTGGCCATACCTTGGAGAGATTATAAAGAGAAGAGAAGAGGGCAAGATGGGAATTACTTGGAAAGTCTAAGGACAAAATTGTCCAAAAATTAGCCAAAAATTTTTACCTACTTAAGCCAAATAAGCTCTTAAAAAATAACTTACCTCCCTATCACTTATTTTTTAAGAGTTTTTTAGCTAGTTTCTAAAAAAATAAGTGGTAAAATTAGAGTTTTACTAAACGGTCTATTTTAAAAATAAGTTCTAGAAATAAGCAAATAAGCTCATAGATGCCAAGCAGCCTCTAATACTGAAGCCGTGCATTTGAAGAGCGACATAAATTAAAGGGGGCATGTTTGTGAGAGCCGATTTGATCAAGGTAATCCTTCCCTTGAAAGAGAGATACCTTCCCTTCGATGCCACAATCTCCCTTTCAAATCTTTCTATCACTGGGTCCCATAGGTGCTTGGTTGGCTTACCAACACAGAGAGGGAGACCGAGATACGTAGATGGTAACTTTCTGGCTTTGCATCCGAAGGAAGCCGCAAAGTGATTAACCTCTTGCTTTTCTAAAATGAATGCCCATAATTGCACTCTTTTGAAGATTAAGCTTCTGACCTGACATGGCTTGGAAATATCTGAGGACCAATCTTAAATTGGAAATTGCCTCATTTGCATTGCAAAAAAGATTCCTGTTTGTCTGCAAATTGTCGGTGTGAAATCTGGAACTCGGAGTTTTCAATCCTGAATCCTCATTGAATCCCTCTGTAAGTTTCGTCAGTCTAGCCATATCTATCATTCAGGTTAGCGCTTCCCCAATCACGACAAAGAGGAAGGTGGGGGAGAGAGGATCTCCTCGAAGAAGGCTCCTCCCCCCTAATAAAACCCTTGGGAGTGTCTTGTCAACAAGGATCGAGTAACGAGCAGATTGCACACATTCCATTATCCATTTGCTCCATCTCTCCAAAGCCCATCTCATCATGCCATCTAGGAACATCCAATCCGCATGGTCATAAGCTTTTATAATGTCCAGTTTGCAGATGATCCCTGGAAAGCATTTAATTAAATTATTATTCTTTTGTATAAGCAAGTGTCCTCATTCCTAGATTTTTGAAGTTTGCCATGTAGGACACTTTAGGATGCTTTGGAACTTGGCACTAGTGCTAGGTGTATAGGTAACACTGTCGGGGATGGCCTCAATAAGGAGGGGAACCTGGATTGTTGTTGAATGGCCTGAAAAGAGAATGAGAGGAAGACCCAAAAGGACTTGGATTGAGTTGGTGATAAGGAATATGAAAGCTTGTTTGCAAAATATGGGTATGGCCTTAAGCTAGGTATGATTTGCGAAACATCTTGTAAAGTCAAACCCGAATAGCTTGATGAGGGTATAATGATGAATACAAAACTACCATATTGGGTTCACATGTTAGCAAATTCTCAATTTTAGTCTAACATTGAAAGCATTTAATGGTAATGAATCTTTGGCTTATCAAATGCACATCTTGCCAAATTTTTTTAGGCCCTAGTTTGCCTTTTCTTGTGCTCAAGTTGGTTAGAACTCGAAAAGATACTTAGAATAAGATGTTTCTACAACCCTCATCTTGTAAGCAAACAATTTTCATTCTTTATCCATCTGGTTAGGCCTATCTACTAGGAGAAAATTATAGCAATCTTGAATCGTTCATTACATTTTTTACTGTATTTTCTCCATTTTGAGGTTCCTTTGATATCATGGGTGGACATCAAGTAGCTCTTGCAATTAAATACCACATTATATCTGTTAACACACACATATCTCGTCCCTGCAGTTTCATTTTGGATTGATATCTTGATGCTGTGATGCAATGTTATCAAAACTTCATGTCGTATCGTATGGGTGTACGATTTGAATCCTAAATAGTCATAAGATTATCATAGGAATCGTACGATAATCATATTGAATCGTAAGATAATTGTAGCCTGCGTAAATGGGCACAACGAATACTTGAAAAATCAATTATTTATTTATTTATTTATTATTATTATTTTTGTGGTTGTGTGCTTATTATTTGTTGATGACTTTCATTCTTTCCTTTTTTTTTTTTTTTTTTTTTTTTTGAGTATTTCTGACCTCACATGTGCTACATCCACAGGGTAAATCTTCCGCACCCAATGCTCCTCAAACCACTACTCCATGCCCAACCATTTTTGTGGCCAATTTGGGCCCAACTTGTACTGAGCAAGAGCTAAATCAAGTATTTTCAAGGTTTGGAGAAATTAATTACAACTTCTTATGTATTTGAATCTTCAATCTCCATCTCTAATTTCTACTAATTTGTATGTTGCCTTCCTTTGGATTTAGATGCCCAGGTTTTTTGAAAGCGAAGATGCAGAATAAAAATGGCGTTCCTGTTGCATTTGTTGACTTTCAGGTACTCTATACCCATTTCTTGTTTCTTTCGTGATGGAAGAAGCCAACTCGTTATCTTATGAGCATACCATATCATAGTGAACTATTCCTCATTTCCCTTTAATGTGATATCTAATGTTCATTGATTTGACATGTACTGGTTATATGTCGTCTCTCTAGTGATTAACAAAACTCATCATTTAATATTTAATGTTCATTGATTTTAACCAAATTCAATAAACGCGATATCTAATGTTCATTGATTTTATATGTAGTGGTCATATGCCATCTCTCTAGTGATTAACAAAACTCAATGAAATGATGTGGTAGCTTGGCAGTTTTTTTTTTTTTGCTCATATCAAGAAAACTGGGTAAAGACGAGAGCGGAGAGCCTCTTCCTTAAATGTATTACACTGTATGAGCTTGGAATACCTTGAAATCTCTTAATGGGAGAGAATGGTCTTTTACAAAGCTTGAGTAGAGAAATTTGACATGATTGTTCCCAATATAAAAAAAAAAAAAGGAAAAGAAGAAGAATAAGAAAAGAAACAACTGCTGTATGATGCACACTGTATTGATTATCAACATGTGCTGCTTTGTACTTCTGCAATGTTGTCAAAATCCTATGATTTATGCTTTACGATTTATGATTTTGAGTTGAATCTTAAGCAAAATGATTTGAATCCCACCTTTGACCTTTTTATATGAATGTTACGATGTTATGATTTGAATCCTACGATTTACGATTCAAATTATACTTGTTTTCTTCTATTTTAAACTTCACTTGGCTTTCATTTTTTGTTTTTAAATTGGTTGGGGCTTTATGAATCATTTAGGAAAAACCTTTCATAAAAAAAAGAAAAAAAGAATCATTTAGAAAAGTTAAATTATTTTATTTTGTTCTTTATAAGAGATTAAATGATATATATTCTCTTCAACATTAAATCATAGACATTTTTTTATTATAAATTTATTATTTTTAATGATTTCTTACTTCTTAACTCGTCGAAACACCAAATTGATGTTTGACTTATCTGGAATGTTTTTATGGATGGTTATGATCATGTTGACTTGTTTATTGTGGAATGATGGTTATAAATCAAAATATCTTTTTTTGTTGATCTACATAATCAAATGCCGCTTTTCCAATGTGATTCTACGTTCAAGAAAGATAATAAGAACATTTATTATTAAAGGATCCTTGTATATTTTTCAAGGAAAAATTCTTGAAAGATTAAAAAAAAGGAAAGATAGGAATCCTTTAACACTATTATGACATGGTATTACTTGGTGCATATTGATGGCAAAATGATGATTGTTAAGTTTTTAATTTTTTCCGATTTATTTATGTTTTTCATATTTTTAAAAAATCATAAAAAATCTTACGATTTATGATTCAATACGATTCAACCCCTATTACGATTTGCGATATGATAATGATTTTGACAACATTGTTTCTGCCCTATTAATGATGTATTGATATCAAGTAGAAAACAGAGCCATTTGTTGAATAGCTACTTCTCGATTCTTTCATTTAAAGAAAAAGGTCAGTTTTGTGGGAGCATCATTAAATGGTTGGTATGCATGCTTATCATCTGTGGTGGGCCTGTCCTACCAATACTGCACTGCTTCATTTTCCAGACATGCTGAAATAGTGTACTGATCTTCCATCCCTACTGATATTGTGCCGTCTTTTTATCAGTTGCCAAGCGATGTTCCATTCTCTCATTAGAATCCAACTTATGTAGCCAAATAAGGAAATATTGTATGCTTCGTGCCATTGGCCTAATCATGTTTAACATTATATGGTTTTTACTGTAATATTGAGTCTTGACATTGTTTTGCTGCACTCATTATATCTAAACTGTGGAATAATGATATTTTTGATCTTTAGTGATTAGTGTATTCCATAATGGTAATGGTGGCTGTAACGGCAACCACAGTTACCTTACAATACGGGCTGTATCAATTGTTACAGCCCCTGTAATGACTGTTATGCTCTCTCGCTCTCTCTCTCTCTCTCTATTGAAAAAAAAATAATCCAAAAACCTGCATCAGTCCCATAATGGACCATTATGGACTTTACATGGGGTGTAACGGGCTGCTATGGGTCAATTTTTTTTTTATATATATTTTTTTCTTGTAACAGTCATTACAACCTTGTAATATGTAATGGTCACCATTGATGGGGACATCTCGCGCACACGCATTCCCCCCCTACGCACGTACACAAGGAGGGCTCCATCATCGATTTGGATTGATGACGACGTCCAGAGAGGGCCTCCTAGTTAGAGGACTGTGTTTTGGTTCCTTGGAGTGAACCCGATCGTCATGTGGATCTCACTATTGGATCTCATGATCGTGGCCCACTACTCTAGATGATATAGTACTTTGAGTTTTGCTTATTATTATTATTAGGAATATCATGGACTGTTTAGATTGCTTTGATTAGTTGTTATTTTTGTTACTTCGTCTCTACGTAATAGAATGCGCACATGGTACGACTTTTGGGGTATAAGTTTTTCTTATAAATATGTAACCCCTTATAAGTTTTTTTTCATTGAATATTATGAATAAAATTATGCGTTTTCCGGCTTCTCTAGTTCTCTGAGTTGTGGAAATCTAATTGGGTGCAAAATTCTCTCTTCTTCAAAGGGCTAAATATCGTGGCACGAAGCCACACCCATCTCAAATCGCCCTCATCTCCTACCCTCAATACTCATTCTCTCTTACAGCCATCCAATCTTCAAATCCACCTTTATTTTGCAGCCAAACCTTCTCTACAACAAAATTTTAAAATAAGGCCCTACAGGAAGGCGAAACTTCGGCGGAGCACCGTGGTCAAAGTAGTCATCCGATTGCCTCGAAACTTGGTTTGTGGATAGCCCATCCCTTGCCGACCAACCATTAGTTGGTCCTTTTTGGGTTCGTGGGCCCCACACACGTGCAGGCAGCAATCCACACGTGCATCAGGCCAGCCTGCTGTGCACACATGTGGACTGATTACAGGTTCTCTCATTCCTCTCTTTCACTCCTGTCACCTTATTTCCTTAACCCCAACCCTAGATAATCCTAAATCCCAAGTCCTATTCCACTTTTGCAGACCCTAGGTTTTCCCGATTTGAAACGTGTAAATCCCTTGGATTGGGAAGTAATCCATTGCATGTGTGGATGAATTTATTCTCTTTTGAGAATTGTTTGGTCTATAATTTTAATTGATTTAGCCCTAATATGTGTAGGCTTGGACCCTCGTAGATTCCTTTTGTTGAATGCTTGACCTTATGTGGGATGTGGAATTTTTGTGATTGTTTTTGAATTGATCTAAAGCCTGAAATCTTGCATATCATATTTAATTTTCATGTCCTGCATCAACCATTGTTACCTTTACGTAGCGGCCTTTAATGGCTCTATAACGGCCATTATGGCATACCATGTTAGTGATTGTATCTACTTTTGTTTGCTATCATTTATTTGAGGGTGTTGATTATTATTATTATTATTATTATTTTGGGTGCAGGATGTTGCCAGCTCAACAGGAGCGTTGCATCAGCTGCAGGGTACCTTTCTCTACTCGTCAGTTGGTGAAGGCATGCGTTTGGAGTATCCTTTTGCAAAATCCCATAGACTTCCAATTCTTTGGTTTGCGAGTATTTGTCTAATCAGAAAATGTTTAGTTTGCTCATGCTGAGGTCTTCCGTGCATGTGGGGCCACATCGTTTGGTGATCCAAACAGTTGATCCGATCATCTGTGCAATGGTTGGGGAGTGTCCTGGAAATCTCTGAGATTGGAAGACCCCTTTCGTTGAATGAGGGGGTACCACTGTATTTTTCCTAGTCTGTCCACCATATGGAAGGGCAGGGGTCTTCCAATCTGGAAGGTTTTCAAAAATATAAATGTATTGAATCACCAAACCATGCGTCATATATTCGGAATCCTTTTATATCATTAATTAAGAGTGGGTAATTTGGAAGTCCCTAGTAGTTGTCTTGACGAGAAACCTAGGTATGCAAAGTCACGGATGGGAATGCGTAAGCGTGAAAGAAGGTAGATTTGACAGAAAACTAGGAAGAGTTGGTCATCATATGGCCTTGATAGCTTTGGTAGCTTGCAGCCCACATTTGCCGTTCTCTGCCTGGCCACAGGTGGTTGTAATACAGATGGCCATTTAGATCGTGATTCCGATGTGTGGAGGAACCAATGACCTTTTCTTTATTTGCTTTGCTTAGTTGTGAGTTTTAGCGAGAGATATCTCTTGGTGAGGCTTGAAACAAGCCACTTAATTTATAGTCGTTGGATGTCAATTGGATTTCGTGTACTTGCCATTCTGTTTTGAGGCATTAATATACGATGACGCTGTGGCATGTTGTTTGTGTTTTTTGGACCTTCCAATAATTTAAACTGTCTATCTGGCATGCTCGTGGACAGATACGCTATAATTCCTCACTTGATGAGTGAGTTGTCTGATTGCTGGCCCACCTAGAAATGAATGGTCTGAATCACGTAACAGGTGGTCTTGTGACATAGCGCCATATAGTTTTTGCTCGTATTTGGGATATCAATCTCTCGTTTGTTTCTCCATCAAGGTGTTTGCATCTCCATTCCCTTCTCCGTCTCAATACGGATGGAGCTGATGATGGTGCTGATGCCAATAGACCTGAATCAGTCCGTGGGAGAGAGAAAAAATGGTGGTGACTCAATGTGCAAGAAGTCTCCTGGCGGATGGCCCACTTATCAGAGATCTGGGCCATTCATCAGGTAGGACATACCGGACATGACATATACCAAAAGTCAGGGCAGTGCCCTTATCAAGTCAGCTACACATACATGACTTTGAATTTGGACGTTGTAGCTGCCCATTTCAAGTTCCAAAGTTTTGACCTGCGTGTTTAATGTGTATCCTGCCTGATGAATGGCCTGGATTCCTGGTCTTTGCTGTCTCTGGTGGTGGTAGGGCCCACTAGTTTTGACTAGTATTTTTTCGTTGGAACTAGTTATTTAGTAATCGGGATCCATGCTCATAATAGGTGGTGTCATGGATGGATTCTGATAACGAACGGGTCTAGTTGAATGTTGACTGCTCTGAGAACAGTTTTAAATGGTTCATTTTCAACTTGGTATTAACGGTCAGGATCATCCTGTTAGTTGATCACTGTCAAACATGCCATCAACATTTAGTCCGAGAAGATGGACAGTTTGGATCATCTGAACGTAGATTGTCTAATTGATTGATCTAGACTGGTCATTTGGTCCAACTCATATTTAGTGGTCTACCATGCAACAAGTTGACAAAATATTAGAGCATTTGATCAGTATCATTTATACAAAAATAGGTCCAATCAGCACTTGGTGCATCCATTTGTTAGAGAACATAATGGATTGCTTATGATTCTAAAGACTCGGAAGCTTGTTAGGTAATCATATCCATAATGTCCATTGCCTGTAAATTAAAAAAAAAGAAAAAGGCAAGCTATGGAAAATAAGTCCATATCAAGGATGGATTGGATTATCGGATCAGTCTTTATATATATATATATATATATATATATATATATATATATATGTATTGACGTTAGACTGAGAAATATGTTCTAGACTTGAGAGTTCAGATATGGACATTGCCTTAACAGTAAATGCGCCCTATTTAGGACTTAGATTGCATGGTGTGGGGGTCCATGCTGTGTAAATGTGGAAAAACTCTGTAGGTCCCACCATGAAGATTTATGTGTTTTATTCAATTTTTCAGATCATTTTAAGGCAATGAGCCCAAAAAAGAGGCAGTTCTAAAGCTCAAGTGGTGGACCACACCATAAGAAAGCAGTGGGGATTGAAAACCTACCATTGAAAACTTCTTGAGGACCATAGAAGTTTTGGATCAAGCTGATATTTTGTGTTTTCATCAATGTCTGCGTGGCCTTATGAATAAGTTGGATGACACATAAATTCCCCACTGCTTCCTTGGTGTGGTCCAGTTGAGCTCTGGAATCTGCCTTTCTTTTTTAGGCTTATGGCATAAAATGATTTGGAAAAATGAATGGACAGCATGGATAAAACACATACATCATGGTGGGGCCGGTAGAGTTTTGCCATGCACAAACGACACACCGTGTAGGTGTTGATCCGAGTCCCCTGTTAAGAACCTGTACCTTAATATGCAAAAAGTATGAATTCTGGATTTGTCAAATCCAAATCCAAATCCAATAAGAGAAATTCGTGGATGTGTAAAATTCATATTTTCATTTCCTATCTCCCAATCAGTGCCAAAGGGAAATTTTCAAATGGAACCTTTCCTTATTGCGTTTTCACTGTACTAATGTCTAATCTGCTCCATTTTCCAAGTGCAGTAGTTTAGTTGCTCAACCATGACACAATTGTGACGGTGTCCTTTGGATGTATAAATGATTTTACCTGACTTAAGAAATATTAGAAAAATGAACCCTAAAACAGCATCATCATCATCATCATCTTCTTTTTGCTCTACTATAGTCAAATAGAAAAAAGGAAAATTGACTATTTTACCCCTAAAACAGGTTGATCCTATAACTCTATTATAGCCAGCTGGGATGCGGGTTGCGTGGTGATCCTGTCACTGCTGTCGGAGATGGGCCCCGTCAACTACGCACTCAACCTAACAACTTTCAAACATTACTGTTTATGGGCGAATATCTGACAGTTGCATGTGACCCAGTCCACCCATCAGATCACATGGACACTCCACAGTGGCAGGGTCACCACGCAATCCAAGTCCTATCAGCTGCTGTAGACTGTCAAATGATTCGGGCCTGAGCTGAACTGTGGTTTGTCAGATTGTTGGAGTGAGATTTGAACTGCTAGTAACATCGGCCCCACCACCGTTAAACGATCTACAATGTGGGAAGCCGGTGCGAGGTCAAAAACCAGAGGCGACTTTCAGCTGCGATCCGGAACCAGCCACGTGGGTGGGAACCTAACCTTGAGGTCCACTTCGATGTATGTATTGTATATCCATGCCGTTCTTCCGTTTTTTCAGATTATTTTAAAGCATGGTCCCAAAAAATTAAGCAGATGTAAATTTCAGGTGGACCACACTACAGGAAACGGTGGTCATTGACCATTAAAACTTTTTTGTGTGGGTCAGGAGTGTTTTGAATCAAGCTGATATTTGTGTTTTTCCCTCATCCAGATCTGTGTGAACTTATCAACAGTTTGGATGTCAAATAAACATTATGGTGGACCCTAGGAAGTTTTTAATGTTTAAAGTTCACATACAAATGTACACTAATCAATAATTAGGATGGTTCAATCAATTTGATGTTGTGGTTATCATCTATCTGCAGTAATTCTAACGATCTGGATGATTTAGTTTGCGTTACACGTGTGCCACATCTACAATATCCGATTACATGTGCATCGACTATAACATTCTACCAAAGCATGAAATAACTCCTACATTATATTACATTACATGAGAATAGACAACCTTTTGCAAATTTGGATTATCTATTATCGGATGCATCCCATCTTTTCCACGTACACACCACCAAACATGCGGCACACACGTGCATGAATCCAACCATCCAAACGATTGGGATGCAATCAGGAGATCACATTGATTTCACAATTCTAAATCAGAAAACCTGACACTTTCCAAGATTGGGACCACGTCCAAATCAATGATGTTATCTTCATCGGTCCACCTAAATGAACGTAGGTAATTACAAAAATCATTATAATAGTTTTAACATAGCGTTTCAAAACTTTTCACCTTCACAGTGCCATGTAAAAATATTGCTTCCATAGTTTTTCTCTCTTTTCCATTAATCCATTCATCAACCTTGCTTTACATGAACAATTCCATTTTGTAATTCTATTATCCATGGGCAAATACGTGACAAAATACATTAAAAAAAAAAAAAACAAAAAACTGATTGTTTATATGAATACGTGAAAGCATAAAAACAGCATCATTTTTTGAATCTTTATTTTTCTGTGCCTTTGACAACTTTATAAATTTAATTTAAATGAAAATGTCATATATTGAGCCATGTCTCAATAAAGGTCATTGTACTGCCTTTTTTACACCGACTTTCTTTTATTACAGGTATCCGGTTGACTTTTCTTTTATCGTTACACTCGGACGATTTTTTTTTTTTTTTTTTTTTTTTGTGTATTTTGACTACTCTTTGTTAATAATTTTTTGCTTTCTGACTATTTTCTCAGGCACTGATTATCACTTCATAAAATTAGATTCTAAGTTTGTTTGAAAAGAAAATGTGATTAAAAAAATATGACAAAAATTCCAATTTTAAAAGATGGGCTTAGTTTTTTTTAAAATTTTTTTAAATTTATTATTATTATTTATAAAAATTATTTTTACATTGACTTTGAGCCCAATTTTAAAATGACAAATGATATCCAAATGAGATGATTCTAATTTCATTTTAAACAACGTCAAATTATTCTTCCAACGAATTTAAGATCATTCCAATTTGACTTATAATAAGAGAGTTATAATTGTTTTTTAAGATTGTGCAACACTGAAAGTGAGCGCGAATGCTAGCATGACTTTGAGCCTAGTTTGGAAAAGTCAAAAGGTGTCCAAATGAAATAATTCTAGTTCTATTTGAAAGTTCGACAAATTATCTTTCAAACAAGCTTAAGATCTCTCAATTTAACCTATAAAGAGAGATTTATGAACATTTTCTTAGGATAATGTAATGCTAAAAATGAGATATAATGGTTTAAGAATGCTATCATGGACTTTAAAGTTATTTTTAAAAAATAAAATAGTATCAAAATAAAATGATTCCAATCTCATTTGAAAGGTTGTCAAATTATATTTCTAAATAGTCTAAGATCACTCTGATCCATCCAACCTATAACGGTGGAATTATGACTAATTTTTGGGATTACATGATGTTAGAACTGATTGTAAATGCGAGACTCGTGTTCACGTTCACTTTCGGTATATGCTTGTTTTCGTGTTTAATTCTAGCATTGTGTGATCCCATGAAAATAGTTATAAATCTCACGTTATTGGTTGAATCAGAGTGATCTTAGACTTATTAGGAAAAGATAATTTAATGACATTTTAAATGAGATTAAAATTATTTTATTTGGACATCATTTAATCTTAAAAGAAGGTACAAACTCTTTGATGACATTCACAAAGCATTTAATCCCGTTTCCAACATCATGCCATCCCATGGAAACTATCATAAATCCCTTGTTGTTAGTTAAATTAAGTTAAATTTGAGCTCATTAGAAAAATCGTTAGATGAGCTTTCAAATAGGATTAGTCATTTCATTTGGACACCCTTTGACCTTTCAAATTTTGGCCCAAAGCCTATACTAGCATTCATGTTTGTTTTTAACATTGTGCAATTCTACTAAAATAGTCACAACCCTCTTATTATTAGTTGGATTGAAGCGATTTTGAGCTTATCGAAAAGGTAATTTAACAAGATTTCAAATGAGATTAGAATCATCTTATTTGAATAGCATTTGGCTTTTTAAAATTGAGTTTAAAACATATATTGCAAACTATTTTCTCGAAAAAAATATATTTTAAAAGTAATTTTTTTACAATATTTTTTTCTCTCAAGCTTATAACCTATTTTTTAAATGTGGTTGTTTATGTTGTAGAGAATAGTTAGAAAGCACAAAAGTCCACCGGAATGCCGTGGTGAAAAATGAATTAACTGGAGAGCAATGATAAAAGAAATTTAGTGTAAAAAAAAAAAAGTTCAAGAGCTTTTATTGGCTCAATGCATGGTGTCTTCATTTATTTATTTATTTTTTAAAATTGCCAAAGTGCAGGAAAATAAATATTTAAAAAGAACGTTGTTTTCATGCTTTCGCAAAACGTCATATGTATTTAGATTAAAAAACTCTTGAAAAATACATTAGGAATCACACCATCCAACTCAAACCGTTTAAAACTAGCCAACAATCACAGTCAAGAGTACGAGCTTGCTCTGGCGAAAGTTTTTCACACGTAGTCAGCACCTTTGGCAATAAACCATAAAAAAACCAACGGATTTCTCGCAACAATCCTAAGTCATAATGCTTGTACTGGCATTGGGACCGTTGAAGAACTTGATTCGTTGATCTTTCATTTGGTCCAACATGCATTTAAACATATGACTCTGCAAATCACACCGATCCAATGATTCCATTCATCTCTAAGTCAAAGTTCTTACCCCATTTCCATGCTCGACTCATATTATAACTTTGCCCCATTTGAACGGTGGTGACTCCATTTGAATGGTGAAATAGGTACTACTCCTATCAGGACCTGGCTAGACACGGATGGTCATGTTAGGGGTAAGTGGGATTCACTGTGATGTATATATATTTTATTCATGCCATTTATTTATATTGGCATATCATTTTATGGCATGAGCTAAAAATGAAAGCAAATTGTCAACTCAAGTGGACCATATTATAGAAATTAGTGGGGAATTCTTTTTTTTTTTTTGGGTTAGCTTGTTAGTACACACTCATGTCAGTACACACACTCCATGTTAGCCACCTCCGCTAGGGATCGACGCCAAGGCCTCAAGTATTGAAACCAGGTATGTAAGACTCGTATTCTAGCCATACTGTTCCGTAGGCTTCCGCGGTTTTCCCAGTCAAATTCCGGTAACTCGTGATTTGTATTCGGCATTTGCGCGCAATCCTAAGTCGTATACCGTTTTTCAGAGTCGGCTAAACACGAGAGTTGTACCAATGCGAGCGCATCGTCACTGCGGTTCCGACGCCACGTCTCGTGCACCGAGGCGATACCCAGGCCAAGAGATGTATACCCACGTTCAGTTCAAGAAAAACGCCGAGCAGTTGCAAAACCCAAGAGAGATCATGTCAAATCAATCTTATCATTCCCATCAATCACCACATCATGTTAAGTACAACCACCCCTCCCCTAAAGTCAACTCTCTCTTACAAACTCATCCCTTACGTGTCAAGTACACATCACCCATCATTCACACTCATCCCTCTCTCTCTCTCTCTGACTTCCCCATTTTCTAGCAAGCACCGTCCAAGGCATGAGAGCTCCATGTGAGAGCTTTGTGTGGCCCACTTCTTACCTCTCATCTCCACCATCCAACCGTCCAAACTCCATCATTCTCCGTCAAAGTCGAAGCCGAGGAGCTTAGCTTGCCATTGATCCAAGAAGAAGTGAAAAATGTGGGTGCCTCTCTCTCTCTCTCTCTTGTTGATGTGTGTGGCTCACCCTCATGCACCCCACCATGCACTAGGTATTATGTCCATACCATCCATATGGGGCCCGCCTCATTGGACCGTCCAGATGGACAGGCCAGCGCCCAGATGAAGAGAAACCATAAATATCATCTTGTTGTGAAGTTGGCGGGCCACGCCCACCTGCTGCATTTGTTTTAACCATTCATGTGGGACCCACATGTTATATGGGTTATGCTCACACCATTCGTACATGGGACGTGGACCTGCTGATGAACGAGTGGATCCACATCGTCTATCAAGGTTCCTAAGTCATGGGTTGGGAGATGTAACAATCCAAATCTCAGGTGGAGCTCACGGTCCACACGTGGGACCACCTGGTATAGGTGTTGTATCCACCGTCCACATGTGTGGACCCACCTGGCATTTCTGTTTCATACAGGCCGTCCAACATGGCCCCACCTTGATATACATGTCTGATCTGTACCGTCCAAAGGTGCTGGATGGTGGCAGCCATCTTGAGCTGTGTGTTATATCACATCGTCCACTATTTGGACGGTGGAGATCTACCATGATGTATTTATTTATTTTATTTTATTTTTACTCCATCCAGTCGTGGCCCACATGGTATATGTGTGAGATCCACATCGTTCGCTGCTGCGTGGGATGTCACCATGATGTATGAGTTTTTCCACACCGTCCATTGATGGGGACGGTGGGTCCCAGGAGTTGCAAAGTTGCTGTGATTTTGGCATCAGCAGTTTCGTGCGCCACCATGATGATTTACATCATCCAAGCCGTCCATCAGTTAACGTCTAGGGCTGGACGTTGATGCTTATAATAAAATATAATATTATATAATATAGTTTATATATATATTTGGTTGGCCCCACGTGGGACCCACCTCTGTGACATGGGCTGGCTAGCATACGATTACACCAGCTATGTAGCTGCTGTGCACGTCAGCCAGCTATGTGGGCCAATGTGATGCGCGTGCTACATCTAAACCGTCTATCTGTTATGATGGAAGCAGTTCTGTGGGTCCACCAGCTATCTGACGGCAGCTCTATGGGTCCCACACGCTGTCTGTGTTTCATCTATTGTCCAAAAGGTGGAGCCACCTGCTGTGTAGTTTTGTGGGTCCGCGCCATGTATTTGTTTCATTTATACCGTCCATGGGACGATGGGACCCACCTTGATGGTGTGTTGTATATCCGCTCCGTCCATGGGACGGTGGACACCGTCATGATGTATTTGTTTCATCCACACTAGCCAGATAGTGCAAATAATAGCTGGATGGTGTTGATTTACTTGGACAATGTTTGGATAGTGCTGTGTACTGCCCCACCATGATGCAGTGTTGGGTATGCGCTATTTGTGCTGTGGCCCACCTTGATGCTTGAGTTTACCACGCTGTCCATCCATTTTTTTTTTTATTTTGGGATGAGGCCCACCTCTGTGTGTGTGTGTTGTGGGTGCACCATGATGAATGTGTTTCAACCATGCTATCCATCTGTTTTGTTAGACCTTGGGCTGCCCCATCAGGCCCACTTGATATATATGAGGCCCACCTGCTGTATGATGCTCGCCTTGATGTATTTTGTAGCCTATCTGTGAGGCCCACCTTGATGTAATTGTAGGCCATTATAATGCTTATGAGGCCCATTGGTGTGGCCCATTTATGCAACCCACTTGACGTGTATGAGGCCCAAGTACAAGGCCCACCTGTTATGTATATTGGGCCAATGTGCAGAGCCCACCTGTTGTGTATTCATGGCCCTTTTTGGCATGGTCCATTGAGGTGTATGCATGGCCCCTTTTGGCGTGGTCCGTTGAGTTGTATTCATGGCCCCTTTTGGCGTGGTCCGTTGAGTTGTATTCATGGCCCCTTGGTGATGTATATTAGGCCCTTGTATGCGGCCCACTGTGATGTATGTATTGTATATCCAAGACGTTCATTTGTGTGGCTCGCAATGATGTATTTGTGGCCCATATGATGGGGTCCAATGTGGTATATTTGTGACCCATTGATAAGGCCCAAAGTGATGTATTCATGGCCCTGCTATGTGGCCCATTGTGATGTATATCAGGCCCGTGTGAACGACTATTGTGATATATAAAGCCTATGGTATTCGGCCCATTGATACAGCCCACCTGATGTGCATGAGGCCCATTAGTGCGGCCCATTGATGCAGCTCATTGTGATATGTATTAGGCCCTTATCATGCGGCCCACTTTGATGTGTTCGTGACCTTTGGTAAGTCCCATAATGATGTATATTAGGTCCTTGTGTGAGGTCGTGGGCCCACTGTATGTTCGGCCCTATGTGGGCCACTCCTTAGGAGCAATGTTGGTTAGATGTCCACATTGATGGGCAATGATGGTTGAATGTCTACATTATGACCTTCCCTTAGGCCTTGATAGTCCCATTCTCATCATTCACTTGTGGGTTAACCCTAATCAGTGGGCCCCACTCACCATAGACGGATGACTCCCTGCTATCGGATTTAAGATAACCACGACCGAGGGCCGATCTTTACATTATGGTTGATTGGCTGTTCATCTATGGACCCCGCCTTATTTATATTCTGATTGTCGTGGCGGATTGTCGATTAGCAATTGAGGCCGATTATCATGACCGATTGCCGATTTCGATTGTCATGACCAATTTGCCGTTTCTGATTATCGATCAATTTCAATTGACGTGACCAATTACTGATTCCGATTGACGTGACCAATTTACCGATTCTGATTATCGATCTATCCCGATTGTCATGACTGATTACCAATTCTGATTGACGTGATCGATTTGCCGATTCCGATTATCGATTCTGATTATCGCGACCGATTGCTGATTTCAATTGACATGACTGATTTACCGATTTTGATTATCGATCGATTCCAATTGTCATGACCTATAAGACCTGTATCTTGGTCCGTACAGTTCCATAGACTTCCGTGATCTTACCGGTCGAATTCCGGCAACCTTCGACCCTTAACCGATATCGACACGTGACCCTGATTCATATACCGACAACCCGAGTCGACTCAACCCGAGACCAATACTATAGCGACCGCGCCGTCGTTGGGGTTCCAATGCCACGACTCGCGCGCCGAGGCGATATCCTGGTCAAGAGATGTGGGCCGACGTTCGGTGCGAGAAAACGCCGCGCATTACGAAAACCAAGGGAATCTCTACGATGTGTCACTTCAATCACATCAATCCCATCAATCAATCAATCCATCAAGCCATCACATGTCAAGTACACATCACTTTATTCCCTTTTTCCCAAGCAACCACAAAAGTCTCCCAAACCCATACCTCTCTTACACAAAAAGCCACAAAAGTCTTCACCACCCATACCTCTCTTACACAAAAGCCTCAAAAGTCAAGCTTTCTTACACAACCATCATCCATCCATCCATCCATCTCTCTCTACATCACTCTCTCTCTTTCTCATTTTCTCATCTCAATCCCAAGCAACAAAGAGCTCCATATGTATGGAGTTTTCCAAACTCTCCTAAGCTCTAAGTGGCCCACCTCTTCATCCCAAGATCTCTCATCTCAACCCTCCATTCTTCATCTCATCCATTGAAGTTGAAGCTAAGGTGCCAAGGAACCCCTAGGAGCAAGAAGATTGGACAGTGGGTGCTTCTATAGGATAGTTTTTCTTATTTTTATGATGGGCCAAGTGAGGCCCACCGATCCATGGTGTGGATCTCACTTGGGACCCTAATATGTGGCCGATGGACCACTTGGATTATCATGATCATTCCATGATGGGGCCATTCTCTATGGACCCTATCATGATGCTTATTTCATTTAGAAAGGTCATCTGGACCGTCCATATCGGTGGGGAATGGATCTCCACCGTTGATTTGCATTTTTGATGATCCCATGTTCAAAGGGATCCATTTATTGTATGATTTCATTCAAGGGAGGGCTCATAGTGGCGGAGCCCTCCATCACAAGGCGTGTCCCACTCTCCATGTCTCTCTCCCTCTCTCTTTTATTTCTTTTATTTTATTTTATTTTATTTTATTTTATTTTTAGGCAATAGGATTGTGTGGCCCACTTGAATGGATCCCACCTTGAGATTTATTTTGTTCAAATTTTTATTCAAGTGGGGCCCACCATATACATTGTACCCACTTCACCCATCAGCGGTGGCCCACTTCATCAGGGCCCACCACATACGTGCATTTTTTTTAAACCAAAACCGTCCAGCGTCTGGGACGCTGGACGTTTCAAAAAAAAAAGAGAAAAGGGAAAGAAGAAAAGGATGCCTTTGGTGGTCCACTTGCTTAGGCCCCATCATGATGTATTTGAACAATCCAAACCGTCCATCCTCTTACCTACAATATTTTAGCCGTTGGATAGAAGTTTGGGGCTGATTGGAAGACCTGGTGGGCCATAGCGTCCAAGAATGTATCACTACCATTCAAGGATCCTTTTTCTTATTTTATTCATTTTCTATCATCAAAAAAATCCAAACTTCGGACTCATTTCGATTGTTACGGGCCACAGAACGCAATGGCCGGAGCGGATTTCACTTTAGTGGGCCCCACGCGTGAAAAACCTCAGGAAAATTGTTTTTTTTCCCAAAACAGAAATCCAAGAGGCAGAGCCTTGCCTTTCCATTGTCAGCGGCAGCAGGGCTACACGCGCCTGCGTGCAGCCAGTGGGACGGGCGGACGTACGCAGGGGCCCACGGCCCTGCGTGTGGGCCCCACCAAAACTTTTATTTGTTATCCAATCCGCTCACGAGGTGGGCCACCCCCAGTAGTGGGCCCCCTCCAAATTTTGGCCAGATCCAAAACTCAGGTGGCCCACACCACATGAAACAGTGAGATTGAGCATCTACCATTGAAATCTTTCTGGGGCCCACAGATGTGTTGGATCAAGCAGAAATTTATGTTTTCCCCTTCAACCAGGCCCGAGTGACCTTATCAATGGGTTGGATGCCAAATAAATATTACGGGTGGGCCCCACATGGGACCCACAATGTTGTATGTGTTTCATGGCCACCGTCCAGGCGGACGGTGGCACCCACCTTGCATGTGTGCCTCCACTGTCCAGCGGACGGTGGGGCCCTGTGTAATGTATGTGCTTTATCTGCACTGTCCACTGGACAGTGGGACCCACCATGATGCACGTGATGCATCTAGACCGTCCATCCACGTGGTGGGATCATATAAAGGCCTGAGCTATTGATTGGGTGGGCCACTCACATATGGGTTAGGCCCATTTGATTTGTAACAGGCCTATGGGCTAGGCCCATTTGAATTACAAAAGGCCTATGAGCTAGGCCCATTTGATTTATGAATGCTTATGGGCTAGGCCCATTTGATTCATTTAAGGCCTAAGAACTTGGGCCCACTTGATATGTAAAGCCTATGGGCTTAGGCTCACTTGATGTTTAAGGCCTATGGGTTTAGGCCCAATTGATATGTTCTAAGGCCATGAGACTAGGCCATTTGATATATTGTAAGGCCCATGGGACTAAACCCATTTGATTATAAAAAGGGTCCATGGGATTAGGCCCATTGGATTTATTTGAGACCCATGAGTTAGGCCCATTTTATTTGATTAAGGCCTAGGGGTTTAGGCCCATTTGACTCATGTTAGGTCTATGGGTTGAGGCCCACTTGATCTACATGTGGGACCCAATTTGTGTGACCCATTGGTCACATATTAGACTCATGAGACTAAGCTCATTTGGTGCAATCCAAGGCCCACGGGTTTTGACCCATTGCAATGCACATAAGACCCATTGGTGTGGCCCATTTACGTGGCCCATCTGATGAATAAAAGGCCCATAGGATATGGCCCATTTGATATATATATGAAGAGCCCAATGGGATGAACCTAAGGTCCGTTGCAATGTGTAATCCCAATACCGATTATGTAGCGACGTTTAAGAAGATCGTGCCTGGAGAGCAATGTTGGTTTAACGTCCACATTGCGAGTGTAATGCTGGTTGGATGTCCACATTACGACTCTCCTTAGGACCCATTGTTAGGCCCGTACTTATTGTGTATAGGCCGTCCACGTCCATCTGCATTGTAAGATAGTTCATTTTATTATAACATGTTTAGTACAGTTCCATGACTCATGATCATACGCATCATATGTATGCTTGACGTGAGAGTTGTCTGATCATAGCATTTGCCTTCGGACAGGTTGTATATGGGCTTCCGGTTAGGCGGTGTTGCCCTACATGAGCGCACGATATGCATAGGATTTGATGCATGGCTGGATAACGTGAATCATGCATATCGCATTTGTATGACATGGATATTGTACGCCCTAATTACATCGGGGTCGTAACTTCCACAGAGATGAGCGTTGAGTATCAATTACCAGACGGTTACGCTCTCCACTGTGTCGTGGTCGGTTGGAAGGGGGTGCGGCCTTATTCGCCCTAGAGTAGGGGGCAATGCTAGGCTGAGTTTGACCAGCTCGAGGAATGGGTCCGCTATCGACAAGTCGCGCCCGATATTGGTAGACGGATAGTGTGGTCTCTTCCACTTACCTTATTGCGCGTGATGTGGCGGCAATTTAGTTTAGAGTGTACTAGACCCCGGTGATATCCCATATTTGAGCTGTATTGATGTATGGACATAGATGAGGATCTGTATGCTTGAGTTGCATTGTACATCGCATGGCCTTGGGGTGGCCGATACCATTCATGTCTTACATTGCATAAGCCTTGGTACGACTTATGATATTATGGTTCCATCTGCATATTCCGCATTACTCTGACATTGCATGTTCATATTACTACCTTGCGCACACACTTTCACCAACCTCTAAGCTTTCTATAAGCTTATGCACGACCGTTGCGTGCAGATGACGTTGGTTCGCAGTAGCGCTGAGGCAGGAGCAAGTTGTAGAGCGTTTTGGAGTTTTTGTTCTTTACCATTGTATTTCCCTTTATGCTCATTGTACTTGTAAAGTTTTTGATCATAGTGGAAATGTAATGGAGTACTTGGTTGTTGTTTGTGAGTTATGCCTTTGGTTATGCTTATTACGAATCAAACTGACATTGAAAATCCTCCTCGTAGCATCCCAGGATCGGAACCTGGCGAATGGAAGCTAGGAGCCGAGAATGGGGTTCTACGGAGGCTGTCGGCGCCGGATTCGGCAATCCTGCTCGAAAATTTTGTGAGCCCGGTATTCGAGTTTGGGGCATGACATGACCGATTGCCGATTCCGATTGACGTGACCGATTTGCCGATTCTGATTTGTCAAGGCCGATTGTATAGGCCGAGTATCGGGGCCGATTCTGATTTGTCGAGGCCGATTGAATAAGCCGATTCTGATTTTTCAATGCCGATTGTCGAGACCAATGTGATGTATATGCGGCCCTTATTTGATGCCCATTGTGATGTGTATTTAACCCGTGTTTAAGGCCTAATGTGATGTATATGAGGCGTATGTGATAAGGCCCATTGTGATGCATTTGAGGGCTAGGCGATGGAGCCCATTGTGATGTACTTTAGGCCCGTGTGAAAGGCCCATCGTGATGTGTATTAAGCTCTTGAGTGAGACCCATGGTGTTGTATATCAGGCCCTTTATGACGCCATGGGTCCACTATATGATAGGCTCTAAGTAGGCCACCCCTTGGGGGCAATGTTGGTTAAATATCCATATTGTCAAGGCTGATTGTTGATGTCAGTTATTGACACCGATTATGAGTATGTGACAGCATAACATCATGATACATGTTCATACGCATCATCTGCATATTTGATATGAGATATGGTTTACCGTTGGATATGCCATAGGGCAGGTTGTTCATGGGACTCCCTGATAGGTGGAATTACCCCACATGAGCGCACAGTATGCGCAGGATTGATGCATGATTGGACTGTATGACTCATGCATCTCGCATTGTGTGATTATGATTACCATACACCCTAACGACATCAGGGCTTTAGCCTCCATAGGCATATCGTGGATGGCCAAATTGGACACCGAAAATCTATTCTACATGGGATGCTATAGATATCCTTGGGTGAAAGTCCTATAACCCTCTTGGTTTCAGAGGTTGCTCCAACGTCTAGACCGAGTGGATGGATGAGCGTTGAGGGCTTTATACCATTAGGCCGCGTCTCCCATTGTGTCGTGGTCGGTTGAAAGGGGGTGCGGCCTTATCTGCCCGAGAGGAGGGAGCAATGCTAGGCTAAGTTTGACTAGCTCGAGGAATGAGTCCGCTATCGACGAGCTGGGCCAGATATTGGCAGGTGAATAGTGAGGTCTCTTCCACTCACCTTGTTGTGCGCGATGAGGCGACAATTTGGTTTGTAGTATAATAGACCCCGATAATTTTTCAGAGAGGAACCGTACTGATATGTGGACTTATTGAGCAGGAATTGCATACTCATTCATTCATTCACTATCCACTGGGGCTAGTGTTGCGCAACTATTTGTTACGTGTACCTTCGCATGACCAAGATTTTGGTTGGGCGCGCGAGTAACCTGAGATCAGGATTTACCACATTGAGTCTGACTATCCAAATTTAGGTATGAGACTGGTTTGGATAAAAGTCTCTAGTGATGGACCTTGTAGCTTGCGATACTACGTACTATCATCCTGACTTTACATTTCAGCATGGTTATTTCATTCGCACCGCATATTACATTGCATCCGCAGTACTTAACATTTTTGGGTTCCTACATTTTTGCACTTATATGACCTAGACGGACTTAGCAGGATTTGTATATTGTAACGCATCACCGACATATGATATTTGGTTTCTGCATTTGCATAGCCGATCTGCATTGCATGTTCTGATATTAGATATTTTATAGACTTGTCAGTATATTTTCGCTTACTCTGATATTGTATGATTCATAATCTTGTCAGTATTTTCGCTTATTCCGATGATGTATGATTTATGAGCTTTATTGTATATTTGACACTTACCTTACACACACTCTCACCACCCTCTAAGCTTTTTATAAGCTTATGCACGATAGATGCGTGCAGGCGGCATTAGGTTGCAGCAGCGTTGAGCTTGGAGCATGCTGCTGTCTTCTGGAGATTTAATTTTGACATATGTATTTTTTCTTTAAGCATTATATTCAAATGATTATATTAGTGGATATGTGATGATGATGTTGCCTTTATGATTTGGGTATACTTGTGGTTATGCTTCTTATGAGACAAATGTACGTTGAAAAATTCTCCTCGTAGGGTCTCAGGATCGGAACTTGGCGGGTGGACGCTGGGAGCCGAGAATGGGGTACTACGGAGGCTGTTGACACCGAATTCAGTGATCGGGATTCCTGTGAATCCGATTTTCAGGTTTGGGGCGTGACAAGGTATTTCCACTCAGTCTGCCAGTTGAGATATGGATCTAAGTGTATTAGTGGAGATTGAAAGCTTACCATTGAAAACTCATTTGGATGACACAAAAGTTTTAGATCAAGATGATACTTATGTTTTCCCTAGTACATGTCTACGTAACTTAATGAACCGATTGGATGACAAATAAACATTATGGTGGGACTTATAAAAATTTCAATGGTACAAATTCATTCATTGTCCACCACATTTTTTAGCTCATGCCCTAAAATATCACTCATAATGGATGGATGAAGTGGATTATATATATATATATATATATATATATATATATATATATATATATATATATATATATATATCATGATGAGCTCGTAGAGATCCCCTGGCAGGACCATTTATCTCTACCTAGTCCCGGTGGGCGTAATACCCAATCTTTCACATGTAAAAATCAAAGCGGGCTCCACAGTGCTTCCCCACACGTGGACCAAAGCGGATTGGCTGGTGTACCATGCACTACTCACCTATCTAGTGTGTTGACATTATCCAAGTTATGTGAGTCTCATTATGTGCTATGTGTTATAGTCAAGCTGTCCATCCACTTGGTGAGCTAATCATAAGTCTTGAGCCAAAAAATAAGATAAATCCAAAGATTAATTGGACCACACTGCAAAAAGTACGGGGGATTGAAAGTCCACACATCTACCATTAAAACCCCTTAGAGGTCACGTAAGTTTTGAATAAATAAAATATTTATTTTTCGTCTTCATCTGGTCTCTCTGGCCTTCGAAACAAATTAGATAGAAAATAAATATTATGGTAGCCCTTAAAATTGTTATTGTCCCCGCTACTATTTGTGGTGATACGACTCATTTTTGGGTTCATGATCCAAAATGATCTTGCCAAATGGATGAAAATTGTGGATATGATAAATAAATCATTTTGAAGCCACGTAACTTTGATTTCCTTTGAATCATTTCCTACAACTTAGAGCCAAATGTAAGGGAACCACACCATAAAGAACACCCGCAGAAAATGCACTACAGTGTGAGGATTCAAGCTGTCCATTATTTCTCAAGAACTCTCAACGTTACGAATGGATGCGATCACATGTAAACATCATTGTAAGCCATAATATAGTGAAGATGGTGGTTTTTTCCATTCTCACTTACCTCGCAGTGTGGCCGACTTAATTTTTGAATGTGCTAATTTTTGTGAAATGAAGAAAGTGATGAGTGGAGTGAATTTTACATAATATCATGGTGGTGGCCTCACACCACAATGCTTTGG